>OX401984.1:9332482-10719982 GCA_947859335.1 Tortricodes alternella | reverse complement strand
GTAACCAAATGTTCGTGTTTTAGAGAATTTCGGAAGGCAATATCGTGGCTATATTTTTTTAAGTTAAACTACTGTTCAGGTAAGATAAACTCATCATAAAGTGCACTCCATAGCAAAATAATTTTGTTTTATTAAAAGTTCTTCAAAGCGAACTCAATCTATCCATGGCGTTTTTCGAAAAATTGCGTCAGAGCTATCTTTCAGGTGGAATTCAAGCATTTTATTGCGCCAAAACATTTTATTTAATGCATTTTTCACAGAGAGTATTGAAGTGTGCGTCAGGGATCCGGGACCGTTTTCTAGCGATGGCGTGCATTTTGACTTGCGCTAAAGTGTGTGCACGCTCCTAAACATTATGCCTTTTGTTTTGCCAATTAATTATATAATAATAATAATAATGTATTTATTTTAGACTCTGGGTCCATAAAATTGTTAGATTATTAATTATTTATTTTGTGATTATCAAGAATATTATCAATGATTAGTAGTTTATGCAACGGTTGCATAATGATAGGCCTTAAAACACTAGTGCGGTTTTCATGAAACGAGCCGTAGGCGAGTTTCATAATAAGATCGCACGTGTGTTTTAAGGCCAAATTATGCAGAGTTGCATACATAACTTTATCTACACACATATTATAAATCCTCCATGATGGGTTCAGAAACAATATTTTCTGGCAACAAGTTATTTGTTGCAATCGTGACTGCATATTTCCGATACCCGGCGCATTTTCACATCACACACACTCCGAGAAGACTACTTACTATTCATATTTTCAACTAAAATGTAAATTACAAACAACTTTTTCTATTCAATTCAACAACAATTCTACTTTCGTTCAGCACAACGTCAACATGGCGCGGCAAATACGGTCTTCCGTCAAGACCATTTTTTTTAAATCATAGACAAAGGGATGAAGTCTCTATTCTCACGTCACTTGAGATTAAATATTGTGTAGTTTATATTACAAAAATATACTGAATTGACGTTTCGTATCAATAACTTTTTAATATCTATGGATACTAGAATAGAGACCCACTTGAGTTTTGACAGCTGTTCCAAATTTAATCTCATTTCTTTACTAAAAACGATAAAGAAGTCATGTTATTTCTTTATCGCAGCACTGGTTTTTCCTAATTGGTTGTCAAAATGGTGGTCATTTCATACGGTTTTTGATTAACCAATGGAGGTTTTACGATATGGGTGTAGATAAAATTAATTATCACTTCGGACCCTGTTTGAATGATGGAAAATTCAGGGCGTTAAGGAAATATAAAAAAAGTCCCGTCGGTGACATAATGTTTGTCGGATGTGTTTAATGGAACTAGCGGTAACTTGTCAGGTGGAGCGCTTCCAGAAGCTGGCGACGGTGCTGTTCGCGGGCTCGGCGCGCGAGCGCGGCGCCGTGGCGCTGACGCCGCGCCGCGTGCGCGCGCTGGCGCGCCGCCGCGCCGCGCACGCCGCGCCGCCCGACCTCGCGCACGCGCTGCACGCGGTAAGCGACCTTACGCCTACGGCACACGGGTGCGAGTTGGAGACCCCAGTTAGTGCCCGCATAATGCGTTTTTGCGAGCAGGCCACCACTGTTTGTTTTCACTCGCCAGTCCATTCGTAGTATTTTTTTTAAAACATTACTTTTTTAGTGTGGAGATTATGCGAGCACCATAATTAAACGCAATGAAAAAAATACCATTACCAATAGTTTTTTGAAATTCTTCAGTTTGCCTACATTTGCTATTATTATTATGACCCTTAGAGGCTTTATACATCTCTAAGTCGCTTAACTTATCCAGACGCGGAGACTATACATCTTCCTTATTAGTTATTTATTATAATTCATTTTTACCCATTAGGATTAATTGCTGCCCTTTTCGTGTGTTAGTTTTAGTCAAAACTAATGTAAAAGTTGGAAAAAAAAGACTTAGTTACTGCTGTTTCTTGCGGCGTTTCTTCTCAGCAGATGTCACCTTTCGAAGCGCTGGTAGCTTCAGACATGTAAAAGAGCCCATGTGGCCTACTTGCAAAATAAATATTTTTATTTTCATTTTCTGGCTGTATGAGGATTGTTCTATGGTTGTTTTCTATCTTAATATGTAGATTTAAAAATAATATCGCGTTCAAAGACGGATTTGCATACTTATTTGCTGGCCTGGGCCGACAAAAAAGGTACAGTGCCCGGCGGTAAATATTGCACATCGACCTTTGGAAAGAGAGTATTGGCAAATTTCGACTACCTAGAGCGTTACGCCTGTCCCTCACTACATTGATAACGTTTGCTAGTCGTGGTTTAGATGCGATAGAGAGCGGTCGCGTCCAGTCCAAAATATATATATAGAGTTGTTAAAACCCCAAAGTTGTTTTTATTATTTTTGTATATTTTATTATTACAAAACAGAAAAAAAAAAAATTCAGAAATTATATTACAATGCTTCTATTTTCTTAATGTCTCCCGGCAAACTTTGTGTTTCGTTAGTCGTCGGATAAATATTCATTTTAATTGCATATCTAGTTGTCAAACATAAGAACATTCTCTTTTTTGGGAGTCGGTTGAAGAAAATTTAATATTTTGTTTAATATTCGTATTAATTTCGTTGGTATACTATATGTTAAAAAGTTGTAAAGGATATTTAAAAAGGAAGTATGTAGTTCTACAGCTCTATAAAGTTCACGCTGGAATCAAAACAAAACAACAATAAAGTACTTAGTTTTGAATTCAAATACGATAAATCTAATAATATATGGATATGGAAATTCGCCTTCGTTTGTATTCGGAAATGCGATGATTGCCGATGTGCAATATTTATCGCCGGGCACTGTATTTCATAATGTCATCCTTAAACGTCAAACTCTGTGTCTTCTTTTTCTAAAATTTCTACGAATATTTCCGGGCACATTCGCGAAAATTATAGTTAAATGGTTAGGTTAACTCACGAATGGAACTGAACAGGTGTTAGGTGCAGACGACGTGATCCCCGAGCCGCCGACGCCGTTCGAGGAGGTGCCGGCCGCGGCGCCCGACACGTGGGACGTGGGCGAGGACGACGCGGACGAGCGCGAGGGGGGCGAGGGCGCGGGCGGGGGGGAGTGGGCGGCGCGGCACGCGCGCCTCGCGCTGTTCGACCGGCTGTGCCGCTACTTCCGGCCCAGCGCGGTGCCGCCCGCGCGCGACGTCGCCGACCTGGTCGCGTTGTGAACCGTGCACCTTTATTCATGCATCGTAATGCCAGGCGAATAAGAACCGAGGTAACATTTCGAAGGCCGCATTTGATCCCTTCGTCTCTTTCGCAACATCTCCCTTCTGCATTTTTCCTGAATAAATAATAGTAATTATAATCAGTCCGTCAGTTAAATTATCAAAAGATATTGAACACGTATTTTTTGCTTTGTCAAATCAATCAAAATTGACAAAGATAACGCGCATCAAAGTTCGGGAGCGGGGGCTCATGACGTCACTAAATAGTAAAAAGTGTGCAGTCGTGACGTCACGCGGAACTTCAACGCACTATATTTACGTCATTTTTTGTTTAATTGACAAAAGAAAAAATATGTGTCTCTATATTTGTTATAATGTAAATGACGAACTAATCAGAATTTTTCAGGAAACCAGCCTATTGTTACGGGTTTGTCGAAAAGCTTTCGTAGCTTAGCTTTAACCAACTTTAGAATTATGTTCAAAATGTCATTTGAATGGAATAATATTTAAACCGCAGAAGGCAAGTTATGCGAAAGGGACGATTTGCAAAAGGGACTTTACGCAGAAAAGAGCATTTGGAAGACATGACGTTACTTTGCGAAGGAAGGTATGGCAAATGGGACCATATTTTATGCGCTCTAACCGTTTCGAATCATACTGGTAGTGCTCGGAGCGCGCTTCTGCTCGGTCCGATTCATGCTCGCGGCACTTACACGAGATGTCGTCTTGTCGCCGATGACGTCATGGAGGCGTTTCAGGCGTAAGTATCATGGGCGCAAACGTCAAATTGACGTTTGACACTGACAGGCCCAGAATAAAAGCGCGTATTTTGAATGCAATTTTTACATAAAGTTAAGATTAGTATTGGAACTGTAATTAATATAAAAAATAAGAAAGATTTTGTGGAAATGTCCATTTTCTCTTATTTTCATGAACGATCCGAAACGCTAACTGATTCGGACCGGCCGGACTACTAATCGTTATAAGCACCGTGAGCGTGATTCGGAACGCACCCAATATGGCCGCGTCGGTATCCATAGCAACGCATCTAATTTGCCGGGCATTATATAGGTGTGCAAACTTATCTGTGGGTGGCTGAAAATGGAACTACGGTTTTTTTTTTTAAGTAGACGCCATTTTTATGGCTGCTAGCGCCCTCAATTTACTAACGCGTGATGTCCTGTCCACAGCGGCCCTAGCATGCCAGACAAGGGGATAAGTTAAACCCGTTTATCTCTATGACTATCTCTTTCGTCGGCACTAGTGTGTGAGAGACGCCCTTAGAGATAAGACGGTGTTAACTTATCCTCGTGTCAACCTTGCTGGGGCCGCAGGAGTATTATTTACGTTACAGTTTTAAAATAACGGCTTCAACGAGAGCAGTACGCGCACGTTTTAAAAAATGGAAAAGTTTTGTTTTTAAAGTTTTCTCACACACTACGATTTAAGTTTGAAGAAAAAAGTTATAGCTTTCGTTTTTAACGTGCGTAAATGTCTCTTACTGAAGGTGATAAAAATATTTGAGTAATTATGTATAGTAGAGTGGACGCCTCAACTTGATTTTTTTGTATAGCCTGTTGAGGCCAAATGGCACAAACGCCTATAACAAAACGATCACCGCCGGACGCGGCGCGTATGCCCGCTCCGTCATCGAGTGCTCGCTGTCATTTGTTTGAGAGTCTGTTCTAGTGTAACGTAATATTTCAATGATTAAAAATGAGGTAAAACGAAGCGGTTTAAAAATCTCTATTTGAGTGCGAGTCTGTCAAACTTTGCGATGGGACGAGAAAATAATTAACGGTCAAAAAATGTATTAACTCTACTCAAAATGGCCAAATATATTTTTAATCTGTTACCCAGTGTATGTTGTATTTCTTATTGTGTCTAATGTTTCGCGTAAACCTGAATTGAAACTTTTGATCGCGACTCGACAACTTTGTCAGTTTTTTTTTTTAAATTTAATGACAACCTAATTACAGCCGGCGTTCGAGTTGAGTGCCGCGGTGGACAAACGCTCTATCACTGACGTAAGATTTAATGTCAGTCAATTTATCAGCTAACCAGAATCAGACTTAGTTTTAACATTGATAATATACATTCAAAGCATCCGTAGGGGCTAATTTACTGAATACAGAAATTCTTAGTAATTGTCTATCCATTGTAATCACAATATTTTTTCAAGTACAGTAAAATATATCAAACGTACTGTATTGAAAATTAGCTTTTAGAAATGACACGTAACTTTCGTTGGTAACTGTCATAATATATTAATATTCGAGACGAAAAGAGAATTTTATTTTTCAGACAAGGTGCTCAATAGTACAATTAAAAACCGGCCAAGTGCGAGTCGGACTCGTGCACGAAGGGTTCCGTACCATTATCTATAAAAACGGGAAAAAATCACGTTTGGGAGCGTTCAAGTATTACGAAACGCAATTTTTGGAGATTTTTGACCCCCCCTCCCCCCCATGTAACGCACCGTAACGTTTTTCTTTACCCCCCCTCCCCCGTATTAAAACGTTACGTAACCAACAAGTGACCATTTTTACCTAAAAAAAATGTTCAAGTGGTCATTCCATTTGAAATTTTGAGCAAAAAAGCGTTTTAAAAAATGCGTGAGAGACTGAAGGGTTAAAAAAATTGTTACGTAACGCGTAGTTCAAATGCCCCCTCCCGCCCCTGTAACGCATCGTAACGTTTTACAAGACCCCCCCCCCCCCTCCCCCCAAATTCGTTACGTAATACTTGAACGCTCCCTTAAATATTTATTTTATTCTGTTTTTTAGTATTTTTAGTTATAGCCGCAACAGAAAAACACATCATCTGTGAAAATTTCAACTGTCTAACTATCACGGTTCATGAGATACAGCCTGGTGACAGACGGACGGAATGACGGGTGGACAAACGGACAGACGGACAGCGGAGCCTTATTAATAGGGTCCCGTTTTTACCCTTTGGGTACGGAACCCTAATAAGGTGAAGTTCAGGTACTTATTATATTTCATAACGATAAAAAATATAAATTATAACAAGAAAGTAAAGGTCTGGCTTGCAGATGTGCAAGTTGCTACAGATTCTTTTTTTTGTTATACCGTGTCTATTTCTGGCCGAGCTAAGGACGAACAGTTCTGCAGGTGGATGATAATGGTGGGTGGGGACGTCGCCCAAGGGTTCATGATTAGGTACTTTGAGCACCTTGTTTACAAAACTTAAATTAAACGTTGTTTTACTCACGATTTATTGTCAGGAAAGGTCATGTTTCAATATAATATATGTGTTGTATGTATTTCCAGTTTTCATAATGACTCATTAAAAGATTTAATTTCGTTTGTTGAGGATGTTTTATTTCAACATAGAAACTAAACCCCACGCTGCTTTTAAATACTGTTATTAATAAGTTACTGTGTATAGGATTAAACTGAGAACTTTTTGCAAATAGCGTGTTAAATTTATTTCCAAGTTTCATGCCTACCAGCGGCCCTAACATGCATGGCACAATGATAAATTAGAACCGTTTATCTCTGAGTGCGTCTCTCTCACTAGTGCCGACGAAAGAGATAGTCATAGAGATAAACGGTTCTAATTTATCTTTGTGGCATGCACGTTAGGGCCGCTAGTGCAATAAACTAGAACCTATTCAATGTTTTGTAAAATGTGCTCCCTGCTAGTACATTTTAATTACAATGTTCCACACTCATGAGATTTATACATTACATATATTAAACCCTTTAACCTTTTGAACGCCACGGCTCAATGCGAGAAAGCGTGGCCCAGACGCCGAGGGACGGCTGTAGCCGACAAAATGCATGGAACACGGCATGTCGTGGTGTCAGGGGCAAGGTACCTACTCTGTTGTCGGCCACAGCCGACTGGGGCGTTCAAAAGGTTAACCACGTTTTTTCATCGGACGTGTCCGTGTCGTCACCTATACAAAGTGACACGAACAAAATGTATAAGTCACTTGTCTTAATTATAGGCGGTGTTGCAGATGTCCATGGGCGGCGGTAACCACTTTCCATCAGGTGGGCCGTCAGCTCGTTTGTCAGTCAATGGCAAAAAAAAAATAGGACTGCGGCGAAATGAGCTGGATATTTTGTGTCTTATAATTCAGACACCGACGGTTAAAAGGTTAAATGAATTAAGATGTTTGCTCCTGTCCCTCAGAATTCATATAAGCATCTCCCTTTGTAATTAGTACTAACCAGAAAAGGATCATACGCTTTTATGTCAAGTACTTCGTAAATATATTATCAGTTTGCATTTGTTTGTTTAGGGATTAAGGCGGAAGCCGACTGCGGCGCACGCTGTACACGGAGATGTGGTTTTGGGTGATTTCATCAGTTTACACTTATAGACTTAGCTGCGCTTTGTATCAAAATGTAGGTGATGTCACTCAGCGCGCGCCACAGTCGGTTACCGCCTTTTCAGGCATTTCAGGTTTTATGTTGCGTTAGAACGTGTTCAGGAAAAAATTGAGTTAGTTCTTCTAAAAGTGTGTTATGTACTTGAAAAAAACATGCCAGTTGGAATGATAAGGCAGCATTGTATTTTTTATATCGAAAATAAATATATCGGCTATGCTCATTGCGCTTGATCGTGTTGTTTTACAATTTAATTGAAATAATGTATTATTTGTGTTAAATGTGTGTTTGTATTAGTTTGTTTGTATATAATAATTTGGACTGTATTAAAATATTGTACCATTTGCAAACAACACTAACTTGGCAGTTTCATTATATAAAGGACTTTTATTTATAACTTATTTAACCTTTTGAACGCCGCTGTAGCCGACAACAGATTTGCGTACCCTTGACGCCACGGCATGCCGTTTTCCATACATTCTGCCGGCTACAGCCGTCACTCGGCGTCTGGGGCACGCGTTCTCGCACTCCGCCGCGGCGTTCAAAAGGTTAAGTCCAAATTAAAATGGAAAATAATAGGGTCCAGGTTATTTTAATTTACCTTTAATTGGATTGTTTTTTTTTTGATGTTTAGTTTGTAAGATTGGCAGTATTTTTATACGTGCTTGAAATCTTTTGCTTTGTAATATTACAATAATACATAATAAATAATCTTACTTTTGATTACATTTTGAAAGACAACAAGCGACAAAGTTCACTTACAATATTTATCAAGAAATTTAGTTTGTTATTAATCCCTTTGTTGCTATTTAAACTAACATAATTGAAAACTGAATTAAAATTGCTTATTTAAAGTTTAGTTCACAAAGTTAATATCTTTGATTTGTTTATAGCACCAGCTTAATTGGAGCACTTCATGGGCCGTTTTTCAGTTAATAAGGGTCACCCTCTTTTCGCATAACCGTAACGATAAAAATTTATGATATTTGACCATTATGACACAGAAAATTGCGAATTGAAAATATGGCTTTGAATTTTATGCCAGCCAATATAGACCCGTGGGATATGTCTCGACAATTTTCTTGTGTAATCAGAATGACTTATCGTTACATGGATAATAGAGTAAAAAATAACTTTGAATTATATATTTTTGTGTTTTCCACGTCGTAGTGCTTTGTAGCTGTAAGATTGCCTACGAATAGCCCGACTACAGGTCCACGGTGGTGAAAATGTTAAACGATTAATCAAGGACCCCTGCACACGGTGACTGGCCGCCGTCTGCAAGGCGCAAGGGTCCTAAACGAGTGCAGTACGAAGGAATGAGAACGTTCTTTGGGTTTTACCGAAGTTCATTGTCTGCGTATAAAGCACTTAAATGTAGAACTTTTAGTACTTTGTCACAGTTAAAGAAGATATTTGACACGCTATTAAACATTTCAAATCAACACCGTTATTTCATACAAATCCGATTATTTCCGAAATGCCCTCTAGGCTCTCACATACTGTAAACAATGTAGTGTTATGTGACGTAATCCGCCTAAAATTTAGTCAAAAGTAACTTTTATGTTTATTTAACCTTTTGAACGCCCCAGTCGGCTGTAACCGACAGCAGATTTCCGTGCCCCTGACGCCACGGTATGCCGATTGCCATACGGCTACAGCCGTCGTCGAGCGCTCGTGGCACGCTTTTTCGCCGTTAGCCGTGGCGTTCAAAAGGTTAACTTTAGGTTATGAGGTACTTGTAAATATTATTTAAACTTTTCCTTAGAAATTGATAATCTTCTGTATCCATATAATTGTTAGTTGATTCAATGTTTACTTGTGACATTTGTAAATACATACACTAACATTATAAGCAAGAAATTATATTTTATTTCGTTCTTTTTTGTCCTAAGGAGCTTACGCTAAAGTGAGACAAAGACATGTGATAGAGTGACAGTTTACTCGATACAGGTGCGGATACAGGTTTTCGTTTACGGGGTGCATTTCAATATTCGGTCGTGTGGGGGAGAGGCAATTGCCCCTTCCCTGTATCTGCGCGTTTGTGATAGCTGTACCAACTTCAATTTATCTTTGATCGTGTGTGAGTTTGTACGTATGCAGCTTTGATTTGACACACACAGCGCCGCGTAAAGATGAGTTAAGTATTTGTAATAGGTTTTTCTCCTTTCCCAGCTGAAAGATGCATTTAGAAAGAAAGAAAGAAACGAACGCCACGGCTGAATGCCAAAAAGGGTGGCACGGACGCCGAGTGACGGCTGTAGCCGACAAAATATATGGAAAACGGCATGCCGTGGCGTCAGGGGCAGGGGGTTAACAGCTGCGTTTTTATCAGTGGAGTAATTACCATCTCTCTCTTCGGCCAGTGTTGACCTTTTGGCACTACACAGAATCAGCCTTTTTATCTTAACTTTTCCAAATATGAATAATTTAACTACAGATTTTCTGTTTTTTGATGACAGATTATGACTTGTTTACCGTCAAAGCAGAGCCTAAGATATAATAGGCACGTTTCCTCAAAAATCCTAATTAGTCAGTCATCTACATTATAAAAAAAATATTGAACACATATTTTTTCTATTGTCAATTAAACAAAAAAAATGACAAAGATATTTATTTATGCCGCACACTTTTTACCATTAAGTGACGTCATGAGCCCCCACTCCCGAACTTTGATGCGCGTTATCTTTATAAATTTTGATATATGAATACGTACGTGTTCAATATTTTTTGATAATCTAACTGACGGACTAATAAGATTATTTTTTTATACAGGCAACATCCCTATTAAAATCATAGCTATTAATGAATCGTGTATTAAATTATAAAATAAGTACTTATCTACGTACGTTACTACACTGCGGCCCTAATATGCAAGACACAAAGATAAGTTAAACCCGTTTATCTCTATGACTATCTTTCGTGCGCACTAGTGTGAGAGAGACGCACTTAGAGATAGACGGTTTACTTATCCTTGTCTTGCATGTTAGGGCCGCTCTGAACAGGATACAATAAAAGACAATCTAAATATAATAATTTATTATTCTCGTACATGATTTTTTCAGTCATTGCGACAACACGGCGTGCCTTACAGTTTGAAAATATTTTCTGTCTGTCATGATATGTTCCCGAAACTGGATCCTGATCTCTGGCAAGTATAGTAGCTCAACATATATTACCTATCGAAAGCTCATGAGTTACAAATCTGATTGAGATTCTAATGCGAAGACTTGTAATCTGATGATCACAAAAAAAGGAATAGTGGCCATCATGCGAAGTTCACTACAATGAAAAAGTGAAAAAGCGAACCATCAAACTGTGCAATATTCGATGTCGCCTCGACCCCCACTGGGAACATCCATGCCGCCAGTTGCCCAATACTAATCATGTTGCAATCGAACTAGCGGCCGTTTTAAATACTTTAAATCTTTAATAATAAAAACTCAATACTTTTCTATGATAGAAAATAATATCTATGCCTAAGCAAAATAGTAATCTAAAGATTATAAATAATATATTTGGTTAATCGATCTAAACCACCACCGGCGGCAGCAGACACGGACCGATCTTTCACTATCCGCTGTAATATGGGCCAGCGCAGACTACGGGCATCATTAACAATGACAGTAGTCTACTATCTCTATCCCGGTCTAACATCATACTTAAGAACGAAACAGTAGGTAATTGTCTGTCAGCTTACTGGTGCCCACGAAAATCTGCGCTGACCATATAGTCAAATCAACAAAATATAACAATATGATTATAAATAAATGTAAACGATATCTTTATGTCAAAAACTTGTGTACAATACTGATAAACATAACAAAGTAAATTCAATACGATTGTAAGTCGACGAAAAAGTAATATATTGATATATAATAAATACAAAAGAAACATAGTGCTCTGCCACCATGGACGCTTGACGGCGGCGGACGCGCCCCCAGTCGCAAAAAGATCAATCAAATGCCGGATTAAACTTAAACCACTCATTTTAATGAAGGATTAATGTTTATGTCTTCATGTTTAATTAATTAGCTTCTACCCGCGACTTCTGCCCGTGTATTAGGTTAAGTTATTCTTTTGGGAACTTTTGAATTTTATCCTATTCCAGGAACTGAGGTAACTATATATTTATCCGGTAAAATAACATGATGAGCAGGTGACACGTATTCAAGACATTGTATAAAAACAGAACATTGCTCGCATGACAATTATAATTGCACACATTTTCTCAGAATATTTTGAGACTAAGATGAGTGAATCAAACAGACAGACACAGAAACTTTTGCATTTATAATATTAGCAGGACTGAGCTTCTAGCACCTGCGTGTCAGCGAGAAGCGCGTCCGCCGCGCCATTGACTAGACTATAAACAATACATAAACGATGTCTGCTGCTTAGCTATGAAAGAAAAAAATAATACTTAGTAAATAAAAATAGACACTAACGCTACAATTGGTAAGTCCATCGTTTAAGTACATACAGAGTGCTACGATAAAAGCTAATTATTATGATAGTCTAAAACAATAAATGCAAGGCTATGGTCCTCGGGCGAGGCGCCCGCTTTGAGCTATGCAAACGAATTACTCTAATAATGTTAATATTGCAAAACCGATTTCACTACGCGTCTCAACAGAGATCTCATAAATATTTAACCTACGAAGTATACTTGAGGGCTAATGTACCGACTACCTCTATAATACCTACTTCAGTAAAAATACCTACGAAGGGCGAGTGCCCACTACATGGAACGGAACTAGCCTAGACACTACACTGCCCGCGCCGGCAACGTAAACAATACTGTAACAATTCAATAATCATTTGTAAATTTCGTCTTAACAATAGAACGCCGACCGACCTGCGCCTGCGTGAGCAAAGTTTTGAGCAACCTAGAGGCCAATTTATAAATAAATGTGTAGTTAACCTTTTGACCGCCACAGTCATCTGCAGCCGTCAGCGGATACAGGATAAAAAAGTCCTTCATTACCTTGACTTAACCCCTCGCATGCGGGAGCTAAAAAAAAGACCGGCATTCGCGTCTCATGGGATCCATAGAGTACCATAAAAATTAAGGTAAAAAAATGCAAAAAGTGTATGTAAGAAAAATCACGGATCCGTGCCTAAGCATCCGATGGGTCAAAGTTGAAATTCGTGGTACTTTTCAGACATGCTTGGCGGTCAAAAGGTTAAAGGACTTACAGACAGGTTGGAGCGCGGCGTCGGGGCGGTCGATCGGGCGATGGACAAGTATGGACGCGAGTGGCCACGCCACGGGACGGCAGAGCGCCGCGCGGGGCGCACTGAAGGGCGCGCCCGCGCGGACACAACCAAACAAAGGGACACTAGTACAACTAGAACAAGATGGACGAAAGTATTCGGCAGAGGGCCACAACACAACAAACGTATCAACTAGAGAACAGATTACATAGTCTTTTTGCGCACACAATGGATGGACACTGATGATTATTTTTAGAAATTTCATTTTGGACGTACTTAAAGATTTCGTATCGAGTAGAGGCTTCTATAATATTTATACGAGAACCGTACAGGGCCGTAGCTAGGGGGGGCATTTTAGGGCAATGCCCTACCATAAAATACCAATGCTCTACCTTGAAAAATACCATTAGCTACGATAATACGCTAAGAAAATTGTTTGTTCATAGTATGATACTACCTTGTAATCGTCGCTGCCCTACCTCAAATTCAACTCTAGCTACGGGCCTGGGACCGTACAATAAGATTATAAATATGTCATAAAAAATAACGCACGGTCTCGTTAATTCCTGTTACCGCGATAATAGTAAAATCTGCACACGCGGGATACATCGTCTCATTAACGTACCCATAACAACTGCGATAATTCATTCGCGCAATAAAATACACCGATACTATTACAAAAATACTCGTTTAACATTCTGACGGCGTGCATTACGATTGTAGATAGTTCAAGCCACGAGAACGAGCCGCTGAAAACTAAGTGTTGGGGCCCGTGTTCGTGGATTTAACTATCTACAGGATGACTTAAAAGATATAATGCAAATCCATTGTTTTAGAAATATCTCACCTTGTGTCACAACGCCTGCAAGTTCATAGAGTGCTGGATTTAAGAAACCCACTTTTATGTATAAGGGTCAATCAACTTTTTGTGTTGTTATTTTGTCCCCGGTTGTCCAAGTGACACTTACACACTGTTTCATAGCAAAAATGCTTAGGTTGTCCAAGGGACAAAATCTGTGTAACCATAGCAACGGGTGGCACTAAAAAGTTGATTCGCCCATAACATTTATCCTAATTTATTTCCTCAAAATTGAACTTTTGACAGGTGACAAAGTATGACAATCTACTACTGGTTGTAGGGTGACAATATTAGGGCCACCTTTATTATTATTATTACATAAATTAGTCGGATGCATTGGTTTTGCATTACGGCTTGAAGGTCACCCTGTATACGGCGATGCGATATGAAAACAGTCGGCGAGCGACCTCTGTAACCTGCTGAAGCGTGCGTGAACTGAACGGCGAGCCAACAAGCCGCACTCCCGGTTCACACGTTTAAATCAGTCAACATTAAACATCAACCATCATGGAGGGGCTTCGTGGACTAAAAGTTCAACTCCATCGCTCTATGAAAACGACGGGCGCGCCATTGCACAGTTTGACGGTTCTCTGCGTCGCGACGCGCGCCCGCCGCGCCCTACAATGTATCTACGGAGCCCCTCCGCTTAAATTTATTGGTACGGTTAATATTATAAAACGTATAAATAATTTACTTCCCTAAGAACGATTTATAAAAAGTTAACGTCTATGACGGTCATTAGATCGGCTCGCGAGACGCCAGCATCACTCACAGCACGTCTCTGTAGTTTATGCAATCGTAAATTCGTTATCGCGTCACTCGTATGACAAGCCGCCGCGTTCCTTGCCACTAAAATGACAGTATGATGACAGTATTTACCTCTCGCTTTATTCTCGTATGCGAGAACAAGATAGAGTTTTTAATAGAGATAAGCCTATCGAATGCATCATTTTTATATGTCCTGTTTCACATCGAACCACGAGTATGCCTTGAATATTTTGATCTGTTGACATTCATATGGTGGTCATTATAGTAGCAGTATGGCGCTCAGCGCATGTTGGGCGCGGAGCGCGACAGCGGCACGAGGGCCGCGCTCCGGCGCTCGGGGCGCGCGAGCAGCTCGCGCAGCGCGGCGGCGGCGGCCTTGAGCGCGAGCACGAGCCGCTAGAAATCCCGCCCGCGCGTGCGCGTCGGGCCCGCTGCCTTGGGCACGCGCCGCGTGCGCATCTCGCGATCCACCTGAAACAGAAAATAATACTTTATGCAATGGTTGCATAATGATACGCCTTAAAACACGAGTGTGGGTTTATGAAACGAGCCGACAGGCGAGTTTCATAATAAGATCGTGCTAGTGTTTTAAGGCCAAATTATGTACAGTTGCATACATAACTTTATCTACACACATATTATAAATCCTCCATGATATTTTCTGGCAACAAGTTACCGGTGACCAGAAGGCTTGCAGCTATTTTGGCCAAAGGCTAAGTTTAGCTGTGCAAAGGGGGAACGCTACTAGCCTGCTGGGCACCATGAGCAGCAACGGCGATTTGGCCAGTATCTTTTATTTGTAGAGTAGTTTTTATTTTAATTTTTGGTTCACGGTTTATGTACATTGTTATATTCGTTTTCTGTAGTTTAAATAAAATTTATGGAATAAAATTAACTGTAATTGTAATTGCACTCCCAAGTCGATAATTGGATGTCATGAATTTGGACGTTCTTTGGCCTTGGTTGTTACCTCTAGCTCCTCGAGGCGCTGCGTGAGCGCGAGCTTCTGCTGCACGGCGAGGCGCAGCAGCTGGTTGAGCGTCTTCTTCTCGTCCTCGGCGCCCGCCAGCGCCTGCGTCAGCTCGTCCACCTGTGTCACGTACTCCTCGCAGCGCGCCGCGAACATCGCGCGCAAACCTACACGATAAAAAATTATAATAAAGGCCCTGAAATTTAACCTTTTCAACGCCAACGACGGATATATCCGTCAGAGTATACGGGGTAAGCCCGGGGTATTAGTTTGACGTAAGGTTGAAATTCGTGTTACTTCTCAGACATGCTTGGCGTCGAATTCGCGCGCACAAATAATCACAATAATATAATAATAATAATAATAATTGTTATTATTATTATAAATGCGGAATCAGGCATAAATCAGGACACAAGGTATTTGTACGTCGATGATATGCTTCAAAAAGATAGCTAGAAAAGAAACCAAGGCGTCAAATAAAGTTTACAAAACGCAATCAAAATTAAAATTGATAGGGCGTCGGTCGTGGTGCCTGTGTAGAGAGAAATTACTTTTTATTGGGGTTTACTCCCGCATGATGATAATATAATTAAATCCTCCTACTTATTCTATCAGTATGGTTGAGATATGCATCATGCTCGTGAACGGGTGCTGTCTGTGGGGTCCGGACGGTTCATGCTCGCAAGAACCTATGTAATTTATTAGCTGTGTGTGATATATTAAACCTGACTATTATTCAACAATCTAATTTATACTTGAAAAACACACGGCTTTACTCACGATATATTGTCTGAAATAGTCCGGCCGGCCGTGTGTTTTTCAAGTATTCATAATGTCTCACGTTTTAATTTGACTAATCTATTTTATTTTTATGTCTTTTTGTAATGTTTCTATTCATTTATATATGATGTAAACATGTTTGAATGGTAAAGATGACTTTCTGCCGAGTTTCTTGCGGCACTTCTTAGTAATGAAGATCTTGTCAGAAGCGCTGGTAGATTCAACCCATTTTAATTAATTCGTTTGATGAGTAAAACAGCCCACAGGTGGCCAATTAGCTGAATAAACGCTTAGTTTTTTTTTTAATTATTATTATAAGCACGCTGTGCCATTGCTGGGCAACGGCCTCCCCCCACTCCTTCCAGACTGGAAGTTCCAGTATTCGCGATGTTCAGCCGGTTTCCGCCATTGCTTACATCTTATCATAAAAATCCTACTAATATTATAAATGCGAAAGTTTGGATGAATATTTGTTACTCAATCACGCCAGAACGGCTGAACGGATCTGAATGAAATTTGGCACAGAGATAGATTATAGTTTGGAATAGCACATATGCAAATTTTTATCCCGGATATTATAAAAGTTGTTGAGGTTGAACGCAAACCTCCATGATACTATGTGTCTATGTTTTACTATGTGACATGTAACTGTCATCTTTACCTATTCTTTATACATTATAGCCTCGGTTCAGTGGTTATATCTAGCTAGCTTGCTCGTCATTCATAACTAAAGTTATTAAAAGTTCCCGAGGGAATTGTTATAAGCAAAACCTAAACAGTAAATAATAATCAACAACTGAAAAAATCACTCAACTCCTCTGCTGCACTGGGAGTGAAGCAATAGCATAGAATGCGTGCAGATGCTTATCATCCTGGCATGTCGTAAAAGTCGACTAAGGGACGGGTCCTCTCAAACATGGTGGACTATCTGTATGGGCGATGGGCTGATCACCTGTCACCATACGGTTCATCATACCATCTTGGGACTAATTAATCGAACGTGGCCACAAGTAGTGTTGTGGCTCTGCCCACCCCATGGTATGATGAACCACCTTAAAGAATCAAAGGAAACTCACTCGAGAATGTAGCAGCATCCTCCTTCAACAACCTCAACTCGTTCCTCAACTTGAGCATGGTCTCCGTGACTATCGTCTTCTCCGTCTCGTATTTGCTCTTGAGGTTGGCGAGCGCGACCTCCGCCGTGTTCTTGTTCGACTTGAGCACGGTGCGCAGCGTGGCTATCTGCTCTCGCTTGGTCGACAGGAGAGACTTGAGTTTGATCACTTGCTCCTGGAGGTCCGTTAGCTCGGCGGCGCGTTCTTCGGACTCCATTCCTGATAAAAATTACAGATATTAAAGTTTAGGCGTGGTAATACGGTCTACTAGACGCCGCGGTTAAAATCTAGCTCGCTCTGAAGTTGCTGCGAATATATCGGAGTTTTCTGTAGCATAGATACTGCAATGCGATCTAAAGTTGGACGCGAAGTATAGTGAGGTTTTAGTGTAACTTCTATAATTACCCTAATAGATAACGTCAAACGTAATGCTACTAAGGTTGACTGTTGATCACATATCGATCAGGAATTTAAAGAATTATACTTACTAAAATTGCTAATTATTTACTAACGGATCCTTATAAATCTGACCCTAATCTCTATATTCTGAGTAACTGAAATTTTGTGTTAAATGGCCAAATTCACAAACGCTACGTAAATTGATCTTTAATTAAAGTGACGTTTATGTTTAGGTTGACAACTAGTTGAGGGAGATTTAAATATTTAACCTTTAATCGAAAGCTTGAACGGCGTTTGTGAATTGGACCAAAATAAACCTAAATCCAATGCTACGCAATTCTATAATTTATTTATGTACTGACGTTCATCAAATCACCATAACTTATATGTTTCAAAAGTGTGCAGTACACCTACACTCTATTATGGAAACTACATGTGTAAATATAAATAAGTACATTATTTTATTATTTAGTAAAAGTTGTGTTAATTACAATAGTTTCGCTGTTGAAACCATGGTCTTGGTGAACACCGGTAATATATTATTATATTCGCTTCTTTGATGGAATCTTTAAATCTTCTTCATTATTCTGAATGTGCTTTTAATTCCTAGCGAAATTAACCATTCACGGTGCTGTACCAATGTACCCTGCGGGTGTACACTATTCGAGGGGACGATTTGTACACTGAAATATATCTCACACTGTAGTTGGTATCAGGAAAGAAATGATCACATTATATACTGCAGTAACAAAACACACGTCACTAAACTGGACCGCACAGAGTCCCTTACGTTACCAAGTACGTTACAGTGTTTCTCACTCCGCACTACATTCCTACAGTACAAACTCTGCCCATGCAACACTGCGTTCTTCCATACAGCATGCAAATTAGCATCTCTCGACGATTTGCTTATACTTGGGATTCTAGGCTTATTTAGCGTAGCATTAAGATTAAATTTCCCGTAGCAATCTCTGTTAGAACTCCAAGCGTTTGAGTTCAAAGTATTTTTCAATTCAGAGTTGTGACTTTGCGAGATGTGCTCGAAATAGTCGGTGATTTCTTTCACTCGACCGCCGGAGACGTGTCTCTCACATTCGGTGGAGTTCATTTTACTTTGCAACTTGGTTATTAGGTTGATAAGCCTTCTTTTAGTGTCCGCCATCTTGAGTTTATTGTTTTGATCTTTGAATTTCTTTATGGGATGGCAATACGGACCTTTGAGCTTCCAAGAGGGAAGTTCGGTTTGGAGGGAGCCTGGGGAAGGAATTGATGTTAGTGAGAGGAAGTGGAAATCTTAAAAGTGGATCATTATGTCAAAATATGAAATCGCATTTGATGAAAGCCCTAACGATCTCCGACGTCTATTGACCGTCGTTCGGAGATGGCAGGTTTTTTTTTGCTTTTTGTTACGTGTTATAAAAAATAGTTTTTAGCCGCATCTAGAAAGAGAGAGGTCGCATCATGTACGCTCTAGCAAGTGCTTCGGAATTGCCCAGTGAGACCGCAGAGTTTAGACAAAGTAAGGTATATAGGGTGTCTCAGGAAATAGTGCCAAGCGGAGGTCCTGAGGTAGAACACCTGAAGGGCTATCAAATTCACTCCATGTATGTTTCACGACTTGTGCTTTGGATATCGATTAATCAAAACACCTTTTCACTTCTCATGCTCCGAAAGCTGTTCTTTATGTCGAGAGAAGGCTGCATAAAAAGTAATTTCTTCTTTTAAGACTAAGGCAATTAGGCCTTACAGCCACATACACAATACACCGTCATTTAATTTATATATTTCTATGAGATATAGGTTATATTTCTATGAGATATAGGTTATATCTTAATTAAATTACGATATATGTATTACTATCTAAATACAAATTTACATTTAATACGGGCGTGCATTTACTTGAAAAAAATATAACGCAAAGATTTATAATAACTTGGCATTAAGGTTCACACCAGAAGAGTCGAACGTCACATAGTTGAAAAAAAAATAATTAAGAACAACTGTGTGGCGGGAAGCTAATTATTCGTCAAAGAAAACTAGAAAGTAGCTAAATTTGTTGTGTTTTATTTCCTTGCAATCGAAGTGAAAAGCAGAGTGTAAAACTCGAGCAGTAAAATGGGTTTTAATTTTACCCTCGTCGTGACTACCCACCCTCGCCGTACCGGCTCGGGTGGCTATAGGCACGTCTAATAAATGGCTCGTTTTATTAAAAAATGGCTCGTTTTATTTTCTTGTTGTACAATCTCCTATTTTGGGTGAATCTGATCTTGAGACAATTTCATGGGACATTTGAATAATATACTATAGCTGGAGTGATGTCACGAAAACGCTCAACAAAGCGTCAACTGAAGTATTTACGTGTAATTTGTAACTGTCCCATATATTGTAATTACTTGTAATATTATTTCGTGCATGCACATCTGATATTCCCTGACTTGGCTAGCGTTATGGTGAAAACGGTTAGCTAGCCATGACTTTTGTTTTAAATAAATAAACTGGTAGAGGCACAGAATAGATAATAGTACTAACGTCCAGAAGAATCACTCTAACAAAACCGGTGTTTAGACATGAAAATATTCCTACTCATGCCTTCTCTCTCTGTCGCATAACACTTGCTCTTTCGCGTACGCTAGGGTCGCTTTAAGTAGAGTAATCGGTATGACGACGCGCGCCGCGACGCGAGCGGCAACCCACTGCGATTAACAGCGCCGCGCTGCCCGACGGCCGAGCGTACCTAAAGTTGGAAGTGAAACCCGCCTGGTAGAGGAGGCACAGGATAGGGAAAGGTCGCGGGAATTTCTTTGGCTCCAGCGAGATCTGTGGAGAGAGAGGTTACCGGGTGCGCGGTGATGGTGCCGGCGCGAGTCGAGCGCGGCGTCGAGCGCGGCGCGCAGGTGCGCGAGCTGGTCCAGCAGCGTGTCGGCCGCGCGCGCCACGGCGCCCGCCGCGCGCAGCCCCTCCAGCTCGCCCGCCGCCAGCGCCAGCGCCTCCTCCTCCACCTCCACGGAGCGCCCGTCCGCGCCGCGAACTATTAACACACGAACAAAATTATTTCAATATTTTTTTCACTACACTGCTCGGAAATGTCAATGCTCTTAATTGCGCCTACAAAACTGCAGCTGAATACAGATCAATCAAATATACTTTTCACTTCTCATGCTCGTAAAGTTGTTCTTTATGTCGAGAGAAGGCTGCATAAAATGGGTTTTTATGCTCTTGTGCATAAAGTAATTTCTTCTTTTAACACTAAGGCCTTACAGCCACACTGAATACACCTTCATTTGATTGATATATTTTTATGAGATTTAGGTTATATCTTAATTTAATCACGACATATGTATTACTATCTAAATACAAATTTACGATTAATACGGGCGTGCATTTACGTAAAAAAAATATAACGCAAATATTTATAATAACTTGGCATTAAGGCTCAAATCATAGCCGAACGTCACATAGTTGAAAAAGAAAAAATGTGTGGCTGAAAGCGAACGTCAAACAAAACTAGAAACTAGCAAAATTTGTTGTGTTGCGGTTGAACATTCAATAAGTTATTCGTAAGTAATTAAACAATGTCTTCGAGTAGTGACAGTGACGATCAAATAATGATTTTTCTCACTTCTTTCCATTAAACGACGCGGATAGCCTAGTTGGTAGTGACCCTGCCTCCGACGCAAGCGTCCCGGGGTTCGATCCCCGGTACGGGCAAATATTTGTGTGATGAGCACGAATGTTTGTTCCTGAGTCTTGGATGTTTTCTGTGTATTTTAAGTATTTATTTCTCTATATAAGTATTTATATCGTCGTCTAGTACTCATAACACAAGCCTTTAGAGCTTACTTTGGGACTAGATCGATTTGTGTAAAGATTGTCCCCTGATTTATTATTATTATTTATTATTAAAGTCTCAGGCAAAATCATTATCAACTTTTCTTGTATATGCTTAATTCTTGTTTTATTTGCTTGCAATCAAGTGAAAAGCAGAGTGTAAAACTCGAGTTTACCATCGACGTGACTGATGTGTTGATGTGACGTACCGGCTCGGGTGCCTATATGCATGTCTCGGGTAAAATGGCTCGTTTTATTCTCTTGTTGTACAATCTACTAATTGCTGACCCATCTCCAGGTCAGCAAAGTAATTGACCGATCACAGTCACAGGTATAGTGCGGGGCGACTCGGCTGGTAGCGCCCCGCTACAGCGCTAGTTTAAGTAGGTAGACAAATGGTAATATTTCTGTTGCACTCACCCTCGCTGTGCGCGGCGTGCTCCAGCAGCAGCCGCTCGGGCTGCGTGCCGTTGACGGCGCACACGTGGTGGTACATCTGCGCCAGCGCCTCGGCCGCCGACGACAGCGCCGGTGCGGCCGACGACAGCGCGCGGCCCGCACCTAACGAACAAATTCAACGTTAATGATGTTTCAATCGATCGATCAATAATAGTAGTTTATGCAACGGTTGCATAATGATAGGCCTAAATAAAACACGAGTGTGGGTTTATGAAACGAGTCGACAGGCGAGTTTCATAATAAGATCGTGCGAGTGTTTTAAGGCCAAATCATGTACAGTTGCATACGTAACTTTATCTACACAAATTATAAATCCTCCATGATGTGTTCAGAAACAATAATAATAGGCGCCGGCCTGCAGCTACACACGGGGGCTCACCTCCGGCCAGGGTGCGCAGCAGGTCGCAGTCGGCCTGCAGCGCGGCGGCGCGCACCTCGGCGTCGGCGACGCGGTCGCTGAGCGCGGCGAGCGCGGCGCGCGCCAGGCCGGCGGGCGAGGCGTCGGCGGGCGCGGCGCCGGCCTGCAGCTCGCGCGGCGCGCCAGCTCGCTACACACGGGGGCTCACCTCCGGCCAGGGTGCGCAGCAGGTCGCAGTCGGCCTGCAGCGCGGCGGCGCGCACCTCGGCGTCGGCGACGCGGTCGCTGAGCGCGGCGAGCGCGGCGCGCGCCAGGCCGGCGGGCGAGGCGTCGGCGGGCGCGGCGCCGGCCTGCAGCTCGCGCGGCGCGCCAGCTCGCTACACACGGGGGCTCACCTCCGGCCAGGGTGCGCAGCAGGTCGCAGTCGGCCTGCAGCGCGGCGGCGCGCACCTCGGCGTCGGCGACGCGGTCGCTGAGCGCGGCGAGCGCGGCGCGCGCCAGGCCGGCGGGCGAGGCGTCGGCGGGCGCGGCGCCGGCCTGCAGCTCGCGCGGCGCGCCAGCTCGCTACACACGGGGGCTCACCTCCGGCCAGGGTGCGCAGCAGGTCGCAGTCGGCCTGCAGCGCGGCGGCGCGCACCTCGGCGTCGGCGACGCGGTCGCTGAGCGCGGCGAGCGCGGCGCGCGCCAGGCCGGCGGGCGAGGCGTCGGCGGGCGCGGCGCCGGCCTGCAGCTCGCGCGGCGCGCCAGCTCGCTACACACGGGGGCTCACCTCCGGCCAGGGTGCGCAGCAGGTCGCAGTCGGCCTGCAGCGCGGCGGCGCGCACCTCGGCGTCGGCGACGCGGTCGCTGAGCGCGGCGAGCGCGGCGCGCGCCAGGCCGGCGGGCGAGGCGTCGGCGGGCGCGGCGCCGGCCTGCAGCTCGCGCGGCGCGCCAGCTCGCTACACACGGGGGCTCACCTCCGGCCAGGGTGCGCAGCAGGTCGCAGTCGGCCTGCAGCGCGGCGGCGCGCACCTCGGCGTCGGCGACGCGGTCGCTGAGCGCGGCGAGCGCGGCGCGCGCCAGGCCGGCGGGCGAGGCGTCGGCGGGCGCGGCGCCGGCCTGCAGCTCGCGCGGCGCGCCAGCTCGCTACACACGGGGGCTCACCTCCGGCCAGGGTGCGCAGCAGGTCGCAGTCGGCCTGCAGCGCGGCGGCGCGCACCTCGGCGTCGGCGACGCGGTCGCTGAGCGCGGCGAGCGCGGCGCGCGCCAGGCCGGCGGGCGAGGCGTCGGCGGGCGCGGCGCCGGCCTGCAGCTCGCGCGGCGCGCCAGCTCGCTACACACGGGGGCTCACCTCCGGCCAGGGTGCGCAGCAGGTCGCAGTCGGCCTGCAGCGCGGCGGCGCGCACCTCGGCGTCGGCGACGCGGTCGCTGAGCGCGGCGAGCGCGGCGCGCGCCAGGCCGGCGGGCGAGGCGTCGGCGGGCGCGGCGCCGGCCTGCAGCTCGTGCAGCGCGGCGGCCAGCGCGCCCAGCTCGCCGCCCGACACGCGCCACCACGTCAGCCACGCGGCCGCGCGCGTCGCCACCCCGCCCTCCGCCTTGTCGTCCTCCTGCGCAAGGCCACGCAATTATCACACGATTTCACACGTTTTGAACCACATCCACAGATATATGCAGGTAAATGGTAAATATTGATTTCAGTTCCGCACATAAGACCCAAAAATTTCAGAGATGCGAGCCGGGATTTGAACCCGTGACCACCTGGATGAGAGACCGCGTGTACTGTAATCAACATCAATATCTCTATCCAAATACTCCAAACAGGAGTATATAAAAGATATACCATAGAGAAGAAAACTTTACTGAGACTATTGCGTTACTTGATTATCCATCTGTACTTATGATTATAGTGGATATAGCTGTTGTTTCTCGGGCAAGCCGAGAGCGGCTGTAGTGCGAGTGTGAAGGTTTAGTGCGTACCGCGGGCGCGCAGTCTCCGTGCAGCGCGCTGAGCGCGGTGACGCGCGACGCGGCGCGCTGCAGCCCGGTGCGCAGGATGGCCGCGCTCGCGCTCTCGCTCTCCGCAGTCGCTTGCGCTGTGCGCATCGACGCTGACAATTGGCTCTGCGAAAGGAAAAACTCGTAAAGATGGTCATCAATATATCCAATCTATTCGCCTAGAGTTGATAAAAAACGTAAAAAGTCAGAGCTTCTTAACTCATTACAAATAGCGGCCCGCTAATTATTATTACCGATGATAATAAAAAATGCAACACACGAAGTACCAAGCGAGATTATAGAAAGACACAAGACACGGCATATCCATACTCAACGCGTCTTAAACATGTTTCATAGATATTTATTTTCTTTTTCGTTTCTTTTCGGCCAGTGCAGATTTATATGACATTTGACGCGCACATATAAGACATTAATTTGCAATATGGCGATTGTGTATATGAACAAAGAAAGTTTTTTTTGTTCGCCGCCGTCCGCCTGGCGCTTCACCGCACTTGACAACATCTGCGTCCCTCATACCACGAAACAGTGCGCGCGGCAATAAGCGACGCCCGTCATACAGTTTGCGATAGTTCAGCGACAGTCGCTATTTCGAAACGATATCATAATATTTATCAACTCTCGGCGAACAGACGACCAATAAATGATATCTGTATGAAAGAAAATATTATCTTTGATTGAATGAATGAATGAATGGGCCGATACAAAAAATACACATTCATCTAATGTCATCAAATCCTACCTTTTCATTATTTCACTTCAAGAGTTAAACAGAGAAGACAAGAAAAACAATAACAAACAATTAAGTTGGCAACAGCAAAACATTTTAATGTGGCATCAAATTAGCTTCCTCCTCTGCTGCACTGGGAGTGAAGAAATAGCATAGAATGCGTGCAGATGCTTATCATCCTTGGATGTCGTAAAAGTCGACTAGGGGACGGGTCCTCTCCAACATGGTGGACTATCTGTATGGGCGATGGGCTGATCAGCTGTCACCATACGGTTCATCATACCATCTTAGGACTAATTAATCGAACGTGGCCCACAAGTAGTCTTGTGGCTCTGCCCACCCCATTAGGGATTTCGGGCGTGATGTGTATGTATGTATTTATGTATCAAATTAGCTAAACACTTACGTTCTCGTTGTGCGCCTGCTCAAGCTGTTTCTCTAGTCGGGAGACCTCGTGCAGGTGCACCTCCGAGAACAGGTCGGCGTGGTGCTCGCCCATGGCGGCCGCCAGCTCCGAGTTGGACGCGCCCGGGGAGCCTTCGTCCGAACCACCGTCTTCTGGCATCCCTGAGAGAAATGGTGCATTGAAAAAGTTGGTAATGCCTGTCTTGGCAAGATAATCGACTTAAATACGCGACCCAGCTGATTTGAAGCCTGAAGCCACGACCAAAGTGCTAAAAAGAAAGCTAATTGTATATATTATATACCACGTGTATTATTCACACACAGAGATACCAATAGGGACTGAGTAAGTTGTGGCTCGATGAAGAGTCCAGATTACTGGAATGAGAATTAGCTGTTCTTCTTCAACTTTTAATTTTAATTATTATTTAGGTTATTTTTAAATATATATTTGTATATTGGTATATAGCACTTATTTATATCGTTTATTAATTTTATTATTATTATTATTTGTTTGTTTTTGTTTTGGCTGTTTGTAATTTTTGTCTATCCACGCATTGTCTTCTGTCGTCAACTCTAAGGTTAGCTGGAAAAAATCCCATTAGGGATAAGTTCACCTTTGTACATTGTTTATGTCATAATGCAGAAATGTATTGTTTTCATTTATGTGCAATAAAGAGTTTAAATACATACATACATACTTAAAATACATGATAAAATAATGGGTCCTCTTCTCTTCTGAATTAAGTTGCTGTTCTCAGCAGGGTTTATAATGTATTTAGTTAAAATTATTGCTCTGAGATGTACACTTTGACATTGTGAAAATGCAGTAAAATATTGAGTACCGCCTTTTAACTCGTCGTCACTCACTCAGCATCAGGTAAAACTGAGGTCAAATGCAAACCCATTTTTGGTAAAAATAGTTCGCTCGCGTGGAATTCGGTTAAAGTTATTTTCTCGGGAACTTATAAATTTTCCGATATAAAAAGTTGCCTGTGTCAATAATCCAGGGTATAAGTTATCATTATTTCAAATTTCACTCAAATCCGTTGAGGCATTTCAGCGTGAAGAAGTGACAAACTTACTAACTCACACGCGTTCACTCATAAACTATCGCGTTTATATTAATCTGATTGAGTATTAACCCTGTAAAGTAAAATAAAGAGTCAATCAACGGCACAAAGAGGCACCACAGCGTATTTAGAAATTTGAAATAGCGAGGAGGCTCTTAGGAGGCCGGATTTTATCAAACACCAAAAAACAAATAAAATTTTATCAAAATAAGTCGGCCCTCGCGCTTCGAATTTACACGCTGCGCTCACCCCCAAAGAATTGCTAAACTTAAGTGGCAGTGGGCGGGGCACATTGCTCGTAGAACAGATGGTCGATTGGCTCAGAGTTCTTGAGTGGACACTCCGTACTGGAAGCCGCAGCGTGGGCAGACCACCCACATGGTGGACTGACGACCTGGTGAAAAGTGCGAGCAGCACAGAATCGGTCGTTGTGGCGATCATCGGGGAAGGCTGTAAAACAGTGAAAAGTGAATAGATGATGATGACGTCTCACCCCGTATGCTGTAAGCCAGGTTGGTGATGTTGTAGGCGGCCTCGCGGCTGAGGTGCGCGTCCAGCTCCTTCTTGGCGGCGAACTTGGCCTCGCGCTCCGCCTGCAGCGCCTCCAGCGCCTCGCCCAGCTGCCGCTCGGCGATGCGCCGCAGCGCCGCCGTCTCGTCGGCCGCCGCGCGCAGCGTCTCCGCCTCCTCGCGCAGTTGGCGGACCTCATGCTTCAGACCTTCGAATTCTACCTGCGGGGTCACAAATATGGTATATGTGGCTACTCAATGACTTCAGTGGATTCATCCATACTTGTCTTATTTAGTAAACAAGTTACTAACCTGAAAATGTGGAATTTTATGGTGAAACAGCTGTTTTATCCTAAATAAAGCAAAACTAGGCTAATGAAACCCGCCAAGTGCGAGTCGGACTCGTGCACGTAGGGTTCCGTACCATTATCTATAATCAAGCAAAATAAATCACGTTTGTTGTATGGGAGCCCCACTTAAATATTTGTTTTATTTTAATTAATTAATTTATTTTTAAAGTGAATATATAACTTAATATTCTGTGAATATTTCAAGCGTCTACCTGTTGCCAATATCGAGCGTAAACGAGCAAAAAAATCACGTTTGTTATATGGAAGCCCCCTTAAATATTTATTTTATTCTGTTTTTTAGTATTTGTTGTTATAGCGGCAACAGAAATACATCATCTGTGAAAATTTCAACTGTCTATCACGGTACATGAGATACAGCCTGGTGACAGACGTACAGACAGACGCACGGACAGCGGAGTCTTAGTAATAAGGTCCCGTTTTACCCTTTAGGTACGGAACCCTAAAAATTGCACTTTCGTCTAAACTATTGTCTCCGGTTCCTTTATTTGCGAGGAAACAACTGTTTAAGCCCAAAAAAGGTGCATTTTGAGGTTAGAAAATTGTTTACCAAATAAGACAAGTATGGATGAATCTACTGTAGGGATAATTAGCTTATCTAAGTTTCTTGGGAGTTTTCAAACCATTATTTAGGCGGCAATGTGTTTTATGCGAAAAACCGCAGCAGACTTAAACTCTATACCTCTATGATGAGCATTACCTATAATACCGGCGACACATCTGCAGGATTCGACGAAGGTTCGCGTAGGTGTGACGTCTATTCTTAACAGCGCGATTGGCACGAACCTTCGCCGAATCCTGCAGATATGGCCCCGGCATAAGTCGCGCTGCGCTGTCAGATCTGTCAAAACACCGACCGCGACCACATCCCTTCATTCATGCCATAGACAGGGCCCGACTAACCAAGTCAGGGCCCCTAGACAATGCAATTCTCTGGGTCAGTTTTCCCCTTACTACATTAAGAAGGTATGCCATCACCGCAAAATAATAAAACAAATGGTGCGAGGGGCCCCTACGCAGTTGCCGACATTGCCTTATGAATAGTCCAGCCCTGGCCATAGATGTTTCCTGCGGGGCGTAAAATCCTGAAGTCAAACTCCCGCAGCAAGATAATCTCATCTTGTAGAACACCTTTATATAACCAGAAGCGTCCGGTGTCTCCTTTAACATGTCGCCAACGAGATTTTCTCATCCTTCAAATACCATACACACAGGAATTTCTACTTACCCCATGTGGCTCTCGTTGGCGTCTTGTCTACATCCAGCTCCGAGTTGAACTAAAGCTGCTAATTTTTACCTGTGAAGACCGCAGGGCGGAGACTTGCTTCTGCAGCGAGATGTTCTCATCCTCAAGGTCCCCTATATCCAGAAGAAGTCTCTGCTCGCGCTGGCGTGCCTCGCGCAACTCCGCTCGTAGGGCAACGCGGTCGGCCTCGCGAGACGCTTTGTCCACGCCGAGTTCTGAGCTTTCCGTGAGGAGGCGGTCGCGCTCGCTCACCACGCGCTCCAGCTCGTGGCGAAGCTGGGAAACAAATTAAATGCGTTGTTATATCGAACTTGTACCTAAGTACATGGATAAGCTCAGGGCTCCAGCGGCCCTAACATGAATGACACAAAGATAAATTAAACCCTGTTTATCTTTATGCCTATCTCTTTCGTCGGCACCAGGGTCAGAGAGATGCACTAAGAGATAAGACGGTCTATCTTGTCTTTGTGTCATTCATGTTAGGGCCGCAGAGCAGGATCACAATTCTCGGTTCATGTGAGATGAAGTCACATGCGAGTAATGACAAATGCATACAGTTGTATCAAAGAACTGTATGCACTGACATTTAATATCATGTGTGTATTAATCTCGCATGCACCCAGAATGGGTCCTGGGGTCTGGGGGTCCTGTTCGAGGCCGCTACGCGGTGCGCGAGAAAAAAACCACGAATAGGATTACTTCGCTTTTAAATGCCCGCAATCCTATTACTAGATTTGCCTCGCTCACCGTTTAGCTGCTTCGCACAGCTCTCGTGGAAAGACAGCCTTTACGCATAGGGTCGCTGGACTTGTCTCCATATTCCGCGATCACAAAAGCTCCGAGCGGAGCCCTAAGTGCCTAATATTTTAAATGGATACGGCCTTGCAGAATTTATCGGAAATATCCAAATGAGGAAGATAATAGCTGCACATCGCACATTTAAAAATAAAAGGAAACAAGTCAAAATGAAATTAACTTTTGTTTTAAACTTTACTCAAACGCGTTAAAATTGAATTTGGAATGGATTTATATTTCACATTATTTCTTTTTATTTTTAAACGTGCGACATAACCGTTTGTTAAAATTGTATCATGTTTGCAAAGAACTTGGCGAACAATTTCACAATACGGCTCGTCTTTGCCCGGGTTATTCCAGCCCTCTCTCAAATAGACTTAAGTTTCCAGTAAAACATGTTATCAAAAGGTACAGCACCAAAAAAGGCGACCTGTTGGATTTTAAAAACAATGGCTTCTCCCACGCGCAACGCTTCATCTACGAACAAGGTAAGGTTGTCCATAAAAGTATTACAACTAGGTACATTAAAACGAGTTGACTAGCTGACTTTCGACGTTATTTTTATTGGAGCACGACATTCGACTCCTATGTGTGGCCCTACCTAGGTTAAAAAGAGGATAAAATATCCCCTTCTTCTCAGTGCCTCTCTCCTATACTAGTATGGAAGAAAGAGATGCACTGAGAGATAATATGGAGACTTAGCCTCGTATCAAAGTGGAGTCCACGAGTGAAGCCGACTGGTATTTATTTTAAACTAGCTTCAGCAACAACGACGAACGCCACAAAGCGAGCTCAGTATTTGGCTTTAATATAAAAATAGGCTTAAAGTTATAACAATCTAGACTTCCGTGCCGGGGGGCTCATTAACTCAGTCTCATTTCGCTGAAAGGTCGTCGTCCCCAGTCCGCATGTTCCATTGATTAACCACACACAGTAATGGCACGCTAATGAATAAATTACTTTACGAAATTGTATCAGTCAACTCAAAGCTTCAGAGGGCATAAAATACGTGACCTTGTCGTAAAAACGACATAATCTGAATTTCCTTTTAGTAAGAATGTAAGTCGTTTCTTAGTGTCTTTCAGCATGTAAGCGATAGATAAATAATTTTAGATTGAAACGTATGGAAAATTTGGCAAAATATCATATTCAGTCGGTAATTACGCGGAAACTATAAGTAATATCGGTTTTGTATGTATGTAAGGTTGACAGTAAAACTATCAAGAATCATTTAATTTATGATCACACTTTTCCTGTAACGTATACGGTTTTTTCCTTAATTTTGAGCTTAGTCGACTATAGCCATTTCCATAATTTTGTAGACAATATTAAACGGTAGGAGACCTACAAAGATATAATACACGAGCAATGAAAAAACCGGATCATACGGAAAATGTGTGACTAATAAATTATACGTACAGTCGAGGTCATAAATATATAAACTTTACCACAGCGGCAAAAATATCTGAGCGCTCTTAAACCCTTGACAATAAACTCGTTTTCACATATTTTCTATATTTTCCGCGTAGATGATTTTAACCTCGACTGTACAAGTCCGCACCGCCACTGATATCCAATGTTATTTAATGGGTATTGACGGCGACGTCTAAAATGTACTTGGTAATAATGAAACTCATTTCACCCCGCATTGTTAATAAGTTATGTAGCTTGGGCGTGTCGCGGCCAATTTGCCCAACTAGGCTGAGGTGTGCCCGCGCGTAAATGAGCTCGGCCGACTACCACTTTTATAAGCGAAATGAGTTAAGCAGATATAGGATTTTGCTAACGGCATAAGAACTTTGACTTGTGACTTATTAACTTATTATGTATTGATGGTATAACCCCTTATTTGAATAGACTTAAAGAGCGTTATCTGTATATTCCGCTGCAACATTTAATACTTTTAGTTTTCCTGTAATTTAAGTCTCATTTATCTTCTTACTTTGGCTGAATTATTAGCATATCCTTAGGTACATAGTGTAGGTTTGTGTATCTTTATTTATATATTTATGTAGGTATGTAGATCTTTAGTATATTTATATTTGTTATTTGTGAGTGCTTGTAAATTTAGCAAATGTTTTGATTTCAATTTTGCACCACCCGCCAAACATAAACTATTTTATATTTTGTGCATTATTTTCTCTGTTGTGCTTGTCTGGAAGAGATTGCTATTTAGCGATAAGACCGCCTATGGTTCCCTAACTTTATTTTGTTAGTGTATGCTTTTCTGTTCTTTTTGTGGTGTTTAATAAAGAGCATTTTATTGTATGATCATCATCCATTATATACCCCACTGATGGGCACACTCGTGCTAGTAGTCCCCACGTGGGCCCTGAGGGGATTGGAGACTTCAACATATCGTTGAATTCATTGGATTACTTTCCAATTCCATACATAATTACATAAGTTGCAAAAAGCTCATAGGTCAGACCCGGAATTTGAACTCTCTGCAAGAGGCGTGCGTGAACAATACCACTTACAGCTGTATGAAAATTATGTTCCGACCAAGTTGTTAAGGTTTAAGCTCTCTCAGTGACGAAGTTACAATTTACTAGCCTTTCGAAAGTTACGAATGGCTGAAAGTAACAGACTAAACTTAGGTTTGTGTTTGTAAGAATGTTGGGCAGATAGATTTTAGAGAATTCTCGTAATGAGTTCATTCGTTACAACTTTTTTGTATCCAGTGTGTTAGCTAGGTTAGGGTATTCATAATTGCAAGTCTGCTTGGAACTATGCAATTTTACCCTATTTTTGGAGCGCTTTTTTCCAGTAATATTTAATTTTAAGCTGAGCTAAGTAGATACAAGTCGGTTATCTGCGTTTTTCTGTGGGTTTACATTTGTGTGGGATACTACATATTTGAGAATTCGATAATAATTGAAAATATTACCTTGTTTAAATTGTACACAATAGTAGAAAGTGGTCCTGACATTATTTTCATTGATCTAAATTATGTTCACAAATTCACACACATTTTCTCTACGAAGTTCAGAAACTAGTGGGAAATGGCTTGGAAATTGTCTTATAATTTCACAACTTACGACTACCCTCAATATAACGTTCTTACCTTCAAACGAATTATTGTATGATGGTGTGCCGTACCAATTTGTCGCCATTCGTTTCGTAAGAGGAAAAGTTGCCATGATTAAAAAGTTGCACTAGCTACCGCTAAAGCCATCTTTATATAAGGCTAACTTATAGGCCGCAACCTTTCAACAAATATCTCGACGAGAATACGTTACTAACATTATTAAACTGGTTTTACAGCTCCTAAAGTTAGCTACACGCACACCTGCGGCAGGGCCGATTTAGGATGAAGAGGATTGGGGTGTAGGTTGGCAGGGGCGATTTTCTAAGTCAGGAAGCGGAACCACAACCGGAAGCGATTAAGTGTGCGGTCACGAGACTCACACGTGACACGTGACGGTCGAGCGACGGCGGCCGCGGGGCGGCGGCGGTGTGGCAGCATGTATACAACAACATAGCCGCGCCGCCCCGCGGCCGCCGTCGCTCGACCGTCGCCAGTCTCGTGCCCGCACACTAAGGGTCATCCCCACCTGTTCACCCTAAATCGCTTTTGCTGTTAGAGTGCGAGTAGCTAATGTTTGACAAAAAACCGGTCAAATGCGAGCCTGACTCGCGCGCCGAGGGTTCCGCAATTACGTATGAAAAAGAAACAGTACCTTGTAAGTAAGGAACCTTAAAAAAGAAAAAAAAAATGCTTTTAACAACGGGGTAACCATTTACAACCTACCTATGAAATAAGACAAAAATAACTCCCGCAAGCTCCTATCTCCGTTCAATCGTAGAGTGTGATACGACTTTGCAAAGGTTATTCCGTTAAACTTTTTTTTTATGTGATTTAATTACAAATTCACGGTTTTCGGACTTTTTCCTTTACTTGTGCTGTAAGACACTGCTTCTTGCCAAATTTTATGATTCTAGGTCAACGGGAAGTACCCTATAGGTTTTGATTCCCATTAGATTCCCTTAAAAGTATCAAAATATGAGACATAAACGGCCATATCTTTTGATTGCGGTGACTTAGAAGGTTGATTTTTTCATAGCTTCAAGAGATTGCAGACCTGAGTATTTGATATTAATTTCAACTTGACACCTCCACGCGTTCCTGAAAAAAAGGTCTTGACAGACAGACAGACAGACAGACAGACGGACAACCGAGTGATCCTATAAGGGTTCCTTTTTTCCTTTTGAGGTAAGGAACCCTAAAAAAGCTACTCAGTGGCGTAGATGGCATTGCATCGAGTACGGATAACATCGGAATGTTATAAATCCCATTTCATACTATTTTAAAGTTTAAATTACATACAACAAACATACTTCTATACCTAAACTGTTTAGTTTCTAGTGTTAAAAATCTCAAGGTCTCCGTATCTGCACTTCTGACGGAATTAGTCATACGCGGCGATAACAGAAATGACCTACTGTACGCCTGCGCCTGCGCGCTGCGCGTTATTGCACTGCAAGGTTAATCGTGGCGCAGGTTTCGGACAATATTCATGATCTCATTTAACTCCTCATATCATCTGATGAAATTTTAACTACTTTGAAATGAGATTTGTTGAACAGTCTCGTAAAATGTATATGAAATTCGGTTAAAGTTACACAAAAAGAAAAAGAAGATTAATACACACATATCGTCTGCAAACTGATAACGAGTTTTGCGAGATTATATTTCATTTGTCATCGCTACTGAAAATTATAAAGATAAATATACCTACGCGGTTTAAAAAACATCGGACACCCTAAAAAATTATGATTTTTACACAACATACATACATACACATTATCACGCCCGAAATCCCTAATGGGGTGGGCAGAGCCACAAGACTACTTGTGGCCACGTTCGATTAATTAGTCCTAAGATGGTATGATGAACCGTATGGTGACAGGTGATCAGCCCATCGCCCATACAGATAGTGCACCATGTTGGAGAGGACCCGTCCCTTAGTCGACTTTTACGACATGCCAGGATGATAAGCATCTGCACGCATTCTATGCTATTTCTTCACTCCCAGTGCAGCAGAGGAGTACAAGTGATTTTTCAACAGTATTTTAATTGTCAAACTTAAACTTTCGTTAGACATTATTAAAACTAGAAATAAACACGGCTTTACCACAAAAGTAGCTTTACTCACGGATTATTGTCAGAAATAGTCCGACATGACGAGTAGTTTAATTATTTCACAAATCAAAACCGATTGATTTGCGTGACATACCTAGATAGATACAGATTGTTTCCTGGAAAATCCTGTAAGCTTGTTTTTATAATTAAACCTTATTAGGTATATCGTTAATTATAAAGACGACCCTCCTCCTCATCCTCTGCTGCACTGGGAGTGAAGAAATAGCATAGAATGCGTGCAGATGCTTATCATCCTGGCATGTCGTAAATCGACTAAGGGACGGGTCCTCTCCAACATGGTGGACTATCTGTATGGGCGATGGGCTGATCACCTGTCACCATACGGTTCATTATACCATCTTAGGACTAATTAATCGAACGTGGCCACAAGTAGGCTTGTGGCTCTGCCCACCCCATTAGGGATTTCGGGCGTGATGCTATGTATGTATGTATAAAGACGACCGCAGAAAGGTGACCTTTTATCATCCTAAAAAATTATGTGCCGTTAATAAAGTGTAATGAGTGGGTAATACAAAGTTAATGAGCAATAACAATAACGGGCGTCGGTCTCAAATTAAAAAGATCGTCATAAACGCGTTTTCTTCTTTAATTTATTCAAATGACCATCGCAGCAACGAAACTTAAATAGAAGGGTGACAAATGAATTGAATATTAATCATAGTTTCATAACAAAATCGTACTAAGGAAACTTTTCAAATGCCCATTATACAAAATTAATTTCCTGGTCAGTGGCGTAGCTGGGCGTTGCGCACACAGTGAGTGAGACAGACGCACGTGGGTGAATTTCAAAAATATTGTACGTTATTAAGGCGTAGTTAAGAAATATTTTAAAAAAGTTCCACTGAGTTACGAATATTAGCCATACAATTGTATGTTTAATTTAGTAGCGTATAGGAACTTTTTAAACTTTTTCTTAACTACTCCTTAATTCGTACAATGTTTTTGAAAAACGCCCAGCTACCCAAGGGCTAGACGGTGCCGTGCACCGGGGCCCCCAAGCTCAAGGACCCTGACCAGCAAACCTCGTATAGAACTAACTTAAATTTCTCCCACATTCGGAATGTAAATAAAATAAGAAAGGTTGGACTTCTTTGCACCAGAGCCTTTGATTACACTAGCTACGCTTCTGTTCCTGGTATCAGATTACTTTAACTAACGATTCAAATTAAATGTTAAACAAAGTAAACATAACATGTGCGTTCATTGGCTGCTAAAGTTTATTTAAGGGATTAGATAATTTGAAGGATGATTGTGCGAAATGGCGTAGGCAAAAATACGTAACTGGCAAAGATTTACATTTTGTCTTCTTCTTTAGTCCAGGCAGGGGTATCCAAAATGCGACCTGCACGTCTAGCACGACCTGTCCGCGAGTCATTTGTCGCTCAGTGCATCCCTTACATATTTGACTAGTTTGTCAGAGACGCACTGAGCGAAAACGACTCGCGGGCATATCGTGCTAGCCCCCCTGATAGCCGGAACCGGCCTGCTATCACTAAGTAATAATCCGGACCGCAGCAATAGGCTGCAGTTGCCTAGCATGGGTCTTGCTTAACACTTTCAGTGCCGGCCAAAAAATCAAATCCCATCCCAGGCGCCGAAAAATTGACTCCATACAAAATTGCTATAGCAAGAATCCGACCATCGAGTCGTTCGGCGTGGTGACAAAGTCATAGAAAACCCAACTATCGGGTTTTCGGCACTGAATGTGTTAAGTAAGGATCTTGGGTGGAACGATTTAGGAAAAAAAAACAGTGAGGCCCTAGCGAAAAATAATACGTATTAGAACTTTAGTCAAAATAATAAAAATCATAGTCATTCCATTCCATTGTTAATACGATATTATCATCGCAATGGACGCAAACACGTTTCTTACTTCAATTTAAGATATCCGACAAGATTAGTACGTCGGCATCTCGGCACTTGGTACTGTATAAAAGGTTTCCCGCCTAAACCCATAACCGGCGTTATCCCTAACCGTGTTTGCTGGCAGCGCGCCAGCGGTACACATGTCAACAATGATCCATTATTCCTGTAAACACTGTGTGAAATACGACACAAGTTCGACAGGCCTTTCTGCGGGGCATAATGTCGGCTGAATGTACAAAAGAAAGTGAGGTTTATTGGTTAAGTTTGTATAGGAGTTTAAAGACCACAGAACAGACCATGTATATCCTAAGAAGAAACCGCTTAGCGTAACTTTTACTAGCAAATAAAGTTGAAAGTTGCTCGTGTAACTCACATTTACGTGGATTTTATTATATTCATACGGGTGATATAAAGTGCATAGTGTTATTTATTTTTCATCACACTTGCTCGGAAAGGGTATTATTATACGCAGGCGTATAGAGCAGCTATAGCCGATTTAATTCCTCTATGGGCCCCGCCGTCAGCGGGAGTCATAAACCTCCCTAGGGAGTTATGGATTTTGTATGGTTTCGAACTCCCGCGGGCAGTTAAGTATGCGCGAGGTCGGAGGGGGCGAACGGGCGCCGCAGCCAGCGGCGCCGCCCCGCGCTGATCGCGACATGCCGTTTGTTCTACCCACCTGATGGTAATTCACGGTGTACAATGAGTATAATTTTTTTTTTCTTTGTCTAATTTTTATTTAATTTCCTTGCAAATGTGATGAAAAACATTGTGTGTATCACGGGCAGTAACGGGATAACTAACGAGAGTCTGTTAGAATCCCGATGCCGATAGGCGAGGGATTTTATGACTCGAGCTTCTTAAGGCCCTAGATGCACAATGTACTATTATATTGCGCATTGCCAATCACCTTAAAAGATAAGTTATGTTTTTAGGAGCCTTATCATTTGAAGGTCGTTCTAAGCGCCTTAATTAAACTAAAACAGACTCGCGATGATACTTTAAAAACCGGCCAAGTGCGAGTCGAACTCGCGCACGAATGGTTCCGTACCATTATCTATAAAAACGGCAAAAAAAATCATGTCTGTTGTATTGGAGCCCCCTTAAATATTTATTTTATTCTGTATTTTAGTATTTGTTGTTATAGCGGCAACAGAAATACATCATCTGCGAAAATTTCAACTGTCTAACTATAACGGTTCATGAGATACAGCCTGGTGACAGACGGACAGACAGACGGAGGACTTTGTAATAGGGTCCCGTTTTACCCTTTATAAGAAACCCTAAAAATCAAGCCTGTAAAACGTTTTCCTTGAAACTTAAACTTTATTTTGCGGGCAGCAAAGTTCTTCACGCAATATCAAAATTAAGTAACGCGCGATTGAGAGGGATTATCCCGACGATACGACGGTAAATCCGCGCACAAACGCACATGTGGCATGCCAGGAAACAGCGATTTGTAATAGTTAATTTGTGTCATACCTCACCACTGTCACCCATTTTCGAAGAATAATCACTTGCGCATTCCGTTGGTACACAATCCTAAATCACACTTGGCACTGCGCGTACACATTATTCAAAAACTGTACACAAGCGAACACTTCTTACACCCAGGACCATTGAGTAACTCTTGAATACGCGAATCAAGGACGGCCAAATAAAAATGTATTTCTGGACCAGTGTTATGGTTTCCGACGTGCGCTTACGCCATTCGCGGCATTACATCACGCCCGATAGATGCTTTTACGCTCTATATTTTAATATACATTGATTAACTCAGCGATTAATCACGCTTAAGCGAAAACGCAGATGGTAAATATGAATATTATCGTGTCTGAAACGACCTCTTTCTTCAGAAAAAGAAGTTATAGTGGAACGGAAAGAGGCGGCGCGCGCTCCGGGCTGCGCGTGCGAGGGTCCTATGAATCACTCGCATCAATTGCTCCCATTTCATTAAGCCGAGCGTAGGCATTCATCAGACCCGTCTGGGATAAGGAGATAATGGTGCGATTTTTGTTAAGTACACTGTCACGTTTTTCATTGAAGAATTCCTGAAATTGTAGCGCTCAGACTTTAAAATAGCTGCCAAAATTACGCGTTTTTGAAACTTTAGGATATTCGACTTGTAGCTAGGTACCTAGTGTTCTCCTTTTTTATGATTTTTTAGGTTATCAATACATATAATACAGTACCGTGACTCACTTATAGACAACGCACAGCCTAAACGGGTGTCCTAGAGGTTTGAAATCTGGAGGAGATATTCCTCGAGTACCCTAGATGCGCACTAAGGAGGGATTTTTTGAAATTCCATCCCTAAAGGCTTGAAAAGAGGAGATAAAGATTGTATGGAAAATACCGCGGGGGAAGCTGCGGCGGGTCCACGGGTTAGGCGACTAATGTCTATATTGAAAAATAACGAGGTATAATAATGACGACACCTTATAATAATGTCGAAAAATAACAAAGACTAGAATTATTTTGGTCGATGTATAAAAATGTCGACATATAACAATGACCATCTGATGTTTGTCGATGTATAAAAATGACGACAGGTAGGTTTAGGTTATGTTAGTATTGCAGCAGGCCCGGGGGGCCAAACCACCCAGAAATAGGAGCTCCGCGCTAGCGGAGCTCCGTCGATACTCTTATTTCAAATCAATTAGACAGTGTCGACGGAGCTCCGGTTGCTGGGGGGTTTGGCCCTCCGGGCCTGCTGCAAAACTAACATAACCTAAACCTACCTAGCCCCTGTTCCACCTATCCCTTATTATACCTCCTCGTCAAAATTCCATATCGACATTATTATACTTCGTAATTTTTTTATTTCGTCGTTATTATTACTCGACATTTTTATACTTTGACTTTTTTATGTTTGGAAAGTCGGCATTATTATACCTCGTTATTTTTCAATATAGACATTAGTAGCCTTACCCCTAGTAACTAATAAAGTTCATGTTAAAACGTTAACTCCAACCGTGTAGGGAATAGGGACAACGAAATCATCTCGAATTGTTCACGATTTAAACTCAAGTACTTTAAATTAAGTCAAACAAGACTTGTTCCCGCCCGCAGTTCGTTAACAACGTCGTTACGAAAGGGCTTATGGTTACACTTAAGGCGAAGGGTGGGGCAAAGCCCTCTCCATACAAACTTTGTGCAAAATTTTCTACCCGGGCTTTTGCTCTAGAGAAGTGTTTTTATTTTTAGTATACTTATTTTTACTAAAATAATTTTTTATACAATTTAAAAATATTTAAAATTTAAAGAAAATACCTATACAATTTCAAAAAATCATCACCAATCATCATTAGTAAAAATATTAAGACAAAAAAAAACATTACTTCTGCAAACACTCAAAGAAAAAAAATGGCACTAAGTTTGTATGGAGCGGACTTGCCCTCCCTTCGCCTTAAGGGTTGAGGATATTTACCCACAAATATTATATGTCATACAGTATGTTTGTATGTACTGTGTAACTTATGAGGTTTTCGAACAACATTCATTTTTAATCGCTGTTTTGAGTAATCTCGCATAACCTAACTTTATATTCCAGATTTTAAATGATAGAAGTTTGAGGTACACGGAGATAATGTAGGGGAGGTTTTCCTGCCCAGGAATTAATTAAGACAGCTCTTTGCATACTAAATAAGGAGGGCGGCGAAGTTTGCTTGCTATTTATAGTTCTCGGCAAATTTTCATTGTACTCATACTAAAATAATGGAGATCCACTCCATGGGAGTTTATATTTCATACAAAAGAAGTCGTCAGGCTTCTATTTTTATATCAGCTAGTACACGATGAAAAATATATTGAAACATATTCATTAATTTCAAAAAATACTTATTTATAGTTAGTGTCACGTAAAGAGAGCGCCGACGGCCATATAAATCGTATGGCGTAGCGTGGCGCTCTTTTTACCTGACGCGACCTGTACTAACTTTATTATAACTATAATTTTTGAACTGATATTTTACATAATGAAAATGCAAAACGTTTATTCAGCAAATTGGTAACCTGGCTCTTTTACTCGTCAAATGAATGAATTAAAATGAGTTGAATCTACCAGCGCTTCCGACAGGACCATTATTACTGAGAAGAACCGCCGTAAGAAACTAATACATTGATTTGCACATAAACATTACAAAGTAATAAAGCAATAAATGATAATTATTAAGACAAATAAAATAAAATAGATTGTTGGATAATCCACAAATGATTTTTTTTAAATAATGTATAGAGAGGACTATGAAGACTCTCTCTAGTCGGATTTAATTTATCACACAAAATTATTAAATTAAATTGATCCTTGCGAGCATGAACCATCCGGATCCCACAGCCAGCACCCGTACACAAGCATATTTTTGTGGCGACCAGATAAACGCCGCTGTAAGCAAAGAGCTGCCTGCTATTGCTACCTGATTTAAGATGTGCCCATGGATGAGTATTACTACTTGTTCAATAGATTTAATGTTTTTGACATATATTAATTTCCTCAATACCTTGGAATTTGTACTAGGTATTCCAATTTAGTTATTTTTCCTTGTTCTAATTTTGCGCAGTAGGAGTGCCGGGCGAGAAACTCATAACAACCATGACATACCACGCCCGTTGTAAAAAGAGCGCTGACGGCCATACATTTTATGTCTCTTTTTACCATGGGGAGGAATGCCTAATGACAATCACTCAATATGTTAAAAATTTGTAAATCAGTAATAAAAAATGTAAGTAAGCATTATTATTATTTAATATAAAGACTAATTCTTGAAAATATTAATTTAAAAAATTCAATGTTTATGTTAGGTTAGCCGAACAAATTCAATGAATTGAGTTACCTAACTAAATAAATATGTTATTAAAGGAATATTTCATGAATGTTAACAGAAAATAAATGAACACAGTAATTACAAACTTTTATGTCATAATTACTCTACTCTATTACTCTTAGTGAGCACTAAAATTATTGATAACGGACCAAATTTTATATTTAGATGTTTTACTTCCCAAGATTATCGGGAAAGGTGTTGTTGGTGACTTGGAGGGAACCTTTTATGTCATATTTTAGTATAGTTTGTTTGTAGTTTAAGTTTTTGATATTGTCATTTTACTTTGAAAATTATTAAAATATATGTGCTAAATTCTATTTTTTGTCCATCATCCATTAGTTAATACAGTCCACCGCACATTGCACCTCATTCGCTATCAAGTGTCATCACTGTAAAAGAAATATAGAATGACACCACGCAACGCTCCGTCTCCCAGTCCCCCAATCTTACCTGTTTAGTTTCACCTTCAAGCTCGATAATTTGCAATGTGAGCGAGCTCTCCATGGCAGCAGACTCATTGAGAAGTGCATTTTCTTGTTCAATCCCGCTTTGAGTGGTCACCTTCTGTGTTGAATCTAGTTTCATCAAAGCCTGCAGACCAGATAAATGCATTAATTTATGAAGGGTTGTAGAAGGAATATGTTATCTTGATAACATCTGGAATTTTATATTTGAAAACAGAAACCAAAAAAAGAGCAAATATACTATCTGGAATAAAAAAAGTTTTACTTCTTATCGGAATTTTAAGAACGAACATGTTGCTTTTGGTCTGACGGCAGTTTGCTTTTTTTGTTAGTATCGATTTTGATGCAACAATATCATTTAATTATTGCAGTAAATTAGTATGTTTTTCATTTTAAAAACATTAATTTTCTGAAAGAGTATTGTTTTAAAATTTATCTTTTAACTTTCTTTTGTTAATAATTAATAAAATATAATAACTAAAATCGAACTGGCAACAAGAAAACATTTTTGCTCCTAGTATGATGCACCCTTAGAATTCTTATATAGCCTATGACACTTGTACATACTGAACAAGTCTATGACATCCCATTTATTAAAATCAGTCCAGTAGTTCGAGCTAGTGGAGCATTCAACTTTTGGTGACATATGTAGACTGTTAAAGTCTAAACCCTCCTTTTAGCTTCGCATGGTCAGGTAAATAGGATAACCACATCAACCCTGTAACATTGAACCCCAGGAAAGTGTGCATGGAAAATAATTCAAACAAATATACTCGCGCCTGAAGCTAGGTAAAGATAGATACATTTATTCATCACATAAGCAAGTAGGTTACCCTACTCACAAATAAGTTTCCACTTGTGATTTTTGAAAGTAGTCCAACTTGCGAATGCGAAATTATAAAATGTGCTTGGGAGTTAACGTTGTACGCTTAATGTGTGGATTAATGCATGAAAAGTGAAAATGATGCGACAGAATGTAGGCCAGTAACCTCTTGTGTGATCTCGAGCTCGTGCCGGGTGTTTTCGTAGATGGCTTCGAGGTCGTCGCAGCGCTGCTGCAGCGCGCTCTTCTCCTCCAGAAGCACCAGCCCCAGCTGCGCCGACTGGATCTTCTCGCTGCTGGCTTGATCCAGCTCGCGCCCGAGCCTCTCTATCTCAGCCTTCAGCTCCACCACGGACATCTCACCCTGCGCCGTGGCTGCCATCGCGTGACAGTTAGACGGCGGACTCTTTTATCTTCATAAACAAAGTAAATAATCTCGGAAAACAACGATATAAAATGTTGAAACTAAAAAATATCCCTACATTCTCCCAAAAGTATAACGTCTTGACAGTTCAATGCACTACTGACAGGCATTGCCAACCTAAAGGAGTAATGACGTTCGGATACACGCATAGTTTATTCAGAGATGACTCATTGGCAGCAGTTCCTTATGATGGGGCAGACCAAGATGATATCAAATACATTTCATATTATTCTTGTTTTTTTTATAAAAAAAAAATATATCTTTAGTAGTATTAGCGTGGTAATTATTTATCTTTGCAGTTCTTCTTCAAGACATCAGATGGCACTGAAATATAAATTTTCATTTTCAATACCTCACAGTTTACAGACCATTTAATGTTACAATTGGCCGCAAGATGGTATTTAATATCGTAAAAAGCACAAAAATAGTAAAGCTGGGGGAAGTTACAGTACAGGTATTTTGTTAGCATAATTGACTTCTGTTATGTATTCTTGAGGTCACAACAAGATTATAATTGAGCAAATAAAGAAACCTACCTACTTCAAATAGCCTTTGAAAAGTTATTTTTTTCACTTTTTAGTTACTATCATGTTGATTTAACGACACACATTTACTACATCAAGTAACAATAGCATAATGCCAATTACTCACAACCATTTACAAACTGTTGCTATCCAAGGTGCAAGGATGTCAATCGTTGAGGGGTTCTCCTGGTTCTTCACCATCGGTTCTATTTTACCACATACATTTTCATGAGCATAAGTTGCTTCGCAACTTCATACGGAATTCTGATTGCCATCCGTGGAATACTGAGGAGTTCTGGTGGTGATCTTCATCATCAGTTTTAGTTCACCAAATAATGGTTTTGGAACGCAACTGCTCGAGTTATTACAGAAAATATCAAAATTGTTATATGCGTGCCTATAATATTTGAGTTCCATGGATTCCTCTTAGATCCTGTCATCAGACCTCATCTTTGACTACAGCGGGATCAACTGTGAGGTATACCCAATCGATTAAAAAAGAATCATCCAAATCGGTCCAGCCATCTCCAAGTAATCGGGGAACATACATAAAAATTAAAAAAATCCGACGAATTGAGAACCTCCTCCTTTTTGAAGTCGGTTAAAAAGGATAGTTTGAAGTTGCCGGCAAGTTATGTGGTCCCCAATGGCTGAACTTGAAAACCACGCCTTTTTAACATTTTTACTTTTTTGTAAAAAATAATAGCTACAGACAAAGCGCTATGTAGGAAGGAATACGGCTAATAGAACGCTGCATCTATTCGGTTTTAATAAAACTTCAGCATATTAATATCAATGTTAATTTATTCCTTGTACTTCTAATAATATAAGTGGAAAATATATACATTAAATTGATTTCTTACAAAAAAACCACATATAAAAATTCTATTGCGTTATTTTGTACCTAAATCTACAAGCCGATGGTACGCTTATATTGATTTTGAAATTCAAAAACATAGAAATTATTTATATTAGGAATTAATGGCTCAAAGTTGGTATATTAATCCATACGAAATCCAGTCATCAATGACGATTAGATTACTATTTCTGTGAATTACGCCTGAAAACAGTTATTTTCTGCGACGCCGAAACAGCTTTACAAAATATGTTTAAAACTTTGGTTTCTTCCATGAACCTTTATGTTTAATACCAATTCATGCAAATGGAAAAATGTACATCGTGTGGACGTATTATTCATAATATGTATTTCATAAGAAAAGCGCTTCAGAAATAAAATTTGAACTAAATATAGACTTACAATAAAAATTGACAAGTATTTATTAGTAGAGGAGTGTCTTACATGGCATTTATTGAAATAAATAGGTTACTTTTAGGGAATTTTATAATTCCGTGTAAGCAAGGGCGTAGCGAGGTACAGCCAGGACAGATGCTCCCCCCAGAAGATGCAATTGGTCACTGATGTATATTTGCTTTCTATTTTTAACGTAATCTGCTGCTCAATTACGTAACACCAATTGGTATCGCTTTGGCGAAAAGTAAACAAATTGGACCCTTATTTATATCGAGTGATGACTAAATTGGTTTACTTTTCGAGCCAAACCGATACCAAGAGGGAAGATGCATTTTTTTCATGTTGTCTTGGAAAGTGCTGCGAAATAGAAACCGACCTGTGTACGCAAAACATTATTATGTTGTTTATTTTATGAGTTATGAAGCTTTGAAAAGTCACTGTTCATACCACTCGCAAAAACACTCCATACAAAATGGACGACAACTATGACGTCACAGCATTTGTTGACTGTACAAAATGTATGGCGTTTAAACGAAATCTGCAATTATTTCCGAAAATACTGTTTTTAGACCAACATCGTAGAAATAAAACATGACATAAATTTGATGAGGATGTCCAAAAAACTAAAATCAGAACTAAAAGCCAATACATATTTTTCACTAATTTTCACCCGTAATAAAATAAAAATGAATAGTCAAAATGATTTGCTTTTTCTGTAATATGCTTTTGTTTACGTTTACTTTCATAATATTGATATATAATGAAATTAAACCTCAGTTTCATATGCATCTTCCCCATTGTGTTACGTAATTAAGCTGCTGTCCCATTGCTCGTGTAGCATGTACCTTAGGTATATTCTTGGTCCCCCCCCCTTAACAGAATCCTGGATACTTCCTTGCGTGTATATGTGGCTAGACGCACTCGATGCCGTAGGTACCTTTGCCTCGAGACTTCGCCTGGTACCGTGTCAAATCCTAAGACATGACTTGCCACATGCGAACGCACAGACGCGTTCCCGGCACTGAGTGTAAGTACGTAAAACTCATATACGCGTCACCAGCTGTGATGCGTTCAATAATTCACATTCAATCCTTGAGTACAAAATGCTTACGTGTAGTAGCACCTTAAAATACAATAACACGTACTGTCACACGGATTAAAATCAATATACATTCGGATTAATTGACCGTCAAATATTGCACTACCAAATATGGAATGTGGTTGAATTACACTACATCTATACATAATAATATTCACTATAATACTGCATAGCATAGACGCGACACTTCGGCATGAAATTTGAGGTCACGTCAAAGATCGTCACAAAATCTAGCAGCTATATATACGTAGTTACTATGGAGTCAACCGCGATCTAAGTCAAGACAACCAACATAATCCTAAGCAACAAAGAAGTGATGTAGCCTACTCGAAGTCAACGTCGCGCTACTATTGTTTTACCAAAACACTAAACAAATAAGTAGGTACACAGGCTGAGTGTCGCGTCTATACGTTGCGTATTTTATTATCTATAACTACACATTGTATTTAATACCATTTCAGATTAATTATCAAGTAGTTTAACATTTGAACAAATAAATGACTAAACTTTCAATCTATCGACTACAGAAAAATAATGATTTAATACATTTAATGATCATTATGGTCGTAAATAAATAATAATTTGTACTACATTACTGATAAATAAATAATTCAAAAGCTCTATAAAAATTGGCACCATGGTGGTGGGGAATTGTAATAATCAAAATTAAATACATAACCGTCTGAAATTAGTACAGATAGGTATAATAGGTATTGTACCTGAGATAATAAAATTTAATTGAGCAAAATAATAAATTACAGAACACTGAAATAATGGTGAGCAAATACTTATTGAGTTTCGTGTAAAATAGAAAAACAAAATTACTAATATTTCCTTCGTTCATTCATGCCCATAATTATACTTGAAACATTGTCTAACGAAAATATTTAAGTTTAAATTGGTTTTCCAAGCCATTGCTTAAATACTAGAAGAAAATTCTCTATACATCAGTGGTCCTAAGGGACCGTCCATTAATCACGTGAGGCTTAAAAGGGGGGGGAGGGGTTAGACAAAAATCACGAAATGTCACAAGGGGGAAGGGGGGTGTAGTAATATCACGTGTATTTATTTTTTCATTATTTTTTAAAACGCGCGATTTTTAAATCGAAAAGCGGCGAATAAAATAAGATACTTTATACCTGTATTTAAGATAATATTCTAAAATATTCTAAAAAATTTACGATTTTTTGTAGATACTAAAAAGACACGTGATGTTGGGTGGGGGGTAAGTCTTTAACCTCACCATGTATCACCAAGGGGGAGGGGGGGTAAAAAAATGCTTAAGAAAAGATCACGTGATTAATGGACGGCCCCTAACATGCAACACACAAGGATACGTTAAACCGTCTTATCTCTAAGTGCGTCTCTCTCACACTAGTGCCGACGAAAGAGATAGTCATAGGGTTTAACTTATCTTTATGTCTTGCATGTTAGGGCCGCTGTATAGCATTGACGTTTGCCACTATACATGCTTATTTATATTATTGATGGATTGCAAAAGGAACTGAAAGGTAGAACCACGGTTCTTTGTATTTTATTTAACCTTTTGACCGCCACAGTCGGCTGCAGCCGTCAGCGGCTACAGCGTAAAAAAGTTCTTCATTACCTTGACTTAAAGTTGAAATTCGTGTTACTTCTCAGACATGCTTGGCGGTCAAAAGGTTAAATGTGTGTGTACAGCCAAAGATTTTTTCAAACTACATAACTCTTTACAGAGGCATATTCGCCTTACAATTTACATAATTAAATGGTTACCTTTATTTTTTGCCCACATTATCATTTAAACTGGCTTTAATTTCCTAGATTTATCGAATAACAAATCTACCAATATTTAACATTCAGTATCAAGACGGAAGACAAATCTACTTTAAATCGTATCCTTCCACGATTTTCTAACTTATTAATTTAAGTACCTACTTAATACTAAATTAGTAGTGTTTTATGTTTATGAATATGTTTAAAAAAATAATGTTAATTTAAATAATGAATAAATAGTGTTTATCAGTTATTAAAGAGGACTAGTAAATAATAACATACATATTATCACGCCCGAAATCCCTAATGGGGTGGGCAGAGCCACAAGACTACTTGTGGCCACGTTCGATTAATTAGTCCTAAGATGGTATGATGAACCGTATGGTGACAACTCTTCTGCTGCACTGGGAGTGAAGAAATAGCATAGAATGCGTGCAGATGCTTATCATCCTGGCATGTCGTAAAAGTCGACTAAGGGACGGGTCCTCTCCAACATGGTGGACTATCTGTATGGACGATGGGCTGATCACCTGTCACCATACGGTTCATCATACCATCTTAGGACTAAAATAATAAGTAAATATTTAAAATATTTTTTGTTAAAACAAAATACAATTTGAATACAAATTGAAGTCAAATATGTCGTCTGTGTGTCTCATGCCCAATAGGAGTATCTACCGAGGCGACATAGTATGCACTCCCAAAAGATACAAGATCTCACTGCCCACGGCGTCTGGACCTTCCTGGATGAATGGTCGAATCGGCACATATATGGCCCATAGCCTTTTGATGAACAGACAGTTCAAATGTTTTAATTCGTTCTTTAGGAAAATTAGCGCTACAGACCCGGCTTTGAAATGTGAAACGTTAAATATATGTGACAATACAGCACCAAAGTTCATAAAATTATAAAATATTTTATTTTTATTTTATATGTATGATAAATCTCGGTTTATTGCGATCACATGAAATCCATGTCTCTGTATGATACATAGAAGAAAGTTTAAGGATTGAATTAATAATAATATTATCCATAGCCATAGAAATATTTTAGACATTCCAAAATCGTGTTGCCATTAAAATGCAAACTTTAAATACCAGTACAGTTACTGTTTCTGATATTTTACAAACGGATCTATAAAAACCTAACATCACTTAACCGATCATCACATTAAAAATTCAACTAGTTCACCATTCAACTATAATAACACAGACATTCTCACATCCTCTAGGGATTCTGGACGCTTTACATTCACGCCCGTGAACGTATACTTTTCTCTTTTACACACAGGGTAAGTGAGGCAGACGGGGCGTTCACCGGGGCTTCACGGCGTGAATGTAGCGCGCCCATTAAATAAAGCTTATTGTGAATGGTGCCTATATCATAAGACCATAATTTCTTTAAAAAACAACCGTTATTAAAAAAAAGAAGTTGTATCAAGGTCTTTTTTACCGTGCGTAAAATGGTACAAGATTGGTAAGATGGATAATATGTTTTTCATCGCACCTGCTCGGAAAGGTTGTTACTATACGCAGGCGTATAGAGCAGCTATAGCCGATTTACCTCCCACGGGAGTTATGGATCTTGTATGGTTTATAACTCCCGCTGACGGCGGTGCGTGTGCGCCGGGTGCGGCGGGGTGCGCGCTCCGGCTCCGGCGGGGATCACTTTCTTATAGAAGCATCACAAATGTGATGAAAAACATTGTGTGTATCATGGGCAGTAAGGGGATAACAAACCCGAGTCATTGAAGCCCCTGCCTTCGGCGTCGGGCTTTTAACAGTCTCTCGCTCTCTCTGTTATACCCTTCTTACGGCCCTAGATGCACAATGTACTATTATGCAAGCCGGTTTCTCTTCGGTTTCTTCAATACTTTTATCTGACTACTCGTTCTAGAATGACGATCGTAATTTTTTTGCGATTTAAATGAGTTGAAAACTGTCAACTGGCAGCCAGTCCGTACAGAGATTAGTGGCTGTTAGTCTTATGGTGTTGGCAGCAGCACGCTTACATGAGGGCGCAGTTGGAGGGCGGGTCGTCGCGCGGGGCGGGCGGCGGAGCCACTGCGACTACGCTCGGAACTACTTCCGGTATAGAACTGGGCGATTCTTTTCTGACGCTCTGTTTTATTTCCTGAAATTAATAAAAATAATGAAATCTTCATTGATAAACTTATTTGTTAATATTACAAATAAAGACTAAACATACACTTATGGACAAAAAAAGCACACGTCCGTTAATTGAATTCATACTAATATTATAACCTCCCTGTTCCCGCGGTCTGACCCGCGTAGATCTAATTTTGTTCCCAATTTAATGGGTTTAATTATTTTTTTGGCGCGGAATCCTATGTCCGTTTCTAAAATAAAAATTGCCCGAGTTACTCCTTATAACATCAGCTATCTGCCAGCGAAAGTCCCTTCAAAATCGGTCCAGCTGCTTCGTAGATTAGTCGAAACAGACAGACAGACCGACAGAAAGACAAACATTTTCATGTTTTTTATACTGCATATACTTGCGTATGTATTTAGTAAAAAGCTGTTATTTCGACTTTATAAACGGACACTTAAATTTTATCTATTTGTATACGAAAGTAAGTATGTTTGTCTGTCTGTTCTGTTACGCTTTTACGAATAGACCGCTGAACCCTGATGCTAGAAAATGATTTACGGCAGTCCGTGTCTGATGAGAGCACGTTGATGTCCTATTAAACCCAAAATAAATGCCATCGATAATTAAACCGGCGGACTGTGGGTTGGCTATACCCATCAACGCCCTACGTGTACAATATAATAACATGTTCAGCACGTCTAGCACGACCTGCCCGCGAGTCGTTTGTCGCTCAGTGCATCCCTTACATACTTGACTAGTTAGACAGAGACGCACTGCGCGACAAACGACTCGCGGGCATGTCGTGCTAGCCCCCCAGAGTGTTGTTGGGGCTACCTAGATTCTGTCGCGCATCAGCCATGTTTGCTGAAAACGCGTACAGATATAGTGAATAATATGTTTCCATCGGTAAAACTCGGATCTCAGTCGGAAGACGACGGGACCCGAAGTGTCAATTAATTATTGTATTCAATGAGTGACATGTTTATATTCATTAATATGAAACTTTATTATTTACTGTCAAATGTCAAAATGAAAAATGACAGCATGGTATGATGGGTACTGGCGCCCAATTCTCGATGCATTCGAGATAATGTCAATTGCGAGATTAAACGTCAAATTCATACAGTTGCGTCGAATGACTGTATGCACTGACGTTTAATCTCGTTTGTTATCTCGAATGCACCGAGAATTGGGGGCCTGCTGTAGCTAATTGAGAGAGCACGATAATACCAACCTTTCCGATAAAACACGATGGAAACTAATTATGCACTACATCTGTAGATGGTTTTCACGCTATAATGCGTAAGAAAACAGTGTCCATCAGAAGCAGAATACAGAGTAGTTCCAACAACATACTCAGGGTGTTGGCTGACCGACCTGACAGCTTTCTGCAGGGGCGCTGGGCCGTATCCTTAATAAACCCACATGCGGACTTTGTTTATTTTATTGATTAGTTATTTAATTTAATTTATTCATGCATTATTTTTAATCTTAATTATTGTAATTTGTATTTGAATTGTGCCTCTTATGTTATAATGGATCATTGTTGTCTGATATATAAATAAATAATAATAATTATTATTATTATTAAGTTCTATGCCACAGATATACAGTGGATTCATCCATACTTGTCTTATTTGGTAAACAAGTTTCTAACCTCAAAATGCACCTTATTATTAGGCTAAAACAGCTGTTTTCCGGCAAATAAAGGAACCGGAGACAATATTTTAGACGTCACTTTGCTAATTTTTAGCCTAGGTTTGGTTTATTTAGGACAGAACAGCTGTTTCACCGAAAGATTGCACATTTTGAGGTTAGAAAGTTGTTTACCAAATAAGGCAAGCATAAAAAATAAAAATGTATTATTTATTTATTTATTGATCGAGAATCCACAGGTTTTAGTCTAAATATATGTAAATATTTTTAATTTACAGTCACATTAGCCAATTACGGATTCCTACTATATTACAACACCAAACACTAATTAAATAAAAAAAAAAAAAAACTTTTCTTCCTACTACGCTTTAATTTCATCATAATGGCCTTAAATACTCAGCACAAAGCAGCCCTTATTTGCTCTAGAGCAAATAAAGTTGCATACAAATTTCATTATTGCACTGTTTTGTATTTTTTTTTAATTTGTTTGTTTGATCAAGAAGTTTACACCAACAGCTACCCAATCCGCCCATTCACAGTCCGACGAGACAGCCGACCACTCTTCTGTGGACTTACTGTTAGCAAAAAAAAAAACAGGCCACGTATCGGCGGCCATATCGAACTGTGATTGTCTCGTCTAAAATGTTATGCTCAAAGTACTGGCTGATAAGATAGTATGGGTTACAAAAAGATTTAAAAAAAAAAATGGCATAATATGACAATTAATAGGCTAGATACAAGATTTCTGTGAAAATTTTCGGATTTTCGACTTTAGCTTCAGAACCAATAGACCGATTTTAATAAATAGGGTATCTTAAGATTCGGGGAAAACGTGCGAGTGTCATAGGCTATATAAAAATTCTAAGGGTGCGTCATAACAGGTGCCAATATCCTTTTTACTTCGCTAGTTGGGTTTAACTGTACCTTTACGTTTTTACGAACTTTTAGCAGTAGTAGAAAGAAAAGCAGATTATGCACCTCGCATCAAGTGATTTGTTATTGCGCTCGTGTTTTTAGAGCCCTCACTAGCGTTCGGGCTCCAAATCAACACTCGGCGCAATAATGAATCACTTTCTGCATGGTGCAACAATCTACTATTATTCACCAAACACATTACAAAAAAGATAGAATTAACTTGTGATCCCACACTAGGCAAAGCATGTATCGTGGTGACCGAGTAGGCTTAATATTCGGTTTAGCGCGAGCGCTCGCAGCGCGCATTCATTCTAGTTATCTTATGCTAAATTGCTAAAAGCATGGATGAATCCACTGTACGTCTAAAATCCGCATAGTTTCTATTGTGGATTGGGTCTTTTTCCCTAAATGAAGTCCAATTGAGGGTGATAGTGTAGTACGTTGAGCCAGGTGGGCGTGGTGTACCTGCGCCTTCTGCGGCGGCGGGCCGGGCGCGGGCGGCGCGTCGTCGCCCGCGCTGCGCGTGCGCGCGCGCGCCGCCAGCGACACGCGCCGCTCGCGCGCGTTCAGCACCGACGTCAGGAACGGGATCTGGTTGCTCACCGCCATCATGAACGGCTTGTAACCCAGGCTGCAACAATCACTTAGTACTCAGTGCCATGGACGATCCGAAAAAGGCCAGGCCCCCAATTCTCGTTGCGTTCGAGATAATCTCACAATCGAGATTAAACGTCAATGCATACAGTCGTTTGACACAACTGTATGAAGCTGACGATTAATCACGCAATCGACATTATCTCGAATGCACCGAGAATTGGGGGCCAGATCGTTCATAAATATGGTCAAGTGCAAAAATCGAGCTCGCACATAAAGGGTCCTTTACCTGTGTGAACCTTTCATTAGAAATTAAATGTCAATTGCGTATGTTCTTTTGACATATCACGCATGACATTTGATCTCGAATGACATGTCTGAAATATGATAACAGGGATTGACTTAAATTTAGATTGTCTATTATGAATTAAAAATGTCCCCGTCAAGAGCGCGCAGCCCACCGCGCGCGTAGTCTGCTCACAAGAGCGCGAAGCCCCCGGCACCGCCTCATCGATATGTTGGAAGGTTCCCGCCTCACTTTCGGTTCGTTTCATAAATATCCAATCGTGTTTTAATAACCCTTATATCATCAATTGCACAAATAACTATTTTAAACCATTCGGTTGCGTCAATGAATGGTTTAATTCTTTATCTACACCCATATCATAAAACCTCAATAATGTATTCAAAAACCGTAGGAAATTATAACCATTATTACAACCAATTTTACTATGAGCTGTGGTATAGGTACCGCCACGAAAGTTGAGGTGAATGATTACACACACAAGTACACAATGCCATACAAAACAAAACACTAATTTGAAAATTCGAACGAAATTGTCTTGTCCACACATGACATGCCGCGGTGTGCGTGACCTCAACTCTCGTAGCGATACCTATAGTAGGTATAATCTGTACTGTAGTGTTATTACAGTATACATTTTTGTAACGTTATGAGTTTAAATTTGGAACAGCTGCCAAAAATCAAGTGGTTCTTTATTCTAGTATCCATAGATATTAAAACAGTTGTCATCAGTTATGAGTATGTTTTTTTAATATAAAATGCATGACATTTGATCTCGAGTGACATGAGAATAGGGACTTCATTCGTTTGTCTATGATTTAAAAAACATTCGTCTTGACGGAGGATCGAATTGCGTTGCAGGTGCGCAGCACGGCCAGCGCGTCGCGCAGCGCCACCGCGACCACCAGCGACTCCTCGTTACCATTCGTTGTCGCTCCACGCGTAGATGTGCTGCAGCGCGGCGCGCAGGCGGCGCACGGCGGCGACGGTGACGTCGGGCGCGCGCGCCGCGTTGCAGGTGCGCAGCACGGCCAGCGCGTCGCGCAGCGCCACCGCGACCACCAGCGACTCCTCGTTACCATTCGTTGTCGCTCCACGCGTAGATGTGCTGCAGCGCGGCGCGCAGGCGGCGCACGGCGGCGACGGTGACGTCGGGCGCGCGCGCCGCGTTGCAGGTGCGCAGCACGGCCAGCGCGTCGCGCAGCGCCACCGCGACCACCAGCGACTCCTCGTTACCATTCGTTGTCGCTCCACGCGTAGATGTGCTGCAGCGCGGCGCGCAGGCGGCGCACGGCGGCGACGGTGACGTCGGGCGCGCGCGCCGCGTTGCAGGTGCGCAGCACGGCCAGCGCGTCGCGCAGCGCCACCGCGACCACCAGCGACTCCTCGTTACCATTCGTTGTCGCTCCACGCGTAGATGTGCTGCAGCGCGGCGCGCAGGCGGCGCACGGCGGCGACGGTGACGTCGGGCGCGCGCGCCGCGTTGCAGGTGCGCAGCACGGCCAGCGCGTCGCGCAGCGCCACCGCGACCACCAGCGACTCCTCGTTACCATTCGTTGTCGCTCCACGCGTAGATGTGCTGCAGCGCGGCGCGCAGGCGGCGCACGGCGGCGACGGTGACGTCGGGCGCGCGCGCCGCGTTGCAGGTGCGCAGCACGGCCAGCGCGTCGCGCAGCGCCACCGCGACCACCAGCGACTCCTCGTTACCATTCGTTGTCGCTCCACGCGTAGATGTGCTGCAGCGCGGCGCGCAGGCGGCGCACGGCGGCGACGGTGACGTCGGGCGCGCGCGCCGCGTTGCAGGTGCGCAGCACGGCCAGCGCGTCGCGCAGCGCCACCGCGACCACCAGCGACTCCTCGTTACCATTCGTTGTCGCTCCACGCGTAGATGTGCTGCAGCGCGGCGCGCAGGCGGCGCACGGCGGCGACGGTGACGTCGGGCGCGCGCGCCGCGTTGCAGGTGCGCAGCACGGCCAGCGCGTCGCGCAGCGCCACCGCGACCACCAGCGCCCACTCCACGCAGCTCGCCTCCGTCATCAGCTGCAGGAAGTACCTGGACAGTTCGTATCGTTCGTTATTGGCTACTTCAAACTACGGCATGATTTTGAGTGGGCTTTGTTAGGAGTTTCTTTGCGAGATAACTATCATTCAGATTGCGAAAACTAACATCCAGTTTTTTTTATTCCATATAGGCGTGGATACGATTGGGGCGATACAACTAAAGCGCCTTATTTTGACCAATTTTAACGAATTACAACGTATTTTCTGGAACATAAGTAAAATCATACAACAATAAGGAAGTTTTCTGAAAAAATCTAATTAGTTCTTCAGTTAGATTATCAAAAACGATTGAATACGTATTTTTTGCTTTATCAAATCAATCAAAATTAACAAAGATAACGCGCATCAAAGTTCGGGTGTGTCGTGCAAAACTATAAGGCACTATATATTTGCCATTTTTTAATTGACAAAAAAATATATATACATAATGTCTATTAAATGCTGCAGCACTGTTTGCGGGGTATTTATGCGCGTGCGCAGACGTACCGCAGCTGCACGTGCGCGGTGTGCGAGCCGCGCTCGGCCTGGTGCTGGTGCAGGCGCTCCACGAAGGCGGCGTAGCGCCGCTCCTCGCCGCCCTCGCCCCACGCCACGCCCCCGCCCTCCGCCACGCTGCACTCGCCCGCGGAACTGTACACAATACGCACTGTTAGCACTAAGCGCTATACCACTAACAAAACTACCACTTTACCTGCGTCTTTCGCTGTATACGTCTCCGTTCGTGATTAGCCTAACTGCATAACAAGCTACAAGCTAATACTATTGGCTCCGTGAGCTGTAGACCTCGCGACAAAAGACTTAAAAAAACTGAATCTAAAACAAAAACCCTTTGAAAAGTAAGAAATAATGATTGGCCTTGCGACAAACTTAAATTTGCCGTTGAAAAACTGATATCTCAATACATCGACATACGTAGAGTCAGTTTACCAACACCGCCAGTAAGTTTGTAATTGCATTTTGTAATATTTCGAAAAACTGAATCGACAAAAAAAAATTATACATTTACTGAACCTCCTCAGAAAATTTCATGAGAATCGGTTGAGAACTGCGATCTGTAGACGAGAACAAATGGACATCCGATGGACATATGAAAGAATTTTTATCTACACCCATATCATAAAACCTCCATTGGTTAATCAAAAACCGTAGGGAATGACCACCATTTTGACAACCAATTAGGAAAAACCAGTGCTGCGATAAAGAAATAACATGACTTCTTTATCGTTTTTAGTAAAGAAATGAGATTAAATTTGGAACAGCTGTCAAAACTCAAGTGGGTCTCTATTCTATTATCCATAGATAATAAAACAGTTATTGATACGAAACGTCAATTCAGTATGTTTTTTTAATATAAACTGCACAATATTTGATCTCGAGTGACGTGAGAATAGAGACTTCATCCGTTTGTCTATGATTTAAAAAAAAAATTGAATCGCCGCCATTATGTTGACGTTTTGCTGAACGAAAGTAGAATTTTGTTGAATTGAATAGAAAAAGTTGTTTGTAATTTACATTTTAGTTGAAAATATGAATAGTAAGTAGTCTTCTCGGAGTGTGTGTGATGTGAAAATGCGCCGGATATCGGAAATATGCAGCCACGATTGCAACAAATAACTTGTTGCCAGAAAATATTGTTTCTGAACCCATCATGGAGGATTTATAATATGTGTGTAGATAAAGTTATGTATGCAACTCTGCATAATTTGGCCTTAAAACACACGTACGATCTTATTATGAAACTCGCCTATCGGCTCGTTTCATGAAAACCGCACTAGTGTTTTAAGGCCTATCATTATGCAACCGTTGCATAAACTACTATTGCCCAAGCTGAAACGGACCCGCTTCGCTCGCTCGGTCGATTATAAGTGGTTTTATAATAAATTTTACATAAAATAATGTTTTGTAATCGATTATGCAATGGGGTTCTTCCTGTTCATTTAGTAGCTCAGCTATATCCGCCCCATTTGCACGCCGGCTACGATCATCGAGAGGGCAAATAAGGTTGCTAAGGGCACGCGAAAATTGTACATGGTAAACTTGCACGTCGGAAATGCTGTCTTACTGTCAAAAATTAGACACAAGTACGTAAGCTAATAAGTTAACGGACAATTCGAAACAACCCACTCCTAATCTGTCAAAAAAAGCGGCGATCGTTTCTAATGACAATGCGTTAAGGACTGAAATCGTTCTTTACTACGTTAAACAACAAAGTCGTTGTCGTTACTGACAATCTCAATTTAGATCCATGTATTTTTACATACTCCTCTGCTGCACTGGGAGTGAAGAAATAGCATAGAATGCGTGCAGATGCTTATCATCCTGGCATGTCGTAAAAGTCGACTAAGGGACGGGTCCTCTCCAACATGGTGGACTATCTGTATGGGCGATGGGCTGATCACCTGTCACCATACGGTTCATCATACCATCTTAGGACTAATAAATCGAACGTGGCCACAAGTAGTCTTGTGGCTCTGCCCACCCCATTAGGGATTTCGGGCGTGATAATATGTATATGTATGTATGTATTTTGACATGCGCTATTTATAATGTATTTTATCTTGAGAAATGAATAATCTAATCTAAAACAGACAGACAGTTTTAATTAATAATACTTTTATTCGACCATATTTTAAGCATTTTGAAATACATAAATGGCCTCGTAAACCGGCTAGTTTTTCGGCAATTTATTGCTGCAATTCGGGCTATCCCTAACAAGATTACATATTATATCACTAATGGGGAAAAAAAGTTTAAATGTAAACTTTTGAGGATAGCCTGAATTGCAGCAATAAATTGCCGAAAAGCTAGCCCTGTTTACGCCCTTAAATGTACAATTAATTAGGTGTATTTGACGTTATAATTATGTATCTTTATAATAGTTTGACATATGATTTTTATAAAATAATGGTAGGCAATAATTAATTTAAATTTTAATAAAATAATTGTAATGAATTCTGTAAAATCGTTATATTCTAAGGTATCAATTAATTGTATACCTCTTTGGTGAAATAATGAACTATTGACTACACATTAAGACCTTGTTACACATTACTTCATGCAATAAAGATTTATGATTTATGCTTTATGATTTAAGAATCAAACCAGTGTATATGTATCACCTCACTGGTCCCGGCGACACAGGCACGCCGCTAGCGATAGGCAGCGCCGCACGCATCGATAGACTCATGTAGCCGCTGTCGCCGCATAAGCTGTCCGAATCCGCTGACGGTGTGTACGAACCTAAACAAACAAGGGATGTACAGTTAGTTCATTGCTAAATCAGGATATGCAAGGTATGCAAGGATACAATTAACTATTTAGGGTGAGATGAAAGAAAAATGAAACGATGTAGTGGTCATTCGTACCTGATTCATCTTCCTTTTTCACGTCTGGTGGATAATCAGCAAGAGATGGTATGACAACATTTACTGATAAGTATACCCTTAATCTAATGGCTTATCACTTTCTGCTTAAAGTCATCCAGTTCATCCAGTGGTCACACCACGTTACGAAACAATGAAAGGAAAACAGATTATACGGAGCTTGGTACATATCAGTCTTTACGCACTTGACGATTGTAATGTGAAGCGTCGCACTTTTTTACTTTTAATTAAAAAGTTGCTAAATGTACGCCTAGAAGATGCCAAAAAGTAGCTAAATATTTTAAACGTTGCTAAAAAAGGTGCTTAAAATTTTAATTAACAGTATATGACGGAAAGAAATTAAGGTGTTTTAATAATCAATTGTCATTTGAAAAATACTCAACTATTATTGTTTTCTTACAATTTGTAAAGTTAAGTTGGGTCTCCAGCTCTTTTTGACGCATATTTATATGAAGGCGATTGTCAGAAAAGCATCGATGATACGATGTGGTTATTTTAGTATCTCAAACGATAAAATATTGAAATATAATATGCGACATCTATATTGACAAAAAGCCTGAATAACAAAAGTTGCTCTAAAATGTGCTAGATGATAAATGGAAAGTTAAGTTGCTAAATCAGCTGAAAAGATGCCAAATTTAGCTACAAACTTCAAACTTTTTTATTTGCATAGAAGAGACAAAAAGATGGTAAATTGCACTAAGATTAAATAACTTATTCTGCTATTTACATAGCATGCAAAAATTAAAACTTATCCAATAAAAACATTTGTACATTATAATATTGCTTTTGGTGTTACAGTTTCGACAGGCTGTTTCGGAACATATTTAATGGCAACTGTTGCACAAACAGCGGTACCTGATTAAAAAGTCTCATGCACATCGTGTAACAGTGCTTAAAGTATAATGAAGTCCTTGGGACACAGTCGTGGACCAACCTCCCAGGATTTCTTGTATTACGGATAAATATATTTTTTGCTCCTTTTCGAAAGTCGCTACATTGGCAACACTGGTAACTGTACTCACTGGCAACAGTGCTGCCCTTGCGCTGCAGGTACTGCTCCGTGTCCTGCAGCACGGGGTAGGGCCACGCGAAGTCCTCGTGCAAGCGCCGCAGACACAGCACGGCGCTGTCGACCCGGGCCGCGCGCTCGCGCTCGCCGGCGAGCCACGCGACCAGGTGCAGGTCGAGCGCGGCGGCCATCTTGCCGAGCGCGTGGAGCCGCGCCGTCGACAGCAGGAGGCGCGCGTGCCGCTGGATCATCATGTCGATGAAGAACTCCTCCGCCGTGCCGCTGAGGCTTTCCCTGTTGGAATAACGTTATTAGAGGCACTTGTGATTCGGAAATGCCAAAGATGAATTATGTGTTTTACAAATGGTTAAGGTCTGTTCCGCGAGAGTTGATAAAAAAAGTAAAAAGTCAGGGCTTCTTAACGCATTACAAACAGCGGCCCGCTAATTATTTTTACCGATGATTTTTCCTTTTCGTGTCTTTGGTCGAAGCCAGTGCAGATTATTGAATTTATATGACATTTGACGCGGACATATAATACATTAATTTGCAATATGGCGATTGTGTATATGAACAAAACAAATATATTTCTTTCACAACATCTGCGTCCCTCGTACCACAAAACTCGGTGCGCGCGGCGATAAGCGACGCCCGTCATACAGTTTGCGATAGTTAAGCGACAGTTGCTATTTCGAAACGATATCATAATATTAATCAACTCTCGGCGAACATACCTTAGCAATCTAATGGGAGTACCAAGCTCATTCAGAAATGTTATGGATAATATGTAAATTTCTAATAATAGCTCAAATTTTTGCAACTACTTCCCGTTATAAAACAGAGACCTGCACGTCTGCCTCTTCGATGTTCATCGTTTTGAGGATGATTCTAACCATCAGTCCAAGGGGAGACACGAACAAATGATTTAGAACAAAGTTTTTTTTTTTAATTTTTGAAACGCTGTCAGTTGAAAACGCAGCGCTGCCATGGTGGCAGAATATTTTTCCGTGGTTCTTTAAATTGTCATTAATCGAACAATTCAGGTCTGCCAAACGAACAAATCACATAGAAATTTTGGCACTCAGCTCCCTAGCTACTAGTGTGGGTGGACTGACTTGTCGCTGCGCGTGGGCACGGACTTCTTGCGCTTGACGGCGGCCGTGGCGCGCTGCGGCGGCTGCGGCGCGGGCGCGGGCGGCGCGGCGGGCTCGGGCTCGGCGCGCGGCGCCGCCGTCGTGCTGAAGCTGCGCCCGCGCGCGCCCGCCAGCTGCACACACACACACTCAGCTCGCACAAGTGTTGTCCTCGAGGCGAGAGCACGCTGGGGCTCGTAAACGGGATCGGTTCTTGACCATTATTTAAATAGTACATTGTACAACAGGAGCATAAAACGAGCCATTTTACCGAAGACGTGCATATAGCTACCCGAGCCGGAACAGCGAGGGTGGATAGTCACGTCGAGGGTAAAATGAGTTTTATGCTCGAGTTTTACACTCTGCTTTTTACTTCGATTGCAAGGAAATAAAACAAGGATTAAGCATATACAAGAACATTTTTCGCACTTCTTTCCATTAAAGTCTCAGGCGAAATCATTATTTGATCGTCACTATCACTACTCGAAGACATTGTTTAATGACTTACGAATAACTTATTGAATTTTCAACCGCAACACAACAAATTTAGTTTAGTTAAAGCTTGTTTCTAGTTTTGTTTGACGAATAATTAGCTTCCCGCCACATAATTTTTCTTATTTTTTTTTTTAATTTTCAACTATGTGACTTTCAACTATGGTCTGAGCCTTAATGCCAAGCTAACGCTTATTCACATTAATCTCGCGAGATTTGGACTGAAATATGCCTCGAAATTAATCTCGCAAAACACCTCCAGATATCGCGAGATTGAGATTGCGTTCCCTAGTCCAGATCCGAATTCAAATTTCGTATAATGAAGATTCGTAATGCATATGGCTCTGAGAGTGGCATAGGCTGTTTTTTATCCCGGAAAATATTACAGTTCCCGAGGGAGCAGCGGAATTCCGGGCGGTAAAAAACACGTAAAAAATTATTATTATTATCTACGTATTTTCATTGTAGTTACCTGCATATTTCCCAAGATAACAGACAGGTCCTCGGCATTAGGGCTCACGGTCTGCGGCACGATTTGCCCGTACTTGGCCTGCACGTTCACAGAGTTGCGGGGCGAATCCACGTCGTTTGGGTCTGCAAAGCGGATAAACTTTAAAAGCTGTCCTATTTCTTCCCTTTTAAGACTGCTTTTCCACCAACGCGGCAGCTAAGCACTGCGGGAGGAAGAATCAACAAAAGGACTACTTGATTTGGAAATGACCACTACATTTTGCATAACTAGTGGGATGGGAACGCAGCCTAAGTATAGGGTTAGTTATCTGACAGCAATAAAAATATCGATACAATTATGTTTACAAAATGCGTAATTCTATTTACAGCCACTTAAAGATAAAGACCGGTGCTATGCAATGCTGTAATAGACATCAAATATATTTCTCTACGCATTGCTACGGGTCAGGAAATACGTAGCTTTATTTGATGTATATACAAACTATAGACTCCGCAAAGCCGGGCGACCCCCACTGCCAAAATTAGAGTCAAAAAACTTCAACTAGCGGGGCTAGAAGCAGGCAATGGAACCCATAACCTTGAACGCACCAACAAAAAATATTGAACACGTACGGACAGAATAGAACACGGGACTTATGACGTCATAAGTCCCCACTTATTGGTACAAAGTGTGCAAAGTCGTGACGTCACGCGAAACTTCAACGCACTATATCTTCGTCATTTTTTGTTTAATCGACAAAAAAAAATGTGTTCAATTTTTTTTTATAATGTAAATGACGGACTTATTAGAATTTTTCCGAAAACTTTCTAATTACAGCGCTCTAGAAACCTCCCGAACCCCGTAAGTTAGGCAGCTTTATTTACTAGTAGGCTAAGCGGTTTCTTTAGGACATACGATTAGGCTATTTAAAAAAAAACACTCGCCAGCTCTCACAAGTTATATAAGCTGATATAAAATTACCTATAGCCCTCAGGAACCGCACCAGGTCCCTGGCGAGGTCCCACCGCTCGTGCTGCAGCGCTGTGTCCAGCAGCTGCGTCGCCAGGTGTCGGCTCACCGCTGAACTCTCCAGGTTCTAAAATACACGACACCATCATTCTCCCCCACTTTTCACATGTACAGATTATAAGGACCTTGATGTCTATAATTAAAATGAAATATAAAAGTTATGAAAATTAATAAATACCCGTGAAATCTGCAAAAAGAATAAAACAGTGTTCATTCTGATTCCAGTAAATAATAAATAGGCAAGGTGGCTGAACTAATAATGGAAACCAAGCAATTGATAACATGTTTTTAATTACAAAAAAAAAAACAGAAAATTGCAAATTGACTTTTTCAACCCCATAATTTATTCAAACGTGAAGTGGCGAAAGGAACTTTAATAACTTGAAAATAAAGTTTAAGTTGTTAGTAACATATTAGGCGACTAAGAAGACATCAAAATAATGTATTTAGCTTACTTGTAATATGATGAGATACGATGCAGCGGTGTCAAGCATCTTCCGTTGCAGGCACTCCTGGAACAGTTCCTTAGGTTTCCCTGCCGCTGAGAATAGGTAGGCCCATAGTGCTATCTCTGTCTTCCTCGCGCATTGGACCACGGTCTGAAAAGGACAAATCAATTATTGACACAATTAGTAATTAGGTTGGATTTTTTTTGCTAGCACTGCATTAAATACACCGCTTAGCCCAAAAGCCGGCGAGCTTGCGGGGTGGGAGGGAGGGTTTAGAGCACTGTGATTGGTGCGATTAAGGTTATGTGTGTACTCCCTGTAGCCCCACCGCTTATAGTTTTTTACTCTAATATTGGCAGCGGAAGCCTTTGCGGAGAGTATAGTATAATATATGGTCTGCGTCTAACTATATATGAACACCAGCTCTTGCTAATTACACATAAAAAGGGGGTGTATAGAAATAGTATGCTGCTAATAGAAATGTTCAGGCCATTTTAAATACCTTGAGACCCATTATCTCTTTTCGGTAATGGGGTATATAGTAATAATCAGATTAAAACTTTCGTGAGACATTACTAAGACTAGAAACAGGGATATTGGGTGGGTATTGCCACCAGCGTGGAAGCCCGTCGTCCCAGCGATTCGGGATACTGGACGTGTTGACATTCTTGTGGACACTGTGAGTTCGGCATGTTTGCTGCCGTTCACCACCAACAACGAGCCGCAGCCTGGTGCTTCAGCAACACCGGTGCAGCCCCCCGCCGCCCCCGCGCCCTCGGCTCGGGCGCAACGCGCGGCGCGTGGGTTGCAGTGAGCGCGACCGTACTCAACCCCTGAAGGACTGCATATGAGTCCGAAACATGTCGGACTATTTCTGACAATAAATCGTGAGTAAAGCTGTGCTTATTTCTAGTCTTGGGTATATAGTAATCAAATCAAATAATTGATTGCATTATACATTGCAGGTAGGTACATAGGTAGGTTCTTAAAGTAGGTAGGAATAGCGTCAACGTACACCCCGTAGGGACACAGCCATGGTAGATAATGCGCAATTGACGCAATGACTATTTTATATCCAACTAGCGCACCCGCCACAGCTTCGCCCGCCGTATTTTGCATACAAACTTTATCACCCCTATTGGCCCCTTTAGGGATGGAATTTCAAAGAATCCCTTAGAGCACCTCTAGAGTACTCGAGGAATGTCTCCTGCAAATTTCAAACCTCTAGGACCACCCGTTTAGGCTGTGCGTTGTCTATAAGTGAGTCACTGTACTGTTTTATATGTACAGATTTCAACTATACGTGAATAAAAACACATCCTGAACGCAGTAAAGAAATAAAATACATAATTCTCACCTGCAAATAGACCGGGAACTCATGCACAAACTCAATAATACTAGGCAGCTGTGCATCCGGTATAGGCTCCTTACTCGTGGCCTCTTCCTCCAATACCTCATGAAGCAATAACTCCAGAGAATGCGGGAAGTACGGCAGCTCCGCGCACGAGCGCGCGATCTCCCACGCGTGGTACCCGAGGTTACGTCGGAGAAGCTGACGAAGGATTTGGTGGAGGTACACTTGACTCTGGAAGGGAATGTTGTAATCAAAGTCTGTTCGTATCAGGAGTACAGAAGATGGAGTACAGATATCAAACTGGCACGTGGCAGATGGTTCTATATTCGAAAGTTATCAAGGATAGGTTACCAGGTGGAATGCCCTCTGTAAGCCATTTCATAATGACACCTACAAGTACAATTAAAATCAGTTAACGTTTCGACTTTTCTCGGCTATTATCGGCTAAAGCCGGAGACGAAAATGACACAAGTTACATTGCTGAGATTTCTTTTAGGTAGCACTCAACTTAAAGTATCGTAAACGCGATGTATATCACCTGCCATGATGACATTACTTACCAGTAGACCTAAGAAGTTTACAGAAGCGATATGGACTTGCATTATTTATTGATGTATATAAATGTACCTATGTTATAAAAAAAAATCATGATTCTTTATTAACCAATAGTTACTGATTTACGTAAGGTAACAGTACGATATTTGTCATGGGTGTCATACTGTCAAAAAATAGTCAGTAATTATTTTTCTCATTTCAATGTAAAGGTTGTGTTACTTGAGAGATATTAGCAGGTTTTGTTGCTCATATCCTTCAGTTGTATTGTTTTTAATAAGATAACGGGTATTATATTTAAAGGTCATATCTGTAATTTCATATACTCTATGTGAAAAACCAGGGATACCGACAATAACCGAGGATGACCGAATGGTGAACTTATTTGAATAGTACTTTATTAAATTAATCATACAGTTCAATGAGTAGAGCGTCGGTGGCCTTATGGCTAAGGATGTCGACTCGTGACGGTGAGGTCCGGGTTCGAATCCAAGCGGTTGGCATGCACCAATGAGTTTTCCTAACTTATATCCATTATCTGCCTGCGAATTGCGGTAATCGATGCTCTTACGGTGAGGGAAAAAATCGTGAGGAAACCTGCACACTTGGGTAACGAAATGTGTAATGGTGATCCAATTGGTCAGGTTCCCCTGTCACAAGGGTTACGGAGGTCAGACGGCAGTCGCTCCACTGCAATAACCCGACCTGCCGAATCTGGGATCATGGTGTCAAAGTGTACTCCGAATTACAGACGGGAAACAGCGCTAGGAAGAGAGATACAGTTCATTGGGTAATTATGGTAATGATGGTAAAAAGCATACCTTTCATACAAATGGTAACTGTGTTTTACAACTTTTACATAGTTATGTATGCGGTCTGAAAAATACTCATCCATGTCCTACTGTTCTAATGTTAATTCATTTTATGGCCCAAATTTAAAGTCCTGGAAGCTCTAAACCGTTCCTGGCTCTCAAAACCTTTAAATCCAAATTTCTAACAAATCTTGTCAAATCAAAATGGGTCATTTCCATTTCTTCTATTCCATGGAACAAAATATATTGGCTCTGAGAAAATAAATCCAATTTGTTCCATGACATCACTGTTCCATAGGACAAATGGGAATGACCCATCATAATTAGCAAAGCTCCCTTAATAAGGAAGTTTTCTGAAAAATTCTTATTAGTCCGTCGGTTAGATTATCAAAAAATATTGAACCCGTATTTTTTACTTTATCAAATCACTCAAAATTGACAAAGATAATGCGCATCAAAGTTCGGGTGTGGGTACTTATGACGTCATAAGTCCCCACTTATTGGTACAAAGTATGCAAAGTCGTGACGGCACGCGAAACTTCAACGCACTATATCTTCGTCATTTTTTGTTTAATCGACAAAATAAAAAATATGTGTTCAATATTTTTTTATTATGTAAATGTATTGTTTTCGCCTTTATTAACAGTGTAATTAGGAGCAATACAGTTAGCAAATAAAATCAGTGGTGTTGAAACAAATACAGCCGGAAAATAAAGCAGATTACCTACAATAAAGTGTTGATCAATCAGTACTAAAAAGATCCGGTAACTCTAGACCAACGCATGTAGAACAAAAGCCATATACATTATGTAAACACTTACGTATAAAAAATACATAAATAAATAAATAAATCTTGGGACAGTCTTTACATAAATCTAGTCCCAAAGTAAGCTCTAAAGGCTTGTGTTATGAGTACTAGACGACGGTATACATACTTATATAGAGAAATAAATACTTAAATACATAGGAAACATCCAAGACTCAGGAACAAACATTCGTGCTCATCACACAAATATCTGGCCTTACCGGGGATCGAATCCGGGACGCTTGCTTCGGAGGCAGGGTCACTCCCAACTAGGCTAACCGCGTCGACAAACCGTTGTTATAAAGATAATAGCAGTAGGAATAAATACTGAGGCTGAAGTTTGCCCATAATTACATTTTTTATGATAACAAATGTCTCGAATGCATTTGCGTATCCATATTAATATAATAAATGTGAAAACTCTGTCTGTCAGTTCGTGTGTGCCCGATGAAATCCCGTTGATGTCCTTTCATATCTGCACTATTTACGGCGAAACCACTTAACCGATTTTGATAATATTCGGAATGGAGATATTTTAGGCCATGGGGAAGAACACTTTTTAGGAAGGCTACTTTTTTTATAAAATAACCAATCCTTAAAAGTGGGAAATAGCGACTGGAAAATTAATTAACGGCAAGTTCATGCAAGCCTGTAATTTGAGGAATTTATGTACATTGAAAATTCGTTAAAGGTACTAATATCATACATTTAGATATCGCTGTATAACTATAACAAGTTATGAATTTCCTGTCTGTTTCAAATATAATTAACGTACCTTAATCGGATACTATTACCGCGTAATTGGTCTCATTTGGAAATTTATCGTGTTTCATTTTGTGCGCAATACGAATGCATAAATTCAAATAAATTCACAAATTGGTGTTACATAATTCGGTTCGATTTGTATAGCAATTGCTTTTATTTGATGAAATGTTAGTAATGCAGGCCATTTTGTAGTTATTTTTAGGGTTCCGTACCCAAAGGGTAAAAACGGGACCCTATTACTAAGGCTCCGCTGTCCATCTGTCTGTCTGTCTCCAGGCTGTATCTCATGAACCGTGATAGTTAGACAGTTGAAATTTTCACAGGTGATGTATTTTTGTTGCCGCTATAACAACAAATACTAAAAAACAGAATACAATAAATATTTAAGGATTCCGCTTCGTGCGCGAGTCCGACTCGCACTTGGCCAGTTTTTTATACTATTTTGTGTAAACCTCACATCATTATTATAACTTGTCTAAGCTTTTTCTATGCAAGGAAATAAAATAATGGATTACGCGAGACTTCTTGAAGATCATTTTGTCTGATGATTCCGACATTTTATCGTGCTATGTAAAAAGACATCACGAATTTTCTAGAATGTTCACATATTTCAAACAGTCCTAAAGGCAATGGTTGACAAATACTCACAGTTCTATTTACAACGCAGAACGGCAGCGAGAACACGGAGTTTGAATCTGACGAGTACAAAGTGGTGTCGTTTTCAGCTCCCAGCAGAATCGCGTCGTCAAACAGTATAGCTGCAAAAAAACATAGGTAAATTCAAACACTTAAAATTCAATATGTTACCATCGCTGTTGACCATCAGCTACACTCAAAAATATCGTAGCAGCAACGTATAACGACTGTCAGCAACGCAAGCGCAACAGTGGCTTATTTCACAAACGCAACAGGTACTGACAATCCGACATAACGGGGAAGTTTCATGAAAATCAAAATGAAGTTTAAAGGCCGGGGCAAACCAAACGCGGGTGCGGCGCGTTTGCGGCACGAACGCGGGTCCGCGCCGTTGTCGAACGGCGCGGGCGCATTTACCATGCCACACCAAAGTAGCCGCGGGACCGCGGCGGTCCCGCGCCGCCGCGGTGTGGCATGGTATATCCGCCCGCGCCGTTCGACAACGGCGCGGACCCGCGTTCGCGCCGCAAACGCGCCGCAACCGCGTTTGGTGTGCCCGGGCCTTACATGATATATTATGAAAGTAAACTGTTCACTTTTATTTGATTAAGGGTCAAAATTATGTCATGTTTTATTTCTACGATGTTGGTCTAAAATCAGTATTTTCGGTAATAATTGCAGATTTCGTTTTAACGCCATACATTTTGTACACTCTAACGACAGCTGTGGCGTCATAGCTGTTGTCCATTTTGTATGGAGTGTTTTTGTGGGTGGTATAACTCATAAAATAATCAACATAAAATGTTTTGCCTACACAGATCGGTGTCTATTACTCGGCATTTTCCAATACAAGATGGAAAAAAATTATGCATGTTCCCTGTTGTAACTTTTTTTTTTTCAAACAAATGTCGACAAATCTGTCGGATTGTCACCAGCTGTCATGTTTTTGAAATAGGCTACAGGCAATCTTTGTAATATAACAAAATTATTTCGCGGATTTGTAGAACCATGGAGGCACGCCTTGCTTAATCGGGAACTCTCGGCAGTAATGGCAACTATCGAAAGCACCGCACCGCAGACAGTCACACACAACTTACTTAGCGGATAAATATCCAGATGAAAAGGCAGCATGATCCGTTTCGCCATGAAGGTATGCCTCGACGAATCAGGATGTCGCGTGGCATCTCTCGGCAGTAAGGGCAGCCACACGCGGGCGCCTAGGGCGCCGCACCACAGCCAGAGAGCGCGAGAGAGCTGCGTCTGCGCCTTGTTACCGCCGCCGCAAGACCAGACGCTCTCAACGCAGGACGCCAGTACGGTAGCTGGCAGGCAGCTGTACGCCTGTTTTAAAGTACAAAAAAGCTGAGTTGTTAATTCCGCGGATGGATTTGTTTACTCTGAGTTATGCCTCCTCTACACATCGACAGATGCATCGCATCAGCAGGCGGATCTAAAAACTTTTCCACGGAAAATTCGCGACATCGCCAGACGTGTGGTGGCCTTGCGTTCGCGCTGCCACCCTTTGATCCGTGGCGCAAAATTCGACAATAAACGGATAAATAGCAGACGCATCGCCAGACGTTAAATATCTACCATAGTCGAGCAAATCCCCGTCTACACTCCGACGGACGCATCCACAGATGCAGTCTGCTGATCCATCTGTCGATGTGTAGAGGAGGCATTAGGATATGACATTACCCGCATACAAAATATCTCAATTTTAACTGGTTGTAAGCAAAACTATCCACGGATTGAATATACTTATACTTGGTTATTTTTGATAAAACAGTAATTTACTAGCAACACCCAAATAACATCACGACATTCAATCCGCACCGAGCTCGCGTGAGGACTACTGCCCAGTCCCTCTCACTGTGCCCAGCAGTGGGACGTGTATAGGCAGTTGATAATGATGATGATGAACATAACGAAAGACTAAAATGTTCGCCATATCGAGATACAAACAGGATTATAAAATAATCATACTCGTATATCAAGATTTCGAGGATGGAACCATTGATATACGCTTCAAAATTCTAAAATATAGCTAATGAAATGCATGAATGCAAAAGCAGTCATTGGACTGAAGAAAACATAAATATGTAGAGGCAACCTTGCATCTTTTATATCTAATTCAGTTCATGGCAACTTCTAAATTTGGCACTAAAACTCCTTTATAATCTGCAAAGTTTAATTAAATCAAATGAATATGTAACATGAAGTTCAGGGTAAGTATGTCAAGGATAACATTATAATATGCGAAAAAAATATTGTATAATGTTACAGAGCCGACGTAAGGCTAGCGGATAATACATCGCGATAATGATCTTACGGAGGTATTAAGTGTATGCACATGCGTGCGTGCGAATTATCGACCGCATAATGTCCGCCGCGCACTTGCAGTGTTCAGCGCAATTAGAGCAAAACGTCACATGATTAGTTCGCGTGAATTGCGTCAAACTCGGCACGCACCGCAAAACCGTCTCGGTGTCAAATTACTATATAATTATTGCCGAAAAACATGTCTAAAACCTAGTTAAAGCTAAAACAGACCGTAATCATCCCAATTAAGAGCGAACACGGATAAGAGTTATTTAGTAGACGATTCATAACAGACATTCGCGCATAGCTCCTGCATCCTGCGTCGAGCGATCTACATATACTAGAGCGTTTCACTAGTCGAAGGTCGTATAAAAATGAGGAAGCCTGATGCAACCCTTGGCGATTGCTTTAGAGGCGCGCGCGCATTAAACACCCCGCATCCGTCGACAGGACACGAAGGTCCACGGCGTGCACGTATAAAATGCTGAGATTGCTCTTTTTGAATCAGTACGTTTTTGACACTAGGTGATCAAGTGCGTCTCCGTAAAAATGAATATTTACGTGGCGGTTAGTGCATTATATTCTTATTTATATTATGCGTTTAATTTTTCGGAAATTTGAATGAAGTGACGACTTTAATTTACAGATCGCGTGCCTTCTGGCGTCGGCGAACGCTGACGGATCTTTGGGATTAGGAGGGCTTGTGTACGCGCCGGGACACGCGTCCGTGGACTATTATGTAAGTATTAAGGCCTATGTCCAGGAGTAGACGCTTTCGGCTGGAATAATGATGATTAAAACTCAATTAGTTCATAAGTCAGCGTATTATAAAATAATCGATTTAAATTTTTAGTCGTATCCTCGCTATGCCTTTGAATACGCCGTGAAAGATCCCCACACGGGAGACAACAAAGCGCAATGGGAGAAACGGGACGGAGACGTTGTCAAAGGTAATTTTTTATCATCAAATTTATTAGCTGAAACATTTTAAGCAACAAATAATGGTATTTTAATACCAGGTGCATATTCCCTGGTGGAACCGGACGGCAGCCTGCGAATTGTGGAATACTGGGCGGATGACAAATCGGGTTTCAACGCTGTCGTTAAGCGTATCGGCCCCAACCTTCACCCGGCTCCAGTTCACGCGGCTCCGATCTACAAGGCGCCAATTCCAGTGCTTAGCCATGGACCCATTATTTCTCCGATCTCAATAGGCTCGGTAGCAAAATTAGGGCACCTAGCGGACGCTCCTCTGATCTCTGGCCCCGTGCACGGAGCCATCTCAAGTCAGTCACTGATCAAGGAACCACTGCCGATACTTAAGCCCGTGATCCAAGCTCCGATCCACCACGAACCTCAACTGCCCATCCTTCCCGCGGCACCAATCTACCACGAGCCCCAATTGCCCATCCTCCCCGCGCCGATTTACAAGCAAACTCCTATATTGTCAGGACCCATATATAAGGCTGGTCCAATTTACTCCAAACCTCTTGGTCCTCCACCATATTACAAAGCGCCTCTGCCTATCTATAAAGAAGCGCTGCCCCTTCCTTTATTGAAAGGGTTTGCACTTGGTCCCATAGGCCAGTACGAAGGTATTAACCACGGACAGTTTGGTCCAACCTCCCATGGCCCTTCCAACCTTCAGTTTGGTCCGTGGGAAGGAGTTGGCAATTGGGAAGGTTTAGGGAAAGGGCCGATCGGCCACGTGAATCCATATAATCCTATTTATTTCGGGAACGCTGGTTTAGATAAAGGATCGATCGAGCCGCTGCCTTACGGATCCAGCTATGATATTATAGGGAAAGGGCCTCTGGGGCCTTCGTGGGAGGTTCCATTGGATTACTCTCTGATCAGTGGAAAGCACTGACGTAGATATAATAAGAGAGTTAAAAAAATATTATTATTATTATTGACTGCCGCTGCTTTTAAGCTCTAAATACTTTGCCATGTCTTGATAAGATTAACTAACCATGAGTCCTCTTCGATTTGACAACGATGTAGACCAGTAATTTAGAGCAAGCTGTTATTATTGTAGATATTTAATATTTAATGTTGTTTTAATTAAGGTAGTGAATTATACGAACACGAATAAAGCATGCGCCGCTATGTGGTAAATTACATCACTGTTTTATTTTACCCTTTCATTTAAATTGGTGTTAGGTAAACATGCAAATGCTTGTATTACTTACTTTTATTTTACCTTGTTTATTGCATAGGTTATCACAGGAAATAGTGTCAAGCGGAGGTCCAGAGATAAATCACCTTAAGGAGTATCAGATTCCTCCTCATGTATGTTCCACGATTTTTCACAGTTGACGATTTTTTCAAATTCTAATTCTATACAGTGCGATAAGATGAAATACGGGTGAAACTTTAGATAGCGATTTGAAAATATTACATTTTTTTTTTTTTGGTGAATCTTATATGTACCATGACGTGCTCTGCCTCTGGACTTCCGCTGACCTATTTCCTGAGGCATCCTGTATTTGATGGTATTTCTTGATATATCTGGTTACGTCAAATTGGTTATTTTAGACCAAATGTTTACAATAACTAATTTAATACAGCCACATTCAATAACGACCTCGTATTCACAGACTTACAATACTTAATGTAGACTAGCAAAAATGCAAATATATAAATGCGGAAATGCTGCCAGCCTACCTGTTACGTGTTCAGGGCTTTCAAACTGAGATTTCAATATTTGCCAGGAACATACTTTGGGGTCTGGGGAAGGACAAAAGATACTTTTCATGCCTACAAAATGCACAGCGCGCGAGAAAATTGCGTCTTCGAAACGAATTTAATTTATATTTACAACTAGATGTGCTTAGCAATGCTATTTTATTGGTTATAAACCTTCCCGGGCCTGCCGTAATAGGCAAGTTTCCCAAAAAAATATATTTAGCCGTCATTTACATTATCAAAACATTTGTGAAAACGGATGTTTCTTTTGTCAATTAAACAAAAAGAGACGAAGACATAGTGCGTTGATGTTCCGCGTGACGTCACGCCGTGGCACTCTTTTTACCACGAAGTGACGTCATGCATGAGCCTCGCCTCCCGAACTTTGATGCGCGTTATCTTTGTCAATTGTTAAATATTTATAATCTAACTGAGGGACTAATTAGAATTAATATTTTTTTTCCCAGGAAGCATCCCTATCCATCAAAGTTTCACGGTAATCGGATGAACGGAATGCATACAAACAAACATGAATCAAAACAGAAAGAATCCTAATCCCAAAACAGCGTACCGCACAATGAAATTAATAAAATGCAACGGACATGTCTACATAGTAGAGGTAATTGCTGCTAATCATGCAGGCGCATAACTTGTACCGAATTTCCATCGGAGCATCTAACCGACAGGTTACCCTGGTTTTTCAGGCTTCACACACCAATGGGCGCCCGTATAAAAGGGTAGATCACTTTGTAAATAAACATTGTATTTCGACAGCTCACAAACGAAAGCAATGAAGATAAATATAATGGTAATTAAATATATTTCACCGTCATGGGTAGATGATGGATTAAACAAAGGCCTGAGAAGAAGCTCATCGTCATTACCCGTAAAATGTCCATTGCAGGACATAGGCCTCCCCTAAAATGGGGGGATTTGCCATAGTCGCCACGCTTGACACGCGGGCTGGCGACCGCAGTTGGACATGATAATACTCGAAGGACGCTGCTCATCCTTCGGTTGGTCCCTCTGTCGCCTTTTACGAAACCAACGGGAGGAGATGGGGTGATGCTGTTCAGAGCATCACCTGGACGAAATTTAGTAAGTGCATACAATAATAGCATTAGTAGTAATACTACATTTATTTTCAGACCGGGTTCGCTCTGGCGCTTCTAGTCGCCACGGTTTCAAGCGGCGCTGTTTCCATAGCTCCTGTTATCAATACCGTGGTAAGTTGTAAGCATTAGGAGTTCTTTTTTAGATAAGTAGTTAAATAAATTAACGTAGTGTCTTTTTTAAATAACCAGGATCTTCATCCACGGTACGCGTACGACTATGCGGTCAACGACCTCGTCACGAAGGACAACAAGGCGCAGTGGGAGGCGAGAGACGGCGACGTTGTGAAGGGCTCGTACTCCCTCGTTGAGCCCGACGGGAGCCTCCGCGTCGTCGACTATAAAGCCGACGGGCACTCGGGCTTCAACGCCGTGGTCAAACGATTGGGCCCCAACGTCCACCCGAGCCCGGACCAACTACCGCTAGCTCCTATAGGGCATATTCCATTAGCACCGTTACCTATAGCTCCTATCCACCCACTGCCTTTAATCCCGCAACTCAACTATGGGTTCGGGGCTGCGCCGATAGCCATCGGCCTGCCTAAGGCGACGTCTATCGGGCACTGGAGCCTACCCTGGGATCCGTTGACCCATTCTTACGGTGGCTGGGTGCCATTGGACGCATCCGTATGGCCGATCGGCCCAGGACCATACGCGACTATCTACAGCAAGAAGTACGTCAACGGCAAACTCATTAAGTGGGCAACGGGACCGATCTCCTTGGCGGGAAGAAAGCTGGTTTTCAAAAAGAAACACTAAAATGTCTTGTAGAGACATAGACATAGCGCTATTAGAAGTTTCTAGAATAAGAGGCAAAAAGTTATGGTAGTGGAATTAATTATTGTAAATATTATTCTAGTGTACCTACTTGAGGTTTGTGAGTGGAGGCATAACTAGTCTTTTTACAATTAAAAGGGGGGAAAACTCGAAACTGTATGTGTTTTACACAAGTAATTAAAGCATTTTAACGACTTATTTCGTAATTTATTGGCTAATAGCGGCTTTTCTACTAGCTACGACCCTGCATGCTTTGCAATGCTATATTTTATTATAGTACTAGCTGGTGCCCGCGACTTCGTCTGCGAAGAATAATAATTTAAGTAACCTATGTACTTTTAAACCTTCCCTAGACCTCCACGAACATTTCAAGACTAAGATAAGATAAATCCGTTCAGCAATTCTCGAGTTTTAGTGAGACTAACGAACAGCAATTCATTTTTATATATATATTTCTCGATTATTCTGGAATATTTGTTTTTACAAACGAACATTAGCATTTTCTACATATATAGATATAGATATATAGATGTCTAGATAATTTTATAATTTTCTAGAACATTCTCGTATAATTAAAATCTAGGCATATATTTTAGAACTTTCCAGATAATTCTAAAAATTCTTTAGAACAATCACGATCATTTCAGATCAATGATAGTCTCACATTTTTAAAGCTGACTTTTTTCGAACCCCCGTATTTTTCCCACCCTTATAGATATTGACTTGCCACCACCATAGTGCACGATGGGAGCCTTGTACCTATTGCCACATACAAACACTATACGTCTGCGATATGTAGTTTTGGCTGCAAAGTGAAATATAGGGACACACACCTCAAATTTTATATATATATATATATATAGATTTTGGTTGCAACCCTTCCCGGACGGCGCGCGCACGATAACTCACCAAAGTTTTATCGTAATAGGATGTATGGTATAGGAAAGCATAGGAGACGAACAAAAAATATATACGTAGGTATTTTATATATTAGATAGATGACATAGATTAAAGATTTACTACTTAGCAATGCGAATGGAACAGGAAGCTTGGTTATTAAGGAAATTACCAGTAATAAATGAAATGAGCTAATTGTTTGTGAACCTATTAAAGAAACTAAATAATTCACAGAAAAAAACGAGATCAAGGAAACTAAATGAAAATATATGTTCACAGTGGGACTATATTACTGTCGTTATAACCCTGGTTTTATCTTAATTTTACATTTTATTTAGCTGTTTTGTCCCTAACACAGGGGAACAAAAAAGTCGAATTTAGAACCGCCTCTTTTTTGAAGTCGGTTTAAAGTGGATAAGATGTCAGTCATATTAGACTCGCAGAACTATGGTCCGTTCCGGTCTATTAATCCTTGACTGTACCAGTCAACATTATCAGATGGCTTGTATACAATATACCCACATACATATACATAAATATATTGCCTAATTAAGGGTTTTTTTTTTCTTTCCCAAGAAATCAAGCAGGGAAAATTCAGTGAAAGGGAGTATTAAATATTTTTAACGTAATGTTAGTAGCGGGCCTAGCACACTAGCTTTTATCGCGCACATAAGGCACCTGTCGCATTTTAACTAATAGGTGTGTGTGTCGAAGGGACGCATGCTTAATGAGCGCGATAAAAAGGAGCGTGCTGGAGGGCAGGGGCCAAAAATGGCCAAATTCACCACTGAGAAGCAAGCAGCTTGCTTCGCAAACAGCACACGGCTGTATAAGAGCTTAAACAGCTTTTATAATGCTAGTTTTGAACGTTATTAGGGCTGTGTAAACTTTTATACAGCTTGTATGCTGCCTGGGTTTCTATAAAAATAATTAAACATTTAGTTTATTAGCATAGATCGGGCTTTTTCACACGTCATTTGAGAAAAGTGTCAGCTTTTGGGAGGAAAGAATTATTATGTAATCGTATTGCAGCCCTAATATAGTTATTCGCTAATAGATGGCGTTACAAAACCCGTAGGTACGAGATTGTAAGACGATTGACATTCCTCTTGCTCTATTCGTCCTTCTCGCTCTCGCGGGAGCAGGCGGGACGGTCTCATTGCCAGGTGAATGCCTACAACTGCGTCGGTTGCAATAATAAATAACTTGTACCTAGTTGTTAATAGATAATGCGGGTAAACGATAGATATAATAATATTAGATCGTCAGTGGTTCGTATTTTTTACTGTATGTGTTATCAGTTTTTGGCATGTACTTATAAGACTCTCGATGTACCTCCGCAGTATACAGGAAAACCTAGAATGGTTTGTGATATACTGTTCCTTTGAAATATGTAACCATTTTTTATGCCAATAAAAAAATAATTGCAAAACTCAAACAAATAAATTGAAAGCCATGCAACCTGTGGCCCGTTTCACGAAGCTAGTCTGTTCGCCGAGAGATGATAAAAAAAATTAAAATCAGGGCTTCTTAATTCATTATAAATAGCGGCCCGCTAATTATTTTTACCGATGATAATAAGAAATTAGAGCCGTTACGCACTGTCGACTAGTCGCCGACGACTCAGTCGACGGCGACCGTGACGTTTTACAGTTAATATGGGCGTTTACGCACTTAGTCGCCGGTTGCTTTGCTACGTTTCGGTCGCCGAGGGACTGAGTCGCCAGCGACCAGTCGATAGTGCGTAATGGCCCTTAAAGGGGAAGACTAATTTTTTTTTATAGAATATATAGGCCGAAGCGGTTGGTTAGGCAAGTGAACCGCCCACGAAACACGTCTTCTGGCAGAGCCCAGATTAAAATACTTGCATATACATATATAATATCTTAATATATATAATTCTTCTGTACGTGTGTTTGTCACCTAACTCCTCATGAACGGCTGGACCGATTTGGATGAACGGTGCTAAAAAGGGTGCCCAGCGTTATATCGTGCCGAGCCTCGCCACTGATTTTCAGTTCGTATGTTTGTTACTTCTTCACGCTGACACGGTTCAAGGTTCAACGGATTTAAGTGAAATTTGGAACAGAGGTAATTAATACCCTGGATTAATACATAGCGGGGAGACGCTAGTCAATAATAGTTGCAAAAGTAATAATTAAACATCGAATTTAGGTTCATGTTGAAACTCCTTACGAAATGTAACTACGCCGGTACTTTAGAATTAAGCCTTTTTACACGAGAATCGAGAGGGCCACATCGTCACGCTTATTTTGATTGACGTCACGTCACGTCACACATATCACGCCGCTGTGCGGTCACACCAAGCGAAGGCGACAATTCAAGTTGTGAGTGCGCGCGCGACGCGGGCGCGGCGTAACAGGAGCGAAGTGCGAACGAGACAGAAAGCGCCGGCATCACGCCTGCAATGTGGCGAAACGCGTTCCAGTCAGAGTGCCGCGGTCACGCCAAGCTGCGGTCACGCCACACTTCGGCCGCGCCCGGAATGTGACCGGGTTTTTAGGGTAAAATCACCAGTGTCAGATCAAAGCAGGGAATGCGCCAAAGCTATACGCCTACTGAATCATCATCAACATCATTTTAACCCACTAATGTAATGCCGGATACATATCTCCTCCAAAGACTTCCACCACGACAGAAGACGAGACATATCCCCCGGGTTAAATCTGAACATTATCATATCGGCTAAAACAGACCCCCACTATGTCGATCAGCAAGCTGTATAGTATTGGATGTTAATTGGGCCATACATGTGTCGCTTCGACCATTGCTGATCTATTGTGGCAGCCCTTCGGTTTGGCTAGTGCTGGCCTCGGCAGTGGTGGTCCGCTAGCGGCCCTTTTCACCGTGTGCTCAGACCCTTACCGTAAGAGCATCGGTTACCGCAATGCACACGAGATAATGTACATAAGTTAGAAAAACTCATTGGTACATGGCAACCGCTGGGATTCGAACCCGGATCACACGATCACGAGTCGACATCCTTAGCCATTAGGCCACCGACGCTCTCGTATAGCATTACAGACGATTGCAAGATTCGCGCCAAACAATTAGTCAAAAGAAATTATGATAATAACCGTTCCAATTGTACTGTTAATATATTCATTTGTATAATTATGTTACGTACGAATTAAGTGCAGGGAGTAAAGTTGGCGGCAAAAAACGGTCGAGCCAAATCATCCGTGGCAAGATGTTTGACAAAACCGGAGCGGGGCCTGGTCGAATAATTACTGTGGTATATAACGCTGGCGGGAAGTGACACGGGCACAGTGCACTTCGCTTGCTCACTGGGAAGCCTTCTCAGCAACATGAACACATTTATCGCGGTAATTAAACTTTGACCATATTTAGTCCACGTCCTCGGAGAATTTACATCGCCGACTGGGACTATCAATTGTCGACCTTCAGCAGAAAGAGTGTTTATTAATCAATGGAAACTCATCTTTCTTTAAGAGGGCTGTGAACCAACGGCAAGAGTCAAGCTTTTCATACAAAAGGCGATAACGATTTCCACCCCTTGAGTGTTAACCGATTTTGACCAATTTTTGATAGGTTGTCAGTCAGAACAAAATCTAGGTTTATACGTTTTTTGAACATTGATTAAAGATCAACAAAGTCAAATAATGGCCGAAATTAGTTTTGTATCAGAATACTAATACAACAATAAAACTGAATTTATTGATTATAGTGAAAAAATCAAAAAGTATAGACCTAGATTTTGATCTGACTGACAACCTATCAAAAACTGGTGAATATCGGTTAACATTTAAGGGGTGGAAATCATTATCGCCTTTGTATGAAAAGCCGTAGGTTCACACTCCTCTTAAGGAAGGTTCTGCACCGACTCTTCTCGCTGAGTAAAGCTGGACAGAACCATAATCCAAACTAGCTGATTCCTTCAAGAGATTCCGAGTCGCCACAGCTTAAGTGAGTGTAAAACCATTGAGTAAAGATAGCTTAGATAGCTTTTTTCCTATTCCAGGCATCCTGCCTTTTGGCATTCGCTGTTCTCGCATCAGCGAACCCACCGGCGACGTTATCATACATACCGTACGCCACCGTCGAGAAAATAGTAAGTAGAAAATTGAGAATTTATCCAAGCAAGCCGAGCGCTCACCGAGCCATATTTTCAACGCTGTTTACTCCTGCAGCCAAATCCAAGCTACGGTTTCAACTACGCGGTGAACGACCCGATGACCGGGGACAACAAGGCGCAGTGGGAGACGAGGGACGGGGACGTCGTGCGTGGCGCCTACTCTCTGGTCGAGCCCGACGGGAACGTGCGCCTCGTCGAATATACTGCAGATTCGTTGCATGGTTTCAACGCGGTTGTCAAGAGGACCGGCGCTAACGTGCACTCGGTCGGTGTGCCCATGGTGCACGCGCCGATAGCGCACGCGCCGATGGTGCACGCGCCAATGGTGCACGCGCCGATAGCGCACGCGCCGATCGCCCCTATCATCCACGCGCCCATAGCCGCCATAGACCCCGAACCGATTGTCCACAGCCCGATCATCACCCCCGTAATCGAAACCGCGCCCATCATCGCTCCGTACGACGTGTACCCGATCTTCCCCGCTGCCCCCGCGCCTTGGGTCCACCTGTCTGGCTCCAGCTACGGTCACAAGGGCGACATCGTCCGCCGCTGGACCGCCGGGCCCATCTCCCTCGACGGCAAACAGCTGACCATCAGAACCAAGCACTGAACCGGTGTCATTATCCACAACTTCTACGTGTATATGTAACCTTAGTTACTCACGACGCTTGTGTGTTTTTGCATACGGCCATATGTAAAAATACACATAGGTCTTGATAGAAGTTAAGTTATGGTTTAATTCCAAAACAACGAAGTGTACCTGAGCGAATATGTATTACAAGTCCGTGAATAAATGTAAATTATTATTCGTGGGTTTCACTTTACCTATGACTAGACACATCTAGAGCTAAATTTGAAGTTGAATTTCGCAGTTACTGATTAAGACCTCTCTGTTCAACGCGGTGCATTTAATTTTAAATTCTATTCAATTATAACACGATGTTAATACCTCAAAAGCGAAAAGCTACAAAAATTTAGGAAGGGAAGGCCGTAGAAAGAGGAGATGAAATAAGTCTTGATGTACTCGAAATTAAAACGGAAAAATATTGCTGCCTTAAAAACTTTGATTTGTCCGTATTGACAATACATGCAACGTTAGATGACATGACAAATAATTAAAGTTCTCAAAAACTAAAAAAACACGCTTTTGTCCGAAACGCACTAAACGTACAAAATACCCTCATCACCAATGTAATATATTGGACTCGTCAAAACAAAACAAATGAGCCCAAACTCGAGGGGTTAACTAGTAGTCATTGAAGAGTTCCACTCTCCACCTCCTGGTACCATGGTCAGAGCAGCTCGATGTTACCAAATTATTGTATTGTCATCCGAATTGCATACACTTGCAAAGTTTCAAATCGTTACGAGAATTAGAAGTAGCTTAAAATTGACTTCTAAGATTTTATAGCATTGTTGATTACTTATGGCCGAATTCAGAAAGGCCACTCAAATTGATCTTTAATTAAAGTGACGTTTCAGTGACGTTTCTGTATAGGTTGACAATTAGTTGAGGGACATTTAACTATTTCATATCTAATCAAATACTTAAGTGGCGCTTCTGAATTCGACCATTAGTTAGTTACAAGTGACTCTAATAAAAGCGTGTTAAAATACGAGTAGACGTTTCGGTCATATACATATCATAGTACAGCTCGGTTAATTTATTAGTTAAAATTAACTAATCAAAAATGCGGATGCTAATTAAAGAATACAGAATACTACATACCTGATAATATTAACTTCATGAAACAATACTGTTGCCTATAGTATTTATTTTTATGTCCGCTTCGATAATAGTAGTTTATGCAACGGTTGCATAATGATAGGCCTTAAAACACTAGTGCGGTTTTATGAAACGAGCTTTTAGCGAGTTTCATAATAAGATCGCACGTGTGTTTTAAGGCCAAATTATGCAGAGTTGCATACATAACTTTATCTACACACATATTATAAATCCTCCATGATGGGTTCAGAAACAATATTTTCTGGCAACAAGTTATTTGTTGCAATCGTGGCTGCATATTTCCGATATCCGGCGCATTTTCACATCACACACACTCCGAGAAGACTACTTACTATTCATATTTTCAACTAAAATGTAAATTACAAACAACTTTTTCTATTCAATTCAACAACAATTCCACTTATGTTCAGCAAAACGTCAACATGGCGGCAAATACGATCTTCCGTCAAGACCATTTTTTTTAAATCATAGACAAACGGATGAAGTCTCTATTCTCACGTCACTTGAGATCAAATATTGTGCAGTTTATATTAAAAAAACATACTGAATTGACGTTTCGTATCAATAACTTTTTAATATCTATGGATACTAGAATAGAGACCCACTTGAGTTTGACAGCTGTTCCAAATTTAATCTCATTTCTTTACTAAAAACCATAAAGAAGTCATGTTATTTCTTCATCGCAGCACTGGTTTTTCCTAATTGGTTGTCAAAATGGTGGTAATTTCCTACGGTTTTTGATTAACCAATGGAGGTTTTATGATATGGGTGTAGATAAAATCTCTTTTCCTGGGTGGCAGGGAGTGACCAACGACAGAGTTCATTATAATTTCAATTATTACGTATTCATTCGACAAAATAAAACTTATAGGTCTCACTAAAAACCTATTTTTAACTCGCGACAAACAGTTTAATAACTGGTACGTAAAAATTAACGTTTTATTAATTGTTTGTGTCCTATGGATTCCTATACTAATCATTCGATGAAACTTTGCCGAGTTATGGGCACGCTCGGGCACATCAGTTTTTAATAAAGAGCTTGGGGCGTTTCACTAGTCCTGTGTAAATAAAGCCTGTGAGATAACTTTAAAACAACATTTGAGCAACAATATAACCAAGTACCCGATGATCCCATCTGTCAGAAAAAGAGGGTACTTACCGGGTTATTGTCTTCGTCGACGTCATATTCTTCTCTTTGGACCATCATCAAGCGGCCGCTGGCGTTCAGCACCTAGAAGGGGATGGAAAAATTTGCTCCAGTTTATGGCAAATGAAGATCTTTGTTTTGGTTATAATCAACTACCTTGGAATTTGGTTAGTTATTCCCTCGGGAATTTTTAAATTTTCCGCGATAAAAAGTAGCTTATGTGCTATTCTAGACTATAATCTATCTTTGTGTCAAAATTTATTCAGATTCGTTCAGCCGATCTGGCGTGATTGAGTAACAAACATACATCCATCCAAACTTTCGCATGTATAATATTACTAGCTGGTGCCCGCGACTTAGTCCGTGTCGAATATTTATTTCAAGGTACAATCTCCATGCCAAAACTCATTAAAATTGGTGGCGTGAAAACGTAACCAACAGAGTTACTTTCGCATTTATTATATTAGTTAGGATTATATAAGTAGGATGAATACTTGAAATACACACGGCTTTACTCACGATTTATTGTTAGAAATAGTCCGACAGGTTTCAGTGTGCCCCCCACACTGAAACCCGTCGGACTATTTCTAACAAGCGACACCTCGCTTTGACCGAAGAGGAAGCACTCCATACGAGTCCGAAACATGTCGGACTATTCTTGATAATAAATCGTGACTAAAGCCGTGTGTATTGGAAGCATTCATAATGTGTCAGGAAAGTTATAATTAATCTATAAGTAGTATGGTTTACCAGCGAGTCGGGGCGCGGCGCAGCGGGCGCCTGCAGGCGGCACAGCGCCGCCGACACGACGCAGGCGGGGTGCGACAGCGCCGACACGTCCACGGCCTGCACGCAGCGCATCTCCACGTCGCCCACTGCGCATTGGACCGGACAAACCAAACATCCACACGTGATCGGCCATACAAAGTATTAAAAAAATGTTCAAAATCAGTTCATTCAATGTAATCCTTTTAGGGCGTTTTATCGCCCATATACTTGTATTTATGCAAATTCGATTGTATTTATGTTAAAAAATAAATGGCCTTAAATGATTCCCTAGTAGGTGACAACCAATAATAGTAGATTATTGCACCAAGCAGAAAGTGATTCATTATTGCGCCGAGTGTTAGTTTGGAACCCGAACGCAAGTGAGGGCTCTAAAAACACGAGGGCAGTAATACATCACTTGATGCCAGGCGCATAATCTGCTTTTCTTTCAACCACTGCAAAAAAGTTGTTAAAAAAGTAAAAGTAAAGTTTAAACACGACTAGCTACGTAAAATGGATTTTTGCACCTAGTATAACACACTCTTAGAATTTTCATATAGCATATGACACTCGCAGATGCTCCCCGAATCTTAAAATACCCTGTTTATTCAAATCGGTTCGATAATTATTAAGCCTTTTAAACTGTAAATCCATTATTACTACTACACATCCCAATCCCACAACTCACCATTATCAACGCAGTTCAGCTCGTATATAGTAACGAGCGCATCAGCCCCGAACACGACAAGCTGGTCGTCCAGCGCGTCCAGCACGAACACCTGCGAGTGCACGCGCACGATCTTCGCAAAACGGTTGTCCAGCTTCGAGTCCCGCGGGTAGAAGCGGATCTCGTCGTGTCCGTCCAGGATGCTGTAGCAACCTGAAAAAGTAAGTTTTGACAGTCAAAAGGTTTCTATACTCTATTGGTTTAGGTAGTTAACTTAATATAAATAAACTAGCGGACCCGTCAGACGTTGTCCTGCATACGGACTGCAGCGCCATCTGCCGGCCTGATTTGTGAATCTAAACCATTCCCAGATCCCCTTGAACACACACAAAAAATTTCATCAAAATCGGTCCAGTCGTTTGAGAGAAGTTAAGTGACATACACACTCACAGAAGAATTATATATATAAAGATAAATATAAATAAATCAGGGGACAATCTTTACACAAATCGTTCTAGTCCCAATGTAAGCTCTAAAGGCTTGTGTTATGGGTACTAGACGACGATATACATACTTATATAGATCAATAAAAACTTAAATACATAGGAAACATCCAAGAGGCAGGAACACGTGCTCATCACACAAATATTTGCCCATACCGGGAATCGAACCCGGGACCGCTGGCTTCGGAAGCAGGGTCACTACCAACTAGGCCAAACGTGTCGTCAAAGCTCTAAAGGCTTGTGTTATGGGTACTAGACGACGATATATAGATACTTATATAGAGAAATAAATACTTAAATACATAGGAGACACCCAAGACTCAGGAACAAACATTCGTGCTTATCACATATATATTTGCCCTTACCGGGGATCGAACCCGGGACGCTTGCTTCGGAGGCAGGGTCACTACCAATTAGGCTATCCGCGTCGTCAAATAATAATGTACACAAACTAACCCAAGTGACACGGCTGACCAGCCAATAATTTCAATCTATGGTATGTCTGGATTGGCTGGTTAATTGAGTAACGTGGGTTAGTTTGTTTACATTTAGTTAACTGCCTAAACGAACAGAGTATAGGAGGAGCTGCTGTTGGCTATCCAGCGGCCCTAGCAAGGTTGAGTTACAGATTGAATTTCGTATCAGTGGCGAAGCGTCAAATATTTCTTAAGGGAAGCCGGAAGAATTAGAACCGTATGTGCGAGTCTGACATTTAGTTAGAGTAACATGGACTTCACTGACAGCTAGCCGTAGCTTTCTAGCTTAGTAAAGCCGTCAGGAATCGGCTTGTAGGCAGGCTTCGCCACTGTTTCGTATTTACGTAGAAAATGTTCTGTTAATATTGAAATGTCGCAGGCGAAGTCATCATCGCCAGTGGCAACTCTAATTGCCTTGACCATCTCTAATTGTCTTGAGGAATTGTAATGGGCAAGTTGCATGAAAATCAAAATGAGATCACTTATAGACAACGCACAGCCAAAAAGGGTGGTCCTAGAGGTTTGAAATTTGGAGGAGATATTCCTCGAGTACCCTAGAGGTGCACTAAGGAGGGATTTTTTTGAAATTCCATCCCTAAAGGGGTGATAAAGTTTGTATGGAAAATACCGCGGGCGAAGCTGTGGCGAGTCCACTAGTTATTACTACGTCTAAAAACATTAATATTGTTTAAACATTACTCTGAAAGCCATACAATACAATATTTTATATTTTAATGTTAGTTTTTATCTTCAACATCATTTGACAGCTTCATATAAATTTGAATGCACATCTTGCTTATACAGGTTACTGGTATCGGTACAGACGCTCACCTATGACGATGTAGTCGCGCCACCACAGCATGCCGCCGGTGACGACGAAGTCCTTCTCCTGCGCCTCGTTGCCGAACAGCTTCCAGCGCCGCGCCGCGCAGCTGTAGTGCGCCAGCCCCGCGCGCCCCGCCACGCACACGTTCAGCCCGTTCTCGTCCAATGCGCTGTACTGGAAGCGGCCAACACTCAATACGTACAACTTGTAGCAAAGCAATCATTGTCCCCGATCCGCACTGGGCCCGCGTGGGGACTACTACTCAGTCCCTCTCACTGGAACGCATATAAGCTGATGATGAGTTTCCCAGATAACTTCAAATAGACCTTGAAAATAGGACCAATATGCAAGTATTAACACGCAATTTAATCGGCGTTGAATGCGTTTATCTAGGGAACTGTACATTTTTCCGCGATAGAAAAGTAGGCATGGTAGTCTCCAGCCCTTCAACCACCTCTCTGCAAATCATGTCGATCCTTTAACCCAATGCGACGTGCAAGCGCAACAAATAAAGATACTGACGCCTTCATAATGTTTGAGTATAGTAAGATAAATATCTCTTTACTCACGAAGTTGGGCCCCCTCACATTTTATCTGATAAAATAAATAAATAAATACAAATGCTTTATTCAGTAATTTAGACCTATAGCTAGGGAGCTGGGTGCCAAAATTTCTATATGATTTGTTCCTGTGGCAGACTTGAATTGTTCGATTAATGACAATGTAAAGAACCACAGAAAAATAGTCTATCACCATGGTAGGCATGGTAGCGCTGCGTTTTCAATTGACAGAGATATGGGGTTTACCTATGGGGCATTCCACGTCAAATCACGCGGTCATCGGCCTGACTCCCTCGGATCGGTTTCGTTTAGCTCCAATATAATTTCAAAATTTTAGAAATATTTATTTCATTTTTTATTAGGTGTTGCCCGAGCTAAAAAAACAATAAATTCAGGAAAAAATATAAAGAGGGGCCTTTTTAGGGTTCCGTAGCTCAAAAGGAAAAAAGGAACCCTTATAGGATCACTCGTGTGTCGGTGTGTCCGTCTGTCACAGCCAATTTGCTCCGAAACTACTGGAACGATTGATTTGAAATTTGGTATACATATGTAAATCAGTGACCGCAACACGGACGCGTGACGTAAATATATGAATTTTAAACATGGGGGCCACTTTAGGGGGGTAATTTTTTTTTTTAAAGTTATGCAGTTTAGTCGTGTGACATATCAAATAAAAATAAAAATAAAAAGGCTTATTATGTGGATCTTAAATATATATTGTTTAGAATTTTAAGATAAATTTTGAAAAAAATACGAAAAGTAGTTCTTTACCTATAGATTACAGGAAAACCTACAAGAAGTCTGTGGTATTTAAAATAACATAGGAAATTTCAGATAATCGTGTATGTAACGGAACCCTCTCCACGCGGGTTTACGCCACTCGCACTTGTGAGGTTTTTTAAATTAATGATTTTATTTTCACAGAAAGTAGAACCAAAACAGAAATTTTTCTAATTTCGATAATGGACAACAAAGTTATACCATTCCATCTCCATTTAAATGTAATTGTTTTATTCTGTTTAAATCATTTGTTTTAGTTCACGTCATCGAGGCTAATAAATTAACGAAAAATGTTATAGTTTCACTGTGAAACCAAGAAACAGAGAAAGAAACAAAAATCAAAAAACTAGAACAAATGATTTAGTATAGAATTTTTTTGTTACATTTTTGCATCTACGTCCCGTGATAAAACAGAGCCCTGCACGTCTGCCTCTTCAATGTTCATCGTTTTGAGGATGATTCTGGCCATCAGTCCAAGAGGCAGACGCGAACAAATGATTTAATACCAATATTTTTTCTACTTTTTTATAGCGCTGTAATTCAAAAACGCAGGGACTTTACTTTCATTTACTCGACCAAATCGGTTTGTATTGACATAAACTTTCATCCCTATCAATATGAAAGACGAACAAATCATATACCAAAATGGCACCCAGCTCCCTAACTACTAGTGGCTGGTGCCTCTTTTTTACTAAATATATACTTATGTTAAGACATAACCGCTCTTATACATATCATTACTTACTTTCTTGTACTATTGTTGCTGTGGAGGGGCGCGACTTCGTGAATGAACATATCTGTAGTAAGGACCAAACTAGAATCCATAATTCGGCGAACTAGATTTACAGCTCAAAATGTACAAATGTTGCCACAATAAGGGTAGTGCGGTTCGTGTCGATAATAAAAAAAACTCTGCTATGGATACCAGTTATATCTTTTACTTGTACTATAATTAATAATATCATGCGCCATAATTCCATTTCATCCACTCTGTGGCCTGGTAAGTTTTTTCAAAGGTAATTTATTAATTATGGGGAAGAACAGTCAAAATATAATTCATATTCCAAAAAAAGCGAACTCAGATTTGACCGACCATGTACATCAATTCGATACTGAAACATCGACATTAACCACATCACTATTCCATTCATACCTGACAACACTTTCATTTGTCAATTTAGTTCGCCGAATTATGAATTCTAGTTTAGACAGGCCTCTTCCAGAGGGCGTCACTTGTGCTTACGATATACTTATAATAATTATTTTATAACAAATCTGAAAATCAGGTAAATGAAGCTTTGCATGCGTTTATGAAGAGCCAGAAAGTGTCCAAAAAGGTTCGTCTGGCTGTTCATAGAGGTGTGCTGGTTCCAACGCTGATGTATGGAAGAGAATGTTGGGGAATGGCAGAAGAAACATGAAAGTAGAATCAATGCAGTAGAGATGCGAGCTTTGAGAAGTATGTGTGGTGTTTCTATGAGTGACAGGATAAGGAATAGCGTGATAAGAGAACGATGCGGTGTGGAAGAAGATGTAGTCGTGAGAATTGAGAAAGGTATGCTTAGATTGTCTGGACATGAGGAGATAATGAACGAAAAAAGACTAACGAAGCAGATTTATAATAATAATAATAATAAAACCATTTATTTCAGGTACCTTTGGCCCATATATAAATACCTTACAGACTAACATACATATTAAAATAACTTAAAAGTAATTAAAATTATTTAGGGGACGAAAAGGCGTGGCTCCTTAGTGTCGTCCCACCATCCCATCCCACCGTCCCATTTATAAGGAGAGTGTGCATGGTAGAGTTAGAAGTGGAAGACCTCAACGAATGTACTAAAACCAGATCGAGGACGTTCTTACGAAAGGTCACGTCAAGAGCACCCTAAACCGGCGAGCGTGCATGAAGAACTTAATGAGAGTAGACGAAGCGAAAGGTGTGTCAGGATCCTAGCAGGTGGAAAGCCGTGGTCTCTGCCTACCCCTTTAGGAAACAGCAAATAAAAAAAATATACCTCACCTTGTAGGCTGCCCGGCATTATAAAAACAATCGCGAAAATTCTAACAACTTTATACATAATATTGCAACTCTATGATATAATATAGCATAGATTTAAAAAGTTTACCCTCAGCGGCCAATTGGTGGCAATGTACGTAGCGGGCAGCGGCAGCACTATCCACTGTTTCCTGCACTCGTTGTCGTCTACAAACTCCCTGTACTTCGCGCTGCTGTCGTATTCCAAGTTAGGCTGGTCGAGCCCGTTCTCATTCTGATACGTGTCAGCCGACGAGTCTATCATTGAGACCTTGGTGCGTTTCGTGAGATTATCTTCTAAGTTCACGTAGAGTTTGTCATCGGCTTGTAAATAGAGGTGTCTTTGATTGCTCTGTAATATATAAATAATAGCTAATTGTCATTCCTAACGGGCTAAATAAATCAGGAAACTAATCATTTCGAAATATTCGAGTAGTAAAACTACTTCCCAAACAGCATCTTAGTTTCTACATACACCTGTCCTAAGCACTTAGTCATAGCCGGGCACAAGACCGTTAATCCGTTAATTAACGAAGTTAAAAATTCGGATTAACTTTTAAGTTAACTTTAAAAATTGTTAACGGCTTAATTAACTTCCGTTAAACCAATTAAAGTCCGTTAATCGCAAAAGGACGAAAGAATACTGCGCGTACCGTATATATATATATTGATGTTTATAAAGGGGAATCTCTAAATAATGAGGTATTATTACAAACTGATTCGACTTATTGGGGGCGTGATTCTATTATATGTATGTATGTTATTACAAACTCTAATGTAACACCCTCCTTTCATACATTTTTCATGACTTGGCTGTCCCATACAAACATTTATTCATAAGTAAAACACTAACGCAATGACATATAAAATGCAATTTCTACCACGAGTTAACGATTAACTTCCGAAATGTAACGTTTAACGGAGTAAAATTTTTTAGTGACGGATTAGCGATTAACGGATTTAACTATTTGATTAACGGTGCCCAGCTATGCACTTAGTCCATGGCATCCTCACCCTTCAAATAACTAATTTAACTAGTGCCCTAACAGAGGCGTCACTATGCAACATCCGAAAAATGTATTACCATGCAAGGGTTAACGCTGAGCGGGCTCTTGACAAAGTCCAACTGTATGAGATTTGTGTTCGACTCCGCCTCTACTTTCACCATCCACAGCTGATAGCCTTCCGTTGCCCATTCCTGTAGACGAAAACAACTTGCAATTAATGAAACTTGGTTATGACTTACAAACAAAGCCCTGATTTCTACTGACATTTAATTGGGCGAGGACAATTACATTATCTTATTAAACTACGTGTCCATGAAAAAAATTATTAGTAACTACTGTCAAATAAATCAATACATATAAAACAGTAACGTGACTCACTCATAGACAACGCACAGCCTAAACGCGTGGTCCTAGAGGTTTGTTTGGAGGAGACATTCCTCGAGTACCCTAGAGGTGCACTAAGGAGGCATTTCTTGAAATTCGATCCCTGAAGTTTGTAAGGAAAATACCGCGGGCGAAGTTGTGGCGGGTCCACTAGTTTATTATAATTATCAATGACAAATATCGACCCCTGACAAGAATTCTTCATTTATTTTGGATTTTTATGCTGGTATTTTTATAAATGGTACACAATTAACTATGCAATCCCCCGCACTATCTAATTCATTTATAATAACCTTTATGACAATAGCATAAGAACTTTGATGTGCGACGTATATTTGTAGTTCTACCATACAGCACGACCTATAACTAGCAACCGACAGTCAGCTTAATATAGTTATTTTATTATTTAAAACTGTCAGTTTATTAGTGACTAGTGGACCCGCCACAGCTTCGCCCGCGGTATTTTCCATACAAACTTTATCACCCCTTTTCAACCCTTTAGGGTCGGATTTTCTGAAAATCCCTCCTTAGTGCACCTCTAGGGTACTCGAGGAATGTCTCCTCCAAATTTCAAACCTCGTCGTACACTATTGGCTCCCGTTTCTTTACATTTATGACAACCTGGGTATTATTGTTTGTTTCTGCCAGTGGAATGACGTCACATGCGAGAGCTGACAGTGGAAAGCGTTTTGGCGGCAAATTCAAAAATGCAAAATATTTTTAGCGTTTTCGCCTTAAAAATGAGGAAATTTAATGACGAAAATATTTTTTCACAAGCATTTTGTTTGAAAAGCAGTCAAGAACCGAATTTTGACTTGGTCTGTATTTAGTGACGCACCATGCTAGAGACGACAAGTGGGTTGTGCTTGCTCAGGTCCTGGTTGAGCCCGTAGTCCCACGCCAGCGAGCACATGAGCAGCGCCCCGAACGTGCTCCAAACTGAGATTCCACCTTTCTCCCAACTCACTGCCACCGCTCGACCATCTGCAGTCCACCTACAACAACATAACAAACATAATAAACAACTTTAATGTTAGACAAATTAAATTTAATATCCATCACTATACCCTATTCGTCTAGGTAGTTGACTAAATGTAAACAAACTAACCCACGTGACTCCGCTAATCGGCCAATCAAGACATACCATAGACAAAAAAGAGCGTTGATTGGCTCTTTTTTAGGGTTCCGTACCTCAAAAGGAAAAAACGAATCCCTTATAGGATCACTCGTGTGTCTGTCTGTCTGTCTGTCTGTCTGTCTGTCTGTCTGTCTGTCCGTCTGTCACAGCCGATTTGCTCCGAAACTACTAAACCGATTGAGTTGAAATTTGGTATGCATAAGTAAGTTGGTGACGCAATACGGACGCGTGACGTAAATATATGAATTTTAAACATGGGGGCCACTTTTGGAGGGTAAATTAGAAAATTAAAAAAAAATAGTTTTTAGAAGTTATTAAGGAAAATAGGCGAAAATTGACCATTCCCCCCCTTATCTCGCAAACTACTGGGCCTAAAATTTATAAAAAAATACAGAAAATAGCACTTTACCTATAGATTACAGGAAAACCTATAAGATGTCTATGGTAATTAAAGTAACGTAGGAAATTTCAGATAATCTTGTACGGAACGGAACCCTCTCCACGCGAGTTTAACTCGCACTTGTCCGGTTTTTGTCTATGGTATGTCTTGATTGGCCGATTGGCCTTTTACATGTATTTATTTACGTTAACCTTAACGTAAATAAATACATGTAAAAGAAACAAAAATATCTTTTTGACTGTTACTTTTTCTTTTATTAAGGGTCATAAATAGTCAAAATATGGGAAATATAAATATTGTTTTTTTAGTTCTGAATTGTAATTTTTTATTTGTACGATATTGGCCTAAAAACATTATTTTCGAAAATAACTGCACATATATTTTGTATACCTCGCCCAATGTAACTGACGGCTATATAAAATGTATGACCGTCAGCGCTCTTTTTACATCGGAGCGTTATACACTCTAACTGCATTGTGACGTCATAGTTCAGGTCCATTTTGTATGGAGCGTTTTTGTGAGCGGTATGAACTATGACTTTTCAAAGCGTCATACCTCAAAAAAAATACAATAATGTTTTGCGAGCACGATTTTGTTTCTATTACTCAGTACTTTCCAATAAAAGATGAAATAAAAAAACATGCAAGTTCCCTATTGCATAAGTCCACTGACCTTACACATTTGACGGGTCCAGGGTCACCGGGGAAGTCTTTGGAACTGAGCACCATTGTGTGAGAAAGCTCTAGCCCTCCGGTGGCTTCGTCGATCGTATAAACATCCACTTGTGAACTGAGAATGAAAGGTTAATTGGTAATCTGGTTTAAAGTTTACTTACACAAATCAGCAGAGGCGAAGCGTGAGGGTAAGCCGTTAGCCGGTGTATCATTTCTCGTTCTAAACATTATATTATTACTCATTAAATTTTGTATTTACATAAAAATATGTTATATGCAATTTTTATGTTAATAAAAGAAGTAATTAATAATAATAATAATGTTTGATTTAAGAAATTATGCACCGGCTTACCCGGCAAATCAGCGGCCCTAACATGCAAGAGTACATAAGTTAAACCCGTTGATCTCTATTACTATCTCTTTGGTCTGCACTAGTGTGAGAGAGACGCAGTTAGAGATAAGAGGGTTTAAATTAACCTTGTGTCTTGCATGTTAGGACCGCTGAGCTTTATTTATTACTACTTAGTTGTCCCCGCATGCGTTGTAATGCGTTTTTACGGTTCCGTACCCAAACGGGAAAACGGGACCCATTACTAAGACTCCGCTGTCCGCCTGTCTGTCCGTCTGTCAGCAGGCTGTATCTCGTGAACCGTGATAGTTAGTCAGTTGAAATTTTCACAGATGATGTATTTCTGTTGCCGTTATAACAGCAAATACTAAAGAATAGAATACAATAAATATTTAAAGGGGCTATCATAGAAAAATAGAGCCATACAGAAACCGGCGGATTTCTCCTATATTTCTTCCTTATCTTCCTTTGGAAATAGGACTTACAGTTTGTATGTCAGTAGTTAGCAATACTCACTTCTTTCTACCAATGGCGATAAGTCTAAATTTATGATTAACTCTTGCGCACGTGGCGTCATCGATACCCGTTGCCCAGATGCCTTGGACGGCCTGAAATATTACCAGAATATTAAAAAAATAAAATAACACAAGGATCCTAGCAACATTAGACAAAGGGTGTATTCAGTTCAGACGTTCAGTGTTCAAACTGCAACGCAATTCCCACAATGCAGTTCTTTTGCAGTTTGCAAAATCGGCAGTGGTACTGATTCCTTATGCGTTGCAGCTGAAAACCAAAACATAATATGAATACACTCTAAGCGGATGTGTTCAAATCAGTGGTCAGATCGGTAATAAAAAACAAGTTCTAAAAATTGGACTACGGATTATGAGTATGATAATTTGGGTGGTATTAACCATTCCATATTACTTACTCTCCGCTTTTGATAAAAATACTCTACCTATTCCCACCACTGGTTCAACTGTAAACATCACTCCATCTTTAAAGGCGTAAGAACGATATCAGTTTTTATTGAACACTGTCCGCTTCGGTGAATTGAATGCTGAGTGTACAATGTTAGAAAAACTAGTACTTTTGTGAATTGAGCATGTTAATCTGATTAATTTTACAATAGCTTGAAACTCTGGGACTATAGTCACATTGAATAGCATAAATTGATTATAAGTGTATACTTCAACTCATCTTTTCGCTAAACTTTTTTATTTGTGTGGCAGTGACGTCCGCGCAACACACGTTCACACTGCATATGTACAAGCTCACGCACACAGCGCTGGATGCAAGATGAGTTGGAGTACCTCGTACATACTTAGGTACATACTTACCGGTGAAATTTGACCAGTTCGTTATACATTGAGGCGTGAATAATGAAGTAAAAATAGCTATTTATGAAGCTCAAGCTTCGCTCGCTTCAAGCTGATCGGAAACGTATTACGTTTGTATATATCTCAACTTAGAGTGACACGGTACTTAACTGTGTACAGATGTAGTGAATAATCCGTTCCCATCGTATTTTCTCGGAAACGTTCGTATTTCTCATGTTACTTCAGTCAGCCTCAGTATCCATCAAGACAGCGTAGAGGAAACTCGCATCGTGAGATTAATAATCGATATAGTGGTTAATACCTATGTTAAGATTTTTCTTATTTTAATTTTGTTTTCGCTTTGGAAGTCGCTATATCAGTGTTCAAAGGATGTAGTAATAGGATTATTAACTAAACTACTCACCAAATCTGTGCCCAAATAAATTGTTCTCGGTAATTCATTTTTTTTACACTATATTCTCTATATAATTTGATTGCGGTGGTTATAACACCTCAGTGTGATATACTTCAAACTTGGGGTTTAACATTTGTCACTGATAAATAAAGTACCTTATTTATTTAATACAAAGATGTCACTTATTAATACAATAATTCATAGACACGTCGGCAGCATTCGGAAGTAGTCGTGTGTTCCGAGTTTTCACGATGGGAACGGATTATTCACTACTTCTGTAGATGTTCTTTGACGCTGACTTTACTACGAACTGGTCCGTTCCACCTGTATGTATGCCAATGCAAAAAATAGACCTTATTTACAGCTCAATAAGGGCTTATTTCTTTGCCTTCAAGTTACATCTTGTCAGTGACGAAATATTAAAAAAGAAATGAGTTAGGCTACCCAGTGCCAGGTCAAACAACAGATAATTTAGCACACCTACTCTCCAAATCTTACCCCTAAATCGGTATCCAACAATATCTGGGACAGTAAAACATACATATTTATAAAAAAGTTTCACTAGCTACTCAATCAATAATAAACTGTATTCATCTATGATACAGTTGGAATTGCATTAACTACTAAGCGTCAAAACTTACGTTAGGATCAAATTTAAGGTTAGGTGCAGTGAGGTAAGCCGCCCGGCCATCATTGAGCGTGATGCCGAACCCGCATACTAGTGGCGAGTACTCTATGTCATTGACGTGCGTGTTATCCTCTACGATGGGCTCGGCTGAAAGCAAAGCAAAGGGAGCTTTTTAGTTAGTCCCAAACTAGGTCTCCCGGTGCTATGGGTACTAGATAACGATACAAATACACCCGTATTAATATTATGGGCGCTCGCACGTGTTATGTTAGGAAACCATAGGATACCCTAAATCAATATTATAATAGTAAACAGTAAAACCTATTATTTTAAAGTGTACAGATGTAGTGCATAATTAGTTTCCATCGTGTTTTATCGGAAAGGTTCGTATTATCGTGCTCTCTCAATTAGCTACAGCAGGCCCCCAATTCTCGGTGCATTCGAGGTAATCTCACAAACGAGATTAAACGTCAGTGCATAGTCATTTGACACAACTGTATGAATCTGACGTTTCATCGACATTCGACATTATCTCGAATGCATCGAGAATTGGGGGCCAGTACCCATCATACCATGCTGTCATTTTTCATTTTGACATTTGACAGTAAATAATAAAGTTTCATATGAATGAATATAAACATGTCACTCATCTAATTTAATTTGATAGTCCACCATGTTGGAGAGGACCCGTCCCTTAGTCGACTTTTACGACATGCCAGGATGATAAGCATCTGCACGCATTCTATGCTATTTCTTCACTCCCAGTGCAGCATACAGTCGCAAAAGGCCGAGCGCGCTGCTGTCCCTGGCCGTGTACCATAGCGATACAATCGCGATTCAGCATCGCTACAGACGCAATTCTCCATCGCTAATGTCGCGATGCAGTATCGTTACAGACGCGGTACGGTCAGGGTAGGGCAGCTACCCTTGGCTATAAACAAACGTTCTAGATTCCTCGCCACCGGCCACACTGCGCGCTTGGCGCCTCCAATAGTCCCCTGACTCGCTAGGCTTTAGGCGCTAAGCAAGCCACCTGCCAATGCGTATGTTGCTTAACCAACAGATTGCGATTAAGAACGTGCATACATGAGGTTTTCGTCTTACATATACTTTGGATTTGCAGAAGTCACATCAAATTCAAATAAAACGTCATTCCTGAGAAACCAGAATATTTGTGATGTGCGAGTAGAGTATATTCTTTAATCCACAGTACTTGGCCTATATTTGACATTGTCTATGGTAGCTCTTATTAAGTTGACAGCAAAGGCCGCATCGTAAATAACCATACGCGATGTCGCTTAGGCAATATTGAATATAAACTTTTATACTAAGGTTTTAAGGACATCATTGGGCTATGACATCGCAAATGTAACCCATTTCACTAGATAATAAAGAGGCATGCACATTCATAATGTATTATCATGTCTGTTGTTATTCTAATTTCTAAAAGTTCACTAGAAAGTGCAATTACAAAATAAAATTGGTGACTAACAAAATAAAGATTGATAATTTCTGATTGCACTTGTGCAAGCAAAGCCGCGCGTAAGCTAGTGATCATAAAGCTCTAGTAAATAGAAATTAAATAAATTATTGAATGTATTTTATAATTAATAGTAATTACCTTTGGAAACTTGTTGGTTGATTGAGAATGGCACTCTCCCCAGGTCAAGACAGTAGTCCCTGTTCTGCGTACCATCCCAGCGGTACCTGAGGAGGTGTGCCCTGGTGGTACAGACCAATATCTCCGTTGCTGATATACAGCACATGCGGGTGATCTGCCCGTCCCATACTAGCACCTCCTTGAACTGAATAATGTCAAAGAAACATTTTAAATACAGATTGACGGAATGTCTTCAAAACTTAATTGCATCAAACATGACAAAGGCAAGGTTTTCTTAAAGAGTAACTTTAAACCATCTCTGTAAGCTAAATAAATAAATAAAAATTGACCATTTTTTTGTTCTTATAAAAAGCCTTTTCATTTGTCTGCTGATGCACTTCCTAAATTTTTTTTTAGCTATTGAATTTACCCCCAATTGTTAATTCACAATACATACCATGTGTTTTTGGGTCACCTTACTCTGTATAAGTAGCTAATTTCAAGTAGAACCAGAGAAAATAGGATGTGACAAACGGACATACAGATTGACATGAGAGTGATCCTATAAGAGTTTAGTTTTTTCATCAGATGTTGAAACCCTTAAAACGGACTTGCATGATTGTACTTTGCCCAGGGTTGTCAGTAATTTTTGGAGAAAAAAAGAATCTATAAACAAACCTGTGTAATCCTTAAAGACGGTATGATTTCTTTGACAAAGAGCTCCGCGGAGTCCCTTCTCAAACTGGCTGTGGGTGGGTCGTATTGCTGATATGCAGTCTGGTCGCTGACAACCTCTACATTGTATAGGATTAAATGCCCTTCAGATGTCTGTAAGTCAAGTAGGAAAATAAGGTTATTGCTTGCAGTACGCAATCATTGCTTGACTATTGCTCACAGAAATGATAAACAAGCAATGATCTTCAGTTATAACCCTATTTATGATCAAAATTAAATTTTATGTAGCATAAATGTATGTATGGGGCCCATTTAACATGTTGTCTGCCAACTGTAAGTATATTCATAGAAAAAGTATGAATATACTCATAGTTGGCAGGCAATGTGTTAAGGGTTAAGTTTCTCAGTATATTTTTAATTATTTTTTTGATGAATATTTGGCATGACTGAATTAATGAAGTAAACATCATACCGAAATACATATCATGGAGGAGTCTGGCTTCCATTCAACTCCGACATTAACACCAAGTCGCTGCAAAGATTCAGCACTCCTCTTATGATGCACAATGGGCACACTTGGCTAAAAAACAATGACTGGTTATTGTCTTAGCAATTACAATGTGTTGATCTAAACAAATTGTTATATCAAATCCATGTCACAAATCACAATTGAAATTCTTACATACCTTGCAAAACCACACCAAAACACTGTCATCGCTTAGTGATGCGAACAATATTTTATCTCTGTTAGACACAATCTGAGTAATCTGATGATCTGCTCCTGGATTTTTCAAAACTTTGGGCCATCCTATTGGAAAGTACATTATGCATGTACATTTGATGCGCTTGCAGGTAAATATAGTTTTAAGCTAATTAATGCAGATGTCTGATTTGATATAGCAGAAACTCACAAATATTATGGGAGCTGTATGTATACGCATAATTTAGCAAATAAATACTATACTCTTCACAAAACACAACACACGTCTCACCTCGTATGTTGTCTTAATTAATGACATGACATTAGTTAACAATGTTACCACATATAGATAGGCCCGCCACATAAATTCGTTTTCCTCTGATTCGATTTCCGAATTCGTTTTTCGTATTCGGACATCCCGAACGCAGGCATTTCATATATATAGCACGTTCTTTTCATGAGTTTATCGCTATTAAAGTTTGCAAAAGCGCTATTTATATTTGTTTTTTTTTTAAAGTTAAGTAACAACTAAAGCTAGCAAAATAACATATCCTATAAAACCTAGAAAATTGATGGTGATCAGATTTAAAGCTAGGTACTGATTAACAAGATCACTGGGTCATCAATATAAATGTGCAACTCAACTACTGACATTGCACAACTGACCTGCCATATAGCGAGTTACGCCAAATGGATTGAAAGTGTTTACCCACCTTTACAAATGGTCCATGGCTGTATGGACTAAGTTGACTTTGTCTTTCTTCTAAAGGAAAATTAAATGAAACAAATAAAAATTCTATGGTACATACAATGCAATGCCAGTGTGGCCAACGTAGGCGATTTGTCGCCATTTAGGCTACTCAGAATGAGAATCGGCGATGAAAAAATCTGAAAGGCGACTGGTCGCCTATTAGGCTACTTCAGAGACAAGCATCCGAATCACAAATGAAAACTACGTTTTATTTTATTTAAGCGAAAATTTGGCGTTTGGTTTGGGCTACTTTTTTGGGCTACAGAACGGAAGTTGAAATTCGGCTACATTAGGCTACTTAAGATGTAAAAAATGGCGACATCAGGCCCTAAGCGGTTGGCAACACTGTGCAATGCAATGGCGACAGTGATCTTGGCTTGGCTTAAGCTTTTTGGACCTCATAATAGTAGCTTCTATTCTGTTTTGTTATTCCGTGATTTCTTGTTTTTACTTTCATTTAAAACAATTAATATGTGTGACTTCAATTATGGCAGTAGCTGCAATAGTCAGGGTTAACACTTAATGGTATCATGGCTGAAGAAATTAACTTAAATGTAAACAATCTTTCAATTACTGAGGAGGCATTTGAACTATTCCAAGCTAGTTCGATGTATTCTAAAGATGAGTATGTAAAGTTGGATGCCACTGCGTGCCCGCAGCCCGTTCCCGTCCACTTCACGAACACATTAAACGAAATGCCTTCGGAAAACGAAGTTGTATCATCCAGCAACATCGAGGATCAACCTCAACTAAGTTACTACAATTTGGAAGTAGGTAGTGAAGTGAATATTGGCGAAGAAGATACGTACGGGGCGAACCCTGTGGTAGAACTGAGCAGCAGTGAAGTCAACCCTAATTCAAGCGGTTCAAATGAAATAAGTTTTTTAATTCAAGAAACTAGTGAAGTCAACGAAGATGTGGGCATTGAACTTAATGTGGAGTATCCTGACAGTATGAAAATGGGTGAGGATATAGAGTCTGAAATAGTAAGTAATTCTGAAATATATCAACCCCCTGCCCCAAGCCATACAAAAAGAGGTAGAGGTAGAGGTAGAGGTAGGGGGAGAGGGAGAGGGACGGGTCGAGGTAGACCCCGAGGCAGTAGCAAAAGAAAGTTAAATGATAGTAACAAAACTTCCACTGATTTAGATACAAATGAAACTAATAATGCAAACTTGAGCAGTGAAACTGTTCTTAATGATGCACTACAAAATCCAATAAATGTATGTTCTATATCCAATGAAGAAAATAACATATCTACAACACCAGTGCCGACAAATGACAATGTTACAGAAGGAATACCCCAGACAAATGACAACCTTACAGAAGATATTCCCCAGACAAATTACAACATTACAGAAGAAATTCCTGTAATGCGAAAAAGAGGACGAAGAAAAAAAGTGGTCTCTCCCACTGTCAGCAATATTGACTTGCAAAGTTCAGACAGTAATGTAAGTCCTAAAGTATCTCGCAAGAGAGGCAGACCTAAGAAAGGTGAGACTAAACACAATGCATCATTTGAAGATCTACCAGCAGTTAATGGAGAGAAATTAGCAAATGATTTGAACTCTTCTGAAATGAAGGATTTATCTGCTATGGTGGAAAATTTGACTCATATGGAAGATCATTTACATAAATTAGAAGGTAAACTCTCTCAAATTCAAGATATAGATGAGGAGGATGAGGAAGATATATGTTTAAGCAAATTAAAAACAACAATTGACAGTGATAATATAATATCTGAACCTAAAGACCCAATATTAGAAGAACTGAAGGAAATTCCATCATCACCATTACCTACTGTTGATGTCATGAAAGAGAAAAATGAAGAAGCTATAACTATTCTTGAACAAGCCCCTCAAGTAACTGAAAATGAATCTTATGTTGATGTTGTCACAGAAGAAACATTAGAAAAAGATGTAGTGAACAAAGAGACATCAGAAAATATGAATATTGATCCAGAAGAGTCGCTTCTCGTGGAAGATGTTACTAAGAGACCCCAGCTTAGAAAAGCTAAGAGAAATTTAAAATACAGAAACGATGATGATTCTGATGAAGATCCTTTTGCTAACGTTGAACTTTCTGAAGAGGATGAACCAAGGAGAGGAAAGAAAAGCGGACGATACCAATCAGACGATGAATATGTACCAGGGTTGGAGCATGGTAGAAGAAGTTCCATAGACTCATCAGATAGTGCAGTTGGTGACACACTAGCAGAATTAAAAAAACAAACTAAAAAACGAGGTCGAAAGAAAAAAGGATTTGAATCTGATATAGACACGGAAATGGAAAATTTAAGCCCTAAAAAAATCATTAAAACAAATAGTTTTGATGACAAAAAAGAACCTTGGAGATATTCCCCTAGTGTCACAGTGGAAAACTCTGGTGATGATAATAATGAAGGAACCTCACAGTCATCTGCTGTAAAAAGTAGTGAAGTTTCAAATGCCTGGGGAACAACTAATGAATTTGAGAATTTTCTTGCAAAGAAAATACAGGGTACTAATTTAAAAATAAAGAAAGTTAAACCTTCTAAATCACCAAACGTTCTAACTCCATTAGAAATACCTGTGTTGAAACCAAATGATGTAACAAAAAGAATAGAAACAGCTGCTCAAACTAACATAGTTAATACTGCAACCACCAGTTCACAAACTACTGGGCCTGGCACACTATCCATGAAGACCAATATTCGTCTGAGTACTATGCAATCTGAAAAAGCGTGTGAGTTTCTCAAAAGCATTGTAAAAACAACATCTGAATTAGGTCAATTAATGACTCAAAAGTCTGAGGATTTTATTGAAAAGAAAATCAATCTGGAAAATGTGGTTGACACTTTTAAAATGGATTATTGTGTCAAAAAATCATTTTTATTGCTTAAACTTGCCAAACATAATCTTATGCAAATGGAAGAAGACTTAAGCAGCCAGTATGAGAAATTCCTGAAAGATAATGAGCTGTTGGCATTTAGAGAACAGGAAAAAAAAATAGTTCCAAAACCAAAAGAAGTTGAAAGTGACAGTGATTGTGAAATTATTGAGGAAACTCCATGTACTTCATCAACATCTATCAAACAAAAACCCAAATTTAACCCCAAGACAGTGTTTCTCAATAAAGAACTATCCATCAAAATAGCGAAGAAGCCAACTGAAGAACCCAAAAGTAATAAAAATCTAAACATCAAAGGCAGGCATACAGTTTGGATTAACGATTCGGTGATGGTAAAAAAAGTCAAAAGTCAGCAGTCTTTTTTAGCCCAGGACAGCCGAAATAAAAAACCCCCTGATAGTAGTAAAGTTACAGCTGAAATGGTAAGTGATTTTTTTGAAGATTACTATCGCGAGAAAGCAGTCATTGCCTGTGCCCCATTTGTATCCGCTGAATGGTTAAGTGTGCAAAAAATACATGCCTGCAACTATTTTTCTATTGAACCTGATAATCTTACAAGTGATAATATTTCTAGAACTGAGGAGCTATTCACAAACACTGAAAATAATACAACTGTTAGTGATAGTGTGAATGAACTTAGAGAAAAAATAATTTGTGAAAGTAGCGAAGTAAGAAACCCAACCTCACTGTTTTCAATTGTTTTGAAGAACCTGCAAAAGTACCTTTTTGTGTTGGAGCCTAGTGATGTAAATAGATTTTCTGGGCTAATGGAAGAAATAGATACAGCTTCCAATGTGACAAAAACACAAGAACCAATGACATTATTTTCTTTGTGCTTGGAGCATCTGACAAAGAAGCAGCTACCATCTAAAGATAGCTTGATTCAGCAGAAACAAGAACCTACATTTCAAAAAGATTGCATGTTTCATCAAGAATTGGTTACTGCTGTACAAGAGAGAAAGCTTCCTAGCCATAAACATAAGCCATCATCTGAGATGGATAGTTTATATCCAAATTATGAGCAAAAGACTTCATCTCGAATGGCTCCATTATTGAAAACTTTATGTCACAATAGAATTTCTGAACTTTACTTTATGAGTAACATAAGTGTTCATAAAATGAATTCTCCAAAATATATTAGTGAAACAAAAGAAAGTGAAAATATTATTAAAAATAACAATATAGCTCCATTTGTACAGCCATCTGATGGTTTAGATGTCAATAAAATAAAAACACTCATTACCTTGTGTGTTGAATTGATTCAATGCCACCAAAAGATCTTTTGGTCAACTGAGACAAGTGATTTTTATACTGAAACAACCACTACATCATATTCACCAATATCTCTAAAGCAGATTGCATTGGAATATGTAAATTTTTTACATAATGATAATCAAATTTCGGGGTCCAGAATTGAACTGATAAAAAATGTAAATAACACTACATCTAATAAAGTCAAAACTCTTGCTGAATTATCTTTTGATACTATATCAAGATTTTATGAAGATGATGGCTCTAACAGTACTGAAAAGGAAGATACAGCACCTGTTGTTGAATTAACTATCAATGCAGTTAATTCACTCACTGAAGAGGCATTTCTTAACATTACGGAAACATCTGCAATTGACCACAATTCTGGCTACTACGAAGATGACGATGATAATATGTATGAAGATGAGCCTTTGGAATCTGATATTAACAATACTGAAGTTGATAATGATATGGAAAATGAAAGTTGGGTGACGCAAGTCCAACTGGAAGAGCTTAAGTCATGTTTTGTGTCCAGCAAATCTAAAAAGAGTTTGAAATCAGTCACAGACAATGAGGACAGTAATATAACAACTGACTCTTACCCGCTTATAGCTCTTGTCAAAACTGAACCAGGATTAGAAGAACCACCAGAAACTTGTGATAACTTAATCCCTGTTATCAAAACTGAACCAAATCATGATCTTGATCAAATGACGATTATACCAGAAAGTGTTATAACAAAGAGAGAATGTTCGGAAAATGTTGATCCATTACCTGTTGGAAGGGAAGCTATTGTAAGACAAGACAGTACAAGTTTTGATGAAGATAGTTTTGAAGCTTTTGTAAGAACGAATAAAATGATACATGCTGTGAGTCATTTTGATGATCATAGAGAAGAAACCTTTAGTCAAAGTGCTCTACGAGTCCGCAGACAACATGAACCTGATTCTGATAATGAAAACGACACAAGTATGAGTTTATTAGTTCCACAGACATTTGAGCCTCTGAGTATAGAAACAGCTAAAAGTAGTCTGCTGGCAAACAGTAGCAGTGACGAGAATACTGGTAAAAAAATAAATAAACGGAAACCTGTTATAAGACGTAAAACAAAAAAAACAGAACCCGTCAAACAAAATAGTAAAGAGATACCGGCAAAAGAAAAGACAAATGCGATAAATGAAGTTGCAATGCTCACTAGAAGAATGCGGGAGAAAATAAGACAAGAAGAGAAAAAGGTTGAATCATCAGAATCTGACACCGAAAACACATCTGAAATTGCAGGACAAGAAAAAGAATCAAAACAGGTCCAAAGCAGTTCTGGCACGCCTGTAAAAAAGAATAAATCTGTTGTTGATGAGATACAATGTAATAATGTTGATTCTACTGAGCAATTTTCTGATGTTGCTGAGCAAGTTGCAGATGCTACTGTCAGTAAATCTAATTTAGAATCTAAAGAAAATACCAAAGATGGGAACAATTTTACTGGATTTAGTGCTATTGATCAAAATGAGATATCTACTTATCATAAATACGTCAAATATGTCTATGACCAAATTATACCTAAAGTGAATGAAGAGACTCAACTGAAAGCAACAGAAGCAACATCGGATAATAAGGTAACGAAAGAAACACCCGAAAATAAAGAAGATACTATTGAAGATGCTCAGGATTCTAGTCAATTAATAAGTCCTGATGAGCCAGTAGAACTCTTGGAATGTACACCTACAATGCCGATTTTTGATGATGTTGTACAAGCAAAGCGAAAATCTACAAAAGGGGAAACAAAACCACCAAGTGCAAAGAAATCGTCTGAAGACAGCCAACAAAAGCATACCGAAAATATCACAATAAACAATAATGACATTGTTAACAAAAAAAAAGAAAAGAAAGATAATTTTATTGAGCGTCATGGGTGGAAATGCTATCCTATTGACAATAGTGATAGTAAAATGTATCAGAAGGTAACAGTCTCTTTGGAAAAATTACCTGAGTCATTTGTAGAAACATACTTTGAATATCAAGAAATGACTGATCAAACTGAAAACGATGCTGAAATCGATAGGTAGGTAAAATTTATAAACGTGTGGTTTTTGCTGTTTATATGTATTGTCCGACTATGTACTTCATATTATGTTTTTTCTTTTTAGATTGATAAACTTACAGTCCTTGAATAGACTTTCTAGTGTAAATAAAACAAAGACTAAAAAAAAGGTTTCATCTGATAATCAAGTTAAACAAAAGAATACGGAGGAACCATCAAGTCCTGGTAATGCCGCGGATTACAATGAGCTGACGCCGTCGGAGGACGAGGGGGGCAATTATGATGATGATTGTCCCACGGTACGTATTTATTATACAGGTGTTGTAAAGTTTTAGAATAAAAAGGCGCCCTGTACGCAAGTATTTGGTGTCATTTAATTTTTTATTTATAACACTTAATACCAATCTTTTTTGTAGGCTCTATTTGGTTCTGCAGAAAATGATATGGCGAAAAAATCTCTTTTAAATGACGATGATGATCTTGATACAGCACTTTCTACTCCTACTAAACAAGAACCTGGTTGTAAGCTCAATGATAAAAAGGAAAAGTCAAAGATAGACCCTAAATCTAAAAAAGTGGAAGTAAAACATGAACATCCGGATTCTTTAATGCTAACTGCAGATAAGATGATGAACAAAGAACTGACCCTTTTACATGCACCAGTAGTTTTAGATGATCAAAATGCCCAAACACCAACCAAAGGACCTGTTACCAGGAACAAACAGGTAAAAAAATATGGCCAGGAAATCATAATTTGGAGCTGTTATTATTTCAAAGCACAATGTAAAGCAAAAAATTATTTTATTATGTTTTACAGAGAAGTGCTACCAAAATGTACAGCAAAATGGATCGGAGTAAATCAGATGACTCGTCTTCTGAGGAAGAAAAGCAATGGGTCACCACCAAGGAAAAACTTTTAAAGAGACTGGGGAGGAAACAAGAAAGCGCTATGTAAGATAAATGGTCACACATGCTGAAATAGTCGTTTATGCAACGGTTGCATAATGATAGCCCTTAAAACACTAGTGCGGTTTTATGAAACGAGCTTTTAGCGAGTTTCATAATAAGATCGCACGTGTGTTTTAAGGCCAAATTATGCAGAGTTGCATACATAACTTTATCTACACACATATTATAAATCCTCCATAATGTGTTCAGAAACAATATTTTCTGGCAACAAGTTATTTGTTGCAATCGTGGCTGCATTTACGATATCCGGTGCATTTTCACATCACACAGTCACTCCGAGAAGACTACTATTCATATTTTCAACTAAAATGTAAATTACAATGAACTTTTTACAATTCTACTTTCGTTCAGCAAAAACCCAACATGAATTATGAAAGCAGTAATGGCGGCAACTCGATCCTCCGTCAAGACCATTATTTTTTTAAATCATAGACAAACGAATGAAGTCTCTATTCTCATGTCACTCGAGATCAAATGTCGTGCAGTTTACATTAAAAAAACATACTGAATTGATGTTTTGTATCAATAACTGTTTAAATATCTATGGATACTAGAATAGAAACCCACTTGAGTTTTGACAGAAGTTCGAAATTTAGTCTCATTACGATACTAAAATCGATATTGTAATAACATTACAGAACTGGTTTTACCTAATTGGTTGTCATAATGCTGGTCATTTCCTACGGTTTTTGATTACATTATAGAGGTTTTATGATATGGGTGTAGATCCAAATATGTAAGGTTCCTTATTTAAATCTTTTTATTAAATTTTAGGGAAGACGATGCTAAACGTGCTAAACTTGTCACTGAGTTCATCGAGAAAAGAAATGACAAGCCTGAGATACGAAAAGCTCGCGGTCCCTCGAAACGATCTAGAAGGAAACTGTTAGAAAGACAAAAGCAAATGAGGTAGGTAGCCCTTATAAAATATAAATCAGAATGCTATTCATTCAGTTGCACCAATTTCACTTGCTCTAATTTCTTTTGCCCGAAGTATTCATTTGCCCTAATTTCAATTACCTAATTGTATGTGGCCTATTTTGTGGGTACCGCCGAAACAAATTTATTTTACAGCCTGGGGCCCATTGCATAGCTACTTGTAGCTTGTAATACAAGCGGAAGTCGCTTTTTAGTAAAAGAAGTTGAAAAGAGGCTTCCACTTGTATACAAGTTACAAGTAGTTATGCAATGGGCCCCTGGTAGGTTACTATTTATTTGATTCTGGAATTCGTTGCTGGTCGCTATTCGCTAATAACAATGTAAAAAAGCGATCATTCGCCGAGGGCGGGTTGATGGAGCCCCGTAAAGTAGGACCTCTTACTTTCCGCTCTGAGGGATGAAAGTTAACTAACGAATCTTACCAGGTGCATGGGAGGCAGTCCGAGTTTTTTATTGATTTACCTCACAATTTTATTTTTTATCGAGTCACTCATTAATGCAAAGCGCTTATAAGCCGTGGACGGGGTCAATATGGAGGGATAAAAGATCACAGCCACACAGGGGGACACAACCTGTCCGGGTAAAATTAAGGCACATTAATATTAGGTGTAATTTCATTAAATTAAATTAATTTAAAAAAAATGGGTAAATGTCATTAGAGCGTGTAATTATTTGGTTCAATAACATAAGATGACGATTATTGTATGATATTAGGACAAACTGTGCTTATATCAAAAATTAGTAAGCGAAATGAAATTAGCTATTATGAAAATAAGGCAACTGCAAGCTGCTCTTACAAGAGACAAAACTAAGAATCAGCATGGATCTTTATCACATAATTGTCATGATATTTATCACAGAAAATAATTATTTTGAAAGTTTCAAACCCTGTCTTAATAATGGTACAATGGGCATGATACTGGTAGGTACATAACCAGATTAAAAATATGACCAGATATCTATCCTTCCGTCGCTGAACATCATATTCGCAAAATATCATATTCGCAAAATATCATATTCGCAAAATATCACATTCTCAAAATATCATATGCTCAAAATATGATATTCTCAAAATATGATATTCTCACAACATGATATTCTCAAAATACAATACTCATCATCCATCATACATTACACCTACTAGCGGTTTTATTTGTGTTTATCACAGATAATTGTATATTTGTTCCTGAGTTATGGACGTTTTCTATGTATTTATGTATTTATATGTATTATATATATCGTCGCCTAGTACCCACATGTTTTGTGAATATGATGTTTTGCGTATATCATGTTTTGCAAATATCATCTTTTGCTAATATAATCTTTTGCGAATATCATGTTTTGCGAATATGATGTTTTGCGAATATCATCTTTTGCGAATATCATGTTTTGCGAATATGATGTTCAGCGATGGAACGATATATTTATGAGTATTGAATAAACCCGTGCAAAGCCGGGGTGGGTCGTTAGTACTCAAATAAGTCTAAATTGGCTAACCATTTCAGAGTGCTGTCGCATGAGCTGTTAGGGGATGCGTCCACTCACATAGGTAAAGGCAATTCTGCGGCGTATTTTAAAGGGCGTCGCAACATCAGAAAAGTAAGTTCGAATATTTAATAAAATAGCAATAACAGTGAATACTTGAAAAACACACGGCTTTACTCACGATTTATTGTCAGAAATAGTCCGACATGTTTCGAACTCGATTGGAGTCCTTCTTCAGGGTTTGAGTGCGGTCCCGGTCAGACCAACCCGCGCCCTGATCGTGAGTAAAGCCGTGTGTTTTTCAAGTATTAATAATGTCTCACGAAAGTTTTAATTACAGTATTCCTTGGCACAGTATAATCAAGTATACAGTATTCCATCTTCATACAAACGGCCGAAACTACGCGCTTCGAAATCTCGGTAAACTTCGGTATTCCGTACACAATTATGGCACGAGAATTTTTGATATTTTGGGATATGTTAAAAGCAAAATACATACTATATATATATATATATATATATATATATATATATATACATACAGTACAGTGTCACTTTTGAAACTAGAAATAAGAACGAAGTAGAAATAATTAATATTATTACCGAGCGGCCGTAGGTAATTATTTCGAGGACACTGCCGAGACAACATACTGGGTCCAATTCGAAACGGTGTCCGCTAAATTTAAGATTGCCTAAATTTAAAATAAGAAACGTCAAACTCGATTTTGTATAGCTCCAAGGTTCAAAATCGAGTCGAATGTTTCTTATTTCAAATTTAGCGACTTCTAAATTTAGCGAAAACACTTTCGAATTGGCCCCAACTGCTTACTTGTTTATACTGTGTCCTTGATATTGCAGTTTATAGCAAATATGAAAATGAGTGTCTGTTTTCTAGGTCATCGACAAAAAGTCCTTAACGAGGAGCACTGTGATAGCTAACATGGAAGAGTTCGAAAGAAAGCGGCGACTGAGTATGAAGCAGATTAAATTGGTATGTAGTAACTTTATGATATGTCCGAGAGCAGCTAAGAGCTTGTCTTTTAAGCAATAGTATTGTATTCGATTGCTAACCTAATCTAACCTAAGGAAATAAATAACAATATTATAGAATAGAATAGATCTTTTTTTTACCAATTCAACGTCACAGTCAGCTGTAGCTGACAGTAGATTTCCGTGCCCCTGACGCCACGACAAGCCATTTTCCATGCATTTTGTCGGCTACGGCCGTCACCAGGCGTCCGGGGCACGCTTTCTCGCACTCAGCCATGGCGTTCAAAAGGTTTACCTTTTTGATAAGTTTATATATATTATTTATATGACAGTAGTTCTTGCCATTTCTCGAGACACTTTTTATGATTATAGTTTTTCTTTGGTTTACCTAACTGTAATATAACGTTATTTTCGTAATTTTGTTTAGATTGGTATTCTAGTCGTTTTTCCTTAGATTGAAGATGTTTTTGATCACGTGTCACGTTTCTGGTATTGTTATAATTATTAATAGATATATATTTTGTATGGTGTATGTTTATTTTAGGGAAGAAATAAAGTATAAATCATGAACCTGGTCTTTATTTTTAAATTTTTTTTATTTGCCTACTCACCAATTTAATTCAAAGTATCAATGTGTTGCGAGCCACACTACGCTACAACAAATTACGTGGCAGACACTTTCCATTTCAATTAATAATTATGATTAATAATTATTCTTATTATTATGACCCTTAGAGACTTTATACATCTCTAAGACATTTCAATTTACTTGTCCAGACGCGGAGACTATACATCTCCCTTATTAATTGTTTACTATAATTAATTGGTGCCCATTAGGTTTATTTGTTACACTTTTTGTGTTAGTTTTAGTTAAAAAGTAATTTTAAAGTTGAGAAAAGGCTTACTGCTGAGTTTCTTGCGGCGTTTCTTCTCAGCATATGTTTTGTGAATTATCCCGCAAATGTGGCGAAAACCATAAAGTGAAGTTCGCAACACAAAAGGACCAATCAGAGAGCCGGATTGGACGCAGTGCGAGCGCATAGTGGAGAGCCGCTCAAGTGTTGTTTGTGAAACAAAAGGCTGGCCACGGGGAACGCAGTGAGAAACGCGTTACTTCGCATAGTGTTGCTGTCACACTTGTTCAAGTATTGTTTGTGAATAAGACTTCACTGTCCGTCCGTCCGTCTGTCTGTCTGTTCGTCTGTCACGAGGCTGTATCTCATGAACCGTGATAGTTAGACAGATGATGTATTTCTGCACGTCTAGCACGACCTGTCCGCGAGTCGTTTTTCGCTCAGTGCATCCCTTACATATTTGACTAGTATGACAGAGACGCACTGCGCGACAAACGACTCGCGGGCATGTCGTGCTAGCCCCCCTGTTGTCGCTATAACAACAAATACTAAAAGAATAGAATAAAATAAATATCTAAGGGGGCTCCCGTACAACAAACGTGATTTTTTTTGCCGTTTTTATAGAAAATGGTACGGAACCCTTCGTGCCCGAGTCCGACTCGCACCTGGCCGGTTTTTGTTTACAACTTTATATTTAAGAAATAATTTGCTAAAGCAAAGATAAAACTGTTTTTAGAAGTAGATAATGAGAAGTATAGGATGAGAATAAAACAGTCAAGAAATATGCAATTGTGGTAAAAAAATTGTAGTACAGTATTCGATTGTCGAGTTTAAACGCTAATGATCAGTTCAGAATGTAAGGCAATAAATAACAAAACGGTTCATTCGAATGACTACTTTACTCTTTAAACAATAAGGCTAATATTGTTATGACATCAGGCAGCAGATGAGACTTTATCAAATGAAAATGAAAAAAAAAATGCAAGGAGGCCACACGGGCTCTTTCACATGTCTGAAACTACCAGCGCTTCGAAAGGTGACATCTGCTGAGATGAAACGCCGCAAGAAACTCAGCAGTAAGTCTTTTTTCAACTTTAAAATTACATTTTAACTAAAACTAACACAAAAAGTGTAACAAATAAACCTAATGGGCACCAATTAATTATAGTAAACAATTAATAAGGGAGACGTATAGTCTCCACGTCTGGACACGTAAATTTAAGTGTCTTAGAGATATATAAAGTCTCTAAGGGTCATAATAATAAGAATAATAATAATTCATTATAATTATTAATTGAAATGGAAAGTGGCTTATAGTGGCGTGGTAGCATGTAAGTAGCATGCGGCTGCTGCACACAATAGTCCATGGTCATTTCTAAACTTTGTCATGACACTTGCTCTTAATTATTAGAATTATATGCTAGGAAAACGAGTGATACCTACTGCTAAAACACGATCCGCGGGCGTAATGGATTTAGAAATGTTGCTTTTAAAACCTTATTTATCAAATTTTTTCCTCGCCGGGTTGATGAAAAACTTTGTCTGTGTACGGGCGGTACGGCAATTATGAACCTCGTGTCATTATAGCCCTCGTTCTTCGCTGCTTCGATTGCTTTTTTACCGCGCTATACACAATGATGATTAAAACACTTTGCAGTGCAGTTACGAGGAAAACTGAAGAAAACAATTGTACACATACATACATATTATCACGCCCGAAATCCCTAATGGGGTGGGCAGAGCCACAAGACTACTTGTGGCCACGTTCGATTAATTAGTCCTAAGATGGTATGATGAACCGTATGGTGACAGGTGATCAGCCCATCGCCCATACACATAGTCCACCTTGTTGGAGAGGACCCGTCCCTTAGTCGACTTTTACGACATGCCAGGATGATAAGCATCTGCACGCATTCTATGCTATTTCTTCACTCCCAGTGCAGCAGAGGAGTACAACAATTGTGCAGTTTTATAATAAATTATTTTTGCAGCAAACGCTGTTGGGTTGCGATGAAGGCGTGAACGTGCTGGTGATCAACGACGAGGTGTGCCTGGAGTACGACTTTGAGGAGCTCCGGCCAGCCGTCACCGTGCACCCTTTCTTCACCAAAGTTATGAAAGCTCATCAAGTGAGTTGGTTACAATAAAGGCCTATTATAATTTCAAATTCATTAGGAGGGGTAATTAGGTCTAGTGTCAATAATAGAGATGCAACGGATAGTGGTTTGGCCGGATACCGGATACCGGATATCCGGCATGGCCATTGGCCGGATAGACGGATATCCGGCGACCGGATATCCGGCCGCAAACGAGCTATCTCTAAAGCTGTGTTAGCTTGCGCGGCCTTCGCGCGGCGAGCAAGTTTCAACTTGTTACGAATTGTAAGTGCCGGGGAGACCCTTTGAAGTTAAATACGCGCCTTATTACGTCAGTTTGGAATATTCGAACGTGCACGACGTGATGTTACATGTTAGTTTTATACTAAAATAAAAATAAACTAAGTTTTAATTTAATAACTGACGTTGATTTTGTATATTTCTGATGGCTTTTATTTGTGTTATCGAATTTCTGATCCAATTTTTACTATCCGGTATCCGGCCGGATTCTGACTCACTATCCGGTATCCGGCCTGATAGTAAAATCATGGCCGGATAGGCCGGATACCGGATAGTAGCCGGATATCCGTTGCATCTCTAGTCAATAATTACCGTTTTTAAGTTTTAATTTTAATATGGAAATTAATAACTTCACGTGCGTGACGCGCCACGTAAATCTAAGTATATATATAGAGAACAGTAGGTACGCCCATCGAGACCCAGGGATCGCCAGCGCAGGTCAGGATTAATTCCAAACATCCCTGTCCATGATGTAGTCTTTTACTGTGTGATATGCCCTAGAAAATAGAATTTTTGTTCTATAATGTTGTTAATTGTTTTAGGTATTTTATTTTTAAAACTTGTACATTTTCCCAGAAATTATTTTGTTACCAGTCAAGTTCGTACTTTAAGGTTTTCGGTATTTCTTCTAGCCTTTGGCTTATCTACATTTGTAGGAAAATTGTATAGATTTTTTCTGAAACATATTATTATTTCAAATACGTATAGCGAAGGCACGGTTAGTATCTATGTCTATCTATGTAATTTTTACTTCTAATGTCTCTTTAATATTTATTTCCATGCAAAACTTAAAAAGTAATACAAAATTTAGTCTGTATTCGCAGCTTTTTCCTGATCTCTTGCTCTCATTATACCTCCGTATATCTGATACATGCTCTTACTTCCAGTACGAAGGTGTCAAATTTATGTGGGACGCGTGCTTCGAAAGCCTAGAAATGTTGGAGTCGGGTAGTCCCGGCGGCGGCTGCATATTGGCGCACTGCATGGGACTCGGCAAAACGTTGCAAGTCCTCGCTCTATTACACACTGTAAGTGAAAAACGTATTTTAAGACCACTCAATAAAATCGCTTTTCAAATGACACTTGTATATGGAGGTGTTTTTGTAGGTACTCACACATCCACGAGTAGGCATGCATAGAGTGCTTGTGTGCTGTCCGCTGTCGACAGTATTGAATTGGGTGGACGAAATACATAAGTGGATAGGGCCAGTTACGGATGAAATTAAGGTAAAGTGTTTTGAGACTTATTTCTTTGAATACAAGGTTTAGAATGGTTTAACTGAGATTTTTAAATATAATGTTACGTAAATGATGACAAGGTTTTTTCTTTTTTTTTTATTAAGCCGCGTAAACTGAAACGGAAGCTTCAGGTAATAAAAAAGTAATTTGATTAGAGTCTTGTCTACACCCATGTCATACATTAATTATAACGTTTTTAAATCCGGGGGTAATTATATACATTATGATATATCTTTGAAACTAACACTCGTGTATCCATTATTAAGCAACTTTGGCATAATAAGGGTTATTAAAACACGAGTGGGTGTTTATGAAAGGAACCGCAGGTGAGTTTCATAATAGCATCGAGTGTTTTAATAACTAATTATGCAAAGTTGCATACAAACATACAAAATGCGGTGATGAAATTCCTAATCCAATCCTCCATCGTAGCATTACTGTCAGCCGTCAGATAATACGTCCGACTGCCCGTAAATATCTCGAAGGTCGCCGCCCCTTCGTTTCTAAATATCTTGCACGCCTCGCCCAGCCCGATCTGACCTTGAGGCTTCCGGGCCACTTCCGACTGGGACTTCCAGTAGGAAAGGGTGCCGTTTTTGAGGACGAACCTGAAAAAGTGGTTATAAATTGAATCACGAATGGGGCTGGAGGGTAGGTGTGTAATTTAAATTGGTGCCTAGATTAAAAGGACTACGATAAGCATAGTTTTTATTCATCATAATGGGTTGAGGTCATGTATCGTATCATAATGTATGTGGGTATATCATCAGAGTAGATAAATAACTATTCAAGAATTCTTGACATGATGTTTTAAACTGGATCCTTGTAATTTTTCCCGAATGATCTTTGAATAAATAAATATTTCTATTCCAATACAAAAATAGTATAACTATTACCGTATGACATTAAAATGTCATTGACATTTATTTCACCCTTAAATTAAAAAGAAAAACATACTTTACAGGTTTTTGAACTGTCCAAGCTCAAAAAAACTTACGAGCGAGCGTACCAACTGGAGGACTGGTACAACGGTGGCGGCATCTTTATCATAGGCTACGAGCTATTTCGGAGTCTGACCACCCTCGATGCGGAGCTCGACGACATCCGACAAACGATCATCGACAAGATTCGCTCGGCCCTGCTGGACCCTGGACCGGACATCATCATCTGCGATGAAGGGCATTTGCTGAAGAACGATTGCTCAGTACTAGCGGTCGCTATGAGCAGGGTTGCGACCCGAAGGCGAATTGTGCTGACTGGCACCCCGATGCAAAATAACCTGCGAGAGTATTACTGTATGGTGAACTTTGTGAAGCCAAATCTACTTGGGACATACTCGGAGTATTCTAACAGGTATTTAAATACTTCAGTTTTCTGCTGCGTTTGTGTAGTCAAAAGTCTGTTAACAGCGGTGAGGCAAGACCAAAATTTGATGTAGGCAAGGTACATTTTGTGGGGCCCTCTGGTGGCGCATACATTTTTAGGGTTCCGTACGTCAAAAGGAAAACGGAACCCTTATAGGAGCACTCGTGTGTCTGTCTGTCTGTCCCTCTGTCAGAGCCAATTTTCTCAGAAAATACTAGACCGATTGAGTTGAAATTTGGTACACAGATGTAAGTCGGTGACCGCAACACGGACGTGTACGTAAATAAATGAATTTTAAACACGGGGGCCGCTTTTTGGGGGTAAATTAGAAAATAAAATAAGTTTTATTTTTAATTAATTAAATTTCGTAATTTTAAGATAAATGATCTTGAAGTTATTTAGGAAAATAGGCTAAAAATGACCCCTCTTATCTCCGAAACTACTGGGCCTAAAATTTTGAAAAAATACAGAAAATAGTTTTTTTATCTATAGATTACAGGAAAACCTATAAGAAGTCTATGGTATTTAACCTTTTGACCGCCCCAGTCGGCTGCAGCCGTCCGCGTATACAGGGTAAAAAAGTCCTTCAATACCTTGACTTAAAGTTGAAATTCGTGTTACTTCTCAGGCATGGCGGTCAAAAGGTTAAAATATTATGGGAAATTTCATATAATCTCGGCACTTGTCCGATTTTTATTCCGTTGCGTCCGAGTTTTACATAAACCACGTCGCCCACGCCTAACGCCAACTCTTGCTTATAAGCAGCTGACGATCTGTTGCATGTTTCACCATCACCAATGGGCAGTAGTCCCCACGCAAGCCCAGTGCGGATTGGGGACTTCACACAGATCTCTGAATTATTTCTAAGATGTATACAGGTTTCCTCACAATGTATTCCTTCACCAGAAACTATAGAAAACATCAAATTCTATTGTGGTGCATGTTTGTAAGCCCGTATGTACTTATTTTTCTTTGTTTCAACAAGTTAAGTGACCGCATCCCGCGCTTTAATCTTGAATTTTCTTGGGTGGTTTTTGTCTTTTAAAACCTTGGCATAGAATGGTATTTTTATATTTTGTTTGCAGATTCGAAAATCCGATAATGAACGGCCAACACAGAGATTCTCAGGTAGAAGACATAAAACTCATGAAAGCCCGCACCCACATCCTGCACAAAGTGTTAGAGGGCTGCCTTCAGCGGCAGGAGGCTTCCGTGCTGTACCCTTACCTGCCGAAGAAACACGAGTACACTGTGTTCATATCGCTGACCAAGTGCCAATGTGACCTGTACAAACACTATCTCCAATGCTACGCTCACAGCAGCAAGCAGAGCATCCTGAAGGATTTTCATACGCTGCAGAAGATTTGGTCGCATCCGCAGGTGCTGCATAACTTCCAGATGAAGTCGCGCGACGAAAAGAATAAACTGAAAGGTAAATAAGTTTTGTTTTTAAATTGCATGTTAATAACATGCTTTTTTGCCCATTGCACTTTAATATTGCAATAAAATGTGTACACGAAATTTAGTGTCTGTGCTGTTGACCGTTGAAGAGTTCCTTCATCTGGAGCAAACCCTGGATGTCGATTCAGGTCATGCTTACCATAAAAATGCATTGTCATCGGAACTGAACCAACATGTAAATATTCAGCTCCGTGGAATGATAGGAAGTGGTTCTAATTCATCTTGCATGAATTGACCGGTACATACAAACATTGCAAGTTAATAAAACCTTTAAAAAAAAGTAAACAGAAGTAACACGTGTTACTTGACACTCGCAAATTTGGTCGTGTTTTAAAACATAGATATTTTGTTTCGTTGATCAAAGTCAGCATCTAGCGGGAAGGTATCTTAACCCCTCGTATGCGGGAGGTCAAAAACCGGTCGTGTCTCATTGGATTCATGGAGTACCAAAAAAATATGCACAAACAAAATGCAAAAAGTGCGCCTAAGAAAAAGCACAGATCCGTGTCTAAGCATCCGATGGGTTAAGTGTCTGCATCGAAAAAAGTTATCATCGTTCGGTTGAAGTATATGTATTTTGACTATATAATCAACAACCTGGTAGCACGAGAATACGATTAGATCAACTACGCTCGATACTTTTTTTTGAAAGTCGCCTCTAACTTTTCACATTTTACTTTAGCGTCGCTAAACGACAGCGTCATCCATGTTGATTTCAGTTTTGCGAAATAACAATTAACATTTAAATGTACTGGTAGCTGACTTTTAGAATTCCTTGGTTACTTCTTTACGGATCTTTCATTGATTTGGCGCTTACGCCAAGCACAATACCTACACTATCCCGTGGGAGTATTATAATCCATCTCATTCATGCGTGGGAGTATTATAATCCATCACTATCCAACGCGGATCTCAGGAATCTAAACTTCTAAGCTGCCTCACCTGTTCTAATTGTACAAATGCTCATCGATCATCAAAGTTCGACCCACCGATTAGCAACGTATGAATTTAAGCACGAATTCGGATGTTACATATGAAATCTAATTTTTTTTTGTAGCCGAGAAACTCGAAGACGATTTGGCACGCGAAGACCTAACAGCCAGCGAAGACATAAAGCCTTCCGACACGGAAGTGTGGTGGCTCCAGTATCTTGATGGTGGCAACATGTTGGAGTGTCTGGAGACCTCCAACAAGTTCGTGACGGTCTTCAGGATACTGCAGGAGAGTGTCGCGCTGGATGATAAAGTGTGAGTGGCCTTTATAATACTTTCACTGAATTGTCAAGAGTACCCAACACCTTTTTCTTTTAACTCTTACTTGATAATGTCCCACGGTTGGGCAAAGGGCTTCCTCTCTCCTTCCGCTCGTCTCGGTTTCTAGTTAAGTTCCTGCCAACTGCTTTGGATCTTGTCTAGATCGTCCCCCCATCTTCTTTACGCTCTGCCTCTGCGCGGGTGTTTGTCATTTGGGGCCCAATTGATCACGATTTATGGCTATCGGTCAGGGTGCATCCAGCAGACATGTCTTGCCAGGTCTGTGTACCCGACACCCGTGTACTCTAGATTGCCCATACGCAGTATTCTTTGTGTATCTTTGGGTTGCGGCCTTGTATATTCCATGGCTATAAAAGTTCTCAGGGATGATCAAGTAAAAAAGAGTGTGTGCAATTTGTGGGCAGTATTAGTACTATACTATGTACTGGTCTAGTTCTGTTTGGTGACAGAAGTATTAGCTCGGTTTCTGACAAGCGCATTTAAAGTTTTAACATTAACAGAAATTTAAAAGCTAAGCTTTGTTTAGTACCAGAAAGAGCAAAAATGATATCTCAATTTATCAGCAGCTAGATTAAAAGAAACATACCTATTTTTAATACTCGCCCGTCCGCTTAAGCTGTCGACTATTTTCTTGTCACTACAATCAAAATTTATTTTTAACAGTTTAATATTCTCGACGTCGCTGATTACAATGGATGCGCTGGAGTTCTTCCTGAAGAAGATCAACAACTGGAGCCTCGGGCAGGAGTACTACCGGCTGGACGGGTCCGTGCCGCCCGAGGTGCGGCAGAAGTGGTGTCGCGAGTTCAACGCCGAGCACAACTACAAGACCAAGTGAGAGAAATGTCCCATCAGCTCTTTGAACTATACAATTATAAGGTTATATTGTATGGGAGTCAAGTCGTGGATTAAAGGCTAGGGCAGCATCTCCACGAGCGTAGCGAGGAATTCCAAATTAGAAATTCTAGACGAGTAATATTTATGTTATTGCTGTCGCTGAATTAGAAAACGCCTTGCTATGATTGAAATGTATAGTTAGGAACTGCTCAATGCAATTTACTTTTGAGGTGTCAGAACGCGAATGTGACACCATCGCGGGTTCCAATCGTACGTCAACCACCATCTATGACACCCGTTTAAGTGACAGTTATAATTGAAAAAAATGCCCTTCCGCATCGTGCCGTGTGAGACTGCAGCACCACCGATCCCACCGTCCACAAAGATATGATAGCGTGTGAATCAAGCAATATTAGACTTTTGTGTGTATGTCGTAAGAACTAAGACATCAGCAATAGGGTTTGGGTAAGCCATGGCGCTGGCGTTTGACAACCTTCTATGAGACTTACACGAAATTGTACTGATAGGCATATCCTTCCTTTGAGATCTTTGCTTGCTATTAAAACATATGTATAACAAAAGATATGGCTTAGCAATAGCGACTGCCTCCACGTTGGACAAAAAAAATGTTTGGTGAAATTATATATTAGTAAATGGCCTAAAGTATAGTTCCATTCTAGATTGTTCCTGATCTCAACGCGCGCCGGCTCGCTAGGGTTGAACATGACGGCCGCCAACCGCGTCATCATCCTGGACACGTCGTGGAACCCCGCGCACGACATACAGAGCATATTCAGGGTGTATCGCTTCGGGCAGAAAAAGGACTGCTACATTTACAGGCTGGTCGCGCTGGTAAAAAAATAAATAAAATACATATACATACATACATAGCATCACACTCGAAATCCCTAATGGGGTGGGCAGAGCCACAAGACTACTTGTGGCCACGTTCGATTAATTAGTCCTAAGATGGTATGATAAACCATATGGTGACAGGTGATCAGCCCATCGCCCATACAGATAGTCCACCATGTTGGTCGACTTTTACGACATGCTAGGATGATAAGCATCTGCACGCATTCTATGCTATTTCTTCACTCCCAGTGCAGCAGAGGAGGAATAAAATAAAAATAGGCCTTTATTTCTACTACAATTCGAACTTGACTATAGTATTTTTTTTCGGTTGCTTGTATTAATTACCTAATTAATATTAGAAGTATTCGCTTCTGCGGCGTAGGCCTCTCCTAATCCTATCCATACATCTCTTATCCACGCCTCTTGCATCCATAATGTCGCGCTGGTACGTCGTTATTTATTCTGATATATTCTTTACTAGTTACCGCTCGCGACTTCGTCTGTTTGGAATTCGCTTTTCATTAGCCTTTATCCTATTCTAGCACCAAAAACTATATACCAACCAAGTTTCATGAAAATCTGTTCAGTCGTTACGGAGCTGAGTGGTAAAAAACATATATAGACTTATAAACATGATTTTGTACCAACATAATTCACATTGCTAGCAAGCGTTTTTGAGCGCTTCTCGAATACGTTTATGATATTATGGTAGCCAGGAGATGATATTATAGTCAAGAGTTTGTCCCAGGGTACGATGGAGCAGAAGATCTACGAGCGCGCCGTGACGAAGCAAGCCGTCTCGTGCCGCGTGGTGGACGAACAGCAGATCGACCGCCACTACAATATGGCCGAACTCACCGAGTTATACAGGTTTTTTTTAAATATATAAACGTGATAATATAAACTGAAAACCTTCCGTCGCTGAACACCATATTCACAAAAAATCATATTCGCAAAACATCATATTCGCAAAATATCATATACTCAAAATATCATATTCGCAAAACATCATATTCGCAAAATATCATATTCGCAAAACATCATATTCGCAAAATATCATATTCTCAAAATATCATATTCTCAAAATATCATATTCGCAAAACATCATATTCGCAAAATATCATATTCTCCAAATATCATATTTATATTGCATAATAAGTATAAGCATAATTGTATATGCGGAGAAACTAGTAAATAAAAGATGATTATAAAATTATACTTAATTATATTACCTAACCTAATCTAATCGACGATATTCTCAAAATATGATATTCTCAAACCACTCCACCACCAAGGAGTGGTTTGAGAATATCATATTTTGAGAATATGATATTTTGAGAATATGATATTTTGTGAATATGATATTTTGCGAATATGATATTTTGCGAATATGATGTTTAGCGACGGAACGACTGAAAATAAGTAGAAAATTGGGTACATTTTAAAAGGTTATATCTTTCTTTATGTAATAACCCATGTCCAGGGGAAGAGGCGACATTTATAGTCCGTTCAGGGCATCAAACTTTACCCTGTAAAATCAGCTTACTTTACAGCCAATGAATTTGAGGATTGTGAAAGGAGGGTAGGGGAGATTAGAAAAATTCAAAAATAATTAGGTGAAAATTGGAAGGTTGCTCGATTTTCCGTTTCCCAAGTGTACATGTCGATCCGGATGTGACGTGCCGTGCGCCGGCAGGTTCGACGAGGCGGGCGCGGGCGTGGCGGGCGGCGTGGCCGTGGGCGTGCAGGACGTGGTGCTGCTGCGCGTGGCGCGCCTGCCCGCGCTGCACGCCGTGCACGAGCACGACTCGCTGCTGCGCGGCTCCGAGCCCGCGCTGCCCGAGCACGAGCGCGCCGCCGCCTGGGACCAGTTCCAGCAGGAGACGCGGCGCGACCGTACGTACTACACCCGGCTCGCTCACTCGCCACTCCGCACTGGTGCTAGCACGAGGCACGAGCACGACTCGCTGCTGCGCGGCTCCGAGCCCGCGCTGCCCGAGCACGAGCGCGCCGCCGCCTGGGACCAGTTCCAGCAGGAGACGCGGCGCGACCGTACGTACTACACCCGGCTCGCTCACTCGCCACTCCGCACTGGTGCTAGCACGAGGCACGAGCACGACTCGCTGCTGCGCGGCTCCGAGCCCGCGCTGCCCGAGCACGAGCGCGCCGCCGCCTGGGACCAGTTCCAGCAGGAGACGCGGCGCGACCGTACGTACTACACCCGGCTCGCTCACTCGCCACTCCGCACTGGTGCTAGCACGAGGCACGAGCACGACTCGCTGCTGCGCGGCTCCGAGCCCGCGCTGCCCGAGCACGAGCGCGCCGCCGCCTGGGACCAGTTCCAGCAGGAGACGCGGCGCGACCGTACGTACTACACCCGGCTCGCTCACTCGCCACTCCGCACTGGTGCTAGCACGAGGCACGAGCACGACTCGCTGCTGCGCGGCTCCGAGCCCGCGCTGCCCGAGCACGAGCGCGCCGCCGCCTGGGACCAGTTCCAGCAGGAGACGCGGCGCGACCGTACGTACTACACCCGGCTCGCTCACTCGCCACTCCGCACTGGTGCTAGCACGAGGCACGAGCACGACTCGCTGCTGCGCGGCTCCGAGCCCGCGCTGCCCGAGCACGAGCGCGCCGCCGCCTGGGACCAGTTCCAGCAGGAGACGCGGCGCGACCGTACGTACTACACCCGGCTCGCTCACTCGCCACTCCGCACTGGTGCTAGCACGAGGCACGAGCACGACTCGCTGCTGCGCGGCTCCGAGCCCGCGCTGCCCGAGCACGAGCGCGCCGCCGCCTGGGACCAGTTCCAGCAGGAGACGCGGCGCGACCGTACGTACTACACCCGGCTCGCTCACTCGCCACTCCGCACTGGTGCTAGCACGAGGCACGAGCACGACTCGCTGCTGCGCGGCTCCGAGCCCGCGCTGCCCGAGCACGAGCGCGCCGCCGCCTGGGACCAGTTCCAGCAGGAGACGCGGCGCGACCGTACGTACTACACCCGGCTCGCTCACTCGCCACTCCGCACTGGTGCTAGCACGAGGCACGAGCACGACTCGCTGCTGCGCGGCTCCGAGCCCGCGCTGCCCGAGCACGAGCGCGCCGCCGCCTGGGACCAGTTCCAGCAGGAGACGCGGCGCGACCGTACGTACTACACCCGGCTCGCTCACTCGCCACTCCGCACTGGTGCTAGCACGAGGCACGAGCACGACTCGCTGCTGCGCGGCTCCGAGCCCGCGCTGCCCGAGCACGAGCGCGCCGCCGCCTGGGACCAGTTCCAGCAGGAGACGCGGCGCGACCGTACGTACTACACCCGGCTCGCTCACTCGCCACTCCGCACTGGTGCTAGCACGAGGCACGAGCACGACTCGCTGCTGCGCGGCTCCGAGCCCGCGCTGCCCGAGCACGAGCGCGCCGCCGCCTGGGACCAGTTCCAGCAGGAGACGCGGCGCGACCGTACGTACTACACCCGGCTCGCTCACTCGCCACTCCGCACTGGTGCTAGCACGAGGCACGAGCACGACTCGCTGCTGCGCGGCTCCGAGCCCGCGCTGCCCGAGCACGAGCGCGCCGCCGCCTGGGACCAGTTCCAGCAGGAGACGCGGCGCGACCGTACGTACTACACCCGGCTCGCTCACTCGCCACTCCGCACTGGTGCTAGCACGAGGCACGAGCACGACTCGCTGCTGCGCGGCTCCGAGCCCGCGCTGCCCGAGCACGAGCGCGCCGCCGCCTGGGACCAGTTCCAGCAGGAGACGCGGCGCGACCGTACGTACTACACCCGGCTCGCTCACTCGCCACTCCGCACTGGTGCTAGCACGAGGCACGAGCACGACTCGCTGCTGCGCGGCTCCGAGCCCGCGCTGCCCGAGCACGAGCGCGCCGCCGCCTGGGACCAGTTCCAGCAGGAGACGCGGCGCGACCGTACGTACTACACCCGGCTCGCTCACTCGCCACTCCGCACTGGTGCTAGCACGAGGCACGAGCACGACTCGCTGCTGCGCGGCTCCGAGCCCGCGCTGCCCGAGCACGAGCGCGCCGCCGCCTGGGACCAGTTCCAGCAGGAGACGCGGCGCGACCGTACGTACTACACCCGGCTCGCTCACTCGCCACTCCGCACTGGTGCTAGCACGAGGCACGAGCACGACTCGCTGCTGCGCGGCTCCGAGCCCGCGCTGCCCGAGCACGAGCGCGCCGCCGCCTGGGACCAGTTCCAGCAGGAGACGCGGCGCGACCGTACGTACTACACCCGGCTCGCTCACTCGCCACTCCGCACTGGTGCTAGCACGAGGCACGAGCACGACTCGCTGCTGCGCGGCTCCGAGCCCGCGCTGCCCGAGCACGAGCGCGCCGCCGCCTGGGACCAGTTCCAGCAGGAGACGCGGCGCGACCGTACGTACTACACCCGGCTCGCTCACTCGCCACTCCGCACTGGTGCTAGCACGAGGCACGAGCACGACTCGCTGCTGCGCGGCTCCGAGCCCGCGCTGCCCGAGCACGAGCGCGCCGCCGCCTGGGACCAGTTCCAGCAGGAGACGCGGCGCGACCGTACGTACTACACCCGGCTCGCTCACTCGCCACTCCGCACTGGTGCTAGCACGAGGCACGAGCACGACTCGCTGCTGCGCGGCTCCGAGCCCGCGCTGCCCGAGCACGAGCGCGCCGCCGCCTGGGACCAGTTCCAGCAGGAGACGCGGCGCGACCGTACGTACTACACCCGGCTCGCTCACTCGCCACTCCGCACTGGTGCTAGCACGAGGCACGAGCACGACTCGCTGCTGCGCGGCTCCGAGCCCGCGCTGCCCGAGCACGAGCGCGCCGCCGCCTGGGACCAGTTCCAGCAGGAGACGCGGCGCGACCGTACGTACTACACCCGGCTCGCTCACTCGCCACTCCGCACTGGTGCTAGCACGAGGCACGAGCACGACTCGCTGCTGCGCGGCTCCGAGCCCGCGCTGCCCGAGCACGAGCGCGCCGCCGCCTGGGACCAGTTCCAGCAGGAGACGCGGCGCGACCGTACGTACTACACCCGGCTCGCTCACTCGCCACTCCGCACTGGTGCTAGCACGAGGCACGAGCACGACTCGCTGCTGCGCGGCTCCGAGCCCGCGCTGCCCGAGCACGAGCGCGCCGCCGCCTGGGACCAGTTCCAGCAGGAGACGCGGCGCGACCGTACGTACTACACCCGGCTCGCTCACTCGCCACTCCGCACTGGTGCTAGCACGAGGCACGAGCACGACTCGCTGCTGCGCGGCTCCGAGCCCGCGCTGCCCGAGCACGAGCGCGCCGCCGCCTGGGACCAGTTCCAGCAGGAGACGCGGCGCGACCGTACGTACTACACCCGGCTCGCTCACTCGCCACTCCGCACTGGTGCTAGCACGAGGCACGAGCACGACTCGCTGCTGCGCGGCTCCGAGCCCGCGCTGCCCGAGCACGAGCGCGCCGCCGCCTGGGACCAGTTCCAGCAGGAGACGCGGCGCGACCGTACGTACTACACCCGGCTCGCTCACTCGCCACTCCGCACTGGTGCTAGCACGAGGCACGAGCACGACTCGCTGCTGCGCGGCTCCGAGCCCGCGCTGCCCGAGCACGAGCGCGCCGCCGCCTGGGACCAGTTCCAGCAGGAGACGCGGCGCGACCGTACGTACTACACCCGGCTCGCTCACTCGCCACTCCGCACTGGTGCTAGCACGAGGCACGAGCACGACTCGCTGCTGCGCGGCTCCGAGCCCGCGCTGCCCGAGCACGAGCGCGCCGCCGCCTGGGACCAGTTCCAGCAGGAGACGCGGCGCGACCGTACGTACTACACCCGGCTCGCTCACTCGCCACTCCGCACTGGTGCTAGCACGAGGCACGAGCACGACTCGCTGCTGCGCGGCTCCGAGCCCGCGCTGCCCGAGCACGAGCGCGCCGCCGCCTGGGACCAGTTCCAGCAGGAGACGCGGCGCGACCGTACGTACTACACCCGGCTCGCTCACTCGCCACTCCGCACTGGTGCTAGCACGAGGCACGAGCACGACTCGCTGCTGCGCGGCTCCGAGCCCGCGCTGCCCGAGCACGAGCGCGCCGCCGCCTGGGACCAGTTCCAGCAGGAGACGCGGCGCGACCGTACGTACTACACCCGGCTCGCTCACTCGCCACTCCGCACTGGTGCTAGCACGAGGCACGAGCACGACTCGCTGCTGCGCGGCTCCGAGCCCGCGCTGCCCGAGCACGAGCGCGCCGCCGCCTGGGACCAGTTCCAGCAGGAGACGCGGCGCGACCGTACGTACTACACCCGGCTCGCTCACTCGCCACTCCGCACTGGTGCTAGCACGAGGCACGAGCACGACTCGCTGCTGCGCGGCTCCGAGCCCGCGCTGCCCGAGCACGAGCGCGCCGCCGCCTGGGACCAGTTCCAGCAGGAGACGCGGCGCGACCGTACGTACTACACCCGGCTCGCTCACTCGCCACTCCGCACTGGTGCTAGCACGAGGCACGAGCACGACTCGCTGCTGCGCGGCTCCGAGCCCGCGCTGCCCGAGCACGAGCGCGCCGCCGCCTGGGACCAGTTCCAGCAGGAGACGCGGCGCGACCGTACGTACTACACCCGGCTCGCTCACTCGCCACTCCGCACTGGTGCTAGCACGAGGCACGAGCACGACTCGCTGCTGCGCGGCTCCGAGCCCGCGCTGCCCGAGCACGAGCGCGCCGCCGCCTGGGACCAGTTCCAGCAGGAGACGCGGCGCGACCGTACGTACTACACCCGGCTCGCTCACTCGCCACTCCGCACTGGTGCTAGCACGAGGCACGAGCACGACTCGCTGCTGCGCGGCTCCGAGCCCGCGCTGCCCGAGCACGAGCGCGCCGCCGCCTGGGACCAGTTCCAGCAGGAGACGCGGCGCGACCGTACGTACTACACCCGGCTCGCTCACTCGCCACTCCGCACTGGTGCTAGCACGAGGCACGAGCACGACTCGCTGCTGCGCGGCTCCGAGCCCGCGCTGCCCGAGCACGAGCGCGCCGCCGCCTGGGACCAGTTCCAGCAGGAGACGCGGCGCGACCGTACGTACTACACCCGGCTCGCTCACTCGCCACTCCGCACTGGTGCTAGCACGAGGCACGAGCACGACTCGCTGCTGCGCGGCTCCGAGCCCGCGCTGCCCGAGCACGAGCGCGCCGCCGCCTGGGACCAGTTCCAGCAGGAGACGCGGCGCGACCGTACGTACTACACCCGGCTCGCTCACTCGCCACTCCGCACTGGTGCTAGCACGAGGCACGAGCACGACTCGCTGCTGCGCGGCTCCGAGCCCGCGCTGCCCGAGCACGAGCGCGCCGCCGCCTGGGACCAGTTCCAGCAGGAGACGCGGCGCGACCGTACGTACTACACCCGGCTCGCTCACTCGCCACTCCGCACTGGTGCTAGCACGAGGCACGAGCACGACTCGCTGCTGCGCGGCTCCGAGCCCGCGCTGCCCGAGCACGAGCGCGCCGCCGCCTGGGACCAGTTCCAGCAGGAGACGCGGCGCGACCGTACGTACTACACCCGGCTCGCTCACTCGCCACTCCGCACTGGTGCTAGCACGAGGCACGAGCACGACTCGCTGCTGCGCGGCTCCGAGCCCGCGCTGCCCGAGCACGAGCGCGCCGCCGCCTGGGACCAGTTCCAGCAGGAGACGCGGCGCGACCGTACGTACTACACCCGGCTCGCTCACTCGCCACTCCGCACTGGTGCTAGCACGAGGCACGAGCACGACTCGCTGCTGCGCGGCTCCGAGCCCGCGCTGCCCGAGCACGAGCGCGCCGCCGCCTGGGACCAGTTCCAGCAGGAGACGCGGCGCGACCGTACGTACTACACCCGGCTCGCTCACTCGCCACTCCGCACTGGTGCTAGCACGAGGCACGAGCACGACTCGCTGCTGCGCGGCTCCGAGCCCGCGCTGCCCGAGCACGAGCGCGCCGCCGCCTGGGACCAGTTCCAGCAGGAGACGCGGCGCGACCGTACGTACTACACCCGGCTCGCTCACTCGCCACTCCGCACTGGTGCTAGCACGAGGCGCGAGCACGACTCGCTGCTGCGCGGCTCCGAGCCCGCGCTGCCCGAGCACGAGCGCGCCGCCGCCTGGGACCAGTTCCAGCAGGAGACGCGGCGCGACCGTACGTACTACACCCGGCTCGCTCACTCGCCACTCCGCACTGGTGCTAGCACGAGGCACGAGCACGACTCGCTGCTGCGCGGCTCCGAGCCCGCGCTGCCCGAGCACGAGCGCGCCGCCGCCTGGGACCAGTTCCAGCAGGAGACGCGGCGCGACCGTACGTACTACACCCGGCTCGCTCACTCGCCACTCCGCACTGGTGCTAGCACGAGGCACGAGCACGACTCGCTGCTGCGCGGCTCCGAGCCCGCGCTGCCCGAGCACGAGCGCGCCGCCGCCTGGGACCAGTTCCAGCAGGAGACGCGGCGCGACCGTACGTACTACACCCGGCTCGCTCACTCGCCACTCCGCACTGGTGCTAGCACGAGGCACGAGCACGACTCGCTGCTGCGCGGCTCCGAGCCCGCGCTGCCCGAGCACGAGCGCGCCGCCGCCTGGGACCAGTTCCAGCAGGAGACGCGGCGCGACCGTACGTACTACACCCGGCTCGCTCACTCGCCACTCCGCACTGGTGCTAGCACGAGGCACGAGCACGACTCGCTGCTGCGCGGCTCCGAGCCCGCGCTGCCCGAGCACGAGCGCGCCGCCGCCTGGGACCAGTTCCAGCAGGAGACGCGGCGCGACCGTACGTACTACACCCGGCTCGCTCACTCGCCACTCCGCACTGGTGCTAGCACGAGGCGCGAGCACGACTCGCTGCTGCGCGGCTCCGAGCCCGCGCTGCCCGAGCACGAGCGCGCCGCCGCCTGGGACCAGTTCCAGCAGGAGACGCGGCGCGACCGTACGTACTACACCCGGCTCGCTCACTCGCCACTCCGCACTGGTGCTAGCACGAGGCACGAGCACGACTCGCTGCTGCGCGGCTCCGAGCCCGCGCTGCCCGAGCACGAGCGCGCCGCCGCCTGGGACCAGTTCCAGCAGGAGACGCGGCGCGACCGTACGTACTACACCCGGCTCGCTCACTCGCCACTCCGCACTGGTGCTAGCACGAGGCGCGAGCACGACTCGCTGCTGCGCGGCTCCGAGCCCGCGCTGCCCGAGCACGAGCGCGCCGCCGCCTGGGACCAGTTCCAGCAGGAGACGCGGCGCGACCGTACGTACTACACCCGGCTCGCTCACTCGCCACTCCGCACTGGTGCTAGCACGAGGCACGAGCACGACTCGCTGCTGCGCGGCTCCGAGCCCGCGCTGCCCGAGCACGAGCGCGCCGCCGCCTGGGACCAGTTCCAGCAGGAGACGCGGCGCGACCGTACGTACTACACCCGGCTCGCTCACTCGCCACTCCGCACTGGTGCTAGCACGAGGCACGAGCACGACTCGCTGCTGCGCGGCTCCGAGCCCGCGCTGCCCGAGCACGAGCGCGCCGCCGCCTGGGACCAGTTCCAGCAGGAGACGCGGCGCGACCGTACGTACTACACCCGGCTCGCTCACTCGCCACTCCGCACTGGTGCTAGCACGAGGCACGAGCACGACTCGCTGCTGCGCGGCTCCGAGCCCGCGCTGCCCGAGCACGAGCGCGCCGCCGCCTGGGACCAGTTCCAGCAGGAGACGCGGCGCGACCGTACGTACTACACCCGGCTCGCTCACTCGCCACTCCGCACTGGTGCTAGCACGAGGCACGAGCACGACTCGCTGCTGCGCGGCTCCGAGCCCGCGCTGCCCGAGCACGAGCGCGCCGCCGCCTGGGACCAGTTCCAGCAGGAGACGCGGCGCGACCGTACGTACTACACCCGGCTCGCTCACTCGCCACTCCGCACTGGTGCTAGCACGAGGCACGAGCACGACTCGCTGCTGCGCGGCTCCGAGCCCGCGCTGCCCGAGCACGAGCGCGCCGCCGCCTGGGACCAGTTCCAGCAGGAGACGCGGCGCGACCGTACGTACTACACCCGGCTCGCTCACTCGCCACCCCCCACTCACTCACTCACTCGCTACTCTCCGCTCACTCGCTCGCCATTCTCCACTAACTCACTCGTCTGCCCATTCACTCACTCACTCACTACTGCCCACGCACTTGCCACTGCTATTCACTCACTCGCCACTCCCCACTCACTCACTCACTCGCTACTCTCCACCTACTCACTCGCTACTCTCCACCTACTCACTCGCTACTCCCCACTCACTCGCCACTCTCCACTCACTCACCATTTTCCACTAACTCGCTCGTCAATGCCCATTCACTCACTCGCTATCCCCAATCACTCACTCGCCACTCCCCACTCACTCGCCACTCCCCACTCACTCGCCACTCTCCACTCACTCACCATTTTCCACTAACTCGCTCGTCAATGCCCATTCACTCACTCGCTATCCCCAATCACTCACTCGCCACTCCCCGCCCACTCGCTCGACTTTCTCCACTAACTCGCTCGCCACTGCCCATTCACACACTCGCCACTCCCCTCTTGTGCTAGCACAAGGCACGAGCACAGATCGCTGCTGCACGGCTCCGAGTTTGCTCCCATATTGTAGCACAAAATTTGTAAAGCGCGAATGCCACACAATATATTAATACTTTCGTTGCCAAGAACCCGCCTAATGGGCGCTCCGCGACTTTGCCTACATGCTGAACAGTCCGCTAAGTGGGCTGTCGCTTTAGTAACTATAGATGAACAGTCTAAGCCGAAGAACTGGCCTAGGTGCCCATAGCGACAGGCCGCTCGTTATATATCTGTATGAACTCACCTAGCAAGTCTTATAAACAATTCGCTGGTACCTGGAATACTATTCGATTTAATGTCTTTCAATGAAAGTGTTAATGTTGTTTTACTTTCCTCAGAAATGAAGAATGAATCCGAAGTCAAGAAGGAAAAGAAAATAGCGAAACGAAGTCTCTCTATCGACAAGTCTATCAGTATTACGAAAATCAAAGACGAACCGAGCGAAAATGTCAACACCGCGACTACGACGGAACCCAAATCGAAACGAGGCAAGAAAGTCATCACCTGCTGTATCCCGATCCAGCCGACGCACCAGCCGTCCACCAGCAAACAACCTGATGAATTCCTCATCGACAAGAGTCAGGAGAGTGACATGGTTTCGAAGATAACTGAAATATTACTAAGCCACGAGTATAACAAGAAAGGATCGAGAGATATATCGAGGTTAATAGGCACCGTCCGGCAGATCGTTGCGAATGGGGACCTGAGTAAGCTGCCGCCCGGCGATGATCTGGCGGCGAGTATCGCGCAAGTGTTGCTTCAGAAGGAGACTCCTAAAATGCCCGCCCTCACTGACATTCATTCAGTGTCTAAAACAGAAAGAAGCGAAGTTAATACCACGGACGAACCGCCTCAGCAAATCGAGGAACTAACATTCTCCGACTCGGAGACCATCACCGGTGATCTAAACGTTAAAACAAAACGGAGAGCCGCAGTGACAGCCGAGAAGAAGCTAGATTCCATAGCGGCTGATATTGTCATTGATTTGAACGACGACGATTGGCGCGGCGGAAGCGACAATGACTCCGCCCCTCCACAAAAGTACATACCAGAACCTAAAAAACCTAAGTACAAACCGGGACCTAAGAGCAAAAAAGAAAAGCAGAAACCGCCACAAAAGAAACTGTTAGAGTCCATTCAAAAAGACGTGGAAAGTATTCTGCTGAGCGATGACGAGATAACGCCCGAAGTGCGACCGACGATTTCAGTTAAACAGGAGACGGAGACGAGCAAGAAACTGGAAGACGGTGGTGAGTCGGAGAGGTACCCGCTGCACCCCTCACTTCTGACCAATCAGAACTTCGTGAAGATAGTGGCGCATACGTACTTGGCCGGGAATCCTATGTTAGATGAGGACGCGGCGACGCTCGCGGCGCGCTACAGCACGGGGAAGGCGTTGCGAGAATTGGAAGAGACCGGCAAGAGCATTGACAGTGGGCCCATCTACGACATTGCTGTTAAGGTCAGTTATTATAACAAATAAATTAATCTTTATATATATAATTCTACTGTACGTGTGTATGTCACTGAACTCCTCCTAAACGGCTGGACCGATTTGAATGATTTTTTTTATGTGTTTGGGTGGCGCCTTTGATGGTTTAGATTCACAAATCAGCCCGGCAGATGGCGCTGCAGTCGGTACAAATACCGCGGGCGAAGCTGTGGCGTGTCCACTAGTAATAAATAAATCATGGGACAATCTTTACACAAATCGATCTAGTCCCAAAGTAAGCTCTAAAGGCTCGTATTATGGGTACTAGACGACGATATACATACTTATATAGATAAATAAATACTTAAATACATAGGAAACATCAAATATGTTATATGTTATTTAGTTTAATCAGTTTTTAAAGCCCCTACGCAAACATAGGGGTGTTATAAGTTTAACGTGTGTATTTGTGTATGTATGTGGCATTGTAGCTCCCAGACAGATGAACCTATTTAGATTTTTTGAAAGGTGCTCATCAAGAGTGTTGTAAGCTATGATTAAAAAAAAATCGTTTCCGTCTGAAGATCATCAGCTCTGTTCTAGTGGATGAAGGGATGTAAGCAACTTCCACAGGTGTGATCAATTAGAAATTTGGTATCCTGTTACTTCAATGATATTGCAAGAACATAATAACCTTGATCTGATACTGCAGCATCACCTGCAGACTGCAAGTTCCCCAATTCCTCACCAGTTTATTTCCTTAACAGCTATTCATGCAGTTTCATTTAATCAGGGTTAATATTTGTGCTCTCTTGGAAAGGTTTTCATGAATTACAAATTCTTATACTATTAAAATCCCTTCAGGTATTAGGCACAGACATCCTCAAGAAACTACACACCAGCGGTGCCAATCCAAAAAACCCAACCTCTTCAAAATCCACGGAGGACAAGGCTTTCTCGGATACAGAGAAAATGCTTAGCGAAGCCACAACGATCGAAGAGAAAAAGGGAGTTCGGCCCGTGTTGAAACCGAAGGTGATGTCAGAGTTGATGCCCAGAGAGAAAAAGAAATCGCAAATACCCAATTTGGGGTTTGTGAAGCTAACTCCTGTGATCGCTCAGCCGTCCGTCGTGCCTGTGGGGTTGTGAGTATACTTTTATAAAAACCACGCCAAGGGACGATCCAGGAGACCAAGATATGTGCGCGTTACTAAAACTCAGTGTGTCAAAATATGGCCTGTCAAGGTTTCTTGTATTCTGGAATGTTTGTACCAGTGATCCCCCTTCCAAGACCTAACACGGTTGAGTGTTATATTTATGAAATGCACTTAATCCAACAAATTACAAACAAAACAATGGAAATATCACGGAACGAGGGAGCCATTCGTAGTCAGTCGCAGTCTCTCTGACAGCTTAGGGGCCCCTCTAGGGAAAGATCCGACGGCAGAGGCGTTTTCCTACCGTAACTATGTCTGTGCGCGTCATATCGAGACCTCGATCTACCCTTGGTCCACACCTCGTATTTTTAAGTTAACGTAAGGAATAGTGTATGTATCTGGTAAATATTTAAAAATAACTCGTTTTTTAGTTTTACTAATGCACGAACTTTATGTCACCTCGTTAATCTATTCCTTTGAATTACGTGCAGGATAAAACGCGCCATCCCCATAGCGTCGCTCGACCCGCCATCAGGCGACGAGTGCATCCTTCCGGATGACGACGACTTGCGCATCGTGTCTGCGCCCGCCTCGCCCCCCGCGCTGCCCGTACCCCCCGCGCTCCCCGCGCCCCCCGCGCGCCCCGGCCCCTCAAGCAGAAAGACCTTGCGGGAATCACAGCCTGTTATCTTAAACAGCACGCTCAGTCAAGCGCAGCCGTTGCAAACAAACAGCATTCTGTCAAATATAAGTGTGACTCAATTCGAAAATAGACCGGTGATTAAGATATGCGGGAACAAAATTATAGCCGTCGACGCCGATGCGGCGCCGGCAGTCGAATCCGCCAAACCGGTGGCCACGGTGGCAGATATGAACACCATATGTCTAGATAGCGATGACGAAGATACGCCTAAGGTAACTTCGGCTCCGAAAATGGCTCCTGCTTCGAAAGTGGCTCCTCTTCCAAAACTGGCTCCGAAAGTGGCACCTGCTCCGAGAGTGGCACCTGCTCCGAAAGTGGCATCTGCGGCGAAAGTAGCGTCTACTCCGAAAGTGGCTCCTGCTCCGAAAGTGGCTCCTGCACCGAAAGTGGCTCCTACTCCGAAAGTGGCTTCTTCTCCGAAAGAAACTTTGCTTAAGCCTAGTCTCCTGCGACCTAAAGCACCCAAGCCCGTCCTGACACTCCCCGTGTCCGGAGCCCGACACGAGCTCACCATGTCAGAACAACCGGCACTACACAACCAACAGCTGACTCCGACCAAACACATCAGGGCACCTAACTTATATGAGAAAAATAGTGAACCATTGCAGCCTCGTACACAGGATAAAACCGTAACGTCCAATAGTGAGCCGACTAAACTGTGCAAACCGGGCGATATCATTCGCATCAGCAAGAATGGTCAGGTGCAGGTGCTGAACAAAGTCGAACTCGGTTCCGAGATGCATTCGCGGATAGTTACGGGGCGCGCCGGCCCGGTTACCACCATTACAGCTCATAAGGTCGAAGAGAATTTGGCAGCGAGTTCACTGAAATCTGACGCGAAGGTTCGCAGGACGTCGGACGATTGTCGCATTATGTCGAGCGGCAGCAGCAGTAGCTCGCGCTCGGCGAGCCCCGAAGACCCGCTCTCGATCCTCCGAGACGTGGTACACATCCCTGCGGACCGTTACCAAACGAACCCACGGCCGCCCTCGAAACAAACCCCTAGCGCTCCTAAAAGTACCCCGAAAAGTATACTAACGACGGTTCAAACGAAGGAAACCCCAACTCTATCTGCGAGAGCGGCCAGTTTGTTCAGTAAGTTGAGTAAAAACGTCACTGTTGGTGAACGTAAACAGTCGCAAAATGTTATGGAGTCTGTGGATCTGACAGACGTGAGCGCGCCCGAACCGAGTAAACCCAGGAGGAGCTTGCTAGCAAGTGCAAGCAAACCGAAGTGTGAGACGGTTACTAAGCCAAGCAAACCCAAGGAACCGGTGAAGCCGTCAACTTCGAAGAACATAGTTGTGACCGGCTCGTCGAAGAACATTATACTGACACCCTCCAACAAGTGAGTATTTCAGAAATTGGTTTTGGATGTGTACCCAATATTTCGATTTGTATATTTTTCGCTGAAATTGAATATTATAGTAATATTAGTCGTTTCGCATAAGTTTAATTAAAAAAAAAAACACTTTACCCTTCTTTTAAAGGAGATAAATGACATTTAAGATTACATTCAAGCCTGTGTTATTTGTACCGGAAGTTGATTAAATTACAAGAAAAAGCGAAAAATGTTTCTGTCCCATAGTGCTTTTATAATCAGAAAATGTATTTTGTATAACTTTGTAGGTACTCTCCTCGATTTTTTGATGAAAAAAAAAATGTCATTACCGTTGTTCCCATGGAAATATTCTTGATTGAATTTCCATTTGTCCGGACCGTTTCAAATACTGCATTTTGATTGATTATGACTCGAGTAGTCAAATAGCAGGTTCTGATTTTATTTCATATACTAAATAATTATTAATTCAATTTGTATATTTTAAATCATTATTCGTACAAAATTACTCGTTGCCGTTACTTGGTGCAAATGAAAAAAATACTTGAAAAATCAAACAGATGTACTGCGGATTTGACGTGGTACACATCCTTAATGTTTTGAACGCTACAGTTGGCTATACCAAGTTCCCTGTTCTAACAAAGCTATTAACTTAACTCATGTTGCTATCAGATTGAAAAGCGGCATGGCCCGCGTAACGAAGGTGGAGACGATCAGCCTGGACTCGTTCAAGCGGAACGACACCAAGAAGCGCCCCGCGGTCAACACGGAGCCAGAAGCGCCCAAGAGGAAAAAGACTGAACGTGAGTACGCTCGATTGTTCACAGACCAAGTTCAAATACAGATCTAGTTGGAGCTAGTGAATTTCGTATGGCCGTTAGCACTCTTTTTATGTGAAGCTTCTCTAATTTTGCAGGCAGTTCAGTTTACGGCGGAAACTGCGTGGAATTAAAAGCTCATAATACTTACGACCCCTGTACGAAATGTTCGATTTGCCGGACACCCATTTTGTCTCTATAAATGATCGCATAATTCTTTATTTTTCTTGTTTCAGCGATGTCCCTAAAAGATTTCGATATTGATGACATCGACGACATCATCGAGTTGGAATAGATTATTGGCGGCATCACTGCGCATGGCGAGGGAGTCCGTCTCAGAAATTCCCAATTGATAAGATACTGACTAATGTCGCTTGAAGCACTGCAATGATTCCTTGACAGAAAAGCGTGTGATTGTGTTTTGCCTTTTTATATTTTACATTATATACCGCAGATTTTTATTATTATTATCTTCTAAATGGTGGAAGGGATTTAAGTACCTGCGACACAGTGTATATGTCGCAGGCATATTGTATAAATCCGCCGTTTACATACGGCGTCGTCAGTTTACAAACGCTCACTGTTATGTAATATGCCGCACGCAAAATCTATATTGCCGTGTCATTATACATAATGACTGATTTTTCATTTTTATTATCTACCAGTCATATTACCTACATATTATAGATGTTAATACATGGAAAACAAATATTCTGAGGCGAAGTCGAGGGAGCTCCGCTTTGTGGAGCTCCTATTCCGCCTAGTTGTGGCGCTTCGCCCCTTAACACAATTCCAACCTAACCTAACCTATAGATTAGTTAAGCATCATCATATTACATAACAGCGAGCGTTCGAAACTGACGACGCCGTATGTAAACGGCGGATTCATACAATATGCCTGCCACATATACATACTATCCATCAACCGAAGTGACGACTGCGGCCCTAACATGCATGGCACAAAGATAAATTAGAACCGTTTATCTCTAAGTGCGTCTCTGTCACACTAGTGCCGACGAAAGAGATAGTCATAGAGATAAACGGTTCTAATTTATCTTTGTGCCATGCATGTTAGGGCCGCTGGTGCAATACTTTTCCTTCCTGCACTACGTAGCCCTCCAGATGTGTCACGTCCGTAAGACCGCAAGTGCGAAAGAGATAGCAGTTCTAATGGCTTTATGTACCCAGTTGTCACTTTGGTTGACGGCAATTATAGTGCAGGTATTTTCGTATTTACCTCCGTGAGTACAACGGCTCGTTCATTACCTAGAATAACATTGTCACGTAATTGTTTTGGTCAGTAAAATAATATTATTTTACGCAAATTTACGTGTAAGATTAAGCTTCAGATATTCAAAAGCTATTGTTGATTTTTGACGAATTAGAAAAATGTTTCTTATATATAATAATAATTAAGTTGAGTGAGAAGTATATTATTTTTATTTCGAAATAATTAAGTACACAGTCAGTGTTTTCGTTGCTATTAAGTTGTTTTATTGTAGTAATTATAACAGTTTATATTTGTATGCCTGTCCGTTGGAAAAAAACGTTTTGGTTATAAACGTCTAAAAACCGACTGCGAAGTGAACTAAAAGGATATCAATTATTTTATTTTGTGCTTTTTAGTGTGATACATAGTTTCCTTTATTATTTTATAAATTTACTTATGACGTATATATATAATATGTATATATTTGTAACCAGCTCGTTGACCCTTTGAACGTAGTAGTCTGCTATATACGACAGCTAATTTCGTGCAGCTGACGCCACAATGCCTTTTTTCATACTTTTGCGTCGGCTAATGCCGTCGTTGGCGTCCTAAGCCTTGGCGTTCGAAGGGTACTCGCCGTTGCATGGCTACGAGGGAACAGAGAATTCCACAATCCCTTTGCTTTCGCGCAGTCTGGTAAAAATTAGGTGATGATAAGCGTATCTCTCAATAAGTTCTAGGTGTTTTGTAAATATTATATCTAAGGCTAGGACTAAATTGTGTATGAATGTGATCTAACTTTTTAATTTTCGTAAGTGTAGATGAAATTTAACATTTCATTTTTGTACTAAGAATTATACCTTTCCGATTTTGTGAGACTGCTCTCAATCAGAATCGGTTCTAGTGTACATTTTTACCTTTTATTTGAATAATCCTAGAGACGCATTTGTTCAGAAAGATAAGAACTTATATGTAACTATAGAGCGCGTCCATGCACGCATTTACAGACTATCGGTACGATGTGTAAGTGGTCGTACCTCGACACGCATCATTGTTGGTATTATTACATAACAATTGAAATAAATAATAACTTCTAATCAATGTTTTATTTTAGTATATTCTTATTACAACAAAATATATTAAACATTTATAATTTATCATATATAAACATTAAAGCTATTTCATAGATAAAAATGAAAATTACTCTCATAATCCGAAAAGAAACACTGACCAGTCGCTTATCACTTTCCAACTTACAACTAATAAAATATTACAATAATAAACTGAGTTACAGTTTGATACGGTGATCGTATTTATTCATAACAGTACAAATATGCATAAGGTCTATATGAAAAAAGAAATACAAATTTTTGTTCGAATCGATCAATAATAAATAAATAATACATGCTATAATTATCTTAAAATAATCACTGCCTGAAATTTTGAATCATTTAAGGTTCATATAAATTTTACAAAATAAATCCAATTCCACGATTACTTGAACTCATCTTTGCATGCGGTGCGGTTTGCTCGTGTTGCTTTGACGCCTGCCGCACACACATCAAAGCTGCATACGTACACCCTTACGCACACAGCGCCGCGGGCAGATGAGTTGAAGTGTCCACTGTGTCAAAAAACATGCTTGACACCTCTTAATTTGGATTTAATGGCTCGATTAAATTATCCGGCCGCTTTATAAGATTCAGTTATCGTACGACGAAGCCGGACTGGTGTAAAGACAACCTCAGTTGGCCAGACACGATTAGGCCAGGTCGTACTAGGCCGTATGCGTCGCTAACAGTATTTTGTCTCGGCAGTCCTCAGAAATAATTACCTACGGCCGCTCGGAATGTAAACACGCAGTAGGGCTGCCCACTGACTGTCTTTATTGGGTTACGCATTTGACAATGCTATATTAAATTACATCAAATCTTGTAAGTTTTAATTTTAATTATTTCTACTCGGTTCATATTTCTAGTTTCAAAAGTGACTGTAAGTATGAAGTAAAAAAATGCATTTAATGTATTTTGCTTTCAAAATATCAAAAACCTCAAAAATTCTCGTGCCATAATTAACGTAAATAAATTCATGGGAACATCACACTATCCACGTCCGTACCCAACCGCGGCGCACTCGCGACTGTTGTGTACCGAAGTTTACCTAGATTCCGAAGCGTTTCGGCCATTTATTTGTATGAAGGTAGAAATACTGTATACTTGATTATACTGTGTCACTATTATAAAAGCGATGTCAGTCAGCCGAATCCGTTTGAAACTTATACCATCGCCGTAGGTACACGGCGGCCGGATTACTATAATTGAGCCATAGTGGCACCAGAAATATCGTACCTATAACCCATAAGTGATAACACCAAATAAATAAAGCTACGCTCATCATCCGAGATCTGCCATAAACGATTTGGCACCTTGAAGAAATCCGTCAAAATCCAAGTTGAAAATGAATACATTTGCCTCCATTTTGTATCAAGCCGGAGCTGGTAAAGCGAGGCATATTATCTCATGCAGAATTTCCTTGTCACTCTCAAGAATATTATACATAATAATCATTTGATACAATAATACAAGCATTAATAATGGAAAATCGTCGCTCTTGGCTTTGTGAGCACGGCTTTAACACGTAAGACAAGCTGGTGGGAGAGCCTATGATGGTGGGCTCTCTAAGATTAAAGTGGGACTAGCGAGATGCAGCCATTATTTTATCAAAGTCAAAATTAAGCAAAGCATCATCTAGAGCCGATAAAATGTTATGCGTCCTTTTTAAATGACTTCAAAAAAAAGGAGTTTTTTTTACATACATACATACATATTATCACGCCCGAAATCCCTATTGGGGTGGGCAGAGCCACAAGAGTACTTGTGGCCACGTTCGATTAATTAGTCCTAAGATGGTATGGTGAATCGTATGGTGACAGGTAATCACCCCATCGCCCATACAGATAGTCCACCATGTTGGAGAGGACCCGTCCCTCAATCGACTTTTACGACATGCCAGGATGATAAGCATCTGCACACATTCTATGCTATTTCTTCACTCCCAGTGCAGCAGAGGAGTAACACAAGCATTAATAATGGAAAATCGTCGCTCTTGGCTTTGTGAGCACGACTTTAACACGTAAGGCAAGCTGGTGGGAGAGCCAATGATGGTGGGCTCTCTAAAGTGGGACTAGCGAGATGCAGCCATTATTTTATCAAAGTCAAAATTAAGCAAAGCATCATCTAGAGCCGATAAAATGTTAGGCGTACTTTTATAGAACAGTAACAATTCTTGTCGGGCGCGCATGCACTGAGCAGTAACCATTACCATGAGTTGCGCAAACCGCTCTCGCTAGCGTAAACTATCGCTCGGTCTCTTTTACTTGTATCGGCAACGAGCAGTATTTCCGATACATTTCGATAGCGAGAACGGTTTGCGCAAACTCATGGTAAAGGGCTCAGGGCGTCACTCATATCTCTCATGTTATACAGGGTGACTATGAATACGTAATGGAAAAGTAATGTTTCCGGATCAAATGATAACCTAAGTATTGTCACCCTACAACCAGTAGTTGATTGTCATACTTGCTATGTTTAACCAATGTTATTTGTCAAAGTTAATAATTTTAGATGGAGCAATTGGAGCACCGGTGTGGACATGTCAGGAAAAATAAATAAATTTTATACATGGGGGCCAGTTTTGAGGGGTAAATTAAAAAAAAAAAGTTTTGCAAACCGTATCGTGTGACATATCAAATGAAAGGGCTCGTTGTGAGAGTCTTAAATATATATATATTTTATTGAATTTTGAGATAAATAGTTTGGAAGTTGACCATTCTCCCCTTCCCCTTATCTCCGAAACTAATGGGCATAAAATTAAAAAAATAAAGATAATAGTTCTTTACCTATTACAAGAAAACCAGAAGTCTATGGTATTTAAAGTTACAGGAAATCTCAGATAATCATGTATGGAACGGAAACCTCTCCACGCGAGTTTAACTCTCACTCGTCCGGTTTTTTTAAACTGATATGGATTAAGGTCCGAAATAAAAATGTCTGTTCTATTCTATTACGTGTTCAAAGTGAAGTTAGCTGGGCACAAGACCGTTAATCTGTTAATCGTTAATTAACGAACTTAACATTTCCAGTAACGGATTAACTTTTAAATTAACTTTAAAAAATGTTCACGGACTCATTAACTCCGTTAAAACAATGAATGCCCGTAATCGTTAATTAAGTATCTACTATTTTCCAAAACGACACGGCGCGGACCACGCACGCCGCGAAAAACACGTCCTGACAAGTTCAGTGTCCGCGGTCGTCGCCCGCGGCCATTCTTTTATTTAATTTTTTATGTCCTGCCTAAACTTCCATAGCCCATACCAACATCATTTATAAACAATTAATTAACACAACGACATATATAATGCAATTACTATCACGATTAACGTTAACTCCCGTTAAATCTACCGAAACGTAACGGTTTAACGTTTAAAGAAGTTAATTTTTTTTTAGTAACGGATTAGCTATTAACGAATTTAACTATTTGATTAACGGGGCCCAGCTATGGGTTTACTATACAGTAGTTTTGGATGGTGACATGTGAGTGCGTGTCCCTGCAGTGAACGAACAGTTCACCGGGAGTTGACGCGCGCGAGGCGCGTCTTGTCGAACCCGCAGATGGCGCTGAGCAGCGCGCCGCGCGCCGCGCTCGGCTCGCACGCGCGCGCGCCCGCGCCGGGCTCGCTCGCGTCGCCCGCTGCAAAACACGGATATCACCAGTGATGATGATGTTTCATCCATCACCATTGTTATAGCTATAGCTAGTTGTACCCGCGAGATCATCCGGGATGATTTAATACGTAGCTATCGCACGTTTAACCTTTTGACCGCCAAGCATGTCTGAGAACTACGTGTTAGTTCTCAGACATGCTTGGCGGTCAACTTTTCAACTTTAAGTCAAGGTAGTCAAGGACTTTTTTACCCTGACGGCTGCAGCCGACTGTGGCGGTCAAAAGGTTAAAACTAAAAGGGAACGAGTCCAAATGAAATTCAATTTTGTTTTAAAGTTTACTCAATCGCGTTCAAATTGAATTTGGAATGGATTTGTTTTTCACGTTATTTTTTTTTAATTTTAAACGAGCGCTATGTTGATGCAAGATGAGTATCTCTGGACCCAAGGTTGAAAGGTTGTGTCAAAGTTTGTATTGAAAAAAGGCGCCTATTAACCTGAAAAGTAGTCTCTATAAAAATAAATAAAATGTAAGTGTCTGTTTGTAATGTCAAAATACAATGTATTTAGCGTTTTACTAAATGCATACAGATGTAGTGCATAATTAGTTTCCATCGTGTTTTATCGGAAAAGTTCGTATTATCGTGCTCTCTCAATTAGCTTCAGCAGACCCCCAATTCTCGGTGCATTCGAGATAATCTCACAATCGAGATTAAACGTCAGTGCATACAGTCATTTGACACAACTGTATGAATCTGACGTTTAATCTAGCAATCGACATTATCTCGAATGAATCGAGAATTGGGGGCCAGTATCCATCATACCATGCTGTCATTTTTCATTTTGACATTTGACAGTAAATAATAAAGTTTCATATGAATGAATATAAACATGTCGCTCATTGAATACAATAATTAATTGACACTTCGGGTCCCGTCGTCTTCCGATTGAGATCCGAGTTTTACCGATGGAAACATTTTATTCACTATATCTGTACACGGTGCATAAGCACCAGCAGGTGGTTTTTTGTTATAAAACAAAAAAACATTTTTATTTCTGTCTTTGTGTCTGTGTGTCTGTTTGTTCCGGCTAATCTCCGAAACGACTGGACCTTTGACGCGACCTTCACTGGCAGATAGCTAATGTTATAAAAACTTTTACCAGAGATACTTTTATTTTAGAAACATAATTAGGGTTCCGCGCAAAAAAATTGGAGCCATGAAATTGAGAACAAAATTCGACTAACGCGGCTGACACTACGGTGGACAGTTAATATAAAATAATCCACGAAATATATTATACACGTATTTTGCCGATTGCCAAATTTTAACCCTAAATGGAGGTTCAAACTTTGTATGCTAGTATTACAATAAAGTTCAAATTTAATCACAACGCCGTAGCGACTTACATATGTGAGGCGGCGTCGGCGAGGAGGCGGTGCTGGCGCTGTGCGAGTGAACTGTCTCCGCGAGGGACGACGTCGACTTCCACATACTGTCGCGTTTTCTCTGCAACCATATAGGTATTATCCATACTAATATTATATGGGAATGTGTGTTTGTTTGTTCAGTTTTCATGGCCAAACGGCTTAAGATATTTACATAATAATTGGTACAAATGTAGCGCGTTATATGGAGATGGATATACATAGAATAATTTTTATCCTGGTATCCTGAAAGAATTTTCAGGGATCTTTATAAATACAGGAAATATGAAAAATGCTTCTCGTTATGCTGCGTCCACATCTGACGAACGCGCCACGAATGCGCGAAACGTTTTTCGTTGAAGTGATTAGATACCGTTCAGCTCGCTTCCACATCCGTCTTTACTCCAAGACGTCTCCCTGCGGCCCTAGGGTTCCAGACACGGGGATAATTTAAACCCGTTTATCTCTCTGGCTATCTCTTTCGTCGGCACTAATGTGAGAGAGACGCACTTAGAGAGACGCCTTGCTAATACCGCTAGTGTGAAAACCTAAACACAAGTTCAAAACACGACGACGCGGATAGCCTAGTTGGTAGTGACCCTGCCTCCGACGCAAGCGTCCCGGGTTCGATCCCCGGCAAGGGCAAATATTTGTGTGATGAGCACGAATGTTTGTTCCTGAGTCTTGGATGTTTCCTATGTATTTAAGTATTTATTTCTCTATATAAGTATTTATATCGTCGTCTAGTACTCATAACACAAGCCTTTAGAGCTTACTTTGGGACTAGATCGATTTGTGTAAAGATTGTCCCCTGATTTATTTATTATTAAAACAATTCCTTTCATTTATTTGTTGGTTAGAATCCTTATTTTGCGGTAATTTATTCACATACAATTAAAACACAGATTTCCATTTAACTGTATTTTTTTCACGAGTTTTTATTGTCTCCTGGAAACCTTTTCACTGCAGGGCGACGAGTAGCTAAATCGGTTACTCTGGTTCTAATTCGGATACCCTCCTATCTGAGTTTATCACGTGAAGAAACTCCGCGTATAGCTCTCTCCATCGCGTATCGAGTGATGGAACTTGTTCAAAGGCCTTGTTGTGAGACCAACGTAAATAGAGAAGGAGAAACTTACCGCTTTACGCTTCTGCTTCTTCAGTTCCGTCTCAGAGTTGAGTATTTCTTGTATACGTACTTCTCTTCTTGTGGATCGCACCTAGAAAAGGAATTTAAGAGGACTGTGAACCAACGGCAAAAATCACCCGTTTCATACAAAAGGCGATAACGATTTCCACCCCTTATATGTTAACCGATTTTAACCAACTTTTGAAAGGTTATTAGTCAGAACAATATCTAGGTCTATACGTTTTTAGAATATTGATTAAAAATCAACAAAGTCATTATATTAATCGCTTAAGATAGTAATCGCCGAAATTAGTTTTGTATGAGAATACAAAAACAACAATAAAACTACGTTTATTGATCATAGTAAAACAATCACACATGTAGACCTAGATTTTGTTCTGACTGACATCCTATCAAAAATTGGTCAAAATCGGTTAACATTTAAGGGGTGCAAAACGTTATCGCCTTTTGTATGAAAAGCCGTAGGTTCACACTTCTCTTAACATACACAGCTAGTCTTACAATTAGGTTTATTTTGCGACCTTACTATGCCGAAATGCGTAATATATATTACAAAATTTGACTTATAATTATAGCTAAAAAAAAACAACAGACCTATGTCTTTTCGTCATTGGTCTATGTGATACAGAAACCGCTCGTTGCTACGGTAACGAAATGTACCTTAGTTTTGTCACTTTGTTATCGATATAAACTTCGCAAAGGAAGATAAAGACAGAGCAATGCGATATGTTGTACCATATCGCTCCTATCCATACATACACAAGACTCCCAGGCTCCCAACCAAGGTGACCCTGGTTGGTGGTTCGATGCTCACCGCCGTCGCGTTTCCGTCTACACGGTTGCCAACAGGGCATTTGGTTGCAAACCACCAAACACGGTTGCAAACCAGCAAGGTCACCTTGGTTGCGAGCTCGGTTGCCAACTGTGTAGCACGGCTTTTACTGCTGAGTTTCTTGTGGCGTTTCTTCTCAGCAGATGTCACCTTTCGAGGCGCTGGTAGATTCAGACATGTGATTCCTCACTAGATGATTATTGTTCGAATGGGCCAGCTCGACCGGAGTAGTACCACACTCTCACAGAATATCGGCGTAAAGTAGTAGCTTGCTATTGCGTTTCGTACGGTGAGTGACGAGATCCGGAGGCCTATTCCCTCGTCCCCATCCCATCCCCATTCCCCATCCTCCCTAGACTGGCAACGCATTGGCAGCTCCTCTGGTGTTGCAGATGTCCATGGGCGGCGGTGACCACTTTCCATCAGGTGGGCCGTCAGCTCGTTTGCCAGTCAATTGCATAAAAAAAATACGTGAAAGAGCCCGTGTGGCCTACTTGCAAAATAAATATTTTCATTGTAACACACTCAAGAACTTTCGCATTTATCATATTATATAAGTATGACAAGAAAGTAATTACATAAACATATAAATAGTGACAACAGTTACAAAATGTTCCCAACTGAGCATATTGCTGCAAGGTCAGCGCTGGTCTTCTGTTGGGACCTACGGCGGCCCTAACATGAATGACACAAAGATAAGATAGACCGTCTTATCGCTAAGTGCGTCTCTCTCACACTAGTGCCGACGAGAGAGATAGTCATGGAGATAAACGGGTTTAATTTATCTTCGTGTCATTCATGTTAGGGCCGGAGGTAGAGTCACGGCAGCATAAAATGAACCTTGCCAAAACAAAAACGTTACATGATGTGTAGTGGGGTACCTACTTATATCAAAACATTAAAACCATATATACACAGTATATACACTTCAGTGTTTAGTCGTCTAATGAGATGAAGTTGTCACCTGCTTCTGTTCCGCTTTAAGCCGAGCCTCGATCACCGCCAGCGCACTCTTGAGCTCGTCCTTGAGAGGCAGCGGGAACTTGAGATGGTCGCGCTCGGCCCGCGCCCCGTTGAGGGTCGCGCCGGTGAAGAAAGGGTGCACCAGCAAACAGTCAAAATATAGGATCCCGTGCCTGCCAGAAGTGCTCGATATGCAGAAACGTAGAACCGATTCTGAATGATAATTTCAAACTAATTAGTAACATCGTAGAGAAACTTCAACTCATCTTGGCGCGCGGCGCTTGTAAATATGCAGCTATGATGTGTGTGGCAGTGACTTTTTTGTCCACATAATTACAATAGATGGCATAAAGAACCCCTTCCAGAAAGCGAGAGCATTTTTGCTGTTGATTGTGGTGATTAGAGATGCAACGGATAGTGGTTTAGCCGGATATCCGGCATGGCCATTGGCCGGATAGCCGGATATCCGGCAACCGGATATCCGGCTGCACACGAGCTATCTCTAAAGCTGTGTTAGCTTGCGTGGCCTTCGCGTGGCGAGCAGGTTTTAACTTGTTACGAATTGTAAGCGACTGGGAGACCCTATGAGGTTAAATACGCGCGCTATTACGTCAGTAGGGAATATTCGACCGTGCACGTGATGTGACATGTTAGTTTTATACTTAAATAAAAGGAAACTATGTTTTAATTTAATAACTGACGTTAATTTTGTTTATTTCTGATGGCTTTTATTTGTGTTATCGTATTTCTGATCCAAGTTTTTACTATCCGGTATCCGGCCGGATACTGACTCACTATCCGGTATCCGGCCGGATAGTAAAATCATGGCCGGATAGGCCGGATACCGGATAGTAGCCGGATATCCGTTGTATCTCTAGTGGTGATATTAATTAATCGGGATGTTTCTAGTCCGTCAGTTAGATTATCAAAAAATATTGAACACGTATTTTTTGCTTTATCAAATGAATGTTTGACAAAGATAACGCGCATCAAAGTTCGGGAGTGGGGGCTCATGACGTCAGTTCATGGCAAAAAGTGTGCCACGGCGTGACGTCACGCGGAACTTCAACGCACTAACTATATCTTCCTATTTTTTTGTTTAATCATGTTTAATTGCCGAAAGAAAAAGTACGTTCTCATATGTTTTGATAATGTCAGTCATTTACATTATCAAAACATATGAGAACGTACTATACATACTATACGTACGTAATATACATAAATAGAATTTTTCAGGAAACTAGCCTATTAGTAAATCTATAAAACACTGTGCAAGCTTTATTAAAAGATATATAACCTACCTACCTACCTACCTAAAAAAAAATTAAAACAGTGGTATGTCCCCTGGGCAACTTATGTTTTTCATAGAAGTTCGCATTTTTAGTGGATGCTACATATGTATATCTTCAAATGAATTGTCTATTTGGCTGTGAAAATACTTTTTATTTAATGCACGTTTCATGGCAGCTTATAAGGCATAAAACCGGCCAAGTGCGAGTCGGACTCGCGCACGAAGGGTTCCGTACCATTATCTATAAAAACGGCATAAAAATCGCGTTTGTTATATGGGAGCCCCCTTAAATATATATTTTATTCTGTTTTTTAGTATCTGTTGTTACAGCGGCAGCAGAAATACATCATCTTCTTTCCGTAGTGGTTGAGCCAAACAGTAATCCTCACTATATGATTACTGTTCGAATGGGCCGGCTCGACCGGGGTAGTACCACACTCTCACAGAATATCGGCGTAAAGTAATAGCTTGCTATTGCGTTTCGTACGGTGAGTGACGAGATCCGGAGGCCTATTCCCTCATCCCTATCCCATCCCCATTCCCCTTCCTCCTTAGACTGGCAACGCATTGGCAGCACCTCTGGTGTTGCAGAAGTCCATGGGCGGCGGTGACCACTTTCCATCAGGTGGGCCGTCAGCTCGTTTGCCAGTCAATTGTCATAAATCTTTCAAAAATTTCAACTGTCTAACATATCACGGTTCATGAGATACAGCCTGGTGACAGACGGACAGACAGACGGACGGACAGCGGAGTCTTAGTAATAGGGTCCCGTTTTACCCTTTCGGTACAGAACCCTAAAAAAACGAGGACAAAGGACGTTGATTCACCCCTGTACTCTGCAACGTTAAATTCGCGGGTTCGCGCCGGCTCCCTCGTATCATGTAATTAAACCTTTTGGCCGCCAAGCATGTCTGAGAAGTATCACGAATTTCAACTTTAAGTCAAGGTAATGAAGGACTTTTTTACACGGCTACAGCCGACTGTGTTTAAAAGGTTTAAAAAAAACTCCAACTAAAGCAACATACCCAAATCCGTTGAGATTCCTTCGGGGTAGTAGTCACGGTAATAATTATCCAAGGGCTCAGCGAATGCCATTTCATACAGGGTTCTTCCGAAACAGTACAAGTCGACAGCCTCGGCGCCGGACAGTCGCTTCAGTTCCAACAAGTATGGCCTGTGTATACACGACACTCCTAGGAGGCTGTTCTCTATGTCCATTAGGAGGACTTTTTGGTTCTCTATTGCTATGTTACCAGGATGAATGTGTCCTGTGTAAATTAAAAATAAATAGGGTAAAGAGTTGCCACCAAAGTGATATGGCAAATGGCAATATCATTTTATTAATGTATAAGATAAAATAGGTATCTTCAAAATGAAGAAGTCTTTACAAAGAGCACAACAATTAGAAAAATCGTGATAGTTTTATTTGGCAGCTCAACAGCTACAAAACAAAATTCTTCAAAACGATGCCCTTGTATTTCTGGTGTAGCCCCATGAGTACAGTCAGCCTGATATATATATATATAAATATAGTCACCATAGAACTCTGTCATGGTGACGTAATCAATAGATTACTAGAAAAACGTAAAAAATAATCATCGGCTAAAGCCAAAATTAGACTATTCATCAAAAATTTACTCATTTCTGCTATTTTTTAGTATCTGTTGTTATAGTGGCAACAGAAATACATCACCTGTAAAAATGTCAAGTGTCTACCTATCACGGTTCATGAGATACAGGCTGGTGATAGACAGACAGGCAGATGAACAGACAGAAGTCTTAGTAATAGGGTCCCGATTTACCCTTTGGGTACGGAACCCAATACCATGTGTTCTTAATAGATTCATGTAATTACAAAACGGCATACAATGGGTATACGTAGATAAAACATACCGTGCGGTAATCCCTTATCACGGTTCATGAGATACAGCCTGGTGACAGATAGACAGGCAGATGGACGGACAGCAGAGTCTTAGTAATAGGGTCCCGTTTTACCCTTTGGGTAAGGAACCCAATACCATGTGTTCTTAATAGATTCATGTAATGACAAAACGGCATACAATGGATATACGTAGATAAAACATACCATGCGGTAATCCCTTATCATGTAGAAACTTCAACGCTTGCAGTATTTGGTATCCGTAATGTGCTATCTGTCCTTCAGTCAATGGCTTCCTCACTTTGGGGTTGCCATATTTCGCTAAATGATTTCTCGTGTACTCGGTGCCGTACAGTATATCCCTGAGACTGCCATTTTCGTGTATCCTTCTCACTACGTACGCTCCGGACTCCAAACTGTGAATTGCTAGTATTTTGTCTATATGGGGATGCTGAAAGCCATCAGATTAACTGCATTATTTGGTTTAAAAAACGAGTTCATAAAAAAAAAAATTGAAGTCTCTTCGACAATACATTTGTAATGTACCTATTTCTTATTGCATAATGTTCAAATCTCTGCACGAGTTCCATGTTGGTTATTATTTATTACTAACCTAATCACCTAGCGGTATGAAATATACTTTACGACCTTTTCTCATACCTACCAAATACACATTAGAAAATTCATAAAAATCGGTCAAGCCGTTTTAGAGTGCGACCACAAAAACCATGACACGAGATTTTATATACACATCTAGATTGTATGATGATTGAAGACAAATAAAATATAATGGTATGAAAACCACTAATTGTATGGACTTCAATAAAATATTCATTTCTGTTTTTTGCCAAAAAAAATTCGACTATTCTACATATTATACCTACATATAGTTAATATGATAACATATTAAACTTCCACCTGTCTGCCTGCATATTTCATTATAGCCTACTTGTTACAGTGATAATGCATGACCTGTTCAAAAGGTCCAAAAGATAGCATATAAAATTAAAACGAAATTATAAATATAGTATTTCAATCAAGCCTGTTGGATAAAATAAATTTCTCTTGGTATTTTTAACCGCTAACAAAAAAATAACTATTATATGTTTTAACCCTTTTGTCTGTCTGTTTGTCAGTAGCATCACAGCTCTTTAACGGGTTAATGTTATCCAAACATACTTACATTTACATTTTTTAAACTCTTAAAAGCTGCCTGCAAATCTTTATCACTTAAATACCTATCAGGTCCATAGTTCTGCCAGGACAACAAACAGTTGGTTCTACTCTCTGTGTCAGTTACCTGCAAAGAACAAAGGTATAATATAGTACAATGAACTGTAACAAGACAAGTAGAAAATAAAAATTATCTTCAGTAAGATAAAACTCTAAGAATTTAATATGAGTCATGACTAAAGGTAATTTTGCATTTTTTTTAAATTATGCATAACATAAACACACTAAATGTAATCATTTCAAGGACAGTAAGTTATGGATACTAGGTATTTCTATCTAAGACATTCAAAACACTGGGAAGAGTTTTTAACCCATCGGATGCTTAGGCACAGATCCGTGCTCTTTCTAAGATGAGCTTTTTGCATTTTTTTTGTACATTATTTTTTTGGTACTCCATGAATCCAATGAGACGCGAATGCCGTTATTTTTTTACCTCCCGCATCCGAGGGGTTAAGGGTTTTGTTCCTGATCTTTTACAGCTTATACCATGTAATTTTTAACAAATTATGATAATAATAACAATATTAATTTGAATAAAAATTTGACCCTTAACCCTTTCCATGCCAAAGATGCCTTAAAGCGTCATGACCTGTCGTGCCTACCATGCCACTGACACTTCTGTCAGAGGTACAACACAAAAGAGACCTTCTTTCATTTAAAGTGTAAGTGTTTTTGTATAGCTTTTGAAACACGCTTGGCGTGTGCGTGACACAGCATGCATAACACGAGGTTCCAGAGGTTCCAGGCTATTGAAGCGTTTAACAAAATGCCAAATGATTTTAAAGAGATACAGAATCACAGTTCATTTAAAAGAAAACCAAAATCTTATTTGTTGAAAGGGTCCTATTATAACATTGATGACATATTTCAGAATTAGAGTAATAATGAGAAGGTTTAATTTTTATAATCTTTAAATTTATTTGGTAATATTGACTTTTATGAATAATTATTAGTTAACTTATATTAAGATTTTCCTTCTATGTGTAATATGAATGTTCAAACACAATTATGTAATTGTTTATGAATAAATGCTTACTTACTAACTTACATTTGCATTTAACGTAACGTGTTGAAAAGGTTAAAACGATGATATAAGACATGATACTGAAACTTCCATACCATAAAATAGTGTTTCCTCACTCTCCATCCTATATCAGCCAAAGGTCCCTTCAGCTCAAACTGTCCATCGCCCCTCAATGCTATTGATACAGTTTGCAATGCTTGCTCTGACAACATAAATAAATTTAAACAATAGGTATAAAGTCAGGTTAGGAAATCCATCATGGATAGGATAACAAAGTAAAAAAAAGGGTCTAGTGGTCTCTTTTTCTTATTGCATCTAGTGCATATTCTGTATTAGACACATTCATTTGGTTTTAAGTACAGTAAAATATTAGAGATACCTGCAATAGTTAATAAATAATTATTTGGATCCAAGAAGCTTCTCACTGGCAATGACAGGGCTAAGATTGGATGACTCAGCACAGCATTTATGTATTCCTAAAAAATATGTAATTTGTTCAAAAGTAGTAGAATAAGAAAATAAAGCCAACGGGCTTCCCAGGGTCTACCTGGACATACTGGATATTGAACATACCTGTAACGCTAATTGTCTTTCAGCAATAAAAGATGGTTGCATGTTTCCAATAAGTTTCTTTGGTGGCAATGGCAGGTGGATGTTAGCTTGCTGTAGTACCGCTTGCAGAGCAGCGAAGTCCCGGTACCTCCGGGACACGCTCCATTTGGTTTCTTTGCTGCAGCCTCTTTGCACTTGCAGTATATATTCCTTGGAAAATTACAATAATATACTTTAGAGGCAGGGCATGTCAGCAAAATAACACCTTTTGCTACCCACCAAACCGTGAAATATTTACACATACACAACAAATAATACTTACAGTATGCTTGTTTAAATTTTGTGCATTTTCTATGATACAAATAAGTTTTTCTGTATCATCTAATGTAACTTTGGTATGAGACTCTTTTTCAAATATAGCCATCACATCTACTTAAATAAGAATTCATTGATTATGATTTTCATTATAAACAAACAACAAATTAATTGTTATCACTAGAAAATAAAGTAACAAATTTCGTAGATTTTTGACAGCTAGGAAACATTTTTTTTTCGTATACTGACTGACGAGAAGGGCAAAGAGAATATAAACTTCGTGACGAGTTTTTGACGAATGACTAATGTTTTATTTTATATTTTGTTTTATTTCTGCAGACAATAGCAATAAATATGTGTTTAATCTTGATATGTTTTCTTTCAGATCTCAATCAATGTTCTTAAACATTTAATAAGAATAAATAGATATACATAGTTTTAACTTAATCTTAGTTTATTTTGTTCATTAGTAATTTTTTTATAAATATTATAAAAGAATAAAACATCTTTATTTCAATATTGAATGATAAAGTTAAATAAATTTTATGTTCTACTATTTCTGCACCAATACACCGCATCCGCTTTTTCGATTACGTTCTAAAGCTAAATACTCATACGAATTTGATAGCAAATTATGTATATATAGAAAATGTAATAATGTCTACAGATTAGGTATATGTATTTAAATAACAAAATTTTATTAATATACAATAAAATCAAATTAGTTATTTTCAATAACTTGACTGGAATTATTTGAAAACATGTAAATTTAACCAAAAATCATAGTTTTTAAACGTTCTACATTTCATGGATAGACCACAAACAAGGATCGATTATGTCATTTCCGGCTCAGCCGTAACGAAGAAACGAGCGGAGTTCCACACCACACGGCCCTTCTTTTCCACCAGTGTTATATATAAGAATTTGTGAAAAATGTCGCTGATCTCCGCTCGTTTGGCCTCTTCGGTGGCCAGGCGTATCCCAAATGCTGCGACACAGGTATTAAATTTTACGTAGCTTAACATAAGAGTAGTGATTATCTGAAATACCTCTACCGGTGATATGATAGCCTGCGGTAATAATTGGCGTATCACAAAATTACCAATTGCTCCTGATTAATTAAGTGCAAGCGCGTCTAAAGTCATTCAGTGTAGTGATATCTCTTGAAATAATCCACAATTTGTGTTCAGTATAATGTTAATTTTTCGCGTATGATTTGTGTTATGTAACAGAGGGCGACACCTCAAGTCTTCGGTGTTCAGTCGGATTTGATAATGGATAGTGCTGATCTAATTAGTGGACGGTGATAAGACGTGATAATTGACCGTAATATAGTGCCATGAAGTGGTCTGAGTGTGTATTAATAGTTAATAATTTGGTTATGGTCGCGGCAGGTTTCGAAGGTCGCTGTGCCCGCGGTGTCCGTGGCCGCGCGCAAGCTTCATGTCTCCTGCACGCAACGGGCTGCCGAAATCTCCACCATCCTGGAGGAGAGAATCCTCGGTGCTGCACCTAAGGTAAGTGATTACATAAACCAGTTTAGGTTATGGTAAATAAGGTTATCAGGTGCTTTATGACATTCATATTAAATCTTCACTATTACTTATTAACGATTTGTGGAAATTTGATGCTGATATGTTACGGTTGTTGCTATGTCAGCTTTCTTTAAGTGAATTGCATTAAATTTAAAGTAACTGATCATATTCTAGCTGTCTTGACAAATTAGGTATATTTTTAAAACCCTGTCAGCTGAGCAATAAGTAAAAACAAATACTGGCTATTCTTTTAACTAACAGCTAATACATAGGATTAAAGCTGACTGCGGGATGCTTAGGGCATACTTAGTTTTTAAATTTTCTTGTAACTTAAAAATTTTTTGGAACGACAACTAGTTACTTGCCCAATAAATCTTATCAAAATTTGTATGGCAGCTTTTATGCCAAAAAAGAATGTTTAAAATTGTATTGAAGAATGGTCAATGTTTTTCTGTTTAGGCCGACTTGGAAGAGACTGGCCGTGTGCTGAGCATCGGTGACGGTATTGCCCGTGTGTATGGCCTCAAGAACATCCAGGCTGAAGAGATGGTGGAATTCTCCTCTGGTCTTAAGGTTGGTAATTAAGATCTTTCCTTTTCTAGGTGCTTTTGGGTTGTAAGTGTGAAAGACTTACAGCAGGGTTTATCGAATATTGATTGAAAATCAACAAAGTCAAATAATCATCTAAATTAGTTTTGTATAAGAATACTGAAACAACAATAAAACTGAATTTATTGATTATAGTGAAAAATCCAAAACATATAGACCTAGTCTTTGTTCTGACTGATAACCTATCATAAATTGGTCAAAAATAATAAGATAATAAGAGGTGCTTGAACATAACATTTTAAATTAGAATCTATCTCAATTTTCCCTTAACTTAAAATGACTAGTTGCTCAGAATTATTTTTGAAAGGAAACCTTAGTACATGGTCCTAAAAGAGCTTTGTTTTGGTCAATACCATTAATATGAGACAAAAAAAGAATGACACTGTAAAGTTAAAATAACCAATTTATTAAAATAACAGCAATGGCAAAATGCCAGTTCAGTTATAGACATTATAGGGGAGGTATGCACTTACACTATGTATACCTCTAGTAGTTTCTGATAAAATAAGTCCAAGTGAAAATTCATCTTGATTCACACTCCATAAAACCAGTTAAATGTATTATCTAAATATAGCCCATTCTTATTCACTTATTTTGGTTGATGCAATTATAATTTTTAAAGAAGGATATGATTTCTGACATCATCTGATCCCCTACAGCTACAAGCTACAATTTAACAATAAAAATCTGGAAGCACCAATCAGCAGTGTTGCCATTGCTTGCCATATAATTATAAATTAGTTTTTTAAACAAAAAACATGGTACACTTATGGCACCTTTCTGTGAAACCAAACTCCTATTACCTAGATTTTATATAAACAACATACAGTTGGCTTCGTACCAACAAAAAAAACTGCCGCATTCCAGGTTCATAAGCTCATACTTTCCAGGGTATGGCCCTCAACTTGGAGCCCGACAACGTCGGTGTTGTCGTGTTCGGTAACGACAAGCTGATCAAGGAGGGTGACATCGTGAAGCGTACCGGCGCCATCGTGGACGTGCCCGTGGGCGCGGAGCTGCTGGGCCGCGTCGTGGACGCCCTCGGCAACGCCATCGACGGCAAGGGGCCGCTCGGCACCTCGCAGCGCCAGCGAGTGGGTATCAAGGCCCCGGGCATCATCCCCCGTGTGTCTGTGCGAGAGCCTATGCAGACTGGTAAGTTAGCGTTTTGGTGGTACCCTTAGACAAAAAAAAAACCCGTAAATCATGATTTAATTTAACAAAAACAACATGTTCACTCAACTGGGTAATTTGGGGAAAAGGATCCAGGTACCAAAAAAAAACCGATTAATATTTTAGACATTACATAGATGACAAGGATCTTGATTATTAATGGCATTTATATTGGTTTGGGGATTTTTTTGCCAAACTTCATCTAGCTGTGAACATGTAAACGAGCTAACTGCCAGTGTAGAAGCATTTTAAAATATAAAATTATAAATAATCTTGGTTTTAAATTATGAAGATTGGTTCTTTTAGAATTTCAAACAGAATAGCAACTTCTCAACTTATTGAACAAATAAACTTGACAAAACAAAATCCCCCAGGTATCAAGGCCGTAGACTCCTTGGTACCCATTGGCCGTGGACAGCGTGAGCTGATCATCGGCGACCGTCAGACCGGCAAGACCGCCCTGGCCATCGACACCATCATCAACCAGCAGCGCTTCAACAAGGGGGAGGACGAGAAGAAGAAGCTGTACTGCATCTACGTCGCCATCGGACAGAAGAGGTCCACCGTCGCGCAGATCGTAAAGAGGCTGACTGACGCTGGTGAGTGAGAGTAATTTTATGTAGCTTTTCATATAGCTATCATTTTGCCAACATCTATGACGAAGTTATCGCTATCAATACATATAAAACAGTACCGTGACTCACTTATAGACAACGCACAGCCTAAACGGGTAGTCATAGAGGTTTGAAATTTGGAGGAGACATTCCTCGAGTACCCTATAGGTGCACTAAGGAAGGATTTTTCGTAATTCCCTCCCGAAAGGGGTGATAGTTTTTATGGAAAATACCGCGGGCGAAGCCGTGGCGGGCCACTAGTATATATATTAGATGGAAGATATAATAGTATAATGATCTAGAACAGTGTTTTTCAACGTTCTTGAGTACGCGACCCCTTTATAAGTAAAAAAAACTGGCGACCCCCCCATGACAGTATTAATATTACTATGTCAGTGGTTTTAATGAGGAGTTATTTAAAAACCTGACTTGCAACCGCGACGCCCTGAGCAGTGGGTAAACAATTTCCTCTATAGTCTTATAAAGTAGTTTTTAAGTACTATGTTACTCCATACAAACTTAAGTCGCCATACGTCAACTTGGGCGGCATTCATTGTACACGTTTGTCTGTGCAGGCGCAATCAACTACACGATCATCGTGTCGGCGACGGCGTCCGACGCGGCGCCGCTGCAGTACCTGGCGCCGTACTCGGGCTGCGCCATGGGAGAGTTCTTCCGTGACAACGGCAAGCACGGGCTCATCATCTACGACGACTTGTCCAAACAGGCTGTCGCCTACCGTCAGGTAAATTATAAATCTAAAAGATTTCCAACCGCTCGTCGTAATGGGCGAGCATTGGCAACGCAATAGAGTGCGATCCCTTTTCATTGTTATATAATAAAACTTAATACTGACTTACGGACAACGCACATCCTAAACCTAGTCTAGAAGCATGAAATTTTACTCCCGAGTTCCTTATATAACGTAGATGATAACTAAGAAAGGATTTTTGAAAATTCATGCCAAAAATGTCTCGTAAGCGGCCTAGTTTTTTAGCAATTTATTGCTACAATTCGGGCTATCATTAAAAGTTTACATTAAAACTTTTTGTCCCCATTACTGATTTTATATGTAATATTTTTGGGGATAGCCAGAATTGCAGCAATAAATTGCCCAAAAACTAGCTTGTTTAGGGCAGGGCATGAAACTTTGTCTGAAAGTTCGTTATTTTCGAACTTGGTTACTGAGATTTTGCCAATGAAAGATCCCATTGAGTACACGGCTAGTAAATAATAAAGTCGGTTGCTTAAGGGGCTCGTAAACGGGTTAGTTTTTCGGCAATTCGGAATGCATCAATAATGGCGACAAAAAGCTTGAATGTAAACTTGAGGATAACCGCAAGCAGCAGCAGCGCTACAGCAATAAATTGCCGAAAAACTAGCCCATTTACGTGCCTAACCAGATTTAAACATTCCCATTCGTCAATGAAATGATCGAGGGTAGTTTTAAATAGTTGTTGATTTTCGTGCACAGATGTCGCTGCTGCTGCGTCGTCCCCCGGGTCGTGAGGCCTACCCCGGTGACGTGTTCTACCTCCACTCTCGTCTCCTCGAGCGTGCCGCTAAGATGTGAGTAGCCTTGGTTAGATTATGATCAATTGAACATAACAGCAATTTAAAGGCCGCGAGAAAGAAACCTTTTAAAATTCGACAAGAGTATCGTCAATACGTCGGTGGTAGTTCAATACCGCGTATGAGCAGATTATAAAAACCGCGTAAGTGAACATTTTAACACAAATCAGTGATAAGCAAAATCAAATCAGTGCAGCGTGTAGAACCTATAGACGAAAAATCTTGGTTTTGCTTCTTTTTTGATTTACGCGGTTTTTACAAATTGCTCATACGCGGTATTGGACTATCACCGAAGAATAGCATTCGTAGGGCAAGCTACAAGCATAAAGTTCAAAGAAGTAATAGTCGTTTGTCGCTCAGTGCATCCCTGGCGAACTATGCAAATACGAAAGGGACGCACTGAGCGACAAACAAGTCTCAGGCAGGTTGTGCTAGACGTGCCAGTGTAGCGCGTTAAAATGTCTTCAAACATGACATTGGTTTTTTTGGGTATCCCAAGGTCCGACAAGATGGGCGGTGGCTCCCTGACCGCGCTGCCCGTGATCGAGACCCAGGCCGGAGACGTGTCCGCGTACATTCCCACCAACGTGATCTCCATCACGGACGGACAGATCTTCTTGGAGACTGAGCTCTTCTACAAGGGTATCCGGCCCGCCATCAACGTCGGTCTGTCTGTGTCGCGCGTAGGGTCTGCTGCCCAGACCAAGGCCATGAAGCAGGTATGAGAAAGAAAAATACAAATTAACCCAGCGAGTACTTTATATGGATTCTTCAACTACAACCATCGCACGCCACGCCTTGAATGGATTCTAAAACAGAACTAGCAACAAACACTCCAACAGTACTGAGGAGTGCGAAAGCCAGTATATTTAACCTTTTGACCGCCAAGCATGTCAGAGAAGTAACACGAATTTCAACTTTAACTAAAGGTAATGAAGGACTTTTTGGAGGAGGCTGTAGCCGACTGTGGCGGTCAAAAGACCAGAGACGTTTTAAATATAAATTTACCTATTTTAAATGAGGTCACTAAGTTAAAATCAGTTTAAAATTGCTGCTAAAGTCTTGGTTCTGTAGCGTCAAACAGAATGGCATAAGCTATTAACTTGCGTCTGTTAAGAATACAATCGACCAGACCAGACCCATTTGGACAAGTGTGTATGCATGCGGGTGTTATATGCCCAGTAAGGGCAAATATTTTGTGATGAGCATGAATGCTTGTACAGAGTCTTGGATGTTACCTATGCATTTAAGTTTTTATTTAGCTATATAAGTATGTATATCGTCGTCTAGTACCCTTACTTCGGGACTAGATCGATTTGTGTAAAGATTGTCCCATGATTTATTTATTTATATATACGCGGCGACTGGCAGGAATCCGATCGGCGGCAGCAGGACTTCAGCCATTAAATTCCTTTGTACAACATACCATTCCATCAATTGCCGACTGTCCGAACGAATTTATAATTAAGTCCTTGACACGTTCTGGCAAATAAACGATAATTGATTGATCTCCAGGTGGCCGGCTCCATGAAGCTGGAGCTGGCCCAGTACCGCGAGGTGGCCGCGTTCGCGCAGTTCGGCTCCGACCTGGACGCCGCCACGCAGCAGCTGCTCAACCGCGGCATGCGCCTCACCGAGCTGCTCAAGCAGGGCCAGTACGTGCCCATGGCTATCGAGGAGCAGGTAAAAGAACGTTTACATTGCAATAAAGGTACTAATACATCGACTGAACTTTGCGCGCGGCATCCACCGCATCACAGCCATACTAATAAAATCTGCATAATACGAAGTCACACATAAAGAACCGCGCGGAAAGATGAATTGAAGTAAATGTAACAGGTTAACCCTTTCGGCGCGAGCATGTGATAGCGCGCTGCAATCCACCCGCGCGACCGCCTCATAGCGCGCTGCAATGCACCTGCGCGAACGACTTCCAGCGCGGTGCAACGTCCCCGCGCGTACATACATAATTTTCTGTTCTAAAAGCCATGATGCACCCTGTGCATCATTGCGCGCTACGGTACCGCACGCATTTCGCCGCCGCGAGCAACAAGAGAATGAATGGTGTCATGCGCAATTTATAATAACCAGTTAGGTACAAAAATTTTATTTTGGATGAAATAAAAAACAATGGTCTAATTGAATTAATTTGACAATAACATTGGAAAATTTAATTAATTAATCCAAGTAGTTACCTAGCGGCATTGGCATATCGCTGATATCAGTCGGCAGTTGACAATTTGATAAAACGGCAACTATCGGGTCCATGAGGTGAGCAGGGTCATTCGTGGTGGAAGGCGCATAATCGGACTCCATTATGAAAGCCGGGTCAATCGTAGAGTTAGCAGAGTTCGAGTACATAGAGAAAGCCGGGTCCCTCGTTCTACGTGCAGTATTCGGGTCCATAAAGATAGCCGGGTCAGTGGTTAAAGATTCACAATCACAACCGATTATCACTCACAAGCCGCAAGGAGACAAACGCACAGTCACAGGCATAAACTAAGACTGTACGTATTTAATATGAATTACCCACCCTTTGTCTTCCCAGCTCAGCACGGCGACATTCGTGATTGGTCGCCTGCATTCCGTGAAAGTTTTCTTAACAATAGAAAAGATAAGAAAATAATAATTAGCGTATGTCTCTAAGGAATGCAAGGTCACGGGACATGACAGGCCGCCGCCAGGTAGCTGAACGAGATAAGTAGCGTGATAAACCATTTCTTAGTCAAGTCAAGTGTACCGCCACTTTCTAGACTATACAAAAACGACTATTTGCTAAATTTATTCGCTGAGTAATATTTGTATCTACTATTGTATTTATCGCCGAAATATTGAATGTTTATATACATTACTTTAAAAAATTACAAATGAATGACTAACGTCAACGCCGCATGACACCGTCCAATGTGATTTTCTGTTGCTTACTTAAGAAAAATGTACTTTCCTTCATGCGCAATAAAGTCTAATATTATACGACAAATACGGTACTTGTTGCATTTTAAAATTGCATGGTAATAAATGCGGTACGCTCTGGCGCAATGATGCACCGTGGTTATCATGACATTTTTAAGTGAAAATCTAAATATATAGATGATTAAATTAAATTAAAATGTACAATGATGACTACGCTAACGGTTTATCAAATAAATAAGAAAAATTTCTTACTTAATACAAGTAATATCGATTGTTAAAGTTCAAAGTAATTTTTCTCTGAAAATACAAAGGAAGAAAAATATATATATATGACACTCAATTATTTATAGTCTCAATAATCTCAATCAACCTAAAAACTGTTCCAATTTGGACAAAATACTATGTTGTCATCAATCTTTGTCATGAAGCACATGTGCATCATGCGCGCCCAAGGGGCTGCAATCCCATGAAGCACATGTGCATCATGCGCGTGCGCGGGGCTGCAATCCCATGATGCACATGTGCATCATGCGCGTGCGCGAGGCTGCAATCCCATGATGCACATGTGCATCATGCGCGCCGAAAGGGTTAATTGGGATAGGGTAAGCCGAAAAATCGTGTTTTGTAACACTTTTGTCCGAATTCATAAAGGCCATTTCTGTATAGATTGACAACTAGTTGAGGGACATTTAACTCTTTAATATCTAATCAAATGCTTAAGTGGCGTTTCTGAATTCAGCCAATTCAGTGTCAAAGACTCGCCTAGAAGTGTCCCCTTCTTTTTCCACTCTTCTCTGGTTTGATTGAAGATTTTATCTTGCTAGCCCGGTTGCAATTTGTCCCGCTATCTCCGTTTAGGTCTGCCTCTGGTACGGTTGCAGTGGATAAAATTGAAGATTCCTTCAGCGGTGCCCGAAAGTTGCCGGTTATATGTCTAGCAAATCATACAATCTCAGATTGATGTCAAGTCAATCTGTAGTACAAATAAAATCCCACTCTATTTTGCATTATATTAAATATTTCACTTTCCAGAGGGAGTAGCGCTAATTTTTATCGCGCACATAAAGTATTCATCCCTTTCGCACCCGTATATTAGTAAAAAAGTGACAGATGCTTTATGTGCGCGATAAAAACTAGTGTGCTAGGCACTCTGGTTCTATAAGTTTAGGCTTTGGTGAGCTTGAGTTTACTTATGTAATGATACTGATTGCTATTTGTATTATAAGGTTGCCATCATTTACTGCGGTGTCCGTGGACACTTGGACAAAGTGGACCCCGCGAAGATCACCGAATTCGAGAAGGAGTTCACTGCACACATCAAGACCAGCCAGCAGTCGCTGCTCGCCACCATCGCCAAGGACGGCCAGATCACGCCCGAGTCGGACGCCACCCTCAAGAAAGTCGTCACCGACTTCATCGCATCCTTCATCGCGAAGTAAACTAGTGTACCGTAACCTCCAGATTGTACTGTGAACGATAATCAGTGTGTCGCAACACAATCTAGAGCGCAGCGGTCGTCGGAAGCACTATGAGTAATGCTTCCGACGACGGCTCATGTAGTTTAACATTCGTATGGACTGTATTGTATGTGGATACAATCATGGAATGTATTTATCTCTCGAAATGTCAGGAGTATTGGTTATATAAAAATATACGTCTATGAAAATATCTGGTGTTTTTTTATCCGACTGGTATGCTGTAATTTGAAATGTGTGTAATAACTCGATTACGAAAACTAGTAAACCGATTTTAATAGTTTGGGGTCGTCATAGGGCGGCTAGAATAATGTATTTTCCGCGAGTGAGTTGCGAGGACTACGCACGTTATAGTAAAGATTTAGTATGATTTAGTGCAGTATGTAAATCACTAATACGGCAACAGCATCGATAATAGTACCCGAGCCAGGGACAAATTTGGTTTATCATTACCTCCCGGCCGATAACTCTTACAATGATTCTGAGAGTTTATCATGAAGCCTCGGTGATCGTCAAGGTAGAGACCAACAAGATACCGAGGATTTCATGATGTCAAAAAATAGTACCTATTTAAAAAAAAACCCTTGTAGTTTTCGAGATATAAGGGGCAGTAGGTAGGTACTCGTACGCTACCTTGACGTCAAGGTAGCGTACACCGAGTGGATCTCTGAATTGGCAGTGTTCCCGGAAATTCTGTATGAACCAAAAAATTGTACCCAATTAGGTCCTTCAAATCTCATCTGCGTAGAAGCTGAGATATTTGACAATTTAACTGTGTAGAAAGTAGCGCACCGTCAAGTTGGCGTAGGTACCCAATACATATTTTACAGCGAGATTTCACCCAGAAGGCATTCGATTTTTTCAATCAGCTATATCCCAAAAAATAGTACCCCTTTTACGATCAAAACAATACTGATAATATATGTGGAACTTAAAAAAGAAAAAACAACTAAACTTCTACATACAAATGCATCTTAGTACAGTCGCAAACTGAGATTAAATGTGTTGCAAATCACTGCAGCGGCCTTAACATGCATGCCACGAAGATAAATTAGAACCGTTTATCTCTATGACTATGTCTTTCGTCGACACTATTCTGAGAGAGACGCACTTAGAGATAACGGTTCTAATTTATCTTTGTGCCATGCATGTTAGGGCCGCAGCTAAGGAATCATTAAACCCAGCCTTTGCGGCGTCTCGGTCGGCGAGTTAAAAGATAGATAAGGATTTGAAGATTTTGCTTCGGCATAATTGAGAATTCCAGGTAGGTACTTCCACTAAATGTTTACTTATTTTGTGCGTGTTATTTTATGTCATTTTTAGAAATTATTAGCATCGATCTAAGGCATCGATATGATAGTTGATCAACATTATAGAAAATACTCATTCACGGCTTTTGGACATGGAAGTGGTAAGTCAAAAACAGTGTTTAAAAATACCTAATATATGATAGCGATGAACACTACACCTGAACATTATTGATTATCGGCCGGTAGGTTATTGATTGGTAATGAAAATCTGTTGCTGGCTCGCGGACCATAACTACGGGCACGCCTTTAGGAAAACACTCGTAGGTATGAGTGTAGGGTATGAAAGGTGTCAGTGGGGCGCGGCGCACCACGCCCATTTCCCAGCCCCCAATACCTTGGAACTCGCCTCGAATTGGTTGTCAAAAAATATGATCATGTTATGGGGTCGATATGGAAATAGCAGTTGGTGACACTCCATAAAATCCTAAAATAGTTATTTGATTCCAAGTCACCAACTGAAAAAGAAAATGCATCCTATTTCTAATAATTATTTATTTACAGAAACTGAACAAAAGTTGCAGTGCCGTTTTTTTTGGGTCATATAGGTACCTATGTGCCGGAGCACGCACCCAACACCTCACCAAAGTTTCATCGTAATCGAATTAATGGTATAGCAACGCATAGAAGACGCACAAATAAACAACAAAAACAAACATTTAGATAAAGTGTTCAAATGCATAATTTCAAAGGGTTAGATTAAATGTATTTTTTTCCCATTCTCCTCTTTTACCCCTTTGTTTCATATCAGAGCCATGCAGCAGAGTTCTGAGAAGGCTTGCTGCAACATTGCCACGTCTGGCTACCTATACTGATGTGTTAGGCCAATATGACCCAGTCTGGTCAACGGTCGATTCAACAAGGCGCTTTGCTAGCACAATATAGTTTTCAACTCCAAACAACCGACTTAGCACAGATATGTGCAACCAACGTCAATAACTACATATCGTCGGTGCGAATCCCAAAATCGCTGTGTATTTTTACGGTTTTTTTATTTTTACACTAAACGTATCGGTTTTAATTTCTGCATCAGCCCACAAAAAAAAATTTTTGGTTTCAGTTCTGGTTTATGTATTAATAGGCAAAAATGTACCATGATAAATTCGTGAAATAAGGCAGTTAGCGAATTTTAAATAATAACGCATATTTAAGAAAGTGGTCGTTTTATTTCGCTATGTGTTCGTTGATGCATATAACGATATTTTATCATCGGCATTGTTGTCATATTTTTACACATGACGATTTTTAGTAGTCAGATATTTTCAAATATAGTGAGTAAAAACCGCTATGTAGCAAAATATTCCTAAAAACATCATTTTAGAAAATAGTCATGTGACCGCTAGTTACATAGCGATTTTTAATGTTACAAATTAAATCCGCTATGTACCAATATTTCCGTTTACGTCACGTATTACTAATAACTTATTAACTAATTTAATTTAATTTAATTTATATTGATGTAAAAGTTACTTAGTTACCATAAAAAAAATATAACTACGCATGTTAAGTAACTATTAAAGAAACAAACGGTTTTAACTGTCTCCTGAAAAGTAGACCAAAAACACATAGCGATTTTGTAATTCGCACCCATGATATTTGTGTTTCACCATTTGTTTCTCAGATGCAACTGCAGTTATTTTTTCTGTTTTTATTTAACATATTTTCTACTTATTATTAAAACTGATAGACAGACAGCCCCCACACCCCCTTCAAACCACAAATCTAAAATGATGAACGCTGAAAACATACATACATACATAGCATCACGCCCGAAATCCCTAATGTGGTGGACAGAGCCACAAGACTACTTGTGGCCACGTTCGATTAATTAGTCCTAAGATGGTATGATGAACTGTATAGTGACAGGTGATCGCCCATACAGATAGTCCACCATGTTGGAGAGGACCCGTCACTTAGTCAACTTTTACGACATGCCAGGCTGCCAATTCTCGATGCATTCGAGATAATATCAATTGCGAGATTAAACGTCAGATTCATTCAGTTGTGTCAAATTACTGTATGCACTGACGTTTAATCTCGATCGTGAGATTATCTCGAATGCACCAAGAATTGGGGGCCAGGATGATAAGCATCTGCACACATTAGGTATGTCAATACCTATAGCTATTCTCTATGCTCACAGTTAAACAATATTGTCTTTCCACAGTATCGAATTAAACAGATATCAAACCACACATTCAGTACATGTAAACTCCATAGACTGAAGAATGACAAAATATTGTATCGTTCTTATAGAGTTCGTGGACATATTCATCAGTTTCAGGGTCCCAGAGGCAACGCTGGGCCATCTTGATGCCGGCACCCTTCATCTCCAGTATGTTGGTTTGCACCAGAATTTTGTATCGCTTCATTCCAAGCTCTTGTGTGCGTTGCCTGATCCCATTGGCAATTGTCTTGGCCCAACTGGGCGCCTGGTCTGCACGATACTGCCTCCCGATCAGGTGCTCTTGCATAGACGACACTATTATCTCATATACATTCTCGGCTTGGAACTTCTCCCCTAGATCAGGCCTGACGGCATATTTAGATGGGGCCAATGGCGACACGGTTTGTGGACCGACGCCTGATACGGTTTCGTCCGCGCCCAGTTCAGGCACTTCCTCTTCCTCAATTCCTTCTCCATCAGCCATAAGTGAGGAGAGAGTGAGTGAAGTAGGTACTAGCGGAAAGTCCTTTGCAACGTACTTCGACCTGCTAGCCTACGAACTACGAGCTGTGGGTGGACAAACACATAGAGTATATAATATACGTAAACGAAAACGAGAATCTAATGTTTTTTGTTTCAGGAACAGATCGCAATGAATTATATAAAAAAGTAACCCACGACTTTAAGATCAGTTATTTTCCGTTCCGGATGCGCTCATATTATTGTTAGGCAGTCACACTTTTTCGAACGTGAATTAAATTTGGATGCGATGCGACCTTAGATTATAGAATAAAAAATTACTATTCTATAATCTCAGATGCGTTGCGTGCGTACAAATATTACAAACTGAACGTCGCCCGCCAACCGCCAAGGCAACACCACCAAGGCAATCATGTTGACAGTTGACACTGACCAGTGTTGCCATATGCTGAACATGTGATGTGAAATATTTCTAAATCTGTATAGAATCTGTATGACATCAATTACCTATAATCTGTATGAAATCTGTATATTTAGACGACAGTTAAGTCGCATAGTGCCGTCCCGCTCACCCAAATACTTTTTAACAGGAGATTAAGAGAGACGGCATTGCACGTGAGATAAGAGTGAGAGGCACGCTGTCACTAGATACGAAACGAAATGAAATGACATATTGGATTTTATGGCCTGGCCCCCAATTCTCGTTGCATTCGAGATAATTTCGATTGCGAGATTAAACGTCAGATTCATACAGTTGTGTCAAACGACTGTATGCACTGACATTTAATCTCGATTGTGAGATTATCTCGAATTCACCGAGAAAATGTCGATTGCGAGATTAAACGTTAGTTTCATACAGTTGTGTCAAACGACTGTATGCACTGACGTTTAATCTCGATTGTGAGATTATCTCGAATACACGGAGGATTGGGGTCCTGGTCGGCAGAGATATTTTTATCTCATTCTTACGTGCGATGCGATGGCCAACGATGGCCCACCGTGTAGGATGCCATCACAGCGCGATGGTGCTCACACTCGGACTGATTCATGCTCACGGTGTACAGATGTCGTGACGTCATTGAGATGTTGCTATTAATGAGTAGCTAATAATGTTAAAGATTTAGCGTGCCCACGATCGGTCCAAAATGTTTAAACGTTTATACAACCTTGAGCACGCTAGCTGTAATCGTTATGACGGCCGTGAGCGTGATTAGGAACGCACCCTAGGCATGAAGTAGTCTGTGGTATAAAGTGATGCTGGCCCCCAATTCTCGCTGCATTCGAGCTAATCTCATAATCGAGATTAAACGTCAGTGCATACAGTCGTTTGACACAACTGTATGAATTTGACGTTTAATCTCAAAATCGACATTATCTCGAAAGCAGCGAGAATTGGGGGCCTGGAACCACACCACACGATGGTTCGACACCGTCCAACCGTCGATGTGTGGAGGGTGGTTCGGACACGTTGTCGCGAGTTTTGCTGAGGTTGGTTTGAGATCGGAAAGGTTCGGAGTTGGGGTGTTGGACGATCGTGTGGTACAAGTGTGGTGCCAGCATTTTAATTTTATGGGTTTGGGTGTAGTCACAGATGTAGTGCACACCACATAATAGTAGGTAATCTGTGTTTATTTGATAAAGAACTGTTTGTAGCCAAAGCTTCCATTTAAAAAAAATTAAACTGTCGAGTGTCAACTGTCAAAACAACACCGACCGCGTTTATTTTAAGTTCGTAGGTAAGTACAGTATAGTTTATGTGTATAATACTTATAATAATTAAATTAATAATAAATGATCACTATCATTATACAGTGAATACATTGAATTTATAAGACCAAAGTTACGAACTTATTGATAATAAAGTCTAATACCAAACCGCATTGCCATTGCTTACTGTTTTGCAGGTATGGAATTTTTCGAAAAAGCACACGTGAAAAGGGATCAAAACACAGACAACAATATGAAGAAACAGTTAAAACAAATGCTGTATGGATACAAACAAAACGATAACCAACTTATTAGGAACGCCGCTAATGTAGACATTGAAGCGGAAGACTCAACATCTGTAAGCGGTTTCTCCGACCTTAACTTGACTGCATCCAGTAGTGAAGGCAACAGCACGCGGCAAAGGATTTCTTTCAACGACCTGAGTACGAGTATGAACGATTCCTGTAAAAGTCAGTCGCACCTAGAGAATAGTTTTAATGACAATGGTAGTATTTCTAAATCTAGTAATGCTTCACTCTCTGACTTAAAAGACGACATCCAGTCTCTCTCAGAAGAGCCTTCTCTGATTATCGATGAAAGCCAAAACTCAGAAGAGAGTGATGACCATTTTTCCATGACCAGTACCTCTCTGGATCCTTCATCAGATATAGAATCCAGTGAAAATGAGCCCTTTGATTTTGATGGAAAGTTGGCTTCAAAAATATTTGAAAAGTTAAAATTGAATGAAGGTCCTAAAAATAAAGAAAGAAAGAGGAAATCAGAGAAGATAGTTGAACCTTGTACTGAAGAGCTTAGTCACATGGAAAGTGATTATTCCAGTGTTGAAATACAATCTGACCCTGAAACAGGTACAGATTCAGAGAACAGTATGAACAACAGAAATGTTTCGTCACCTTCATTTGTTTCTGTAACTGCTTGTGACATGCCAAATCAGAGCCTGAGTGAAGTGTTAGGAGATTACAATTATCCTACTATAAGAAACATACCATCAGAAACTCAGAATGTATTTGCTACAAATAAGTCAGGTATATTTTCAACCGGTGACTTGGATGACAGTGAAATGAATGAAGCGGTTGATAGTTTGTTACCTGAAATAGGAAGTGAACTAGATATGCAGCCAAGCATTACAGACTTTGAAGAGAGTATGCTGAATGAAAGCACCACATGCTATGATGACACTTTAGTGCCAAACCAGACATTTCAGAGAGAGACGTCAACAGAATCTATAGATACCAAATTTGTTAATAAAGCACAAATATTTTATGGTAAAAACTGCTGCATATTGGTATTGAAACATCCAGTCGAAATATACATTCATGGTAAAGTAAGAGTAACACCGCTGGCAGGGACAGTGGAAATTGCTGGCTACACTTTAGAAGACAAGAAATATGATCTATTTGCCCCTAATTATAATTGTGCACAATATTTAAGGACTGTAGACCATGAAAAAAGTATTTATGGGCTGTTTGCAAAGTTGACTTGGTCTGGTCTCTCTGTGGCTACCGCTGAAGACATAGTAACCACCCTTGGTTCACATGACAGCATTGTCCAGTTGGAACCACTCAGAGATAGAGTGACCCAGTTTGTGGACGACAATTGTGCAGTAACGGACCTGTTTACTAAAATAAACAAACATGTAGATGGTTGTTTCAGAAAAGCTTCTGAATTCCTAGGTTGTTCCTTATACCTCATGAAGCCTTGGAAGAGTTTTGAAGAGAACTTAAGTTGGAATCAAGTTTTGAAATATGGATACAGTAAGTCAAAAATTATTTTTGTCATCATTCAACTCGCACCTTTTTAGAATTCTTATAACTATAAGTGACATAGGTTTTAAGCGGTAATGGTATTTAAAAAAACAAGCCTTGCTTTTCTTTATAAATAACACAACAACACCATGCTGTTATGTAATGTTCTGTTTTGTTGTGTTATTTATAAATAATGTTTTTCTTTATATCCTTAGGGTTAGGGCTTGTCATATTTAATACCATTACTGCAAAAAACCTAGATTTCACTTACCTGCAGACTAGAAACTATATTGTCGGGAAATAGAGATTTGTATATTAGCTTGTTTGAGACACCTAAAACAGACTCTATCTATCCAGATAGCATTTAAATCTGTTGATGGTCATATCATTTTATTTCCAGGAAATCAGAGTCGAGGAATTGTTTGTGGTGGCAAGGGGTTAGGCAAGTCTTCCTTCCTCCGCTACTATGTGAACAAGATGCTGGCAGCAGGACCTGTGCTAGTCATCGACTTGGACCCTGGGCAGTGCGAGTTTACAGTCGCCGGAAATGTTTCTGCTACTGTAGTCACTGAGCCATTGCTTGGGCCTAGCTTTACACATTTAAAAACGCCTGAACGGTAATTTCTATTTTAATTTGAACCAGTTTCAATCGAATATATAAGGATGTAACGATAATTAATTTCTCTTTAATATATTTGATATTTCATTTAAAATAACAAACAAGGGTTTCAAAAGTCAAAAGTTATAATTTTTTATTATTATTAAGCTAGTGAAGTAAATATAAAGTTTGCAATTATTTGATATCTGTTGGTATATAATTGGCGATCCCGATATATCGGCCGATGTATTGGCATCCCTACTATTGTACAAATAATGTAAAGAAAGAAAGCACTATGGCACTTGACTGACATCAGCCACGATACATTTAATTTTTGAACGCCATGGCTAACGGCAGCAAAGCGTGCCACCAGCGCTCGTCGACGGCTGTAGCCGACGCAAATGTATGAAAAACGGCATATCGTGGCGTCAGGGGCACGGAAAACTGCCGACGGTCACAGCCGACTGTGGCGGTCAACATTCTCTAAATATTCAAAAAAAAAAAAAACAAATGAAGGGACCATAACGTATGCAACCATAGAAGGACAATCAAAATCAGTTCAGTATTGTGGCCCCCTACATGATGGGTGTCGGCCATCGCACGGGACGCAATACGCGTCCTGGGAAATGGTGCTCACACTATCTTCATACCAAATTTCATCAAAATCGGTTCAGCGGTTTAGCCGTGAAAATGTAACGGACAGATAGACAGTTACTTTCGGATTTGAAATATTAGTATGGATTTGGTGACAGTGAATTATAAATTTCGTCAGCTGATGAATTGAAAGGTGATACTTGATTTAACCTTTCTCTTACTATCAATCAATATGGAAGTTTCCTGAACAAATCTAATTAGTCGGTCATTTACATTATAAAAAAATATTGAACACATATTTTTTCCTTTGTCAATTAAACAAAAAATGACGTAGATATAGTGCGTTGAAGTTCCGCGTGACGTCACGACTTCTCACACTTTCTACCAATAAGTGACGTCATAAGTCCCCAAACCCGAACTTTGATGCGCGTTATCTTATTCAATTTTGATTGATTTGATAAAGCAAAAAATACGTGTTCAATATTTTTAGATAATCTAACTGACAGACCAATTAGAACTATTATTTTTTACCCAGGAAACTTCCCTATTGTATGTTTACAAATATTTTCTTTCAGGATGTTGAATATTGGTCTCATCAACACAATGGATAACACGAGACGCTACTCAACGGCGGTCAAGGAAATAATAGGTTATTGCCACAGCGAGCCGCGTTTCAGAGGTCTGCCCTGGATCGTCAACACAATGGGCATGTGCAACGCGCTAGGCCTGCAGTTCATGACTCTTATCACAATGCTAATACAGCCCACATTCCTACTGCAAATTGATTCCAAAAATCCAAAGAAACGATTTGGGCATTTCCTCAATGCTGTCACTGTCAAAGACGTTTATAAGCAGTACCAACATAACGATTTAATGGACTCGATAAGCCTTCCAGATGACTTGTATTATGATTTTGTTGTGTCAAGTTCAGATAGCGTTGTGAAGAACAACTTCTCCCTGACGCCCAAAGATGAGAGATACCTTAACTTCTTGGCTTACTTCGGCAGCCTGATGAATAATTATTCTTCACCATCGGACTTTCTCCTCGACATTGTACCCTATGAGTAAGTTTTTTAAGACTAGTTGCAATTTTATAAGCACTCCTAGAAACAGATTAGGGAGACAAAAATCTCTGAGCGCCATGGTCATGCGCCATTAGGTGCCAAAATTCAAATCAAAATAAAATTTATTGTAAGCGATAGTTACAAGTTTCACGAGCGCGGGTGGTCGAAATTTAAGGTCCTGGCGCTCAGGGTACTTCGCGCTGCTATGAGCCTGAAATATTGGCTTGTAGTAGTTGGTCCACTGATACTTTGTATACTTGCGTTTGCGTTGTTTACTTTTAAGCGGCGTATTTCAAAGATGAGCGTTGCCAGTTCAGCTTTGTTATACGATCTTGAAAGCTTTTATTCATCTTCACTACGTTTTTATTCATGATACCATCATTTTTAGGGTTCCGTACCTCAAAAGGAAAAAAGGAACCCTTATAGGATCACTCGTGTGTCTGTCTGTCTGTCTGTCTGTCCGTCTGTCACAGCCAATTTGCTCGGAAAGTCCTGGACCGATTGAGTTGAAATTTGGTATTCATATGTAATTTGGTGACCGCAACACGGACGCGTGACGTAAATATATGAATTTTAAACATAGGGGCCACTTTTTGGGGGTAAACTAGAAAATTAAAAAAAAAAGTTATGCCACCTATATCGTGTGACATATCAAATGAAAGGGCTTATTGTGAGGATCTTAAATATATTTTCTTTACAATTTTAAGTAAAATATTTTAGAAGTTATTCAGGAAAATAGGCGAAAAATTACCATTCCCCCCCCCCCTTATTTCCGAAACTACTGGGGCTAAAATTTTGAAAAACATATAGAAAATAGATCTTTGCCTATAGATTACAGGAAAACCTATAAGAAGTCTATGGTATTTAAGGTAACCTAGTAAATTTCAGATAATCATGTACGGAACGGAACCCTCTCCACGCGAGTTTAACTCGCACTTGTTTCGATATACTTCAATGTATAAAATCGTCTTGAAATTTGGCTAGCACACACGAGAAAACAATATTATAATGCATTCTGAAAAACAGCTGATCTACTAAAAGTTTTTTACTCTTGCGGCCTGCCTTACCCAAAGCAGCGGCCCTAACATGCATGGCACGAAGATAAATTAGAACCGTTTATCTCTAAGTGCGTCTCTCTCACACTAGTGCCGACGAAAGAGATAGAGATAAACGGCTGCTCAATTACGTAACAAAAATTGGTATCACTTTCGCGAAAAGTAAACCAACTGTACCCTTATTTACATCGAGTGCGACTAAATTGGTTTGCATTTCGAGCCAAACTGATACTAATTTGTGTTACGTAATTGAGCTGCGGTTCTATTTATCTTTGTGGTATGCATGTTAGGGCCGCAGGGGGGTTTCACTCCGCACATTAGGTACGCTCGGTAGTCGGACAACTCGGAGCTGTAAATCGCAGTAGGTTGCCGCTCGCTGGCCGATTCGCGCGTCATCAAGTAGCTTAGACGTTTGTTATTGTTGGGTGGCGCGGATAAAACCGACAACCCTAGGGTACACGAAAGAGCACGTTTTATGCGGCGTAGAGAGACGGCATGATTAGGCATATTTTTGTGCCTAAACAACGGTTTTGTTGGACAGCGATTCTTCTGTACGTTGGTACTAATCTATTCTGTGCCTAAAGTTAACAACCCTACGGCCCTAGCAAGGTTGACACAAGGATAAGTTAAACCGTCTTATCTCTAAGTGCGTCTCTCACACTAGTGACTTTCATATTCGTTGATTATTCAACAATTGATTTTATTTAATTTCTATAAGTCTTCATAATTATTATTTATTGCTTTATTACCTTGTAATGTTTCTATTTAATTTTATTTGGGTTTTTATAAAAGTAAAAACAATGATTTGACTTGAAAAGATGATTTTCTGTCGAGTTTCTTGCGGCGCTTCTCAGTAATGATGGTTCTGTCCGAAGCGCTGGTAGATTCAACCCATTGTAATTTATTCATGTGACAAGTAGAAGAGCCCACAGGTGGCCAATTTGCTGAACAAATGATTTGAATTTGAGTGCCGACGCAAGAGCTTTTGACCGCCACAGATGGCTGCAGCCGTCAGCCGATACAGGGTAAAAAAGTCCTTCATTACCTTGACTTAAAGTTGAAATTCGTGTTACTTCTCAGACATGCTTGGTGGTCAAAAGGTTCAACGGGTTTAACTTATTCCCGTGTCTGGCATGTTAGGGCCTCAGCATGCGCGTCGGGCCCCGCCAACACCATGACTTTAAAGGCCATTTTCCAAAAAGGGTCAATAACAGCGTTGCAATGCAAGCCGATGTCGAGTTTATAAATTTACCATGATCAGTTTATAAACGTTTTAACACAGACACTGCCAAACGTATCCTCTAAATATTTACCTCGACGCCTTTCAAATGATATTTCTGCATTGTTTCCAGTAACGAGTCTCATTTTCCCGTCTCGGAATTTGTATGAGCCTTGTGAGTCACTGTCACGCACAAACATAAGGTCATTTATCAACCGAGCGCTTATCACTTACCCATCTAATTCCCGCGATGACATCATTTATTGTACACCGGTTTTTTTTTTCTAATTTTAAATCTTCAAAATTCATTTGTTTTGAATATGCGTATGATTGTTTTTGTTTTCACCGTAACATAACAAATTAGTTTGGATATGGCGTAAAGTGGGCTAGTTGAGTGTTCAGTACAGTCCAAAACAGTACAGTCAACGAGCAGGCATGATCCAGGGTTGCTGTGAGCATTATATGCGGTGCAATGCATTTTTCTGGGCAGTAAACCTTTCCGAGTGCGTGGTTTTATCCAACCAAGACTTAATCGTAGTCAGCTGACTAGTATAGTAACGCATAGAAAACGTACAGAACAAACAAAACACATTTATTTAGTAGATAAAGGGGTTTAATGCGACGCGGTTAGCCTACTTGGGAGTTACCCTGCCTCCGAAGCTAGCGTCCCGGGTTCGATCCCCGGTAAGGGCAAATATTTGTTCCTGAGTCTTGGATATTTCCTATGTATTTAAGTATTTATTTCTCTATATAAGTATGTATATCGTCGTCTAGTACCCATAACACAAGCCTTTAGAATTTACTTTGGGGCTAGATCGATTTGTGTAAAGATTGTCCCCTGATTTATTTATTTATTATTAATGCATAATTTCAAGGTTTTAGGGAAATTAGTTATGTTTTTCATATCCTAACTTCAACCTCCTCTTTTACCCCACCTTACTATTTTATTTCCTAGAGTCCCTAAAAATGATTACAGACGTTCAGTGGGGCCGATTCGAAAGTGTATTCGCTAAAAAGTCACTAAACTTAAAATAAGAAACGTTAAACTTGATTTTGACAGCTTTGTGCTATACAAAATCGAGTTTGCCGTTTCTTATTTTAAATTTAGAAACTTTTAAATTAAGAAGACACTGCGGCCCTAACATGCATGGCACAAAGATAAATTAGAACCGTTTATCTCTATGACTATCTCGTTCGTCGGCACTAGTGTGAGAGAGACGCACTTAGAGATAAACGGTTCTAATTTATCTTTGTGGCATGCATGTTAGGGCCGCTGGGGCAATTTGAAACGGTGTCTTCTTAATTTAAAATTTCCTAAACTTAAAATTAGAAACATCGTGTTATAGAAAATCAAGTTTGACGTTACTTATTTTAAGTTTAGGAAATTTTAAATTAAGAAGACACCGAATCGAATTGGACACACTGTTTTGAATCGGACTCAGTGTTGTACTAATTATTTTTCTTTCAGAGTGGACATTCGCAACCTGTACATAGCGGTGAACGTGAGAATAAATAAAGAGAGTATCACTAGAGTGATCAATGGCAAAATAGTAGCGCTGTGTGAACACCGAGGAGATGATGGCGACAAGGTGTATACCCTGGCCGATAAACCGCTGCAGTGCTACGGGCATGGTTCGTGCCGAATCTCCATTTAATTAGTAAAAATGCTTTAAAGCTATCGCTACCTTTTAAAACAGGGCCTTTATTCAACATTGTCTAAGCAAAATAATAACGCAATAGAAACCAAGTCCGCGCGCACAATTTGAAGCAACAAAATCGGAGCCAATTATGGCTCTAAATTCATACAAACGCCGGGACGCTCCCATAGTGTCAAATGTCAAAGCGCACCGGTTTAGCTTCACTTTTGTCAGGGAGGTTGTATGTGAAGTATCCCTCTACATAAATACATACATAGCATCACGCCCGAAATCCCTAATGGGATGGGCAGAGTCACAAGACTACTTGTGGCCACGTTCGATTAATTAGTCCTAAGATGGTATGATGAACCGTATTGTGATAGGTGATCAGCCCATCGCCCATACAGATAGTCCACCATGTTGGAGAGGACCCGCCCCTTAGTTGACTTTTACGACATGCCAGGATGATAAGCATCTGCACGCATTCTATGCTGTTTCTGCACTCCCAGTGCAGCAGAGGAGGACTATCCTTCTATGGTCTGTAATTCTATGAATGATCTCAAAACGATTTTGCTATGGTATGGTAGTTCTTATGAATTTGACAGCAAAGGCGGCATTGTAAAACCATCGCGATATCTATCGCTTAGGCAATGTCGAATAGGAGCCCGGCTATTGCAAAACGTATTGATATTTACGTTGAACATGTTCTTCACGGTAATGATCGAACACTGACCTTTCAACCGCACTTTAGGTCAAGGTCATCCAGATTATTTTCATTTGATTAGCCGGGACTTAACCTTTTGACCGCCACAGTCGGCTGCAGCCGTCAGCGGATACAGGGTAAAAATGTCTTTCATTACCTTGACTTAAAGTTGAAATTCGTGTTACTTCTCAGACATACTTGGCGGTCAAAAGGTTAATGCTATACATGTGTGCATATTCCAAAGTAGATTTAGCAAATAAAATCTAATTCATTTAAGTCTTGACCCTATACAAATAAAAAATCCAACCTTATCTTTCCTCGCTTTAACATAGCTAAATTAATTATTTGTAAATCGGAACTTCCTGACAAGTGATTCATGTGTCGTCTGACTCATAATTTAAATACACTGACATCATTTATCAAATGTATATAATGAACCAATATTAAGGCAGTATGTTCTCAAGTAAACTAGGTCATATACTGTCATGAATACTTATGAACTGCATAACTGAAACCAGTGCCAAAAACTTGTTCAAAATTGGACGTAGTTTAGCAAGAAGGATCCAAACCAAAATAATTGCCATTAATAATTAAGTTCTATGTCATCGATATAATGTCTAAAATCCTAATAGGTTTTATTGTGGATTGGACCCTTTTCCCTAAATTACGTCCAATTGCAGTGTTTAACGATTTTTGATAACTAATTTGGTATAAAAAGTTGAAAGTATCAACATCAAGTACTTATTGTTTTGCACAGAACTATAATAACTTAGCCCTGTACAGTCATAAATATTTGTGTTATCAGTTACACGGTTGCAATAAAATACCGATTATTACTGATAACTAGAATAATATACGTGTGTCACTCACAGGACTGATTCGTGGGATCGACGAGGAGCGCGGGCTGTGTTACGTGGTGACGCCGGCGGCGGCGCTGGCGCGGGTGAACGCGCTGCTGTACGCGGACTGGGCGCCCGAGCTGCTGGGCCCGGGCCCGCTGCCGCGCGGCACCGCGGCGCCCTACCGCGCGCCCCTCGCGCCCGACCACCAGCGGCTCCTCTCCGCGCCCCGCCGCCGCTACAACCCGCTACAACTACTCAAAATGTCAAGGAGTCCTAAAGTGAAAGCTTCCAGTTAGTTAATAAAATTGTAATTGGAATAATTCCAAAATATCATCTTAAATTATAAAAGGAAGTCTAATTATGTTAATTCATGTATATTTGAAAGATAATTTTGTACTTACAATACTAATAAAACATAACATAGAAGATTGATTTTAACTTAAATATTTCCCCATCCTAAACACCTTGGATTTATAAATGCTGTTTTAAATTTTTATAAAAGTCAAAAAGAGTCTAGAAAAGAACTGTTAAAATATGGGGTTCGTTTATTACTAATAAATTATATTAGCATGCGATGTAATCATACAGAAGTTAAAATTTCACACAAACAAATAGATTACAAAAACTGCCCTATAGGAAAATTATCAGATTAATGGACGTCTTTAGACGCCTCCGCTGACAGGCACTCGGCTGAGTCAGGGCCACCTGTGTCAAATAAACATCCTACTCAATTATACATAACTATTTTATTGAAAAATTAAAATACAAAATACAAAACTAAACAATTGTCTCATCGAGACGGATTCTTGTCGAGGAATAAATCTATATCAGGAAGAAATGCTACTCGATTATATAACTTGATAGTATAGCACGAAAAAATCCAGCGAGCCCATAGACATAGGGCCCACATTCGCCCCGAACTACATTTGTTAAGGCATTTATGCTTACTCTTTATAGATAATCTATAAAATATACAAGTACCAATTGTGAAAGTGTAGCCACACGAATACTGAGTGGATGTGCGAGCAGCGGCGGGACTCGGCGCCGCTGCGGCCGCGCCGCGGTCGTCGTCAACGTAAGTGTCCAGGCAGTATGCGAACCATTCATAAATCAGTCTCCCAACAACGGCACAATTAGAGCAGAGAACACCTGGTCTTCTTCTTCTTCTTGACTTGCAAAGCGGCCCGGGTAGCCGTCTCAAACACCTCACGCACACCTTCCTTGCTCTTAGCAGAGCACTCGAGGTATGCGAACGCGTTGATTTTCTCGGCCATTGCGCGCCCCTCCTGCGGCTTGACGGGTTCCTGCTTCATCTTACGAAGCTCGTTGATGGTGGCAGGGTCATTGCGCAGGTCCTTCTTGTTGCCTACGAGGATGATAGGCACATTGGGGCAGAAGTGCTTTACCTCGGGTGTCCATTTCTCGGGGATGTTTTCGAGAGAATCGGGCGAGTCGACGCTGAAGCACATGAGGATAACGTCGGTGTCGGGGTAGGAGAGCGGGCGCAGCCGGTCGTAGTCCTCCTGGCCGGCCGTGTCCCACAGCGCCAGCTCCACCTGCTTGCCGTCCACCTCGATGTCGGCGACGTAGTTTTCGAACACCGTCGGCACGTACACTTCCGGGAATTGGTCCTTGCTGAACACGATCAATAGGCATGTTTTACCGCAAGCGCCGTCACCGACGATCACTAATTTCTTGCGTATCGCAGCCATCGGTCCTGTAAAACAATGCAACGCAAATAATTACGAGTGAGCGTCAACGCCTTTCGTGACTTATAAATATGGCCGCCGTATAGGATTATGGGTAGGGAGTAGTCAGACAAGCCCTCAATTGTCAATAAGCACCTGAACTAGCGGAAGAAGAACAGCACCACCACATAGTACCCTCACATGCGAGGGTGGTTATTTATTTTATTTGTAGATACCTGAAGATTCTGGCTAATTTCTGCAGAATATTGGCTTATCGACACTACTAATCGTCTTTGCTCATCACAAGCACTTTCGTTTCGTTCGTTCGTGCAATGAGTGTTGCGATTGCAAAAAATATGTAATATGTTCACGAAAGTAAATTTTATGCGAAAATGAATTTGCTTATTGGGTTAAAAATACCAAAATGCGTACCTGAATTCTTTAGTAATGCTTAAATTTATGATTTCACTAGCTTTATTTCAGCAAAAATATTTTTCTAATGACATAAACTCACAGAGTTGCCATATAATGGCAGAATTTGATGACTTCACCTTTTGACACTATGTTTTATTTTTAAATTTCATTATACGCAGCCTATAATCAATTCCGAATAAGCCTGACACACACGATTACATTTTCTTTGCACACAGACATTACACACAAACAGATTCACAGATGTTCATTCAACTGATTCTTATGAAGATGAAGAACTACTAAACCTATTACTAGTTCAGTTAATTTGAATGAATCGCAATAAGTATTATTCTATTTTATTATATTCTACTCGTAGAGTCAGATTTTGTCATCAATGAAGAACAAGTATTTATTTTATTAATAGTGCAATATCCTAAGTATACATACGGTTTTAATATTTTTGTTATATATATATTCAGGTTTATAGCAGTCAATAACAACATCGCCAATGCCCCTGACCTTGATATGGGTGCGTGGAGCTACATATTCACTTAGGTAGTAGGTACATTGCTTGTCATTCATTACTCCATCATTGTTATTAATAGAATTTACACAATTCCATGTATTGCTTAAGGTGATAACCCTAATGTTTACGTCATTGGAGCGGTCAGCATTCAAAGGCATTTTTTATACGTACCTACAGTCAGTATCAAAAAGTTGGATGGTCAAAGTTCTTAAAATATCTCATCATACCCACTCACTATTAGCCTCCTATTCCACAAAAGTTACAAGTGTTACAAACCTAAATTTTTCCATGCAAATTTTCTATAATTAGATATATCAGAATAGCTTTTACCCGTAACTTTGTTTGCATGGAAATGTAGCTTTAAAATACGTTACCGACTTTTTAAATTTAGCCCCAAGCCCTTAGGCACAGAGTAATACTGTGACTATAATATGTAAGATTTGTGGGATAGGGTCCTGGGGTCACTGAACTGCCTGGAAAATTCGTATTATGGGCACGCTAAGGAGGCTTGCTTTAGCGCGCTCATAATACGAATCCATAGGTAGGTACTAATATTATACATGCAAAATGTGTTTGTTTGTTTGTTCTGTTTTCATTGCCAAATGGCTTAACAGGATTCCTTAAAAGTTGGCGCAAATGTAGCCTGTTATATGGAGATGGACTTAGGATACTTTTTATGCCGATATCTTGGAAAGATTTTCAGGAATCGGTTATAAATACAGGAAATATGAGAAATACTACTCCTCGGTAGATGGCGCTGAGATAAACGAATTCCATGTGGGCCAGAGCAGAATAGACAAAAATGCCAACTATAAGATTTAGCCAGTGTGTTTCTGTCGGTTCAGCACGAAGATAATGTTTGATTGGAACTTGAGCGAGATGTCGCCTATCGACCGCCGGGGCATAGGACTCTTAGATTATATAACTAAAAGATACGTTGTAAATTAATTGAACCTTCAACTGTAATGCTTGCTACGCTGCTCCCGCAAACATCAGCGCCCTAATGAAAAAACAAGATGGCTGTATTTTATTAGTACGTCGATTTCAAATATGGTTCTTTGCCTTACGTCATCCAGTGACAGTATGACCAAATTAATAAGATTGTAATAATGCTGTCACAAATAAACACTAAATTGCCAATATTATTTAGTATCATAACCTTACAGGCCAAACAAATGCGCATGGGTTCGTATGAATCCGTGTGGCCTGTAGTTGACGTTTTGGGCGGCATGGCTTGACGGTTTCAACGTTTACTCTATTATTATACTATACTCTAAGATAGGACTTGATGAGGTACTATTTGGGTCATACAAGTTTTGTTTCAGAACTGTCCCCCCCTGTTCCCGAAAGTTAAGGACCCTGAGGCCTCATTTTGTTGCTTGAACTATATCCGCATGTAGGACATTAGGCATAGTTTTGGCCTGTGTGAAGAAAACGTAAAATTATGCCACCGTTTTCGCTAACTTTTGGTCACAGGAGGGACAATTTTTGTTTCTTGGTTTGCCTGTAAAGAAGTAAAGGAAAAGGTATAAGTGATAAACGTTTTAATTAAAGACACTTTATTCTTTATTTACATCCCCAAACGATAAACATAGATTTTCTTTGTAATCATAATTAGTAAATAAACAGCATAATATAAGCAACAAAACACAGCCTGTTCAAAATCACACCAAAAAATAACAGATAGCTCTAAAGGGTGTTTCGCCATTCCACCGTTAGTAACCATATCTCAAAACTAAATTTTAATAATTTATACAGGATACTTTGTACGTATGTACACTACATCACATATCGACGGCTATATACCTTCTATCTGACATTCTTTTGCAAAATTGAGTTTTTTATACCGTTCGAATGAAAATTAAATTTCGCAGATAGGCCTTCGTACATCACCGTCGATATAATAACAGATGCAAATTGACTTTAACTCAAGTTATGTTTAATATTCATCAAAGTGACATTCTAAGGATCGTTCTCTGCGTGTTGCTAAAATGTATACTAATAGGTTAGGCTCCAACTAAAACAAAGTTATATAACACGTAACGTGGCAAGTATTGTACAATTTTGACAATAATGCAAATTCGATTGCAAAATAAACAAAGAAAAGTGACTTATTTACTATAAACGTTGGTAAATATAAAATAAAAAAGAATATAAAAATATAAATGCATAAAATAAAGACATTGATATTGCGGTTAACCTAAGCCCTTTATTCTCTTTCGAGGGTAATAGTCAGTGATCGGCAACACACGTGCCACACCGCGGGATTCAAAGAGGAAATAACAATATGGGCATGACATGATTCGCAAAAATTAAGAGTTATGTTATATGTATTTGTAAATAGAAGTCAGAATATTTAATAAACACATAAAATGTATTATTTTTCATTAAAGAAAATATTGATAAACTTTGGTTTTATTTTATACTGCGTAAAATATTACGTGCACTCATATAAAATGTGTAAGTGTTAAAATATAATCATTTGAAGTGCATAAAAACCTCTGTTCCCTACTTACTGAAATGAGAATATATTATTTTCCTTTACCGATTCGAATGCTGGAATCCCGGGGAATATCCATATTAACATAATGTTTGAGGTCATTGACACCATATGGCACGGGTCTTGCCGATCACTGGTAATAGTACATATATTTTTCTTATAAAATATAATTATCACAATCCCTGGTATGTATTTCTTTCACGTCGGTTTTAACCCCCACATCTTATAAGTCCTGTGAAGCAGCCTGGAAATGAAGAAAATATTTTATTAATATATCTTATTAATGATTATTTTTACTCGAATTTTTGGTAATGACTGTAGTTTTACAAGACGCTATTGAAAATCGAAGCCCCACTATTCAATATGGAAGTTTTCTGAAAAATTCTAATTAGTCCGTCAGTTAGGTTATCAAAAAATATTGAATACATCAAAATTGACAAAGATAACGCGCATCATTGTTCGGGTGTGGGACTTATGACGTCATAAGTACACTTACTGGTACAAAGTGTGCAAAGTCGTGACGGCACGCGAAACTTCAACGCACTATAATCTTCATCGTTTTTTGTTTAATCGACAAAAGAAAAAATATGTGTTCAATATTTTTTTTATAATGTAAATGACGGATTTATTAGAATTTTTCAGTAAACTTCCTTATTCATATTTTCAGTGGACATTTACATAGCAAAATAGATTCCGTTATAAAGTATCGATTATGCGAACAATATTTTTGCTGAAACCGTGAACTTCGCAGGATTTTAAAAATATTCTATATTATGTTTGGTTTGATTTATGATAACTGTGAAAAGTTAACGGTACGTAAGGATACATTAGGATATGCGATCGAAAATCGGTCGGCTCCCAACAACGTCGATCGAGACGGCGGCCAATCGCCCGCCCTGATCAATTGATCTCTGTCGTGGGCTGTCGTATTGACCGCGTAGCAGGCCCTTAACTTTTATGTCTTCCAGGGGGGCTAGCACGACATGCCCGCGATTCGTTTGTCGCTCAGTACGTCTCTGTCCAACTTGTCAAATGTGTAAGGGACGCACTGAGCGAGAAAGGACTCGCGGGCAGGTCGTGCTAGACGAGCAGAGAAGCCAGCCAACAGTAGCCAGCCATAGACAAGCACACGCACTGCCTCGGCGGAGTGTCAACACAATTTTGCAATGGAAAGTGGGATATATTGGCCGGTTTGCGTGTCTACCCAGCTCTACGTTTCTAGAAAAATGGAGGCTTGGTTCGCATAAAAAGTTGCATCGAGAATGGATTCATTTTCACCTTGTGAACACCGGAGAAGCTTTCCCACATACCCGTTTACCCCCTACCCATAACCCATACCAGCGAAGAACATGCCGGTCAGGGTCGCTCGGCCCGACACTGAGATGGCCCGAACGGACACATTTTCACATTCGAAGCGCGTGAGGACTACATTTAGGATCTCGGATTTTGAAAATGTAACTAAATTATTCTCATATATTTTGACCTGTTTTCGCAAAGAAGTTGGCGCACCGAACATAACTTCAAATAACTAAATTCTCTGTTGAAAAATGAAGTTAATAATTTGAGGTATAGTTGTGGCTAGCCACCCAGTGTTGGTTTTTGACCGCGATCATGTATATCATGTATACTCTACGCGGGTCCGATGAATTGGGGGCTGGCGCCCCACTGTCCGTTCATACCCTGCACCCTACCAGTACAAGTGATGTCCTAAAGGCATGCTCATAATTATCGATACTGTTGCCGTATTAGATTAATGCACTTACTGCACTTAATATAGTTTAACGTGCGTTAAGATTTTTCGTAACATGTGCGGTTTCTGAAAAATTAGTCCGTCATTTACATTATAAAAAAAAATATTGAACACATATTTTTTCTTTTGTCGATTAAACAAAAACTGACGAAGAAGATATAGTGCCTTGAAGTTTCGCGTGACCTCACGACTTTGCACACTGTGTACCAATTAGTGGGGCCTTATGACGTCATAAGTCCCCACACCCGAACTTTGATGCGCGTTATCTTTGTCAATTTAAATTGATTTGATAAAGCAAAAAGTACGTGTTCAATATTTTTTGATAATCTAACTGACGGTCTAAGAAGAATTTTGTCAGAAAAATTCCTTATTGTAACTTGTAGCTCTATGAAACAGGGCCCTCGCATGACAAATTACAAGCTCATGGTATAGACAATATCAAATCTTCTAAGTGACCTGTTCTTGTAAACCAGTGTTTTTCAAACCTTGAGTACGCGAACCCTTTACAAGTAAAAATAACTGGCGACCCCCATGACCGTATTACTACGTCGGTAATTTAAACCTGGCTTGCGACCGTGACCCACTGGGCAAGGGTTTCCGACCTCCCCTAGGGTCGCGGACCCACAGGTTGAAAAACACCGTTGTAAACAAACGGACCCACGTGACTGAGCTAATCCAGCCAATCCTGTCAATATTTTTTATCTATGGTATTCCTTGATTAGCTCTTTTTGATCTATGGTATGTCTTCATCGGCTGGTTAGCTGCGTCACGTGAGTTTGTTTGTATTTAGTAACTACCTAAACGAATAGAGTATAATAATTTTAGCTTGTTGTTATTATGCAATGGTCTTTATATATTTTTAACCTTTTGAGCGCCAACATGTCTGAGAAGTAACACGAATTTCAACTTTAAGTCAAGGTAATGAAGGACTATTTTTACCCCGTATCCGCTGACGGCTGCAGCCGACTGTGGCGGTCAAAAGGTTAAACAGTGTGTGAAATGCTAGAACTGTCGTGATTTACCATGGAACTAACAATTTCAACGTGTCCCTTTTGCGCCGACGGTGGCGCCGCTGACAAGTACTATTTTTTAACGCACTATGCGTTAAACACACGTTTGGGAAATTGTTAGTTCCATGGTAAATCACGACAGATCTGGCGGCTTATTCCGTTTATCCACCCTAAAACAGCCACCTTAAGGTGGATACTCGGAATAAGCCGCCAGAACTGTACGGGGTGGATAATCGGATTTTACTTCTGATTGTTCATCCGACTTTTTGCTCTAAGTCAACAGTCTAATAACGATTTCAACAAAAAAAAAACTTACATTACTTCTTTACCACATAAAAAGGTACACCCATGCAAAGCTGGGGCGGGACAGGTAGTAGTTTATAAATTCTGTAATATGTCCAGGAAATGACCAACACTAATTTCATCAGTGAGTAGACGTAAATGTGTATCCTGGATAAACTCGTCTCTTTTAATGTAAATTTGCAATCGTTTTTTAAGTTTCTTTGTTGGATTTAGCGTAATAGCAGAGAATTTCGATGTAAATGACTGTACACAAAAGCGGGAGAAAAAATCGGAAGCAAGATATTATGTAAATTCCGATTATCCACCTCGTTCAGGGTGGATAGACGGACACGCCGACCCTGACTAGAGAGACTTCATAGTGTTCTCTATACTATATTTGATAGTTTGTCATATTCGTATATTTGTATTATTAGGACATGAAAGTTTATATTTCAAATTGTTTCTTTTGATATTTGGAGACCTTACATCTCCATCTATATACTTGACCGTGGAGACTGTCTACACCTCCATTTAACCTAGATTAATCGATTTAGATGTTTCTTTGCTTCAATTTTTATTTTTATTTTTATGACCCTTAGAGACTTTATACATCTCTAAGTTACTTAACTTGTCCAGACGCGGAGACTATACATTTCCCTTATTAGTTATTTATTAGAATTAATTAGGTTTTTATGTTGCACATTTTGTGTTAGTTTTTAGATAAAACTGTACTGCCAAAGTTGAAAAAAGACCTACTGCTGAGTTTCTTGCGGCGTTTCTTCTCAGCAGATGTCACCTTTCGAAGCGGTGGTAGCTTCAGACATGTAAAAGAGCCCAGGTGGCCTTCTTGCAAAATAAATATTTTCATTTCATTTTCATTTTTTTTTACGCGTTTCCGAGTATCCACCTTAGGGCAGCTGTTTTAGGGTGGATAAACGGAATAAGCCGTTCTAGCGTTTCACGCACTGTACAGTTAGCAAAAAAAAGTGTTTTTGTAATTTTTTAGTTTTATTTGGGTCAGATATTGAATATCTCAATTATTCAATAGCTCGGATAGATATGCTAACAATGGCTGCATGATATAGCTTGCAACCAATTTTGACAAATATTTCGTACTTAAATCTTTACTAATGCTCTGTCACGGGACCTTTAGTTGTAATAAAACAAATAAATACATTTGTATACATTTATTACTAGTTACCAATAACATTACGTTATATACTGGATAGGACAATTTTATACAGGATGTATTTCTTTGGACATACTTAAACTGATTACCGCATAAGAGTATTACATTTTTCTCTTACTAATATATAATACCATAGCCACTTGAGATCACTTTTCTATGAAAATAATACAAGTGAGGTCATTAAAGGAGAAATAATTTTATGACGAGTGAAACTACAGCGACCCTAGCAAAGTTGTCACGACGACAGTGGCGAAGCGTCAAATATTTCCTAAGGTAAGCCGGAAGAATTAGAACCGTACGTGCGAGTCTGATATTTAGTAAGAGTAATTATGGACTTCACTGACAGCTAGCCGTAGCTTTCTAGCTTGGTAAAGCTGTCAGGAAGCGACTTGTAGGCAGGCTTCGCCACTGCACGACGATAAGTTATCTTCATCTTATCTCTCAGTGCGTCTCTTTCTTCGACATTAAATGAGACAGATGCGAGATGCTACGAACGCTGTTGACGCGTCTATAAGTTATTATATTAATGGAAGATGTATTTATGTTAATTAAATACGAGTCAATGTCCACATCAATTTTCACTCACATTTGATATTGACTGATAAAATTTCGCATTTAATTGACATAAATACATAAGTAATTAATACGATAACTTATTCGTGATTTCAGAGTTTCACCGACGTACTATAATTACTCTAGAGTTTTGGTGCGAAAGACCATAAGAGGATTTTTAACTGAATTTTATTTTAAAACTAGCGGACCCAGCAGACGTCGTCCTGCCCGGTGAGTCACCCTTATCATTTAGGGGTATGAAAAATAGATGTTGGCCGATTCTCAGACCTACTCAATATGCTCACAAAATTTCATGAGAATCGGTCAAGCCGTTTCGGAGGAGTACGGGAACGAAAATTGTGACACGAGAATTTTATATATAAGATTATTGCGTATACAATTGTCATTTTCTATTTTGGTAAGAAAGAAAATTAATTGTTTAAACTTTCTCAGGTCTCGTCGCGAGACCATTACGATACGTATTCATAAGTTACAATGACTTCCCGAGTACTCAACTAACATAGAACTAGAATCTTATTACAAAGGCATAGAGTTTATGGTTGCCTAACTTTCTCGTTGATTACGGTAGATCGTTTTTTTTTACGCGGCATATGGTTCATAGGCAGGCCTGCCGGCAGGCCCTGCCAGTTGGGTAGCGGCGTTACTTCTTTACCTTGTTCCATGCGACGATGCCGTAGGTGAGCCCGGCGCCGAGCGCGAACGCGAGCAGGTACGGCAGCGCCGCGAGCGACGGCCCGTGCCGCTTGCGCATCAGCGTCGTTATGAAGTTCAGCTTCGAGTCGGTGTAGGGAGGGTAGCGGCCGCTGGAACGGTAACGACAGCATTTTATTAACAAGCATTCATTTAAGGATGTGTACCACGTCCAATCCGCAATACATCTATTTGATTTTTCAAGTTTTTTTTTTCATTTGCACCAAATAACGGCAATGAGTAATTTTGTATGAATAATGATTTAAAATTAGAAATTGTGTGATTATTAATAATTATTTACTATGTGAAATAAAATTAGAACCTGATTTGACTACTCGAGTGACAACAGCGCTAGCGGCCTTTCCCTACCGTTCGACGTTACGGTCCGGACACATGGAAATTCAATCAAGAATATTTCCGTGGTAACAACGGTAACGACATTTTTATTTGTCATCAAAAAATCGAGGGGAGTACAAAGTTATAGAAAAGAAATTTTCTGATTATAAAAGTACTATGGGACAGAAACATTTTTCGCTTTTTCTTGTAATTTAATCAACTTCCGGTACAAATAACACAGGCACAGCACATGACACATGTAATCTTAAATGTCATTTATCTCCTTTAAAAGAACGGTAAAGTGGTTTTATTTTTTATTACACTTATGCGAAACGACTAATATTACCATACTTTTCAATTTCAGCGAAAAATATACAAATTGATATATTGGGTATACATATACATCCCTAAAATCTCTTGAATCAGTTCCCGTGGTGGGAATGAGCTGAAATTTGCTACAAATGAAAACACTGCACTATTAAATACAAGTGGGCCGCTGCTACCGCGCATAAAGGCTAAGAATAGCCATTCAGCGTGGCAATGCAGCTTGCGTAATGGGCACCCTGCCGCGGGGACCAGATTTTTTAAATTTATTTTAAGTAATTTTAGTTTAGTTTTATTTTATATCTAGTTAAATTTTTACTTTAGTTTTAGTTTATATTTTGTTAGTTGGTTGGTACTATTTTATTTTAATAATTTTCGTAAAAATGCAATTTCTTACCTTTAGAACGCCACGGTTGAATGCGAGACGTCGAGTGACGGCTGTAGCCGACAAAATGTATGGAAAACGGCATGCCGTGGAGTCAGGGGCACGGAAACCGGCCGGCGGAACGGGGCCGACAGCAGAGTTCCGTGCCCCTGACGCCACGGCATGCCGTTTTCCATACATTTTGCCGGCTACACCCGACTGTGGCGTTCAAAAGGTTAACAAAAAACTTATTTAGAAATACGCGGTTTGTAGAAAGGCCCTCAAATATTAAATGAACAATGCTAGGATTATAGCAGACTCATTAGATCAATAAATAAATATAGTCACACTCAAGGACCCAAACAATGATAACGTCTTGAGTTGTTGGAACTCTTAAACGATCTGACCCAAAGTCAAGTGTAATTATTTTATGATAATGGTACCTGATTGGCGGGAATCGAACCTGCGACCCCGAGCTTCGTGTCTCACTGGGCCATCGGTCGGTCAAAGCAAGAGGAGATACTCACGAAGCGAGCTTCTCTCCCAGCGGCGAGAAGTTCTTGATGAGGCAGCTCTTCTTATGCGTGAAGGTGTCGAACGTGGCCTTCCCGTGGTATGCGCCCACGCCGCTGTAGCCTACACCGCCGAACGGCAGCGTCTCAACTGGAACATTGGACTTTATTGAAAGGACAGTAGAGTATTAATTGTATCAACCCAAAACAACAACGCTTTTAGAAACCGTATTATGCTTCGATGAAAATTTATAATTTTTAATGTTCTAATTGGGTAGGTAAAGTTTTTTGAAGACAGCCATAATATATTAAGAAAGTGACAGTTACTTTCTTTTTCTTTATTTAACTTAAGACAAAGATTTAAACAAACACCCGAGCAAACGGCTGTAAAGGGGGAAATGACATCGCAAACATTTAAAAAAAAAAACTGCTGAATATGAAAAGATATGAAATAAAAATTTTATTTAATAAATTTTCTTGGTCCCTGAGATGTCCACTATTAAAACAATGTATTATATGCCCGTCGTTAAAAACTTTACCTACCCAATTACGACCATAGACTAGTAAATGGTGTTTAAAAAAATTGCCGAAGTGGAAATTTAACAAGTGACACGATAGTCAAATTAAAACTTTCGTGAGACATTATGAATACTTCAAAAACACACGGCTTTACTCACGATTTATTGTCAATGCGCGGGTTGATCTGACCGGGACCGCACTCAAACCCTGAAGGACTCTAATCGAGTTCGAAACATGTCGGACTATTTCTGACAATAAATCGTGAGTAAAGCCGTGTGTTTTTCAAGTATTCAAGTGACACGATATTATTAGACTCATAAGTAGTTATCTGACTTTCTACTCACCATATTATATTCTATTATCGCTTGTTAAATTTACGGTAAACCCTTGACGTGCAGTTAGTGACATAATATTATAATTATGAATAAATAAGTATAGCATGCTGACTGCTTATAAATCCAAGGCTAATAGCAAAATTCACAAAGGTCACTCAAATTGATATTTAATAAAGTGACGTTTAAGTGACGTTTATGTATAGGCTGACAATTAATTTTTAATCTCTAATCAAATGCTTAAGTAGCGTTTGTGAATTCGGCCATAAGCTACACATTATTTACAGGATTTAAAAAGGACTAAGGGCCCCGCCACTGATTTTCCATACAAGCATTGAACCCGCTTTTCACCCCTTCAGGGGTTAAATTTCGAGAATACTTTCTTAATGCGCGCCTACACCTTAAAAGACAGCTACTTGCTAATATTTCCGGTTTTGTAAGTTATATACCACTAGGCACTAAAAAGTAGAATGGCCCACATATATGTTGGACGGATATGATGTGAACGGGGATTTCATCAAATCCCAAAGAGAGATCACCAACTCACTCACAGATGTTGAAATGACAACTCTATTTATGGTCAATTCTCTAAGAAAAATAAGTGATTCGATTTGATCCAAACCCTAAGCTGTTTTAGTGAAAAGCGGAAACGGAACAAGTAATGACAACACTATATTCCTATTTCCCCAAACAAATTAAGCGACGGTCAATTCTAACATATATTAAGATACCTAAAACGCTTATGTGCGTGTCCGTTACATGTATGTAGTGCCATACCAACTTTTTATTTTCATTATTTTATTACACTATTGTATATCGGTTTATAGATAACTACCTACCAAATTTCATATCTACATAGCGGCAATAGTCTCTGAGTAAAAGGGTTACGTTTTTTGCCATTTGGCTACGGAACCTCATATTTATAACAGGCGGGCGCGCATGAATAGAAGAAAACCGGCATAGTGCGAGTCGGACTCGCGCACGAAGGGTTCCGCACCATTATCTATATAAACGGCAAAAAAATCATGTCTGTTGTATGGTGCCCCTCTTAAATATTTGTTTTATTTTAATTTAATTATTTATTTTTAAAGTGAATATAAATCTAAATATTCTGTGAATATTTCAAGCGTCTACCTGTTGCCGTTATCAATATCGAGCAAAAACCAGCAAAAAAAATCACGTTTGTTGTATGGGAGCCCCCTTAAATATTTATTTTATTCCGTTTTTTAGTATTTGTTGTTATAGCGGCAACAGAAATACGTCATCTGTGAAAATTTCAACTGTCTAATTATCACGGTTCATGAGATACAGCCTGGTGACAGACAGACAGACGTACAGACGGACGGACAGCGAAGTCTTAGTAATAGGGTCCCGTTTTACCCTTTGGGTACGGAACCCTAAAAATGTCAAATTAACAAACTTGTTGAAAATATAGATGATCACATATGCGCACTTAAATTAAGTGGTATAGAATCAAATGTATGATTATTTTCTTTTAAAAAAGAGTAGCGTCCAAACCTCCCATCTGCATCATAGTGTCGTTAACGCACATCCCTCCGCTGCTGGTGCCGTTGACTATGGTCGACAGAACCTCCTGGTTCTTCGAGAACACGTACATCACTAGCGGCTTTTCTCTACACGAGCAAAGAGCACGGTCAGACCACCACCACTATACCGCCAGAGCAGAATTTCCAGGTTGAAAATTTAGCGTGGAAATAGCTTTGTAACTTCTTTGGATAGAAAAGGTAATTCTGCTCTTTAAGTTTTCGCATTTGAAGAAAGGTAAGAGATATTAATAAATAATTATTTCATTAGGAAGTGATTAATATCTGTCTGTAGGATTTATTTACAACTAGCAAAATAAAACTTTACAAAAAGTAATACATATACCGGGATTTCTAGCATATCGTTTACATAGTAAAGTTACATTAAGTTACCTAAATATGAAGTCCACAACCACCTCCACCAATCCACCATACATCTAAATACAAATACCACACCATTACCACCGCCAGTACCCTTCTAAACCACCTTTATTAGCTTCTAGAATGTTAAATATAAAGCTCCAACAGTGCACTTATTGAGATGCATTCAAGTAGATGTACACATCTCCGATACAAGAGTATTCAGCTCGCCAGCACAAAATTCATCATTTGAATAAAACGCCATGTGAAGTACAGATGTAGTGCATAATTAGTTTCCATCGTGTTTTATCGGAAAAGTTCGTATTTATCGTGCTCTTTCAATTAGCTTCAGCAGGCCGCCAATTCTCGGTGCATTCGAGATAATCTCACAATCGAGATTAAACGTCAGTGCATACAGTCATTTGACACAATTGTATGAATCTGATGTTTAATCGCGCAATCGACATTATCTCGAAAAATCGAGAATTGGGGCCCAGTAGCCATCAATCATACCATGCTGTCATTTTTCATTTTGACATCTGACAGTAAATTATAAAGTTTCATATTAATGGATATAAACATGTCACTCATTTAATACAATCATTAATTGACACTTCGGGTCCCGTCGTCTTCCGATTGAGATCCGAGATTTCCCGATAGAAACATTATTCACTATATCTGTATGAAGGTTAACTTCATTATGTTTAATGAGTAAACCTATCAATATAATTCAGTCATTGTATGCACAATGGTGACAGACAATGATATAAGTATGTATAATATCTTTGTTAGGTATGACAAAGTTACAAAAATAATGATGGAATGTACCGGACCATCACAATCAATATCAGATATTATACTCTATTCGTGTAGTGGGTCCTTTCACGAAGTTACAATTTTACAAGCATCAAACTGGCAGCACTGATGACAGATCCCATACATCTTCCTTGCAGTGTTGCCAGTTTTTGCCCACAAAATTGTAACATGTAGCTTCGTGACGGCCACAGGTAGATAACTAAATGTAAAGAAACTTACCCACGTGATTTAGCCAACCAGCCAATCAAGAAATACTATAGATAAAAAAGTTTAGTATTTTACATTAAGTTTACTACTAGAATAGAGTATAAATACTGTATTTATCTACCTTTTGTTAGTGTGTATCGCGTAAAGACCCTAACTTAGCTCAAAAATTCAAATAATTATACAACACATTGGGGCGAACTCGAAGCAGTGTTCGCAAAATTTAATAATAGCTAAACTTAAAAAAAAATTGACAGCTTGGTGCCATACTAAATTGAATCGTTTCTTATTTTAACTTTAGGAAATTTTAAATTTAAGCGACGCCGATTCGAATTGGACACAGTTGCAACTCGGCAAAAAACAGTTATCGTACTCAAGTAGCCAGATCGGATTAGATAGATACATTTTACGAAAGCTTTTGATCATCACTTATTCGCCTGTGCCCAAAATAGTATTATCCTCTGTCATACAGGAACAAAATTATATTTTTACTTCACATGACGCATCACTCTCAGACTAAGTTTACCGACATTTTGTGCTCCCTTGCGACCTGGGACCCTTGCGACTCTTACCGCCGTAAAACATGATCGTGTCGTTGATGGCCAGACTGCCCGATCTGGTTTGTTCTCTGAACAACTTCTTTATTTTCCCCTGATTGGTGAACACGTAAAGCACTAATGGGTGTTCCCTGAAAACGTTTGGATGGTTCACCGAGGATATGCAGCATGATGGACAGCACTCGCATACTAGTGTTTATCGCACACAGCATTCTTCTTATTCGCACCGGGTAAGGTCTGTTCGCCGAGAGTTGATAAAATAGTAAAAGGTCAGGGCTTCTTAACTCATTACAAATAGCGGCCCGCTAATTATTTTTACCGATGATAATATAAAATTAAAGGGATATTATATTTTTCATAGAATATTATTATTAATTAGCCTAACCGCTAAACAGAAAGCAACACGCGAACACCCAAACGATACACTCGAAGCCAATGACATATTATAGAAAGAAACAAGACACGTCATATTCATACTCAACGCGTTTTAAACGTTTATTTTCGACCAGTGCAGATTTACGTGACATTTGACGCGCACGTACAAGACATTAATTTGCAATATGGCGATTGTGTATATGAACAAAACAAATGCGTGACTCCGCACTTGACAACATCTGCGTCCCTCGTACCACGAAACTCAGTGCGTTTGCGATAGTTAAGCGACATTCGCTATTTCGAAACTATATCATAATAAGTATTTATCTACTCTCGGCGAACAGACTTTAGTCGAAAGTGAGAGATGCTTCATGTCCGGTATAAAAGCTAGTAAGCAGGTTACCCGGTTCGTAATTTCACACACGATGAATGCATAATTATTATAAATAACGAAGAATTAATTGGGCCTTTACTGTTAAATTCAAGGATAACTCAACCAATTTAATATGAACACACCAAAAATATGTTTAGATTTTTTACATTGGTTTTCAATGTCAATGGTGTATCATAAATTATGCAATAATTTGATTCATATCTGGATATGGGCTGACCACTATATTCTCATAGCACGGTCAGTAAATTAGCTGCCATTAGGGAACCTGTGGCCTGATACATAATTACTTTCTGGTTGGTATGACTTTAACAAACTGATGTCCAACGCCCATGACATGGAACGATTCTATAGTATCATGAATATGTTACTTTTTAGTATGCAAGCAAACCTCCTGATGGCCATTCAAAAATGGCTTTTAATACCATGACATAAAGCCTTCGTCAAAAATGAGCAGGCAGAAATTACTACGTTAAATAAATGAAATGGTTCCAAGTAATGTTACAAAATTTAAAATTCTGATAATTCACATTCTCCTTTAGCTTGGCTGCAGTTGGCTAGACAGATCTGTCCAAATAAGCCAAACAATGGCTTACTTGCACAGAAGGCAATGCAAATGAGCCTTGAAACAATGAACCTCTTGTATAATATTGTAATTATTTTTGGTATACCTCACAAAAATGAAACTAATTTAATTGACGTTTTTAATATTGCAACTACGCCCCGGCCAATTGAGAAAGATTATTCATAAAATAGTGGTTCAGTAACCCAATCACAATGGGGATGATGCCTGGGTAAAAAAAAATCTAATTAGCCCGTCAGTTAGATTATTAAAAAAATATTGAACACGTATTTTTTGCTTTATCAAATTAATCAAAATTGACAAAGATAACGCGCATCAAAGTTCGGGAGTGGGGGAGCATGACGTCACTTCATGATAAAAAGTGTACCTAGGCGTGACGTCACGCGGAACTTCAACGCAATTTTTTGTTCAATATTTTTTATATTTTTTGATAATGTAGATGACGGGCTAATTAGAATTTTTCAATCATCAGGCCTATTGTATTCGTGGTATTGTACAAAACACTACAGCAAAACAATACCTTATACCAATGCAATAAGAACTTTGACGGTGCATTGGACTCTTCAGAAACTTGCTAGATCAGCCTCTACCGCTTAATAACATATTATTTATCTGTGAACCACCAGTTATACTCACTTGAGATCTGAACTGGGAAGTAAAGCTAGTCAAGGTAAATACAATGTCGCAGCTAATATACTATACTTAAATGTGATACTACAAAAGAACAGGTTATATTTTCCTTGTTATTATCCTGAGATGACTGAACTGTTTCGGAACATCGCGTGCGGTGTTTCAAAGTGATTCCATTGAAACCATTTAATAATTTACAACACTATGATTTACGTAATTTACTTGTGCCAAAACAAAACATTCAAAAAATTTACTGAAAACAAAACACTTCAAAAGCAATGAGCGAAACATACTTTAAAACAAAAAAAAAAAACAAAATTCACACATGAAACAATGCTTACACTAGGTTCTTGTATAATTGGATAATCAAACTATCCAAACACGTTATAAAATCCCACTGGCCAATATTTGGATAAACTATATCCAATTATTTGTATATTTTAATAAAATAACATACATAACGAGAATAATTTAAATTAAAGTCAAAATAACTTTCTACTCCGACGGCCTCTTTAGATGCATCAGTAAACAAGAACCGAGCATAATATCATCAATATAAACACATCAAATCAAAACAAAAACCAACCGAGAACAAAACTCCAAAGCCAGACTCACCTTTCATTGATGAACTTGATCGCTTCATAGGCGTTTTCAACAGTTAGAATGGGCAGGATGGGGCCGAATATCTCGTCCTCCATGATTTTGTCGGAGGCCGTGACATTGGTGAGGACCGTGGGGGCGATGTACTTGTCTTGGGCGTCGTAGTTGCCCCCGATAGCGATTTTGTCTTTGCTAGCATCTACTAATGCTTGGAGACGGCTGGAAACATTACACACATTTTCAATTGCAAGAATGGCGGATAACCTCCTATACTTGAGCGACACAACATAAATTATTCAACCTTGATTCGTATTGCTATGCTGCCGTCCAAGTTAATGATAGGCATCACTAATGAATTAAATACCTAAATACGAGTTTGCTTTGAAAACGACATAAAAAAAAAGATTTGTCATAATTGGGGCCTCCTGGCGTCAAAAATTTTCAATAGGTAAGGCTACATTATTTTTATTTTTTACAATGTCATAGTCTGTGCACCGACTTTTTTGCTGTAAAAGACTTTGGACTTGGCTTCCGCTCACCGCAGGTATGGTAGCGTTCCGATGATTAATAACTAGTACTTTACGACCGCATAATAAACACTTCATTCTAAAACTAAAACTCACTTAACCTTTTGAACGCCACAGGCGGCTGTAGCCGACAGCAGATTTCCGTGCCCCAGACGCCACGGCGTGCCGTTTTCCATGCATTTTGTCGGCTACAGCCGTCACTCGGCGGCCGGGCACGCTTTCTCACATTCAGCCGTGGCGTTCAAAAGTTTAAAAAGGAGTTCGCTTTCCTTCCTGTTTTAATGTTTCCACTCACCCAAAATGTCTGTTGTTGACGATCCTGCATAGATCTGGCGATTTCTGAGGGTCCTCTCCATACCACTCCTTAAGAATCTTCTTGGCCATTTCAACGAACTTATCCTGTATTTCTTTGGTGCACAGTACATAGTCGGGCGCGATGCACGTTTGGCCCGTGTTGATGAACTTGCCCCAAAGGATGCGTTTTGTTGTGAACTCTAAGTTCGCTGTGTTGTCGATGTAAACGGGGCTAGAAGAAAATGATAAATGTCAAGTAATTGATTTGCAGCTTTTGACCATTTTATTGATGTATACAAAACGCGCAATTTCTTTAGAATTGGGGACTGTCTTCCCCCATCATATGCTCGCTCGCACGCTTGCGACTTCTGTATATGTCGGGGGAACAGCATCAGTTTCTAACTGTGCGTAAACTGGAGATTTCGTTTTTTTTTGGCTTGAGTATTTAGTGTCAGTATTTTAAAATGAATTAAAAAAAAACAAGTCTATGTGCCTTTTAGAAGATTCTTTCATAAGTGTAGTATATTGGGTGAGCGTCAAGTTGGCGTACCTTTCGAAGATATCCAGGATCTGATGATTCCAAAAAATAGTGCCTAAATAGTACACAATTAGTACCGAGTTAGAAAAAATTGTAAAAAATATTAAGTAAATTAAAACTTTTACTTACATTCTGCTTAAAAGATTGAAAGAACCAATAATAAATATAAATAAAATAAGACTTTTGTACGCGACAGTACTATGACAATGAAGAATATTCATCCATTATTTTTTCAATGTTCTACTTAGCTTTTCTGTTATGCTTTTGTCGTAAAAGGGGTACTATTTCAGGCACTATTTTTTGGTATATAGCTGGCTTAGGAATTCAATGGCTTTCTGTGTGATCTCGGTCGGGTACGCCAGCTTGACGGTGCAAAATATTTTACCCGTGTAAGAGCTACGAAGTTGTGACTTCGGGAGCCAGGGGTACTATTTGTGCACTATTTTTTGGGATATAGAGCATATTTGGGAACAGCACCGTACTCGAGAACCAAAACGGGTACGCCAGCTTGACGTCAAGTTAGCGTACCCGTTAAACAGGGCTCATATCTCCGAAATTACGAAGGTTCTATTTTTTTTAACTCGTTAGTACCGAGTTAGGCACTAATTAGGCACTATTTTTTGGAATCATCAGATCCTGGATATCCTCCACGGGTACGCCAACTTGACGCTCACTATATTGGAATACAGTTCAACACGAGATAGGGTAGGCTTATCAATAAAAATGGGTCAATATGAACAATACAGTAATCTATAGTGTTATAAGGGCAGTAGACATTGACAACCTGAGCTACAGGCGACGGCAGCAGTGTAATATATAAAATGCTGTTTTTAGGGTTCCGTACCCAAAGGGTAAAAACGGGACCCTACTACTAAGGCTCCGCTGTCCGTCTGTCCATCCGTCCGTCCGTCTGTTACCAGGCTGTTTCTCATGAACCGTGATAGTTAGACAGTTGAAATTTTCAGAGATGATGTATTTTTGTTGCCGCTATAACAACAAATACTAAAAAACAGAATAAAATAAGTATTTAAGGGGGCTCCCATACAACAAACGTGAATATTTTGCTTTTTTATAGATAATGGTACGGAACCCTTCGTGCGCGGGTGTGCCTCGCACTTGGCCGGTTTTTTTTGTACCTTTTCCCGCCCAGCTCGAGAGTGACCGGCGTGAGGAACTTAGACGCGGCGGCGTGCACGATCTTGCCGACGGCCGTGCCGCCCGTGTAGAAGATGTAGTCGAACCGCTGCTTCAGCAGCTCCGTGGTCTCCGCCGGCCCACCCTCCACTACTTGTACGGCTTCCTAGAGTGTGCACGGGTTTTAATGGGAAAACAACAATACCCGTTTAACCTTTTGACCGCCAAGCATGTCTGAGAAGTAACACGAATTTCAACTTTATGTCAAGGTAATGAAGGACTTTTTTACCCTGTGTCAGCTGACGGCTGCAGCCGACTGTGGCGGTCAAAAGGTTAACAAAAAGGGACTTTAAGGACAATGCACACGGCGACGGCAGCGAAAGAGTTGTCACAAGGATTATATCTGTCTGATTCGACTGGAGTTCCGCTAGGGGCAAACTTTGTGCGATAAGGATTAATGTTTGTTACCCGAGTCATGGATCTTGAGTATTCATATATTTATCTATACAAGTATTCGTATCGTTGTCTAGAACCCATAGCACAGGGAACTCCTAGTTTACTAGAAAACTGTGTTTTAGTGTCCAAGATATTATTATATTACTATTTGTGCCCGCGACTTTGTCCAACCAGTCAGAGGCGTAGTTAGCTGGGTAACCAAAGGCCTTGTTGCAAAAAATATCTGGTGTCCTAACTAAACTGTTTAGGTTTTATCATGTAAAAATATGAATATTTATAAATACTTCAAAGAACCAAAGCTACTTTATCATCAGCTCTTTATCTGCTGTAATTATGTAGAATTATTTTTAATTTTATCAGTATTATTGTTATTATTCTTATTGCAATTATTGTACTGTATGGATCATAGTTATCTGAAATAAATGTTTTATTATTATTATTATCGTGCACTGCAGCGCACGGCAAAGCTACTTACCTACTACATGTGTGTGCACAAATGTTTTGTGTGAGCTTTAGTGATCGCCTAGGTTGTACAGGTGGAGAGTTTATTAACGTATATTTGGATTAATAATATTGGGAATTCTCCTATATTATTTCAAATTAGTTGCCATGTTTAAACTCGTGTTGCTACCTATTTACATTCTGAAGGTGGTCATTTTTTTGCTACTTCAATACGAGGTTTGCTGGTCAGGGTCTTAGGGCCCCCTGAGCTTAGGGGCGCCGGTGCACTGCACCGTCTAGCCCTTCGGTAGCGACGCTACTGCGTCCAGTCAATCCCGGGAATAAGCTATCTCCATTCCAAATTTCATCTAAATCCTTTTAGCCCTTGAAGCGTGAACGAGTAACAAACACTCACAAACTTTCGCATTTATAATATTAGTGTTATGTATAAATATTTATTTGGCATTCTCGAATGTACGTCTGCATTGATATTATAGCCAATGCCTTAATGTATTAGTGTTATTCTTGTGTGAATGCATGGCGTAATTACAGTGGATTCATCCGTACTTGTCTTATTTGGTAAACAAGTTTCTAACCTCAAAATGTGCAATTTTTGGATGAAACAGCTGTTTTATCCTGAATAAAGCAAACCTAGGCTAAAAATTAGCAAAGTAGCATCTAAAATATTGTCTCCGGTTCGGAAAACAGTTGTTTTAGGCAAAAAAAGGTGCATTTTGAGGTTAGAAACTTGTTTACCAAATAAGACAAGTACGGATGAATTCACTTTACGGTTCGATGACACTTACATTATCCAGGTACTTAGGCAGGAACTCGGCCACGAAGTTGGCGCAGGCGACGGAGAGCTCGCTCGGCTTGACGATGACGGTGTTGCCAGCTGCGATAGCGCCAGCCATCGGCAGCAGCAGCAGCTGCAGCGGGTAGTTCCAGGCGCCGATGACGAGCGCCACGCCGTAGGGGTCGTTGTAGATCACCACTTCGTCCAGCATGTTCACGAAACCTTTCGATGGCTGGAGAAAATAATATAAACATCACCAGAGGCGTATTTTAAGATTAGGCGCCCCGGGCCAGTTAGCTTTGCCGCCCCATTAAGTAATAAAAAAGCGCCCAGACAAGGCCGCGAAGCCGCCCCGGGCCATGACCCTCTTGGCCCTAGGGTAAATACGCCCCTGAACATCACACCTATACCTTCTACGCATCCATGTGTACTTTACTGCTCTTTAAATGGTCATCACCTGACATGCCCTGTGTTTTAATCTGAACCTTCTTACCTTAAACATAAAGACGCCCTTTGTGTGAAATAGTGTTTGCAGTTACGACCTTCTATTTTACAGTAGCGATTGGCGGTTTCACTTCACAATGAAAGAAAATGGCTTTGTTTGTCAGATAGGTAGCTAATGGGATCGGGAAAAGAAAAAGAGTTACTACTATAACTATAGTTTGGCGTTCAACTTGGGTGGCGACGTGTGGTAGGGAAGGGAAGTGTAAAGGAATATCCCTCCCACCGCACCTTTCCCGCGCCGCGGGCACCCTACCCGCGTCTTACCGCGCAGCTCCCTAAGGCGCGGTACAGCGGTTGTAACTAATAGTATATAACCATTAGGCAATATATAAACAAAGGCATAGGTATATTCGACATTGCCTGGTTGAGGGAGACGATCGCTGAGATACGCGTCATACTCGTTAACGGGTGCTGTCTGTGGGGTCCGGGCACGTCATGCTCGCAAGGAACATTGTAATTTGTTAGTTTTTGATTTATTTGTATCTGAACCTGACTAGAGAGACTTCATAGTGTTATCTATACTATATTTTATAGTTTTTCATATTTTTATGGTTCCCTAAACGGAACCCTTATTGGATCACTCGGTGTCTGTCTGTCTGTCCGTCTGTCACAGCCAATTTACTCCGAAACTATTGGACCGATGGAAATTTGGTACACATATGTAGGTCAGTGACCGTAACACAGACGCGTAACGTAAATAAATGAATTTTAAACATGGGGGCCACTTTTGGGGGGCAATTAAAAATAAAAATAAAAAAGTTTTGCAATCTGTATCGTGTAACATATCAAATGAAAGGGCTCGTTGTGAGAATATTATATATATATATTAGAGATGCAACGGATAGTGGTTTGGCCGGATATCGAATATCCGGCATGGCCATTGGCCGGATAGACGGATATCCGGCCGCACACGTGCTATCTCTATAGCTGTGTTAGCTTGCGCGGCCGTCGCGCGTCGAGCAAGTTTCAACTTGTTACGAATTGTAAGTGCTTTGAGGTTAAATACGCGCCTTATTACGTCAGTTGGGAATATTTGAACGTGCACGACGTGATGTTACAAGTTCGTTAGACTTCTTATAGGTTTTCCTGTAATCTATAGGTAAAGAACTATATTTTGTATTTTTTTCTAAATTTTAGGCTTGGTAGTTTCGGAGATAAGGGGGGGGAATGGTCAATTTTTGCCTATTTTCCTAAATAACTTCCAAACCATTAATTTTAAAATTCCAAAAAAAAACATTTTTAAGATCCTCATAATAAGCCCTTTCATTTAATATGTCACATGATATAGTTTGCACAACTTTTTTTTTAACTTTCTAGTTTGCCCCCAAAAGTGGACCCCATGTTCAAAATTAATTTATTTACGTTACGCATCCCTGTTGCGGTCACCAATTTACATATGTATACCAAATTTTAAATCAATCGGTCCAGTAGTTTCGGAGCAAATTGGCTGTGACAGACGGACAGACAGACAGACAGACAGACACACGAGTGATCCTATAAGGGTTCCTTTTTTCAGTTTGAGGTACGGAACCCTAAAAATAAGAGGAAACTAAGTCTTAATTTAAAAACTGATGTTAATTTTGTTTATTTCTGATGGCTTTTATTTGTGTTATCGTATTTCTGATCCAAGTTTATACTATCTGGTATCCGGCCGGATACTGACTCACTATCCGGTATCCGGCCGGATAGTAAAATCATGGCCGGATACCGGATAATGACCGGATAGCCGTTGCATCTCTAATATATGAGTAAGATGAATAGTTTGGAAGTAATTTAGGAAAATAGGCGAAAATTGACCATTCGCTCCAGATAGGTCTAGCTGATCCCTTCAGGTACGGAACCTTAAAAATTCATCCATCAATGTAAGTGTATTTACATAACGACTGCTTTGCGACCACCTTAACGACATTACAATAAAGTTCAAATTTCGAGTCAACACAATATCGAGATGCGAGTTTAAGAAAGTAATATGTCGATCGACAACTTGATTCATTTGCGTTGTGACCACTTTATCAAAGCGAAGTATTTATATCGGAACAATGACAACATAAGCCCTACATTGCCACTGTACACAAGAAGACAATGAAGCGATAATACAATCACATACTGATTACATTACGAAATTTACTGGCACTTTATATTTTTTAAATAGCCTGTTTAGTTTCTGGACTTTATGAGTAGAGATTAAGCTTTGTGTGCAATGCTTTGTTTATTTTGGGTCATACACCTTCCTAGTCACTCACACAACACCTGTTACAAGGATTCTAGAGCTTTCTAAACCAAACAAGAGTAGGCGTACACAGGGGCCGCCTTCGCCTTAGTTTTATTATAATTATAAGTATTGAAAAATGGTACCTTAAAAGTGATATAACATACACCATACATATTTGGAATGGGCTAATTATTCGCATTCCTTTGATAGCCACATTGTAAAAATCTATTTTTTTTTAATCCCCCCACAATTTTCTTAATTCGCGGACGCTATATTGAATTATTATATACCCTATTTCACTCCGACAGTTAGGAAGAATCCAATGATACCTCATATGTTGAAATCCGTCCTACTGTTTAGGCTACAGAGGAACACCAAGAAATAGACTCGAAAAACATAACCCTCCTTCGGGCAGTCGGATAAAAACAGTGTGCTCCGAGGGGAGGATTAGTATTATTTCATCATCTTACATGTTCAGGCTTGGCCCACTCGTCAAGATGGTGCAGCATGCTCTTGAGATCGTTGATAAGGTAGTCAACTTCAAGCAGCACAGCCTCCATCTTGCTCCGGCGCAGATCTTTGTGCAGCGCGTCGACCATGGCGTTGTAGTTGTCCTCGTACATGCGCAAGAGGTTCTTAAGCTGCTGCCGACGCCATTCTACCGGCCTGGTGACGCCACGGTTGAAGGTGTCCCTGGCTTTTTGGACGACCTGGACAAAAACATTATCTTTTACATTTTGGTTTAAATTGTTCCTGCTTTCCCCAATGGTATGTTTTTTTTTATTTGAACTACGTTGGCATGTAGGCATCAGTCATAGTTTTAGCTTATGAAAACAATGTGAATTTAAATCATGTTTGGACACTGGAAAAATATTGTGTAAGTATATTATTGCAAAGATGGTTACATAAATTGTCCAATAAACAAATCACTATCCATAATTGGCCTTTGGAATTCCTGAGTTTTACAGTTAATGATAAGTTAATTAATTGATTTATTTATTTAATGCCACATACAAGCTTACAGCTAGGAAAGCCAAGATGCTCATAGGGTAAGTATATAAAAAGTAGGAACATTGAAAACTAATAATAACTAACTTAATAGTAATAACTATGTCAAATGGATACTACAAATTATAATAATTCATAGGAAAAATGTCAGTAATAATGTCAGTAATAAATAAAAAATAATTGACTAACACTTGAGGTATACAACTATAATAGTAGTTTATGCAACGGTTGCATAATGATAGGCCTTAAAACACTAGTGTAATTTTCTTGAAACGAGCCGATAGGCGAGTTTCATAATAAGATTGCAGGAGTGTTTTAAGGCCAAATTATGCAGAGTTGCATACATAACTTTATCTACACACATATTATAAATCCTCCATGATGGGTTCAGAAACAATATTTTCTGGCAACAAGTTATTTGTTGCAATCGTGGCTGCATATTTCCGATATCCGGCGCATTTTCACATCACACACATTCCGAGAAGACTACTATTCATATTTTCAACTAAAATGTAAATTACAAACAACTTTTTCTATTCAATTCAACAACAATTCTACTTTCGTTCAGCAAAACACCAACATAATGGCGCCAATTCGATCCTCTGTCAAGACCTTTTTTTTTTAAATCATAGACAAACGAATGAAGTCTCTATTCTCATGTCACTCGAGATCAAATGTTGTGCAGTTTATATTAAAAAAACATACTGAATTGACGTTTCCTATCAATAACTGTTTAATATCTATGGATACTAGAATAGAGACCCATTTGAGTTTTGACAGCTGTTTCAAATTTAATCTCATTTCTTTACTAAAAACGATAAAGAAATAACATTGCAGCACTGGTTTTTCCTAATTGGTTGTCAAAATGGTGGTCATTTCCTACGGTTTTTGATTAAACAATGGAGGTTTTATGATATGGGTGTAGATAAATTATTTTACATTTGTTTGTCTATTTGTTTTGTGCCTAAATTATATGCCTTGTTGAGAATTGCCTGACGTAGTAAGTATACTTTCATCCCTCAAACAAAAGTATACTACTCTAAAATAAAATAGTTACTGTGATGTTCCTGGTAAATATATCACATTTTGTTGAATAACTTTAGATATTATAATTTGCATCTAATATGCATAAAGAAAAAAACCGGTCAAGTGCGAGTCTGACTCGCGCGCCGAGTGTTCCATACTTACCTATGAAAAAGAAACAGTACCTTGTAAGTACGGAACCCTAAAAATTAAAAAACAAATGCTTTAAACAACAGGGTAACCATTTACAACCTACCTATGAAATAAGATAAAAAATTACTTTCACAAGCTCCTATGTATGTGCAATCGTAGTGTGAAACGACCTTGCAAAGGACATTCTGTTTAATCTTGTAATTTGTGATGTAATTATAAATTTACGGTTTTCGGACTCTTTCCTTTACTTATGCTGTAAGACGCTGCTTCTTCCCAAATTTCATGATTCTAGGTCAACGGGAATTAGTATCCCTAGAGATTTAGTATCCCTTGAAATTATCAAAATATGTGTCTTTTGATTGCAGTGACTTAGAAGGTTGATTTTTTCACAGCTCCAAGAGATTGCAGACTTAGAATTTGTTATTAATTTCAACTTGATACCTCCACGTGTTCCTGAGAAAAAGGTCTTGACACACAGATAGACAGACGGACAAAGAAGTGATACTATATGTGTTCCTTTTTCCTTTTGAGGTACAGAACCATAAAAAAGGTCTCAACATTACCAAAGCATGACCATAAAATTTGAAGATAGCCGTCACGTCACTACAATTAAATAATAATTATACGTACCTCCTCTATATTAACCGCTTTTGGTTTTGAATTTGATAATGCTCCTGTAACAAAGGAAAAGGAAGTCAGATTTTGTTTGAACATTTAAATAAAAGTTATTTGACCATAAGGTCTACAATAAATCACAAATACAGTTATCATATCGCACCTTCGCACAAAAATTTGTTAAGTATACAGAAATGTTCCAAATATTATTGGGTTTTTCGACAAATGTGCCCTTGTCTCAACGAAGGTGAGATATATTGGCTAACTTTAAATGAAAGTTAAAAGAATAAATTAAATATTTAATATTTCATGTTATTGAAACACTTTTGTAACAAATAACAACTAGTTATATTTGTATTTTGTAATTAGTAAGTAGCCAAATAAACGTTTCTCTTCCATTTTTTTCTTTTCTTTAGTTGTGGGTAGGTATGGATAAAAGGGATTGTATGTTAGCAAAATGTAAGTTACAAAATTATACAATTTCAAGGTTATAAGCCTGTTTACCTTGATGTACAATTAAGTAAAATTTACAACAAGATTAAATAAGGTTTCTTCTCTTTTAAGATCATTGTTTATGACTTACCCACTATTGATTCTAATAAAATCATTATTAAACATTAAATCAACAAAATCTTATTCTATTGAGAAAACACCATCTCACATACTCAAACAGTTTACATAACCAATCAATGTATTAGGTAAGCCTTTGACCATTCACCGTATTTACCAACTGACAAAGTATATGGTACCTACCTAACTATACAGCGAATGTTTGTTGTGAAAGATGAAGTAGGTAGCCAATTGCACCACTTATCGTTTGTTTGGCTTCCTATGAATTTTACGTAAAACACAGAATCAGCTCAAATGTCGATGTTGTATTATGATTTAAAAAAAAGTAGTAGTAGAATAATGGTTTAAAAAAAAAGTAAAGTTAAAATTTATTCACGTAAACAACTTACCAATAGTCATTGTTAAGAAGTGTGAAGTGCTTGAGGATGGAAAGTACAATCAAATTTAATCAACCCTCGTACAAACAGCTTTAAAATAAAAGAATTCAATAGCAAGTCCGGTGAAGTCCGGTGCACGAGTAAATGATTAAGCAGTTTCCGATAACAACAAGAAAGAAAACTGGTTGACAGTTCAAACTTCACCTCCTCACTTCACCATTCGCCGCAGTGTTGCTAACTTTTAAATTGAAAAGTTGCTAAGTGCACGTCTGGAAGAATGGTAAAAACTAGCAAAATATTGTTGAACGTTGTTTGAATGAATATAATTGAGCAAAAATATGTTAAAAATTGTTTTAAGCCGCTTTAATAATACATTATCTTAGTAAAATACTCAGCTGTTATTGCAATCTTAGAATTATGAAGTTAAATTGGGTCTCCAGCTTATTTTAACACATGTTGTTATGAAGGAGATTGCCGGGAAATCATTGATGATACACGCAACCATTATTTTAATCTGAACCAAAATATAATATGCGACTAAATAAATAAAAATAAAAATAATCTAAACCAAAATATAGTATGCGACTTCTTATATTATCGTAAATATACTTTGACAAAAAGCCCGAATAACGAAAGAAGTTGGTTGAGAATGTAGATGCTAAATGGAAATATAAGTTGCTAAATTAGCCGAAAATATGCTAAATTTAGCTACGAAGTTCTAAACTGGCAACCTTGGAAGGGAAGGAAGATAAAAAGACAAGGGGGAGGAGAAGGGACGAGCTTTAATGTTGCTAGTGGTGATAAATAAAAAATGATTGTAATTTAGCTTTTCTCACATTTAGTTTCAGACAATACCAAGAATTAGATTTAGTTTAGTTTATAAAGGTTATTACGTGGTATTAGTTTAGTATATAGTAAGCGGTAACTATAAATAATCTAGTTTTAACTAGCGCGTGCTATATTATATAATATATTTAAAAAAAAAACATCGACGTGTTTGATTCTTTACAAATAACGTAAACACAACGCTATTTGACATTTTGTTTCCCGCTTTGTTTAATCTTATTAGAGCAATAATGTTATTTTTTTTTTTAAAGTATTCGGAATGATATGAACAGGCAAGCCAACAAAAACTTTCCTTCAACCGGAGGTCTGAACTCTGAACACATGCCATAACAATAATTATTATAATATCATAAGTAGCGTAGTTTTTGTAATTTTTTGTACGGCGTGTTGGTAACAATTTTGATGTTGAATCAGCTTGCCAGTTTTATTCTCTCGAAGCATTTCACTCGCTCAGCTCAGCTAACTCTTGCCGCCATAGATCTCATAGTCATAAATTACTTAAGTTGTTCAACGTTCGCTGATAATTTAGAGAATTACAACCCAGCACTTAATGACCATATTTTGTAAGCGCTATATATCGCAGCATAATTATAATGTAGTGAATGCTATACAAGTAACATGCAGCGATCGATCAATGTTTCATTCGTGAATTCATGTGAACAACTTTATATAGGTAGTTGCTTGAACATCATCATGCGCTATAAGGCTACCCACTGATCTACAATATAACTGTCCAATATCACTGGTTGCACAATTATATTGATTGTCAGTGGTCGATATTGACCGTCAATATCATCTACTGACGATCAATATAATTGTGCAACTAGTGATATTGCACAGTTATATTGTAGGTCAGTGGCTAGCCTAAGTACATTTTCGTCGTGAAGCCCCGTGCACGCATACCTGTCTGCTTCACTTATCCTATGGGTAAAAGAGAAAAGTATACGCTTCGCAGGCGTCACGGCGTTAACTAGTATGCTAGGGCCCATGTTTTTCTTTAAGTTATGTCACAGCTGTTATTATGTATTCATTCATATGTATGCCTACATGTATAGTTTAGAGGTACAAGGTGAGCCGGCGCACGAGTCGCTCTAAGGGCGCCCAGTTTGGTATTAGATAACTGAGCCGGCTAATCTTGATTAAACGTAAGGTGCATTCAATCGTTACGTGGCGCGGGTTAATAATTCTCAATGTTATTTTTATTTTTTACAGAATTGTTATACCCTTCTTAACCAAATGATGGGTTGATTTTTTTTCCTTTGCTTCTCTTTTTTAATTAATTAAATTTAATAACCTTGTACAAAACAATAATAAATAAAATTAATTAAATAAAAACAACGAAATTAAATCTAAAAAAGAGCTCCGCGGCATTGTGCCGAAGATGCTGGCATAGTGGCATCATAATTATGCTGGAATTATAAAATACATACACACATACATACATAGCATCACGCCCGAAATCCAAGACTACTTGTGGCCACGTTCTATTAATTACCTAGTCCTAAGATGGTATGATGAACCGTATGGTGACAGGTGATCAGCCCATCGCCCATACAGATAGTCCACCATGTTGGAGAGGACCCGTCCCTTAGTCGACTTTTACGACATGCCAGGATGATAAGCATCTGCACTCATTCTATGATATTTCTTCACTCCCAGTGCAGCAGAGGAGGAGGAATTATAAAATCATATATACATACATATTATCACGCTTGTTTCCCAACGGGGTAGGAAGAGACCATGGATTTCCACCTGCTAAGATCCTGACACACTTTTCGCTTCGTCTACTTTCATTAAGTTCTCAGCACGCTCGCCGGTTTAGGGTACTCTTGACCTGCGCCTCTATTCGGGAACGCTAAGTGATTCTGTAGCGATTCGTGAGCGAGATTTCTCATCTCGCTCTTACGCATTACGCGTCGTGCAGAAGAGTGGGATGAAAAATCTCGCTTACGAATCGCTACAGAATCACTTAGCGTTCCCGAATAGAGGCGCTGGCCTTTCTTAAGAATGTCCTCGATCTGATTTTGGTACGTTCGCCGAGGTCTTCCCCTTCCAACCCTACCTTGCACTTCGCCTTATAAATCTACTTCGTTAGTCTTCTTTCGTTCATCCTCCCCACATGTCCAAACCATCTAAGCATACCTTTCTCAATTCTCACGACTACATCTTCTTATGAAATCAATAATGTAATTTCTGGTTTTTTAAATGACCACAACCTATACAATGGACGTATACCTATATCATCAAAGGATCACATAGTTAGGAGGAAGTCGGGTTCTTTATAAAAATGTGTACCGAAAGTCTGGTGTGTAGTCAGTGTAGTAAGGCAATGAAATCAGTTACAGTTTAATTTGTTTAATACGTATAATAAATTAATAATAATTTTTGATCGTCTCTAGCATAGATCGAAGCAACGCTCTCTCGCAGTGTAAATGACGCCTTAGAATTAACAATCCGGTTTCGTACTTTAGGCTAATATGGAATTGTTATCGTTCGATGATTCTAGGTGGTTCGAATTGAAGCTGATTAATACAACTTATACCTAATAATTAATTAAGTACTTAGCTTCAGGTGGTACCTACTTTTATATACTTATAGTAAAACTAGGTAAATACCAATCAAAGTGAAACAAATATCAGAAAATGGTTTGAACGATTTGAGCCATGCACTGCATCTATTGACTTATGCAATTAGACGGTCTACACATAGCTGGTTACGTTAATGAAATAGTTAACTTCGTTAATCACTAACTCCTCTGCTGCACTGGCAGTGAAGAAATAGCGTAGAATGCGTGCAGATGCTTATCATCCTGGCATGTCGTAAAAGTCGACTAAGGGACGGGTCCTCTCCAACATGGTGGACTATCTGTATGGGCGATGGGCTGATCACCTGTCACCATACGGTTCATCATACCATCTTAGGACTAATTAATCGAACGTGGCCACAAGTAGTCTTGTGGCTCTGCCCACCCCATTAGGGATTTCGGGCGTGATAATTTGTATGTATGTATGTATGTAATCACTAATCCGTTATTAAAAACGTTTCGTAAAACGTTGAAGAGTTACATTTCGGAAGATTCCCTAGAATTTAACGTCAATCATTAACTCGTGATGGAAATTGCATTTTTTATGTCGTCGCGTTAGTTGATTTACTTATAAAAAAAAATGTGGTATGTAACTTTAGGCAGGATATGAAAGAATCATAAAAGTAGGGTGTAACTTTAGAGTCCGTAATAATACTTTACCTAATTATTAAGCCTAATTAAATATACCTATCCATTATACTAATCAGACTAAGCTATCCCCATCTCATCCCTCAGTGCGTCTCTCGTCTACTAGTAGAAGAAGAAAGAGATGCCCTACGGCCATAACATGCAAGACACAAATATAAGTTAAACCCGTTTATCTCTCTGACTATCTCTTTCGTCGGCACGAGTGAGAGAGACGCACTTAGAGATAATACGGTTTAGCTTAACCTTGTTTTTGCATGTTAGGGCCGCTGAGAGATACGATGGGTGTAACTTAGGCCCGGGCAAACACGCGTTTGCGGCGCGTCGCGTTTCGAACGCGGGCCCGCGCGATCTGTGGGGGGTGGCGGGGTGGATTTAACATGGCACACCAAAGTGGCGGACTAAGCCCGTCAGAGGCCCGGGACGGGGCGGCAAAGCTGAATGAGGGCCCCCCTCTTCAAGACTAATTATAATTTGTTCGACTTGAGACCCCATGATCAGAGGAACGCGGAGGCATTTGGGGCCCCCCCAAGACCGGGGGCTTCTGCCCCTTCCGCTCCCCTGTTAGTCCGCCCCTGACTAAGGTAGCGCGCTCTTGGTTTGCCCGGGCCTTTATCCTCTTAATATTGCTAGGGCCGCTGATTTCGGCAAAGCTGACGCTTTGAAATTACCAAGGTGGTGGGACACTGGCTTCCAATTACTACGGTAACAATCAGTTCGTCAGTTTGTCAACATCTCCTGACAACGTTTCTCCACGCACATGTTGTGTTAGTGCATTTGCTTGTTATCAAACGTTTCCTCAATGTATAACATACAGCGAGTTCCGCTGATTGTTAAGACGATCGTGTACCAAATTATTTCCATACCAAAGAGAATAAATATCTACCCCACTAAATGCTGATTTTGAAAATGTTCTGATATGTTATCAATCTGAATAATATTAAGAGGGCGCCGACCGTCCAGTGGCGCCCTCATCACTGTTATTGTATTTTCTATCAAAGGAAAGTATTTTATTAAAATTGAAGCCGTATAAGTTGTTACGCAACTTAATACACAACGTATATGCTATGTAATATAGCTTTGCAAAGTATAACCATCATCTAATCAATTTAATAGAAAATAGTGGCCGCTATTTTCTGTTAAAATGATGACGTACCGTTTATACTTTGTAAAGCTATATTACATAGCATATAAATTGTGTATTTAACGGCGCAACAACTTATATGGGTTCGATTTTGATAAAATACTTTAGTTTAATTGAAAACACAATAACAGTGATGAGGGCGCCACTGGACGGTCGGCGCCCTCTTAAGGTTTATAGGTTTTTATTTTTGGATTTATGTCATAAATTCTAAAATAATGATGTGTCCGTGTTTTCATTAAAAACTTATGCCATAATGTCCTTATTTATATTCAATATTAAACAATCTAAAATCTACAAACTTAGATTTTGACCTAAAGAAGCCTTGAAGCTATCTGTCAACAACGACTTTATATGTTTTTAAAAACTTGCTTTGTTTTACATTCTTCTTCCGATTAAGAGGACTGTGAACCAACGGCAAAAATCATCCTTTTCATACAAAAGGTGATAACGATTTCCACCCCTTAAATGTTAACCGATGTTGACCAATTTATGATATGTTGTCAGTCAGAACAAAATCTAGGTCTATACGTTTTTGAATATTGATTAAAGATCAACAAAGTCAAATAATCATGGAAATTCGTTTCGTATGAGAATACTAAAACAGCAATAAAGCTGAATTTATTGATTATAGTGAAAAAATCAAAACGTATAGATCTAGATTTTGTTCTGAATGACCACCCGCCAAAAATTGGTCAACATCGGTTAACATTTAAGGGGTGGAAATCGTTATCGCCTTTTGTATGAAAAGCCGTAGGATAACACTCCTCTTATCTTAAGTAGATGGCGGGGGGGTTAACAGTACATTACCGTATCTTTAGACGTATCTACATTTCGTCAAAGAAGTCTTTCCTTCCTTGTAACACGTGCCGACTGGTTGGCCACGGTAACTGCACTTCCTGCTTCCTCCGGCTTTCTCTCCATCATGATAACTGGCCAGTGCTAATTACAACATTTATAGGTCTATCAAGTTTTCTACGATATACTACCAAGTTCGTCTTGCACTGGTATAAGGCCTAGTACTTATTGCGTGGATCACACAATGTTGTTGGGATCATATATAGATATGATCCCAACAAATAAACAACAGGGTATGAAAATGAAATTGGAACGCTTTCCTTGAGTACGTTAGTACTAAACGTCAGTTTTTGACATTCTTAAAGCTGCCAGAGTGCAGTCAGTAATAAGTTGTTAGGTCGACCTATCTAATTCTACTCGACAACGGATGAACTGGTATGGACATGGACTAATTTTCTACAGCCTTGCCATAGAAAAACGAAATATTTATTGAACCAGCCTTAGATGCCAGAGATGAGCTCGTTTATGCATATTTGCATAGCTGGCTATAAGACCGTTAATCCGTCAATCGTTAATTAACGGAGTTAACATTTTGAGTATTGGATTAACGAACTCATTAACTTCCGTTAAAACAATTGAAGTCCGTTAATCGTTAATTAAGTACCTACGATGTGCCAAAAGGACACCGCGCGGACAGATGTTAATAAAGGAGAATATGCACCTTATGTCAGATGGCTTTTGATTTGAATTTGATCTATAAATAATTAGGTAAGTATTATTATAAACTCTAAACACCCTTCTTTTATTATTTTTTCTTGTCCTGCCTAAACTTCCGTAGCCCATATCAATTTTTTTTAAAAACTAAATCACTAACAAAACGAAATACAAAATGCAATTTATCACGAACTAACGATTAACGTCAACTTCCGTTAAATGTTCCGAAATGTAACGCTTTAACGAAATTAATTTTTTTAGTAACGGATATAAACGAAACGAAGTTAACTACGTATATATTTGTCTTTAGCGAGTGCAAAATGATTTTGGTGTTGATACTATAGTCTGTTGTTCTGACTGTGCACTACGCGAAATTATTAAATAAATTGGAGAGTTAAATGATAGATTATTTTAAATCATTACGCTAATATTTCAAATTCGTAAGTGTCCGTCCGTCCGTTTGTTTCTTAACTTTCACGACTCAACTACTGCACCGTTTTCGATGAAATGGCTGACGATGTCAGTTCAGTACGTACGTACGTCAGTCTGACGTAACTTGGTATACGAAGACGAACAAAAAAACGGGTAGGTATCTCAGAATCTGTTAATTAGAGAATATATTTAACATTTCTGTAGTTGAGCTTTTTTATAGTACCTAGTGTCGAAACCTATTTAAATGCGCAGCCTTGTACAAAATTTACAGCGCTACATTTTTACGCGCGCAAAAATCAGGTCACGATTCCAAAAGGTAAACAACTTCACGAAACTGTCACATTGCCGTCTTGTTGCTATGGAAACTATAAACTGTTAAAGATTGACTCTATTCCGTAGGCATGCATGATAAAAGTGCTCCTCTGCTGCACTGGGAGTGAAAAAATAGCACAGAATGCGTGCAGATGCTTGTCATCCTGGCATGTCGTAAAAGTCGACTAAGGGACGGGTCCTCTCCAACATGGTGGACTATCTGTATGGGCGATGGGCTGATCACCTGTCACCATACGGTTCATCATACCATCTTAGGACTAATTAATCGAACGTGGCCACAAGTAGTCTTGTGGCTCTGCTCACTCCATTCGGGATTTCGGGCGTGATGTTATGTGTGTATTTATGTAGATAAAAATACCATAGTGAGGACGTTCACGGGATGATTTCCAGAAACGTCGTTTTACTCGAGACATTATTGCAGTTTTACATTACGAATAAATTATTGCGAAAATCACAAATTACCCTTTTCTGCTGTAGCAACTGTTATTGTGCGAAATTAACAATAAAATATTGTGATATTGTTAACTTTGATAAGACAACAAAGAAGTAAATTGTAGGTTTCACACAGTTACACTTAGTGAAGTTCACAATATAGACTTTATATGTTGCCGCATTAACAACTTTAGGATACTTAGCGAAAATCACAACAGAGGACTCTGCGGGATCCACACAGTTGCAGTTTTTGCGGTTCACAATGTTTGCCGCACATTGATTTTATACGTTGTGGCGTTACTTTAGAAACCTTGTCAAAATCACAACTGGGAAGTTTGCTATCCCCTCAATGTTATCCTGCGGGACTAGCAATATTAACGTTGCTGTTCAAACGTCTAAGTTAAGTCAATGCACCGATAGATGGCCCTGTCGACTGGACACATCGCACTATCGTTGTTCTTTCTTAGATTGCATGACTGCGATTTTCTCAGTCAGTTCGTAGCAAGCAATAGAGTGTTGTTCTAACTAGGCAAACGTGTACATAGTTAAATTCACTAAATACAGTTGCTGCGCCAAGAAGGTTCCGAATTACGGAATGAATAGGCGACAAAAAAACTGCGTAATTAGCAAGCTTCCACTTTGTCTAATTCGCAAAGTTTATTTAACAAAATTAAAATTGCTGCGTTAGCTAGCAATGTTACAATTGCGAAATAGGAGCCAACAGAGTAAAGTCGTGAAATTAGCTATGTTATTCACAAAGTCAATACTTCCACTTTGTCTTATTCGCAATGTTTTTTCGCAAAATAAGGTTGCTGCGCCAGCAGTGTAACTTTGTTGGCTCTTATTTCGCAATGTTTCTTTGTTGTTTTCGCAATAGTTTTTTCTCAGTGTGGTTCTGCGTCTTCTTAAAGAATACACAGAACTCTAAGAGCTGAGAGCAGAGCTGTGCCCCTGCGGCCCTATCAAAGTTGTCACAGGATTACTTAACCCCGTATTATCTCTCTGGCTATCTCTTTCGTCGGCACTAGTGTGAAAGAGATGCACTTAGAGATAAGACGGCATCATCGTGTCAACCTTGCTAGGGTCCGTCTGTCTCAGTTTATTTTTATATACAGTCTCAAAATAACCGCACTCCTCTGCTGCACTGGGAGTGAAGTAATAATATAGAATGCGTGCAGATGCTTATCACCCTGGCATGTCGTAAAAGTCGACTAAGGGACGGGTCCTCTCCAACATGGTGGACTATCTGTATGGGCGATGGGTTGATCACCTGTCACCATACGGTTCATCATACCATCTTAGGACTAATTAATCGAACGTGGCCACAAGTAGTCTTGTGGGTCGGCCCACCCCATTAGGGATTTCGGGCGTGATGCTATGTATATGTAAATAGCCGCAGATATTAACTTATTGTTTTAAACTTCATTGTTTTATCAACTAAAATTAAGTTCAAGAACACTTCAACTCGCTAATTACTTAGATTGGTTGTTTACATTCTGCGCATTTTCGGCGATGTCATAAAACTGACTATATTTGCTTTATTCTATTATTATGCCAAACACGTAGTTTGGATGAATATTATATTGTCATTCATTGTCATTGACAGGATGCAGACGACCCGGTAAGGTAGGTATTGTATTTGACACTTTTGATCCCAAATAATAATATGATGATACATACTTGAATAACAAATGAACTGTTTGAAATATGGAAATACCGTTGTGTTGACATAATTATGTTATCGCTCCGGATTTTGCGGCTTGCAAAAATTATACATAATAAAGCGAGTTTGTTTAATAATTATCGAGGTCTACTAATTCTACTAAACACAAATATATTTTGTTGTATAAACGCGCTTGCTTTAATAAAATTTTATGTGATCCCTACAAGTTACATATTAAGTTAAGTTAAACTTTTAAAAAAATCTAGCCACGTTTTGTTAATTAGTGTTTTGTTGTGAGTTAATTAATATTTTATCAAACATTCAAGTTCAAACCAATGAAACGGCTTAGTACCGAACCTTTTTTAACCTTTTGAACGACGTGGCTGAATGCAAGAAAGCGCGGCCCGGACGCCGAGTGACGGCTGTAGCCGACAACTTGTATGTAAAACGATATTCCGTGGCGTCAGGGGTACGGTAGTATGTATAAAAATCCCCTAAAAAGCGAACACGCTTTTTTAAAATTCGAATCAAACACTTTCTCCATTTACTCACTGGCATGGAACACCGTTCTAATTTTAAAAACAAAAAACTTTCGATTACCTTCGCTCATTTTACAATCCTCTATGATCACTTTAGTTTCACACGGTATATTTACGACAGTTTCGGGCGGCGCCGTGCCGTGCTGCGTCGATGGCCCGCTCATGGTAACTGTCATAGATAAGATATTGTGTACCACGGGCGAGTCACTGACCAGAGCAACCGGAAGCTCCGGAGTCATTAACCATTAAGCCGGGTCGGTTGCAGTGTTATTGTGTTACAAAGCAAATTCTTATGTTATGGGCGATTATGAGCGAGTTGCCTACAAAGCAAGATGCCCTACAGACAGGATGTCTCAAAAGCAAAATGTCTCAGAAGCAAGATGCCTCAGAAGCAAGATGGCTAAAAAGCCGGATGTCTCAAAAGCAAGATGTCTCAGAAGCAAGAGAGCCCAAAAGCAGGAACTTGACCCCGTATATTTGTTTCTATCTTTATTTTATTTGTTACGTTTACCTACAATAAAAACAATTTTAGGTGTCTTGCTTTGCAGGCTTTTAATTACCAAGCAATTTGTCTTCAAGACATTCAACTATGTACTTAGACATTTTGCTTGGTAGTCGTTTTAGCAAGTAGGGCATTTGCCTAGACGGCATTCAACCACTTAGCCATTTTGCTTTGTAGGCATAATACTTAGGCATCTTACTTTGTTAGGCATCTTGCTTTGTAGGCAAATCGCTCATAACCCGGTATTGAGCACCGCTACAATTAAACATCAAATACTAAAGATGCTTATGGTGTCCGGTGTTATTTTTTGATATGACTTTAAAGAGAGAGATTCCTTTGATGTAAGTACGAGTGAGCCCTTCGCCCCCTCTTTAAGCCGCCACTGTGCACGTCGCCCTTATTTCTATACCTATAAAGGTGATATGCAACGGAATTTTTCACTGCACGGCGCCGTGGATCGATGCGGCAGCGCATCGTGCATTTATTTGTGCGGTGTCGCGTGGCCAGGCCCTTAGCGGTTCCACTGTTGAATTCTTGTGGCGAAACTCGTAAGACTGTCCGTTCCCTTCGTGCCTAGAACTTTGTTAAGACCACGAAGTTCTTGTCTTCTTGTAGTGTCAAGAGCGCGCACTGGTTCCCACAGGAGCTCACCTAATGTTCGGGCACTGCAAATGCTCAATCTACTTCTGCTATCGGCACCTGATTGTGATGTGTCTTGGAGTCGATGGTCGGTTGTGTGCCGTGAATGTCATTCACTGAATGTATGAACAGTAACTGAATGTATTCATTCATTCATCGCCTCATAGAAACTGTTTCTGTGAGGCGCTGAATGAATGAATACCAAGTAAAAATTATAATTTGAATTATAGTTTATTTCTCTTTTGTTTTGTTTCTTGTTATCTTGTGTTTTGTATTAATTGAATTTTCCAGCGTATTGGTGTTAAACTGTAATGCTGTATAAATTATGTTTAATTGAATAAATAATAATGATAATTACGAAGCATGAGGTCACAGGTTCATTTCCCTCACGGGCAACTTGATGTTCGTATGTCGATGTTGTTCGCGGACCCAAGATACAGTCTTCCCGGTTTGGGCCGTTGAATGTTACACAAAAATAAAATTCGCGTGACGCCGATATAATCCCCGCGTTCGCGTAGTATATATATCTATTAACGCGATTCTCTTAATAGGCCCTAAATCGAACTGCTTCGCTATTTCATAGCACGAAATTGTATTTAAGTAGGTACATTATGTAAAATATATGGCGTTGAATGAAATAGCGACACAGTTCAGTTTACACTGAAAAAAAAAAAGAACAACCCAACTTTCGTCTTCTTATCTGTAACTTAAAAAAGTGACTAGGTACATAACTAAGGCAATACCTCACCAAAATAATATTAACAGTTTTGTTCTTTATCTATAGATAAACCATTTGGTTACATCAAATTAACTTTAATAACGCCTTACCAAATTATGGTTAAACGTGAAATAACCGAAGTAGTTTGGTTGTATTTCTTTTTAGTGTAAGTGCCTAAAGAGAATCGCATGTAGAGATCGTGGTGACCCCCCTGTGGCACAACACCGTGTTATCTCTACCAATTGGGTTTCCAATTTGACATCTTCCTGTATTTACGTACGTAAACAAACTCGCGCTGCGTTATAGAGCCCGATCTACACTACCGAACTTATCGTTATCGTGTAGTGTAGTTACGTAATCTTGACTATAGTCGTATTTTTAATTAGACGAAGCCAACTGACAGTAGCTAACAAGACAGTAAACGTCAACTGGGAACACAGTAAACGTCAGTTGACATCGTCTAATTAAAAATACGACTATAGTCCAGCTACCTTTAACCCTTTGAACGCCCCGGCCAAGGCTAATAAGTGTGCTACGGTCGCAGACGACGGCATTAACCGCAAAACGCATATCGTGGCGTCTGTGGCACTAATCAGTAGTCGTATATAGCCGACTGCAGAGTTAAAAAGGAGAACCTTAACTATCTTCCTACTCATAGGTGGGCACCGTTAATCAAATAGTTAACTTCGTTAATCTGTTACTAAAAAAGTTAACTTCATTAAACGTTAAAGCGTTGTATTTCGGAAGATTTAAGCATTAAGTGAAGTTAACGTTAATCGTTAACTCGTGATTAGAGATGCAACGGATAGTGGATACCGGATATCCGGCATGGCCAGTGGCCGGATAGCCGGATATCCGGCAACCGGATATCCGGTCGCACACGAGCTATCTCTAAAGCTGTGTTAGCTTGCGTGGCCTTCGTGCGGCGAGCCAGTTTTAACTTGTTACGAATTGTAAGTGCCGGGGAGGCCCTTTGAAGTTAAATACGCGCCTTATTACGTCAGTAGGGAATATTCGAACGTGCACGACGTGATGTGACATGTTAGTTTTATACTTAAATAAAAAGAAACCAAGTTTTAATTTAATAACTGACGTCGATTTTGTATATTTCTGATGGCTTTTATTTGTTTTATCGTATTTCTGATCCGGTATCCGGCCGGATACTGACTCACTATCCGGTATCCGTCCGGATAGTAAAATTATGGCCGGATAGGCCGGATACCGGATAGTAGCCGGATATCCGTTGCATCTCTACTCGTGATACAAATTTGCCTTTTATACGTCGTTGCGTTAGTAATTTAGGTACTTATAAAAAAATGTTGGTATGTGCTATGGAAGATTAGGCAGGACATGAAACATTAGTAAAAATAGGGTGTTGCATTAGGGTTTGTAATAATGCCTAATATTTAGAAATCAAATTCAAAGCAAAAGCTATCTGATATAAGCCGCGCGGTGTCTTTTTGGCAAATAATATACTTAATTAACGTTTAACGGCCTTTAATTGTTTTAATGGAAGATAATGAGTCCGGTAACAATTTTTGAAGTTAACTTTAACGTTAATCCGTTACTCGAAATGTTAACTTCGTTAATTAACGATCAACGGATTAAGGGTCTTGTGCCCAGCTAAGCTCCTACTCTTACCGAGTACCTAGTATGTTAAAATACTTAATACGACCATTATGTTATTAACTGCTTTACCGTTTCAAGAACGTAATCGATTTGCTAATTGTATTTGTTCGCACACCAGCAAATTCAAGGCTAATGAAATCGCGATTTATGTGCATTCTGTAGATAATAAATTCATTAAGTTTGGACTTTAGCCTTGACCAAAGACTCGCAACTTATAAGTGTTAAAAAAAACCGGTCAAGTGCGAGCCTGACTCGCGCGCCAAGGGTTCCGCAGTTACGTATGAAAAAGAAACAGTACCTTGTAAGTACGGAACCCTAAAAAAGATAAAAAATAGCTTTGAACAACGTTGTAACCATTTACAACCTACCTATGGTTCACTCAACCTTGGGTTCACTGAAAATCAGCGTCGTGATGTCCTCGGGCATCTCGACACAAAGCTGAGTGGACGCCATTTTTGCAAACCTCAATTGTTTTTCTATCCTAGTTTTACTGTTAGTTATTAATGTGCTGTCTAGTTGTAAGTCCTTTCTTTTTATATTGTGTTTGCAAAATAAACGTTTTTCTATTCTATTCTATTATATTCTATTCTATTCTATTCTATTCTATTCTATGAAAGAATACAAAAATAACTTTCGCAAGCTCCTATCTCGGTTCAATCGTAGAGTGTGATACGACTTTGCAAAGGTTATTCCGTTTAACTTTTTTTTTATGTGATGTAATTACATTCACGGTTTTCCTTTACTTGTGCTGTAAGACACTGCTTCTTGCCAAATTTCATGATTCTAGGTCAACGGGAAGTACCTTATAGGTTTTGATTCCCTTTGGATTCCCTTGAAAGTATCAAAATATGAGACATAAACGGCCATATCTTTTGATTGCGGTGACTTAGAAGGTTGATTTTTTCTTAGCTTCAAGAGATTGCAGACCTGAGTATTTGATATTAATTTCAACTTGATACCTCCACGCGTTCCTGAGAGAAAGGTCTTGACAGACAGACAGACAGACAGACAGACAGACAGACAGACAGACAGACAGACAGACAGACAGACAGACAGACAGACAGACAGACGGACGGACGGACGGACAACCGAGTGATCCTATAAGGGTTCCTTTTTTCCTTTTGAGGTACGGAACCCTAAAAATGGCGCGTAGGTACAACACGCCTGTCACTATCATATCATTTCTCGTACAATGACAAAATCGAGTCGTTAAAAGTCCATTAAAATTGTGAGATGCAGCTATTAAGAACATCTGGCTCACAATGAGCCGCCCTTAAGTGGTCTACTTAGCGGGCAATCTCAGATCTACCTACTTACATTATGTTCAAAAATAGACAAGGAACACTTCGTACTTACAATAGAATTGAAATACCTACACAATGATGGTATTCAAAAGGCTGTTTCAGTGAATACAATCGGAAACAATCGTGACGTTCTAAAAGTGTTGTTCACCTTCTATTAAATTGCCTTTGGACGTCAATAAAGTTAGGTTGTTTAGTAATTATCATATTTTTTTAAACTGGTTATTTTGTCTTTGGAGAGGCAAATCTCTATATAAACTGAGTATCTCTACAAAAAAAAAAACAACTATACGCGCCGAATTGAGAACCTCCTCCTTATTATATTAGGAAACATTATATCAAACATCTATTATACTTACTGAACATTATGCACCGTGAAAACATCTACTTTGTTGTTATATCAAAAGTTTATTATGCCCCTTCAGTGATTATATTCTATGAAATTATCTCAAATGTTATATCTAGTGAAAATATATCAAAAGTTGTTATACCGATCATTACACACCCCTTATAGAACTACACGAAACGAAAACATTTAGGATAAATTCGCATAAACTTCATAAGCTTGTATTCTCACGACATTGAAGCGTCAGGAAGTAACAAACAAAAAACAACAAACCAGCTCTAAAGAATACTCAGTATTTGATAAAAAATCTTTGGCGTAACGTCACTAACACTGTATTTTGAATAGGTATAAAGTAGTCATGCATAGGTACTTGTCTTATTTGGTAAACAAGTTTCTAACCTCACTGTAAATGAATGGGGCGTATTAAAAGCGGGTAGCACTATATCTTAAGTCGTAAAAATTAAGAGGATTGTTCAGCATTAATACAAAACATCTAGGTTCAAGAATGTGAAGTTTGTTTTGCATCTTTTTTAAATGCCTACAACGTTTTTTGTATCAGGTTTTTAGGTTATATTATTTTGTTATTGTTTCTTGTTCTCAATTCTTTTGTAACATTTATCTATCTTTTAAATAATCGAATTGTGTTAACATGTAAAATAAATAAACTTAAAATACAAATTAAAAACTAGAACAATTAACCTAAAACTAAAAACCTTAAAAAACGTATAGACCTAGATTTTATTCTGACTGAAAACCTATCAAAAATGTATCAACATCGGTAAACATTTAAGGCGTGGAAATCGTTATCGCCTTTAGTAAGTATGAAAAGCCATAGGATCACACTCCTCTTAAGGTGCTCATCCAACAAGACTTTAATATCAAAGAGAACTCGCCCCAAACACTTACGTTACTCCGTAAAATAGATATAATGTTTTTATGTGTGTTTTTCAGTAGAGAATTGGCTTAGAATTTTTGGAGCACTAGAAGTTTTGGTTCAGCCCATTCAATTTCAAAAAACAGGAATGCCTATGGTGTCAGAAATAAAAGTCAAAATAGACTTACCGCTGCCGTTCATAGCTGGATGCGGCTCGTTTTCAATTTGGAGAACAACTGGCTTGCTAAGAGCCGCCTCAATGATATCCTCGATATCGGCGTCGATATCGACAAGCGCGTCACTATCCTTATCGTTCGCGTGTCGACCGTGCGGCGATGACATCTCAACTAACACTACACTGAACGCTAAAATTCGGAGACGCACACACGCCCGATTTTTTTCACTCAACAATACAGGATGTGGTCACGATGATAAATTAAGTTCAGCAAAGGATACTACGTGAATAATTAAGCTGTTTAGTTCTAGAGTTCCGTTTTAGTTACGAGCGCAGCGGACTAAGACTGTGCAATATCACTGGTTGCACAATTATATTGATCATCAGTAGTCTATATTGACCGTCAATATCATCTACTGACGGTCAATATAATTGAGCAACCAGTGATATTGCACAGTTATATTGTAGGTCAGTGGCTACAAAGAGTATGCACTCTAATGTTAACAGTTTCGTGGCAAAGGCTACCTTCCGACAAAACTTTATTACTGTCCTATAAGTAAGCGTTTCGCTTGCCGACAAGTTAGCAACTGCAGTATAGAAAATAAAAACAAATTACTCGCTAAATGTTGGAGTTCTAAGGTCACAAACGTTTAAAAATAAAAGACGAATTGAGAACCTCTTTGGTTCTTGTTTCAAAACAAGTCTCTTGAAAACCGGTTTGTATCAGTATTCGACTTGATGACGATCGTATGATATCTTAGAAAACCACAATATAGCTTCAGGCCTTGAGGCTACAATATGTCCGTCCATGTGTTGGTCGTTAAGGCTCATGCGCGGTCCCAGGGGGGGGGGGGGGGGGGTCACAGGGGACATGACCCCCCCCCCAAAATCGCACACGTCAAATTGAAAAATCAAGTCTAAAAGTAAAGTATAATTTACTCTACATATTCTATTATTAGTGACCCCCCCCAAAATTTCAGGCTGCGACCGCGCCTGTTAAGGCATCAGGCTACATCAGAAATGCAATTAGGGGTCATCCATAAAGTACGTCACACGTTAAAGGGGGGGAAGGGGGTGGATGAAGTGTGACATTGTGTGACAAGGGGTGGGAGGGGGCCTAAGTTTCGTGACGTCACAATTCAAAATCTAATAAAATGTCAAATTTGAACTATTAACGAAAAGTTAATAATATTTCCGACTATATCAGTATGGACATAAGGTTTAAATTGGTTTGTTGGCGAGTTCACACATGCTATACTAGTGTCACGCGCCAGTTGCGTTTTTTCAAATGTTTGATTCGATGATGATTAAATTGAAAAAATATTTAAATGGAAATAAAACTAATTTCGGAACTGCTGATGTAATTTTATAATTTCTAGGTGTAACATTACAAAATATGTGACGTCACAGTAGGGAGGGGGGGGGTCTCACAAATGTGACCAACTGTGACAAGGACGGGGGAGGGGTAAAAAAATAACAAAATTAGTGCGACGTACTTTATGGATGACCCCTTATGGGGAACGTAACGGACATGTTTACATACATATATAGTGGCTAAAAATATTACCCTCCTCTTTTGTTACGACGCAGTCGAGTGAAAAAGTGGTTCTGTCTGTTTTTAAAATAACTAAAAAAGTTTACCGCGGATAACCTTCATATACGACATAACTCGTTCTTTGATCGTGAATATTACCGAAACCAGTGCGTATGGAACCTCTGACGGCTCAGCCGGTTTCTTATTTTTATTGGTGTTGACATTTTTAATTAAGAGGACTGTGAAGCAAAGGCAAATATCACCCTTTCCATACGAAAGGCGATAACGATTCGCACCCCTTAAATGTTAACCGATGTTGACCAATTTTTGATATGTTGTCAGTCAAAAGAAAATCTAGGTCTATACGTTTTTGAATATTGATTAAAGACCAAAAAATTCAAATAATCGCCGAAATTCGTTTTGTATGAGAATACTGCTACAGCAATAAAATGGAATTTTCTTGTTTATATTGAAAAAAGCAAAACGTGTAGACCTACATTTTGGTCTGACTGACAACCTATCAAAAATTGGTCAAATACGGTTAACATTGAAGAGGTGAAAATCGTTATCGCCTTTTGTATGAAAAGCCGTTGGTTCACACTCCTCTTAAGTTTGCAAAACTGACTCGATGGCGCAGTGATTGTAACTGCTATCTGTGCAGGTTACGGGTTCAAGTCCTGCTAAGGGCAAACTCAATTTGCGGGATGAGTGCGAATGTTTGATGATAGGTATAGTGTCTGTACCTACATATATGTAGATATTTTTTTATATAAGTATTCGTATTAATGTCTAGTAGCAGGGGCGTAGCTACTGCCGTATCTGCCGTATCAATTATACGGGGCCCCCGGGGAACGGGGGCCCCCAACGTGCGTGAGCAAAAAATCTTTACCCTTCCTCGGGCCCCCAAACAAATTTTTATACGGGGCCCCGCCAAGGCACGCTACGCTTCTGTCTAGTAGGTACCCATAGCACGGGGAAATCCTAGTTTGGGACTAGATCAATGTGTTAATAATTATGATATTATTATTAAAACGGGTGATTTGACTTAGATATTTGATTCCTAATTAATGGATAGTGTCGTTGTTGTAAAATGATAATTATTTTGATCAATTAAGATTCCACTTGAATTTTTTCAACTGGTACTGACACAGATTACATAATACTGATTAGATACTATATGAAAGTTAGTTAGATACACATTTAATTAGATTGTTTGCTTATAATAGACTGATATCGTCGGAGCAGAGTAAAAAAAGATTAACATCTTGTGAATGATGCACGATGCAGACCAATTCAATAAAAATAAACAGAAAATACTATAGGTTCACTTTTTGGCAATTCTCAAAAAAAAAGTTTATTCAGCATACTGGCTACCTGTGGGCTCTTTTACGTTTCATATAAATAAATTAAAATGGGTTTAATCTACCAGCGCTTCGGACGGACTATTGACCAGCAGAAAGTGATATATTCAAGTGAAACATTCGATTAATGTATTTCTCAAGTTGGTACTTATTAGTAATACTTTAAAACTTTAATGTATATAATATGACATAAATGGAATCCGCAACGCAGGCTTCGTCAAGTAAGTACACAAATGCATCAGCAACCAGGCTTTGTCAACTACCTAATCTATATATTTTCGATTAATTGACGCAAATCTGTTAGAGATCCCCTCTGCTGCACTGGGAGTGAAGAAATAGCATAGAATGCGTGCAGATGCTTATCATCCTGGCATGTCGTAAAAGTCGACTAAGGGACGGGTCCTCTCCAACATGGTGGACTATCTGTATGGGCGATGGGCTGATCACCTGTCATCATACGGTTCATCATACCATCTTAGGACTAATTAATCGAACGTGGCCACAAGTAGTCTTGTGGCTCTGCCCACCCCATTAGGGATTTCGGGCGTGATGCTATGTATGTATGTATGTAAATCTGTTAGAGATGTCCTAATTCAGCATTCGAACACGGCATAAATACTTAAATATCATTGATATTACCTACTTGATATGAAGCGTGGCGACAATATTATTTTTATATTCTTGTAATGAAAGACATTGAACATAATTTAGTGAATTTTAGCAAGGAATATTTAAATGTCAGACAGCAATTTGCTTTCGAGTCCTCTTTCAAAACCATTTTCCCTTGTTTTCGAAGATATTACATGGCGAGTTACGTCTCTAACAACGCCATAAGGCATATGTAACTGTAGTGTAATTGTTCCGAGTCAGCGGGCCAGAAATAGGAAAACTAGCTGAGTCCATAACAGGTTGGATCATTGCTGATTATACTCGTAAATGTTTGCAATAGCGTTCATGATCTAGATCTACTATCTTCATTCTGTTCTTTTGGGATTCAACCATGTCCCCTCCCGTGGGTGTCGCAAAAGGCGACAGACGGACCAACCGAAGGATGGGCAGCGTCCTTCGAGTCCTATCATGACCAACTGCGGTCGCCAGCCCGCGAACCAAGCGTGGCGACTATGTCAAATCCCCCCATTTTCGGGGAAGGCCTATGTCCTGCAGTGATGTTTTGCGGGTGATGATGATGATGACTAATCAACATGTCCCTAGTGCTTTTCTCCGTTTTTTATTAGGTGGGATGCTTTAGGAAGACTGTGAACCAACGGCAAAAATCACCCTTTTCATACAAAAGGCGACAATTTCGACCCCTTAAATGGTAACCGATTTTGACCAATTTTTGATAGGTTGTTAGTCAGAACAAAATCTAAGCCTATACGTTTTTTAGGGTTCCGTACCTCAAAAGGAAAAAAGGAACCCTTATAGGATCACTCGTGTGTCTGTCTGTCTGTCTGTCTGTCTGTCTGTCTGTCTGTCTGTCTGTCCGTCTGTCACAGCCAATTTGCTCCGAAACTACTGGACCGATTGAGTTGAAATTTGGTATTCATATGTAAGTTGGTGACCGCAACACGGACGCGTGACGTAAATATATGAATTTTAAACATAGGGGCCACTTTTTGGGGGTAAACTAGAAAATTAAAAAAAACAGTTATGCCACCTATATCGTGTGACATATCAAATGAAAGGGCTTATTGTGAGGATCTAAAATATATTTTCTTTTGAATTTTAAGTAAAATAGTTTAGAAGTTATTCAGGAAAATAGGCGGAAAATGACCATCCCCCCCCCCCTTATTTCCGAAACTACTGAGGCTAAAATTTTGAAAAAAATACAGAAAATAGATCTTTACCTATAGATTACAGGAAAACCTATAAGAAGTCTATGGTATTTAAGGTAACCTAGTAAATTTCAGATAATCATGTACGGAACGGAACCCTCTCCACGCGAGTTTAACTCGCACTTGTCCGGTTTTTTTGAATATTGATAAAGATCAACAAAGTCAAATAACCGCCGAAATTAGTTTTGTAGTGAATTTATTAATAATAGAGAAAAAAAAGAAAACGTATTGACCTAGATTTTGTTCTGACTGACAACCTGTCACAAATTGGTATATCGGTTATCATTTAAGGGGTGGAAATCGTTATCGCCTTTTGTATGAAAAGCCGTAAGTTCACACTCCTCTTAGGGCCTGTTTCACAATGTCTGAGCAAAATGTATCTGTCGAGTAACTCATAAAAAATTCACCGTTATCTACCAAATAACGCCTTACTTGGACATTGTGAAACAGGCCCTTAATCATACAAACCGCTTACACAAGTCTTCAATTTGACGTAATTAATTGCCATTTCATCCAATAACTTTATTCGAGGCTTGAATTACGGCGGCTGTCATTATTTCTGTACCATTACACCTGATGAGGCACAATTTTGAAATGGATCAGATAAGGGTGTTACCATACAAATGAAATAAAATATAATGAGGACATCAATCGATTTCGATCTATTAGTGTGGTACCTAATGCTCCCGGTACACAGATAAAAAAGATATCTTATTTTAAGTTGCAAAACTCTCTTAAACATTGTATTTTAGGGAAAAACTTATATTGCTTGAGCAAATGAATATGTCTTTCCCCAAAGGGATCATAGTCTTCAAAAGAGAATCAAAATTAATTAGTTGAAATTTATAATATTCTTGTGATAAATAAGACAGATTTGAGTTAAAAAAGCGGCCAAGTGCGAGTCTGACTCGCGCGCCGAGGGTTCCGTCATTACCTATGAAAAAGAAACAGTACCTTGTATGTACGGCGCCCTAAAAAAGAAAAAAAAATAGCTTTTAACAACGGGGTAACTATTTACAACCTACCTATGAAATAAGATAAAAAATAACTTACGCAAGCTCCTATCTCCGTTCAATCGTAGAGTGTGATACGACTTCGCAAAGGTTATTCCGTTTAACAATTTTTTTAATGTGAATCTATTTAAAAATTCACGGTTTTCGGACTTTTTCCTTTACTTGTGCTGTTAGACACTGCTTCTTGCCAAATTTCATGATTCTAGGTGAACGGGAAGTACCCTGTAGGTTTTGATTCCCTTTGGATTCCCTTGAAAGTATCAAAATATGAGACATAAACGGCCATATCTTTTGATTGTGTTGACTAAGAAAGTTGATTTTTTCACAGCTCCAACAAATTGCAGACTTGAGTATTTGATATTAATTTCAACTTAATACCTCCACGTGTTCCTGAGAGAAAGGTCTTGACAGACAGACAGACAGATAGACAGACAGACGGACAAACGAGTGATCCTATAAGGGTTCCTTTTTTCCTTTTGAGGTACGGAACCCTGAAAACAACGGATTTATACCAAAATTCTATACAGTTTTAGTATTAATATTAGAGTTCTTGAAATATTATACATGATCCAAGGATTCTTATTCAAAACAAACATTTTCACAAATTTCAAATAAAACACACCTCATTTGTACATTTTCGGATGAAAAAAGCGAATTTTTGGTTTAATGTTCAAAAGCTGCAGCGAAAATCTAAATGTTCAAAACTAAAATAGATCACAATTTTCCGACAAGATTTAGTTTAATCTTGCTATAGCAATGGAAATACTGAGGTTTACGAGGACAAAACGCAATAGGCGAATGATTATCGTTCCAGTCGCGATTTCGTGGCAAAAATGATTGGTTTATATTTGGATGCAAATAGAAAGTGGTGGCGATTTTAAAACAAAAGGGCGATTAAGATAACGAGGCCACGCGAACGCAAACCAGGACAGGTGAAAGTAATCTACTGTATTTTTTTTTACAACTCAAAAAGAAATATTTCGCTTGCAGCACGAAGGGTTTAATATTATGCTGATTTTTAGGTTTCCGTACCTCAAAAGGAAAAAAACTTAACCCTTATAGGATCACTTGTGTGTCTGTCTGTCCGTCTGTCACAGCCAATTTGCTCCGAAACTACTGGACCGATTGAGTTGAAATTTGGTACACATATGTAAGTACGATACCACGATACAGGGTTGCCTTGTGTGGGATCACAAGTTAATTGTATTTTTTGTAATGTATATGGTAAATAAAGTATTTTTTTATATTTTTTATTAATTCGGTGACCGCTACACGGATGTGTAACGTAAATAAACGAATTTTAAAAATGGGGGCCACTTTTGGAGGGCTAATTAGAAAATTAAAAAAAAGTATTGCAAACTATGGCGTGTGACATATCAAAGAAAAGGACTTGCTATGAGGATCTTAAGTATATTTTTTTCATAATTTTAAGATAAATGGTTTTGAAGTTATTTAGGAAAATAGGCGACAAATTGACCATTATCTCCGAAACTACTAAGCCTAAAATGTTGGTTCGGTTTGCTATTAAAGCGTGTTTTTTAGTTAGTTCGATGTTTGATGTGTATCCCATTATTACTATAATTATATTGGATTAAAATAGAATGTAAAACCTTAATATGGTTTCGCTACGTTCACTTGTTTAAACGAGGCAGAATACGTACACTACGGAGCTAGCTAGAACAAACAGCGATCACGAGACCCGGCACCTAACTAAACCTAATTGCTTCAGCCGTCATGCTACCCCTGTTTTAATAAATAAACGCAGTGAAGTGTTTTTCTAGCGTTCCTTACAAAAAAAATGTGGGCCATAGATCCCACATACCCGAGAGATATAATAATACTTTCCAAGCGAAGTGATACACTTTGCTAATTGACTGGGGACGGACTGTTTAAATCCATAAAATTTTAATAATTATTAAGCCACTTGAATTCTGATAATATCTCTCTACAGATGTATAATCGTAACTCATTTGTCTTAATTATAAAAAAAAATACTTAGTTAAATTAGCTGGATATTCTGTTTTATAATTCGTACTCTGAGAAATTTTTTGATGCTATACCTGCATAATAAATAAATATTTGTCTTTGCAGTTAACAGACCACATATTTACCTAACTTTTTTCTACGGAATTCAATGTCCGTTTTAAAACACTTAGCCACTTAGCATAGCAGTACTAGTTAAACTTTAAAACGGAATAATAAATTGAACATCCTACTTATTTTGTACGAAAATTGCACCAATTTCATTTAAATAAGTAATTGTACGCGTTCGCACTAAGAAGTGTTTTTAACCGACTTAAAAAAAAAGGACGAGGTTCTCAATTCGGTTGTATTTTTTTTATTTTATGTTACGACTCCGTCATTATTAATCGATTTGGTTTTTTTTTTAATGGGTATGGTATACCTCCAGTTTAGTCCCGTTGTAGTCAAACTCGAGGTGTGATGAGAGGATCTATGAGTAATCCATAGAAAGGGTGGTAGAAGCAAACAACCTAGGCCTACTCATGGATGGCGAGTTACGCTTCGAGAGCCACATAGTTAAGGTTGTCAGTAACTGCTTTTATCGCCTCAAAGTTCTTTATAATATACGTGATTACCTTAGTGTCGATTTGCGTGTCCACCTTTGTGAATCACTTATATTATCTAGATTAAACTATTGCGATATCGTTTATGATGGTTGCATACTTGGTCGGGCTAGAAGGCTAATACAACGAGTCCAGAACGCATGTGCTCGTTTCTGCTTCAGAGTCCCTCCCCGCTCCCGCATCACTCCATACTTGAGCGCCGCCGGCCTGTTAAACATGTCTGCGCGACGGCGTCTGCACCTCGCTACTCTGTTGTTCGGTGTGGTGCACTACGAGAGCCCTGCATACTAAGGTCCGACCGAGACTGCTTTTTTAATCTCGGCCGAGACCGAGACCGAGACCGAGAATAAAATAAATTCTCGGCCGAGACCGAGACCGAGACCGAGACACGGAAAAATTGTATTTTTTTTCTACGTTAGCCTTTTTTATGGTTCCGTACCTCAAAAGGAAAAAACGGAGCCCTTGTAGGATTACTAGTGTGTCTGTCTGTCTGTCTGTCTGTCACAGGCAATTTGCTCCGAAATAGTAAGTCGGTGACCGCAACACAGACGCGTAACGTACCTAAATAAATGAATTTTAAACATGTGGACCACATTTGGCCGATTAATTAGAAATTAAAAAAAAAGTTATGCAAACTATATCGTGTGACAAATGAAATGAAAGGGCTTATTGTGAGTATTTTAAATACATAATTATATATTTTTGGAATTTTAAAATGAATAGTTTGGAAGTTATTTAGGATAATAATCGAAATAGGCAAGAATTGACAATCCCCCCCTATTTCCAAAAGTACTGGGCCTAAAATTAAAAAAAAAAAAATAGTTAACTATAGAAGTCTGTGTTATTTAAAGGATAGGTTCCAGATAAACATATACGGAACGGAACCCTCTTCACGCGAGTTTCACACGCACTTGTCCGGTTTTTTAACTTAAAAAAAATACATCCGTTATGATAAAAAAAAGGTTTTATTATGGTTTAAACGTTCTGCCGTGTACTACAAACAAACTTCATAGTCATAAATTCCGAATTCGAATTCCAATTCGTTTTCGAAAAGAAATGAACGAGTTGTCACTAGGTTGGGTGTCGGTAAAGTCGCACGACAAGAGCCCGGGCGGGGCGATAGGTCAAAATCGCAATAAAAGCCTTCGCCACCGCGCTTATCCTGAGTCTCGGTCGCGGCCGAGAATCTCGGCCATTTTGGGCCGAGACCGAGACCGAGATCTCGGCCCGATTTTTGGCCGAGACTTGCCGAGACCGAGACCGAGACCGAGATCTCGGTCGGACCTTACTGCATACCTTTTTAAAAGGATTGAATGGTCGAGAAGTGTGCGCAAATTTAAAATCAGGACTATCGTACCGCCGCACCGGACCGCGGCGTTCCGGGGTAGTTTCAAGTTTGCGGCGTCCAAGTGCTGGAATGACCTCCCTCCTCCTGTCAAAGGAGCGTCTAGCAGGTACACCTTCAAGCGAAAGCTTAAAGGTCATTTGTTGACGCTCCAGAACAAATAATGTTACTCCAGCACTTTAAGTTTTACAACTTCTTATCTTGTTCTCTTTTTTTTTTTTTTTTTTGACGCTGCTGTAATAAGTAATTTAGTAGTAACACACACGTACACATTATCACAATATTAAGTATATATATATATATATATGTATGTATAACCACTCCTCCTCTGCTGCACTGGGAGTGAAGAAATAGCATAGAATGCGTGCAGATGCTTATCATCATGGCATGTCGTAAAAGTCGACTAAGGGACGGGTCCTCTCCAACATGGTGGACTATCTGTATGGGCGATGGGCTGATCACCTGTCACCATACGGTTCATCATACCATCTTAGGACTAATTAATCGAACGTGGCCACAAGTAGGCTTGTGGCTCTGCCCACCCCATTAGGGATTTCGGGCGTGATAATATGTATGTATGTATGTATAACCAATCCCTCTAAGTATTAGTCAAAAAATAATTATTTGCATGTAGTGTATTTATATGTATAGCGCTCCGTGAGTCACAAACGGTGCTGGCTGAAAATCAGCGCTGCAGGTGTCTTACACCTCAGCATTATGCTGAGCCAGTGTCCCTTTCACAGCCGCGAGGACACACACACCACCATTTTGTTTTTATTGTTTAAATTTTTATTTATGTTACTCTGTGTGTCTTCTGTGTTAGTGAATAAATGTTTCTTTCTTTCTTTCTTTCTTTCTTTAATCAATGGAACTCATCAAATATTATAGGCACGCATATAGCAATTTTAGTATTTTCTGTAATAACTCAAGCAGTTACGTTCCAAAAGCATTTTTTGGTAAAGTGTAAGTTGATGAAGACCATAGATGATCACCGGAACTCTTCAATCATAAGTACCTATTTCATGGGTGGTGATAAAATTGCTGTAAGTATAAGGTTCGAGAGCAACTTACGTTCATGAAAATCCATGTGGTAAAATAGAACCGGTTGTGAAGAATCAGGAGAACTCCGCAAAAATTGATATCCTTGCACTTTGGATTTGGACAGTTTGTGAATGGTGATGAGCAATTAGCATTATGCTATACTACTTGATGTAGCAAATGTGTGTCGTTAAATCACATGATAATAACTAAAATGTGTAAAAAATCTAACTTATTTGAATTCAGTTTTTATTATTTTTAGGGTTCCGTACCCAAAGAGTAAAACGGGACCCTAGTACTAAGGCGCCGCTGTCCGTCTGTCCGTCCGTCCGTCTGTCACCAGGCTGTATCTAATGAACCGTGATAGTTAGACAGTTGAAATGTTCACAAAAGATGTATTTCTGTTGCCGCTATAACAACAAATTCTAAAAAACAGAATAAAATGAATATTTAAAGATAAAGATAAAGATAAAGATAAGATTTATTCGATGACTCTGAATACATTGTGCCCTTTAACAAAGGACACAATACGACCGAGTGTCACCGAAAGGACTCCCGATTTAAGGGTGCTCCCATACAACAAACGGGATTTTTTGGCCGTTTTTATAGATAATGGTACGGAACCCTTCGTGAGTGAGTCCGACTCGCACTTGGCCGGTTTAATATAGTTGAATGATGGTATATTTGTTGCGTGAACATTACGTACCTTAACAGCGGCCCAAGGTACACGAGGATAAAGTTATCCCTGCCTTATCCCTTAGTGCGTCTCTCTCACACTAGTGCCGACGAAAGAGATACTCATAGAGATAAGACAGGGTTAAGTTATCCCCGTGTTAACCTTGCTAGGGCCGCTGGGTGGGTAACAGTGGCGAAGCGTCAAATATTTCCTAAGGGAAGCCGGAAGAATTAGAAGCGTACGTGCAACTTTGACATTTAGTTAGAGTGACATGGACTTCACTGATAGCTAGCCGTAGCTTTCTAGCTTAGTAAAGCCGTCAGGAATCGGCTTGTAGGCAGGCTGCGCCATTGGTAGGTAAGTGTACCTTGTCGCGTGGATTTCCTCGTTGATATAACGGTACGCCACTGATATTCGAGGAGCGCCATGGGTTAAATATTATAGCTTTTATTACAGCACAGTGATAATCGCGCACATAAAGCATCGTCCCTTTCTCACACGTCTCATTAGGGGTCGTCCACAAATTACGTAACACAAAATCCTCAAATTTTTGACCCCCCCTCCCCCCATGTAACAGGTCCGTAACGGGACCCCCCTCCCTCTCCAGTCCGTTACGTAACAGGTGCTTTGTAAAAAGTTTTTGCCTAATATTTAGGTAATTCGGCGCTCTTTTTACATTGGGCGAGGTATAATCATCTATGAACGTATTTCGGTTCCATTTCTTAATGATATAATTATAATTTCTTGAGTTTACATTAATTGTGCAATATTATAAAATCGTGACGTAACACCAACCTTGAACCCCCCCCTCCCCCAACGTAACAGGACTCTAACGCTTGGCCAGACCCCCCCTCCCTCCAAATTGCTTTACGTAATTTGTGGACGACCCCTTAGTTAAACACTGACAGCGATGCTATAATGTTTGCGCGATAAAAACGATTGCTTGGTAAATGTTTCGTATGCAGATGCCAGTCTTTTGTGGTGTGTTAGGATACGAAAAGTCAGGCGCGGTCGCAGCCTGAAATTTTGGGGGGGGTCATGTCCCCTGTGACCCCCCGCTGTGACCGCGCATGCGAAAAGTAGGGGAGGAATACAGCTGAATATTTCTTCAAAGCAGTCATTAGGGTAAAATCTTCATGTTACAGAGCACAGGCGCCTCATTCGGGAACGCTAAGTGATTCTGTAGCGACTCGTAAGCCAGATTTCTCATTCCACTCTTCCGCACGACGCGAAATGCGTAAGAGCGAGATGAGAGATCTGGCTTACGAGTCGCTACAGAATCACTTAGCGTTCCCGAATGAGGCGCCAGACCATAATAATAGATATCCTAAAGACACCACTTATAGCCTAACTTTTACTAGGAAATAAAGCTGCCGAACTGGGGTGCGGGAGTTTTTAGAGTAATGTGATTGGTGCCTTCGAAGTTCAGCGGCCCTAACATGATTGACACAAAGATAAATTAAACCCGTTTATCTCTATGACTATCTCTTTCGACTAGTGTGAGAGAGACGCACTTAGAGATAAGACGGTCTATCTTATCTTTGTGTCATTCATGTTAGGGCCGCTGCGTATCCCTTGCCTGCTTGTAGGCCCTGTCGCTTATAGTTTTATGACTTAAGGGTTTGGCAGCGGGGATTGCCCGGCTATGTGGAGTCTATAGAATCATGGTCGGCGTTACAGAGGAATGGGGGTCTAGTTGTATTGCCTCTCATCTGTATATTAATGACTGCTTTTTATGATGGCAAACCGCAGACCAAATATCCTAGCACCTATCCTATCCTAGCACCGCTTAACTTTTTTTAGCGGGGCGGGCGCGGGTTTTTAGAGGGCTGTGATTGGTGCATTCGAGGTTGTGTGCTCCCCACGCCTGCCCGTAGGCCCGCCGATTATGGTTTTATGCCTGTAATACTGGTAGCGAGGGTCGCCCAGCTATGCGGAGTTTATTGCATATTTGGTCTGCGTTGCAAATCTATCTCAAACTCCCATATGACCCAGAAATCATCAGGCAGGCTAATAAATTATGTTAGCGTTATATACATAAATATACACATAGGTATTCTATACGCTATAACTATAATTAGATTATGAATAATTCAAACAATTTGCAACTTCACACGCTGTGCAGTTCTCAGGAGAATTTATAACTGACTGAGGTAGGTATTGTTAAATTCCAAATGCACAAAAGAGTTATTGAAATATCTTTATATATATATATTATCTTTACTTTTAATGAAATTGTTTAAAAACAGTTTAAACAACGCTTTTAAAGTGCGCCACTAAAAATGTGACAATCGCAACACGTTTTCATAAATAGCTGTCGATTAAAAAACGACAATTTATATTGACAAAAAATCTACGGCACATGACGGCCCGCTTAATGGTAAGCGGTTCCCGTAGCCTATAGACGCCTGCAACACAAGACTATTGGGTGAATCCACAAACGCTACTTAAAATTTTAATTAGAGATTACCTATATGGTAAGTCTCCCTCAACTAGCTGTCATAGTATTCAAAAACGATACTTTTTCAGCCTTTGTGATTTTGGCCATAAAACGAACCGAAAAACACATCATCAAATTAAATTCAACCGGTCCAACGGCTTCTAGGCAGGGCACAAACAAACGAACATAAGTATACACAAAATACCTACATTATCTACCTGTAATGAACTGTTCTTATTGTCAATTAAACTGGACACGCCTGACCGAGGACCCAGAAAACCCGAAAATAAAATTATAATAACAGTACTTTTCTCAGCCGTTAGAAGACGCTTTTTTTTTCAATTTCTTACCTTTTTTTAAAAATGTTGCCAGTTGGCACAACGAATAAAGCCCCCAACTCACTTCTCGATCGGTTGACCACATTACCTTCGTTTGGTTCCGTATCATCGCCCTTCGTTGTTTTTTCATGTTCATGCCATCTGTGACAACAGCAGTGAACTATATATAGCATATGGTATACAGGCGTTCACGTGTACTGCGTAACGGGTTTAGCGCTGGACAGACAGATGTCGCTACTTGTACTGATTTTATGAAATAACATCGTTGGTCTGACAAAGTAATCTCAAGATTATCCGGGGACATCCGGATGGATAGGTCTCCCCTTCAGACTCGTAACGAACGATCGTACGCTTTCCGTGTCTAACAGCCTCCAACAAACTTAACAAGCCCGTCGGTCTATCTTGTGGGGGGCCGTCTCACGCTGCAGCATCACGCTGCTGCATCCGTCCGAGCAGTGGACGTCCCTGGATTGAAATGATGAAAGCTATCTCAGATTTGCATGAGGTGTGTACGTCAGCCTTTTCGGATTGAGCATTCGTGATTTGTGTTAAAGTTAAAATGCCATATATACTTAACTAAACTGATATCAATATCTAATACAATACAATACAAATACTCTTAATTGAACACCACAGAAAACATATTGGAAAAAGACAAAGAAATAGGTAACACGGTATACAATAGGCGGTCTTATCGCTAAGTAGCGATCTCTTCCAGACAACCTTTTGAAAGAAGAGATGGCATAACAGACTTGCAAAGGCAGGTGGTGAATACTATAGTAAACTTTTAAAGTACACAAAACCACTAACATACAAAACACTTACATAAGCACATACTATGCACATTACACAGATAAATATATACTATACATAAATACATACATACATATAAATACATTTACAAAAATTATAGTGCTGTTTTAATAAACCTTTAAATATAGGAAGAGACTTTAGCACGCCTTAAATCCGAAGGTAAGGAGTAAGTATCTAAGGATCTAAGTATATTAATATCGGAAGGATTTTAAAGTAAGATTCCACAAAAACCTTATAAGGAGAAAAACTGGTTATAAATGTTTGATAATGACTGACGATTTTTCGGACGAAAAGTGTGCTTCTTACAAACCTTCTAATTTTGCTACCCGTTGAGTTTAGCAAGTTTGGCCCATTAGCTGGTTCTATCTAACGCGCTGGGTAAAATAGATAAACATACATACGGGTCATGGTAGGACGTTGTAGTTTGTTTATAAATATTTGCGCGACGAGGGATATTTATAAATATTTGTAGTATGTGCATAAATGGTTTACTCGAAAAATGTCTCTTAAATATTCTATAATCTCTGTTGACGACATGCAGTAAATTCTTAAAAATAAAATTAGCTCAGCACAGGAAGTAATTAACTTCTACGCAGAATATATTTTTTATATTTATTGCAGTTATTTTAAAATTCACTCTTAGTTTTAAATATCCGTCGAACACAACCTGCTATTCGTTTGCTTTGAAACTTCTTAGCTCTACTAGCACACTTGTAACGCCTTTTTGGACGGGCGCGTAACGGTCGTTATAACAACTTTTGATATATTATTGGTCGATATAACGATTAAGGGATATAATGCACTTTTGGTATAACAATATTTGGCATATTTTGATATGATCTAATTATCATCAGGTATAATGAACTTTTAATATAACAACTATTAATCTAACAGTGATATGGTATAACAATAAGTGATATAACTTTGTTAGATATAACGCTCAGTGGATATAATGTAGTACTGGTATAATCTGGAATATGTACTACTATTATAATGAAATGACCTACCTATTCTACCTATTAAGTAAGGTCTCCGTTAGGTACGACGACGAGCGAAGCGAGGAGTGTTAGGTAGAGCTAGAACTGATATTTTTTTTATAATACTATACTACTATTATAATTACCTACGTATTCTACCTTACGGCAGGTCTCCGTTAAGTACGACGACGAGCCAGAGACGAAGATTGATCCTGTGATAACATTACAGTACAGATTTTACCTCCTACCACAGCTCATAGTAAAATTGGTTGTAATAATGCTGGTAATTTCCTACGCTTTTTGAAAACATTATGGAGGTTTTATGATATGGGTGTAGATAAAATATGTTATAACACATTATATCACTAATACTTATATCATACGTTCATTATATTAGGTGAACATAATAAGTGTTAAAAATCTATTATACTTATTGAATATTATACACCATGAAAATTTATGTACTTTGTGGTTATATCAAAAATGAATTATATCCAATTATGGATGAATCTACTGTAGTAGTAAGTACTGTTTTACAATTCTTCATGAGCTGGTATAGGATCTGTCACCACACCGTCGATGGCCATTTTAGAGTATTTCTTCAAGAACTCCTCCCAGAAAGTTCTCCTTTCTCCAAGTGGGTTGACCTTCATGCGAGGCGTCTTCGCTATGTGTAAATAATGGTTGTCCTCGATGTCCTTATTGACCGGTTCCCAGGTCAAGTTTTTTACGATAGCATCTTTTTGGTCTGGAGTTGGATTCCTGAAATTTTATTGCAAACTTGAGTTTTAGTTACAACATAATTAAGCGTAGTTGGCATTGTCATAATTATTTTTGTAAGTTAGTAATAACGTTATTTTGTTCAGAATTTGAATATGCTGCAGCTGGAAATTTGAGTAATTTGTTATTTTGTTGTACTAAAAAATAACAATTGACAAGAACATCTGTGACTTATTTTGGGATAACCGTCGTTAAGAGGGTTTTGTTTGTACCTATGATTAGTTTGTTAATAATTAGTTTTAAGACTTCTTACCCAGTTTTAATAAAGTTGGCCCATAGTCGTACCATTTTCTTCAAAACTTTGATTTCCGCCTGCTCGCTCACTAAGTTTATCATCTCTTTGTAGTTTTTCTTTATCCTCGTGCACAAGTGCAGGTAGCACAACTCGTCAATGATGGTAGCTCCCCAATTCTTCATGCTGCTTCTTGCTTTTCTGGCCAGATATTCACTGTTCTCATTTAGCACCCCTCTGTAGTCAAACATGTAGTAATACAATGGGGAAGACAAATCTTTAGAAAGTTTCGATACCGTGTAATCCAGAGCGTAATTCTGTAGCAAATCACCGACGTAGATGGCGTATTGTAAAATATTCCCGTGGTACAGGTTCTCACTTTCTAAGTAAAAATCTCTAATTTCTTGCTCGACGTCTTTGTATACGGAGCTGTTGCGATCAAACCTAAAGCCAGCTCGTATTGGGAAGTGAACTAAAAAATCACGTGGTTGTTGCAACAGACGTGGCTCAAATATAAAATGCGAGATCATATCTAGTCCTTCCCTCGAATTGAGTCCAATAAGGATTGGCACATCGTTTATAATTTGGTGGTTCTCTGGTAGTGATGTTAGCACAGCGTTAGGACTATCAGATTCGATTACAGGTGCAAATGGGAAAATACTCATTTGATAATTAATCATGTCTTCATTGTCAATAACGTCAATCTGTTTTGTGAAGAAAGTTTCAGCATTGATTTTCTGCAGTTCTTCTAATAACATACTACTATTATCAGTTTTTATTTCAAATGCTTCTCCAAGTTGAAAAGCCTTTTTCCTGGCATATTTTGTGAAGTAAATAGCTTCCAAAGCGGTACCACTTTGCATGATGACTGCAGAAAATAGGCCTTTAGCTTTCTCAGAATACACTAATATATGAGCCAACGCAGCGCCTCCACGGCTACCCATCAATGTCACACGGTTTGGGTCTCCTCCGAACTGGTTAATATTTTGTTGTATCCATTCTAAAGCTAAAATGAAATCTCTTAAACCAGCATTGGCAGGTATAACTTCATCTTCGGTAGTGAAGTAACCAAAAATATCCATTCGATGATTGACGGTGACGACGATTATTTCTTCGTCAAGGAAAAAATCAGGAGAATATGTGTCACTGCCGTTGAAGCCAGTTCTGAAGTTGTCATTGTAATCGAAGATTACGACGGGGAGGGAGCCTTGGAGCGAAGGCGTGAAGACGCTAAGGTAGAGACAGTCTTCAGAGCCCGACAGACCAAATTGGTCGCCGAGTCTTCCGCGAGAAATGAATTGCAGACATGTTGGTTTATTCTCGTGGCTTTCGTAAGTGCCTTCCCACCCTTGATGAGGTTTTGGAGGCTGAAATTTAAGACGATCATTTATATTCAAGGTTAATAAATATCCTAACGGTGAAAGTAGCGCCTGCAAAATAACCGCAAAAAATTCGTCTGCTAAATACAGTTGCTAATGAAAATGCTCACCAAGAATCTTAGGGCGCCAACTGGAGGTTCACCGTAAGGAATACCTGTAAAAGCATTATAAGTTTGTTTTTTTAATAACGTTCTTTGCACTGTTCCTGATAACACTCCTTGTTTTAAAGTGACTTGCACGTGTTCATCACTTATACATGCATCTAAAATTAATAAAGTCACAAAGTAACAGATCAACTTATTTGACATAATTAACGTTATTAAATTACTGGTTATTAACAATTACAGAGATTAACAAAACATTGCCACTAGCCGTCAAACTCCGATAAATTTAACTGACGTGTACGTATTTTATCAGAATGATAGTAAATTACCTGAATATCGCGGTGATTTCTAATTGGTCGTCGTATACTTAATAACATTTTAGATTGTCATATTTTGGTAGATAGGTGGTAGATTGGTAGTATGGGATCTGACAACGGTGCTGCCAGTTTTTGCTTGTAAAATTGTAACTTGTAGCTTTGTGAAACGGGCCATTTATATTGTTCGGCTGGTTAAGTTATACTTTTAAAATTTCCTCAATATAAATATTCTCGTTATCGCTACACTAATTGCCGTAGCTGTAAGACTGTTAACTTCCTTTAATGTAGTTTACATTTGCAATGTTTTTCAACTATTTAATTCACTTATGTATTTAAAAATAAAACAAAACACAGGACTTTCCAATTTTTAAAACAATTTAATACTATAGTTCATCCTTGACATCATGTACAACACCGTTCACAGCCAATTGCCCGTACTTGGCAATCCAGTCGTCCCAGAACTGGACCTTTTCATCGTACAACCGTTCTTTTATCTCGAGCTCATCGGTGATAACTAGACACTCCTTGTTCTCTTTAGTGGCTGGCTTCCACGTAAACTCCTCTTCAGGAGGAGTAGGATTACTGAAAAAATACATACTTTATTATGATACTAACGATACAATTACCGGGTCAAATATTGGCCCATAACTTGATATTTATGATATTTTCACAACAAAAATCTGATTCAGTACTTATATTCTAGGTACTTATCGTTAAAAAAGTCTACGACAGGACGCTTTTTTTTGGAAGCTAATATAAGACGGTTTCTTACCCAGTCTTTGCGAAGTTTGTCCACAACCGAACCATTTTTCTCAATACTTTTATTTCCTCTGATTCTTCGTCTTCTAAGGCTTTCTTGTATACTTTTCTTATACCATTGCACACAAACATATAACAAAGTTCATCTCCAAGTGAAGCACCCCATGTTCCATCAATAGACATAGCATTTTCGAGACTAAGTTTTTTTCTCAGATTCAATTCTCCGCTGTAGTCAAACATATAGTAGAACACATTACTGCTTGATGAATTTGTATATTTCCTGACGGTGTAATCTATAGGATAAAATGTCATCACATCACCAATATAAGTAATGTATTCCCCAGGTTTGCTGACTTTTATGTATGCTTCGTCGAAATAAAACTCCTTGATTTCCTCAACAGCCTCGCTGTAAACTTGATCGTGCACTTTAAAATGATAGTTTACTCTAATAGGGAATAGTACGAGAAAATCTCTGTCAGCAAACGTAAGGTACTGGGGCTTCTGAAGGTATCGCTCAGACATTTCTATTGCTTCTCTAGAGTTGAACCCTATCATAACTGGTATATTAATGTCAATTGGCTTGTTCTCTGGATATTCTGTTATAACAGCGTTCGGATGGTCGTGCTCAATGACAGGTCCAAAGGGAGGAACACCTCTTTGTAGCTCTCTCGCTTCATCTGCGTGGACAGCGAAAGGTTCCATCTCCGTAAGCTTCAAAGCAGAAATATCAGCAAAGCGTTTTAGTAGGTATGCGCTAGTTGCTGCTTCTTCTTCGAGCGCTTTAGAAAGCTCGATAGCCTTTTTACGACTTTTATCATTGAAATTCATCGAGTTCCACGACGTACCACTTTGCATGATGGCAGCACTAAACAACCCCTTGGTTTTCGGTGAATGCAGCAAAATATCAACTAAAGCGCCACCGCTTTGACTTCCCATCAGCGTTATCCGATTAGGGTCACCTCCAAAGAACTTCATATTTTCGTTTATCCATCTGAGTGCTAATATAACGTCTCTCAGCCCATTGTTTCCTGGAATTAAATCGTCCTCAAAAGACAGGAAACCGAGTGCCCCGAGTCTATGGTGTACGGTCACTATAATCACATCTTCTTTCATGAAGAAGTCCGGGCCATAATCTTTGGACCCGTTGTATGATACTCTAAAGTGTTCATTGTACAGGAATACTATAACAGGCAGGTGTAGATTTGACGACGGCGGCTTGGGAGTGTAAATATTGAGATTGAGACAGTCTTCTTCTCCGCAGAAGCCCTCTTTCTTGATCCGTCTCGCAGGTTGATTATTTTGAGCACAAGATTTCTTTTCCTTCTTTGCGTCTAAAATGCCTTCCCAACCGGGGTGAGCCTCCGGGGGCTGAAAAAAGATATTATTACATTAATTTTCATATAAAGTTAACTATAACACCTATATGCGATGGAATAAAATGTATGATAACGGTCAACCTTCTCAGGATTAAGGTACCTTAGTAAAGATACTGTTTTCTTAGTCGCACCTGTTAAGGTAAATGCGTTTTTTCACTTACCATAAATCTGAGGGCGCCGACAGGTGGTTTAGCATAAGGTATTCCTCCAAATAAATAGTACTTTTCATCTTGCAATATAGACGGTACTTCTTTGCCCTCTACCTTACCCGAGTTCGTTTCTACTATTAAACTGGCTCCAATTTTATTCACGAAACATAAAATTGTGAGGCAATAAATTAAACATGTTTTATGTGTCATGTTGTAGCCGGCTGTCAATTTTGTAAGTATTAAATGATGATAACATTTAATTGTTTGACTACTGACGTGGTGTGTAGATACTTCGTCGTGTTAATCGTATTGTCGTAATAATCTTTAACGGTACCTACACTAACTTGTTTATCTATCAGTGATACGATAAAGACTTATCGATAAATTTAAAATGTCTTTACCTATGTATAATAATTATCATCATCGGCCTATATATGTCCCACTGTTGGGCATAAAACTCCTCTCATAGTGAGAAGGATTGGTCTCAGTCGCTATTTCGAGACGATATCATAACATTTATCAACTTTCGGCGAACAGACTTTACAGGTTTTATCACGATTTTTCCTTCACCGAAAATGCTCGTGGTGAAGTGAAATAAAAATTAATTTCATGTCTGCACATGCTCTTGCAAAAAAAATCAAATCAGAGGTGCGAGCCGAGATTTGAACCCGTGACCTGCTGCACGAGAGGCCGTGCCTTAGACCATAAAACTACCACTGCATATGCTGCATTGTATACTGTACATGTAAAATCGTACAGTGGCTCCGTGAGCTGTGGACCTCGCGACAAACTTAACTTTGCCGTTGGAAAATTGCTATCCCCACATATCGACATAGGTGGCGGTTAGTTTACCAACACCGCAAATAACTTTGTAACCGCGAAAACCCTCATAACTCCACCATTTAGAAAAAAATCGAAAAATGAATCGACAAAGAAAATCTATATATACTCGTAATCTGCTCACAAAACTTCACAAGAATCGGTTGACAAATGCGACCTGCGCCTCTATTCGGGAACGCTAAGTGATTCTGTAGCGATTCGTGAGCAAGATTTCTCATCTCGCTCTTACGCATTACGCGCCGTGCGGAAGAGTGGGATGAGAAATCTCGCTTACGAATCGCTACAGAATCACTTAGCGTTCCCGAATAGGGACGCTGTAGAGGAGAACAAATAGACAGCCGGACATACGAAAGCATTTTAGCCCAAGCTGAAACGGAGACGGTTCGCTCGCTTCGTCCGCTTCGCTCGCTCGGTCGATAAATAAAAATAACTGTCATATTATGGCTACAAAGGTGCACATCACTTTGCCTATGTCATGGACGAATCTCCCTAGGAATACATTTTTCTGTAAGTTAGATAATTTCTTAATGCTTCTATTCCGTTGATGAATTCTTTACAAAATGTCAAAATGTGATTTAATTGGTAACAAATTTTCTCTTTAGTCTTTAGTAAGTACCTTTAGTATATTTATGAATTAAAGTATTTAATAATAATATAAATGTTACAAATAATATCAGTGATAAGATTATTTATGAATAAAAACAATATCGAATGTACCTGAAATTGGATGAAATAATGTACTGTCCACTTCAACATTAACATCCTCTACCACATTACTTCAAGCAATATTGATTATGATTAAATACAGCGCGACAGTACGTCGTCAACGTAATGAGTTCACTCTCCAAAATCATACTTTCTTTGAGGTAATAAAACAATGGAATCAAAGTTCATCTTTATTTGACTCCTCGAAAATAATCCCGTTCACAGCTCTCCGCTCCCATTTCTGAAAGAATCGGTCCCAGAATTGGAATCGGTTATTGATTGATTTACTTCTCACTTCCAATCGTTTGCCGATGTGAAGAAATTCTTTCGTTTCACTGTTGTAACGATGCCATTTGAGACTTTCTAATACTGTGTCGCCATCTGGTGTGGGGTTTCTGAAAGAAGAATTAGATTTTTTTCTAATAACGTAGTTACATATAAAATATTTAGGGAATGCGACCCTTATTCTAGTATCAGTCAGAAGTAACTATGGAAATGAAAATGAAAATATTTATTTTGTAATTTAGGCTACACGGGCCTCTTGTCACACATGTCTCTTGTGTGATTCGTTAAATATTATAGTATCTAATAACGTGACCATATCTTACGAATATTACTATAAAAGTCACTCCAAATATCTATTCGTAATCCAGAGTACCTTTTATGACAGGAATATGAAATGGGACTGAAGAATCATTACTCCTTCACTTTTTATTGAAGCTACTTTTATTATGAAATTAAGACCAATATTTACTCAAACTTCGCAAAATTACTCCACATTCGTACCAGCTTTCTTGATATAATAATTTCTTCGGATTGTTTCTGGTGGTATCTTGTATATTTATCTTTAAGGCTTGGACACATAAAGAGATAGCAAAGTTCATCGCCCGCAGCAGCTCCCCACGTGCCCTCCTGCGTCGTCGAGAGCTTCAATAAATTATTTTTATTTTCACTCAATCTGCTGTAATAGTCAAATTGGTAATAAAACAGCGGACTGGAAGATATATTCGAGTATTTTCCCGCCACAGCGTGCACAGCGTACATAGTTAACACGTCCCCTATGTATGTCACGTACTCCGGCACACTACTAATCTTAACTTTACCGCCGGGGAAGTAAAATTTCTTTAAATCTTTCACCGCGTCGTAGTAGCTCTGGCCGAGAGGATCGAATTTATAACCGAGACGTATTGGCATCAATAAAGGAAAGTCTTTCTCGAGGAAACTCAAGTACTTGGGCTCGATGAGATACTGTAGAGATGCTTCCAAACCCTCGCGGGAGTTGAATCCAATCATAACAGGCATGCTTGTTTTGCTGGCCCGCTCGGGGTACTCGGTCACGAGACCGTCCGACTGCTTTTCCACTACCGGTCCGAATGCAAGCGAACTTCTTTGATTTTCCTTGGTGTAATCTTTGGTATTGGCCGCAGTTTCTTGACCTAGTAAAATCTCTGGGGAAATTTCATTCAGCTCCGCTAGAAGTTGTTCGGAGCTGCTTGCGCCTCTTCCAAATAGTTCGGCGAGTGCAAAGGCGCGCTGTCGCGTATTTTCCTGTAAGAACATAGTGCTCCAAGATGAGCCACTTTGCAGGATAGCCGAGTTGAATAATTCCTTAGCTCGCGAGTGGACGAGGAGGTCGACCGCCGCCGCGCCTCCCTCCGACCCCATCAAAGTAATACGTTTAGGATCACCACCGAAGTACATCGCATTATTTTTCACCCACTCCAACCCCGCGACGATGTCTTTTAATCCCGAGTTTCCCGGCAAAATTTCGTCTTCCAGTGAAAGGAATCCGAACAAAGACAGCCGATAACTTATTGTTACAATTACGACGTCTTCTTCGATGAAAAAATCCGGCCGGTAATCTGTTTTATTGTATGAATACCGGAATTGCGCGTTGTGCAGAAATATAATAATCGCGCGCTGTTTTTGATCTAATGCCGGAGTGAAAATGTCGAGGTAGAGGCAATCTTCAGCCCCGTAATGACTAAAGGGTTGGCCTTTTTTGACGTCGTTGCTAAATTGAAAGCAGGGTTGCTTTATTTTTGTAGTATTTAAGATTCCATTCCATGGCTCGATAGGTTGCGGTGGCTGTAATTAAATAAATGAAATCATACAATAAAACATTTGTAGTATATTATTTAATTCAAGATCTAGATTCAACGCTGAACGAACGTATATTTCACTTTTAAATACATTCGGCACTGGCCTGTAACGTAGGTGCTAAAAGTAAAGTTACGGTACTTATAATTTTAAAACAAATGTCGTACCTACCATAAACCGGAAACTTTTGATCGGTGGAGCTGCATAGGGTATTCCCAGGAAGCCGAAGTATTCAACATCTTTCAATAACGTTCGCAAAACTTTCCCTGCCACCTCCCCATGTGTTGTTTGCACCAAAGGCTTAAGAGCACGAACACTGATCACAACAGAAAACAACACGTTTAAATAAACCAATTGACACCACATCGTCACTGTAATAACAGCTAATGCAAGACAAATTATAGTCTATTGCATATCATTCAGTTTTTATCGACTTTAATCTTTATGACTGCTCCAAAACTCTACCAAAATAATCACTTTGCAATTTTATTCTATATATCGACGATACTATTACAAATTTAATAAGTTTTAACTAGTAAAGGTTAGCAAGAAACTACTTATTCGTTCTGAAGAAATATGTAACCGAAATATAATTTATTTTACTTATTTCATAAGAGTAGAGAATTTGATGAACTGTAACCGCTTCTTTTGGTTATTTTCTCTGCGAAATCAGTAAAAGTTAAGTCAAAGCGTAAAGTAATAAAAATGTAAAATAGTATTCTGTACGGCTATGAACACAGCAGCAAAATACCTGTTCAATGTTTTTTAAACATTTTTACGCTTCTTAATATAGTTTACAATGACGTGTCGTGCACTTGACATTATAGTATACCTAATAGAGACCGATTCAGTATCATTTAATCTAGACAAGGTAAAAACACGCCTCTTTGTAAAAATGCGGTTTCTTAAATTCATTTTGTATTTAAATTTGTTTTCAATGTTTCCATGGAGTTGTTGCGAAGACATTTTGAATTGGAATTCAGACGGAGTTGTGATCATTGGAAGAAAATTGGTTACTCTGTTTGACAATAAGCCTTTTGCCGCGTTTTGGAAAATTCCTTACGCTGAACCTCCAGTCGGTCTATTGAGATTTAAGGTAAGTAATTTCGAATCAAATTGTCATTTTAGTGCTTGATTTGTAAATGTTGTGGAAATTGTACTGGCGTAGTGGAAACTGTAATGGTAAAGTGGTAGCCTAGGTGGTCTAACGCGCAGAAGGTAGCTGTTTCAAATTTCGACTCGGACCTCTGAGTATTATCTATGTGCAGCATTTAATTTATTATTAAACATGAGCATTTTTAATTTTTAATTTTGTTCTAAAAACGGGATAGTACAACTTAACAATTCGACAATAGAGAATTTAGACACAAGTTATATATTCTGTACATCTTAAAGCAGTAGACATACAACTGGGCAACTGGTTGTAAATTTGTGATATAAAAACATCGTGAGGAAACCTGAACACATCTGTGAAGTAATTTAAAGATGTGCGAAGTTCCCAATCCTGCTGGGCTTGCAAGGGAACTACTGTCAAGTCCTTCTTACTGTGAAAGGAAGCCGGTGCCCAACAGTGGGACGAGTATAGGCTGACAATGATGATGATGCTGGTAACCTGCACATATCAGCGGTGTATACGACGTTCCAAATGCATCCTATACCGGTGTTAGGACTACATTCCTGCCCAATCCCGAAGGTCGGGGCAAAGATTGAAACAGTACAGTGAAATCAGGCGCAGTGGCCCGTTATTTAACAATTATATATATTTCAGCCACCAAAGAGTCTGCAAGTTGCTTTTTGCAATGAGGGCAACTATAGCAATCCTTTATATGAAACGTGTGCTTCCAAGCTCGACGAGGATTGCTTACACCTCAGTGTGTTCATGCCACTCTCTCAAAATAAAACCATGAACTATCCAGTAATGGTGTGGGTTCATGAAGCTTTCAGATCCCAAAGACCAGACTTTCTGATCGATGAAGACGTCATAGTGGTCACTGTTTCTTACCGAACGCATATATTAGGCTTTTTGAATACAGACGACGAATTTGCTTTCGGTAACATGGGAGCAAAGGATATTATAACAGCTCTTAAATGGATACGAGACAATATAAGCACGTTTAATGGTGATCCCACTGCAGTAACTGTTTTTGGGTCTGGGATAGGGGCTACATTGGTTGCGTCATTACTAATATCAACTACTGCTGATGATCTCTATAGAAGAGTCATTATTCAAAGTGGCAGTGCGCTGTCACCTGCTGATTACAGAAGCTATAGTTTCAAAATAGCTAACAAGTTGTATTGGAATTTGCACGGGCCTTTCGATAAATTTAATAGAACAAACCTCTACGAACTTCTCGCTAAGACGTCAACGGAAAACTTATTATCGGCATCTCAAGACCTTTTTGACAGTACTGAAGTAAGAGAGAATCAGCGATTGATCAACTCTTTTGGACCAACCGTTGAGAAAATAAAGAAACATGCCTTTACATATAAATTGCCGCTTGATGTGTACAAAACTTGTATGGCAAATAACATCGCTGACGTAATGATAGGGTACACCAACTTAGAATCTCTTCACAAATTGAAAGGCTTAGTCGAGAACCGAAAGCTCCTAAAGTATTTAAATTTCAATTTCCAATACTTGGTGCCATTCGAGGGGGCGATGGATGAATACGGCTCAAAGAAATACAAGAAGATCCTTAGGAAAATAATGGAGTTTTATTTTGTGAATGGAACGATCGGGGAGCGAAGTTTGCGGCGGTACGTGAAATACGTGTCAGACCAAGTTATTTATCCGTTGATTCGGCAAGCGCGATTACACGCCGAAGGGTCGTGTAGCAAAGTTTACTTGTACAGGTTTGCATTCAAGGGCGCGCTCAATATGGGCTGGCTGTCTTCAGTGGGGGATTTGAATTTGCCGGGAGCAACGTTTGGGGATGAAATCTGCTACCTATTCAAATGTAAATCGGCAAATGACATTTACAATAGCGTTGGGGCTTCTAATGAAAGGCACTTCATTAAGAAAATTGTAAGGCTGTGGGGAAATTTTGCCAAATACGGGTAAGGGTGAAATAAGAGGGTATAATTTTATTATTGATGACATACCAATTTGAACTCGTAATTTTAAGATATTAAGTTCTGTACATTTTTGTTTCAGAAATCCGACCCCGGTAGACAATGATCATTATCTATGTAATATCCATTGGGATCCATTTATAAATCAATTTCCTCTTAAAGCATTGAATATTGGACAACAGCTAAGGATGGTCAAAATACCCGAAGAGAATAGAGTGAAATTTTGGGACCAACTGCAGCACGAATATTATCCAGAAAAGGAATGGAAAGATGAACTTTAAAATGATATACTTAAAGTTAAAGTTTTTGAATTAATTATATATTCGAGGAACGAATTTGTGAACATTTTAGATACAATGCCACAATCTTTTCATGAGTGACTGGCAGCACCAGGCGCTTCAGTCCTAAAATGGCTTCAGTACACAAACTGGACACCTAAGTCGGTCTGAGGATTGTGAGCCTTTTAGCCCTTCTCAGACTGTATTTGTTGTGTAAATAAAGTATTATCAATAACGTTATCCTCAGATCACGGTCAGCAGATTTTCGCTTATTTTCCTATTATAAATTAGAAGCAAACATGCTGAACAGCTAATTGGAGTCCAATTATTCCACAGTATTGTACATCAATAATAATGTAGTGGCTGAATATAATATCTTAGATAACCTTTTCGCACAAACTTTTTAGGTCCTGTCGAAATGACTCGATATTTTTCACTTTAGTGGCTATACTGTGATCGAGTTAAGTGCTGATACTGATATTTAAAGTTAGTTATAATATATGTAATGTATGTACCTCATCTACTCATGACTTATGGTAATTTTGAAGATTTTGATATCGATGATTACATTTATAGGCCTGGGTATTCAGGCTGCTTCAAATGCTTTAAACCTCGCTGAGATGGATAGAAGTAAGTCACGAGTTCAGAAGACGGTGATGTAGCAAGTTAAGATTGTGAGTACTTAATAGTTATTAGTCTACAGCGTGAAAAAAGTGAACCTAATTTGTTATTTAAATAAATATATCATTCATCTTTAATAACAATGTCTAGAAAATATTGATCAATATATAAAAAAATAAACGTTACTTATATAAGTTATCATTTTAAAAACACAAGCAACTAGCACAAGCATGCATTAGGTTACATAAAGTGAAAGTCACAATGATTTTGCTTCTGCGGCCCTAACATGCATGACACGAAGATAAATTAGAACAGTTTATCTCTAAGTGCGTCTCTCTCACACTAGTGCCGACGAAAGAGATAGTCATAGAGATAAACGGTTCTAATTTATCTTTGTGGCATGGATGTTAGGGCCGCTGGTAAAGTGCGTGTTTACAACAAGTACGGGGTAATTGAATGCAACCAAATGCTATATTTTCGAGGCATTCTCTTAGAACTTGATAGCCATGATGATAGCTGGGTCATACACACGTTTAGGTTCAGAACTGTCCCCTCCTGTTCCCGAAAGTTCCTGATTTTGTTGCTTGGACTATATCCGCATCAAGCATAGTTTTGGCTTGTATGAAGAAAACGTAAAAATAAGCAGTTGTTTTTGTTAACTTTTGGTAATAGTAATAGTAATAGTAATAGTAATTTATTTGCAAGAAAAAGGGTTAGTTTACAGATGTCATGTTATTTTCTTAATCACTAGTTCGGCCTTCTTCAGCTGTTTACAAACGGCATGCAAATATTGTAGTTGAATTATATAATAAGTAGGTACAAATCATTCAGCACAATAGCATTTTTTAAATATTTGCATTAACATTCATGTCAAAGTATAATTATCTGTTTTGTGGTTCATAAAGTCTCCTACACTATAAAAACAAAGATCAAGGAGCCACTTTCTTAAGCAAGTTTTGAATTTGTTGCCTACCAGGGGTTTTATATTGCCTGGTAAATGGTTGAATATCGTAATACACATGTTGTAAGCATTTCTTTTATAAATGCCGGTACGACAGAGAGGTTTATGAAGGAGATCTTTGTACTGCGCTCTCACAGGAGGGACAATTTTTGTTTCTTGAAGTGTGTATTTACCAGCTGACCCATAAACGTTTATAACATCGTCATAGGGTGTCGTACAAATTCGAAGTAAAACTCACGCTCATTCATTTTGCGGTGGAGTTAATTAATGGATCGGATAGCAATCTGCTAATGGCCCTTTTATGATGCATTCGGTTAAAAGCTTTTTTACAACTGCCGTGGTTAACTAATAACGTCCAAATGACTTCATGGCGAACGCGGAATGTGATGATTTTTCGCAGAATTAGTAAGCTACCAGCTGCCTATTTCACAAAACGCGACAGGTACTGACAATCTGACATATTTGTGAACAGTTGAATGAAATTTTTAATTAAGTGATAGGTTGTCAGCACCTGTCGCTTTTGTGAAAAGGGGGCTGGTTAGTCTAAGAGACGATGTTTAAATGATTTTGAACTCTCGTCGCTCAATTTAAATAAGACATACACAATTATGTGTAACATTTTCTTAATCATGATCTTCTGTTTCTAAAGCTTTACCAACTCAATATCATCATATTATTTATAGCCTGCATCTGTCTAGTTTAGAATAATATAATTATGTGTGTTTGAATAAATCTAGTATCATTAGAACAACTGTTTTCGGACGAGATTAATGTGTTCAAGATATTCTTATTATCTTGCCTTGCCTTTCTACAAGTGGACGGTATTGTTTATTTTGTTTTTTGTTTTAATTAGAAATTATTTTCTGGATGCCCAGTAAAAAATCTGTAATGAATTACGAGTAGGTAAGTATGTTATCAGCACACAATACAAGGCTTAAGGGAATTCATAAATACAAGTTATATTTTAAGAAAAAAACCGGTCAAGTGCGAGTCTGACTCGCGCGCCGAGGGTTCCGTACTTACCTATGAAAAAGAAACAGTACCTTGTAGGTACGGAACCCAAAAATAAAAATAAAAAATCTTTTATCAACCGGGTAACCATTTACAACCTCCCTATGGAATATGACAAAAAATAACTTTCGCAAGCTCCTATCTCCGTGCAATCGTCGAGTGTGATACGACTTTGCAATAGTTATTCCGTTTAACATTTTTTTTATGTGAAGTAATTACAAATTTACTGCTTTCGGAGTTTTTCCTTTATTTGTGCTGTAAGACACTGCTTTTTGCCAAATTTCATGATTCTAGGTCAACGGGAAGTACCCGATAGGTTTTGATTCCCTTTGGATTCCCTTGAAAGTATCAAAATATGTGACATAAACGGCCATATCTTTTGATTGCGGTGACTTAGAAGGTTGATTTTTTCACAGCTTCAGGAGATTGCAGACCTAAGTATTATATATTAATTTAAACTTGTTACCTCTACGCGTTCCTGAGAAAAAGGTCTTGACAGACAGACAAACAGACAGACAGACAGACAGACGGACAAACAAGTGATCCTATAGAGGTTCCTTTTTTCCTTTTGAGGTACGGAACCCTAAAAATTACGTCAATATTAATCGGTCGTAAATAGCTTTCTTTCAGCAGCATCTTTTTGATTTATCTCTAGTTCTAATTAAGCTGCTAATTTCCTAGAGGCTTAAAACTATTTTATAATAAGTAATATAGAAAAATACCATGATTTAAAAACCGTCCGCAGCCTTGCGGGACAATTTGTCCCATTAAAAATATTAAAGTATTAGTCCAACATACAATATTATGTGTTGGAAAAGTCGATCCGGAGTCGGACATGTAAAATAAACGAAAAGCTATTGAGTAGAAAGTAAAAATCTCTGTAGACTCTTCCACTCTCATAGAAATTTCATCCATTTATTTTATTCCACATACTTCCATTGCCTCAACCCATTATAATGCTTCGTTCACGTCGCTTCGTGCAGCAAGTCAGCGTAAAATGCAACTTTGTGTGACTCAGCGAAAAATTTCATCGTAACAAAATTCTTATTCCGACGGCGTAAACGCCACTTTAAGTTGATTGCGGCAATGATTTTTTGGAATATTTAAAAACATTGTTACTTGAGCGGTATAATATTTTATGAAGGAGGTTTTTTTGGTTGAGTTTCGTAAAAACCGCTCTGTATATTAATAGTAGTTTATGCAACGGTTGCATAATGATAGGCCTTAAAACACTAGTGCGGTTTTCATGAAACGAGCCGACAGGCGAGTTTCATAATAAGATCGCACGTGTGTTTTAAGGCCAAATTATGCAGAGTTGCATACATAACTTTATCTACACACATATTATAAATCCTCCATGATGGGTTCAGAAACAATATTTTCTGGCAACAAGTTATTTGTTGCAATCGTGGCTGCATATTTCCGATATCCGCCGCATTTTCACATCACACACACTCCGAGAAGACTACTTACTATTCATATTTTCAACTAAAATGTAAATTACAAACAACTTTTTCTATTCAATTCAACAATTCTACTTTCGTTCAGCAAAACGTCAACATGGCGGCAATTCGATCATGCGTCAAGACCATTTTTTTTTTAAATCACAGACAAACGGATGAAGTCTCTATTCTCACGTCACTCGAGATCAAATATTGTGCAGTTTATATTAAAAAAAACATACTGAATTGACGTTTCGTATCAATAACTGTTTTAATATCTATGGATACTAGAATAGAGACCCACTTGAGTTTTGACAGCTGTTCCAAATTTAATCTCATTTCTTTACTAAAAACGATAAAGAAGTCATGTTATTTCTTTATCGCAGCACTGGTTTTTCCTAATTGGTTGTCAAAATGGTGGTCATTTCTTACGGTTTTTGATTAACCAATGGAGGTTTTATGATATGGGTGTAGATAAAGTGCTTTTTCATATCGATATTACAACGTTACGTTATTCGTTTCAAAATAAAAACATAATAATTTTATTTTTTATTATAATTTTAAGTTTTAGATATTATACAGTATCAAAGTTTGGATGAGAAGAAAGATTATGGTACATATCTTAATAACATCAGTTTTTTTTATAATAAGCCTATAAACATTATAATAATTAAATTATTAACGGTAACAGCCTGTTTTTCATTAAGACAGAATTGATAGAATTGTGTCATTTTTCATAAATTCTATATCTCAGATGACAATGCGTCTACTAAACCTATTATGATCTGTCTGATCTTTATAAAATTCAGTCTAAATAACACTGATCGAGCCACAGACCAAGTATCATATAGACACGGCTTAGGCTAACTTTTACTAGCAAATTAAGCTGCCAAACTTGCGGGGCGCACGGGGTTTTTAGAGCGTTGTCATTGGTGCGTTCACGGAAATGCCATCCCGCGCCTGCCTGTAGCCCCGCTGCTTATGGTTTTTTGCCTCTTATGTTGGCAGCGGGGGTCGCCCGGCTTTTTGGAGTCTATTGCATATGGTCTGTGGACCCAGCTTATCAGCAATTAACATTATTTTCATATTACACTAAAAAGTGTATTAGGAATTCTATATCAATAAATATAAACTCTACTTAAATAACAAAACATTGGGGCTAATTCGAAAGTGATTTCGCTAAATTTAGAAGTCGCTAAATTTGAAATAAGAAACGTTCGACTCCATTTTGAACCTTGGAGCTATACAAAATCGAGTTAGACGTTTCTTATTTTAAATTTAAGCAATCTTAAATTTAGCGGACACCGTTTCGAATTGGACCCATTACCTAACATAAATACGCAACTTACCAAACCCTCCTCTCACCATTATAATGTCCATCGCATACATCAAGTAAGAATTTTAGAGACCATAACGTTTCTATAGACCCCGGAAAATTGAGTGAGATGTAAAATTTAATGACCCATAACCTGGCAGGCTGAGATTCAAAATGGCGTTTTATGACGTCACCGTATTGATGGCGCCGGCGCGGATTGATTCCAGTAAACGTTTATGACTGATAGTTAAATTGCGGTGAATAGACACTCAAGGCTTCCGCTTATACAGTATGCTACCCTGTTGCGCAGTGAGATCTGTAAGATAGAGATTAATATATAACATATACCTATACCTCCTCTGCTACACTGGGAGTGAAGAAACAGCATAGAATGCGTGCAGATGCTTATCATCCTGGCATGGCGTAAAAGTCGACTAAGGAACGGGTCCTCTTCAACATGGTGGACTATCTGTATGGGCGATGCGCTGATCACCTGTCACCATACGGTTCATCATACCATCTTAGGACTAATTAATCGAACGTGGCCACAAGTAGTCTTATGGCTCTGCCCACCCCATTAGGGATTTCGGGCGTGAGGCTATGTATGTGTGTATGTATATACTTGTATGTCTAGAAAGGCTCAGAAACATCGTTCACCTATTCGCCGCCAGGCCATTTTCAGCATGCAGTGCCATCAGCGCCGGGCCCATAACAATATACTTATACTTTAACCCGACTGGGTGTTAGGCACACTTAAAGCTTCAAACTACATAATTGAATAGGTACGTCGGCGAAATACAAAAAGGGGGTGAAAATCATGACGGCCGACGCGAGCGGGCGTACGTGCCAGGATGCCATCTCAGGTGGTTCACCGAGCAGGAGCTATCGAAGCATAACGAAACGACAGTTCCAAGGCACGTGTGCACTCGACGGCGACCAACAGCAACTGCCGCCGCAGCCAAGTGACAGCCATGAATCTGTCAAGCGCGCCAAACTTGTTGTAGATGGCTCTGGTGTCGACTTCCTGTGGCGCGCTTTGTTTCGTCGAGCTTCCGTATTCTTGACTATATCCGACGAATATATATATGTATATGTATGGTGATGGTGATTGTGGTGTTAGTGTGAATTTTATGATGTCTTCCTGTTACGTCTTTCGGCTGAAATGATGAAGAAAATTACTTTTAATTCGAAAAGTATTTACTACTAAGACTTATGGCCGAATTCAGAAACGCCACTTAAACATTTGACTAGTCATTAAGTAGTTAAAAGTCCCTCAACTAGTTGTCAACCTATACAGAAACGTCACTGAAACGTCACTTTAATTAAAGCATTAGTACTTTTTAGATCTTAAACTCCTTTTAAGGAGGTATATCTCAGTAGAAAATATGAATCAGTTCCTCAGTAAAGCTAAAAGTACCTAAAACTAAACCACCAGCGGCTCTAGTAAGGTTGACACAAGGATAAGTTAAACCGTCTTATCTCTAAGTGCGTCTCTCTCACACTAGTGCCGACAAAAGAAATAGTCAGGGAGATAAACGGGTTTAACTTATTCCCGTGTCTGGCATGCTAGGGTGGCTGACTATCTAAACTGCATAGTCAACTGGGATTCTAGTCCTTATTCAAGACCATAACGGTAATAGTGAGGGACTAGTTATGTTTCCTCTGCTGCACTGGGAGTGAAGAAATAGCATAGAATGCGTGCAGATGCTTATCATCCTGGCATGTCGTAAAAGTCGACTAAGGGACGGGTCCTCTCCAACATGGTGGACTATCTGTATGGGCGATGGGCTGATCACCTGTCACCATACGGTTCATCATACCATCTTAGGACTAATTAATCGAACGTGGCCACAAGTAGCCTTGTGGCTCTGCCCACCCCATTAGGGATTTCGGGCGTGATGCTATGTATGTATGTATGTAGTTATGTTTCGCGGAGCTTAGGTTTGACTAATTTACTATTCGTATTTTATAGGCCTGTTGAACGCAGGGTTTGGAATCGGTCTCAAAATAGCGGTTAATTCAATTCATAAATGAACTGGTTAATTACGGAAACCTAAATAATTTTGGTTAAGCTTAATATGAATAATTTCTTGCTTTCCGAGCACTGGTTTAATATATTAGGGATGGGCCCAAAGTATGTTTTTTTCCAACTAGTCGAATAGCCGTCTAATCAGTTTTGTAATACCTACTAACTATTTGGCCGACTAGTCGGCAATGACAACTTATTTCAAATACACTTAATATTTACAGTAATTTGCTGTAATTTAATTTAATTTTTAATTAAATTAAAAAAAAGAATAAAGAAAAAAAGCAAGCAAACAACACAATAAATAAAGTGAAATTGAAATTGAAAGTTAACCGATTGTTTATTGTTAATGTTATCTTTAAAAAAAAAACAATAATAGAAGTGAGATTTTGGGTTTACTTTAATGTGTAATTATAAGTCTAATAACATAATATTTATTTCCAGCCATAAAAATTCATCATGTTTACTACCAAAGTAATTTATTAATTTTATTAATAAAAGCTAAGTACTACCAAATAAATTAAGCTAAGACTAAATAACAGCTAAAAATGAATAAATAAACTTAAACAACGCTTAAAATCGCTTATAAAAATGCATACCAATTCAGAACTTTTTGTAGTGGTAGAGCCAAACAGTAAACCTCACTATATGATTACTGTTCGAATGGGCCGGCTCGACCGGGGTAGTACCACACTCTCACAGAATATCGGCGTAAAGTAATAGCTTGCTATTGCGTTTCGTACGGTGAGTGACGAGATCCGGAGGCCTTTTCCCTCATCCCCATCCCATCCCCATTCCCCATCCTCCCTAGACTGGCAGCGCATTGGCAGCACCTCCAGGTGTTGCCGATGTCCATGGGCGGCGGTGACCACTGTCCATCAGGTGGGCCGTCAGCTCGTTTGTCAGTCGATTGATATAAAAAAAAAAGAACTAAATTAAAAATAGCTACAAATAAAAAAAATGCCAAATAGTCGGCGTCTAATCACCGACTAGAAAATTCGCCTCGTCGTTCATGGTCTATCTAACTGTAATTGTTTTTGAAATAAAAACATTAGATCAAATCAGGTCTACGTGGATCTCAACAATACAGCGACAATATATATTTTTGTGTAAAAGCAATCACTTATTAGGTGCTTGGCCTCGCCGGGGAAGGTCGCCGACTCCTCTATCCCTAATTATATTCTTTCGTCAGCATATTTCGATAAGTACTTCACCGGAAACAACAAGAAAATCACTGCCATATTGTTCTAAGAAAAGGCATTGGATACAGTGGAAAATTATTGCAATATGGTTTAGTGAAGAATGTTTGACAAAATTGGTGGAGTGAGGTGGTGGTGGTAGTGGTGGTGGTGGTGGTGGTGGTGGTGGTGATGGAATATATTTTTCCTTATTTTCAAATTTTTTCTTTTATGAGAAAAACTATCTTTATCCACGCATAATTTTTTCCAAAAAAACACGTTTAACCAAAAAAAATGCCGAGCAAGGCTCAGTCATCCAGGTACTATTGTATAAATAGGCAATGTCTTAGTACAGTTATCTCTCAAACATAAAATATCTTTTTCTAATAATACTTGCATTTACTTATTCTCACTTAATAATATTGTTATTATTACTTACCGGTGTTTGATAACGTGCGAAAATTCGCACGGGTCAGCTAGTTATTGTATATTCTAAGGTTACTATAGTCAACTACGCAATTGGTAAATTTGACGTCTCTACCGCGTTGTAAACTTCCATTTAAGTTAAAGTACCACATTATTGTCGAACCCATATCACTGTCACGAGTGAGTGCCAATTACCTGCCAATTTCTGTTAATGTATACAGCCAGAATTGTGATTGAAATATACGCGAAATTGATATTAATTTATACCTACTAATGAAATGTCGTAAATCGGGACGTGGCGTATCAATCCGTTTTGTAATAGATTTGTTGAACGGAACCCAAATATTCCTAGGGTGTAAATTATATCTTTTATACAAACGACAAGATGAACCCCTTATTAATTTAAAACAATTTTAAGCCCTTTATAATATGTTGTAAGATGTTGAGATAGGTATACTAGAAGAAAACTGTTTCTTTTTGCAATAGGCGAGTTTTCGTTGGCGAGTGCTGCGAAGTTAAAGAATTACATTCACATAGTTAAGGCAGTGAAGATAGAGGTCTCAACCTCTCCCCTTTCATCCGTTACGGAACTTAGGTACACACCGAATTCTAATTTCCACGGGCTCTCATGTAAAAGCGTCTCTTGTTAAAGCATTCGCTACGACGCATTAACAATACTTTTTTATAAATAAAATTCATATTCATTAATTCTATCTTAGAATATTTTAACCCGACTGCAGCGGAGCCCAAACGAGGGTACTTAATTCTACTTACTTTAATTATATATTACTCGATAAACTCCCTATAGCTTTAAAACGTTTGCTCAATTAGCCATCGTTTTTGGGGCAATTTGAACCTGGCCAGTGCCTGGGCGTCAGTGACGAGGGCAGGCAACTTGTTGTACACGGTTGGCCCCATGACGTGGGTGAGTTTTTCAGACTTACCGTGACATATTATTCGTTTTCCGTACACTGAGAAAAGATTACTGTACCGACATACGTAATTCTGGATGCCACGTACGTAATTCTGGAGAACAACGTACCTAACGTAAGTAGAGACTCGGCTACATGGATAATGTTGCGGACTACAAACGCGTGTATACGTTTTTACATTACCACGTAACAATCAACATTATTCCGGATGCTTCGACATTATTCTGGACTTGACTGCGAATAGATTATGGTAATGTAGGTACAGCATCAAATTTTTTTTCCGTGTATTTTCATTTTGCCGTGGACGCGTCTGTGCGTTGAACACGTGGCGAGTCTCGTCTAGTGATTTGATACGGCACCTGGGGGGTCGCACAATATGCCTGCGAGTCGTTTGTCGCTCAGTGCGTCCAACTAGTCAAATATGTAAGGGAACGCACTGAGCGAGAAATGACTCGCGGACAGGTCGTGCTTAGGGTTGCCAACCGTACTATAATATATAGTATTGTACTATATTTTGGCTCTGTGTACTATATATAGCGGCCCTAACATGCATGCCACAAAGATAAATTAGAACCGTTTATCTCTATAACTATCTCTTTCGTCGGCACTAGTGTGAGAGAGACGCACTTAGAGATAAACGGTTCTAATTTATCTTTGTGCCATGCATGTTAGGGCCACTGTTAAAGAAATATATAGTACACAAAAATATTATATTTCGGTCAGTCCTTACAAATGGGCTTTGAGTTGACCACTTCAATAGGCATTTTGGCAGCTCGAATAGTCACAAAATGCGCAATCGGAATGTTAGTACGATAAATTTTGTGTATTATATTTAATCAATCATGCCTTACACTCTTTTTAAAAGGTTTTTCTTTAAAGTACTATATTTTCTTTCAGTGTACTATTTTATGTATCCCTTTGACTGGAAAATACTATATTTGCCCCATAAATAGTTGGCAACCCTAGCGTGCTAGATTTGCTGGCGAAGTCTCGGGGGAAAGGTGCGGCAGTGAATGCGTTAAGAGATATTTGCGCTGCTATATTAATGCTGGCTATTAATACTTGTTAAGTACCTGCCACCTGGATATGACAGTATCTTTTAATGCAGAGTAACCAATTCAACCCTATTTTAGCCGTCTTTCGAAAGGGCTCGAGTCGAGCTTTGCGAGGTACGCCGTATACTAGGGATTTATCTTCGTCTCGGATTAGGTTGTGTCGGTAAAAATTACCATTATCGGCGGGAAACCGGCCGAATGCTAATCTGAATCGGTTTTCGCGATAGAAAGTTTATTCGAGGCTGCGCAAAACCGATGATCCTGTATTAGAAAAAGAAAGGCTCTGGTATTTATTGCTCCGTAGATACTGCTGTAGATAAGTAAGGGTCACATTAAAGGTCGTTTAATATGCGGTTTTAGTTTAGTTTTCTTTTAAGAACTAAACTGAAATTGGATACAGATTCAGATTCGTTACGTTGTATAACTAACTACATAAAATATGTTTGTGTACTCATAAAAAGATTATATATATATATAAAAAATACGCAGACCGAAGCTTCAAACTTTTGTAAGCAGTTTTAAAACTGTGGCACTAATGTTTATAATTTGCGTCACCATGTCCTTTGGGGCCGTCCATTAATCACGTGATCTTTTTTTAAGCATTTTTTAACCCCCCCTCCCCCTTGGTGATACATAGTGAGGTTTAAGACCCCGAATCTACTGAAACTACTGAACCGATTGAGCTGAAATTTAGTACACATTTGTAAGTCGGTGACCGCAACACGACCGAAGGACTGTGTCACGTAAATAAATGAATTTTAAACATGGGGGCCACTTTTGGGGAGCAAATTAGAAAATAAAAAAAAAACCTTTGCAAACTTTAGCTTGTGACGTGTGACATATTAAATCATTTTATAATCTTAAGGTAAATGGGTTTGAAGTTATTTAGGAAAAAAGGCGAAAATTTACATCTCCGAAAAACTGGGCACATAATTTTTTTAAAAAAATAGAGAAAATAGTTCTATACCTATAGATTACAGGAAAATCTATAAGAAGTCTATGGCATTTAAAGTAACATAGGAAATTTCATATAATCACGGAACCCTCTCCACGCGAGTTTAACTCGCACTTGTCCGGTTTTTTTCTGTTCCTGTTTACAAATTTTTTGACGTTTTTAAAGTACTAATCGAACTTTGTATGATTTTGAAAATTGCAACTGAATGAGTGAATAAATAGCGTGACTGAATATCAAGGTCCCTGGAAAAACCGAAAATATATTGAATAAATTAATAATTGAGATTGTTGCGTTGATCTTCGAAATTGAAATTCTGCGGGACGAGAAGCTGAGCGGGTACTCCGAAGCACAACATTCAAACTTCGGTTAGCCCCGTCTCTTTCTCGTGGATTTGTCACGCTACGAGTGCAAATGGGATAGTAATAGACGAAGTTTGAATTTAGCTTTGTTGAGTACAGGTCCTGAGTAACTTGTAGGTTTACTTAAAGCTTAGAGATTGGCTTTCAGGGGTGCTTTCGGTCGCTTATGTTGAATGTACAACTTGGTGTAAGTTACCAGCCCCCCCCTAGCACACTAGACTTTACCGTTTACAAAGCATTCATCTTTAAAAAATCCGTGGTCAAGGTTAAGTTATCTTATCTTTTAATGCATCCCTTTCTCTAATAATAGAAGAGAGAGACGCACTGAGGGAGGGATAATGTATGTATCTTTATGTCACGCATCGATTAATCAGATCTATTCCTATCGAATGCAACATACATTGGACTTTTTTTGCCTCAAGTGGTTATTATATTCCAAAGTTACAGCATATACCTGCAACATTGGAAATATCTATCAGACTACGCGAGTATTTAAATATTTTGTATTATTTCAGAATGATAACTTGAAATGTTATTCTATCTATTTCTAGTTCTTTATTCATAAAATAGTTAAGTTTATGAAAATATGCTTAAAGCTATCGCGTTTGACGTAAAAATTTGTTGAAATTTTCAATCTGGATACATCCTTAGACAGATCCTTAAACAAGGGCAAAAGACGTCATAAAAACAATAGAAAAGCTTAAGTGGAAGTGGTCAGGCCACACAATCAGAGGAACTGAAAAATGGTCAAAATTAGTCACAAATTGTTTCACCAGTGACAAGAAGAGAAAACGGGGTAGACCTTCTAGACGGTGGGTTGATGATATCAAAGCCATAGCAGGTGGTACATGGACAAGAGTAGCCAACGATAGAGATAAATGGTGACAGTTGGAGGAGGCCTTTGTCAACTGATGACATACATACAGGGAGTCGATGCATAATATAGTGGTAACGAAAAGTTTATCATAAATAATATAAAGTAAGCTACTGTCTGAATAAAGGCTATTATTATTTTTAAGCTTACAGAAATGTCATTATCATTCACAAATGATACGAATCATTTAAATACTCTCGTAATGTCATAGATATTTTCGACTTTGCCAGCATGTAATAATAATAATAATAAAGACATTTATTTAACACACATTACACAGACAGATAACAAGAAAAGCACAATAAACAATGAACATAAAAAGCTGTGCCGAACGGTGCCAAAGAGGGTGCCACTCAGCGTTATGCCGTGGCGAGCCTCGGCGCTGATTTTCAGTGGCCCCTAGGTGACAGCACGAGCGACAGAGAACAATACGTATGGCAACACTTGAGCAACTCAACCACTGAATGTTAAAAATTGTAACGAGCCATATTTCTGATATAGGCGCATATTAATATAATTAATAAGTTTAATGCATGATAAACAGCCGTATCACTATTTAAAATAAAAAGTAGTAGTTCGACTGCTGTCAGAGTTATACCGGTGGTTGCAAGACCATGGCGCCAACCTAATAACGACTTCCGCAAAAACTGACAACAGCCAAGAACTATAAAATAATTATCCTAAATCCTAAAATCCTTCGGAATATACTCACCTGATTAACCCATTAAAATAGTCTTCAGTCAGTCAGTTTGTAAAATAACACTTAACAAAATATTCGCCCATCTCTGTAAGCGATCCTCGGGGGTTTAAGTGGTAAACAATGGGTGCTCAGGTGTTGGGACTTTTTGTTTTCTTTGCTATCCCTCAGGAGCCGTGTTCCCGGGCGCCCGGTAACTCCGCCGCGTTAGGTATCGATTGTTCTCCTATTGTTAATTTTTCGGACAAAATGTTTAAAGAAAGAAAGAAACATTTATTCACTAACACAGAAGACACACAGTTACATAAATATAAATTAAAACAATACAAAACAAAATGGTGGTGTGTGTGTTCTCGCGACAGTGAATGGGACACTGGCTCAGCATAACGTTGTGTAGACACCTACATCGCTGATTTTCAGCCAGCACCGTCTGACTCACGGAGCGCTATACAAATACACTACATGCTAATAATTATTTATCTACTACTGCTTAGATGGATTATAATATTGTGGTAATGTGTTCAGAACAATTACTACTTACTATTACTATTATTATTATTACCACGTTTCGTGTTTGATTAAAATGAGTAACCGATTGGCCTAATGGACCAACATTGGGAGTTCCAAACTTGAGACCGTAGGTTCGATGCCCCTCAATGTCAGGTACTCGTATCATTATTATAATTGTTATTAACGCGTTTGTGTTGTTTATTTACCGGACATTATCATAGTTTAGGCTGTTGAGTATCAGTGTGACGTTATTTATAAATTAAAAATATCGTCACACGTTGTTAAATCTTTTAATACTAAGGAGACTCTAGTCGGGTCGTCTGCTCGCAGGAGAGTCGCACAAAACAGGAAAACGCTGCTGTGGGCTATCAGTGGATTTTTAAACATGAGATTATTTAAATATATATTCGATTCGATTAGACGGGGCAATTACAGTCCGATATGGCCGCCGACATGTGGACTGTCTTGCTAACAGTAAGTCCACAGAAAAGTGGTCAGCTATCCCGTGGGACTGTGATGCGTGGGTGGCTGATGGTGTGAACTTCTTGATAAACTAACCAAAAATGAAATACAAAACAGTGCAATAATAAATTTTGTATGCAACTTTATTGCTCTAGAGCAAATAAGTGCTGATTTGTGCTGAGTATTTAAGGCCATAATGATGAAATTAAAGCGTAGTAGGAAGAAAATTAATTTTTCATCACACTTGCTCGGAAAGGCTATTATTATACGCAGGCGTACAGAGCAGCTGTAGCCTACTTACCTCCCAAGGGCAGTTATGGATTTTGTATGGGTTATAACTCCCGCTGACGGCGGGGCGAGCCGCAGCCGGCGGAGCTGCCCCGCGCTGATCGCAACGTACTTACAGTTTATGAACACCCACCTGATGGTAATTCACGATGTAAAATGGAAATAAAATTAATATATATACTTTTTTTGTCTACTTTTTATTTAATTTCCTCGCAAATGTGATGAAAAACATTGTGTGTATCACGGGCTGTAAGGGGATAACAAACTCGAGTCATAAAAGCCCTCGCCTATCGGCGTCGGGCTTCTAACAGACTCTCGTTAGTTATCCCCTTCTTACGGCCCTAGATGCACAATGTACTATAAAGACTCGCTATAACCGATATATTAACCAGATATTGCGGGCGAAAAGACATGGCAAAGAACTTGCTCTAATTTTAACCAGTCAGTCAGGATAAGCAATTGTATAAATATAGATAATAGTTATACTTAAACTGAACTCAGAAGAGAACGCCGAGTTGGCAATGGGAATTCTATGAGAACAATGGGTTGCTTAAGTGCCCTTTAATTCTCTGATAATATTATGTGAAAATAATCTGGGCAAATGCCGCAGGGTCGCCTACGCATACACCTTTGTTTTTATACTTTGTTTATACAAGTGTTAATTTTGCTATACGCACTTCAACATAAAAGATATAAAGAGAAGTTTTTGAATTTACTTAATTTTGTCAGTTAAAAATGAAAATATTTATTTTGCAAGTGGCCACACGGGCTCTCTCACATGTTTGAATCTACCAGCGCTTCGAAATCTGCTGAGAATAAACAGCGCAAGAAACTCAGCAGTAAGTAAATTTCAACTTTAACATTAGATTTTTTACTAAAACTAACATTTACAAAATCAACAAACAAACCTAATGGGAACAAATTAAACATAATAAATAACTAATAAGGGAGATGAATAGTCTCCGCATCTGGACAAGTTAATTCAAATGTCTTAGAGATGTGAAAAGTCTCTAAGGGTCAGTGTTCCTCGGTACAGTGATTTGATTTCAAGTTTCAAATAGCTACCTCATTCTCATATCAGCCTATACCGACTACAGTCCGCGCGCTAGTTTCGAGGAGTCGGGGGTTAGGGAACCGGGCGTGGTGCGTCGCATCCAACCGTCCTTTCATACCAGAGGCGAAGCGTGAGGGTAAGCCGGTGTATCATTTCTCGATCTAAAATTATATTATTACTCATTAAATTATCTATTTACTTAAAAAAATATGTAATACGTATATGTAATTTTTATGTTAATACAAGAAGTAATTAATAATAATAATAATGTTTGAGTTAAGAAATTATGCACCGGCTTACCCTCACGCTTCGCCTCTGTTTCATGCCCTGGATGGACTCTACCACTACGAGTGTTGTCCTAAAGGCATGCTCATATTTATCGATGCTGTTGCCGTATTTAGTCATTTCAGCCGAAAGACGTCCACTGCAGGACATAGGCCTCCCCCAATGATCTCCACAACGACCGACTCCGTGCTGCTCGTATCCAGCGGAGACCCGCAATCTTTATCAGTATCTTTATTGAGTCTACCGTGTGGGTGGTCTGCCCAGGCTGCGCTTTCCAGTAGCCTACCGTATCTACCTACTGGCAGTAGGCTCAAGAATGCTCCGGCCCCATCGACCATCTGTTCTACGAGCAATATGCCGTGTGTGTGTAAATTACACGGTAAATGGGTAAGGCCAAGCTTTTTCTTCCGAATAAGAACATAACACACATTTAACCTATATAGAAACAACTATTACATCTATATAGTCGTTTCTGCGAGGGGCTGAATGTTTGGAAGCATTTAGGCGCCAGCGGTTCGCTTCCATACGTTGATCAAAGGGTATACTTATGGGGTAGCGGGGTCACTCGTCTAGGGTTACCCAAAATAACTGTTCCTGGTATTTGTTTTCCAGTTGCTCTCCTTGACGGCACCTTTAATTGAAATAAAGTTGCAATGGAGGTTCGCTAATCGATGACGCCAGTTTTCGAAATCGACGAGAGTTTACTGACAGTCGGACTCTTATTTCACAAACGCGACAGATGCTGGCAAACTGACATATATGCCAACTTTCGTATGGAAAAATTTACAATTATATCATACTAGCTTATGCCGACGACTTCGTCCGCGTGGCACTCGTTTATCGCGCGCAGCGCCATCTATTTCCTCTATTTATGAATATTCCTGAAAATGTCACGACGCCGATTGCCGAGGATTCTCTATAGTTTATGCCATTCCTGACGATGTCGGGAGAAAAAGGATCTTATCTCTGTATCTACATATAACATGCTACATCTGCGCCAATTTTTATAGAATTCTGTTATGTCGGTTGGCCATGAAAACGGATCAAAAAACAAACACAATAATAATATGAATAATTATAGATTGTCAGCATCTGTCGCATTTATGAAATTAGGGGCCTGAGTCAATAAAGCTACTCATCAACTTTTAAACCCCAGACTTTCAAAAGTGTGATTTGCGAACCTCTATTGTAACTTTATTTGCATTCAAGATTATTTGACAGTTCTTGGAAACTTTTTTAAAATAATGATATGTACCTATAACCGTTTAAAGAATTATGACAACCCTAAGCTCGACACTATACTAGGTAGACAGCTGGCATGCGTACAATGTGCCACGTGCTTTCTTATTTATATATTATGTATACATGGCCTATATTCGGCATTGGTGTAAGTGAAACAAAAACAATCGTTAGGTATTATGGTAACGATCGCTGCGTTTTGCCACTTTCCAATACTCCTATTCGGAATAGTCAGGAAATACGTCGTTATATCCGTGTCCTAGCGCTTTTTCCGTTTCCGGGGTACGCTTTGACCATGATCCCAGATTCGGCAGGTCGGGTTATTACAGTGGAGCGACTGCCGTCCGACCTCCGTAACCCGTGGCAGGGGAACCAGACCGATTGGATCATGGTTAAACATTTATTACCCAAATGTGCAGGTTTCCTTACGATGTTTTCCCTCACCGTAAGAGCATCGGTTACTACAATTCGCATGCAAATAATGTACATAAGTTAGAAAAAGTCATTGGTACATGACAACCGCTTGGATTCGAACCCGGACCTCACGATCACGAGTCGACATCGTTAGCCATTAGGCCACCGACGCTCGAAATACGTCGTTATAGGTCATGAAAATATGGATTATTTATCTGCGATAAAATTCGTCGGCCCGGAATTCGGTTAATACTTAGGTAGTTGTTCCCTCGGGAAATTTTGAAATGTCCGAGATAAAAGTACCCTATGTCCAAGACCTACCTAAAATTCCTACCAAGTTTCTTGAAAATCCGTTCAGCCGTCATGGAGCATACACGCACACACACACAAACTTTACTTTATAATATTAGTAGGATTATATAGTTGGATGAAGGTAGTGTTTAATATCAAAGAATATTTTAGCTGTACAGTCTGGCTTTATCATCAGAATATCAGTATCACCTTTCATAGGGCCGATGCCTCATACTTTTTCAATTCATCGCGATGAGATATTGGTGAAAAAATTAACATTATGCAACATCGTGATTTACAGTTCTTAGCAGCTTCTAATTTCATGCCAGTTAATATTTTTCACATGATCGAATTAAAATATACCTAAGTATATTTATTTATTTATTTATAATAAACTCCTGCGGACTTACAGCTCAACCAAAATGCCCAGCAAGATAAATTAAATTCACATTATAATATAAAAAAAATTAGAATCGTAATCATAATACATAAAAATTGTGATACAAAATATAAAATTATAAAATTAACCGCTTCTATAGCCCATTAATAAAACCTCTTATAGCAGCTATAAGTTGCGACCAATAGTTTAGTTTAGTTTGTTTATTACTCAATATAATATACAGTTTAAATTACATGTCATGTCAAATTAAAAGAAATTACATTGAGATCGTCAAGCAAGTACATATAAGCATTCAAAATAATTAAATTATTAACAGTTTGATATTCAATAATGAAGAAATAATAATATAAATAGAATTTCATATTGGGTCTCCTCTAGGGATCGTCATTTCAAAGTAAATTTAAGTGTAAAATAACAAAAAACAAATAGATAACAAAGCAATAGTACATAACATTGTCAAAATACAATAAAAACCAAAATCAGTAATGTCAAATGAATCAACTTACAACTTGGACCTTAAGTTGTAAGTTGGTTCATTTGACATTACTGATTTTGGTTTTTATTGTATTTACATTATACTCATTTACTGACATAGAAGGTTTCTCAGCCGGCGCCTAAATGTTTCGTCAGATGACTCAAGCTTAAGATCACTCCAACCAATGTGCGCACGACATGTTTTTGCAACAGCATATCTCTTGTGGCATCGGTGCAGTTTCCCTATAAAAGTGTACCGTACGACATCAGCGAGTGAAAGTGAGCGAAGTAGACCTGTCTTAGTGCGTTATCACTTGCGTGCGCAATTGTCTGCGAACACATCAGCACCCTGGTTGTGTGCTAGAAACTCGTTCAGAGAGACAATCGCTCTGGTGGTAAGTGCATTGCTACCCTGTAGAGTACAAGGCCTACTCGGGATGGCAAAAGGATTGCGTGCGCGCCGGCCCCTGCGACCCACCGCGCTTGTAAAACGGTCAGGCACGAATAGACCCAGTCTTTCTAAGGCTATATATCTATGTAAAGGCCGTAAAATTAAAAAAAAACCGGACAAGTGCGAGTTGAACTCGCGTGGAAAGGGTTCCGTTCCATACATGATTATCTGAATTTTCCTATGTTATTTTAAATACCATAGACTTCTTATAGGTTTTTCTGTAATCTATAGGTAAAGAACTATTCTCTGTATTTTTTTCAAAATTGTAGGCCCAGTAGTTTCGGAAATATGGAGGGGAATGGTCATTTTTCGCTTATTTTCCTAAATAACTTCTAAACTATTTATTTCAAAATTCTGAAAAAAATATATTTGAAACCCTCACAATAAGTTCTTTCATTTGATATGTCACAAGATATAGCTTGCGTAACATTTTTTTTAAATTTTCTTATTTACCCCCCAAAAGTAGCCCCCATGTTTAAAATTCATTTATTTGCATTACGCGTCCGTGTTGCGGTCACCGACTTACATGTGTGTACCAAATTTCAACTCAATCGGTCCAGTAGTTTCGGAGCAAATAGCTGTGACAGACGGACAGACAGACACACGAGTGATCCTATAAGGCTCCGTTTTTAGGGTTCCGTACCTCAAAAGGAAAAAAGGAACCCTTATAGGATCACTCGTGTGTCTGTCTGTCTGTCTGTCTGTCTGTCTGTCTGTCCGTCTGTCACTGACAATTTGCTCCGAAACTACTGGACCGATTGATTTGAAATATGGTATACATATGTAAGTCGTTGACCGCAACACGGATGCGTAACGTAAATAAATTAATTTTAAACATGGGGGCCACTTTTGGGGGGTAAATTAGAAAATTAAAAAAAAAAGTTACTCTAACTATATCATGTGACATATCAAATGAAAGGGCTTATTGTGAGTATCTTAAATGTGTTTTTTTTTTGAATTTTTAGATGAATGGTTTGGAAGTTATTTAGGAAAATAGGCGAAAATTGACCATTCCCCCCCCCCCCCCCCCCCCTTATCTCCGAAATTACCGGGCCCAACATTTTGAAAAAAATACAGAAAATAGTTCTTTACCTATAGATTACAGGAAAACCTATGAGAAGTCTATAGTATTTAAAGTTACATAGGAAATTTCAGATAATCATGTATGGAACGGAACCCTCTCCACGCGAGTTTAACTCGCACTTGCCCGGTTTTTTTTCCTTTATACATAAAAATATTTCAAATTTAATCTTGACGCAGTTCAGCAAAGTATAAAACAAAATTGATTTACATTATGGCTGGCATAACGGCGGTCAAAATTTGGTGGCCATAAAACAGTAATTGAATAAGGACAGTCCGAGACACGGTATCTATCACGTCGTTATCTTTGCCGATTTTATTTGCCTTTTGGTTATAAACAAGAATTTTATTATGCCATTATTCATACATCGGACCATCTTAAACATAAAGCTTAGAAATATGGATTGCTAAAAAGTTCTACCCTTGGCTATGAATTTGTAAAAAAATATGAAAAGTATACAGTAAGTGCACTCCTTATCAGCCTTACCAGCTTATCATCCTGGCATGTCGTAAAATCGACTAAGGGACTGGTCCTCTCCAACATGGTGGACTTTCTGTATGGGTTCATCATACCATCTTAGGACTAATTAATTGAACGTGGCCACAAGTAGTCTTGTGGCTCTGCCTACCCCATTAGGCGTGATGCTATGTATGTATGTATGTATACAGCGACCAAATTAATTGAAAAGCATGCTTTACTTTCCTGACGTAGAATGTGGATGTCAAAAATCTGCAGTAACACTGAACTGAATTGATCAATTCATTTTCATATAAATCTGACGTGGAAGGTCTAACACAAACCATTAATCTCGGGAAATTTCAACGAAATGCTGACTCACTGCGAAATATCGTATTTCCATTTTCTATATCAAAGGTCATGGCCCGCCAAGTCTGGACCAAGGCAATAACCCGTATTTTTAACTGTTATTCTCTGTACGGGATCAATGTATCTTCGTTTGTGTGGCTGTAAATCTTAACTTTTCTTTTTGTAACAGGATTCAAGAGTACATTTTACTACGTAGTTCGCTTTTTAGGGTTCCGTACCTCAAAAGGAAAAACGAAACCCTTATAGGATCACTCGTGCGTCTGTCTGTCTGTCTGTCTGTCTGTCTGTCCGTCTGTCACAGCCAATTTGCTCCGAAACTACTGGACCGATTGAGCTGAAATTTGGTATACATATGTAAGTCAGTGACCGCAACACGGACGCGTGACGTAAATATATGAATTTTAAACATGGGGGCCACTTTTGGGGGGTAAATCAGAAAATAAATAAAAAAGTTATGCAATCTATATTGTGTTACATATCAAATGAAAGGGCTTATTGTGAGGACTTTAAATATATTTTTTTCTGAATTTTAAGTAAAATAGTTTGGAAGTTATTTAGGAAAATAGGCGAAAATTGACCATTCCCCCCGCCTTATTTCCGAAACTACTGGGGCTAAAATTTTGAAAAAAATACAGAAAATAGTTCTTTACCTATAGATTACAGGAAAACCTATAAGAAGTCTATGGTATTTAAAGTAACCTAGTAAATTGCACATAATCATGTACGGAATGGAACCCTCTCCACGCGAGTTTAACTCGCACTTGTCCGGTTTTTTATATTCGCATGAAACAGTTTTAGTGCCCGGTGGAATCACACTTCAGTATGAGCTAAATCAGGATAAGATCGGGCAAGTACATATCGGAACATGCACAATGTAGGGTTCTGTACTCCGTAGTCATGTCTGTGTCTGACCCCCAAGCAACCAACGCAATGTTTTGAACAAAGTACTTATATGCCACAATCAGCTGCTGTGGACGTGGGACGTTTTGGTATACATACACATACATACATAGCATCACGCCCAAAATCCCTAATGGGGTGGGCAGAGCCACAAGACTACTTGTGGCCACGTTCGAATAATTAGTCCTAAAATGGTACGATGAACCGTATGGTGACAGGTGATCAGCCCATCGCCCCACCCGTCCCTTAGTCGACTTTTACGACATGCCAGGATGATAAGCATCTGCACGCATTCTATGTTATTTCTTGACTCCCAGTGCAGCAGAGGAGTCAGGAGGGAGGGAGGAGGGTATATATAGTCTTACAGAATAGTAAGTATTAACAAGTTTGTTGCCACCAACCTTGACTCAAAAATGAATAAAGCCTTTGTCGTGATAGTTTTCTTAATAACTTCGTTATAGTATAAGAGATGTTTTTCTCATTTTTAGAACGAACAGTTTTGGCTGTAGGGGGACACGTAACTCGAATAATAGTAATGACACTTTCAGAGCAACATTTTTCCATAAAGGCCCAAATTAAAATAAAAAAACACTTTGTTAAAACCCATTATAGATTTCAAAGAGCTATCCTTAGGCACCCCATTTGAGATTGTAGAATAAAAACCATTTTTTACCCTTGCTTTACATTGTATTGGAGCTAAACTAGAAAAACCCCAAATTTTATTATTTATCATTGTGCGCGTACCAACATTATTAATCGTACAAAATTTCAGTTTTGTAATTTAAATAGTCTTAAATAAAAAGTGACTGTTACAGACAGACAGATCGACATGGCGAAATTATAAAGGTTCCTACTTGGAGTACGGAACCCTAAAAGCAATCGTTTATTTTGTAGGTAGTAAGAGTTAGTTTGGTAAGAGTACTTAAACAGGATGGATGTACTGAATATTAGATCTACGCACACATCTACGTCACGCAATTACAAGATATTATCTTAACGTTTTCACTGCCACTTTCCCTAGAGAGTTCGCTAGGTGCCTTGTGAAATCACTGGGCGAGACTCCATATTTGCTAAACACATAGAAGCGTTCACGGCACTGAGTGAAAGTATGGAAAACGCATATACGCGTCGCCAGCAGTGAATGCGTAAAAGGTGTGTTCGGTTTTAGCGATAAGTACGACAACTAATGCTTTCAGTGCGGGTGTGCATGAGACAAAGATATTATTCGACGTGACTTGCTCGGTAATTCTTTTTTAATCTAAAAATGTTTAGTTGACCTCTCGGAAAGATACCCCGGAAGCCTACAAGATGAATTAAAAACCTAAAACTGGGAGCCTACTTAACACCCACTTTAAAACCACTTCGTAATTCATTTGCAATTTATAATGCACGCGAAATTATAATTATTAATAATATAGACGCCTACTGACGATCCCAAAGTGTGTACAGTCGATTCATCCATCATACTTGTCTTATTTAGTAAAGAAGTTTCTAACTGTTGGTTAAAACAGAAATTTCCTTGCAAATAAAGCAACCGGAGACAATATTTTAGGCGTAACTTTGCCAATTTTCAGCCTGGTATTACTTTATTTGGGATCAAATAGCTGTTCCACCTAAAATTGCACATCTTGAGGTTAAAAACTTATTTGGTAATAAGACAAGTATGCATGAATCGACTGTAGAACAACTTGTTATAAGTAGTTTATAGTCCTCATCATTTTAGCCGAGACTTCTACTGCTGGACAGTCTTCCCCAATGACCGCCACGACGAACGATTCTGTACTGCTCACATCCAGCGGAATCCCGCAACCTTCACCAGATCGACAGTCTACCGTGTAGGGGGTCTGCCCACGCTGCGGCTTACGTGGTCGCGACTCAAAAAATTCTTTGGCCCCATCGGCCATTTTACCTGTTCTACGAGCAATGTGCCTCGCCCACTGCAACTAAAGTTTAGCAACCCTTTGGGCTATGTCGGTTACTCTAGATCTTTTGTGGATCTCCTCATTTTTTATTCGAGCTCGCAGCGATATTCGCGAGCATAGCCCTCTCTATCCTTGGGTGACCTTCAGCCTTATTATGAGGACGATAGTGAGTGACTACACATCTGTGCTATTTTTATGTAAATTTTTTGTATGCAATAAATATAATTATGTTCAATCATACTAATACGTATCAACCAATATAAAGTATTGCCAAGCTTTGCCGTGAGATACGCGGAATAAAGTTAGATAGATTCTAATACTATGAAGATATTTTTTTTGTGGTGACCTGTTGTGGACCCCGACGTCATATATATTAATTCTGAAGCTTCTCTTTTTCTGTGTGTTTCTGTTTGTTGTCCCAAATAAAGAGAAAAAAAATACAATTAATAAAGCAGCAGAAGGCCTCTAGGTGGGCGGCCTAAATATAGAGGCATCGGCGCCGAATATCTCTTTGTTCCTTTCGGCGTCGAGACTCTTGGCCCGTGGGGCCCCAGCGCTCTAAACCTCTTCAAAGATATTATGAAGAGGCTTACAGACATCACAGGAGACCGAAGAGCTGGCAGCTTCCTCGCTCAACGAATTAGTTTAGCAATCCAGCGAGGAAACTCTGCCAGCATCTTTGGCACAATGCTGCAGGGGCCATTTTTAGATTTAGTTTAGTTGTATTTCATTTAGTTTAATTTTTATGTTTAGTTTCTCGCTTATTTCAAGATCGATAGAAAGTTCTTAAAATTAATAAATTCGAGATCATGATTATTCCATGTTTAGCAAGGGCAATCCTCACTAATTTCGGGTCCAATGTTGGCTGCAACGTTGATCCCGCATTTGTCGTGGAGTTCGAACGTGCTTGTGACCACACTGTTAAATATGTTTTCTTCCTACTACGCTTTAATTTCATCATTATGGCCTTAAATACTCAGCACAAAGCAGCCCTTATTTGCTCTAGAGCAAATAAAGTTGCATTCAAATTTAATTATTGCACTGTTTTGTATTTTTTAGGGTTCCGTACCTCAAAAGGAAAAAACGAAACCCTTATAGGATCACTCGTGTGTCTGTCTGTCTGTCTGTCTGTCTGTCTGTCCGTCTGTCACAGCCAATTTGCTCCGAAACTACTGGACCGATTAAGTTGAAATTTGGTATACATATGTAAGTCGGTGACCGCAACACGGACGCGTGACGTAAATATATGAATTTAAAACATGGGGGCCACTTTTATGCCACAATAGGGCCAAAAGTTATGCTACCTATATTGTGTGACATATCAAATGAAAGGGCTTATTGTGAGGATCTTAAATATATTTTCTTTTGAATTTAAGAAAATATAGTTTAGAAGTGGTTTATATTTATTCATGAATAATTATTAAAATAAAACGGTACCAACTAACACAAAAAAAAAATAGATAAAAACTAAGACTAGACTAAAATTACTTAAAGTAAATTTAAAAAATCTGGTCCCCGCGGTTTAGAAGTTATTTAGGAAAATAGGCGAAAATTGACCATTCCCTCCCCCTTATTTCCGAAACTACTGGGGCTAAAATTTTGAAAAAAAATACAGAAAATAGTTCTTTACCTATAGATTACAGGAAAACCTATAAGAAGTCTATGGTATTTAAAGTAACGTAGAAAATTTCAGATAATCATGTACGGAACGGAACCCTCTCCACGCGAGTTTAACTCGCACTTGTCCGGTTTTTTTAATTGGATGGTTAATCAAGAAGTTCACACCAACAGCTACCCAATCTGCCCATTCACAGTCCGACGGGACAGCTGACCACTTTTCTGTGGACTTACTGTTAGTAAAACAGTCCACATATCGGCGACCATATTGAACTGTGATTGCCCCGTCTAAAATGTTATGCTCAAAGTACTGGCTGATAAGATAGTATGGGTTACTAAAAGATTTTAAAAAAAATTGTCATAATATGAAAATTATAGACTAGATACAAGTTTTCTGTTAAAAATTTCGGATGTTCGACTTTAGCTTCAGAACCAATGGACCGATTTTAATAAATAGGGTATCTTAAGATTCGGAGAGAATGTGCGAGTTTCATAGGCTATATAAAAATTCTAAGTGTGCATCATAACAGGTGCAAAAATCCTTTTTACGTCGCTGGTTGGGTTTAACTGTACCTTTACGTTTTTTTACCAACTTTTTGCAGTAGTAGAAAGAAAAGCAGATTATGCACCTCGCATCAAGTGATGTGTTATTGCGCTCGTGTTTTTAGAGCCCTCACTTGCGTTGGGGCTCCGAACTAACACTCGGCGCAATAATGAATCACTTTCTGCTTGGTGCAACAATCTACTACACACACAAACTCACACACACACACATATCAAAGTTAACACGTACACGTTATTTATTGTATCTATCCTGACTACACCTCTTGCTGTTTCGCACGTCTACCTCAACCTTGGGTTCACTGAAAATCAGCGTCGTGATGTCCTCGGGCATCTCGACACAAAGCTGAGTGGACGCCATTTTTGCAAACCTCAATTGTTTTTCTATCCTAGTTTTACTGTTAGTTATTAATGTGCTGTCTAGTTGTAAGTTCTTTCTTTTTATATTGTGTTTGCAAAATAAACGTTTTTCTATTCTATTCTATTCTATTCTACTATTATCAGCGTTTATCTCAGTTACTCTGTGTACTTTTATTCCCTTTGCCTTAATGGATTCGTTTTAGTACCAAAGAGAAGAGAGGATTTCTATAAAAAGCAAAGCTGATTTACCATAAGAGCGTTACATAATCTGTGGAATAATCCTGTTTTTATTATTGTCGATTCTTTTAGTTCAAATTGTGACATCAAAGGTCTTTGCTTTATGAACTTATTGATTTGAAGTTTCTTTAAGTCTGCCCGAGGTTGTGACAGGTAAGGACATACAAAAGTTGGGAAGTTGGGAAGTAATTCAAAGTTAACACCAATAATATAATTTTTTATTTTTTTACGTTTAAAAGTATATAAAGTAGGTAGATAAAAATATTTTTTGAGTTTAAATTCGCCTTATTCGATAATCTATTTTCAAACAACGAAAAAACGAACCCGTTTCAAGATTCATTGCAGGCCTTAGCAAATTCATTACTCGGTTGTCTTAGCAAGCAGCACTTTTGCGGAACAGTTTTACCACTTTAATAAATCACTCTTTCAAGCATTAATACACTTTATAACAACGGCATAAGAACTACGACGCGGGACTTATTTTTGTGGTTTTCCTATTAAGTGCTCGATCCGGTTACGCCTGTCCGGCCCGGGTGTAAGTGGCTGATAACATAGGGTAGGGTTACCCAGGGTTGCCTAGAATTAGTACTTGAGGTTCTAAAAGGGCTTTGTTTTTATCCGAGGGAAACATTGAATTTAGACTCAATGATTTCGGAAATACAGTCCAAATTAAATGTGTTCCTCGAATGGAAATAGCCTCTAAAGACACTTCTCACTTCTATTTTGTTTTTACTAGGCCACGGCAAAGCTTTCGTTGCTCTGAATACAACGCTAATCGTGTTTACACAGACGTGTAATAAAATCCAAATAATTTGCATTGCAATTAGAATTTAATAAAAGAACCGGCCAAGTGCGAGTCGGACTCGCGCACGATGGGTTCCGTACCATTATCTATAATCAAGCAAAAAAAACAACACGTTTGTTGTATTGGAGCCCCCTTAAATATTTGATTTATTTGAATTTAATTACTTATTTTTAAATAGAATATATCTAAATATTCTGTGAATATTTCAAGCGTCTATCTATTGCCGTTATCAATATCGAGCAAAAACGAGCAAAAAAAATCACGTTTGTGGTATGGGTGCACCCCTAAATATTTATTTTATTCTGTTTTTTAGTATTTGTTGTTATAGCGGCAACAAAAATACATCATCTGTGAAAATTTCAACTGTCTAACTATCACGGTTCATGAGCTACAGCTTGGTGACAGACGGAAGGACGGACGGACAAACGGACAGCGTATCCTTAGTAATCCGGGTTCCGTTTTTACCCTTTGGGTACGGAACCTTAAAATACATGCAGGTTCCCGCGTCGTTGTCTGCGTAGTTCTCACACAAATAATCAAATATAATTATTACGGTTACAATGACAACTGTTTCCTAAGTCTTCAACCGCTTGGTATGCTTTTGGCACAATATTAATATAAATCGGGACAATACATCTATCTGCGGCCCTAGTAAGGTTGACACAAGGATTAGTTAAACCGTCTTATCTCTAAGTGCGTCTCTCTCACACTAGTGCCGACGAAAGAAATAGTCAGATAGATAAACGGGTTTAACTTATCCCCGTGTCTGGCATGCTAGGGCCGCTGACATAGAAAGGAGCGATCCAGAAACCTATTGAACGTTTATACGTGGCGCAAATGTATCGCACCTCACAACGATACTAATATTTAATATTATTATAGCTTACTGTATTAATAACAATGCTTACAGATGTATATTATTGTGAGCATAACGATCTATCCAGCAATAATTATAGAAAATCTCCACGGTAAATATCGGTAAAAACATTTACCAAAATCCTTTAAGCTTTAAGCGACAAACGTTTCACAATTTTTATAAGTGGGGGGTGGGGGTTGGAATGGAGTTGAAGTAATTCGCCCCTATGCCAATGATGGATGAGCTGTCTATATTTTGAGTAAAATGTCTGGGGAAAATGATTGAATTGCTGAAAAGGAGTAGGTATTCAATATTTTTAGTGCGCGTAATTTTTTGTACTATTTTATAACTATTTATTCTGACTCATATTATTAAATAACCTTAATAAAATCCAAAACACATTACCTTATAGTCACATCATATACCTTACAGTTATCTTATCTTATCTTAGACGGTGGGGTCCTTGCGGATACACTTCGACCCTATGGGATCTTTTGTGTAATTACCCCTTTTTTCCTAAGCACTATCCATAGCATTCTCCACCACTTCAATGAAGTGACATGTGGAGCGCAGTGGTAGTGCCTTGAATTCCTCTGGTTCTGGATAACCATTGCCAAGGATTTTCATTCTTAGTCTGGCGAGGGCGACACATTCGCACATTATGTGTTTCATTTTTTGTTCCTCTTCGCCACACATTCTACAGCTTGAGTTGTCAGAGAGTCCCATCTTGGCTAAGATATACTTAACCCCGAAGTGACCCGTGAATACCTTACAGTTACTCAGTTAATTAAGTTCGCGCATATTTGTAGTCCCAATAGCAAGCAACATTCAAAGTACCCATGGCAAAAATATTAAACAAAAAGAGAATAATTGCATACCAGTTAGTTCTCAGGTCTTGGCGCAGGCAATCAGCGTACTGTCGGCAAAATAAACCGATAAACAGCTCGTTGGAGCAATCCATCACGCGTGCATCTGCCATTGACGGCGCATTACGGTTATTTTATTCAGGTCTAATCATTATAATATTACTATCTGCTCTGAACTTCCCATACTTCGGAACTCTCATTTAACCCCCTTATTTTCAATTTCAAAATACTCTTTCCTTACTGTAGCTATAAGGTATAAGCAAATTTAAAGTTTGTGGGCTTTTGTTTATTAAAGGGCTTGCGTTTGACCTTTGTCATACCCGATGGACGGTTAAGACAAGGCATGTTCACTCATAAAGAGATTAAATGATTGCAGAGGTGCAGGGTGAGAATTTGAAGCCTCAGGGTGCTTTTCCACTGAAGCGGAGCGAGGCGAAGATTAGCCGAGCTATCACTGAGAAAAAATGGCAACGAAACTACACCGGTTATTTCAGTTTTAACCTTAATTTGGTAAGACGTTACTAAAGTTAATTATATATAACCAAATGGTTTATTTATAAAGAACAAAAGTGAGTGTAAGATATTGCCTTAAGTTATGTACTTTTTCAAGTTACAGATAAACGAAAGTGCGTTTGCATTTCACTAACTTTTTTTCAGTAAACAATCAGGTTGCTTTATCGTATGTCATTGAAATATTTCACATAGGATAAAGGAATCTAATTGATCAGCTCGACTCATCTCCGCCCCGCTCCGCTTCAGTAGAATGGCAACCTTAGCCTAAGGCCGCACAGAGCCTAGCGACTACCGAGCGAGTCAAGTGACTATTGAAGGCGCCAAGCGCGCAGTGCGGCTGGTGCCGAGAAATCTAGAACGTTTGTTAGGGTCTAGGCGCTAAGCAAGCCACCTGCCTGTGCGACCTTAGCCTTAGCGATGCGGACTAGACAGGATTTGGCGCACCACTTATTCCGGTTCAAGGGAAATTCAATCACAAGAGGATGGAAACCCTCTCGTCGTCTGTCAGTTAGTCCGGTCAAGTCCGGTTGGCTGAACGGCGAAGGTGGATTTGGAGGTTTTCTGATGAGGCAATCAGTAGTATTCGTTTTGATTTTAAAGAAGATAAATGCTTATAAAATTCTCACGCTAGCTTTTGGTAATTTGTAGATTATATTATGAATCAACGCGTAACACAAATAATAGACTGCCGAGAGTAGAATATTTTTTCTTGAAAATGTACCTTTGAATTAAAAATATCAAAATTAACGTTTACTTTGTTTGGTTTGTCGCAATCTGAATCTGAATTTTAAGAATTATGCGATCGATTACACAAAAGCGATTCTTCCTATTCGTGATTCCCATACAATATGGATTGTATATATCGCAATAATAGCGTTTCATTCAAAAATTGGGTATTCCACACGGCTGTGTAGAATCACGAATGTAGTAAACTGCAGTTGTGTGGAATGAGAATCACGAATAAGAAGAATCGCGTTTGTGTAATCGATCGCATAATTCAATTTGAAATGCCATTACAGAAACGGAAAATATATAGTTCCAGCGCGATAAACTCCTGAACATTCTTGCAACAGCCTTAAGGCAAATGAGTAATTTGGCGTTGTTTCTGACCAACTTCGATCACGACCTTCACTTAGTACAGATATTCTGCAAAGGGTTCCTATCAAAGAATGCCCCGGAGAAATTTGAATGCAAAATTATATTCGTTTCATTTGGGTCGGGTCCTTCGTGACAAGGATAACCATGACACGGACTAATTTAGTTAAAGGTCAGTTTTACATATTTTTTAGGTATTCACGTATCAACGTGAAGATATATCCCAGTACCTTTGTCAATAAGGTAGTTTATTGGTTATGTTACACAGTTTTCTGTAAAATAAAATGTAATTTCAGACCTGAGGTTTGGTGACAAGTTTTATGGGCGTTATGTTTGTAAATAAGTAATAATGCAATTTTATATATTTTCATCACACTTGCTTGGAAAGGGTGTAATTATACGCAGGCGTATAGAGCAGCTATAGCCGATTTAACTCCTCTATCGTCCTCTAGCGTCGGGCAGTTAGTTAGTTAGTTTCGAACTCCCGCGGGCAGTTAAGTATGCGCCCGGTCGGAGGGGGCACGCGGGTGCCGCAGCCTGCGGAGGCGCCCCGCGCTGATCGCGACATACCGTTTGTTCTACCCACCTGATGGTAATTCACGGTGTACAATGGGAATAAAATTAATATATATATATATATTTTTTTTGTCTAATTTTTATTTAATTTCCTCGCAAATGTGATGAAAAACATTGTGTGTATCACGGGCAGTAAGGGGATAACAAACTCGAGTCGTAAAAGCCCTCGGCTATCGGCATCGGGCTTCTAACAGACTCTCGTTAGTTATCCCGTTCTTACGGCCCTAGATGCACAATGTTGGAGCAATCCATCACGCGTGGAGTAAGTCCTTCACGTAAATAAGTACGAACGCTACTCCTAAACCCGAACGTGATGCATCTGATTGTAATTTAATGGCAAAACCTTGATTGAACTTTCCTATGAATGTGAACTTCGGAATGAACTGAACGTGCCGTGATATATATCTATTCCTCTTCGTACATGCTCCCCTTTGTTAAAATTGCTGAGAAATTTACCTAATTTTAATCAAGTTAAATATTCTGCACGAACATCTTTGCATTAATTATATCAACAACTCAATTAAGACTTTAGTATAAGTCTCTTTGTTTGACATACGCATCTGCTACTGACTTGAGTCACCTTGTGGCAATTTTAGAACTGCTGCTCAATTACGTAACACCAAGTGGTATCGCTTTCGCGGAAAGTAAACCAGTTGTGCCCTTATTCACACAGAGTTAAGACTAAATTGGTTTGCATTTCGAGCCAAACCGATACCAATTGTGCTGCGTAATTGAGCTGCTGTAGACTCCTACCATCTCATCGCGAAGGGTGCCCACGTTCCTAATTGGAGTCCTCGGTTTCCATAAAATAGTTTTATTGAGCCCATTAGTAATATTATAATACCTGCGATTCTGAATCGTTTTACAGCTTCAATTAAATAGATATAACACGTTGCAGTCACGCCGTGCCATGCCGAATCGTGACAAATACATACCACACGAGTGGTATGGTGGACAACATTTTGAAATTAACGTACTTATAACAATACTGCAGTGTTTATTTTTTATTTGAACGATAATGTTTCTGGTTGTCATTTAGCGTTACATAGGTTCAGCTAAGTTACAGTGCATCTAATATATAACCCTTAAATAATTACAATACAACCATCAAGACAACAGCACGAATGTATATGAATGTATATGAATTTAGCGAAACATAATTAGGTCCGGCGAGGCAGGAGTAAAACCCTTTTCATGTCGGCCGGCGACCTTGCACCGAGCAGAGATGCTTTTGAATGATATCCGAATATAATACATGATATTTTTTAAGTTAGAAACACTGTTTATGGCGTCAGACAGTCGACTTAGGGAATCTGTCGTGTCAAACACTGTCGAGTCTTTTAATTAAAAAATATCATTCTATACAAACTATATATTTTTCATAGAATATTATAATAGAATAACCTGTATATGTCCCATTGCCGGCATGTCATCGGACGATGACCATATAACGAAGTCTCAGAGTCGGAGGAAGAATCTGAGATGGTGACGTTTATTATAAAACCTTCAGTTGCTTCGTCTTGCCATCAATTAGTAAAAATCTATCATCTTCTTTTACCGTATAGTACCACCGGCCCGGCGTGGCGCCGCGAGTGACAACAACTGCGTGCCTCGTACCACGAAACTCAGTGCGCGCGGCGATAAGCGACGCCCGTCATACGGTTTACGATAGTTAAGCGATAGTCGCTATTGCGAGACGATATCATAATATTTATTAACTCTCGGCGAACAGACTTTAGTGGAAACGTTAAAAGATTCGCAAGAGTGCAACGACAAAGCTGTTCTCAGTTCAAAATTCAAACGGGAACACAAAACCTAAAATAAACGGTCTTAAATAATAACCAGTGTCGCCAGTCTCAATGGTTCGCTAGCCACGGTGTTGCCACAATAAAACGAAAATGGGACGAAACTAAACAACCAGTGATAAATGAATTCCACGCGGGCGAAGTCGCGGGCAGCTGCTAATAAATAATGAAACCCACATTTACAACCTGCGTATGCACTCCCCAGGGAAGGCCAACTTAAGATAGCTTTGTCTGATCTTACTTCGCTTTTAAGCTCGCTCAGTTCTCCTTTGTGTTTCATTTGTTAAAATGAAACGTCACGAACATTTGACCGCATGCTAGAGTGCACTAAGGTTTTTAATAGCAGTTTTTGTGCTTCAAGGGGTTAACAAGGGAGTACCCTAATAAAACGTGCTTTATTATAAGCTGTATGGTTGAATTGAACGTAATTGAAATATTTTTATTGGTTGGCAACGACTTTACGATATGGGTTTTTATATTTTGTTTGCGCCTCAAGGGTGCTTGCTCGCTGTTATAAATTTTATATATTGTATTTTCTCAATAATTGAAATGTAATTTCTTTTGTGAAATAAAGTTCTTTAAGGCAGCCATTAGACGCTCAATCTAGATCGAGATCCGTGATCGAGATCAATGATCTTAATCCAGATTGACTTTCTAATGTGTTAAATTGACATCGGATCACAAATTATCTAGATTTTTTGAAATCAATGATCGCGATCCGTTGATCGTGATCCAGATTGAGCGTCTAATATGAAATATTGTCAGTTTACGTCAGTCAGCGTTCGCAACGCGATGGAGGCGGTCGATATCAGCGACGACGACGTGCCGGCGGCGGCGCCGGCGCGGCCACAACTGCCAACATCTCATTCGAAAGATTTTACCAAAGATACTTCTCCAGATGAAGATTTTATATTAACTCTAGAATCTTTATAAGAATTATGGGACAAGAAGAAGCAATAATTATTACTACACAGGCTTTTTTCTTGTTCAGATCCATTTTGCGAATCGTCTTATTTTTTATTTATTGGCAATCGGAATTCCCAGAGCTGAGAACACGTATTCATGTGATCATTGCGAACAGTGGACTGACATGATCTGGATTGACTGTGTAATGTGACAACCAGCCAAATCAAGTTACATCAATCTATCGCGATCCGCGATCTCGATCTAGATTGAGCGTCTAATGGCTGCCTTAGAATAAAATCGGAGCTCCACGCTCCCACGGCGTAAAGACACGTTATATCTATCTATACTCAACGCGTTTTAAAAACGTGACTTAGATAATTTTCTTCTTTTTTCGTTTCTTTTCGGCCAGTGCAGCTTTGGGTGACATTTGATGTGCGGATATTACACTTTAATTTGGAATATGACGATCATGTATAAACAAAATAAATGCATTTTAGTAATTCTATTTACGTTGAATGTATCTAGAAAGAAAGAAAAGAAAGAAAACATTTATTCATAACAGAGCACAAAAATAATAATAATATACACGAAAAAACTACAAAAGAAGAACAGTGCCAACTGTTACAAAAAGGTCCCAACTCAGCATAATGCTGGCTTGTGTGCCAGCGCTGGTCTTCCGTTGGAACCATCTGGTAAAGTCACGGCAAACACATAGAAGAATAACATAAAAACAGGACAAAAGATAAAAAATAATACATAAACAAAAACGGAACGCAATAATACTGCGTTAATTATATTTTTTTTTTCTCAATGACACATGACGCGTGATACGTTTGACGGGTGAATATTGAAGTAAAAAGAATTTGAATTATATATTACTTATAACATACAAATGAAATAAAGCATCAGTTCTTCCATTTAATTTTTTAAACGGAGTTTTGTTTAAGAGAATCAAACCCCAAAACTTATACAGTCACTGGTGGACCCGCCACAGCTTCGCCTGCTTTATTTTCCATACGAACTTTATCACCCCTTTTCACCCCTTTAGGGATTTCATTTCAAACAATCCCTCCTTAGTGCACCTCTAGGGTATTCGAGGAATGTCACCTCCCAATTTCCAACCTCTAGAACCACCCGTTTAGGCTGTGCGTTGTTTATAATTGAGTCACGGTATTGCTTTATATGTATTGATGATTATTTTTCTAGTTTGAGCATTATTAAAGCTGTTTAAGCTCTTAAACAGCTCGTGTGCTGCCTGAGCTGTCATTCCCAAAATAAAAACAAAAACGACTCGTCATAATGTTAATATCAATCAAGCCGTTTAGGTTACAGAGCGTGCCAAAGACATGGACATACATACATACAAAACATACACTTGAAAAACATAACCCTCCTTCTGGCGCAGTCGTGTGAAAAGAAACATGTCAGTCAACGCGCGCATTAGGTAACTCAAATGGGACCAAAAGAGTAGGAACGAGTCAGGTTTTTACGTTTGCAAATGTTCAAGATTGACATTTTCTTTCCGTGCATTTTCACAATGAAATAAAATATAAAGTCTATTCATCCTTACTTGTCTTATGTTAAACAAGTTTATAACCTCAAAATGTACCTTTTTTGGGTGAAATAGCTATTTTATGCCAAGTAAAGCAACAAGTAAATCCTAGGTGAAAAATTGGCAAAGTGATGTCTCCTGTTCTATAAATTATTATCTCCGGTTGCTTTATTTACGAAGAAATAGCTGTCTGAGCCAAAAAAGATGCATTTTGAGGTTAGATACTTGTTTACCAAATAAGACAAGAAAAGATGAATCGACATTAGATAATATTATTTTGGACAAAAGTTTAACCTCAGAAGTGGATGGTTTTATAAATAATATTTGAACATAAAAATCGTGGAAGAAACACAGAATTTTTATAATCATAATTTTAAAAATCTGACCCAGCGAGCGGGATATTAAATTTCTATTTCAAATTAAACCGGCAAGGCAGGTTTCAGATTAAAAAATATTCCAAGTCACCCTTATTAATAATAATTAGGGCAAAGAGTATGTATATCTAAAGGTATCCGAGCGAAGGGCGGAGCCATCAATCTTGAGGATTACTCAGCGGAATTTTATCACTGTCTGTGCGAACCGCGTCGTCAAGGAATCTGCCGGGTCTTTCATGTACTTACGAGGTTTAAAGATAACGTTAATAATGCACCGTATCTGGTACGTTGTGCCATGGACTAATAAACCAAGAGAACTGACAATCTCCTTATGGCGATTGTAGCTCGGAAATAGCTTGCTATTGCGGTTCGTACGGTGAGTGACGAGATCCGGAGGCCTATTCCCTCATCCCCATCCCCATTCCCCATCCTCCCTAGACTGGCAACGAATTGGGAGCACCTCTGGTGTTGCAGATGTGCATAGGCGGCGGTGACCACTTTCCATCAGGTGGGCCGTCTTCCTGTTTGTCAGCCTACTCTTGTCTCTAAGGGCCGGCAACGCATCCGTGATTCCCCTGGTGTTGCGGGTGTCCATGGGCGGCGGTGATTGCTTACCATCAAGTAACCCGCCTGCTCGTTTGCCCCCCTCTTACCATAAAAAATAAATAAGCTTTGATTCCTCGCTTATACGTAAGAATCCCTCGCTTCGCTCGTGGTCCTATTGTAGAGTTCTTCGTTGCGCTCTGGATTCAAAATTTTGCCCTCAATTTGAATATACCACTGCTCCCATGTGACACAATCTACTACCATCTCCATTGTAACATTATGATTATATTTCCTGTTTCATAATGTTATGTTCTTAGGGTTCCGTACCTCAAAAGGAAAAAACGGAACCCTTTTAGGATCACTCGTGTGTCGGTCTGTCTGGCCGTCTGTCACAGCCAATTTGCTCCGAAACTACTGGACCGATTGAGTGGAAATTTTGTACCTATATGTAAGTCGGTGACAGCAATACGGACGTGTAACGTAAATAAATGAATTTTAAACATGAAGGCCGCTTTCGTGGGGTAAATTAGAAAACTAAAAAAAAAAGTTTTGCAAACTACGGCGTGTGGCGTATCAAATGAAAGGGCTCATTGCGGGGATCTTAATTTTAAACTACTTAATTACTATTAACTTACTACTCAGCCTAAAAATTTGAAAAACAAAAGCCGAAAATTGTTTTTTAACTATAGATTACAGGAATACATATAAGATGTCTATGGTATTTAAAGTAACAAGAAATTTCATATATTCACGGAACCCTCTTCACGCTAGTTTAACTCGCACTTGTCCGGTTTTTTTACGTCCGCACACCGGCACACAAAACGTCATAGGCGTAAAAGTGATGACGATGAAGATGATGATGACAACGTTATGATTACATGATAAAGTTTAATCTTACGACGATAAAACGACTTTACTGCCCGGCAACATCTTAATAAACGGGAATGGGGAAGTAAATTAATATGCGCTTGTCGAATATTAAACAATCTACTATGAAGCGCGAGAGTTGAGAGGCAACTATATGCCTCTCATTCATACTTGACCATTGTGACCAAGAGGCAATTATTTGTCACCTCAATTCTCGTGACCATACAAATATACCTAACTAGAGAACCCGCCACAGCTTCGCCCGCGGTATTTTCCATATAAACTTTGCCCCTTATGGGATGGAATTTAAAAACTACCCCAAAAGCAATTTACTAAATTTTAACCCCTACAGGGGTTGATTTTATCAAAATGCTTTTGCAGTGCGCCTTTGTTTTTATTCAGAAGCCTAAATTCTCATTTTCATGTTAATGAGCTAAAAAATGTTGGATTTCCATTGTTAACTCCTTTTTCACCCCTTTAGGGATTGATTTTCGTAAAATCCTTTCTTAGCGGGCGCCTACATTGCCTAAAGAATACCTGTACCAAATTTCAGACTTTTAGCTCCAGTAGTTTTGGCTGTGCGTTGATATGTCACCCGATCAGTCAGTCAGTCAGCAGCAAAACTAAGTGACGCGTCAAAGCTCTTATAGCGTTAAAATAATGACTAATTGTTGCTTAAAAATTTCACATTCATTGCTCATTTTTCGTAGCGCTACGCTCGTAGCAAGTAGCACCTTTTGCAGCAACAACACGCTACGAACAAGGTCTACCGCTTGTTTTCAATATTCAATCCGTGGAGAGATTTTCTTACTATCAACAATTTACATATTTTGTATGCGACAAATATTAAATTTAAACACGCAGATACCAAATCTATCCGCGGTTTGAATATTGGGAACAGCCATAAATAATTTTGAAGGGTTACGTACGATATTTAAGCACTTTGTATTCTCACTTTCTGGTCCAAGTATGGAAAAAAGCGTCGTCGCCTATATTGAGACCTGAAAATGAGTTCTGCGCATTTTAGTTCAAAAGCTCCACTTACGTTTCGCGAATTATATGGCCATGTAGCAATATCAGCGGGTACTTAGCAGGGCTTTTCTGCTTTATAGCGAAACCTCGCTGCGAACAAATAGCCCGGCTACCGGGTTCATGGCAGTTAAAGTGTTAATGTCGATCGTTCATTGAGATAATTCGGAAAGATTTTATATTAACTAGCTTCTGCCCGCGACATCGTCCTCGTAGAATTCGATTATAGTTATTCTCTTGGGAGCTTTTGAATTTTCCGGGAGAAAATACATAGGGCCCTATGTCTTATTTCAGGACCTAAGGTAACTAAATACAAAGTTTCATAAAAAAAAACCGCCATTACCAAGATGAGTGGTAACAAACAAACATTTATAATATGTAGGAAGTAAGATATATTAGCTTATCTTCTTTTAGATATAGCTATAACTAAGAAAGAAAGAAGAAAGAAAGAAAGAAAGAAATATTTATTCACTAACATAGAAGACAGACAGAGTACCATAAATATAAATTAAAAACAATACAAAACAAAATGGTGGTGTGTGTGTCCTCGCGGCAGCGAATGGGACACTGGCTCAGCATAGTGCTGAGGTGTAAGACACCTGCAGCGCTGATTTTCAGCCAGCACCGTCTGTGACTCACGGAGCGCTATACAAATACACTACATGCTAATAATTATTTATCTACTACTACTAAGATGGATCGGTCATACATATATAGCTAATATTGTATAACTAAGTAGATTATAGTAATATTGGGTTCAATTCGAAACGATGTTGTCAAAATTTAAAATTCTCTTGAAAATAAGAAACGTCAAACTCGACTTTTTATGGCACCAAGCTGTCAAAATCGAGTTTGACTTTTCTTATTTCAAGTTTACCGACCTTTAAATTTACCGAACAATCTTTCAAATTGGCCCCATTAGGTGTCTCTTAAAATTTCCTTAAGGGGCTCGTAAACTGGCTAGTTTGTCGGCAACTTATTGCTGCAATTCGTGCTATCCTCATAAGTATACATTCATTTTTGTCCCCATTAGTGGATGTAATATGTAATATTTTTGGGGATAACCCGAATTACAGCAAAAAATGGGCGAAAATATAGCTCGTTTACGAGCCCCTAGCTACGTGCAAAAACAACGCGCGAGAGGCGCCGACACCTATCCACGGTGCAGCAGCGGGCAGCATATCCCGGCTTTTTCCACTGACATGGGTATTTCTCATTGCTCCGGGTCTTTTAAAAACAAAATAAGATTGCGTGTAAAACCTCCTTTAAGTTTTAAATTGAATTTATCCGACCCCAAAGTTCGGCGGGCCCCTAAGTTTGTTACAAAGCTTTGGCGGAATCGGGGCCCGCCGTAACACAGTTTGCGTGCAAAGCTAACAATAATTGTATCGATCTTTAATGTTTACGCCTAAACGTTTTGTTTTCACATAAATTACCGGCCGCTTTTCGATTTATTGTGAATGATTAAACATTTATTGTTTATGTTAAACAAAGTTTATACTTACATGAAGATAATCATGTAAACCTTTAAAATATAATATAATTGACTAGTGGACCCGCCACAGCTTCGCCCGCTGTATTTTCCATACAAACTTTACCATTCCTTTTCACCTCTAAGGATGGAATTTCATAAAATTCCTCCTTAGTGCACTTCTAGGGTACTCGAGGAATATCTTCTCCAAGTTTCAAAGCTCTAGGACCACCAGTTTAGGCTTTGCGTTGTCTATAAGTGAGTCACGGTGCCGTTGTATAAGTATAGATAAACGTTGCACATTGCTCGTAAAACAAATGACTATTGGCACCGAAGAGTTCTTGAGTGGTGACCGCGTACTGTAGTGTGATTCTTTAACGACCGCAGCGACTGATCTGCTATAAGACCGACATTCAAATGTAGATCGAATGACTTTGTTCTTACAGTCTAAATTAACAGTTTCGTTTATGCGCTGATCAGCCGCTGCTCACGCTAAAGAATAACACTGGAAGGCTTAGCGTGGGCAGACCACCCACACGGTGGACTGAAAGCCCTGGTGAAGATTGAAGACTCCACTGGATGCGAGCAGCACATTGGGGAAGGACCTAGTATGTACTTAGATACTATAAGATATTCTATGCGTATGTCCAGCAGTGGACGTCTTTCGGCTGAAATTACAACGATGATAAAATTTATAAAAACTGTACCATCTCGAAACATCACAGATTTTTCGTCAAACTGACACCTAAATATTTTACAATGCTCTTTATTGAATAGATTTTGAATATACTCAATCAATTCTTTTGGTCAAATTACCTACTAATACGTGGAAAAAGAAGTATCTTGCATAAAATACTAAGGCGTCTTTTACGTACAACTAGCGGACGCGGTGGCGGGCGCGCTGATTTTTCTTGGCGCGCACGTGCGTTTCGTGTGAACACTTGCATACAACGCCTTATGTTTGATATTTCGTAACCGCACCCGCGTGTTAACGTGAAAGACGCCTAAGGGTTTCTCCACGCTAGCTTCTTTTGAGCGTCAGCGTTTTGACATCGCCCGCGCAGCGAAGACGCGACGCCAGCGGCGTCTTTCGAGCGTGAGCGTTTTGTCAGCACGACGCTCGCGCCGTGGCACCGTGGCCCTCGCAACGTTTAATAAAATAGAATCAGTGTGAAAATGAATTCCGACGAAGAAACACTGCTGTTAACGTAACTACTAAAACGCAAATAACGCAAAAAAAAACATCGTCAATAATTGGGAAGATCCTCTGTGGAATTGTATATCCCACAATACAAGAAGATTTTGTATTTCCTCTATAAAAAGTTCAGTATCAAACTCATCTTCGGGCGGTGACTGCACTTCGGACATTACCTGTGTTCTAAATAGTGCCAAAATTTTACGGTGGTGGGCAGCGGGGCTAGGGGAATGCGTTGTGCATTATCCGCCGCGTGAGCGTCGCGTCGACGCTGCGCGGGCGCTGTCAAAACGTCGACGCTCGAAAGTCTAGTGTGTGGGATCCCTACTTGATATAACATTGTAGACAAATAAAACTATGACTGCTGGCTGATCTGATAACAAGTACATTACAGCGACGGGCGTGGCCTAAATGCGAATTGGGGTGTGCAGTCACGAGTCGAGACGCTCTCGCCAGGGAGCGAAAACGATTTTAAAATGTCGAATAAAGTAAACACATACACGACTATGACTCTAGTAAACACATACTTATGCCGGGCCAAATTTTTTTTTTGGAGCAATCTTATAGTTTATACCAACGACTTCGCTTACAGTAGTTTCTCTTTGGATACTGTGTATCAATGTAATAAACACTTTTATATCGGAAATATTTACTGAGTCGACGATTTGTTATTGTATATTATATCTGAGCCTAAGAGTAAAGCAAACGAGCATGCGTTTCGCCTTATGACACCAACATAGTGAGCATCGTGAAAATCGCATTGGGAAGTTACTTAATATATATTTCTATGGGTTCTATGCTATAAAACTGTTTTCTACACGGCGATACTAGTGCGACATTGAGCGAAATGCTTAAACGTCAGAGATGTTATTCTCTGCAGCAACTAATTCATATAAATTGTTTGTGTCATTCGTTCAGCTGTTTGTTCGTGTTACTTCATGCGAAATGAGCGAAACGTGTCTGAACTATTCGTAGATTCATTTATTTCATCCTAAATAAAAACCGAAAAATTCCAAGTTACTGGTTTCGACAAAACTTCAAATTTCGAATTCTACAATAACAATCACAAATGTTTATTTTATCTGGATATAATAACATCCAATTAAAAATAACTTATTAAGCCTAAGTTGTAATATCTGTTCTGTTTATTCTGTAACAATCCATACAAAAATAGTAGTTTATGCAACGGTTGCATAATGATAGGCCTTAAAACACTAGTGCGGTTTTCATGAAACGAGCTTTAGCGAGTTTCATAATAAGATCGCACGTGTGTTTTAAGGCCAAATTATGCAGAGTTGCACTCATAACTTTATCTACACACATATTATAAATCCTCCATGATGGGTTGAGAAACAATATTTTCTGGCAACAAGTTATTTGTTGCAATCGTGGCTGCATATTTCCGATATCCGGCGCATTTTCACATCACACACACTCCGAGAAGACTACTATTCATATTTTCAACTAAAATGTAAATTACAAACAACTTTTTCTATTCAATTCAACAACAATTCTACTTTCGTTCAGCAAAACACCAACATAATGGCGGCAATTCGATCCTCCGTCAAGACCATTTTTTTTTAAATCATAGACAAACGAATGAAGTCTCTATTCTCATGTCACTCGAGATCAAATGTTGTGCAGTTTATATTAAAAAAACATACTGAATTGACGTTTCGTATCAATAACTGTTTTAATATCTATGGATACTAGAATAGAGACCCACTTGAGTTTTGACAGCTGTTCCAAATTTAATCTCATATCTATACTAAAAACGATACGGGAATAACATTGCAGCACTCGTTTTACCTAATTGGTTGTCAAAATGGTGGTCATTTCCTACGGTTTTTGATTACACTATGGAGGTTTTATGATATGGGTGTAGATAAAGAATTTTACGTAGAAAATTTATTCAGAGTTTCCATTATTTAAATACATGAAAAAGCCAGCTATACAACTAAACTCGCTTTTTCAGCGCATATAAGAACTTTTTCAAAGTGACACCAGCTGTCAGTTGTCAGGCTAATGCATGCATTTAGTTATCTGTCCCAACGTATAGCTTCGACTAATAATTATTAGAGCTACCAAATTTTCTGCGGGTCTATTTAAGTACTTATCCAAGCAAAACAACATTTTATTTCATTGCAATAAGAGCTTTGACAGTCTACTGGAGTCCATGGAAAGGTTGGTAGAACTGTAGCGCGGTTGGCGCTCTAATGCACGCCGCCGTCCGGAACAAACTGCATTAGGTAGGTACTTTGAAAAATATTCAAAGTGGTCGCCGTTATGCCACGGTGTGCCAAGCTTTTAACCCGAGCTCTTATTAGTACTTAAACTTAAATACTTTGCATTAATTAAACTAGTTCAAAGCGCTTGAATAGAAAATACTGCTGTGATTTCTTGTGCATGTTTACGGATATTCTTTCATTGGAGGAGTGGTCTGGATGTGGATCGAAGGAGTAATAAGACAACGTAGCTCCATGTATAGAGTCATCTTTATAAGGATACCTATCGCTATTTATTACAGTATTTTGTAGCTATGACAAGCAATAGGTACGCGTTTATGTTGCAATAAACTAAAGTGTTACTAACATATCAAAGTAGCCATATGCTACAATATCGTACAGTCAAGACCGGATTAGGAATGCTAGCAGGCGCGTCCGCGGCCTGAAATTTTTGGGGGGGGGGGTCACTAATAATAAAATATATCGAGTAAATTAGGCTTTACTTTTAAACTAGACTTTTTTTAGTTTGTAAATTTATAGATTTTGAAATTTGACATGTACGATTTGGGGGAGAGGGTCATGTCCCCTGTGACCCCCCCCCCCCCCCCCCCCCCCTCAGACCGCGCCTAAATGCTAGAGATGGCACGACGTGAAGATTATTAGTGCCGTGTTTTGAACAATAATGTGTACGTGTTCATTCTAATCTAATCTTATGTGATTCCGTCGGCTAAATCCGGCTTGCTAAACATGTCGATGCAATCAATAAAGCAATAAACTTTGTAAAAAAATGCGTTTGTGGGTAAATTAAGAGGACTGTGAGCCAAAGGCAAAAATCACCCTTTTCATACAAAAGGCGATAATGATTTTCACCCTTTAAATGTTAACCGATTTTGACAAATTTTTGATAGGTTGCCAGTCAGAACAAAATCTAGGTCTATACGTTTTTTTAATATTGATTTAAGATCAACAAAGTCAAATAATCGCAAAATTAGTTTTGTATGAGAATACTGAATCAATAATAAAACCGACTTTTTTGAATATAGTGAAAAAATCAAAACGTATAGACCTAGATTATGTTCTGACTGACATCCTATCAAAAATTGGTTACAATCGGTTAACATTTAAGGGGTGGAAATCGTTATCGCCGTTTGTATGAAAAGCCGTAGGTTCACACTCCTCTTAAATACTCGTACGAGAATGCAATGCGATTTAATATTTGGTAATGGTGTATTGTAGGTAAGCGGGATATAAATAATCGTCCAATCTGAATATTATTTTAGTTCGTAGTTTAAACACTGAGCTGTAATAGATATATTTACTAGAAATATTGAATTACTTTGCCATTCCGCAAAAACAGTAGGGTAAAATCGTCCAAATAGCGGCGCTTGTGTTGAATATTTTTTGTTCATGCAATATTCCCACCCTCCCTCCGCATATAATAAAATAAGTAACACAAAGGCTACTACAACCACCACCACCACCACCAACAATACCGCTCGACACGTGTTTCGCCTCTCTACGAGGCATCCTCAGGAGAAGTTGATAGTCCGACGCTCGGTCGAAGAATACGATTTGCACGATTTTACCCTACTGTTTTCGCGGAATAGCAAAGTAATTCAATATTTCTAGTATAATATGGATTTCCGCAAAGTAACGCCTGAATCTAGGTATTAACTAGATATATTTACCTTTGGACAGAAGCACCGCATTTTAATCGGATTCTCGGCCGGGACTAATTGTTCAACTTATCTGCTTTCCTGTACCAATACCCTGAGTTGCGCAAACCGCTCTCGCTAGCGTTAACTATCGCTCGGTCCCTTTTACTTGTATCGGCAACACGCAGTATTTCCGATAGATTTCGATATCGAGAACGGTTTTTGCAAACTCATGGTGAGGGCTCTGTCCCATTTTACATTAAACGGACGGCAGCGGTGAGCGGCATTAATATTGTACAATTTAATTTTATAAATATCAAAATGTAATGGGATTAAGATTATATATTGGTTATTTACTTATTAAAAACAATTCTTACCCAACAAGTACTTTGTATGAAACATTTTTATGAAAGTGATCTTTTGGCACTGTTTATTCCTCTTATTTTTTTTTGTTTAATCTAATTTTTTTAACTTTTGTCAAATCATAGATAAAGGTTTATTGCTTCCCACTCAAAAGGGAAGTAAACGACGAGGCGTCTCAAATATCACACGTTAAGTAGCGATACGCAACGTTTGCAGCGTGCGCGGATTTTTTTTGTAATAGTTGGTAAACTTGTTGGGCTGAAATTTTCTGATCCGTTGCGTATAATATCTTAGCAACCTGAGCAAAGCATTGCCTATAACAACTAAACCATCTGATCTTGAAAACATTTTGATGCATTGCAATGATAGCTACAGATATAGTGAATAATATGTTTCCATCGGTAAAACTCGGATCTCAATCGGAAGACGACGGGACCCGAAGTGCCAATTAATTATTGTATTCAATGAGTGACATGTTTATACTCATTAATATGATACTTTATTATTTACTGTCAAATGACAAAATGAAAAATGACAGCATGATATGATGGCTAATGGCCCCCAATTCTCGGTGTTTTCGAGATAATGTCGATTGCAAGATTAAACGTCAGATTCATACAGTTGTGTCAAATGACTGTATGCACTGACGTTTAATCTCGATTGTTAGATTATCTCGAATGCGCCGAGAATTGAGGGCCTGCTGAAGCTAATTGAGAGAGCACGATAAATACGAACTTTTCCGATTAAACACGATGGAAACTAATTATGCACTACATCTGTAAATCTTTATGTCACCCTATAGTTTGTAATTTTTTTAGCAAACAGCGCCAAGTTTTACTTTCTGTACATAACAGCGTTTTTCATCTATTAAGTGAAATATTGGCAAAGAAACATTTTAATTGAAATCCGAACTTTCAAGATTCAATTAAAACATCATATTTCATAGAAAACCTATCCAAGCACGCATAAAGGCAGATACAGACCATAAAAAACGTGAATTTAAGGAACGTGCATGCATCCCCCTATCTAAAGTAAATTCAGCAATATTAACACTCGCTCAATACCAAAGAAATATATAGTAAGGAACTGCCCAACGCGATGTTCGTGATGCTCACTTTTTTGGTGTCAAATGACACTATCGTATACTCGGTAAATATTGCCGACATCGGCATTCTTATTAGATTAACAAAAGGTCCATTATTGGTTGATTCACGCGTTTTGTGTTTGTGGTTCGTAGCTCAGAGCGAGCAATGAAAGACAGCGATGAATCAGGCAAAATAAGACTCTGTGTAAATGTCATAAGAAGTAAGATGTCGGCAATAGAGCGTCGTAGTTTATAAACTTCTAAATAGATGACGTTAGCATGACGAACTAAGTCATTTGTTCAACGCAGTTGTATTGAACGCCCCATCCTTCTTTTGAGATCGTTGCTCAATACAAACTTTTCGCTATCTCTTATCTGCAAAAAAAGGCGCTGACCTTACATCTGCGGATCTCATTGTAAAACTGGCGCCACCCGAAAGTCCCAGCCCCTAAAAAAATATGTTATAAGTATGCCACAGTAAAAAGATTTGTTATTCTATATTAGTAGTTTACGGTTGCATAATGATAGGCCTTAAAACACTACTGCGGTTTTATGAAACGAGCTTTTAGCGAGTTTCATAATAAGATCGCACGTGTGTTTTAAGGCCAAATTATGCAGAGTTGCATACATAACTTTATCTACACACATATTATAAATCCTCCATGATGGGTTCAAAAACAATATTTTCTTGCAACAAGTTATTTGTTGCAATCGTGGCTGCATATTTCCGATATCCGGCGCATTTTCACATCACACACACTGCGAGAAGACTACTTACTATTCATATTTTCAACTAAAATGTAAATTACAAACAACTTTTTCTATTCAATTCAACAACAATTCTACTTTCGTTCTGCATAACACCAACATGGCGGCGTCCTCCGTCAAGACCATTTTTTTTTTTAATCATAGACAAACGGATGAAGTCTCTATTCTCACGTCACTCGAGATCAAATATTGTGCGGTTTATATTAAAAAAACATACTGAATTGACGTTTCGTATCAATAACTGTTTTAATATCTATGGATACTAGAATAGAGACCCACTTGAGTTTTGACAGCTGTTCCAAATTTAATCTCATTTCTTTACTAAAAACGATAAAGAAGTCATGTTATTTCTTTATCGCAGCACTGGTTTTTCCTAATTGATTGTCAAAATGGTGGTCATTTCCTACGGTTTTTGATTACACTTTGGAGGTTTTATGATATGGGTGTAGATAAACATATATTTGGTACCCTGATGTACTAAGTATATGAGGAAGCAGTATTTCTTAAGGGGCACAGTATGATGTAAGCAAGTTGGTAAACGCCGCGGGCGAGTGTACGTAAACTCAGTAGCTTCACAGGAAAAAGGTAGGTAGAGGTTATTACGACTAGCTTTATACGCAGTTTGCCATTTTAATATGGCCGGCAGGCTTCTTTTATTATTTTGATTAAGGTTTGCATTTCGGAGGTTTTGAAATGTTGTACCTAATTGTGCCTGCATGCGAGCCTGTATGTGGGGTTTGGTTGATAAGGGTAGATTTAAAAGTTAGTTGGTGGTTGCTCTTTGTCTGAAACTATAGAAGATAGTCAAATTTCTTCCAATGTCACGCTTGTATTTAAGAGGAGTACGGCTTTTCATACAAAAGGCGATAACAATGTCCACCCGTTGAATGTATTCTGATAGACCTAGATTTTGTTCTGACTAACAACCTACCAAAAATTTGACAAAATCGGTTAACATTTAAGGGGTGTAAATAGTTATCGCCTTTTGTATGAAAAGGGTGATTATTGCCGTTGGTTCACAGTCCTCTTACTACTATATTGACCCGTAAGTCTATTACAGACGATTTATGGTGCAATGCTGGGGAGGCACCGTTTTTGGTGGCTGAATAGTCCGATGCGAGAGCGACATGTTCTACCGCAGGCCTGACAAGAGAAGCCTGCAGCCGATGGGACTGAGTCGCCTTGACGCTGTCTTTGTCTCTTGTCAGCGAGTGCCGCGAACCAGGTCCTATCGCATAACTTGCGACCCTCCACAATGCGCTTACGCCACTCCGTCCGTTTCTCTGCAAGCTTTTCCCAGTTTCGGTGGTCAATGTTAAAGTAACAGTCCTCTTAAGAGTTAAGAAAAACTGCATTCAAAGTTTTTCAAAATCTCATACGCAATCGGAAATGGTAATTTTCTTTAAATAATAGGATAAGTTAAGCCGTCTTATCTCGAAGTGCGTCTCTCTCACACTAGTACCGATGAAAAAGATAGTCAGAGAGAAACGGGTTTAACTTATTCCCGTTTAATGCTAGGGTCGCAGGGTTAAAAGAGAAGAAAAAGCGGTCAAGTGCGAGTCGGACTCGCCCATGAAGGGTTCCGTGATTTACGGCGTATTAAAAAAAAACTACGTACTAGATCTCATTCGAACCAATTTTCGGTGGAAGTTTACATGGTAATGTACATCATATATTTTTTTAGTTTTATCATTCTCTTATTTTAGAAGTTACAGGGGGGGGGACACACACATTTTACCACATTGGAAGTGTCTCGTGCAAACTATTCAGTTTAGAAAAAAATGATATTAGAAACCTCGATATCATTTTTGAAGACCTATCCGAAGAAGAGATATCCCACACGTATGGGTTTGATGAAAAAAAAAAAAATTTGAACCCTAAATTTTTTTTTTTGTGTAAAAATCTTAATGCGGTTCACAGAATACATCTACTTCCCAAGTTTCAATAGCATAGTTCTTATTGTTTCGGCAAAAAAGTGGCTGTGACATACGGACGGACAGACAGACAGACATGACGAATCTATAAGGTTTCCGTTTTTTGCCATTTGGCTACGGAACCCTAATTATGAATAGGGATCCATCTATCAGGGTTAGAAATAAATACATATTTTATACAACAAATAAATATATTTTCCATTAAGTTCCATGTATAAATTTTAAAATTACACTTCAAATAACATTCATGACAACAATATCTCAATAAGTTATATTACAATATTTGGAAGTTGAAATCTTGAAATCACAATGCTTCTATAGGTAGATATAATATAATGTATGTACTTACATTATAGGCATTAGTTAATTACATATTCTCTATAAACTAGTCCTTCACTATGTATATGGTATACGATAGTTTGTTATAAATAATGTTCATAGATATTCGGACTACAAATTCTATGTTATTTATTTACATAAAAGATGGTCGGTGCGCGAGATTTCCTTGTGTAGTTCATACAAATTACACATTTCATACAAACAAAACCACGTCGCCCACGTGTTTATATTTCCTCTATTTACTAAAAAAACGTCGTAAAATGGTCCACATGAAATTTTAACTTACAATAAAGCGTAAGTAAAAATCTTAATATCGAAAAATTAATAGGTAATTTACATGTTATTAAACCATCAATACGAGTACAAAGATTTGTCGATTGTATTACTAGTATTTTGTAACCGTACATGGCAGGATGTATAATATTGTTTTTCTATTTTGGCGTTTGAAATAGTACATTGTGCAATTAGGCAGTAAGCAATTACGAATGAAAAATCATGCCAAGCCCGAGCGAACAGCGAGGGCTTCAATGGTACGACGTTCGTAATTGCCGTACCGCCTGCATTCTATACAATATTTCATCACACTTGCGAGGAAAACAATTAAAAAGGTAAAGTTTAGTATTTTAATACCAAAGATTCTAAATGGTGGCGGCGTGCCGTGGAAGTGCAGAGTAATATCGGATGCAAAGTCCATTACGCTCGCGGATCGTAGTTTAGCCGTACGATCCGTTTTTATAGTATTATTCTAATAGCTGGAAGCCGGGTGCCAAAATTTCTATATGATTTGTGCGTGTGGCAGACCTGAACTGTTCGATTAATGAGAATGTAAAGAACCACAGAAAAATAGTCTGCCACCATGGTAGCACTGCGTTTTCAATTAACAGCGTTTCCTAAATTTAAAAAACTATCGGTGTGCTAAATTATTTATTCGTGTCAGCCTCTTGGACTGATGGTCAGAATCATCCTCAAAACGATGAACATCGCAGAGGCAGACGTGCAGGGCTGTTTTATAACGGGACGCAGTTGCAAAAATGTAAATGGATAAAAGCTATACTAAATCATTTGTTTGTCGTTCTCGTTGCGTCCATTCGATTCATTAGGACGCCTAGAATAGAAAAAAAAGTTGGCAGACGTCTAGGTCGCTGATTTTATATGTACGATTTTTTAAAGTTGTAATTCAAAAACGCAGGGACATACGACTTTCATTTACTGGACCAAATCGATTTGTATTGACATAAACTTTCATCCCTATCAATATGAAAGATGAAGAAATCAAATGCCAAAATGGCACCCAGCTCCCTAACTATAATAATTACGAGCAAGGTGTGATGAAAATTAGTTTATCTACACCCATATCATAAAACCTCCATTGGTTAATCAAAAACCGTAGGAAATGACCACCATTTTGAAAATCAATTAGGAAAAACCAGTGCTGCGATAAAGAAATAACATGACTGTACACTCAAGAGGCATGTAAAGAAATGAAATTAAATTTGGAACAGCTGTCAAAACTCAAGTGGGTCTCTATTCTAGTATCCATAGATATTTAAACAGTTATTGATACGAAACGTCAATTCAGTATGTTTTTTTTAATATAAACTGCACAATATTTGATCTCGAGTGACGTGAGAATAGAGACTTCATCCGTTTGTCTATGATTTAAAAAAAAATGGTCTTGACGGAGGATCGAATCGGCGCCATGTTGGTGTTTTGCTGAACGAAAGTAGAATTATTGTTGAATTGAATAGAAAAAGTTGTTTGTAATTTACATTTTAGTTGAAAATATGAATAGTAAGTAGTCTTCTCGGAGTGTGTGTGATGTGAAAATGCGCCGGATATCGGAAATATGCAGCCACGATTGCAGCAAATAACTTGTTGCCAGAAAATATTGTTTCTGAACCCATCATGGAGGATTTATAATATGTGTGTAGATAAAGTTATGTATGCAACTCTGCATAATTTGGCCTTAAAACACACGTGCGATCTTATTATGAAACTCGCCTATCGGCTCGTTTCATGAAAACCGCACTAGTGTTTTAAGGCCTATCATTATGCAACCGTTGCATAACTACTATTGTGGCCTTTTAACATTATGAGGATTACGATTTTTGGAGAGCTACGGCTGAGCACAAAGGGCGTTTCATTTTAAAAAGCGAAAACTCAAAATTAGTATTACAAAAGTTTAGTACAATTGCACGTTTTGGTTTAGAATGTGCGGTAAATAACTGCTGTTGCCGGAATTTAAATCTATACCATTTTATGAAAGTATCAGATTGAATAATAATATTTTACAGAATTGAGATTGGTCAATACAAATATATTTTCCCGCTTTGTGTTTGTTTTATCTTCGTACCTCAGCATAAATATGTATAAATATAGATATAATAATGGACGTAGCCGCTAGCAGTACAAAACATTCCGAAAATATATATTTATATATATTTTGGCGTAAAATGTAATTTTGAATTGAAAAATGAACATTTATTTGAATGTATTTCTTGCTAGCAAAATCTTTCATAAACATAAAATTACCACAAAGCTCGAAAAGATTTTCAGAGATTCGACATTTTAATATAATATAAATTAATATAATATCTATAAAAGTAGCTAAAATCAACCTACCGAAAACATATGAAGCACAACAAATGTCTTTTAAATAACACACAATTTATTAGTATCATGAACTAACAATCCTGCGTGCATATCAAATATTTCAATGGTAATATAATATATAAAATTTATAACTATGCCTTAAATAATTCAACTACACAGGACATAAAGGTTGTGCGTTTTTAACCTCAATTATAGCAATTTATGTTTACCCATAATTAAACCAGTACACTTACTAGACACCTAATTCACAGCGAAGGGGTATTTGATATATAAAAAAAAAAAAGCCAACAGCAAATTCAATTTAATCAAAGGATATATTTAAAAAAATGCATGATAGATAATTAAATATCGTGGCGACTACAAATTGAAAGTGAAAAGCTAGGGAAGTAATAGCCAATATCAAAGTTTAACCAATAAAAACAACTTAACACTACAAAGCAATGAAGTATTACGTTACACTAGAACAGACATCTGAAACAAATGACAGCGAGCACTTGATGACGGAGCGGGCATGCGCGCCGCGTCCGGCGGTGATCGTTTTCTTATAGGCGTTTGTGCCATTTTTTCAACAGGCTACCCAAAACATCAAGTTGAGGCGTCCACTCTAGTATACATAATTACTCAAAGCTACAAAGTAAGAAATATAAACAATAACAATAGTTATACGAAACAACAATAAATACTCACGGCAGCCATATTTATTAAATGAAGTCAGATAAGAGAAAGTAATTTGCTTGTTCTGCTCCAATTAATAATATGACGTTTGAAGTCATATACGTCTGTCTGTCCATATGCTATTTTTTTATAGATGTATATATATATATGTTCACAAGCTTACTAAAATAGTATTTAAAGCTTGTGAACTTACCACAGTATTGACAAGGCCCGTTTAACCTTTTCAACGCCAAGCATGTCTGAGAAGTAACACGAATTTCAACCTTACGTCAAACGAATGAAGGGCTTTTTTACCCTGTATACACTGACGGATATATCCGTCGTTGCGTTGAAAAGGTTAAAAGTTAAATGTAATAGCAGTTTCATACAATCACGAGCAGATAGATCAGATCACTGCCCGTATGGATTGCTATGCGATGTGAGCAGATTCCTTCTCTTTTCATAAAGGTTATGAAAAACAAAAAACTCTATAAGAACATAAGGGTAAGAACCCTAGAAACAAGTGATTTCAATATGCATCTAACTAAACTTTTTATTTACACATTAATCAACATTAAAAATAATTCAGAACGCCAGCGTTCTTTTTGGCTATAAATATTATATTTTATGTTTGAAGGTCTTGTTTCCCGACAGCGTAGGTAAAAGGTTACACAACATCAAATAACTTACCTCGCGAAAAAGTTTTAAAATTACACCAGCATAAGTAAACCTTAAAATAATGTACCCTTTTATAATTGCCCTTAAAATACCAAAGATACATAAAACAAGCATTACTTTATTTATAATCTTCTTATGAGGAGCTACAATAAATATAAGTAGTTTAATAAAGAATAATAATATTTTTTTGTACAAAAAGGGCTTGTAGCCCGTAATATAACCTACGAACGCTACTTAAGTACATAAAATTATTCAAATTAACCTTTAATTGGCACGTTTCAACTACATATAAATAACATTCAATAAATATGTTTCATCTCAATTCACACAAATATATGATCAGCGAAACTTAGTGCTGTATATAAACGCGATATATAATATATGAAGTATAACGAAAAGCGGATATCAAGTATCAACAACACCAAAATGCTACAAACATCAAAATATATTTAAATATATGTTATAAATATGACTAAAATAGATATCAAAATGAATTTACAAAGCAAACATGAACTCGACCCAGTAAATTTTATTTCCGAAAGTACTAACTACTGTTTTATCTATTTCCTATTTGTAAATATATAAATAACTCTGAAATTGAATGGCCTCGATTGGGGACATTTCATAATTATGTATGTATATATGTATATATAATGTGACTGCAAAGTGACTACCACACTGGGCTCTACACAGTACGGAATCATCGGAGCACGTAGCCATACGTAAAATATATAATTAGTTGATTAGATAGCTAACCATGACCCTGTGTCAGTCGTGGACTGGCCCGGGCGGCACTCCGGCCCGGGAACAATTTTCTATCTAAGAAATTTAGAATCTACGCTCTACGCTCGTCGTTTTAGGCACTGCCTACCTTATGTACTCCTAAGTCTAGGACTATAAAGACGGCGCTATACACTAGTCGAAGTAAGAACAAATATATACAAGTTTATCAAGTTACTTGGCAGTTACGATTCGAATAGGCGAGTCTAAACGTTTCTTAACGATCCTAAGGGTAATAAACCGCCTCGCGATGCGACTAGTTTAGGGGCGGTCCGCTGAGCTATACCTACACGGGACCTCTTAACAGTTTAATAATAGTACGAGCGTCTAGATTTTCGAGCAGCAGGCGCCTGAGTTCCCACTTGAGGCGAGGGGCGGGCGGCGGGCGCGAGCGCGGCGGGAGGAAGGCACGAGGGGGGGCGCGGCGGCGGCTGCGGCGCGGCGGGGGGCCCGGCGCCGCCGCGCGCCATCAGAGCGGGAAGCAGCGCGCCGAGCGCCGCGGCTCGCTCGCGCCGCGCCGCCGCCGCGCGCCGCCCGCCCCGCCCGCGCCCGCCGAGCCGCCCGCGCCGCCGCTCAGCCGCTGCGGCGACAGCGGCTCCAGCTTGTGCATCGACGGCCGGCTCGACAGCCGGGCGCCCTCCGCCACGGGGGTCGACGGCCGGCTCGACTGCCTCGCTTCGTCAGCGACGGGACACGGCGGCCGGCTCGATTGCGCCGCGTAATCTAACGAAGGAGTCGACCCTGCGCGTTTCGACATATCGTCCAGTTCGATTCGACCTAGCTTCAGGGCCAGCACATATTCGGACCGTTCGATGACACTGTTGGGTTCCTCGTCCACTACGGTGGTGTCGGCGAGCGTGGAGTCAGCCGCGGCGGAGTCGGCGCGCAGTGAGTCGCCCCGTGCCGTTAAGTAGCGGCGAGTGTCGGCCGACGAGGGCGACGTGTCCGGCGCGCGTCGCTCCGGCGTTGCGAACACCGAGTCGGAGGCCCAACTGTGCGATTCGGAGTCCTGGTGCAGCGTGTCGTCGACGCTGCGCTGCGAGGCGCGGCGGCTGGCGCCCGGGCTCTCGTCGTCGATGGCGCGGAAGTCGAGCGTGCTCAAGTCGAAGGGTCGCCGCGAGCCGTCGCGACGGAACGACGGCCGGTGCGACGTGAACGCCGCGTCGTACAGCTCGCATAGGCTCGTGCGGTCCGACAGCGGCTCCTCGTACAGGGTGAGGTTGCGCGTCTCGGTCGCGTCGGACGGGGTCTCGTCGCGGTTCGAGGTCGCTTCGCTGCGCTCCGATATGTCGAAGGTGAAACGCGCCTCAAACCGTTCCGGACTGACAGGTGGCGCGGAGCGCGAGCAGTCGTCGCCGTCCGGGTCAGCGCTGAGCGGCAGCGGGCCCGGCGCGGCGCGGCGCGGCGACGCGTCGTCCGAGTCGGTGGAGCGGTCGGAGCGCGGCGCGCGGCACACGTGGCGCCGGCCCAGCGCCGGCTGCGAGCCGCACGGCGCGCGCCGGCAGCACGCGCGCTCGTGCCGCACGTCCGACCCGCTGCTGCCCGTCGACTTCGAGTGCGGCGGTCGGCGGCGCCGGTCTTCCTCCCGCCCGTACAGGGAGGTGAAGTCCTCCGAGCAAAACTTTTCAAAAAGCTCCTGCGAACTCAGACGGGTCGAACCCGTAGCGTTATAGAAAGCCTCGGTGGGCGACCTGTCGACTCGCTCGTACAGCGCGCTCGAGCTGGCCCGTTTGACCTTGTCCAGGCCGAACTTGTAGATTCTCGGCAAGCGTCTCTCGAAGACGCCTTGGGAGTGTGCGCGGGCGGGCGGTCGCATGGAGGGTGAGGCGTCGCGCGCGCCGGCGAGCACGCGGTCGGAGGAGACTCCGCGCAGCTGCGGGCGCGGCGCGGGGCGCGGGTCGGGGGGCGGGGAGGCGGCGAGCTCCGGTTCGTAGTCGTCGTCCTCGGCGGTGTCGGCGGAGTGGGCCGAGCGGTCGAGCGAGCTGTGCGCGCAGTCGCACTCGCCGGGCTCGTCGCTGGCGTCGCCCTCGTCGAAGGAGGGCGCGCGGGGCCCGTGCGTGAAGACGCGGCGGCGCTCGTCGGCGGCGGCGGCCTCGTCCTCGAGGCGCAGGGAGCGGCGCAGCGGCGGGCGGTCGCGGCGCGCGCGGCGCGGCGGGTCGACGGTGGCGGCGTGCGGCAGCGGCGGGCGCGCGGCGGGCAGCAGGCGGTCGAGCGAGAGGCCGCGCCGCGGGCGCGCCGGCCGGGCCCGCTTGTCGCGCGGCGCGCCCGTCGGGCTGGTCTCCTCGGGCGTCGTGGGCAGCGCCGCGCCGCGGCCGAACTCGATGAACCAGAGCTCGTCCTTGAGTTCGCACTCTCACTTCTTTTCATTCATGTCCTTGTTCAAGTAGTGCAGTACGTAGTGGAGCACGAGGTCATAACAGTATTTGTATTCAGTCTGTTGGACAGAAACGGTCTATTAATAAGGCCGATTTCCTTTATTAAGGGGTAGGAAGTAGAAGCTAAAGACCATTTTAATATTGGTCTACAGATCGATAGAGATAATCTTTGATCGAATAGACTCAAACAAGGGTTCTTCGTTTGCTTCGTTTGGTTACCAACTATAAATTAGTTGGTAACCTAAATACGAGTAGGTATTATGTCACTGGAAGTACTCTAGAGATTTTCAGCTGATTCCATCCCGCAAGCAAACAGCAAAAACTAAGGTGCAGGTAGAATAGTTGCATGCTTCGACTGCATGCACGCGGACAGATTATGCAGACATAAATTCTAAAAAGCTGAAATTTAACATTTTGGATTCTGTTACGTTTATTTCGCCCCCTGTTTAATTTATTTGTAACAAACTGTAATGTACGTATAGATCATGTCTACAGATTTATTTATCTAATGATAAGTATAACAAAGGCTTTAATAGGGCTTAAGAATATAACAAAGAAGTACCATATTTTCGACGAGCTGCGGGCGGTGCCGGCGCACAGTCTTGACGGCCTGGAACACGTCCACCTCGCCGTGCTGGATCACTTGCTCGATGCACGCGTTGGCTGCGCAATACACGCCCGCCCGGCTGCGCCCGTCTCTGCACGAGTTGTAAGCAAATTGAAAAACCATGTAACCAGTAGCGGAGTTGGCTATATTCCGTTGTATGCCACTGGATCTTTTTTTTTTTTTGTATATCAATTGACTGACAAACGAGCTGACGGCCCACCTGATGGAAAGTGGTCACCGCCGCCCATGGACATCTGCAACACCAGAGATGCTGCCAATGCGTTGCCAGTCTAGGGAGGATGGGGAATGGGGATGGGATGGGGATGAGGGAATAGGCCTCCGGATCTCGTCACTCACCGTACGAAACGCAATAGCAAGCTATTACTTTACGCCGATATTCTGTGAGAGTGTGGTACTACCCCGGTCGAGCCGGCCCATTCGAACAGTAATCATCTAGTGAGGATTACTGTTATCTGCCACTCATGGCACAAAACGGTATTCCGGTTAGGTTAGGTTAGGTTTATTTTATTATTTTCCGTTTTGTGCCATCGGTGGCAGATCCAGTGGCATACGAAGGAATAAATGCGGAGTTGTTAGAAAATCAATTGATATCCAATAAAGTTCGTGCCTTCCTGGTATACAAAAAAATTTTTACTAAACAATAGCGTCAAGGTTTCTTTGTTTGTACCGTTTTTCCGACCACAATAGACAAAGGAACTCTCAAACGGTAATCTGTAGACTTAATGCTTGCATTTTGCAAGCAATTTGTAGGGAGCGACACTCAACACTTCGGCTTGCAAACATAAATAGATTCCGTTTCTCCTCTGTCTTACAATTCTCCCTTCTTCTGTTTACTTGTTTTATGGAGTCAGAAAGATTACTGTTACGCTTCCGGAGTCATTTTTGTCATTAGATATTTGCTCATTCGATATTCACAAGTTTAACCTATTACGGTCGATCCACATTCATACCGCGACGCCCCGTGAACAAATTATTTTCCCTTTTTCATATAGGGTATAAGGGTAGTCGTGGCGTGAACCTACACCACCACCATTACCACCAAGTACCATTAAGTACATACTAGGCATTCTCCTTTCTTATACAACCTTGTTTTTCTAAATCTTTCGTAATCATATAAAGTCTACGCCAAAATGATTGCACCTGATGCGCAGTTTATTGCCAACACGTTACTTACAAGTATCTAATAAATATGAATACTGTATGCGAAATTACTTTCAAGGCGCATGCGGTTAAAAAAATAAAGTATTTTTTAATGTAGATGGGTAAATCTAGTGTATGCGCTATTAGAATTTGCCACAGATGAAAGCAACCAACTCTTGCCGTTTTAATTCCGCCATTTTGGACCAGTTCTTGTTTTTTTACCGGCTTTGGCGAAGCCCAAAATTACCGTAATGTTTTTAATAAAACAATATAATATATTATTATTACAATTATAAGCAATTTGATGATTTTTTAATTTAATACAAATTTAAGTACTATTCAATCTTTTACTAATAGCAAACCGATAGTGAGCACTTTACGTTACAAAAACAACGCTTAGTTATTTAGTACAATTTAGTACAATGAGTAGGGAAAGAATTTAGTACAATGACGTCCATGTTCATATATCTTATTTTTTTTTAACTTCTGGAGTGCATTTCTATGTCGGGTTCAAAAACAACTCCCTATCAGCGTGTGGCGGCTTCCATATAATGCGTGACGTGTTCTTATGTTGTATGTATGTATAATATATGTACGTGTATTGTAGATAAGTAAAATAAAGTAGATTGTAGATTAATATATAGATTAGACGCTTGTCTTAAGCCTCACTGCTGCCGCGCCGGCAATCCGACCGGGCCTTTAGGATAGTGAGTTTTAAGATTACCAACGTACCTACTATGATGATTTATGTATAGCCCGAGTACTTGACATAAAAAAATTAAAATAACACTAACCCATAAAGTGGTTTCCTTCCTCACCAACCAACATCCTGGCAAAAGCGGATATACGTATCGCAACTACATTGTGGATTCGTCGCGGACAACTTATTTTATGCAGCCATTGTATGCGAAATGAAAATATTCTCGGGCGGTATTTTAATAAAGTAATTTATTTTATCTACACCCATATCTTAAAACCTCCATTGGTTAATCAAAAACCGTAGAAAATGACCACCATTTTGACAACCAATTAGGAAAAACCAGTGCTGCGATAAAGAAATAACATGACTTCTTTATCGTTTTTAGTTAAGAAATGAGATTAAATTTGGAACAGCTGTCAAAACTCAAGTGGGTCTCTATTCTAGTATCCATAGATAATAAAACAGTTATTGATACGAAACGTCAATTCAGTATGTTTTTTTAATATAAACTGCACAATATTTGATCTCGAGTGACGTGAGAATAGAGACATCATCCGTTTGTCTGATTTAAAAAAAAAACGGTCTCGCCGCCATTATGTTGACGTTTTGCTGAACGAAAGTAGAATTTTGTTGAATTGAATAGAAAAAGTTGTTTGTAATTTACATTTTAGTTGAAAATATGAATAGTAAGTAGTCTTCTCGGAGTGTGTGTGATGTGAAAATGCGCCGGATATCGGAAATATGCAGCCACGATTGCAACAAATAACTTGTTGCCAGAAAAAATTGTTTCTGAACCCATCATGGAAGATTTATAATATGTGTGTAGATAAAGTTATGTATGCAACTCTGCATAATTTGGCCTTAAAACACACGTGCGATCTTATTATGAAACTTGCCTATCGGCTCGTTTCATGAAAACCGCACTAGTGTTTTAAGGCCTATCATTATGCAACCGTTGCATAAACTACTATTACCTACTAGTTTATTTTATTTTCATCATATTTATCCTGTCCTTTCTCTTGCTTTTTAATAATATATCCTCTACAGAAAGTAGATAACGTACTTATAGGGATGGTGTTTAGACACGAGACGGTCTCCTGCGTCTCTATTCGGGAACGCTAAGTGATTCTGTAGCGATTCATGAGCGAGATTTCTCATCTCGCTCTTACGCATTACGCGTCGTGCGGAAGAGTGAGATGAGAAATCTCGCCTACTAATCGCTACAGAATCACTTAGCGTTCCCGAATAGAGGCGCTGTTCCGTACCAGTCCACCGTCTATCCACGTTCTAGCAGCTACGTGAAAGTTGAGAAGTGTGGTTACGGAAGAGAAAGAATTTCTTACAATGAAACACAGCATCAGTGCGAGCGATTTAGAAAAATAGTGAGGGTCTATGTAAAAAATATATTTCTGTTTTGTGACGGAACTTTAAGGGCTAGTTTTTCGCCAATTCATTGCTGCAATTCGGGACATCTTCGAAAAGATTAGATATTACATTAATGGGGTCAAAAAGTTTGAAAGTAAACTTTTGAAGATAGCCCGAATTGCAGCAATAAATTGGCGAAAAACTAACCCGTTTACGAGCCACTTTAGACATAACCAATAGACGTAGATATCAATCAACTCACGGCGAGACAACACACACGGGTCCGTAGTCGGTGCGCTGGCGCCAGCGTTCCACCATGTTCATGAGCTCCACCAGCGAGTTGGTGGAGGTCGGCACCTTGTGGCCCATCGGCCAGCACGTCAGCTGGAACAGCTGGACCGTCTTCGGAGGCGCTTTTACGCCGGCCATCAGCTCTGTTAGCGAAACAATCTGGAAATAAATAAATAATTACCGTTGGGAAGATAAAAACACTTGTTTAACATTGGAATGTGTTCTAGCGCGCGTAATTGGAACGCCAAGTGATTCTGTAGCGATTCGTAAGCGAGATTTCTCATCCCACTCTTCTGCACAACGCGTAATGCGTAAGAGTGAGATGGGAAATCTCGCTTAGAATACGAGAATAGAACTAGAAGGATACTAGAATAGAGACCCACTTGAGTTTTGACAGCTGTTCCAAATTTAATCTCATTTCTTTACTAAAAATGATAAAGAAGTCATGTTATTTCTTTATCGCAGCACTGGTTTTTCCTAATTGGTTGTCAAAATGGTGGTCATTTCATACGGTTTTTGATTAACCAATGGAGGTTTTATGATATGGGTGTAGATAAAATATATTTTAACATTGTATGAAATTATTCTTATTCTATCAATAAACTCAAGCTACCAATAAAACTTATAAGTCAAGATTCTGAACCCAAACTGTTTACGTAGTCTACAAATTTTACCACTGAAATTGCCGTGTCTTCAAACTCCACCACATTGTTAGAACTGAATTTGCCTTCGCTTGGCTTTATTTAAAATGGATTGAATTAATAGTCAATGGCATTCAAACTAAATCGAATTCTTAGTTGGGCGAAGACATAACAAAAGTATTTCGCAGGTCAATTGAAAACGGGTCTAACAATGGACTTTGCATTGGCTTTAGAGATAATCTCGCTCGATTGTATAATTCCTTTGCCTTTTAATTATATTGATCTCTGCATATATTTTCATAGATTTCAATCTGTTGGTTCTCAAGATATAGTTTAAAAAGCTATCTGATTCTTCGATCTTCCTTAACACGCGTAAGAGGCAATATTTCACTATCATTTATAATAGTTTGCTTTGAAACAGCGTGACCAAAGTTATACCTATATAATTAATATTTCTTTCGTATCTAGTTCTTTATTTAATCATTTATATATATAAAGTTAAGAGGAGTGTATTTCCATCCCTTTAATGTTAACCGATGTTCACCAGTTTTTAGGGTTCCGTACCCAAAGGGTAAAAACGGGACCCTATTACTAAGGCTCCGCTGTCCGTCTGTCCGTCTGTCTCCAGGCTATATCTCATGAACCGTGATAGTTAGACAGTAGAAAATTTTACAGATGATGTATTTCTAATGCCGCTATAACAACAAATACTAAAAAACAGAATAAAATAAATATTTAAGGGGCTCCCATACAACAAACATGATTTTTTTGCCGTTTTTATGGATAATGGTACGGAACCCTTCGTGCGCGAGTCAGACTCGCACTTGGCCGGTTTTTTGAAAAGTTGTCAGTCAGAACAAAATATAGGTCTATCCGTTAACATTTATTTAAGGGGTGAAAATCGTTATCGCCTTTTGTTTGAAAAGGGTGATTTTTGCCTATGGTTCACAGACAGTCCTCTTAAGAATTCTTAGTAGAAGACCAATAAACCTATTAACGTATGTAAGAAGCATTTTTTTTTAATGGACGGTCGTATAACGTCGGTATAACGGTCGTCATAATATGCGAAATAATGTTGAAATCACAGTACAAATTATTGGATTCTAAACGTTTTTTTTCTTAAGTTAATGTTTTTCTACAGTTTGATATTTGTTTTTACATGGTGTATATGGCTTTTTAATAACTAACTGATGTCATTGCGGTGAGGGTTGGGTCAAAGTCAAGGTCATACGGCAGAGGGCTACGTCTTCCGCGTGACCTTGACTTTGACTTGACCGCGCTATTAAGGGTTACCTTTTTATTGATTCTGAATATCCATGTCTTGATATTCGTGTAGTGGTTGTGCGACACGTGGTCTATTGTGAACACGGGGCCGTATTTTTTCGGATGCCGACTTTCTGGCCAAAATGGAGGGTATTGTTGCTGCAAAAGAAGTGATTAATTTAGTTAACATATACAAGAAAGGTAAGGAGGAACGGGTTCTCCTAACACAGGTATCTTTTTAGCGATCGGGACAACCCAAACTCACTAAACATAACAGATGTATCAAATAAACGAAAAAATATAGTTTTTATTATTTTTTCGCCTTCAGGTACCTTAGGTCGACTTTCCTAAATGGTCCACTTGCCTGAATGGTCTACTTTCCTATATGGTCCACTTGATTTTCCTGCATGGTTCACTTTCCTGTGTTATTTTTTCATTCAGTAACTAGGTAATTGGTAAATATTATAAGTCTGCTGGCTTGCTAGATACAGATGCAAAGCATCCTCTTTTTATGATGACCATATTTCTTTTTACGTTAAAATGGTCACGAGATTTTTATTTGTATGTGGTAAGTTCGAAATATATCTAGCGGTCTCCACGATACAGGCTATAGTGTGGGGGTCACCAGCAACAATGAAGGATTTCCTGAACCCACACTCTGCTAAGAGATCAGCGCAGGATTGTCTTAATCTAAATTATTGTACCTGTTATATCTTGTATGTTCTCTTCTTATTGTTTTTATCATCAAATTAATATATTTTAATTTAAGGTTTTCGTTACATAACATTCAGTACAACTGAAAGCACAGAACTATATCGAAATAGAAGGAAAGAGTTCGTCGGTTTGTATGAAACTGAGCGTGTAACATTTATGCGTTGTTACTTTGAAATCAGGAGTGTAATTTAGTGACGGGAACATAAGTCACGCGAAAACGATTCAATAGCATCGATTAGCACGTGGCAAACCGAGTCTAGGCACCGCCGCTCTCACCGTTCTGCGTCGCGCCACCGCCGTTGTTACACACAAAGATGATCTCACGCCATCTCTTTGGCACGCGGGTAACAACTCTTTCCTTCTATCTCGATATAGTTCTGTGACTGGAAGAATCACTCGCACGTAGTCAGGTCCTTTTCAGGGTTCCGTACCTCAAAATGAATAAAGGTTGTCCGTCTGTCTGTCTGTCTGTATGTCTGTCTGTCTGCCTGTCAAGACCTTTTTCTCAGGAACGCGTGGATAATATGAATGAATGAATACTCAGGTCTGCAATCTCTTGAAACTATGAAAAAATCAACCTTCTAAGTCACCGCAATCAAAAGATATGGCCGTTTATGTCTCATATTTTGATACTTTCAAGGGAATCCAAAGGGAATCAAAACCTATAGGATACTTCCTGTTGACCTAGAATCATGAAATTTGGCAAGAAGCACTATCTTACAGCACAAGTAAAGGAAAAAGTCCGGAAACCGTGAATTAGTAATTACATCACATAAAAAAAAGTTAAACGGAATAACCGTTGCAAAGTCGTATCACACTCTACGATTGAACGGAGATAGGAGCTTGCGAAAGTTATGTTTTGTCTTATTTCACAGGTAGGTTGTAAATGGTTACCCCTTTGTTAAAAGCAATTTTGTTTTCTTTTCCGTACTTACAAGGTACTGTTTCTTTTTCATACGTAATTGCGGAACCCTCGGCGCGTGAATCAGGCTCGCACTTCACCGGGTTTTTTTTCCTTACAAGTATCTAACTTACTGAATTTTTAGGAGGAACACATAGCACGACGACTGCGGCACATTCATAATCGTAGACTAAAGACCAAAACTCTCCCTGAGTCTTGATTAGGGGCCACTCAGTCACGATGTATTCGCGCGGCTTGGTGTAACCCTGTAACATGGAATCATCAGCTTCTACTGTAACATCGCTGTCTTTGGGAATAGACGTCTGTCGCGATCGTAGTTCTGATGGTGACTGCAATTTTCTATTTGTTTGATATTTAGCAACAATGATGATGATACAGTACGCGGGTAAGTAACACACATCGGTAATATTCGGTTTAAGAGGAGCGTGAACCTACGGCTTTTCATACAAAAGGCGATAACGAGTTCCGCCCCTTAAATGTTAACCGATGATGACCAATTTTTGATAGATTGTCAGTTAGAACAAAATCTAGGGTTACACGTTTTGATAGGTTGTTTTAGTATTCTCATACAAAACTAATTTCGGCGATTATTTGATTTTGTTGATTTTTAATCAATATTTAAAAACGTATAAACCTAGATTTTGTTCCATCTGACAACCTATCAAAAATTGGTCAAAATCGCTTAACATGTAAGCGGTGGAAATTGTTTTTGCCGTTGCTTCACAGTCCTCTTAAGCTACCGCGTTCGTTGCAAGCGGGCGTGACAGCAATAACAATCGACGTGTATTCCAGATGAGTTTTCGCTGTAGACTGCTTCTTAACTACATAATTGTTCCAATCACTTACATCGACGAACACGGCATTGATATAATCGGTGAAACTGTTGCCTTGGAAGGACGTCAGGTACGGACGGAAGTTGTCAGCTGCAACAATGACAGTTTGGAATTAACTAGCTTACAGCATAGTAATGCTGCGTTGGTTTGAGATTACATTAAGAGTTTAATCGGGCATGGTTAATTTCTTAAATTGTTGTGTAGTCCATTTCTTCAAATCGGCAGTAGTTGAGACTGTATGTGGTAAAGATTGGATCGTTTAAATACCTACATAAGGGAGCGTTCAAGTATTACGTAACGCAATATGTAACGCGCCGTAACGTTTTTCTGTACCCCCCTTCCCGCTAGTAAAATTTCAAGAGGTCATTCCAAAAATGAGTGAGAGAACGCGATCGTTCTGAAGGGTTAAAAAAATGTTAGTTGAAACCCCCCTCCGGCCTCTGGAATGCATCGTAACGTTTTACAAGACCCCCCCCAAATTCGTTACGTAATACTTGAACGCTACCTAATCAAATAGCTACATACATACATATTTACGAAAAACAAAATTCTTATTATTTACTTCGCGGCAATCGGTAGCCTGACCATCTATAACCTTTTTTATTTTCAGCTGTTATCTCAATACAACTTTAATGTAACTATCCTCAACCATCAACTTATTTGGATCTTAATAAAAGCATTTAAATTGTCATGTTTTTATTTATTGAAAACTTACGCGGAACAACCAGAACATCCCGATTTTTCTCCCTATTGTCTCCCCTGTGTCCCCCAGCGCAGTCGCCGATGGTAAACCGAGGCGTCTGCTTGCAAATCTGCTGGTACTCCCGCTGGTACTCGTTCAGCTTCGTCACTGGGTCTCGCTGGGACTTCTGCTTCAGTCTTTGGGAGAGTTCCGACACGGGAAACCACGACACGCCGCAGACCACGTGCTCTTCTAACGTGTCGTACACGAATTTATATTGTTCCTAAAATATTAGTTTAGATCATACATCACCCTCCTATGTTTTGTTTCTCTGAAAACAGTGACTTCAGAAGCAGACTATGAAAGGTGTTGCAAATGTGACGCTACGGTTAAGTCCTCATTATTTGGATAATCATTTACAAGAGGATTTAACAGTAACACAAATCCCATTTCAAACTATACGAGTTTTAGAAAACTTGTATGGAAACACATCCTGTTAGCAAAATTGTGCTAACATCAATTTAAAATTATGATACATTAACTTCATTCAACAAATCATTATAACCTACCTCATTTTCTATAAGGCCTTTTCGTGATTGCCTGAGCTTCTTCAGAAACCCAAAAACATCAAAGCAGTCTTCTTCTTCAGCCAACTCGAGGTTAGCGTCTATAGCTAAATAAACTCCGGAACGACCCCCTCCGTCACTAAAAGAAAAACGAAGAAGTTTTCAAATCCAGGAACTGCTAGTAGTATATCATCTAAAACTGATGTCAGTAGAAAGAGAAGAAAGGAAAATCCTTTTGCAGAAGCACCATCTTCAAACCTTGCAAACAACTTCTGAGTGAACATTTTCGCATCATTCTGGTACTTCAGTGTTACTACTAAGGATTTCTTTCAGTTAATCGACCGAGCGAGCGAAGCGTCTCCGTTTCAGCTTGGGCAAAAATGCTTTCGTATGTCCAGCGGATGTCCGTCGGCTGTCCGGCGTCTGTCCATTTGTTCTCGTCTACAGGTCGCTCAACCGATTCTCGTGAAATTTTGTGAGCAGGTTCGAGATATATATAATTTTTATGTCGATTCAGCTTTTCGACATTTTTCAACATGGCGGAGATATGGGGGTTTTGCAATTACAAACTTATTTGCGATTTTGGTACACTGACCCGACCTATATCGATGTATGGGGATAACAGTTTTCCAACGGGAAAGTTAAGTTTGTCACGAGATCTATAGCTCACGGAGCCACTAGTAATGTAGAAGCTGATAAGTAAGTGTCTATATTTATAGCAGAAACTTGAGCACTGCTTTTCTGATACTGTCTTATTTAAGAACCCTTACTTTAAGAGTTTGCCTTAATATCGTCATGTCTATCCTTGTTGTTAATACATCATCATACGCACAAGAGAGGGTACTGGTATATAGTGTTGCTTACTTGCAGTGCACGACCATGGGCCCGGCGGCCGGGTTGGTGGCGAGCCGGCGACCCACCACAGCGCGCACGCGTCTTCGGAACTCGAGCAGCGCGTTGCTGAACGGACACGTGTGAGAGTGCCACTGGGTGTAGTGAAACTGCAGGATGAAGCGCTCCTCTACCACCACCTGGTTTTTATTTTTACAGCTCAGTTTGAATATCGGAAGTTGGGTTTTCTCTGGAATCGGTAACTCAGACGAAAGTAAAAATGCACGAAATTTCCAAATTCTTTATAAGTCTAATGGCCGAATTCAGAAAGGCCACTCAAATTGAGATTTAATTAAAGTGACGTTTCTCTATAGATTGACAACTAGTTGAGGGACATTTAACTACTTAATATCTAGTCAAATGCTTAAGTGGCGATTCTGAATTCGGCCATAAGTATGAGCGTTCGTAGGGAAAAATAATACCCATTAGACTCCTAAGTCTAGTGTTTAATAAGTTGCAAACATAAATTAATATAACCATATATAACTATATATATATATTAACTAGTATATGTATGTATATTCAATATTATTGAAGAGAATATAATCCGTCATGAACATAGACAAAAGTTAACTAAAGATAACTTTCAACGCGTTAAAAAGGACAATTATAGAGAGACCGACGACAGTTTTAATGAAAAAACAACCCCGCTTCGCAAAGCGATGAGTGAACCGGCGTAGTTTTTGCAGTAGAAAATTTATATAAAGTTCACAAACGATGCTGACTGAAAGTTACATTGAAATTTGCATCCGCCTTTGTGCTGTGCTTTACACTTTTGATTTGTTTTACTTTGTTACTTAAGAACAATTCTGCAGTCATTGTGAATTAAATATACGCCACTGATATTTCACTATTAACCGTTCGACATTTTGTTAATGAATAAACGATGACATGCAGGTCTTAATTCAGATTTAATTTCCCAGGTGACCTTTTGGTTGGCACGTTCCTCGGCCGATGTATTGCCAAAGAAACAGTATGGGGCCATTTGTTGTAAAAATGTTAGGTAACAATTAGTTATTTCTAAAAACTTACATTTTTTTCGCTCTTATACAGTCTAAATGTGCGTATGTGAAAGTTGGCAAGTTCCTCTTCTTGCACGATGCCTACGCTGATGTCTCCGTACGTCTCATCTTTCTCCTTGTTCGGAGGCCAGTACTGGACGCACATCACCTAAACAAATGAAGATATAAGTAAGTATTCGAAAAACAACGACTAGAAAAAGAGACCGTCACTGGGAGTAGAGGCAAACCGAAAAAAACTTTATCTACACCCATATCATAAAACCTCCGTAATGTAATCAAAAACCGTAGGAAATGACCACCATTATGACAACCTGTACTGTAATGTTATTACAGTATCGATTTTAGTATCGTAATGATAATTACGATACAGATATGAGCTACAGGCCGGCGCGCCGCCGTCGCCGCAGCCGGAGGGGCTCCATCGTCGCCGTGTCGCCGTTTATAATATGTGTGTAGATAAAGTTATGTATGCAACTGTTATGGTTGCATAATTTGGCCTTAAAACACACGTGCGATCTTATTATGAAACTGGCTTAAACGCTCGTTTCATAGAACCGCACTAGTGTTTTAAGGCCTATCATTATGCAACCGTTGCATAAACTACTATTAACCAGCCAGCTCTGTTGACCTAGGTTGCTAAAAACAAAACAAGAACCGGTACAAGTGGTAGTAAACAAAACAAAAACAACGTGTAGCAGCAAGAAAACGTGATAAGTACCTACTACAACTTGCCACAACCACGTACACAAGAGAACCTTGAACACAAAAGAAAACTAATAACATCGGAGCAAAAAAGCTTTTAAACTCCAGTATATTGCCATGTTTCTTATTTCACACCCTTTTATCGCTGTAGCCGTCCCGAACGTGCATCTCGTTTTATAGAAAATATTTAGCCCTCAACGTGGCAAATAGGTAGGGAAATATTTTTAAATTTTTGTCTGGTCGTTGCCGTAAACGCCATCACCGCCGGCGTGGAAAATGCTAACACGCAGGAAACTCTCGAGTTTGTTTGCATGTTCATATGTGTTGGAAACTGGACGAGTCGGATCTCTAGCGTTCGTTACGGGCTTTTTAAAAGTTATTTCTCAGTAATCAGCCCTATTGAACAACCCGTAGTTCCTGAAACATGGGTGCCAGTTGAGTTAGAGTTTATTTTCGAACTGTACAATTATCACGCATTTATTTTGTTTATTTCTTGATATTAGATTCATGTTAGCTGATAAGTAATAGCAAAGATGGTTCAATATTGAACATAACTCAAAGATCATGTTGAGCTAATAGTAGGGTTCCAATGACAAACTTAACGAAGCATTATGTCTCGCAAACGGCGAAAATTTAACTTTTCTAATCATTTTTTAGTTAATTTATAATTAACTTTATGTAAAACAGTACTATACCGAACATAGCGTTTTTGGAATGCAAATAAGATTCACAAGTCACTTTGCATTTACCGTCTGTCGCCTACTTAATAGTCGTTGCTAACGTGGCTTTATAAACTGGATAATAAAACTTTTTGTGATTTAACTGGTTCACAGAGAAAACGTTCAGGAGGACCAAAGCTTTTAATTTGTTCACAGTTAAATTGCTTGTACGATATAGTGAATAATATGTTTCCATCGGTAAAACTCGGATCTCAATCGGAAGACGACGGGACCCGAAGTGCCAATTAATTATTGTACTCAATGAGTGACATGTTTATACTCATTAATATGATACTTTATTATTTACTGTCAAATGACAAAATGAAAAATGACCGCATGGTATGATGGCTAATGGCCCGCAATTCTCGGTGTTTTCGAGATAATGTCGATTGTGAGATTAAACGTCAGATTCATACAGTTGTGTCAAACGACTGTATGCACTGACGTTTAATCTCGATTTTTAGATTATCTGGAATGCGCCGAGAATTGGGGGCCATTAGCCATCATACCATGCGGTCATTTTTCATTTTGTCATTTGACAGTAAATAATAAAGTATCATATTAATGAGTATAAACATGTCACTCACTGAATACAATAATTAATTGGCACTTCGGGTCCCGTCGTCTTCCGATTGAGATCCGAGTTTTACCGATGGAAACATATTATTCCTGGGGGCCGTCTGAAGCTAATTGAGAGAGCACGATAAATACGAACTTTTCCGATAAAGCACGATGGAAACTAATTATGCATTACATCTGTATATGCGTGTTTCCATTTACGAATGTATGTTATCAGAAAGTCTAGAGGAGTCTCAGATTACAGTATCAAATTATGCATTACAAACAAGTGTCGTAAAAAGGCCTTTCAAACACCTGTGTTCAATTCCTTTATTTGCATATAATAAATACGATAAAAAATGTTACAACAAAAACAGGCACCTAGTTAACTTTTTTCATGTACATATTTGGCGATCATACTTAGAGCATAATAATGATAAAATAATGTAAGTATGTCAGGAATAATCTACACAATTTTTTTACAAATTTAAATACAGTAAAAGCTACTAGAAATACCGGAAAGCTTAAATGACAAACTTATAGACTGGCTAAAACTAAAAAATCATTTCTAGGAAATTCTTTTCAAAGAGTTTTCGTATTCGGTTTTTTATTTGTTAAATTTCATCACTTTTTAGAAATTTAACGACACATATTTACTACATAAAGTAACAATAGCATGATGCCAATTGCTCATCACCCTTTACAAAATGTTGTTACCCAAGGTGCAAGGACGTCAATCATTGAAGAGTTCTCCTGGTTCTTGACCACCAGTTCTATGTTACCACATGGATTTTCATGAGCATAAGTTGTTTCCCACCTTATACAGAAATCTAATTACCAGCCGTGAAATACTGTGGAGTTCCAGTGGTCATCCGTGGTTTTCATCATCAGTTCCACTTCACTAAATAATGTTTTTGAAACGGAACTGCTTGAGTTATTACAGAAAATAACAAAAATTATATAAGTGTGCCTATAATATTTGAAGAGTTCCTTCGATTCCTCATAGATCCTCTCATCAGACCTTGACTTTGATTACAACGGGAGCATCGACGACGCGGTTAGCCTAGTTGGGAGTGACCCTGCCTCCGAAGCTAGCGTCCCGGGTTCGATCCCGGTAAGGACAAATCTTGGATGTTTCCTATGTATTTAAGTATTTATTTATCTATATAAGTATGTATATCGTCGTCTAGTACCCATAACACAAGCCTTTAGAGCTTACCTTTGGACTAGATCGATTTGTGTAAAGATTGTTCCCTTTTTTATTAATTATCTTGGAGATATACCCTATCGATTAAAAAAAAATATGCAGGTCGGTAGATATACCCTATCGATTAAAAAAAGAATCATGCAAATCGGTCCAGCCATCTTCGAGTAATCGGTGGACATATATGTTAATTAAAAAAAAATATACGCGTCGAATTGAGAATCCTCCTCCTCCTCACTGAGCTTGTAACCGGCTATTCTCAGTAGAGGTTTTCTCCGAACCGGTGGTAAATTCATTCCTTGACCTTCATAGGAGCTTGTCAAAGCCTAAATTAAATAAAGCTATTTTGACTTTGAGTGCTTTACGTTAAAAAAATTAGGTTCAATTTGCTTGGATGAGAGGAGAACATACATTTTAGGAGTGCCACAGTTTCTAGAACAAATCTTCTTAACGAAGCGAATTCATGATCATAACATTTACGTGTTAAGGCAAACGGAGCAGAACTGATGAAGTGGGAATAAAGTTGCAGAGTAATCGTGATGAAAGGAAATGAGGCAAATATTCCGGGACTGCAACCCATTTTATTATGGACGGACGGCGTATTCATTTACTTTATTGAATTTGTTATTCAAATGTAGTTGCTTTACATGAAAGTTAATTTAAAAAAAGGTTAAAATTCGTATATATACTTTGTCGTACGGGAACTTGCATGTTTTTTTTCCATTTTATATTTGAAAGTGCTGAGTAATAGAAACCAAACTGTGTACGCAAAACATTATTGGGTTGTTTATTTTTTGAGATACGAAAAGTCAAAAGTCATAGTTCTACCACTCGCAAAAACGGTCCATACAAAATGTACATGAACTATGACGTCACAGCACAGGTTAGAGTGTACATAATATATGGTGTTTAAACGAAATTCACAATTATTTCCGAAAATAATATATTTAAACTAATACAATTGCTTGTCCTGACTGACTGATTCATCAAATCAAAATCAAATCAAATCAATATTTTATTTGTATAACTCAGGTACACTAGATGTTTCATTATTTTCTTTTTTTCCCGTTATGTTTCGCCCTAGGGCATACAAAACTAAAAACTAAATATTAAAATTAAAGAATATAAAATAAAAGAATAATAAAAAACAAGCATATTAAGTTACAAAAAACATAACGTACCATATCATAAATTTAGTAAATTATACTATAATTATCAAATCATATCACTACTTGTAACAAGTTTATTGTTCATGTCAAGCTTTAAAAAAAAAAAAAACAAATAAATTAAAAATAATACTAATATTAATAATTAAAAAAAAGACTAATAATAATAATAATAAAAATGAATTTGAAAATAACGGTTTTGATAATTTAATTTATTTATCCACGCAGATCCTAAACCAGTGAAGCTAGAAATATGAAAATTAACACTAGGTTTTTTGTTACGTATTAGCTACCCACTAAGAAAGGGTTTTTTGATTGGTGAAATAAGGATTGAATTGGGGTTAATTAAATAATTATATAATATAAGGGATAAATAAAAACTTAAATCGCCACACTGAATCAGGCGATAGTCATACCTTGATGAAGTCGAAGGTCTTGGTAAGCATGACGATGGCAGCGGCTCGCTCCTGCCAGATCATCCTCCAGAAGTCCAGCACGGTGTCCTCTGTAGGGCCCTGCGTCACTACGTACGCGTTGGGCTTTAATATACTCTGGAAAAAGAACTCAGTTTAGAACTATAGAGGCTTTATCGTTGAAAGAATTTGGGATTGGACAGTAAAAAAGCGTACACTAGGTTACTCTACGTAGCTAACGTAAACTAATCTACGACTAAAGATACTTCTAAATAGGGAAGATACATAATATTTTTTATCTACACCCATATCATAAAACCTCCATTAGTTAATCAAACACCTTAGGAAATAACCACCATTTTGACAACCAATTAGGAAAAACCAGTGCTGCGATAAAGAAATAACATGACTTCTTTATCGTTTTTAGTAAAGAAAAGAGATTAAATTTGGAACAGCTGTCAAAACTCAAGTGATCTCTATTCTAGTATCCATAGATATTAAAACAGTTATTGATACGAAACGTCAATTCAGTATGTTTTTTTTAACATAAACTGCACAATATTTGATCTCGAGTGACGTGAGAATAGAGACTTCATCCGTTTGTCTATGATTTAAAAAAAAAAATGGTCTTGACGGAGGATCGCCATTTTGGCGTTTTGCTGAACGAAAGTAGAATTGTTTTTGAATTGAATAGAAAAAGTTGTTTGTAGTTTACATTTTAGTTGAAAATATGAATAGTAAGTAGTCTTCTCGGAGTGTGTGTGATGTGAAAATGCGCCGGATATCGGAAATATGCAGCCACGATTGCAACAAATAACTTGTTGCCAGAAAATATTGTTTCTGAACCCATCATGGAGGATTTATAATATGTGTGTAGATAAAGTTATGTATGCAACTCTGCATAATTTGGCCTTAAAACACACGTGCGATCTTATTATGAAACTCGCCTATCGGCTCGTTTCATGAAAACCGCACTAGTGTTTTAAGGCCTATCATTATGCAACCGTTGCATAAACTACTATTTTCATCTTGTATTGGAACGTACTGAGTAATAGAAACCGATCTGTGTACGCAACTCATTATTATGTTGATTATTTTATAAGTTATGAAGCTTTGAAAAGTCATTGTTCATACAACTCACAAAAACACTCCATAGAAAATGGACAACAGCTATTACGTCACAGCTGTCATTACACTGTACAAAATGTATGGCGTTTACACGAAATATGCAATTATTTCCGAAAATACTGTTTTTAGACCAACATCGTAAAAATAAAACATGACATAAGTTTGATGAGGATCTCAAAAAAACGAAAATCAGAACTATAAAACAATATATATTTTTCATTAATTTTGACCCTTAATCAAATAAAAATGAATAGTCAAAATGATCCGCTTTTTTCTGTAATATGCTTTTGTTTACATTTACTTTCATAATATATCATTTAAACCTCGTTTTGATTTTGATGCAACTTCCCCATTGACTGACTGACCTAGTAGTCTGAATGTTGCCGTCTAAAGTTTGTATGTATGTACATATATCTAATTTTAATTGTACAAAGGCAAAAATATTCCTTTAAAGGATCTCTTAAAGTTAACATTGAATTAAATGAGAATAACAACGCACGAGTCTGAGGTTGCAGCTTCAATTCCCGTCAGAATCAGTAGCCATATCATAACATACTATCTAACGTTGGGTCCAAACGCTTGTGGGTGTTTGTATGTGGTTCTCGGACCCTATGTAAAGGTTATCCTACAACAGTTATATTACAACGAATATATGTCACTATATTATGCTATTTAATTTTGAAATGGTTTCCCTCTATTATTAGGAGAGCATCTGCTCATACTAATCAGAAGAATCTTAAAGCCTCATGAGGGCACTCTTACACAGTCATATCGAAACCCTTAACAGACCGCAATAAGGCCAAATGAGGCCAATTTGTGTCGGTCACTATCGAAACGTAATAGGGGTGGAATTAATGGCAGGGCCGCTTATCTGGGCTAACAGAATAAGTATTATTACTCGTAGCGTTTCTGGACATCAGTAGTGATGTTCTTTCTGTTATGCTTTGAAACATCGGTTAATTTTGTTCATTTTAACCGGTTAATTAAGGGAACGGTTTTAAACAAACCGAAATCACTTCGATAATTGCTTAAATGGAGAACGATATTTAAAGACTTGCAGTAACCGGTATTAACCGGGTTTTGTTGGTGTCGAGCTAGACCTCGAACAGTGTATAAAAGAGATGGCAAATAACTCGCTGTCATTTTACTAACGAAATTTCAATTAACCGGTATATTTCGTTCAACAGAAACGAAATTTGTAAAAAAACCTGTTTCTCTATTAATCGGTATAAATAACGGTAACGTAACGGCAACCTAAACTGGGATCATTTCCGGTTCGGGTTCACTTAATTAACCAGTTTCCGAGCCCTGCCCTCATTTGCCCTCTCTCATTTTGCGACAATCATAAATTGACCCGCGTTCGTAAGCATTATGCGGAGTTACGTAGCTACGACTTTGGCAGAGATGTGTCATACACGACCAAAGTCGAAGGCCCGCATAAACACGTAGTTTATACGTACTGACGGGTCAAGTTAGGCTCACCGGCGAGTTCCGTGATGATGTGTTATTAAACAGAATCACATCCCAGTTTCTGGTATTAATAGGTAATGTATTTTGCACTTATTGATATGGATTGACGTGCATAATATTAAGTAGTTAGTTATATATGCAGAGGTATAATAAAATGCTTAATTTTTTAAAATGTTTTATGAAACGGCAAAACTCAAAGTTAGCCTTTGACCTAACATAATAGTAATTTTTATTTATCAGTAATAAAGAAACAACTGGAGTATTTATGGACAGATGTCAGTCTAGACATATACTCGTAGATCTGTGACTTAACATTCCAGGCACTCATTATGAGCATACGTGTCTTGACTTTGAAGCAAGACACGAGTCAAGACACGAGCGCGAAAGTAAATAATATTTATTAATCAAAGAGTTTGTGAGTAACGTTCCTAGGTAGTTTCGGCGTTTGTCTGTAATATTTTGGGTCTAAGCTTTCGTACAGATGTAGTGAATAATCCTTTCCCATCTTATTTTCTCGGAAACGTTCGTGTTTCTCATGCTACTTCATTCAGCCTCAGTACCCATCAAGACAGCGTAGGAGAAGCTCGCATCGCGAGATTAATAATCGATATAGAGTGATTAATACCTAAGTTATTTTGTTTATAATTATAGGTCTGTTTTCAGTTCTTTTTAATAGTCATGCCGAAAGCATTAAGACTTGGGAAATTCTTTTCAACATTTTTTTATATTTCTTAACTGAAAATGATAAATTTAAAAGTAGCAACATTGTTGATTATTTCTGTAAAGTCCAAAAGCGAGTTTCGAATGCCAATGGAATTTCTTGACGAACAATTCTCGGTAGTTCGATTTTTGTGAACACTACATTCTCTATATAATTTGATCGTTGTGGTTATAACATCTCATTGGGATATACTTCAAACTCGTGGTTTAACATTGATAAATAAAGTACCCTTTTTATTTCATACAAACATTTCACTTGTTAATACAATAATTCATAGACACGTCGGCAGCATTCGGAAGAAGTTGTGTGTTCCGAGTTTTCAAGATGGGAAAGGATTATTCACGACAATCTGTACCTTGCTATTTTTATCAGTCCGTGGGGCCACAGAATACCAGGGTTGTGCCCCCACCCGGTGGTATGATATTATGCTGTGGGTGCCATTTTTGTATCACTTTGTTCTCTGGTTCGTAAGGATTTATTTTCTTAAGTTGAAGTAATGCAATGTCATGCGAAATAAACAATTTTAATTTCTATTTATTTATTCGTTTCGTGGGAACTTTAATCTAGAGTAAGTAGGTAATTAGTTAAATTGCTTTTGGTCTATAAAGTTGCGCTTTGAGCACACTGGTTTTAAACGCAAATATAAAATAAAAACGCGACGTAACCACGATAATAAATTAGTTACTTCGACGTTTCAACCGTATTGCAATGGCTGTGGTCACGATTACACTAAAGTGGCGGGTGACAGCATCTACGAATCGTGCGAGTTTTTCGATCTACCGGTGGTCTTGTTTTTCTTGATCCGGAATAAGTGGCCCCCGACTCAAAACATTGACAATATACATATGTGTGACGTGGTTTAATCGGGAGAATTTAAAACTAATTATTACGGCCATGTCATTCCTGATGCGGAGGCTGTCTATTCCGATTCAATGCGGAACGCGGCGAGCGTGTTGGGCACCTTTGCGCCCGGAATGATGCGGGGCGGGTTATTTGATTAGGCAATTTGTTGTTGTGTTATTATTCGGTAATTATGTCGTGGGAATGTTCCCAACGTTATACCTCGCCCGTTGTAAAAAGAGCGCTGACGGCCATACATTTCATATGGCCGCCAGGGCGAGGTATATTTTCTGTTACATTATCGTGATTTCTGAGCTAGTACAAAGAGACATTTACATAATATACGTACGTTAAGTGTTGTACATGTTTAATTATAAAATGATTGTGTAGTTTGTAGTAAAGAGAAAACTCAGCACACATTACAAAATACTTCAAAATATATCTATCTTAGTGATGGTTAATCAAATTAGTTTGAGCCATAAACAGTGAAAATATACTTACATCTATATAGGAGGCATTAATATAATCAGAATCCGGTTCGCGGTCCACTGCGTTTAGCACCACTCGGTTGTAGTCGTCTGGAAATAATGAAGTTGTTTCAGCTTTGTACACACTAGGGATGTAACGGAGGTGGTTTTATCGGACCCAAAGTCGGAGCCGGTTTAAATTTGATTTATCGGAGTCGAACCCAGAGTCGCAGTTGGAGCCGGAGTCGGAGGAATGTGTAGATGGAAGAGGAATGTGTTATGGGCAGACCTAATAAAATTGTTCCATCTTTAAATAAAATTGTCACTTCTGTTTAACATTCACGAGTTGAATCGATACGCGTCTGATATCGCCTGACGCCCGGCGATCTCCTCACGCTCACTATCGACTCATCGTGAGTCGAAAGTGAAAGCTTGATTAAATATATATATATTTATGTATGTATATCGCCGGGCGTCAAGTCAAAACTTAAACTAGCCGAGTTTTTGCGTTTCGATATTCCGTATAACTTTCGATTTAAAATTAACGGAACCGAAATCGGAGCCGGATATGTAAACCCTAGTACACACCGAATACACTCCATAGCGAGAAGATTTCATTGCCACGTGATTACTCTAAGCGCTCGTTCGCTTGCATTAATTTGCTGTGGCGTCAAATGTGGCATGTAGTACTGGCAATTATAAGCCTTCTATCAAAGTCCCTTTAAAAAAATCTGGCTGTTGAAATGGATTCGTTCATAAATTAATAATGGTGATCAATTTTATTTGAAGAGCGAAGTGCAGACGAGCTTGGAGCCACATAGCTCATGAATTATGAATGTATTTAAAACTGCTTAATCTCTAGACTAACGCAAAGTAAAGAAGGCGGTCAAGCGCTTGTCGGGCCATGCTGAGTGTGGTTCTGTAGTGATTATTTCTCCGAAAACCATAACTTTGGCTGGTTTTTTATTTAAAGTAATTTGATGCAAATGTTTATGATTTTCAGTGGGTCTAAATAAGTGAGAGCTTAATATTTCTTAAATGGTAACTTACTCAGACCCTATTCGACGTTGTAGAACAAAAAAATATTTACGTTTGCTTAACAAGCATGGGAGCTATCGTAATTTCTTTTGCCAATTTTATTATTATGTTTGTAAGGAGCTATTTTTCACTGTTCCCATCTTTTAATATCCCTGGCAAACAAACTAGGCAAACAGGTTGCCTGCGAGCAGTTCCTTGTCGCATGGCACTTGCTAAAAAGAACCCTCGTGTGATCGGCCCTACATATTACGAACGTCGACCCGCAGACTTCAGACAAGAACTGGCTGACGAAACGTTTAGGCGCAAACTTAAGAACCTTTTATTGGATAATCCACTGTACTCAGTTAAAGAGTAGGTACATGGAACTTAGATCGTAGATTTATTTATTTATTTGCCATTGTTTTATTATTATTGTTATCATTGTAGTTTCTAATTTATATTTTGAAATGACGATCCTTTACGGAGATACCTACTCGTTTCATTTGTGATTCTGACATTTAATATTAGTTAATTAATTTTATAACTTTGTATTTGTATTACTGACGATCTCAATCTTAATTCATATATCTTGACATGTGCAATTTAAAATGTAATATTATATTGACAAATAATTAAATCTAATCTAATCTAATCTATTCTTAGTCTGTCTACGCGGAGCCATCTTCTATAGTTGTACAAAACTTCAGCCTTGTCACTTTAATAGTCTTCGAGTAAGTGGCTGTAACATACGGACGGACATGGCGAAACTATAAGAGTTTCTAGTTTGACTACGCAACCCTAAAAAGGTGTTCAGATAAATTCTTTCTTTCGTTCATTATTTAAATCTGTTCAACGATTTCGAAGATAAAAATTCTGATTTAGGTACCTAATGATAATGGAAGCATGAATTTTTTGCCATCTTCAGGCCGCCAACCTTCTATTAAAAAGCTATTAGGAGGAATAACTTTAAGCACCAAAGCCTCAGTCAAGGACGGATGCTCAAGTTTGGCGGGCGATAGAACCTTTTATATAACCTTCTGGGCAGATATTAAAAGCAATAATAGTTGCTTTGAACTTGTATATTAACGTTATGGATTTTGCCAGAGGGATGATTCTTAGGTTAGCATTAAGCTGTTCAAGGCATATTGCACATCTTTTACTTGTTTTGTTTCTGGGTAAAGTTAAAAAAACCGGACAAGTGCGAGTTAAACTCGCGTGGAGAGGGTTCCGTTCCGTACATGATTATCTGAAATTTAGTACGTTACTTTAAATACCATAGACTTCTTATAGGTTTTCCTGTAATTTATAGGTAAAGAACTATTGAATGTATTTTTTTGAAAATTTTAGCCTCAGTAGTTTCGGAAATAAGGGGGGGGAATGGTAAATTTTCGCCTATTTTCCTAAATAACTTCTAAACTATTTTACTTAAAATTTAAAAGAAAATATATTTGAGATCCTCACAATTGCCCTTTCATTTGATATGTCGCACAATGTAGGTGGCATAACTTTTTATTTTTATTTTCTAATTTACCCCGCAAAAGTGGCCCCTATGTTTAAAATTCATATATTCACGTCACGCATCCGTGTTGCGGTCACCGACTTACATATGTATATCAAATTTCAACTCAATCGGTTCAGTAGTTTCGGAGAAAATTGGCTGTGACAGACGGACAGACAGACAGACAGACAGACAGACAGACAGACAGACAGACACACGAATGATCCTATAAGGGTTTCGTTTTTTCCTTTTGAGGGTCTAATAGAATAACGCATTCTGGATTTTAGTTTTTAGTATTAACGTACATAAGTCATATATTAAGAGGACTGTGAACCAACGACAAAAATCACCCTTTTCATACAAAAGACGATAACAATTTCCACCCCTTAAATGTTAACTTATTTTGACCAATAGGTCGTCAGAACATAATCTAAGTCTTTACGTTTTTAAATATTTATTAAAAATCAATAAAGTCAAATAGGAAATCGCCGAAATAAGTTTTGTATGAGAATACTGAAACAACAATAAAACTGAATTTATTGGTTATAGTGAAAAAGCCAGAACGTATAGACCTAGATTTTGTTCTGACTGACAACTTATCAAAAATTTATCAACATCGGTTAACATTTAAGGGGTGTAAATCGTTATCGCCTTTTGTATGAAAAACCGTAGGTTCACATTGTTCTTAATAAAGTCATAAAAGAGATGACTATTGAAATATAAACGTAACAAGGCGTTATTTTTGGCAGAAAATCGAGCCAAATACATTTAAGTCTATGATAGATGCAAATTAGCCTCGCAAACACCTCAGCCGGCAAGACACCCTGTCATCCGGCTTCTCGGAGGTCGGGGCCGGAGGATGGTTTGAGGACTCCTGGTACTGAGTGGCCCATGTTGATTGGACGTCCACACTAAGCCTGGTGTTAATATAGACCTCACGGAGGAGTCTGGGAGGTGCAGGTTAACTAATGAGGGGCGAACCGGGCCAGGGTAAAGGGGGAAACCCAGCAGCCAAAAGTCCCCGCATCGGGCAGTAGTGGGATAGCGGCCGGGAGTGGGTGCTCAATGACAGCCCGACCAAGACACGAAGACGAATTTTCGTGGCACAAACGAGTCCTACAAGGCGTATGCGGCCTAGGGTATACACGGTTCTATTCCAATGCGTAAGGAATAAACAATGCTTAAACAAAGTAGAATTTCCCGTAAACCGCTCCAACACAATTTCCCATTGAACAAGCACGGTAGCAAAGCTTTGTCGACCTAATTGTTAACACCTCTAAGTTTCAAAACTTCGACAAATAACTTAAGAATGTTTATTGTATTTACACATTGTGCGGGACGACGTCACTTCACGACCATAAATAACACATAAATATAAGTATATTTAATAAACTAATAAAGATAAGTAGGCCCCAACAGTAGGATATTATAGTTAAGTCGTTAGATATAAGTTTTGTTTTATATAGAAATTCATTTACCAGACATAGTTCGTTAAATTTAAGTATTGTTTTAGTAATTATTTTATGTTATCAAATTGTATATTTCAATCAATAAATGGCGCTTACACACACATACAAACACCATACACACACACTTACAAACAAAATAACTTCCACTCGGCTGTCGCTATTGGCGGCCGCTACAACACTCTACTCTACCCTCACTAGTTCCGCCCACCGAGGCGGCTATATAATAAACACCGAATTACCACAAATCACGTCAATCAATCTACAACCACAAGAAACTCATCACAAGCTGCCAAGCCGGAAACCAGTCTTCTTATTGAACCTACCTACAAAGAACACAAGAAAAAAGAGAACGGGATCCCACACAGTCCACGTCCCGTTCACACATTTTGTAGCTAACAATATTATTTCGAGCAAGATGTATTCATATAAGATCGTAAGCGGCTTAAGTTCGTATTAGGTTGATGTATTTCCGCTCCGCTGATCAATTGAATCAAGGGGCTACGTCGAAAAAAGCGGCGTCGTTCGGTTACGACTACGCGAGCTATAGAAGATAAAAGAAACCAACTTTGAAACATGTATTTTGACTACATAATTAACAAAATGGTAGTATGGAAACACGATGAGCTCAACTGTTTTTTCTGTTACCTCTAACTTTGAACATTTTAATTTTGCGTCGCCTCGACATGACTGACAAAATCCGTTAAAAGAAGTTTTGACTAGGGTGCTTGCTTACATATCATTAGTATCATAAGCCTATGTACTACCCACTGCTGGGCACAGGCCAGGGAGGATAAAAACATATTTAAAAAAATCGATTAAAATCCAATTTGTTTGATTTTTTAAGTATGATCTTTTTTGAATTTTAAATTGGTTATTTATTAAATCAGTCACAAACGCCACTTAAGCGTTTAATTAGATAATCAATAGTTAAAAGTCCCTCAACTATTATAGTTGTCAACCTATACATGCTACTTTAATTAACGATCAATTTGAGTGGCCTTTTTGAATTTTGCTATTGTAATTCCAGATCCTTGGCTGCAGTTCGGGCGTGGTCTCCTCGTGCATGGCGGTCCTCGCTACATAGGTACTTCCTGACGCGCGCGGGCCTCAGTTAGTTGCCCGGCGCTGCCGTCTGCCTGTGCATGCTGGCGTACGGCGCCGGCCTCGCGCCCGTGCCCATGGTCATCATGGCTGAGGTGTTCCCGTTCGACTTTTAATGTATTTGGAGCTTACGTTAAGCACATAATGGGTCCAATTCGAAACGGTGTCCGCTAAATTTAAGATTGCCTAAACTTAAAAGAAGAATCGTCAAACTCGATTTTGTATAGCTTCAAGGCTCAAAATCGAGTCTAACGGTTCTTATTTCAAATTTAGCGTCCTCTAAATTTAGCGAAAACACGTTCGAATTACCCCAATGTCTACGATATCCATTTTTTTTAGGCAAGAGAGTAATTTGATCCATCACTATCCATCGCACTCGGGAATAGGGGTGGCTTGGAAATCGCAATGCACGCATGCACGCGTGTAACGCGTAGCAGCGTTTTTCCGCTTTGTAACGAGTAAGCGTAAATTGTAGCAAGCTACATCGTAGGACTCCTCGTAGCGATTGCTACGAGACGTAACAACCATTTTGACATGCACCAGTGTGCAGTGATATCTCAAGTTTGCAGTGTTACCAGTTGTTGTCATTTGTGCATACAATATACCCAATATGTAACCATGACCCAGTTAAAGCCTCCACACAGCGAAACCTGGAACGCAGGCAGCAGCAGCAGGCCCGCGTTAGCAGTGTCATAGGAACTAATATGGAAGCTTTTACATCAATCGCAGCCACGCAGTCACTAATGCGAAGGCTTCCATTTTAGTTCCTGTGACACTTGCTCCGCTTCCGCTCTACGTTTCGGTGTGTGGAAGCCTTTCGTTCCCCTGTCACAAGGTTTCGGAGGTCAGATGTGGTCGCGTCGCGTCGATAACCTGAGCGCCAAATCTGAGATCATGATCAGTGTATCTACCATGAGTTTATGTAAACCCTTCTCGTAATAGAAAACTATCGCTCGGTCCCTTTTACTTGTATCGGTGGTAGCAGTATTTCCGATAGATTTTGATAACGAGAACTACTTTCGTAAACTCATGGTAATGGTACCGGGCGTATCCTATAAAAATGGGACTAAACGATTGGAAAAATTATTCAATAGCCCATCCACAGATTTACTACTATTTGGCAGCATTATTATAATAAGTTTAATGTATTACTATTTATTATAATATCAACAAATTATTAAGGTTTTGTAGGTTTTAAGTCGTTTATTAAAGTGAACACAGTACAGTACATGACTTATATCGATGAAGGTGGCGGGCGGACTGACAAACGCGGCGCGTGAGTGAGCGAGCGCGCGGCGAATGAATGGAGTGAGACAACATGCGTTTGCAACGTTCGTATTAGAATAACCGTCTCACGCGCTGTAGGCGCGTAGTTTGATGCGCGTTTGGCGTGGCGTTTAAATTAACGGCCGTGCATTCCTGCAGTTTTAAATAAAATTTTCAAAAAAGGCGTTAATGACTTATGTTAATTTAAACAAAACGAGCCGATAAAATAAATATTTCTACTTACAAGGACTCATCATACCATCTTAGGACTAATTAATCGAACGTGGCCACAAGTAGTCTTGTGGCTCTGCCTACCCCATTAGGGATTTCGGGCGTGATAATATGTATGTATGTATGTACTTACAAGGTATAACTTTTTGGTTCTGGTTTTTGTGATGATTACTCTTCTTGGTGGCGTGGCGACACGAATGCGTCTCCACTTTGACCGCGGTCTGCAAAAAAAGTGACGTGAGTAACAGATAAATCTTACCACTTTAAGAGGATACATATTTATTTATTTATGGAAAACCAACAGCTTACACAAGCAATTTAGAAACTAAAATAAAATTTAAGAAGCCAATCACAGGTTCTCACCGATAGCAATACATAAGGTAAATAACGTTTAACACCGCAGAAAGTCGGCATTCATGCACAAACTAAGAATAAGACAAGCGAGGGCATGTAACAAAACAAAAAATGCTAAGAATACAAACAAAGAAATTTCAAGCGATAATAGCCTTTATGTTAACGATATAAGAACTTTGAAGCGTCACTTGTTATTTTGGTTGTGCTTGACGACTTTGTCGTCCCTCTCCAACTTGACTGGGTAGAGAGGGACACAAACAACAAACAAGCATGGTTGTGCTAAATTATCTTGAGGTAAATAATATTGTTTACTTGCTCGTCTAATAAAGTGTGCCATAAAAGGTTTTAGGAGAAGGAAGTTACGACGTAAATCTTGTAGTTACGGGGAAGTGTTGGAAAAGCTACATAGGAAATTATGTGATAGCTACAAACAGAACATACATTTTCATTCGTAAAAGCCCGGACACATTACGAGCGCGGTAGGAGCGTGACACCATTCGTTGTCTTGTATTGGAAGTCCTAATAGTGAAACATATCACGCCGCGCTCCGGTTGCGCTAAGACAACCCGAAGGCGGCGCGCGCATGATATGTGTGACGTTACGATTTCCAATACAAGAAAACAGTAAGTTCCGCTACCATTGCACCATAGTATAAAGAGGGGAAGTAGGCCATCTCCGGCCCAATCCGCGATATAATTGCCTACTGTCTCAGGGTTGTCTCTGTTCAATACGTAATCTGAATAGAGACAATTCTGGAATTGATGAATTATTAAGACACCCAAACAAACAGCAATACGTTCTCCTGCGATTATCACACATTTTTCATTTATTTAGCGGTGCCGAAAAGCCGTGACGCGCGAACCTCGTGCGGTGTTAGCCCCGACTGGCGCACTGAGAAACGGGTCGAGATTTTCTTTAGTGTGCGTGCGGCGACGCATAGATACTTTGGCGCACACATACAAGCCGCGCGCGGTGCGTTTGTATGAAGATAACTTACTTCCTTCTTTACTTATACTATGATTGCACTTCCTGCCGTGCTCCCAATGCGAGCAGGCTTAAGAGGAGCGTGAACCTACGGCTTTTCATACAAAAGGCGATAATGATTTCCACCTCTTAAATAACCGATGTTGACCAATTTGATAGGTTGTCAGTCAGAACAAAATCTAGGTCTATACGTTTTGATTTTTTACTATAATCAATAAATTCAGTGTTATTGTTTTTTATTATTCTAATACTAATTTCGGCCCTTATTTGACTTTGTTGATCTTTAATCAATATTCAGAAAACGTATAGACCTAGATTTTGTTCTGACTGACAACTTATCAAAAATTGGTCTAAATCGGTTAACATTTAAGGGGTGGAAATCGTTATCGCCTTTTGTATGAAAAGGATGGTTTTTGCCGTTGATTCACAGTCCTCTTAAAAAATAATAAATTAACGGTAGGGCAGGTTAACCAGAAATTAAGGGGTAGAAATAGTACAAGCAAGAAGGGAGCAGTAACTTTTGGAGCACAGGGCTGGTGCGCTGATGTTTACCATAGTTTGGTCACAGGAGCTGTACCGCGTTTTGGGTATTTGCGTGGCAATACGAGGGGCGCCCGCGACGCGGGAAACGGGCGGGGCATAGTCCTTTCCTTTTACCATTTCCCCCGCACATCCCTCGCCACCCAACGCGCGGTACAGTGCTTGTGGCTACACCAGGGGGGCTAGCACGACATGCCCGCGAGTCGTTTGTCGCTCAGTGCATCCCTTACATACTTGACTAGTCTGACAGAGACGCACTGAGCGACAAACGACTCGCGGGCATGTCGTGCTAGACGTGCAGGGCCGTCTTTAACCTATTGGAGGCCCTGGGCACATTAGTATAATGAGGCCCCTATGACTAACCTCATGCAAAAGTTGCTATTGTAGTCAGTCATTTACGTTCGATTTATTCGAATTAAATAGGTTTTTCGGTAATAAATATGGGTTATCGTATGGTACTCCTCTGCTGCACTGGGAGTGAAGAAATAGCATAGAATGCGTGCAGATGCTTATCATCCTGGCATGTCGTAAAAGTCGACTAAGGGACGGGTCCTCTCCAACATGGTGGACTATCTGTATGGGCGATGGGCTGATCACCTGTCACCATACGGTTCATCATACCATCTTTAGGACTAATTAATCGAACGTGGCCACAAGTAGTCTTGTGGCTCTGCCCACCCCATTAGGCATTTCGGGCGTGATAATATGTATGTATGTATATATCGTATGGTGATCTGGCAGGAACTAGGGGGCCAATATCGATCGCGAGGGAATGAGGGGCCTGGGCCAAACTATACCTTATTGTTACAGCCATGTCTTTATAAAAAAATACATTAAACAGACATTAAAAAATAAATACAAAAACTTAATTAAGATTTCGACCGTATACCGTAAGTATACCGGTGATTCGAATTCGTGTCGTTTCAAACACGTACACATCAAGTTAAACAGGAAAATAAATAGAGAAGCGCCGACGCAATTAAAGTGTTTGCGTGTCTTGTGTGTTTTCCTTTCTATTATTTCAAAGGACATAATACAAACGATTGTGTTGTAATGTTCTGTAACTACATTGTTTTATGAATAAGTACTTGTAATAGTCAGAGTGGAATAGTTATCGGCGAAAAATCGAACTTGATAATCTTTCAAATTTTTGGGATTACCCGCCAATAAGTAGTTAAATAAGATGATTTAAACAACAAGTGCGAGTTAAACTCGCGTGGAGAGGGTTCCGTTCCGTACATGATTATCTGAAATTTACTAGGTTACCTTAAATACCATAGACTTCTTATAGGTTTTCCTGTAATCTATAGGCAAAGATCTATTTTCTGTATTTTTGATATGTCACACGATATAGGTGGCATAACTTTTATTTTAAATTTTCTAGTTTACCCCCAAAAAGTGGCCCCTATGTTTAAAATTCATATATTTACGTCACGCGTCCGTGTTGCGGTCACCAACTTACATGTGAATACCAAATTTCAACTCAATCGGTCCAGTAGTTTCGGAGCAAATTGGCTGTGACAGACGGACAGACAGACAGACACACGAGTGATCCTATAAGGGTTCCTTTTTTCCTTTTGAGGTACGGAACCCTAAAAATTAAGGAACGACAGTTTGTCATGAATCGTGTTTTAATTTAAGTAAGTAGAATTCGCTGGTTGCTTAATATTAACATTATAGTGTTTATTTGAAAGCAGAAATAACCATAGCTGGGCACAGGACCGTTAATCCGGTAATCGTTAATTAAAGTTAACATTTCGAGTAACGGATTAACTTTTAAGTTAACTTTAGGAATTGTTAACGGACTCATTAACTTCCGTTAAAACAATTAGTGTCCATTAAACGTTAATTAAGTACATAATATTTGTAGTGGTAGAGCCAAACAGTAATCCTCACTAGATGATAACTGTTCGAATGGGCCGGCTCGACCGGGGCAGTACCACACTCTCACAGAATATCGGCGTAAAGTAATAGCTTGCTATTGCGTTTCGTACGGTGAGTGACGAGATCCGGAGGCCTATTCCCTTATCCTCCCTAGACTGGCAACGCATTGGCAGCATCTCTGGTGTTGCAGATGTCCATAGGCGACGGTGACCGCTTTGCATCAGGTGGGCCGTCTGCCTGTTTGTCAGCCTACTCCTTTCTCAAAGGGTCGGCAACGCATCCGTGATTCCCCTGGTGTCGCGGGTGTCCATGGGCGGCGGTGATTGCTTACGATCAGGTAACCCACCTGCGGGTTTGCCCCCCTCTTACTATAAAAATATCTTCCTAAATGTAACGCTTTAGCGTTTAACGAAGTTAACTTTTTTAGTAACGGATTAGCGATTAACGAAGCAAACCAATTAATTGACGGTGCCCAGCTATATATCACGCCCTGCCGTTAATCTCGAGAAATTAGCAATATAAACCTAGGCCATCCTTTTTGGACGACCCAACAAATAAAAAGCATTTCAGGATCATGTGCTCATAAGGATTTCTGCGTAGTTAGGTATCGTCAACAATTTTGCGAGTCTTCCAATATTAACAGAGTATCAGATTACGTCTCTTTCATCCCTCGGGATCAAAGGGCAAGTAGAAAATGTTTAACAAAACTGCCGATTCGTTTTTTTATTCTTGCCGCTTTGATGTGTAAATTCAGTTTAGTAATGAACTTTAATTATAACGAAAATTAAGTAAGGTTACTCGTATTGGAATGTCGGGACGTTCAGTCGTCACATAAACTTGCTAAAAGGACTACTCTAAATGGTTTTGTTATGATGCATCTTTTGAATGATATTGACTAGGTATTTTTATTTTGATATTATATTTAGTTGTTCACCATTTGGTCATGATATGAGGAAAAAACTCGCTATCAGAAGTGTGTAAAGTTGGCTAAAAGTAGTATTGAGTTACTCATACACGAGGCACCTCAAATGTCACACTCACTTTGTTAGATTGTCACAATACCTCACTTCGTAAAAATGTCCCACTTCAATGTTCATGTCCCACTAATAGGAGACGAATCGAGTGAACCATGCGAGCGAGGCGAAATACGAGTAGATGATAGCGTAGCGTAGACAACGTAGAGAGTCACTCAGAGTGTGAGTGAGACAAACGAGTGTCGTCCGTTCCGTACAATGTGATACGATGACAGGAGAGCGAGGTGTAAGCTCCGCGTAGTACCTCGCCTCATTTGAGGTAGGACATTGCACCACCTCGTTTTGTATAAGGAGTTACTCCCTCAAACTCGTTTTAATTTCGTGTCCTGCCCAACACTAACTAAAAGTGCTGTGACTAAATTTTAATTCCTTTTGAAACGAGCTGTTTTATTAAAATGGTAATGTATATAATACTAATATTGAAAAAACTAAATATTTGTGAATATGAGTAGCGAGTATGAGTAGCCGTTTAATACGAGTAAAACTGGCAAGAACTTACCTAAGTAAGTTTTGCGCAAACGCTGACTACTTTTTATTTCCACTTGAATTTGTGTATTACCTTGTCTGTTTTTGCACACACGGGGCGTTTGCCTATTATCTTTTCTAATGAAGGGGGTGCCCCCCACGCAGCGGGTATCCTTTTAAGTACAAATTAAAGAAAAAAGAATCGTTTCTGTATTCTCCACAAATGGCATCAGTGCAAAAGCTTTGAAATTAAGAGTTCGATATAGGAGTTCGTCTCCAATACTTTTAATCGGCTTTTCTCGTTTCATGAACATTTGCTATAACAAAAGGCTCAAGTTGCAAATGAAAATATTTATTTTGCAAGTAGGCCACACGGGTTTTTTCACATGTCTGAATCTACCAGCACTTCGAAGGGGACATCTGCTGACAGGCGCGGTCGCAGCCTGAAATTTTAGGGGGGCGGCACTAACAATAAAATATGTCGAGTACATTAGACTTTAATTTTAGACTTCATTTTTCAATTTGACCTGTATGATTTGGGAGAGGCGGGGGGGGTCATGTCCCCTGTGACCCCCCCCCCCCCCCTGAGACCGCGCCGGTCTGCTGAGAAGAAACGCAGGAAACTCAGCAAAAAAAGCAGCAGGAGCAGTTGTTAACTATTGAGTCAAATATTGACTATGACTGAGGAACTTGCAGCGAAATATAATATTTCCAAACTAATAGTTTTCCGATAGTCCTTAATACGTTGAAGAGTTAAGATTGTAGACTTCCCCCCAGCTCAGCTAGCCAGTTCAGCTAAGCCAAATAAAGCTGCGCTATACGTGCACGTCGGCGGGAGCTTAACCTAGATATTTATGTTAGTTGACGTTAAAAATGTACACGAATTGTTCCAATTTGCGTCAATTTATTACTTTGTAAACACTGGCTTTCGACGGGAGATTTTTACTAGCCAAAAAAAGTGGCCAAGTGCGAGTCGGACTCGCCCATGAAGGGTTCCGTGATTTATGACGTATTAAAAAAAACTACTTACTAGATCTCGTTCAAACCCATTTTTTGGTGGTAGTTTACATGGTAATGTACATCATATTTTTTTTTAGTTTTATCATACTCTTATTTTAGAAGTTACAGGGGGGGACACACACACATTTTACCAATTTGGAAGTGTCTCTCGCGCAAACTATTCAGTTTAAAAAAAAAGATATTAGAAACTTCAATATCATTTTTCAACACCTACCCATAGATACCCCACACGTATGGGTTTCATGACCAAAATTTTTTGAGTTTCAGTTTCATTTTCTAAGTATGGAGAACCCCCAAAATTTATTGTTTTTTTTTTTCTATTTTTGTGTGGAAATCTTAATGCGGTTCACAGAATACATCTACTTACCAAGTGTCAACAGCATAATTCTTATAGTTTCGGAAAAAAGTGGCTGTGACATACGGACGGACAGACAGACAGACAGACAGACAGACATGACGAATCTATCCGTTCCGTTTTTTGCCATTTGGCTACGGAACCCTAAGAATGCTCTCAGGACCTAAACGCGCATCATTAAAGAATATTTCACAGAGACAACGTTGTTATGAATTATCCGACTTTCATGCCAATATCGTTTCTTCCTATTCGCAATTCTGCACAATCTGAATTCTACACAATAGTACTTCCACCACATTCTCAAATTAAAAACTGTGATAATTCACGTGGACCTTACTTAACATGGGGAATAAGTTGCAAACTCTTCGCACGAATATACGTTTTTGGCAGATTTATCGGACATTTAATAGTAGTTTATGCAACGGTTGCATAATGATAGGCCTTAAAACACTAGTGCGGTTTTCATGAAACGAGCCGCAGGCGAGTTTCATAATAAGATCGCACGTGTGTTTTAAGGCCAAATTATGCAGAGTTGCATACATAACTTTATCTACACACATATTATAAATCCTCCATGATGGGTTCAGAAACAATATTTTCTGGCAACAAGTTATTTGTTGCAATCGTGGCTGCATATTTCCGATATCCGGCGCATTTTCACATCACACACACTCCGAGAAGACTACTTACTATTCATATTTTCAACTAAAATGTAAATTACAAACAACTTTTTCTATTCAATTCAAAAACAATTCTACTTTCGTTCAGGAAAAAACCAACATGGCGATCCTCCGCCATTTTTTTTTTAAATCGTAGACAAACGGATGAAGTCTCTATTCTCACGTCACTCGAGATCAAATATTGTGCAGTTTATATTAAAAAAACATACTGAATTGACGTTTCGTATCAATAACTGTTTTAATATCTATGGATACTAGAATAGAGACCCACTTGAGTTTTGACAGCTGTTCCAAATTTAATCTCATTTCTTTACTAAAAACGATAAAGGAGTCATGTTATTTCTTTATCGCAGCACTGGTTTTTCCTAATTGGTTGTCAAACTGGTGGTCATTTCCTAAGGTTTTTGATTAACCAATGGAGGTTTTATGATATGGGTGTAGATAAAAATATTTGCAATTTCAGGTCCGTTCGCTTACCACAGCTTATGGATACGAATGTCTTCGAGAATTTGGATTATTAAATCGTACGAAACAAATAACAAACGGTCTCGAGAGTCGCATGTTTAACTAAAGGCTATTCAAAGTTTCAAAACTTGAGTGTACCAATAACTCGTTGTCAGTAAATACACAGTTGATGAACTTGCCACCGAACTCCTTGAAAACCAGATATCTACAGCGTAGACAAACTTCCACGAACTGTTCACAACTGTGGCTGTGGCCTTTACATCGCACCAGCGCCTCTATTCGGGAACGCAAGGGATGTTGTAGCGACTCGCGAGCGAGATTTCTCATCCCACTCTTCCGCACGACGCGTAATGCGTTAGAGCGAGATGCGAGTCTCGCTCGCGGTCCACTGCAGAATCACTGAGACGTTCCCGAATAGACGCCCAGTTCAATCGAGTTCTAGTTTCAATTCCGCATGGTTATATCCTAGGCATAGACCATAATATAGTAGTATATAGTATCCGAACCCGATATTAGAGTCAAGAAACCTGTGGGGTAACAGCATAGCTGGGCACAAGACCGTTAATCCGTTAATTATTAATAAACGGAGTTAACATCTCGAGTAACGGATTAACTTTCATGTTAATTTTACAAATTGTCCATGGACTCATTAACTTCCGTTAATCAATTAAAGTCCGTTATTCGATAATTAAGTACCTAATATTTGCAAGAAGGACACCGCGCGGATCGTACTTATATATTGATGTTTATCTACACCCATATCGTAAAACCTCCATTGTTTAATCAAAAACCGTAGGAAATGACCACCATTTCGACAACCAATTAGGAAAAACCAGTGCTGCAATGTTATTTCTTTATCGTTTTTAGTAAAGAAATGAGATTAAATTTGGAACAGCTGTCAAAACTCAAGTGGGTCTCTATTCTATTATCCATAGATATTAAAACAGTTATTGATACGAAACGTCAATTCAGTATGTTTTTTTTAATATAAACTGCACAACATTTGATCTTGAGTGACATGAGAATAGAGACTTCATTCGTTTGTCTATGATTTAAAAAAAAATAGTCTTGACGGAGGATTGAATTGCCGCCATTATGTTGGTGTTTTGCTGAACAAAAGTAGAATTGTTGTTGAATTGAATAGAGAAAGTTGTTTGTAATTTACATTTTAGTTGAAATTATGAATAGTAGTCTTCTCGGAGTGTGTGTGATGTGAAAATGCGCCGGATATCGGAAATATGCAGCCACGATTGCAACAAATAACTTGTTGCCAGAAAATTTTGTTTCTGAACCCATCATGGAGGATTTATAATATGTGTGTGGATAAAGTTATGTATGCAACTCTGCATAATTTGGCCTTAAAACACACGTGCGATCTTATTATGAAACTCGCCTATAAACCGCACTAGTGTTTTAAGGCCTATCATTATGCAACCGTTGCATAAACTACTATTATAAAGGGGAATATGCATCAGATAGCTATTCATTTGAAGTTGATCTCTAAATAATTAGGCATTATTACAAACTCTAATGTTACACCCTTCCTTTATGAATTTTCATGTCCTGATTAAAATTCCATATCAATATTTGTTTATAAGTAAATCACTAACACAACGACATATAAAATGCAATTTCTATCACGAGTGCATTCGAGATAATATCGATTGCGAGATTAAACGTCAGATTCATACAGTTGTGTCAAATGACTGTATGCACTGACGTTTAATCTCGATTGTGAGATTATCTCGAATGCACCGAGAATTGGGGGCCTGCTCAAGCCAATTGAGAGAGCACGATAATACGAACTTTTCCGATAAAAAACGATGGAAACTAAATCATGCACTACATCTGTATTTGATTAACGGTGCCCCAGCTATGGGTAACAGCGGTCCTAATATGCATGCCACAAAGATAAATTGAACCCGTTTATCTCTATGGTTATCTCTTCCGTCGGCACTAGTGTGAGAGAGACGCACTTAGAGATAAGACGGTCTATCTTATCTTTGTGTCATGTTAGGGCCGCAGGAGGCAAACGATAACCTGAAACGCGCAGATATAGCGCGCTAAAAACTCCCCGCAGCTCGCAAGTTTGGCATCTTTATTTGCTAGTAAAAGTAAGGCAGGGTCTTTAGGATATATTGTCTGTTATCCTCGGATATGAAACAGTTCTCCAATTTGCACACGGCAACACAATAAAGTAGCACTAAACTACGTACATGGTGGGGTGAGCTGAGTTCAGTAAGCTAGTTGCGGGTGAGACTAAGGGATCCTTACAAAAAGGTTCGCTGTTTACGTGAATACGTCGTAGCGGTAGGAAATGTGGCATTGTTTGCTTTTTAAATTGTTTTTTCTTCCTACTACGCTTTAATTTCATCATAATGGCCTTAAATACCCAGCACAAAGCAGCCCTTATTTGCTCTAGAGCAAATAAAGTTGCATACAAATTTCATTATTGCCCTGTTTTGTATTTTTTTTTAATTTGGTTGGTTGATCAAGAAGGTTACACCAACAGCTACCCAATCCGCCCATTCACAGTCCGACGGGACAGCCGACCACGCTTCTGTGGACTTACTGTGCGAAAAAAAAAACAGGCCACATATCGGCGGCCATATCGAACTGTGATGGTCTCGTCTAAAATGTTATGCTCAAAATACTGGCTGATAAGATAGTATGGGATTATGTAATCTGTGGTATGGGTTACAAAAAGATTTAAAAAAAAATTTGGCATAATATGACAATTAATAGACTAGATACAAGTTTTCTGTGAAAATTTTCGGATTTTCGACTTTAGCTTCAGAACCAATAGACCGATTTTAATAAATAGGGTATCTTAAGATTCGGGGAGAATGTGCGAGTGTCATAGGCTATATAAAAATTCTATGGGTGCGTCATAACAGGTGCCAAAATCCTTTTTACTTCGCTAGTTGGGTTTAACTGTACCTTTACGTTTTTTTACCAACTTTTAGCAGTAGTAGAAAGAAAAGCAGATTATGCACCTCGCATCAAGTGATTTGTTATTGCGCTCGTGTTTTTAGAGCCCTCACTTGCGTTCGGGCTCCAAACCAACACTCGGCGCAATAATGAATCACTTTCTGCTTGGTGCAACAATCTACTATTGTTGAGGATGATGACTATTATTGCCCTATTGATTGCTCATTTAAACAAAAATCTTAAGAGGAGTGTGAACCTATGGCTTTTCAAACACAAGGCGATATCAATTTCCACCCCTTAAATGTTAACCGATTTTGACAACAATTTTTGATAAGTTGTCAGAAAGAACTAAATGTAGGTTTATACGTTTTTTGAATTTTGATTAAAGATCAACAAAGTCAAATAATCACCGATATTTGTTTTGTATGAAATACTGAAACAACAATAACACTGAATTTATTGATTATAGAAAAAAAAACAAAACGTATATAGCAAGATTTTGTTTTCACTGACAACCTATCAAAAATTGGTGAAAATCGGTTAACATTTAAGGGGTGGAAATCGTTATCACCTTTTGTATGAAAAGCCGTAGGTTCACACTCCTCTTATTTGACTTTTTTGACCTTTAATTAATAGTCAAAAAACGTATAGACCTACATTTTGTTTTGACACACAACACTGATAACCTATCAAAAATTGTTTAACATTTAAGGGGTGGTAATCGTTCTCGCCTTTTGTATGAAAAAGGTGATTTTTGCCATTGGTTCAGTCTTCTTAACATTTTTGAAGATATCTTGTTTAGGGCACCAAGATTTAGTTAACTTAAAGCTTTTTGAGAGATACAATACTTTCATACCAAAAGCGAGGTATCAATAATATCACTGGAGTCATGTAATCCGTTAAGGAAGTTACTGCTCTTGTCTGCTCCATATTTTTGCATCGCGGATTCTTTCAACATTTCTTTCACGGGTTTTCTTTGTGTACAAAATCTGGGCTAACTATTAATGGCTCAACATTTCACTTATATCATCTTCTCACGTTACTGAGGAAATCGACTGCAACTCCCGCTGTGCGGGGACACGTAACTTTGGGTGATGTCGCCTACATTTTGATAGAAACTGAAGCTAAGTTTATGTGCGTAAACTGACGAAATTACCTTACTAATTGCCTGTGTACAGCGCGCGCCGCAGTCTTTTTCTGCCTGTGTTGAAACTTTTTATCCAGGCATTTCCAACTTTCGAACTTTCTGAGACGGTCACAAGAAGGCTGATATTTGTAGCGAAATTTTTAATAACATTACGTGTGTAAATTGGGAAAGTTTGACACTTAATTTAAGTACTTATATAAAGATTAAAACTATAACTCGTAGTTATATGTATTTGCGTGAGAGGTGTGTTGAATAAATAATTATTTCTCTACGATTAACCTTGGTTCTCGGGTGAAGTATGCATGGCAACCCAGGTTATATTTTACAACTCACAGTAATACGCAAGCGAGCAGGCAAAGGAATTTGATTAGTAGCACGAAAACAAAATATCAGCATTTCATCATTTTCTTTTCCACGAAGATATTCAAGGTTCTCATACCGTGGGAGCCTAAAAAATGTAATTAACGCGGCACGCAGAGGTTTTATTCCTACAATTTACCGCAAACGCCGTCGCGAGGATTAGAACAACACATTGTACGTTTGTTTGCAGTCATGTTGGTTCATTAGGAGTTCCATCAATGTTGTTGAGATTGTCGGAAGACGTCGGGGAATCTCGGGTCTGGTCGGAGGAATGATTGAGTATAGGTAAAACAACTTGGAAGAGAAAAACGCGGAAGTATATATTCATATAGATGACTACGCGGACTTTTTTGTAGATCTATAAAAGAGAAATATCCCATCATGTATTGTAGTTAGGGAAGCGAGGTAGCTAAATGGTGTAATTCAACGGCGCCGTCGAGACCTATCAAAATCGAAAGATAAAATAATTTCGAAAAGAAAAGCTCGTATGGTAAAAACCATTTTAGCGGTGGGTTTGGCGTGTACGGTTTTTTAAAAATGTTAAAAAAAACAGTTACTCGGGCATTCTCGAGCGCGTCAGATATTCATACTACGTATGCCCCAAGTGCCTCTGATAACAACGGTATACTAATCTGCCGGTTTGCGTGGTGGGGGTAGGGTAGGGTAGGGTAGGATAAAGTAGTCAAAAATGCAAAAAAAAAATATTTACTCGTGCGCGTCAGACTTTCGGAAGGGGTGTTAAGTAGGCCCCAAGGAAGCTCCCTTTAAAAAGACTGACGATTTCGGCGTGACGATAAATTACGATGAATTTTTGAAAATGCAAAAAAAAAAAAGTTTTTTTGAAATACTCGAGCGCGTCAGATTTTCATAGGGGAGGTTTATCTCGGTATCCTGAAAGCATATTTTAATCTGACAAAAATGTTGGTGGGTTCTCTTAATCTGACCGAAAAAGGTTTTTTGGTTTCTTTTTTTTAGTTTCCGGCACTTTCGAGAAATATACCGTCGGGTCTTTTCGCTCTCTTCAATCGGCGTCATACTGAGGGCACATAGGTCTACGGTAGGGGACCATAAACATATATGTATATATATGCCGCAACGCGTTTTTCGGAAGACGAAATGGCTCCTCCACACTTCCGGTCATGCGGAAACCGGCAGATTATGTATTTTTAGTAAGTTTTAGATTATATTCTTCAAAATAAAAAATTAAAAAATCGCGCTCGAGAATGCCGGATTAACGTTTTTTTTTACAAGTTCGCGACCCTATAACTCGGCGGCGTCAATGACTTATCGTCAGATTAGTTAAATTTAGTCTTAAAACACTAAAATCAACCCCCAATATCTTAATCTGACGCGCTCGAGTATTTCAGACTATCGATTTTTTTTTACTAATCTGATCGTCTATCCTAGGCGCGCGTCACTACATATAGAGCTAAATACTTTACAAGGTTGTTCTTTTAGGTCTAAAGTATCTCTCATATCTCAAACTGCCATGCTCGAGTATTACCGAAAATTCCCCTATTCGCCTCCCTAACTATTTTTTTGTTATATCTCAAAAGGATTAGGCAGCGTTTTCGATGAAAGCTCCCAGGCGGGTTGAATTTTTCCGACGCTTCCAACAATTCTCGTTTTATTTCAACCAATTTACACAAAAATAATCAGATTAAAACTTTCGTGAGACATTACTAAGACTAGAAATAAGCACGGCTTTACTCACGATTAAATTACACAAAACCTTGACAAATTATACAGCGCGTGGGGGCTATGCCACATGGAGGGAAAGTATCTTAAATATTGTAGATAGAACATTTTACTGAAAGAACACTTCATTTTGATTTTAAAAACAATTTAAACTGCATTCAATGATTTCTGAATAATTGCCTGTCTGAACCGGGAATCGAACCCGCCAAATGGTTAAAAAAAAAACAACCGTAATTTTATGATACCGATCAAAAGGCTCAATCGTAAGCATTATTATTTTCCAAATAACATACCATCTTAAATAAAAAGAAAACCATGAAATTTAACATTTATAATTTCACGAAAATTAATACTTAGCCTTTTCTTTGACTTTACCGTACTTTTAACAACTGATTTTATAATTTTATTTTTTTTCATTTCCCTATAAAATAAAATGTAGGCTGTGCCACTGACATAATACATAAACAGTTTCCACCTCAAAGTGTTTATTATTTAGGTATGTTTTATGTGGTAAAGAGTATTTGTACTGTATTGTATTGCATTGTATCTATACGAATGTGTCTATTTAACTGCAGCGCCCAACGGTCTGTATCGTTGCCCCGTCAAACTAACGCGTACAAAAGTTGCCAATTTTGCATGTTATTTTATGCAAGAATGCACATTTTTATTTACCTCCGCACTATTGTGAAAAGATTGAAGGATTCAATTTGCAGACATTGCTTAAAATAGTTAGTAAAAAGTAGTTTGTCCGTGTTCAATCGGCCGTCTTCATGGCATAGCCTTTTTTTACAAGGCTTTTCAATTCTAAACCAGAAATAAGGTCTGTATACTTCATAAATATTCATACGTAATAAATCATTTCATATTAAAATCAAGACTACTTTACGAAATGAAAAGACATTTTTAAAATCCATAAATTGTTAATGTTTGTAACATAACTTCACTTTCAATGTTAGCTCACAAAACTTTCCACCTAACTCAAATTTAGTAACTTAAAGGCCGGGTCACATCGCGGGCGCGCAACAGCGTGGCGTGATCTATTTCTCTCTCACCATTATAATACACTAATGGCTCCGAGAGCTGTAGACCTAGCGACAAGCTTAACTTTGCCGTTGGAAAACTGATATCGCCATACATCGATATAAGTCGGGTCAGTTTACCAACACCGCAAATAAGTTTGTAATTGCAATAACGCCCATATCTCCGCCATTTTGTAAAATTTCGAAAAAATTAATCGAAAAAAATACTATATAATTATCGAACCTGCTCACAAAATTTCACGAGAATCGGTTGAGATCTGCGACCTGTAGACGAGAACCGCCGGACAGCTGACGGACATCCGCTGGACATACGAAACCAAAGGTCGATTAAATACAATGGCGTCACACTGTCCTCATGTCACATGATGCCGCGTGAGTACGGTGGTGCGACGCCATTATGTTGTATTGCATTGGTGTCAGGTGGGTAGAACGCCCACGCTACTGCGCGCCCGCAATGTGAACGCGCCTTTAGTCTGTTCTTAAGTTCTGTGTGCACTACGTGGAAGTGATGACGTTAACGCAACCGAGCATTAATGTGACTTATTAGATCGCTGTATCGGAAGTTTCTTGGCCCGGTACCAACTAGGTGAGCGAAGTGCCGCACATTATGTATCAACGACTAAATATTAGTAAGTTGTTCAAGAAAGTTGGTACCTAGTCAGTGTCTAAAACATCTACGCATTTTAGTAGTGTTTCGCTCTAAGTTAGCATACATACATACATAGCATCACGCCCGAAAACCCTAATGGGGTGGGCAGAGCCACAAGACTACTTTGTGGCCACGTTTGATTAACTAGTCCTAAGATAGTATGATGAACCGTATGGTGACAGGTGATCAGCCCATCGCCCATACAGATAGTCCACCATTTTGGAGAGGACCCGTCCCTTAGTCGACTTTTACGACATGCCAGGATGATAAGCATCTGCACGCATTCTATGCTATTTGTTCACTCCCAGTGCAGCAGAGGAGAACTTAGGAGCTCTAAGTTAACTCATACACAAATACGTTACCATACGTCAGGAGTGACAATGATACTAATTTGAAGATACGAGGGGCGGTTGAAAAGTTATCTATCTAACTATGAAACAAAAGACAATCATGGCTAGTTTTTTTTATTTTTCAATATAGTCTTCTGACAGGGAAATGCACTTATTACATTTATCAATTAAAGACATTAACCCGTTAAAAAAAAACTTTAGGTTTATCATCGAAAAAGTCATTAACAGAAGCCTTCACGTCGTTATCGGTTACGAATCTTCGTCCCCTCAGTTCTTTCTTCAAAAGTCTGAACAGGAAGTAGTCGGATGGGGCCAAATCTGGACTATATGGAGGGTGGTTGATTACTTCGTACCCATTTCCATTAATTGCTAGCTTCGTTAAGCGAGCAGTATGCACAGGTGCGTTATCATGCAAAAGCAGAATCCCTTTACTGAGTTTGCCCCTTCTTTTTTCTTTTATGGCTTCTCTGAGCTGGTCAAATAAATCTGCGTAATATTCAGCATTCATTGTAGTTTTTTTTGGCAAGTAATCTACAAGCAGAACTCCTTCCGCATCCCAAAAAAATTTTGCCATTACTTTGCCTGCTGACGGGCGAACCTTAAATTTCCGAGGAGGCTTTTCATCCTTGAATTTCCATTGTAAAGACTCCTGTTTACTTTCGGGATCCCACTGCCGAATCCAAGTTCAGCGGCCCCTCGTATTGGCGCTGACTGTATATTATTATAAAATGTGTACATTGCTTAGTCCGATGATTAGACTTAACGAGGTTCTAAAAATACAGCACATACGAATTAGAGGAATTATTTTAGTTTCAAAATACGGGATCGGTTTTTATAAGTTCACTAAAAACACTCGAGTCACAGTTAAAATAAATTGACAAGCTAATCTAGCTAAAACATAACAATGGTATTTCCTGTGATTTTTGAAAAACAGGCAAAGGTCTCCCAATAGCGCCACAGACGGGAGGATAATGCTCAGCGCCTCTATTCGGGAACGCTAAGTGATGTTGTAGCGACTTGCTGCTGCTGCAGCTGCTGTATCACTTATACGTTCCCGAATAGACGGCCTGATCTCACATAATGTAGGTTGGTACGTACCTGGAATTCGAGTTTGTAAAGGACGGGAAACTTGCGTCGCTGCTCGCAGAGCTTGGGGAAGTTCTTCAGCTCCACGGGCCGGTCAGGGATGGTCTCCGATATGGAACCATTCTCGTCGGCTGCATCAGAATAATATTGTTATAGTAACGTGCTACTATTGTCGAGAAACAGTAAAGTTTTTATTCGATTTATTAGCATTTTATTCTATTCGGGAATGTCTAAGTGATATTGTAGCGACTCGCGAGCGAGATGCTACAATATCACTTAGACGTTCCCGAATAGAGGCGCTGAATGATGGAATCATGTTTGCGTGTCGTGTTGCTGTTTTATCGACCAAATGAACGATGATAAGCCAAATTTCAAGAAAATGATCAAAATAAAATGTTTAAATGTTACAGTTATAAAATATAAGTAATTTATTTTGAATAAAATCTTCACTCATCGATGAGGACTACCGTGTCAAAGAGCACCGGACGTCGCTGCTTGCAAGGGAGGTAGCCGTCAAAATAAATCCAAAGATAGACAGACAGCGACAAGACCATGTCTTTCAGTGACGACTGGCAAGTTCCTGATTGGTAAATAGCGACGGCATACCTTACTTTACAATTCTGCTGCCCAAGCCCGTATATCACAAATGCGACAGGTGCTCACAATCTGACATATCTAGGATTGTGAGCACCTGTCGCGTTTGAAACAGGGGGCTGGTGGTACTCTTATCAGAGTATAGTCCGTTAGGCGAGAGTTGATAAATATTATGATATCGTTTTGTAATAGCGACTATTGCTTAACTATCGCAAACTGTATGACGGGCGTCGCTTGTCGCCGCGCGCACTGAGTTTCGTGGTACGAGGGACGCAGACGTTTTCAACTGCGGTGTCGCGCCGGGAGGACGGCGGCGGAAAAAATATATTTGTTTTATTCATATACACAATCGCCATATTGCAAATTAATGTCTTATATGTGCGCGTCAAATGTCACATAAATTCAATAATCTGCACTGGCTTCGGCAAAAGAAACGAAAAAGAAAAAAATTATTTATGACATATGTTTAAAACACATTGAGTATGGATATGACGTGTCTTGTGTCTTTCTACATACAATATTTCATTGGCTTTGAGTGTGTCGTTGGGGTGTTCTGTTCATTCTATGAAAAAAACTATAATATTTCCCTTTAATTTTTATTATCATCGGTAAAAATAATTAGCGGGCTGCTATTTGTAATGAGTTAAGAAGCCCTGACTTTTTACTTTTTTTATCAACTCTCGTCGAACAGACTTTAGTCCACATTATTTAAAATGAAAACGAAGCCCGGACAGGCAGGCTTGTTGCGTGGTTACGCATGAATACACTTGTTAATGGATTTTCTCATGTGTACCTAGTATTGTGTGAAGTGTCATTTTAACATGTGTGTATGACGGTGAACAATTGTTAGTGTCAAAACGGATGTTCTAGTTTGTAAGCCACACCACAATAAATTGCGTTATTTGCAAAAGCATTTTGAGTAAGTTCTTGATTCAATATCTATTAAAAATTCATAGGTACAGAAGTTTAAACTAATGTTCAGAAATACTTAAAGTAACGAAATTACTGTAGGGTATTGTGGGAAAATTCCCGATTCTCTTGTGCACATTTTTACATTAAAACAATATTAAAAATCATCATAAATACACATTTAGCTGCAGATGAGGATAAAAGGCATGATTCCTGAAAAATTCTAATTAGTCCGTCATTTACATTATAAAAAAATATTGAACACATATTGTTTATTTTGTCAATTAAACAAAAAATGACGCAGATATATAATGCGTTGAAGTTCCGCGCGACGTCACGACTTTGCACATTTTTTACCATTAAGTGACGTCATGAGCCCCGCCCCCACTACCATCTTAGGACTAATTAATCGAACGTGGCCACCAGTAGTCTTGTGGCTCTGCCCACCCCATTAGGGATTTCGGGCGTGGGTATGTATGTATGTGTTGTGTTATGTCAATAAAAAGAAAAATAATATTTGAATTTAAAATATTGTTATGTGGAATATGTCAATTCTTGACTTCATTAAATAATCTTCTTCAAGCAGTACCATCTTTGTGATTTTTATTCCAACAAACCGTTATCAGCACGAACAGGCTCTATAAGGATGTTGTACTAGGTGTTTTACTGTGTATTTAGTGTTATTAAATATATTTCACTATTTAAAAGTGAAAATTTTAATAATTTTTTGGTGCGACATAAACATTAGAAGAAAATGTCAACCGGCGATAATAACAACAGTAAAGAAGGACAAGGAACAAATCTACGCTCCCTTGCAGGGATTTTATTACAAGGTAGACAAAATTATACTATTTGGAAATTTAAGATGAAAATGTATTTGATACATGAAGGCTTATGGAATAGTATAACTGGGTATCCTGAAGGAGATTCGACATCGAATACTACAAAAACGAGAAATGATGAAGTCACTCTAGCCAAAATTTGTTTGACTTTGGATGGTCCAGCAATAACACACGTCAGAAGGTGTTCAACTGCAAAAGAAGCCTGGAATACTTTGGCAGCTGCTTACGAAGATAAGTCCATGGGTCGTCGTTTAGCCTTGGAGCGTAAGCTATATAGGTACAGCCTCAATGATTTTGATAATATAGAGATGTACATAAATGCCATAATGTCCACAGTTCAAGATTTGGCAGATATAGATAAAGTAATTGAAGATGCGTCTATAGCAGCGATTCTTCTGGGAGGTCTTACACCTCGCTTTGACCCTCTCATAATGGCTCTTGAGAATTCCACAGTACCGATTTCGAGTGAGCTCGTTAAAACTAAGCTGTTAAGCGAATTTTCGAGATCGAACGATAATGAAGTATCGGGATCAGAATCAGCTTTACGCGTGCAGTATAAACAGTGTAAGAAGAAACGTGAGATAGTTTGTTACAAATGCAAGAAACCTGGGCACAAGAGACCGGACTGTCCACTTAACAGAAAGTCCAACAGTATGAGCCCCCACTCCCGAACATCTTTGTAAATGACTGATTTGATAAAGCAAACAATAAGTATTAAATGTATTTTGATAATGTAACTAACGGACTAATTAGAATTATTATTTTTGTACCCAGGAAACATCCCTATTTTCGTGATTGACCACCAATGCAAGTGTTTTTAAACTCAACAGTTATAACAAACACATAACTATGTACGTATTAAAACCTTTATATTCCATTCGGCTATTTCCACAGCGCTCTAGATATTCCTAAGCTCATACGGATTTACGGTGTATAAAACTCCAAGAAGCTTGTTTCGGATCGTATCAAAAAGTATATAAATATATATATATATTTTTATATATAAGGGAAGGCAAACGAGCTTGCAAGTCACCTGATGGTAAGTGATCATCGCCGCCCATAAACATCACTAACCCCGAAGGAGTCATTGAGCCGTTGCCGACCTTTTACGGAAAAATAAACTCTTCTCTTGAAGGCCCCAATGTCAAAACGGTCCGGGAACACCGCTGATGGAAGTTGGTTCCACAATTTCACCGTACGTGGCAGGAAGTGGCTTAAAAAACGAACAGTAGTAGATCGTCATTCGTCAAGATGGGGTTGGTGAAATTCTAGTATTCGGCACGAAAACGGCTTTGTGTAGGTACATTCCCATTTTTCGGTCCAAATAGTACTGCGAATTCAAAATGCGAGTGATTACATGCTATTACAGAGTTATCTACCTTCTTTTATTTGTGTGTCTGAGCCAAATAATTGCCGTCAGTGTCGCTTGGCCAGTGGCCAGATCCTGAACTGGCATTGATTACTGCAAGCCAGAACAGATAATGGATCCCATGTCTAGTATTGGAGCTAATAAAAATAAACGCAGCAACGGCAGTCGTATTTGATTTAGTGTGCATGATTTGAGCGGCCGCAATATTGCTATATCCCAATAACATTTCAACCTAGTGATAATATTGCTGGTACTATCCCGGGATAGTTTTAAAAAGGTTATAAATGTTGATGGGTGAACAGAGAAATTCCCGGCAAAGTTAGGATTATTCCCGGGTGGCAACATTGCTGGGAATGGCAACATCTATGTAACAGTTTTAATATTTTCTATTATATGTTCTGGTTTGGTTGTTTCTCTGATGTGTTAATTGAAGAAGAAGAAGAATAATATTTTATTTGTATCACATCACCACCAACTTAATCTTTACTATAACAAAAACATTGAGCTTAAACTAATAAAATGTTGGTGCAATGTGACACTACATAAGGGTCTTCACTCAGCATGTGCTGCAGAGCTTACTCCTGCAACGCTGATATTCTGTGAAGCCCAGATCGCATGCGACAGCAAGCGGGATGAGACGTCTTTACATTAGAATGACTTTTGCTTACAGTAAGAAATCAAACATTTCCTGAAGGCATATTATGTGAGTAAAGTACATCACGATGAGACGTGTAATTTTTTTTTAAATATAAATAAATGTCAATTAGTGAAGTTAAGTACGAGCTGACTACGATTGTAATTTCTGAAGGTGTAACAGTGAGTAGGTATTTGATTTTTTTCTTGAAGGTTCCAATCGTGCAGGAGTTTCTTAATATGGTGGGGGTAAGTTATTCCAGCATTTCGTTGCAAGATAATAGCTAGGTTACTTCGCTTTTACCCGGAAACAAGAAGCGGGCTTCAATGCAAACCAGTGAATTGAAAACAAGTCTCTCATCATATCTAAAATAATTAGTTTACCCCTGATATTCTAAACCAATGAATTGTCAATATCCTAAGATTTATAGCTTCAATCGAATGCGTGTCGATACTGATAACGTCAGCCACGCTGCGGTTTAATATCGGATCGGACGCGGCCGGAATACGGTATTGGCATTTGAAAGCAATATGTTAAAGATATCAAAAATCCAATTCAGACGTTAAACAACGAAACTATTTAATCATAATTCTTCTATTTTTATTATGTTCTGTACGTTTTAAATTAGGAATAAATAATACTTTGTTAATTAAACGAAGATGGCACACTACAGGACTGTTTTGTGTGAATTAAAAACATACCTACAGCAGGTTTACATCAGTGATACAACTACAAATTTGATATAGAATACATCTCGTCAAGCTGGCTTTTGTGAAGAACAGCTACTGACTAGCAAAGCTTTATACATATAGTTTTCTATGCATCTTTGATTTGAATGACATGATTCGCGTTACTATCGCTGACACCTTTAACCATGGATGACATGCGAGTTTTAAGCCAAACACCGGATTGACGGGGGCAAATCTGTAATGACGTTAAATAGTGGGAGGACACATTAAACTAATTTTATTAGTACTTCTTTAATATTTTATATAATTTTCATAATACACGATCAACATTTTTCCCACATTCCACATAGTTGAAAGTATTCAAACTTAGCCATTAGTTATGATAATGATGGTTAAAAATTGCTTTTTATCGACGTCGATAAACTTAGTCGATTTTAAATTAATCACTATAGCACTTGTATATTTTTGCCCCCGTCAATCCAGTGTTTGTTGATAACAGACAATCTGCGTACACTTGCAATTCAGAAAAAAATTTAATTACCTATTTATATTAAATAGAAACTTACTTAAATCACTAAAATAATTTTAACATAGTTAAAACATCAAAAACTAAACGATTGTCAAATGAAACATAAAAACATCTCAACCGTTTCCGTCATAATCATAAAGTGCATCACTTCTTGCTGAAGTTAAGGCTAAGTTCAGATGAACGCGCGTCGACGCGCGGCTAGCTCAGCGCGCGGTTTGAGATTGTAACAAATCAATGTTGTTGTGTACATGACCGCGCGTCACCGGGCACGCGCGTTGACGTGCGGTCATGTACACAACAACATTGATTTGTTACAATCTTAAACCGCGCGCTGAGCTAACCGCGCGTCGACGCGCGTTCATCTGAACTTAGCCTTAAACCTCAGTATACGAACTGTTCTTCGATTAAGTCGAAAACAAAGTTATGTTCTACATCAAAAGACATTTTAAAGGTAACAAGGATATTATAATAAAAGGTTTTCGAGGGATAATGGACAACACGAAGGGGCACGCGAAAAGTAAATTTTAATCACGCTGTTTTCTTGTCATTTTGTAAAGTATATTTTGACTTACAACATTTTTTTGAGCTTTGCACTGCCATTATTTATCGAAATAAGGGGGTCTATTCGGCGTTGGTCTAAGTGAAACCAATCGTTACTATGGTAACGAAATGCTGCTTTGTTATGTCACTTCTCTCTATTGTAAACTTTACAAAGTAAGATAAAGACGGAGACAGATACCAGATCGCTTAAACAATTTCGGATGTAGGCAACTTTTGTTATAAATCAAATGAGATAATTTTCGAGATATATGGTTTGTTACAGATCAGTTCAGATGTTTCTGGAGACACCTATAGTTAAATGTATCAATCGGGGCCGATTCGAAAGTGTATTCGCTAAATTTAAAAGTAAAATTAGAAACGACAAACTTGATTTTGACAGCTCTGTGCTATGCAAAATCGAGTTTGACGTTTCTTGTTTTAAGTTTACGAAATTTTAAATTGAGAAGCCACCGTTTTGAATTGGTCCCAATTTGTTTAAGATATATACGAACCTCCTCGTATCAAGATTAATAGTGCAAAATACTGTACTGCCACGATACATTTTGCAGTAATTTGGCACAGTACGACAATGGCCGACCCAATAATTGCCAGATTCTGTTTAGCACTTAATGAACAGTTAGAATTCTCGCAATCATGGGTCTAGACATTTATGGGTTGTATTTATGAATTATTGTTGGAACGGTTCGAAATCTAATAGCTGATGGACCTAATAAATAATTATCTTTATAATTTTGCAGGTACACATTAAACACGAATGGTGAACTTGTAACACTACCAAATACCTACCTCTAAATTTACTAGAGTTGCTGTTCACATTCCGGATGCACTTTGCCGATAAAATCAAACGAGCAGATCAACGAATTTTGGGAGCTACGGTAAAATGTCCTTAAGATGGATTCATGTATAAACAAATTCCAGAAGGTTAATGCTGAATTTGGATGTAATTCTTTGGAAACGTGTGTTGCCAGTGATGACATACGGCACTGAAACATGGTCTCTCACAATGGGCCTTATTAGCAAGCTCAAAGTCGCACAACGAGCTATGGAGAGGGCTATGCTCGGGGTTTCTCTGCGAGATCAAATCAGAAATGAGGAGATCCGTAGACAAACGAAAGTTACCGACATAGCCCACCGGGTTAGCAAGTTGAAGTGGCAGTGGGCAGGGCACATAGTACGCAGAACGGATGGCCGATGGGGCCGAAAAATTCTCGAATGGAGACCACGGACCGGTAAGCGCAGCGTGGGATGTCCACCCACAAGATAGACAGACGACCTAAAAGAGAGGGCAGGAAAACGCTGGATGCAGGCCGCTTCTAACCGGCCCTTTTGGAAATCGATGGGGTAGGCCTATGTCCAGCAGTGGATGTCCTGCGGCTGAAATGATGATGATGATGATGATGACGTTGGAAACTATTCCATCCAAATTCAGCATACATTTTCTAGATTTTCTTTCTCTAATGTAGCATACCCACTTACTACACACTTACAACAAACTACCTGATGACATTAGAAAACTCGAAAGTAACGCTTCCTTTAGAAGCCATTTGAAAAAGTGGCTTGTGCGCAAGTCATTTTATAATATTGATGAATTTTATGTAATAATTAATGAATAATTCTAATAATAACAATATATAATTTTATTAAAACTGATTGTACTTAACTATAGAAAATGACATGTAATATTAAATAATATTATGAATAAATGAGTATGAGTATGAGTATGAGTACTATATTTTAAAGAAAGAGACTCAAGAGAAGATAAAGACTGTCTGTCGAAAATATCGGAATGTTGCTGTGGTAAACAGAACATAATAAACTGCAGACTTCTCCCCAAAACACCGCACCGTCTGCAGATTTCTTATCATAGCTTCCACTTATAACTCGACAGCAAATACCGCTCAAACCAAGTTTCCAATTAATATTTGGTTTGATTAAGCTCGTCCCACACTAGAGCTTGTTGTGTAAACTGTAGGACGTGACCTGCCAGCTAATAGTTGAGCCACACGCCCGTCACACGAGTGCCAATTAAGAAGGGTCTGATTGCGTCAACATCTTCAGTGATCCTGAGACTGTTCACATGCCCGGATGTGCAGACTGAATTGTAATATCAATTAACATTTGCACTACCTAATGAAAACAAAACTTTAACTAGTACTGTTGGGATGTGACTCTGTTAGACGCCAGCGGGCGCTCCGTTCAACGTAGAATCTCGCATACCGTCCCGGCATCCCGCCGTATATATCCGGCATAAACGGAAATACAAAATGCAATGCGGCTTGGTCGTCGTCGGACAAGTATTGTATGGAACTGGCCCTCTATTCGGGAACGTCCAAGCGATATTGTAGCGACGTGCGAGCAAGATTCTCATCCCACTCTTCCGCACGATGCGTAATACGTAAGAGCGGGATGCGAGTCTCGCTCGCGAGTCGCATCAATATCGCTAGGACTTTCCTACAACGCTAAGCGGAATTTCAAATTCAATCGGTTTTAGTGCTACTAGCGCTTCGGAAAATTACGTTATTACGGACTGAGAAGTGCTGCAAGAAACTCAGCGTGTGTCGGAGAGAATCTACTTGTTATAGGGCGATACCGGTTCAAATACTGGGTTCGCCCACGTATGGTGTGATTTGGGGGACGACGACGGCTCCGCCTCCGGAAGGGGCGATGTAGTGAGTGAGCTGAAGAGCTAGTATTGCCCTCAGTTTGATCTGGGAAGTCGTTCCAAGTACTTATACTCTTAATTACCCAATAAAAATGATAGCAAGAAAGAAGAAAAAGTTATTATTTTGCCATTCAGTGGCAGAACCACAGTCATAAGATCTCCGTATTCCATCTGAGCTACCCACCAAGCTTATAGAAAACTGAGGCAATACACAAGCGCAATTGATTAGGGCCTTTGTTTGACATTGCTTAAGCGATATCGTAAATTATTTTGACTACGACATAGTAGAGTAAAGTGCCAATAACTGGCCATCCCCGGTTACTGGCCACATTGTAAAAATATAAGGAAATGATACATTTATTCATACATTTGAATGGCTAGTAACATCTCCTAAATTGGCCAGTTATTAGAACTTTACACTAGCTCTTATTAATTCAACAGTCAAGAGCGGCCGAATCATAAAAAACACTACGCGATATCGCTTAAGCAATGTCGGATATAGGCACTGAAATTACCATTTTCAAATGTATCCAATGGGGAAGATGCATAAAAATCAAAATGAGGTTTACTTTCATAATATATCAATATTATGAAAGTATTATTTTATTACGGGTCAAAATTAGTGAAAAATTAATATTGGCTTTTAGTTCTGATTTTAGTTTTTTGGACATCCTTATCAAATTTATGTCATGTTTTATTTCTACGATATTGATCTAAAAACTGTATTTTCGGAAATAATTGCAGATTTCGTTTAAACGCCATACATTTTGTACAGTCTACAAATGATGTGACGTCATAGTTGTCGTCCATTTTGTATGGAGTGTTTTTGCGAGTGGTATGAACGGTGACTTTTCAAAGCTTCATAACACATAAAATAAACGGCATAATAATGTTTTGCGTACACAGATCGGTTTCTATTTCGCAGCACTTTCCAATACAACATGAAAAAAAAAATGCATCTTCCCTATAGACGTACGATCTCGTAAAGTGCTGGATTGAAGTAGGTAGCTTTGTTGTTTGAGTACACATCGTAAAACCGAGCAAAAGTCCAACGGACACTGAAAGATAATCGTATCGGTACGTGAAGGAAATGGCGGATGGCGACGGAGCGAGGATATAACGTGTTAACAGATCTAGATTAAAAATTGGCACTCCGATCCATGGTCCAGATTACACGATAATTTATATGAGAGGCACTCAGTTTGCTAACTTGACAACAATCTGTTTAAGTCATTGAGGTTACGTTAACATAGTATAAAGAGAAGGAAGTAGGGTATCTTCATACAAGCGCACCGCGCGCGGCTTGTATGTGTGCGCCAAAGTATCTATGCGTCGCCGCGCGTGGCCGCACGCACACTTAAACAAATCTCGACCCGCTTAAATGAGCGTAGTAAGGGGAAACGGGTCGTGGTCGTGTTTAAGTGTGCGTGCGCCGCGCGCGGCGCGCTTGTATGAAGATACCCTACTTCCTTCTCTTTATACTATGACGTTACACTAGAACAGACATCTCAAACAAATGACAACAAGCATTTGATGACGGAGCGGGCATGCGCGCCACGTCCGGCGGTGATAATTTTCTTATAGACGTTTGCGCCATTTGGCCTCAAAGGTTTAAGTACGTGTTTTCCTGTATATTTTTTGAGTAGTTTATCGACAGGACAAGTTTTACATTCGTGATAAAACGTAGCTTATACGAGTATGTTAGTTCAAGGTATAGCTATCTCTATTCTAAATTGCACTCAAATCCGTTGAGCCGTTTCAGCGTGAAGCAGTAACAAATACACATTCACTCACTCACAAACTTTCACATTTATAATATCGGTGTGATTGTTTTTATTGTTAATATTCACGGTCAATCGGTTAAATGTCTAAGGTTTCTCTTTTTATTTTCTAATTTCGTATGAATGCATCACGTTGCGATGGCCGACAATATTCCATGTAGAGGGGCCTTTAACGAATGGTTGTCAAGAAGCAAACTGTTATGTATGTGTGGCTAAACGTGCCTATTCCTCGGCAAAGAATACTACATATTACTCCCTCGGTCATTTAGAAATTTAATAGAATCAGTATGTGCGTAACCATTGACTGCTTCACTCGTCCCTGTCCGATATCTAACACACAGAATCGAAATATTTTAAATCATATTGCAGCAAAGTGATTGCTTATTGCCAACTTTTATTGCTTCAACCTACGGACAAATTATTTTAAATGTAATTAGTGTATTATTATTGGGGGGTGTTATTGGGCCATATATGTGCCGCCTCGACCATTGCTGATCTATTGTGGCAGCCCTTTCTTATAGTTCACTGCTTAATCCCGTTGCATCCAGGAAATTCCAGATGCTTTGGGCAGTGAGGTCTTGTATCTCTGCGGGGAGCAAAACGTGTCGCCCCAGGTGGATACTTCTTTTGCGCATGAGTGGCCCACATGAGCAGAGGATGTGCATGGCTGTTTCTTCTGTCTCTTGGCAGAATCTGCACATTTCGTCTTGGCTCATGCCCATATTTGTCAGGTGTTTATTTAGTTTGCAGTGACCAGTGAGTATTCTTGTCACTGCGCAAGTCTTACATCTTTTGAGCTGAAGAAGTTCTTTTGATAGCTTACTTTTGTATCCTTCGATTACTGCTTTCGAGTGTTTGAGTCCAGTCGCAGACTTCCACAGCTCGATAGATTCTCTTCTACATTTTGTGTTAAGCAAAGTGTAGGCCTGTTGCTTTGTGATCCCGCAGAAGGGTTCCGGGCCGAGTTGAGGGTTATCGGCGCCATTTCTTGCGAGTTCATCTGCCTTTTCGTTTCCATCAATGTTGGAATGCCCAGGTACCCATCTAAGTGTGACCTTGTTGGACTGGGGTGTTTAAGTTGCTTATGCAGTTTTGAACTAGCTTTGAGTTGCATTCAAAGGATTCTAGTGCCAAGAGTGCCGCTTGGCTATCTGAGTTGATATAGATGTTCTGGTTTCTTAGGTATTCTTAGTGTATCGCTGTTCACAAAAATAGTTTTATCAATACATAGGTGTGGAAAGATGACATACAAAGAAAATGCGGATACCCTAGATCTCTGCTAAAACCGTCAACGTTGCGTTGTGTCATATTTGCATAATCTAGAAAAATGCTTAGAATGCTTGATTAACGACGCGGTGGGCGGTCGCCGCGCTAGCGGTTTCTGAGTGACTATACTCCAAGCATCTTAGTATACCACATCTACATAATAACCTCACGACCTAAATTTTTTTATGTTAGGTAGCAGTGGCGTAGCGTGAAATATTTCCTAAAGGAAGCCGAAAGAATTAGAACCCGATGTGTGAGTCTGAAATTTAGTGAGAGTAACATGGACTTCACTGACAGCTAGCCGTAGCGTTCTAGCTTGGTAAAGCCGTCAGGAATCGGCTTGTAGGCAGGCTGCGCCGCTGTTAGGTAGTACTTTTGGGGAAGCTCCGTTATCAAGTTTCAAGAAAGCAACGTTGTTTGACACGCAAACGAGGTAATAAAAAACCCAATAATAATTTGAAGTCATGGCAATCGAATACGAGCGCGGGAAGGGCTCTAAACATGTTTAGTACGTTTATCTACACCCATATCATAAAACCTCAATAATGTACTCAAAAACCGTAGGAAATGACCAGCATTATTACAACCAATTAGGTCAAAGCTGTACTGTAATGTAATTACAGTATCAATTTTAGTATCGTTGTGAGTTTAAATTTGGAACAGCTGTAAAACTCAAGAGGGTCTCTATTCTAGTATCCATAGATATTAAAACAGTTATCGATACGAAACGTCAATTCAGTATGTTTTTTTAATATACACCGCACGACATTTGATCTCGAGTGACATGAAAATAGGGACTTCATTCGTTTGTCTATGATTTAAAAAAAACATTCGACTTGACGGAGGATCGAATGCCGCCATTACTGTTGTCATTAAAATTTCATCAATTATTTTGGTTTTTTTGCTGAACGAAAGTATAATTGTAAAAGATTATTTGTTATTCACATTTTAGTTGAAAATATGAATAGTAGTGACTCCGAGAACGATGTGAAAACTCCGCCGGATATCGTAAATGCAGCCACAATTGCAACAAATAACTTGTTGTCAGAAAATATTGTTTCAGAACACATCATGGAGGATTTATAATATGTGTGTAGATAAAGTTATGTATGCAACTGTACATAATTTGGCCTTAAAACACTCCTGCGATCTTATTATGAAACTCGCCTCTCGGCTCGTTTAATAAAACCGCACTTGTATTTTAAGGCCTATCATTATGCAACCGTTGCATAAACTACTATTATGATTTGAAATTGTCAGAAAAGAAAATAGAATATGGATTAAAGGACATTATAACTAGTGGTTCCGTGAGTTGTAGACCTCGCGACAAACTTAACTTTGCCGCGGTCAGTTTACCAACACCGCAAATAATCAATTGTAATCGCAAAACCCCCATATCTCTGCTTTTTTGAAAAGTTTCCAAAAACCTCGACAAAAAAAATACATATAATTATTGATCCTGCTCACATAATTTCACGAAAATCGTTTGAGAAATGCGGACATCCGGACATAGAAAGCAATTTTTGCCCAAGCTGAAACGTAGACACTTCGTTCCCTTCACTCGCTCAGTCAGTGAGGTTACTGCATGGCAGTCGCATGACATTCGCTATATGTTAAGTGATTTAAGACTTCCACTTTATTCTTATGCACGTTACCAATATTCAATCCGTGGATATATTTGCTTACTACCAGTTCAAAATTGATATAAGTATATTTTGTATGCGGCAAATGTCAAATTTTAATCCGTAGTAACCAAATCTATCAGCGGGTTGAATATTAGGAACGACCATTCGCCACTCAAGTCATTACCACATCATCTGCTAGGTGCCTTATGATGTTATCTTTTTCAATACTACGTCAAATACAAAATACCACTCACTAACAATTACTTAAATTACTAAGACTACCTTTGTAATTGATATTACGGTACCCATTACCCATACACATATATACATGAAATCTATAACCAAAAAATAACTAAATATACCGAGCTCAAAGAAAAACTACTGAGAATCTGGAACCTACAAAAAGTATACATTGTACCACTGCTGATGTACTGTAGAGGAGTCATACCCAAACACCTACACACCATAGCTTAAGCTACTGTTACATGCCATATTATGCATTATTAAATTTAAATCTAAATCTAAGTATGTCAGACTTACCAAAGAACACCTACATTAGGTACATTAGCAATTCTCAACACGTGAAGGATTGTTCGCCAGTTGTTGCAAGATGGCACACCCGACACATTCTTACTTATATAATGTTGACACTTACTTGGTCTGAGATCATAACTATCTGCTTTTTACCGAAACAGTTTTGAAGGAAAAAAACGGAAATTAATAATAACAACAATATCTTGGACACATACTCGTAACTACGGAACTGACGTTTGTTACAATACATTTATGGCAAAGATTTTATCTAAATGAAGATAGAATCTAGGTTTGGTGTCGTTTTTAGGGTTCCGTACCCAAAGGGTAAAACGGGACCCTATTACTAAAACACTCCGCTGTCCGTCGGTCCGTCTGTCACCAGGCTGTATCTCATGCATCGTGATAGTTAGACAGTTGAAATTTTCATTTTAATAGGAGCCTACAAATTCAGTATTTAAAATTCTCAAATCTATACCGAAAGCATCTGAACGGAATTTGGTTTCCGATGACGACAGGTACAGAAATATTGGATCGGGGCCAGGCGTGGCTTTGTTACGATCTTCCTATTGAATGCTGATTCATTACTTTGTTGTTATTGGGACCAATGAGCCGAAAGATTAAGAATGAATAATTGTTGTTATTTACTTCGGTGTTTATAGCCTTTATTTGATATAAAACCGATGCAGATTTAAAATAACCGCAAAATTCGGTTCGTTTAGATCAAACTCAATAGTGGATTTTGAGAATTAGAGGTCGTCTCTAGAATCTAGAATTGATTACAGCTTGAGACTGCTCAAAGGATCCAGATACTTTTTATGGACAGTAAGGGCCCACTGCGACTTATTGCAGCGATGCATTCGCAAGACTGCCGCGCTACTTACGCGATATTGTCGCTGGCCGTGTAACATAGCCCACGAAAACACGATTCTGCATCGGCTACTATCACGATGCAGTCGCAATGCAGCATCGCTACAGATGCGATTCTACAGCGGTACTATCGCGATGCTGCCTGGATTTAGACACTCGCGGCCCCGCATTGCTATTCCTTCTCCCAATGTTGACGGATACAGTCGCGCGTTGGCATCGATACAATAGCGGTTCAGAATTGATACAGCGCGATTGTCGTGCGTCGCAAATGACACAAGCAGCTACGTGTCGATATGCAGCCGCGTATTCATGAAACACACGACTATAGCCACAAACAATTTGAAATTGCCACGGGCGAGCGCCCTAAATGCTTGTATTACCTCATTTACATGCGGTCACTTCTACTGCTGCATGCGCTGCCAGAAATAATTCCCGCATACTGCTTTCGAAGGCAGTGGGTATTACATTGCTGCTTCCTGACTCACTGGGCGCCAGGCAAAGAGTAGCAGCGGCAGGAGCACGAGAAGTGACCCATTTAATTTACATACGTGCGCTGCCCACTTCCATGACCACTTCCCTGCTCACTTCAGCTGCATGTAAATGAGGCATATATAGTGATAAGAAATTGATAGAGTTTCACCTTTATCACACATGCGCGGCCGTTTGTTAATATATTATGTACGTTGCTTTTTTTTCTTGTATAAAGGAAAATACGGGTGCGTTCTCGAATGTCTTTACCATTACATATTCATCATAAATAAACATATTTCTTACGGGCTGTACTACGAATACGATTCTCGCAAAATAACTATTATTCACCACGAAATACACGTAGAAATAACAACGCAATTTTCACGTTATTTTTCAGAATTATCGCCATTACGTGACTTGTTTACACAATCCGAATAACACTTTAAAAGCTAGAAGCTGGGGTTTAATTATTATATAATACACGGCACTTTGCTCATTATTTTGGGCTGAAATGTTAACTGAAGCCGCGGACGTGAGAGCAAATACGTTTATTAACATTTCTGAGTTTATTACCGGCCTTAATACGTTTGCGCGGTATAATTGTGTTATTTACGTCGCCAAATTCGTTTGGAAGGACTAATTTTACTTTGAAAATGTTGAAGGAATATTCCATTTGGTACTGCCGGTTTTTACAGACTATCCTAAGAGAAAGATAGCTCTATCAATCGGTAGAAACGTTTTAGCATGAGTTTACACAAACCGTTCTCGTCATCGAATCTATCGGAAATACTACTTGTGTAAAACGTATTCGTAATTTCATGGTAATGGTACAGTTTCAATGGCTGATTCGATAGCGCAGTGGTAATGCCTATTTTGCTAGATTTTCGAGTTCGAATCTCGCTAGAGGCTAGAATCTTTGTGAGATTTATATTAGGTATGTATGTATTGATCTATTAAGTATTTGTAACGTTTTTTAGTACATTTGATTAAATTAATGTGTTAGTGTCTAAGATATTATTATTATGATTAATAACACTATCACTCGGAAGAAGCATTTACCGATAATTCTCAGAATAAAAAAACAGTGGACAATCTTTACACAAATCGATAGTCTCAAAGTAAGCTCTAACTAAAGGCTAGTGTTATGGGGACAACGATGTTCATACTTCTATAGTTAAATAAATTCTTAATAACCGTGTTTCCGCAGCTAACGTCCCGGGTTCGATCCCCGGTGAGGGCAAATATTTGTATGATTAGCACGAATGTTTGTTCCTGAGTCTTGGATGTTTCCTATGTATTTAAGTATTTATTTCTCTATATAAGTATTTATATCGTCGTCTAGTACCCATAACACAAGCCTTAAGAGCTTACTTTGGGACTAGATCGATTTGTGTAAAGATTGTCCCCTGATTTATTTATTTATTAACTCGCGAAAAGATTGCATTTCCAGATTTTAACAAAATAAGAATCTAATCATTCTTCCGTAGAGCTCTTTCGACACAGAATTGTTATTGTCACCAATTTTATTTCATAAAGTTCTTTTAAGGGCGTACCCCACGCCGATGACCTTGAGCGTTCCAACTGGGTACTTCCCCACTTGCCTTAGTTCACGCGCCGCAGTGAATAGTATAATTTACTCAAAAACTACAAAATAAATTGAAAAACTGGCGGATGAAATTATAGTGTACATTATTGTCTTCTGATTAGTAAAAGTCTCATGTATAAGCGTCGCATAATAAGGGAGCCTTTACGGATTTTAGTTTGAAAAAGGCTTACGTTTTTTTTTGCTCTTGATTTATCACTTTTTTCAAGATTCCAGTGGACTATAATAAATAATAGATTCCATACTACAATACATATTTTTATCAAGATTCTTGCACAACGCTATGTATACTTTATAGGATTTGAAAACAGCCAAATTCGCCGGGTAGGACCTTAATGGAAATAAAACATGACGGGAACACAGATGTACAATTAAACCGTCAAGGAACACGAGACTCCTGCCGCTGAACTCTGTAAAAGGAAATCCGAAACTGCGCTATCTCTCTTGCTCGAGTTATGGCATGTACCAGTGAAAGAGACAGAGCTAAGTTTTAAATATCTTGTTTCCGAGTGGACCCTGTTTAATAACAAGGGAGCAGATGGGGCAATTTTTCTCACCCTTTTGTCAACGTGACGCTTCGTCGGCTCCCGTACAATTAGCGCTGACGCTTTGGCGTACTTATTTTCAGTGGAGTACATTTTTTATAAATTGTTTAGCATTGTTGCGTACCCATCTGAGAAACATACTGAAACATATTGAAATTAAAATTAAAGGATAGCGTTTATAAAATGATGATGTAATATAGTAAGAATCCGTAATTTGCCAAAGCGAATTGAAGCTGGGTCGTTCAATAAATACACACATAAGAGTTCGAAATAGTTATTTTGATAAATAATACATATAGTATTCTTTATGTAAGAGTTAATAATGAGTTTTTGTTGGACACTAAACACTAAAAAAAACCGTTTCTACTTTATAAGAAGCTTACTGACGCCAAGACTAGGATAAGCGTTGAAAAATTATATCCTGCTCCAAGTTTCAAATAATAAATCTTTGAATATAAAAATGTGCAGCACCAACAGTTAATGGCGATTAAAGGTCCTATAACGTTGCGAGCGTGGCAGGAGCGCGGCGTGACTGCAGCGTGACGCCATCTCTTGTATTATTTTGGAAGTCGTGATAGACGTCACACATCACGCGCGCGGCAATGTGTCTGGGTCTTAAGCGATGTGACTTACATAACTGTGTAAAATAAGATTTTGTGTTGTGTGTATCATATTATGTATAATGAAGAACATACATGTTACTTAACATATAAATGATAATTATAATCTAGTCGAATTTTAACACCAGCTTGTTTAAGTTGAACTTTCTAAATTAATCTACACACAATATTGAATTAGCACAATACTATTATATTTTAACAATTACACTAATAACTATGATTGATCCTAATAGCTAATACGATAAAATGCAATACCAATCTATAACATGTATCTATAATATATGCCCAATGTAATAAAGCTACATTAGAACCACTATAGCACTTGCAGGCTTCTGGGACGCCATTTGCAACTATTTGACATTTGGATTTTAAAATGCCGAAACCAGCTGGGTGCAAATGACAATTTGAGATCCATCTACAGATGTAGTGCATAATTAGTTTCCATCGTGTTTTATCGGAAAAGTTCGTATTTATCGTGCTCTCTCAATTAGCTTCAGCAGGCCCTCAATTCTCGGCGCATTCGAGATAATCTAAAAATCGAGATTAAACGTCAGTGCATACAGTCATTTGACACAACTGTATGAATCTGACAAACTAATCTTGCAATCGACATTATCTCGAAAACACCGAGAATTGGGGCCATTAGCCATCATACCATGCTGTCATTTTTCATTTTGTCATTTGACAGTAAATAATAAAGTATAATATTAATGAGTATAAACATGTCACTCATTGAATACAATAATTAATTGGCACTTCGGGTCCCGTCGTCTTCCGATTGAGATCCGAGTTTTACCGATGGAAACATATTATTCACTATATCTGTACATTGGAGTTTTACCTTGCAAAAAGGATCGTGTAACATTTCCTGGCGTGGTAAGACTCAAATGTAAACGGATCTTTATGGTATGAAGCCTATTAAACTATCTAAATGCTATATAAGCTGCAATGAAACGGCATAGCCTAGATGTTATTGCCTAGTGCAAGCGTTGGTTAGATCTAAAACCATTCTAAAACGACATGACATATTTAAGCATTATTTCGGACGCACTACGGCTTCAGTTGCTATTTAAGAAGAAACAAATATTCAGTTTAAGAAGTATTCTAAATAAGGGGGTCGGTGATATCCATTATTAATAAAACTGCGTCTTTTGCGTAAAGTGTTAAGTACAGTCGAAAACTGGCATACTTATTTAATATCAAGCTGAAGTAAAATAACTTTTGGCAAAAGTTGCAACACTTTTCACAAAAGTCTCATCGCAACTAATCTGTATTTTCGACCATCTAAATACTAAAAGGTATATCCTTATTTGCCTTGCTGTCAATTAATTTGGCTTCATATTCAACTTATATTGGGACGAAAATGGAAATGGAGTAACGCAATAAAGATTCCCATAACTCAATTAACTCCTAACTGTTCGAGATTTCGTTTTTCTAATTGACAACAAAGTAGAAATCCACTTTTTCTTAGGTCGGGAGTCTTTTATGAGTACAATAAGCATCTTCATTGTCGTGTTTATGAATACCCCTTGCGTAATTATATCTCTGAAAATGTATTGCTCGCGTGGTTTCGCAAGAAGCTCTATAACTGCTTTAAGAGAGTATCAAATAAGCAAATTATACGGCGTTGGCTTTCCGCCTCAAGTTTTCTACGACATAACTGTATAGAAGCATTAGTTCTATCGTAGCGTTTCCATTAAAGCGCTGTGAAATTTCTAAACACAAATAAGTTTGGCACAAAACCATTGTTGACTTACTCTCTGGCTTAAATGTCACCCGGTCTGAAATAATAAAGTGTGAATTTAACTTCCGGTCTGTACTTACGACCTTCTTCCGGCTTACCGTTGTCCTGGACTTTTGTAATGATCTCGACTAATTGACTAAATAATTGACTTGGCCTCTGTTTCTCTAAGGATTGTAATTGTATTAATTACGCGCAAGGGTGATTTTGATTCTATAGTTTAATTCAATTCTTAATATTAAGGGACAGTTATTTAATTTAAGTACACGTACTGACAAAATGAAATAGGCCGAAACCGAAAGTTATTTTTCGGCTTTTTATAGAATCACAACCATCCCATACGCACATAGACCTTGAACACTATTAGAAACAAGTTATTAACATAAATCCAAGTTACTCATCAAAGCTAGAAGCAAGTTTAAGGACATAAGCTACATGTAATGGCTACATATAGGAATGCTTGTCTACACTTAGGGCCCGGTTTGGACCCTACTCGACGCCGGGCAATTTCTGTACAAGCTTCAGTTGGATTACAACTTGCTTGGCGACACTAGATATGAGGGCTTCCAATCCCGCAACGTATTTAATCCCACAATTTGTAGGATTTCGTATTTGAATCCCGCAAAACTTCGGCATTTGGAGATTCAGAATACCAGAGGAATGAATACTATCGCACATCTATCAATTGGATTCGTTCTTGTGGTTTCCCGCATTATGAATAAGGGTCCAATTTTTACTAGTTATTTGTCATTTTCTAACGTATTAAAATTCACAAAACTCCAACACGTAACCATGTTTAGATTGAAACAACAATTAATGCAGAGTTGCGGGATTGGAAGCCCTGCTTGATATTAAGTTCTTGCGTAAGGGCATAGTTGTTCGAAAACACCGTTCATTAGGACTGTGGATTCTCCAGGTTCTATATAGCTAACATTTTCATTAAATATGCTGCATAATTGAATCCAATTTGTAATAATAATCCGGGTTGGATTATCGTATACTTCGCGTACAGCGTGCACTTACCTGGTTCGTTGAATAACCGGACAGGCACATGAAACAAACAAAAACAAATTTTAGTTATAATTAGATTACTTTATCGCACTATTTTTTAAAGAAGAGTTTTTACCGCGGTATGCATTTTTAGATAGGTCCCGATAGGAAGTTATATCAGGGGAGTCTCACTCCCCACTTTATAGGTACGCTCAGCCGTTGGACAGCGCCCCGAATAGAGGCGCTGTCCAACGGCTGAGCGTACCTAACGCTAAGTGATGTTGTAGCGATTCGCGAGTGAGACTTCTCATCACACTCTTCCGCGCGACGCGTAATGCGTATGAGCGAGATGCGAGTCTCACTCGCCGATCGCTGCAGTATCACTTAGACGTTCCCAAATAGACGCCCTGTTCGGAGCTGTACATCGCAGTAAGTTGTCGGTAGCTCGATCGCTCGCTGAACGATTCGCGCATCATTAAGTAGCCTAGATGTTTGGTGTTGTTGGGTGACGCGGTAAAAAACTGACAACCCTAGCGTCCGCATCGCATCGCGTCCGCGGACCACCGGTTAAGAACCACTGATTTAGACCAATCATCGAGCTTACGCTAAACAATCCTTATCACCCGTTAAAGATGATTCCGTTGTTTAAATCCTTGATGCTCGATGTCGCGCCGCGGCGGCGCCCCGGCCGACCTCCACTTATCCCCCTCTGGCGCGGCACGTGTCTTACAAGTCACAAGCGCCGACATTGATTTAGTACATTATCGTCTCATCATTCATTTTTCATACATTTCTTCATTTTTTTTTTTAATCTTTGTTGCACAATACATGAGACAAACCAAATTATCCGAAAGACACCGCTTAGCCTAACTTTTAATATAAACTTTAAAATACCTATAAAACAATACCGTGACTCACTTATAGACAACGCACAGCCTAGACGGGAGGTCCGAGAGGTTTGAAATTTGGAGGAGACATTCCTCGAGTACCCTAGAGGTGCACTAATGAGGGATTTTTTGAAATTCCAACCGTAAAGGGGTGAAAAGGGGTGATAAAGTTTGTATGGAAAATACCGCGAGCGAAGCTGTGGCGGGTCCATTAGTAGTAAATAAAGCTGCCAAGCTTGCGGGGTGCGCGGGGTTTTTACAGCGCTGTGATTGGTGCGTTCGCAGAAATGCACTACCGGGAGATCTGCGTGTACCCTCGCCGCTCTAATGCTGGCAGCGGGAGTCGCGGGAGCGGAGTAATTATTCCTAGCTAACTCGGTTTCCAAATGGGAAATCTCTTTCCTGGTAAAATAACGTGATTTTATTAGTTTTTTCTTTATCCATCACCACTCACCCACTCAAACTCAAACACTCGCAAACTGTTGTATGTATGTATAATTACCAGTATAGTGTAAGAATAACTGAAGCAATTCCATTCTAATGTATCGATAAGTTATCTCAACTGTCAAAATCGCCCATCGCTCAATGCTCGCACCCAGCACGTTACTCTCGCGACAAGGGCCCACAAAGCCTCCCTCAAATAAACACCCAGTTTCCATGTAAATTGCGCCGCCCCGTAGACACTGACAATATGCCATAATTATGACACGAGGCACAACAATATGTCGGTCGGAATGGGAAGGCCAAGAAGTTATATGGGTCAGATAAACAAAAAAGTGGAAGCCGTGTCGTACCAAGAGGTCAAGATTTGGGCCAAAGAGAGGCTATTAATCCACCGAATAGAGTTGATTGACCTGTTTATTTCTTAGTCTGGAGAAAATAATTATAATGAATAAGGAAGTTTTCTGAAAAATTCTATCATTTGCATTGTAAGAAAATATTGAACAACAAATGACGAAGATATAGAGAGTTGAAGTTTCACGTGACGTCACGACTTAGCACACTTTGTACCATTAAATTGGGACTTATGACGATATAAGTCCCCATCCCCGAACTTTGATTCGCGTTGTCTTTGTTTTGATTGATTTGATAAAGCAAAAAATTTCCTTATTATGTATCAAACACACGTTATTGATACGTGAATTGACAGCAGAACCACTTGTCCGTCCCTTGGTCGACTCTTGGCCTTGCGCGTCGAGCAGAGTAAAAAATAAAACACACTGACGAGCTGCGAGCCAGGCTCGTCGGTATAGAAGACCGCGGTTTTGTAATGATCGGGTGAATTTTACCGACGAGCCGTAAAACGGCGGTAAAGCTCGCCTTCACAGTGATAGTCGGTTGAACTTTCTTGGGTCACAGTATACTGTTATAGTACATTGTGCATCTAGGGCCGTAAGAAAGGGATAACTAACGAGAGTCTAGAAGCCCGATGCCGTAGGTGAGGGCTTTTAACGACTCGAGTTTGATCCAGCCCAGTGATACACACAAGGTTTTTCATCACATTTGCGAGGAAATAAAATAAAAATTAGACAAAAAAATATATTAATTTTATTCCTATTGTACACCGTGAATTACCATCAGGTGGGTAGTAAGTTATGGATTATGTATGGTTTATAACTCGCGCTGACGGCGGGGCGTATAGAGGATTTAAATCGGCTATAGCTCTTCTATACGCCTGCGTATAATAACACCCTTTCCGAACAAGTGTGATGAAATGATCTGAATCGCTAATAACTACGGACTAATGCGTCAATAGTAGTTTATGCAACGGTTGCATAATGATAGGCCTTAAAACACTAGTGCGGTTTGATGAAACGAGCTTTTAGCGAGTTTCATAATAAGATCAAATTATGCAGAATTGCATACATAACTTTATCTACACACATATTATAAATCCTCCATGATGGGTTCAGAAATAATATTTTCTGGCAACAAGTTATTTGTTGCGTTCGTGGCTGCATATTTCCGATATCCGGCGCATTTTCACATCACACACACTCCGAGAAGACTACTATTCATATTTTCAACTAAAATGTAAATTACAAACAACTTTTTCTATTCAATTCAACAACAATTCTACTTTCGTTCAGCAAAACACCAACATAATGGCGGCAATTCGATCCTGAGTCAAGACCATTTTTTTTTAAATCATAGACAAAGGAATGAAGTCTCTATTCTCATGTCACTCGAGATCAAATGTTGTGCAGTTTATATTAAAAAAACATACTGAATTGACGTTTCGTATCAATAACTGTTTTAATATCTATGGATACTAGAATAGAGACCCACTTGAGTTTTGACAGCTGTTCCAAATTGAATCTCATTTCTATACTAAAAACGATACGGAAATAACATTGCAGCACTGGTTTTTCCTAATTGTTTGTCAAAATGGTGGTCATTTCCTACGGTTTTTGATTACGCTATGGAGGTTTTATGATATGGGTGTAGATAAAAATAGTTTAGCTCACAACGGATGGATCATGTCTGTACCTACGTATTTGTCGCGCTGTATTTGATTTGCCTGTAACGTCATCGTGTGTAGGCGTATGCGCGGGATTGTTACTAATTAGCTATGTGTACAGTTTTAAATTAGTGTAACGTGGAAACACGTCTCATTGTGAAGAGCTTGCAGAGCATTACTGGGACCTTAAATGAGACAATGAAAATGTTTGCCTGATAAGTGTAAATAGACAATCACAAAATAATTAAAGATATCGTTTCATTATCACTATTATGTACGTACAAATATGTTCGAAATTATAGAAAACGGAAGTAAGAGTAAAGCTTACGTCGAAAAGAATGCAATAAGCCTAAAAATTTTAGTGCTGAAAATCAACGCCGGAATTATATACAAACGACACAAAATTCAGTTATTGACGCAGACGTTTTCACGAAATAAATCGAACGGGAGTAGGTATCGGATACTCCCTCTTTTTTCAATGTGACACGGAGCCTAAGTCAACGTAGTAAGAAAGGAATTATGTTAATACGAATTGGAAGTTAATTTATTCTAAAAGCTAGCGTATATTCATGATGTCGTTCCGGTATTGACAATGCTTTTGACCTCGATTTGTTTACATTCACGTAAACACTGGTTGGATGCTGATACTGCTTAAAGGACCTTTATATGCATGAATAGAGTTCATTAGTGTATCGAGGACATCGTCCGTTATTACACCGACATCGAGCCGGAGTTTAGTTCATACATTATGCCGTCACTAAGCATGTGCAACGTTGTACATACATAATGTCTGTGCGTCGAGAGTTGATAAAAAAAGTAAAAAGTCAGCGCTTCTTAACTCATTACAAATAGCGGCCCGCTAATTATTCTTACCGATGATAATAAAAAATTAAAGGTTTTTTTTTCACAGAATATTATTATTGAATTGCCTAATTGTATAAACAGAAATCAACACGCTAACAGAACATCCCAACGACACACTCGAAACCAATGACATATTATATGTAGAAAGACAAGACACGTCATATCCATACTCAACGCGTTTTAAACATGTGACATAGATATTTTTGTCATTTTCGTTTCTTTGTCCTAAACCAGTGCAGATTATTGAATTTATATGACATTTGACGCGGACATATAATAATACATTAATTTGCAATATGGCGATTGTGTATATGAACAAAAAATATATATTTCTTTCGTTGCCGTCCGCACGCCGCGAAATCGCAGTTGACAACATCTACGTCCCTCGTACCACGAAACTTAGTGCGCGTTTGCGATAGTTCAGCGACAGGCGCTATTTCGAAACGATATCATAATATTTATCAACTCTCGCCGAACAGACTGTACAGTGCAACAACTCGACCTTCGGGTTCAGTACAAAATGGGTTAGTTTCTCATAAGAACGTATAAAAGCGAGCCAAGCAGTATACCTACAAACCCGATGGTCACATTAATTGTTTTGTTACCTACTTCAATTCGGTTCTTGACAATTTTTCAATAGTAGTTTATGCAACGGTTGCATAATGATAGGCCTTAAAACACTAGTGCGGTTTTATGAAACGAGCTTTTAGCGAGTTTCATAACAAGATCGCACTGACCTACGATATTGACGGTCAATATCGACTACTGACGATCAATATAATTGTGCAACCAGTGATATTGCACAGTTATATTGTAGGTCAGTGGCTAGCCTTATACGTCGTGACTGGTGTTTAAATTCACGTGATGGCGATGAAAAATTTAAGTTTTTTAATTGGTAATAATCTTTATTTTTTTACATAAATCCTGTTCTATAATGTACTATTGAGGGTAAGGCTACGTTCCACAGAAATATATTAATATTTGTTTCTATAGTCAAGTAGCCAATTGCGAAGAGCACTAGTCAATCAAACGTCCTTTTTATTCAGTGATGAATTTACACGAACTTTATAGACCCGTGAGTTGCATTGGGAATTTTCTTACTTTTTGCCTAGTGTAGGAGCTGTATGAAGCATCGCAAGCTTGCCAGAGAGACAGAAAATCTGCCATGTGTTTTTTTATGCGCAAATGCCAGATTGTATCGTTTTTTGTCAGTTTGTGACTCGGGCTCAACCCTCGACGCTGCGAGAATTGCCGGAGGGTTAGATAGTTACATAAAAAACAGCCCGATCTGACACATATGTGTGCATTTTATATAAAAGACTTGGGTCTATATTGACTCCCATAAAATTAAACTTCCGATTTTCACAATCCATAACGTTTTTGGTCATAATTATTACTAGTCATAATGTTGAAAGTCATATATAAATAGGAATAATTTCTGAGTTCCGATTTTCGCTGGTCATATTTGTCGAAAGTCATTAAAACTATATTCATAACTGTTTATGTCATAATGTATTATACTTCATAATGTTACAGGTAATAATACTACTTGTAATAACGATTATTACGTCTAAACTTGTTCAACATAACAATAATATACATAAAATTTAGGTACCTAACTTTTGCAAGGGCGAAAAATGCGGAAAAAATTTGTGAACTTAATTTAATTTTACTAAATATGGTTAGGTAATCCTCAAATTCATAATGTATAACATTAAAAGACGAGAATCAAGAATAACATCTTACAACCAAACAAGATTTTCTGCGCCGTTACAAAAAAAAATACCTAACATCGAAGGCTAAGCCGGGAGCTTCGCTTCGCTTCGCTCCCGCCTTCCGAACCCTTCTGCTGAAGCCTTCTGAACCTAACCAATCCAAATCGCTTCTGCCCTGACCCATTTTGCTCGCTCGCTTCGCTCGCTCGCTCACTGACAATTACCATTTGTAGTCATAATATGTCAACTTCTTCAACATAACATCTTACAAACAAGCACGATACTTTCGAAATATTGAAAAATACCATTATTAATTTTAGACAATGAAACGGTATGGGTAAAAATAATTAGCACTTTAAAATATATAGTTTACAATATTTCTGAATAATAATCGATATGCCTTTGTATGTTATAGATATCAATTTTATGACTTTTGAAAATTATAATCTGTAACAATATGGATTATTAACGTTAGAATTATTAAGGTTATGCTTTATAACTTTTATGACTTTTGATAATTATGAGCATAAATAATATGGGAATCAATTTCTGACTTTCAAAATTCGAAACAATAAGTTTATGGGTAACAAGGGGATCCCAAAAGACTTATATGCCTTTTAGGGAGCTTAAGGCTCTTACAAAAGGAGCTGTGGCTTCGTCAGAGAGTAGCAAAAAAGTGGGCCGACGTGGACGTGGGGACGTATACGTCGCCGTCACTGTATCGTCACCTGGCCGTTGACCAATCGTGGAAGAACATATGATGCTCGGCTGTCGTGGGGCCTTACTATTGGTAGTGGTAGCGACGGAATCGTAGACAGATATTTTAAAGAAAATGTACAATGAATGTCATCAGTAACACTCAGGACGTGAAAGGACATTACCGCTACATATATTTCAAACTTTTTACTCATGCGGTTGCCCTAAACCCGGCTAATGGATGCATCAATTCGGGTCTTGCGTGAGAACAACACAAATAGACTCCATTAGGGTAAAGCAATTACGCCTTAGATAATTAATATGATGCGGTTCAGGAGACATCGAGTGTAATTTATACGGAGTTCTCAAAATGTACTTTGCGTAAACGCAAATTTTATAACCTAAAATTAGTTCGATTGTGCATGTGTGCAGGGGCGATGTTTTAGGGTCATCTCTACCACTTTACCCTACATCGCCCTGCCATATTTATGTGAGTTGCTACTCACATAAATATGGCAGGGCGATGTAGTTATTGCAGTCAGTGAAAGTTCAAATATGGGCTACTCTGCCCTGCTAAGCCGAAAAGCTCTATCTCAATCAGAGAATGTTTGAAGAAATCGACCTTTTGTAAATTGTCACAAAGTCAATTACTCAAAACTTACTCTGATTGAGATAAAGCTTTTCGGCTTAGCTGTTGTTATAGAAGTTGGACCTTGGAAAATCGAACAGAGAGTAGCGAGCACAAACATTTCGCTCGCTCAGGTAGGGGACATCGTTACAAACGCCGACGGTACATATAGGTAAACATTTCAGCTGTGTCAAGTCAGCCAGTACACAAATAGCCTCCTTAGCTCGAGCTAGGTTCTCGGGTCCCTAAAGCTCACTCTATCGTGTTTACCTGAAGTACACTTCGAAACCTTGTCAAGCTATATGAAATAAACATTCTTCGTAAATAGAGATTTGAATGCTTGGACACCTGACCCAGTTATGTCCTTTAAAAACTTTCCGGTGAAAGTTAGTTTTTGAATTTTTATTGGCAACCCCAGTGCTAGAGCATTGCCAACTTTTACATAGATTTTAATCGATGTCAAAGTTACTATAGAATATTTTAGCTAGTTTTGAAAACTTATCAGTAAACAGACGTCAAATACATTGAAGTTATAGGGTGTTCCAAACTAAATAGTAAATATTTACCGAAGAGATTGCTTCTATTGTTTTTTGGTGCAACTCGTGCAACTTGTTTTATAACAAGATGCTATTTACAGCGTGCAGTGAACCGTGGATGCAAAAACAACATTCAAATGTGAAGTTTAAATGTTTGATCGTACCTTCTTCAAAGGAAATATAAATTTAATTATTTATTTATTCCAAAAAAATGCTAATGCAACGTTACAGTCAGAACCAAAGAACAAATAAAATATCATATGTACCTACCCATGTGTTGAGTATTTATGGCGGGTTCTTAAAGTCAGTTGAATCATGATACATTTCTAATAAAAGTCCCACTAAAAACATTAATGTGAAAAAGAAGGCCAAGTTCTTCTTTCATAACAGTCGAGCCAGAAAGAGTTGAAATCCAGATGGATGCGAAGTTTCAAAACATTATTCTGTATGCTTAAACCTAACAATTGGTGCTGTATTATTCATGCGTACTCTTTCTATCTCTGTATTTGAAATTATAAAATTAATACTAACACTAATTAACACTTTCATTGCCAGACCTTAAATTGAAAAGTGTCCCAGCTGACACAGCTTTATAAGACCCGCTAGGTGCGCGCAACCTAACGCTACACGCTGAAGCGCCCACTGGCCCTCACGTAACTGTACACTGAAAAAATGGAAGGAAAATTATTGCTAAATCAACTAAGCGACTTATTTCGGACAGAGCTTGCAAAGTTATGTTTGCTAAAATCAAACAAGTCAAAGCAATCACATGTCTAAAATTTACACAGCTGTTATTCATTTTCAAATAAGTCTCGAACGCCCGTTGCGATGAAGGGCGCCCGCTAGGCGAGTTCTTTGGCGTAGACTGTAGTCATCTTCAGCTACTATAGCAATAGCCCTCCAAACAGGCTGTTTGGCATCAGCAAAGTGTCGGAGCGCCCACCAGGCGAGTTCTTGGCAATCAAAGTGTTAATATTCTCATATCGGAACTTGAACGTCAGCGTTCTTTTTTTTAGTTGATCCGCCATAATTTATTGATTCATTTGTTTACACTAAGTTACTCTAGTAGTGGTAGAGCCAAACAGTAATCCTTACTAGATGATTACTGTTCGAATGGGCCGGCTCGACCGGGGTAGTACCACACTCCCACAGAATATCGGCGTAAAGTAATAGCTTGCTATTGCGTTTCGGACGGTGAGTGACGAGATACGGAGGCCTATTCCCTCATCCCCATCCCATCCCCATTCCCCACCCTCCCTAGACTGGCAACGCAATGGCAGCACCTCTGGTGTTGCAGATGTCCATGGACGGCGGTAACCACTTTCCATCAGGTGGGCCGTCAGCTCGTTTCTCAGTCAATTGCGATAAAAAAAAAGGAAAACTAAATATTATTGTTGCGTAAATACGTGGGCGATAAAACAGGATGGCGTCACTTTGCGTGTCGTGGTGTCATTGATAGATTCATATTGATTAGGTGTCGTGTTGCTGTTCTATCGGTCGTTCAAGTAATCAATAAACCTTACAGCATCAAAGCGTGAACTTGACCTTTCAAAACGCTGATATTTACATCACAATCTAAACAAACAGAACAGTAATTGTTTTAAAGCTTTGCGATGTTTCGTCTACAAACCGGAGCTGAGTGAAGAATGCGCGTGGGCGTAGTACGCTTTCAAATGACGAATTGCGAAAGCACTCTTATATCACTCTCTGAAGTTTTTTTCTATTTCCCCTGCCCGCGCGAAGCAACGCAAAAACACACCTTATGAAACATACAAAGACTTCACTTCTCAAAAATACAGGTGACGATATAGTTATGATGCGGATATCCTTTTATTGTTGTCTTACGGCTGCTATTGAGTTTCCATTCGATAATACTGCATAGGTGGCATTACCCGAGAACTTTAATAAAAGAAAGAAAGAAACATTTACTCACTAAAACAGAAGACACACAGAGTAACATAAATATAAATTAAAAAAACAATACAAAACAAAATGGTGGTATGTGTGTCCTCGCGGCAGTGAATGGGACACCGGCTGAGCATAATGCTGAGGTGTAGGACACCTGCATCGCTGATTTTCAGCCAGCACCGTCTGTGACTCACGGAGCGCTATACAAATATACTACATGCTAATAATTATTTATCTACTACTACATACATATGGTCATACATATATAAAGCTAATATTGTGGTAATGTGTTCAGAATAATCAATACGAAAAAGAGAAAAAGTTAACAAGTTGTAAAAGTTAAAGTGCTTTAGTAAAATAATTGTTTCTGGCTTTCGCTTGAAGGTGTACCTACCAGACGCTCCTTTCACAGGAGAAAGGAGATAATTCCAGCACTTGGACGCCGCAAACGCCTTTTGAATCTAACGTGGTGCAGATTACCAGCTCACGGGTTAGTTCGGTTCGTTATGGAGTTATAAGTAATAATTATAGGTCGAAAAATCTAAAAAAAAACAGGCTTTTATCAGTAACGCACTAAAAAGTATAGAAGACCCTCATCACTAAGTTATAGTATTGAACTTGTCAAAACAAAACAAATGAGTCCAAACTCGAGAGGTTTACTAGTAGTCGTTGAAGAGTTCCACTATCCACCTCCGGGCTCCATCGTCAGATCTGCTCGATGGTACCAAGTTATTGTATCGTGATCTAAGATTGACTTAAGAATTGACTTCTTAGATTTTATTACATTGTTTATAAGTTAGTTAGTTACAAGTGAAGCTAATAAAAACGTGTTAACCGTATAACTCCGTCAAAGGACATCATACAATAGTTAAAACTTAAACTTACAAGATTTAAACGGTTTTATTTAGCTTACGATGTTTGTGTCTTGTGTGGATCTTTAGTAACAGTAATGTAACCCTTCTGTTAACAGATCGATCTTAAATTCGGTAAGTACACATCTCTAGTTTTGATGACAATACAAATATGTATGTTCAGTATCATTGTAAATCCAAGATGGGCGCCGCCACAAAATGGCGGATTACATATTTTATTACAACTCCAATATGGGTATCAAATGAAAGGGCTTGACTAGTAGAATACAGGCGCCTCATTCGGGAACGCTAAGTGATTCTGTAGCGACTCGTAAGCTAGATCTCTCATCTCGCTCTTACGCATTTGGCGTCGTGCGGAAGAATGGAATGAGAAATCTGGCTTACGAGTCGCTACAGAATCACTTAGCGTTCCCGAATGAGGCGCCAGTACACTATGAAATAATTCCAAATCCAAGATGGCCACTACCACAAAATGGCGTACTAAGTACATTTTTAATTTTAATCCTCTCAATAGATATGGATATCAAATGAAAGGTCTTGACAAGTAGAATAGCGTACACTTTAGGATTTTTTAGCTTTTAATACATTATCTACATCATTATTGTTTCTTTACAAATAAAACGTAATAAAAAAATTAAGACTTATTTACGAGCATAACCATCCCGACACTCGCGCAGGTTAGATAAAGCGAAGTGTTGAAAAGCCGACCAGTCTTCACGTTTTGTTATGGGACCAGCAAGATCCCGTATGGTGGGTGAGTCGTCTAAATTGACCGTAAGTTGCGCATGCGTACGACCCACCCACGCCCGGTCGCGTAGCAACAGGTGGCAGCGATCCCCTGCGTAATAGCTGAACAAACCTCAGTGAATCCATTACACTGCTACTTACGCTTACCTAACAAAAACAACAGTTCCCTCAAGCCAGCAATGGAAATGCGTTGTTGGCGAAACCATTGCAATTTCAATTCGTGGTGCCGCGTCACATGTTTTTATTGCGAATCTTTTATTTAGTTCCAGCGTGTTTTACACGGGAAAGATGCATTAACATGCCATGCTGCACGATTTAATGGATGGCAAAACAAAATCAAAGACGAACTATGTTGAAAATGTAAATCGTTCTACGGTTCTGTAAATCTTGTTCGAGCGTTGCCTGAAATAAAAACCGACAAGTGCGAGTCAGACTCGCGCACGAAAGGTTCCGTACCATTATCTATAAAAACGGCAAAAACATCACGTTTGTTGTATGGGAGCCCCCGTTAAATATTTGTTTTATTTTAATTTAATTATTTATTTTTAAAGTGAATATAACTAAACATTCTGAGAATATTTCAAGCGTCTACCTGTTTTGCCGTTATCAATATCGAGCAAAAACGAGCAAAAAAATCACGTTTGTTGTATGGGAGCCCCTTAAAAGTTTGACGACGCGGTTAGCCTAGTTGGTAGTGACCCTGCCTCCGAAGCTAGCGGCCCGGGTTCGATCCCCGGTAAAGGCAAATATTTGTGTGATAAGCACGAATCTTAGTTCCTGAGTCTTGGATGTTTCCTATGTATTTAAGTATTTATTTATCTATATAAGTATGTATATCGTCGTCTAGTACCCATAATACAAGCCTTTAGAGCTTACTTTGGGACTAGATCTATTTGCGTAAAGACTGTCCCCTGATTATTAATTTAAAAAAAAACAAAACTGTTGCAAATAACGTTTATAATATAAAATCCTGAGAAAACTTACCATCCACTCAAACTTGTGGTCTCAACACGCGGACTCAATGCGGACGAATGAGCAAAATAGCATCTAGCAGAAAAATTACTGCTCCATAACTACCTTTGACTTGTGTGTATCTTCACAATATCTTAAGAACAATACCGAACAGCCGCTAGTCAGCAGCGTTATCAAAGGATCTTGCACGCTGGAGTCAGACAATGGGAACTTTTCTTACCCTCACAAGCGGAATGAAGTGGTTCGCAGACAGTGCTGATTACAATAAATTCTAAGAGTACGAAGTAGTATTACAAAGGGTAATTTTTGTTTGAATATGCATTTACCGTTAGAAGAGTAAGTTTTTAAGTAGTTTCTATAAATAGGGGAGGTAAGATTTGAACACAATTATCTAATAATAATACTTCTCAAAGACCGAAGCTTTCATGATGGCTATACAAGATCAAGTAATCGTCACTAAAAACTACCAGAAGCACATCATGCACAAACCAATATCCGATAATTGCCGACACTGCCACGCAAGCTCTGAAACCATCCAACACATTACCGGCGCCTGCCGCTCAATAGCCCAAGCTGACTACAAACACCGGCATGACCAAGTTGCAGCAATAGTTCACCAGTACCAAGCTTTCCAAAATAAACTCATAACGGCAAGTCTTTACGCACTAAACATGCATTCATCCACATATACACTCTTACAAAAAGCTGCCATCCTTAACACATGCCGAATAGTTCGAAAGTTTCCGTCCATTACCGCGTAATATACTTGTAGATAAGCACATGGCTTTGACCCGTGCCGTAAAACCTCTTTGGAGAGAAAGACATAGTTTAAAAAAGTATAATAATAATAAAGACATTTATTCAAAAAACATTTGACACAGACAGACAACAAGGAAAGCAAAGTAAACAAACAATAGACATACGAAGCTGTGCCAAACGGTGCCAAAGAGGGTGCCACTCAGCGTTATGCCGTGGCGAGCCTCGGCGCTGACTTTCAGTGGCCCCTAGGTGACGACACGAGCGACAGAGAACAATTCCTTTGTGTTTATCTCTATACTAAACACAAAGTTACCAAAGATCTTAAAAAACTAGACCTCAATGTAAGTTTTATGCTTTTATTTACTACCCGTAATTTATTACTTAAGAGGCTTATTACGATGATTATTTCAGTGAAATTGAGTGAAAATCGATCACTCAATTTCACTTAAATAATCGAAATAACCATGAATGTGACGTTATCCGCTCAGATTTGTAATGCGCCTCTTAATGTCAGACTAAGCTCAAGATGGACTGGATCTGGATGGACTGGTCTATCGCGTGCTGATGCACCTGCACCTGTGTATTAAATTAACCTAAATTGGATCCTCCACAATAGAATCCGGCGATGCGGGAAACCACGGTGGAAATGGCGAGATGAAGGTGATTATTTTAACAAGACAGCGCCTCTATTTTGGGAACGTCTAAGTGATATTGTAGCAACTCGCGAGCAAGATTCTCATCTCACTCTTCTGCACGATGCGTAATGCGTCAGAGCGGGATGCGAACTTCGCTCGCGAGTCGCTACAATATCACTTAGACGTTTCCGAATAGACGCCTTGGATTGAAATTAATTTATTCTATTGAACCATATTTTGTAACATTACAGTATAAACCGACGCGTTACAAAGATTCACTTAAAATTAACTTAACACTAGAAGGTGCCTGTCTTGTTATCTCTCTCACTCTCTTCCATTCTGTCACCAATCTCGTTATCCCTGTCACGTACAAATCACATTCGGGTGTGACGGCAAGCAGGGAGTTGAGAAGTACAGCCGCGCGGGGAACAGGAGAGTGCAGACCAAAATACGACCAAGGTCGACGTCACGCACGCAAGAGATTGCTCAGAGGTGTGTTCTCTTAAATGACGCTTCGTTCATGAACTCACCGGCGAGCCGTGAGTGCGTATAAACTACATGTTCGTGCGGGTCGTCGAACGTGGTCGTATTTCGGCGCAAGCGGCCACGGGTAGGCACTTAACTCCGCATAAGTAATGCTTAGGAGCGTGCAAGTCAATTTATAATAGGCGTATTTCCTGAAAAAATCTATTTAGTCCGTCATTTACATTATAAAAAAATATTGAACAAATATTTTTTCTTTTGTCAATTAAACAAAAAGTGACGAGGATATAGTGCGTTGAAGTTCCGCGTGACGTCACGACTTTGCACACTTTTTACCACTACAGTCGTATTTTTAATTAGACGAAGTCAATTGACGTTTACTGTGTTCTCAGTTGACGTTTACTGTGTCGATGACGTTTATTCTGACGGCTTCGTCTAATTAAAAATACGACTGTAAGTGCGTCATGAGCCCCGCCTCCCGAACTTTAATGCGCGTTATCTTTGTCAATTTTGATTGATTTGATAAAGCAAAAAATACGTGTTCAATATTTTTTGATAATCTAACTGACGAACAAATTTTTTTTTTTTTTTTTTTAAACCCAGGTAACATCCCTATTGTCGGACAAAAATAAGAGGCGAAATGAGTAAGGAGATTTGTTAGAAAATAACATAGCTGGATAGGGACGAGTTGAAAGATTGGAAGGAGACACAGACCAGAAGGCGACCTATGCTCAACATTGGGACATTCAGTTTATAATAACATTGATCTAGTTCCAAATTAGCATTCTCCTGTGCGATGGGTACCTACTAGACAACGATACGAATACTTATATAGATAAATATATACATATAGAGATACTAAGCATCCATGACTCGGGTACAAACAGTTGTGCTCATCAAACAAAGTTTTCCATTAGCGGGATTCGAACCCATTACCTCCGGCACACTAGGCAGTGGCACTACCACTCCTTATGTCAGAGATGTTAAAAAAATATATAGTATCTTTTAGGATAGTTGTTTCGTTTACTACAGTTCGTTAAAGGTTCAGGTAAATGTGCGGGTCTATATTGACTCCCATAAAATTAAAGTTCCGATTTCCACAATCCATAACGTTTTTGGTCATAATTATTACTAGTCATAATGTTGTTAGTCATATATTAATAGGAATAATTTCTGAGTTCCGATTTTCGCTGGTCATATTTGTTGAAAGTCATAAAAACTATATTCATAACTGTTTATGTCATAATGTATTATACTTCATAATGGTACAGGTAATAATATAACTTGTAATAACGATAATTACGTCTAAACTTTTTGACCATAACAATAATATACATAAAATTTAAATACCTAACTTGTGCAAGGACGAAAATTGCGGAGCATAAATTTAACTTAATTTAATTTTACTAAATATGGTTAGGTAATCCTCAAATTCATAATGTCTAACATTAAAAGACGAGAATCAAGCATAACATCTTACAACCGAGGAAGATTTTCTGCGCTGTTACAAAAAAAGACCTAACATCGAAGGCTAAGGCTTCCACACTCCAACTTCTTCAACATAACATTTTACAACCAAGCACGATACTTTCGAAATATTGAAAAATACCATTATTAATTTTAGACAATGAAACGGTATGGGTAAAAATAATTAGGACTTTAAAATATATAGCTTACAATATTTCTGAATAATAATCGTTATGCCTTTGTATGTTATAGATATCAATTTTATGACTTTTGAAAATTATAATGTGTAACAATATGGATTATTAACGTTAGAATTATTAAGGTTATGCTTTACAACTTTTATGACTTTCGATAAATATGAGCATAAATAATATGGGAATCAATTTCTGACTTTCGAAATTCGAAACAATAAGTTTATGGGTAACAAGGGGATCCCAAATGTGCTCTGCGCGTTCTAAGTATTTATCTTGACTCTTACGAAAGAAACAACAAAAACATAAGTATTTTAAATTCCGACTCAAAACTTCGTCCACAACATTTCTTGAAAACAAAACAATTTCTCATTTCTCAAATTGAATACAGCTAGAGCCTTAAAGGTCTCGCGAAGTCCAAGTCTTAAATGATTCTTGAGAGTTTAACGTTTCTTCAAAGTACTTTCTTTAACCTGAAAAGTTTTGTAAGTTTACTGTTAAACTGGGCTAAGTGAAGAGCCTAAAGAGTAATACTAAAGATCTTTGTATATCTGAATATCAGGATAGGATTTTTATTTCAGTTCTAGACGTTGCTATTTATTATTCTTGGAGGTTAATTGGGCCATATATGTGCCGCTTCGACCATTGCCGATCTATTGTGGCAGCCCTTCGGTTTGGCTAGTGCTGGCCTCGGCAGGGGTTGTCCGCTAGCGGCCCTTTCCACCGTGTGCTCAGACCCTTACCGTAAAAGCATCGGTTACCGCAATTCAAACGCAGATAATGTACATAACTTAGAAAAAGTCATTGGTACATGGCAACCGCTTGGATTCGAACCCGGACCTCACGCACGATCACGAGTCAACATCCGTAGCCATTAGGCCACCGATGCTCTTCAGACGTTGCTAATGTAAAAGTGCAGTTACACAAGCAACTTTTTTAAAGGCAATGTGTAGCCGGCAACTATTGGCTTCTTTCTCTAAGATAAGAACTTAGACTAAGACAGTTATAGTGACCGGCTATAAATTGCCGTGAAAAGTTTGTGTAACTGCACTTTTAGGCAGACGTGCAAAAATATGTAACGAAAGTTATTGAATAAATATTCACTATTTTCTTATGTTTATGCTCTAGTGATTGAAATGTGATATAAGCCACCTTTTATGCTTAGCGTCTAGAGCCTAGGCTATAAACATAAGTGCTAGTTTTCTCGGAACCAGTCGCACTGCGCTTGTGCGTCTTCAATAGTCTCCTAACTCGCTGGGCTCTAGGCGCCAACTGTGCCACCTGTCAGTGCATACGTGGCTTACAATATTTCTCCAAACACTCTTCTAATTTCAAACCCTCCAAAAATATGTGCTCACACAGACACACACATAGACATTAAAACGGGCTACAATATAGATATTAGTAGTGATAAAAGGAGCAACTCTTGAAAAATAAAGATACGCAGCAAAGGGCAAAGGAGCGGATGTGTCGGCCTCCGAGGCAGTTTCCGAAGTCTGATAACACACCTATAACACGCTACTCGACGCGACGTGACGCTCAACAATTTTTATCTCCAAAGGGCACTGTTACTGATCGCTGTTCGTGCAGGTATTGAAGACCCGAATATCATTCTGTATATCTTCATGATTATCAATATAAAATTGAAAGAGCTTCCTTAGAAGCCTAGGTTGGGTTCGGATTGGAACCAAACTTACCCGATCTCACTTTACCATTGAAGTATTACATTACACTAGAACAGACATCTCAAACAACTGACAGCGAGCGGGTATGTGCGCCGCGTCCGGCGGTGATCGTTTTCTTATAGGCGTTTGTGCCATTTGGCCTCAACAGGCTTTGCGAAAAATCAAGTTGAGGCGTCCACTCTAGTATACATAATTACTCAAAACACTTTACAAATAATGTAGACCTAAGGCTTCGTATTTACAGCCTAAATTAAAAATGTCGCTCGTCGCTGACGCAGCGCTGTAAACGTTAGAGAGACGCCCCACTTAAGATGATGGTTTGGAAAAGAAAACTTAAGAGAGCCTTTCGTGTATTAAATATTTTTTTCCACTTATGTAACATTGCTTGAACTGTATGACTTACTCGTACTTATTAATACAGTTTCAAAAGGGATTTATTATGTACTCTGGTTACTAATTCCACCGTCCGTGAAATTTTGCACTGTATGTTGGTGAAATAACCCAAATATGCTATTTGTTTTGGATTATTGGAAAACTATCATCTATGTATACACTACTTAATCATACTGCAAAATTTCACGAACGGAGGAATTAGTGTCATGGCCGAACTCCTCATTGACTAGCATATTATTCCGATTAACACGTAAGTGCGTCCAATTTGCAACGGTATCTCCTAAATTTAAGATAAAAATCGTCAAGCTCAATTTTTTTAGAATCAATTAAGCTATCAAAATCGAGTTTGACGTTTCTTACTTCAAGTTTAGCGAACACACTTTCAAATTGGCCCCACTGTATACATAGATGAATAAAAATTGTAACGCCTGGGGCCCTAACATGCCAGACACAAGGATAATTTAAGCCGTCTTATCTCTAAGTGCGTCTCTCTCACACTAGTGCCGACGAAAGAGATAGTCATAGAGATAAACGGGTTTAACTTATCGTTGTGTCCCGCATGTTAGGGCTGCTGAAGAGTTAACGCACTCTTGCGGCGTTTCTTCTCAGCAGATGTCACCTTTTGAAGCGCTCTGATGGATTCAGACATGTGAAAGAGCCCATGTGTCCTACTTGGAAAATAAATATTTTCTAATGCGAATTCGCTGAAAAGAGGAAAGCTAGCTTAAAAAAACCAATATTATATTTTAATTCCATGGCCGTATTAAAAAACCTAAAATATAGTAAAAATATGTTTAGTTTAGTACTATATCGATAGAACGCTCTTGCTCGCAGACGTCAATAGAAATGGTGATGGATCGCCGACAGCTATCTATTTAAACTTTTTATGGCATGCGTCCAACCGGAGACGCATTCACTTTCAGATATATAAGTATCTGTTTATATCTTTTAATCGATATCGATCCAAAATAAATAGCATTGGCAGTCTGTAGCTATCACAAATGAGGTCTCATTTCCTTTTCAAACATCTGCCAATTAATTGCAACGTAAATGTTTTGTTATTAATTATGTGAAACGATTAGCCATAGGAAAATATATATTGTAGAAATGTATATAATCATTACTTTCCTCACTATGTCAATGAATATATATAAAATAGTACCGTGGTGACTCACTTACAGATAACGCACAACCTAAACGGGTAGTCCGAGAGGTTTGAAAGGAGGAGCCATTCCTCGAGTACCTTAGAGGTGCACTAAGGAGGGATTTTTTTAAATTCCATCCCTAAAGGAGTGAAAATGGGTGATAAAGTTAAGTTTGTTGCTCCACGTTTCAATTCAACGGAGAAATATAGTTCTGGTTGATTATTTAAAACCGGTGTAAAGTGTGGCATAATCCTAAGTCTAATGTACAACTTAATATTTCACCTTTAAGAGAACTTTTGATAGTTTTTTGTTTGAAATGAAAATAAGAACTTGCATATAAATCTAGATAAAGACTACTTTATTATTCGCGCTCTTCTGTTCTCCGCTGAGATTTGAATCCTATTACTTGAATTTAATTAAGAATGAGTAAATATTTATAGCAATGGCTTGAAAATTCGTGTTTACGATGTTTCTTTTTAGGGTTTCGTACCTAAAAGGTAAAAAGGAACCCTTATTGTGAGACTTCATTGTTTATCTGTCTATCTGTCTGTGTAGGTCACAGCCATTTATCTCAGCAGTTACTAATAATGTTATATTATGAACTTGAAGCCCCCATAATTAAATTGCGCGAATAAAATGTTTAAATATATTTGAAATTTTATTGAAAAAGAGGGCCAAAGAAGTAAGTCAAATTTTGAAAGCCAAGTATAATATACTTAATAGGGTCAGACACCGGCAGCGCGGATTATCAGCCAGTACCGACGGTGACTCATGGAGCGCTAGATAAACATACTACATACTAATATTTACATTCAATTACTTGGATGAACATACATATCACGTACATTTTTTGTTTTTATTTCAATTGACTGACAAACGAGCTGACGGCCCACCTGATGGAAAGTGGTCACCGCCGCCCATGGACATCTGCAACACCAGAGGTGCTGCCAATGTGTTGCCAGTCTAGGGAGGATGGGGAATGGGGATGGGATGGGGATGAGGGAATAGGCAGCTTTTACTTTACGCCGATATTCTGTGAGAGTGTGATAATGTGTTCATAAAACTGAAGACTAGTGGTGTGACTTTCAAAAGTGCGCAGCGGCTGATCAGCTGGTAAACGAGTGACTATATATAGACTATGAGTATTTAAGTTTGTAATACGTTTCTCAAAACAAAATTATCAAAGACGATCACAAAAGGAACTGCATGGCAAACGGCTCCGGTCGCTAATTGCCGAACGGGCGCCGGTCGCCGGAAGCGCCGGATCTTACCGCTCTCCGGTCCGGCGCGTAAACAGCCTCAGGGGATCTACTTTAAAGTACTAAATTCGGAACTTCGAGTGTCTTCGTACCTTTCTTACGAATGTGTGACGCCTCGAAAGCAAAAAGGGTATCATTAGATGAAGTTTGAACTTCGTTTTCGGAGTACAGCTTACAGATTTGGTAGTACTTCAAATGTAGGCTTGATTAAAGCTGGTTTGTTGGATGGAATCTATAATCATCTATTAAATGATGAACAAAATCGCGAAAGAAATTGTAAAGGCTCTTTTAAAGAGGGCGAGAAAATTACATTGACAAATTGGAATAAACAATATTTCATTGACCTTTGAACGGTGGATGGCACACTGAATGCAGCATTACAGCACACTTATACCATAGTTTAGAGCGTATTGTAGGTACGTACATAAGATTTAAGATTATATCTTTTATAAATGCGGGTTTTCTTTGAATACGGTCTGCGTTTGAAATTTACATCATCGTAATCATCATCATCAGTCCATACTACTCTACTGCTACTACTACTTGACGTGATTCTCTACCGTGCGCAGCGGCTGATCAGCGATGAGGGACATAAATTCAAATTTAGATCGAATGACTTTTGGACCTGGCCACAATAGCACGACACGACATCGTGAACATGAAACGGCGCGGCGCCGTGGCACGGCACGTTGCCGCACCGTCGGTCCATGGCGCCGCTACAAAACCAGGGTACGGCGTGCCGTAAAACATTTCGTCGCACACACCTTTATAGGTATAGAAATAAGGGCGACGTGCAACGGAATTTTTCACGGTACGGCGCCGTACCGTGGTTATGTATGGCGACGACCGCACACAAAACTCTTTAAGGGCGTTTGAGTACTAAAAAAAAACGAGTCGGAACAATGCAAACCGATTTAAATTTCGTTATCACTTGTCGAACGTTTCCAAATACGCTAGCTACCGCTTACTTAAGATTACAACTCACATTATAATGTCGAAGTGAACAGTTTTTCATTCAATTCGCACTACATATATGACCACTCAAGTGTGTAAAGTAACGGTTAAGTAGCGAATTTGGCTAACATGCAGCAGACGCAGCCGACGCCGAAAGACGTTCACGTCATTGCAGTACACAAACGCCCTAAACGTTTGAACAGAGAAGACACTCCTTTCCGGCTCTATGTTTACGGTTTTAAGTGGCCATTGCGGAGGCGTTTATGAGAATACCACACGATGACGTCAGTTTTCAGTTTAATGAAGGCTGTCGCGGGTTAATTTGTTGTTTGTTAAACGATAATTAATTGTAGTGCGTCGTGTTACTAGGGCTTTATTTTGCAGTGTGCGTCGTCGTGTATATCGAATTACGTGTTGGCAATGATGTTAATTAATATAACATCGTGCCACTATCGTGCAAAGAGTGTAGAGAAAAGTTTAAATTGTATATTTAATTTAAGAACCGCATTCGGTAAAAAAAAAACCTTTTTACAACTAAGTAAAGTATTTACCGATTGTTTGTTTATTTCTCATTAACCTTTTGACCGCCAAGCATGTCTGAGAAGTAACACGAATTTCAACTTTAAGTAAAGGTAATGAAGGACGGTTGTGTCAAATGTTAATATTTGGTAAAAATATTCAAGTTGGAAGTGAATGGAATAAAATTATTAGTTGCTACAGTACTTTAATTACGAGAATATAATACTCGGACATTGAATTTGTTGCTGGAGGATTTCAAAAGCTCATAGTTTTTTTTCATAGCTCACAAACAATCCCCAAAAGTATTCCTTTGACAAAAATATCCTAAAATGAACTAAATGTGTACAAAAGAGCGCAGACTGGGTTTAGGTTTTTAAAGGTGCACTCAAAGTCTACTGGATTTGTTTTTGCTCCATAAAATTGTAATTTAATATTCAGAAAAACTCTTGCATATAACCAATTATTTAAATAGATCTGGCATAAAATTGCGGACGAATTTTTCTTTATTCGTGAGGCGGGGTTTATTTTTAGGGTTCCGTACCTCAAAAGGAAAAAGGAACCCTTATAGGATCACTAGTGTGTCTGTCTGTCTGTCTGTCTGTCCGTCTGTCACAACCAATTTGCTCCGAAAGTACTGGACCGATTGAGTTGAAATTTGGTATTAATATGTAAGTTGGTGACCGCAACACGGACGCGTGACGTAAATATATGAATTTTAAACATAGGGGCCACTTTTTGGGAGTAAACTAGAAAATTCAAAAAAAAAGTTATGCCACGTATATCGTGTGACAAATCAAATTAAAGGGCTTATTGTGAGGATCTTAAATATATTTTCTTTTGAATTTTAAGTAAAATCTTTTAGAAGTTATTCAGGAAATTAGGCGAAAAATGACCATTCCCCCCCCTTATTTCCGAAACTACTGGGGCTACAATTTTGAAAAAAATATAGAAAATAGATCTTTGCCTATAGATTACAGGAAAATCTATAAGCAGTCTATGTATGGTATTTAAGGTAACCTAGTAAATTTCAGATAATCATGTACGGAACGGAACCCTCTCCACGCGAGTTTAACTCGCACTTGTCCGGTTTTTTATTGAATAAAAGTTGTACAGTGAACCCTATTATTTTATTTGATTTGATGCTAGCTCGAAATCATTTTAGATAATGCTTTTAGGTGAGGCCGCTATATTAATGCTGAGTAATAATATTTTTTGGCACAAAGACATACTGGGAATTTTACTAACACTGCGTAACTAATATTCAGTTTCTATTTTATAGTTAGTCCTTAAACAAGCAACGGTGTGCATTGGTTTAAACAGTATTGATAATATAAACCGAGAAATAACACAAGATGATGCAAGTCAAATTGTCATTTTCAGCACTGAAAAAAAAAATGTTTAACCAAACTGCTTCGGTTATTTCATCATTAACCATAATTTGGTAAGGCGTTAATAAAGTTAATTTGATTTAACAAACTGGTTTATCTATAAAGAACAAAACTGAAGGTATGGTAATGCCTTAGTTATGTAGTCACTTTTTAGGCTTTCTAGGAAAATTGAAAAAACCATGTAAACTTCCACCGAAAATTGTTTTGAACGAGATCTAGTAAGTAGTTTTTTTTTAATACGTCGTAAATCACGGAACCTATCATGAACGAGTCCGACTCGCACTTAGTCGCTTTTTAAAGTTACAGATGGACGAAAGTTTCGTCACATTTCTAGGGTAGTAAGCTCGCATAACGATATCTCTATCTCAATCTTACGTATGAATGCTTCCTGTGCCATAGCCAGAGATAACCCATCGTGAAGAGGGGCCAATATACAGTAGGTACAGACGTGTGCTTTTTTATGACTCTTACGCCATTTAAAAACGTTTATTCGACTGTGATTACAAAAAAGCTGTTGCGTTTGGTTTATTATTTAAACTAAGGCTTGGTATTATAAAGATCTCTTCGATCACATTTCAGTGACGATTGTCAAAAATTGTTGTGCGTGTGTTGCCTTAATGTTGCAATGATTCGTTGTATAACTCGGTGCTGAATAAAAGTATTCTAAAGGATGTAATTAAAACTTAATACGGGTTCCGCGTTTTCCGTGAGCGCATATTTTAATTTTACTATCTCCGTAGCACGCGTTCGGATTGCAGCTAAATATTTAACGTGGCCGCGTCGTTGGCTTTAATGAAAGCTTTGTGCTTGCGAATATGAAAGCTGAGTAAAAAATTGTATGCTACAAAATTGTACCTACTATATACTCCTTAGAAGTTTCTTTATAGAGCACATTATGGAACAGGAGCCAGACGCTGCCACTCTTACAGTATTGTGGTCTCGAGTGTGTAATGTTGATATAACTCATTCCTCAGCAAGGCCTCTCGCCGGTCTACCGGGTTTTATATTACACCCATTTTTACATTATCATCTTTGACAAGGTAATGTATTGCTTTTTTCAGGATCATACACTACGCGAACCCGAGTTCATTTTTAAGAATATAACGTTGCTTTTGGGAGGACGACGACATCATTCGGGTTAAGGAATTTAGGGATGTGATCCTCTTAGATCAAGCTCCGTTCATGAACTCACAGGCGAGGCTTACTTGCCCAGTCAGTGCATATAAACTAAATATCCGTGCGTGTCCGACTTTGGTCTTTTTAGGGTTCCGTACCTCAAAAGGAAAAAAAACGAACCCTTATAGGATCACTCATGTGTCTGTCTGTCTGTCTGTCTGTCCGTCTGTCTGTCCGTCTGTCTGTCTGTCCGTCTGTCACAGCCAATTTGCTCCGAAACTACTGGATTGATTGAGTTGAAATTTGGTATACATATGTAAGTCGGTAACAGCAACACTGACCCGTAAAATAAATTTATGAATTTTAAACGTGGGGACCACTTTTGGGGGGTAAATTAGAAAATAAAATAAAAAAGTTATGCAAACTATATCATGTGACATATCAAGTAAAAAGGCTTATTGTGAGGATAATAAATATATATTTTTTGGAATTTTAAAATAAATAGTTTGGAAGCTATTTAGGAAAATAGGCGAATATTTACCATTCCCCCCCCCCTTATTTCTGAAACTAAAGGGCCTAAAATTTTGAAAAAAATACAGAAAATAGTCTTTTACCTATAAATTACAGGAAAACCTATTACAAGTATATGGTAACGAAAAGAGTAAAGTTTTAATTACGTATTAATTAGAACTTTAAGACACCCAAACACACAGCAATACGTTCTCCTGCGATTATCACACATTTTTCAATCATTTAGCGGTGCCGAAAAGCCGTGACGCGCGAACCTCGTGCGGTGTTAGCCCCGTCTGGCGCACTGATAAACGGGTTTATTTTTGTTTAAGTGTGCGTGCGGCGACGCATAGATACTTTGGCGCACACATACAAGCCGCGCGCGGTGCGTTTGTATGAAGATAACTTACTTCCCATCTTTATACTATGGAGTTGCGATGAAGCCGAAGAAGGTGGCGGGTCATATAAATAATGGGGAGAGAAATGAAATGAAGCCTTTTCAACGCGATAACAAGCAACACGATTCTTCACGTCGTTTGCTTGCACGTCTTCGTATATTTTACGCTCGCCGTAAACGTCCGTTTTATATAGCCGTTACGGGAAAATGTGCGGAGATTGCAAAGGTTTGATAGATGATTACACTGTAGCGCCGCTCGTGTCGGCGGAGTTGAGCTACAAATCGAATAACGAGTCGTATCGAAGTATCCAAGTTTTAGAAGCAAGAGAAAAAGTGTGACGAATGAACTTTGAGAAGTTCTCGCCTGCAATGTTTCACGTTTTGAATGGAAAAACGATGAGTTTTCCACGATGGTTAGTTTCCACATAGGTATCTTGGTTTAGCCTAGGGTTGTTTCTTATGAAGTGCGTGGTTTGGAGACTTAAAAGCAAGTATTGATTACAATTACGATTATAATAATATACCGAAAAATATAAAATAATACGTCATACGGTCACGAATAGCGTATTGGAAGTCGTGAGTATATTGAACGGTATTATTTCTCCGAGGAGTGAACCCAAATGAATCCTATTATCTAAACATATTATAAAATCGTAAAATGGAAAGATACATTGAAGATAACAATGAAAATAGGCTATGGAGAGCTTAAGAACAGCAACAGAATACATCCTAATGGTTTTTGAGATTCATGTCTGTTTGTCTGTATGTTGGTTTATCTGTTTGTCTGATTGTCTGAATCTACGAGCGCGATAAACTTTAAAACTACTGGAGGGATTCCAATGCGGTTTTTGATATTGTATTAAGGGTGATTTCAGGCAGAATGCTAGAGCGGCGTAAAGGCGTTTGCGCAAGTGTGCGTCGCGTTGTCGCGGCGTCTTCGTTCGATGATCCCTACGCCGACCAAACGCGCTCTAGAATATATAAGATAATCGAAGTGCATACGAGTATGTAGGTATTGTGTAAAATTATACAGCGTTTTTCTCTATTACACCAAACGACAATCAGCGACCTAATGTACTAGTATCCCGTAGGAACGGTGTCATGGTCGCTACAACTATAAATCTTACGCACTCGGAAGGCGGAAGCACCCAAATCAGGGAAGAGAAATGAAACATTTCGGGGCAAGCCAAGCAGAATGAGACGCTCGACGCCAGTCCTGAGTGCTAATAATACTTATAATACGGGCCAGGAAAAGGGGTCACGTCTTTGTAAGTGTCATTAGCAAATTGCTGCAATCACCGACGTGTTAGCACCCTGCGGCATAGAAAACCCATTTGTGTCAGTATGAACATATCTTCGAGCTTTTGCCGGCAAGTTAGGGCATCACGTCTCAGATTTGTTTGGAAGTGGAAATTGATTTTCATTTGTAAGTTAAATACAAGGGCGGGTTTAACTTTGACTTTGACTTTGACTTTACGTTTTCTTCGTACAGGCCAAAACTATGCCTATAACAAAAAAATCACAGGCCTCAGGGTCCTTAACTTTCAGGAACAGCAGGCGACAGTTCTGAACCTAAACGTGTGTATGACTCACAGAGGCGAAGCGTGATGGTAAGCCGGTGCATAATTTCTTAACTCAGAGATTATTATTATTATTAATTACTTCTTGTATTAACATAAAAATTGCATATTAATTTTTTTTATGTAAATACAAAATTTAATGAGTTATAATATAATGTTTAGCACGAGAAATGATACACCGGCTTACCCTCACGCTTCGCCTCTGATGACCCATCTATCTGTAGCATTGCCATACGTCCGTCACCGTACTTGAGTATCGAGTCTCGTATTGTTTATTGTTCTTTTTTTGTCCCGTATTTTATCAAAATACGTGTAAAAGGCCGTCGGAGCCAGGCAGCACGACAGAGATTCACGGCTGCAAGGTTGCACGGTGAGGGGGCGGTGGGGGCCGGTCCTCGCGGCGTCCATCAAAGCGTTAATAGACGATCGAACATGGTGCGGCCGAACCAACACATCGTACGGTGCGCTCGTCACACCACACTACCGCTCCGCACCACAGACCGTCCAGTCAGCGTCCGTTCGAACCAAGCGTACGGCTAATAATAATAATGTGCGGTGGAGTGCTCGCCACACGATCGAATATGGTCCGGAGCGCACCAAGGTCGCGGTACGAATCGCACCATGTTTGATCGTCTATTAACGGTTTCAGATTGGCTCAGAGTGTGACTGCTTATTGTGGTATAATTTCGCCCGGGTGGATTGCTGGGTGTGACTATATAACCTCGTAAGGGGTCGTCCACAAACGTAACGCAATTTGGAGGGAGGGGGGGGGGGGGTCTGGCCAAGCGTTACGGTCCTGTTAAGTTGGAGGAGGGGAGGGGGGGGGGGTACAAGGTTGGCGTTACTTCACGGTTTTATAATATTGCACAATTAATGTAAACTCAAGAAATTATAATTATATTATTAAGAAATGGAACCGAAATACGTTCATAGATGATTATACTTTGCCCAATGTATAAAGAGCGCCGAATTACCAGAATATTAGGCAAAAACTTTTTACAAAGCACCTGTTACGTAACGGAATGGAGAGGGAGCGGGGAGTCCCGACTAAGCGTTACGATCCTGTTACATGGGGGGAGGGGAGGTGGTCAAAAATTTGAGAATTTTGCGTTACATCATTTGTGGACGACCCCTAAATCCCCTTGTACTTTATTTAGTACAAATTATTGTAACTCATTAAGACCTGGTATATTGCTTGATTTGGTTCTAATTTCAACTTTGTCGTAATTGATTTAAGATTAAGAACTACTTCCGTAATTTGTTCTTATTTAAGTACACTGGGACGAAATCACTATAGAGCATTAAAAATGCTAGGACTTACGAGGTTGATAATAAATCGTTACTACCAACATTTTTGCACGTTTATTTATTTGGCACTAAAACGTCCCGTATCAAGCCCGTTTAATTATGGCAATCGTATACCTATATTACCTATCTGGGCGACCGAGCTTCGCTTGAAATCTTAATTATGCCTAAGAACCCTGATAAGCCACTGAATGAATTGCTAGGTTAGCCAGATGAATGAAAATTACAAAACGTCCAAATTGATGCAAAAGTTTTTAAGATAATCGTGCAGATATATACAAAAACATTGACGGTCTCTTAAAGTGCGGTTACCCGAGCAACAATTTTACGGCAACTATAATGCATCTTCCTCTAACGTACGAAGTTAGAGTTAGACAGCTGTAGTTGCCGGTTATAAATGTCCATGAAAAGTTGCCCGTGTAATCAGGCCTTTACGGGCACAACACGGACTTACATGGTTTTGGATCAAATGAGATAAAATTAAGTGTAAGTAAAATTAATGAGGATGCCTTTTATTGCGTCAAGTCTGTGTTTAATTTGGGCCAAGTAAAATATCTTGCAAAGGTTTCGATGCGTATTGTTAACGAAATAGAGAACTATATACATTATGTACATATATCTATAAACAAGAGCCCAGGAGTAGTTAAAATCAAGTATTAATTCAAGATTTACCTACGCATTCACAGGTGAAGCCTTAGGTGAACCTTGAATTAAATATTAAATCACTATTCGCTCGAGGTAGGTTTATATTACATTGTTAAAGATAATATATTATGTACTTGGTATCAGATGGACAATATTGATATATTCAGAGTATTCAAAACAAGTAGCGTGATCGCTCACTATGGGCCTCATAAGAAGGCTCAAGATCACCCAAAGGGCGATGGAGAGGGTTATGCTCGGAGTATCAATGCAAGATCGAACTAGAAATGAGAAGTTCCACAAAGATTTGTATGTAACCGACATAGCCGATGTGGTCAAAGAGTTATTGAGTGGCGACCGCGTACTGGAAGGCGTAGCGTGGGCTGACACCACGGTGGACTTGTCAGTCCACTTGATGAAAAGCTGCACAGAATCGCTCGACGTTGCGATCATTTGGGGATGCCTATGTCCAGCAGTGGACGTCTTTCGGCTGAAATTATGATGATCGCTTTGGTTTGGGATTAAAATTGACCTTTCTTACATATAAGGGAGCGTTTAAGTATTACGTAACGAATTAGGTGAGAGGGGGGGTCTTGTAAAACGTTACAATGCGTTACAGGGGCGGTAGGGGGGTTTGAACTACGCGTTACGTAAAAATTTTTCTAACCTTTCAGAACGGTCGCGTAGTGAGATTCTCTCACGAATTTGTTAAAACGTTTTTTTTCTCAAAATTTGAAATGGAATGACCACTTGAAATTTTTTTAGGTAAAAATGGTCATTTGGTCGTTATGTAACGTTTTCCTAGGGGGGAGGGGGGGTACAGACAAACGTTACGGCGCGTTACATGGGCGGGAGGGAGGGTCAAAAATCTCCAAAAATTGCGTTACATAATACTTGAACGCTCCCTAAGGCAGGATCATGTATAGCTCTACCTATCCTATAGGATAAGCTATCCGAAAATCGTACTAACCAAAGAATGTATTTTCATTGAATTGGAATTTTTGATTTTAAAAACTGCTAGATTTTTTTAAGCCCTTCAAACTGAGTGCCAGATGTATCAGTCGACTGACAACAGCGATACGTCACACCGATCCCTCATCAGGTGTGTATTTACAGATAAGTCACTCCTGGGAAAACTATAGCATCGCACATTTCTCTGTGAGACTAGTCGTACTTTTTTCAGTGACACGTTAATCACGGAAGCTTGGCATTTGGATATCACCGTGCTAGTTCTATAAATGTCTTACATTCGAAAAACTTCAATGATTTACTAAGAATAATTACAGAGGTGTTGACTTAAGGCACTGATAACAGGTGTCTGACACCACAGCATTATGCTGAGCCAGTGACCGATTCACTGCCGCAATGACACACATGCCACGTTTATTCTGTATTATTTTGTTGTATTTTTATTATTGTGTGTCTTTGTGAAGTGAATAAATGTCTTTTCTTCTTCTTCTTTCTTCTGATAATACCTAAATCGGCTTTAGTTAAACAGCATTTTAACGAAATCTATTTGATATGGCAAAGCGAAAAAAATATATATTAATATTCTTTATATAATTGAAAACCTTGCTGATTCAAAACCAGGATTTGATCAAATCGATTCGATAAAAAAAATCGTGAAGTTACGTCTGAAATTCTCTTTAAATAGTTCTGTTATTTTTTTAACTTATGGGTCTATAATTAATAACACTGTTACATCACGCTCGTACTAAAAAAATTGCTGATTTGCTGAGTGTAGTACTTATATAATTAATCAGTTTTTGATTTTCTTCATACAAATAACCGCACAGTGCTTCTCGTTCACTCCGGTGCAAACAGACAGTGACAGATCACTCAAGGTCATTGGCAGTTGTCAGCGTCTTAAATCCTCAGAAAAGAGCTTTTTCCAAATCTTAGTATTAATTCATGAATATCAATGGTTGTATGTTGCTTCACTTTTTATATTGATAAAGAATATTACTAGTAAGCCATTACGAGCAATACGGATACTGAAAAACACTGCAAAAACTCAATATCGGCGACGCAGAAATTCAATTTCATTTTAATATCGCACGCCTGGCGCATGTTCGAACATATCGCTATCATGTCACGAAAATCTCACTTTAAATTCTCCAATACCCTCTCCCGACTTCAGGCCAGATAAAGTGGTCTAATCCATAAATGTCAACACCAGACATTCGGGACACCAAACGGATAGCGTCAGATATCGGAGGCCTACCGAAAATTGCGTTGTTTATTTGGGTGCCGCCTCTAGAGTTTCCGATAAGGGAAAATGTCTGAAAATGCTCGAAAGTCCTTTGAATAGCGAGTGCTTTGAGTACTCCAATGGTTCTTTATGTGTTCTATTTTCAAAGGCAGTTCGTTTGTGTAGTGTTTGCCTTTTAAAAGATACGTCGTCCTTTTTAGGGTTCCGTAGCCAAATGACAAAAAACGGAACCCTTATGGATTCGTCATGGCTGTCTGTCTGTTGTCCGTCCGTATGTCACAGCCACTTTTTTCCGAAACAATAACAACTATGCTGTTGAAACTTGGTAAGTAGATGTATTCTGTGAACCGCGTTAAGATTTTCACACAGAAATAGAAAAAAAAACAGTAAATTTTGGGGGTACTTTAGAACTGAAACTTAAAATTTATTTTTTTATCAAACCCATACGTGTGGGATCTGTGGATAGGTCTTCAAAAATGATATTGAGGTTTTTAATATAATTTTTTCTAAACTGAATAGTTTGCGCGAGAGACACTTCCAAAGTGGTAAAATGTGTGTGTCCCTTGTAACTTCTAAAATAAGAGAATGATAAAACTAAAAAAAAAAAATATGATGTACATGACCACGTAAACTGCCACCGAAAATTGGTTTGAACGAGATCTAGTAAGTAGTTTTTTTTAATACGTCATAAATCACGGAACCCTTCATGGGCAAGTCCGACTCGCACTTGGCCGCTTTTATTCTATCAAGTTTACATAGATTAGCGTTACATCGTAGCTTCTTTTCTTCTTTTTACTCATAGGTACTAAGTGTAAGAAGAACAGGGCCTCAAGGTAGAGGTATTTATTTGCTTTATCTGTACTTTACTTTCCGAAGTTAACATTGAAAAGAAAGACACAAAACAACGCGACCTTTCGTTACCATGGTAACAAACGATCAATGTCTGTGTCACTTAGAACAGTATGGAATTTAATTTTTGGTGTAAATGAAGTTTTAACGAAACGAGCACACCATTCCCAACCATGTCAAACAAAGTTCAAAACTTTGGTTACGGTTAAACGTCTTTTACGGAGCTCAATTTACAAACCCAACGTTTGTGATCATAATTAAAAAGCTCATGAAACAACATCATACCAGGGTACATAGGGTGTAGCGGAGAAACAACGCGCTCGGAGCGTTTATTAATAGAAGTAAATAAAGGGTAATTAGGAAAACAAATGAACATTCCTATCAAGTACAGGTTCTACATACATACATACATACATACATAAAATCACGCCCGAATTCCCTAATGGGGTGGGCAGAGCCACAAGACTACTTAACTTGTGGCCACGTTCGATCAATTAGTCCTAAGATGGTATGCTGAACCGTATGTTGACAGGTGATCAGCCCATCGCCCATACAGATAGTCCACCATGTTGGAGAGGACCCGTCCCTTAGTCGACTTTTACGACATGCCAGGATGATAAGCATCTGCACGCATTCTATGCTATTTCCTCACTCCCAGTGCAGCAGAGGAGTTGAGAGGAGTGTACAGGTTCTAATGGTTAAATAATTCAACACTATTTCATAAGCTAATGAACGTTATAGGAAACTATGTGCAGTATAGTTTGCAAAGAAACATATTTTTGGAATGTTTTTCTGTTTTACAACTTGCGGAAACATCAAAATAATCACCGGCAGCGTCAGCGTAAACCAGAGCCAAACCAGTAAAAAAAGCGGTTGAGGAAACCAAGACAATAAAAATGCTTTCATCTAGGGCTCAAATCTAATTAGTTCCAATCTAGCCGATAGTATCTAGCAATAAGATCGAGCAGTAACATACTGGTTCAAACCGATTACCTTCGACCGGGTCTGATCGAATAGTCCGGGTAAATATGGCCGCACAAAGTGTTTTATTTACCCGGCTTAAGGACTGCGTACACAAGAGACCGGGCATGGCCGGCGATTAATAGAAATATCACTGTTTGTGCGTATGGCTTTTAGTAGCCCTGACCTTATTTTACGGGAACGGTCAGAGTACACCTAGAAAATTAGTTCAGGCTTGTATTTATGGGTTACATATACATTGCTAGTAATACCTGATTCTTTTGAATCGGTAATCTACAATCTTGTAGTCAATTAGCATTTTAGCCTCGATTATAACGGGCCAACATATTCGTAACATAAATATTGACAAGCGTTAACATTGATTGATACAAGTTACGGGTCATGGGTAATAAAAAATGTTATGTGACTTGGAGATATGAGAAGCTAAAATATATTCGACCAGTATACGGAAAACGTAATTGTTTTTGTGTTGTGGCCAGATGGCCAAAAAATTTAATGCCCCATCCGGCGTTTATTGTAGCTCCACGAAAACTTATTTCCCTATTTGGCCCTGGATTTTGACCCTAGAAGGTTGAATTGGTAAAAAAATATTTCCAGGCGTAGGTTTTGACTATTTTCTTAAAATATGTACATCGAATAGAATATAGTTTTTAATTTCATTAAGTAAATCTTAAAAGCATAGTAATAATAACGTATTGTTAAAACATACACACCAATTAAAAATATTTAAAAAGCATAATTTTAGTTACAGTATAGAGGAACATTTGGGTAAAATCTGTGACATACATACATACATATATCACGCCTGTTTCCCAAAGGGGTAGGCAGATACCACGGATTTCCACCTGCTGCGATCTTGACACACACCTTTGCCTTCGTCTACTCTCATTAACTTCAAAAAAAATACTGTGAAGAGTTTGTAAATAGTCCTTTGCTCTCAAAAGTATATAGTGTAAAATTGTGTAGTGAATTAATATTTAATATTTTTCCTCTCACAAAATGTTTCGCACAAAAGTTATATTGATCCAAAATGAATGTGCGATCCCTTTTAATAAGTGCACATTAATCAGGAGAAAATTTGTTAAAACTTCCTTGTCCTAATAAATTATTATTCTCCTTCCAAATTATGTTTGTTACGAGGCATTATGGTGTAGCGAAGTTTTCCTAATAAATTACCGAAGAATGCGAAATATCAGCCTCTAAATCATCTGATAATACACAGTTTTGTTTTTATTTGTTTTTATTCGTTTTGCTTAAGATAAGAGAAATATGTTTTCTAATTTAGTAAGTGTTTGTTCGGACGGGAGGGACTTACTTCATATCGGATTTAAAATCAAGATGTTCCGAAAAGTTTTAAAACCCGAATGACGTTAATTCTCCGGTATTATTTACAACTTCAATCCAGTGTGATGAGAATAGTAATGGAGCAAACCATGAGAAATAGTTTATATGCATTGGTAAATTTCAATCATACCTTGCCGTCTCAATTTTTGCTGTTCCCATTCGAATTCTGGACTGATACACAACAACGCAAAATAATTCAAAACTGAAAATTGTTTCCAACTTGAAATCGTGTAAACCTTTCTACTTAATTAAGCGATTTAATTTATTAAATCGATACCCAGCATATTCTCGCGAAATGTTTACAAAATCGAGATTTTATTTCGTAATTATGATGTCCGTCGTCACCACGAAAGGTTGCAGCTGAGAATCGGTGCTGTGGCCCCCGGTGCAGCATATGCTGAGAGGCAACTTTTTTGACGTCGGGCAATGACATCTTTCGTCTGTCGCACATTTTTTTTGTTTCCTTCTTAATTTTTTGAGGATATTGTTGTTCTGTCCGTCAATTTTTTTTTTTTATTTCCAATAAGTCATAAGAACGTGACGAAGTCTCCAGCCAACGGACTTGATGACACCAACCCACGTTTTTTGAATGTTTTTCTCCCTGACGCTGGTAATTAGCACTTGAGACTACGTCTTTTAAGAAAAAGACATTTTCTCTCAATTGCCCTTGTGTAGGTTGTAGGTAATAAGAGTTTGTTAAAATATTGGAGACTTCACTTTTTATTGCAAACTTTTATTCAACTTCACCTGTCAGTTGACCTGGCGCCTCATTCGGGAACGCTAAGTGATTCTGTAGCGACTCGTAAGCCAGATTTCTCATTCCACTCTTCCGCACGACGCGAAATGCGTAAGAGCGAGATGAGAGATCTGGCTTACGAGTCGCTACAGAATCACTTAGCGTTCCCGAATGAGGCGCCTGTTTGTTAATTAGTATAGTTACCTTAATGCAATGAGGGACTTTAGATTACAAAATTTGCATGACCAAATTAGGTCTTAATGTATGCAACTCCATCTTATATTTTGACATCTTATGTACTTTATTTATAGCAACTAAATATATTTCGATTTCTATTTAAATTCGGAAATTAGATCAAAATTTGTAAACCTTACTTGTAAATGTGCCCTTACTTGGAGCATTCGCCTATAATGTAACGTTGCCGAGTCGAGCATTACATCGGAGAACCGAGCATTACAGTGCCCAACCTGTAATGTTACAGATTCGAGCATTACATTGGTGAGGGAAGAGAACCGAGCGTTACAGTGCGTAGTGATGTAATGTAATGCTCAAAATCGAATCTAAAATGTTACATTACAGGCGAATGCTCGTTAAGTCAGGGGACAGTACTGTAATGTAATGCTCAAAATCGAATTTGAAACGTTACATTACAGGCGAATGTTCCAAGTGAGTGAACACCTTTACATTTATCAGGTTTACAAATTTCAATCAAATTTCCGAATGTAAATATATTTATTTAATATAGCAATATAAGCTATATCAAAGTCAAAAATATACGTTTTAATTTTCGTCAACACGAAAATGTTTATAATTAAATATATATCTCTGAAAATTATACAAGTTTAATTTCTGAAATCTTTTAGAAAATCACGCTCAGTTTATAAGTTCCAATATGGAAGAACATAAATCTATTTTACACGAGTTGTATGTATTTAAGAATGGAAACCGGAGCCCAAATATATCGTAAGTTTTTACAGCTCTTTTTCATAAAATGGTCACGTATTTATGCTACAGATCTTCCTGATATAGGTATTTAAGTATTCTTCACAAATACTAAATGTCATTTTTCTTAATTTCAAGGAAAAACCGGATAACATTTTACCGGAAAATATATCTCCTCTTTGGAGGTGGTTGAAATTTTTCGGGCCTAAGAAAAGTCTAATCGACAGCGTAACAGCGTAAGTTTCCAATTGTTTTCAACTATATTCATAACAATATCGGTGCATCCCCCTAAATCTTAAATATTTAGTACATCTAGTTAAAAATCTGGTCATATATTTTTTAACAAAACTTATTTGACTCGTACCGCTACGACTTGTAAAGTGAAATATTGCCAACGGAATTGACATATGAAAATTGGTACAATTAAAAAAGCTTTTTACCCGACTGCACCGAAGCAGGAAAGAGATATGAAGCTTCTATTCCCGTATTTCTCGTACATGTTTGTACAGAATAAGATCCATCATTGAGGCTTGTGAGAAATTGCAAAACCGCGCATTCAACAAAACGTGAGAAAATATAAGCCTCTTAATTTTTGGTAAAGACATGTCGACGCCATAATTTATGGCGTGTAATAAATCATTGAAATAGGCTTTACTATAATTTAAGAAGAAATTATTGCTCAGGGTGCCTATCGTCGATCAAAATACACAGGAAAAGTGGGACTTTATCTGATTTATGGGTTGAGACTCTATGGCAGGGCTCGAACAAATCATGCGGATGACGTAAAAATGACGTAGTTTTGCACATAGGTGATGTTTTGTATTTAAACTTCCTTGTGACATATCGCACGAATAAAGATGACATTCTATTGCGTCTTTTAAAATATTAGTAAAAATAAAACCAAGCTACATATAATTGTGAAGGTACAACAGTCATCTGAATGACAATGTAAGTCAAAGACGTTCTTTGACTGACAAGACATTACTCGACTCATTTCAAGTGACGATATCGTTTAGGTATTTAAAGAGGTTGATTATTAGGTAGGTTGATTTTGTGCAAATTTAAAATATGTGGATACCATGAGGAATGTTCGAATTGATTTTTAAACTGAGTCCAAGAAATAGCGACAATTACCCGCAATAATTATGTATACCTACTTAATGAAATTCCCTATTGATTAATATTATAATAAATAGTCTTGTATTAAATTGAATTAAATTATAAATTAATAAATTTTATATTGTAAATATACCCGCACTAAATTTGTAATTCGTTGTATTGTGTTAAATTGTTATTATTTTAGAAATTTAAATTTAAAATGTAGCTAATATATATGAATGTCTTTGAATTGTACAATATATTAAAATAGGAAAATTAATAGGTCATGAATGTATGCATGCATTGAATTTGATAAGATATTACCTATACATATAGAAATCGTAACACCCTAAGCGGGTAGCATGTTTGATCCATCCATAAAAATGTTATATTTACCACTTACATTTTACAACATGTAAGACAATTTAATAAATAAATAAATTAATTAATTAATTAATGATAAATGATAAGTGATAATTGTTTATGAAAATAATATTTGAAATCATCCTATGAGTGGTTTGACGTCATCCGCATGATTTGTTCGAGCCCTGCTCTATGGTCTTTTACTTGTCACATCAATAAATTAAAATGGGTTGAATTTACCAGCGCTTCGTACAGGATTATCATTATTGAGTAGTAGATGCAGTAAGCGGCAGCGTTGCCTGCGGATTTCGTAATATGTTGCAATTTACAGCATTGTATTAGTACCAACCTACACACTTTAGTAAGCACAGAAGCTAGCTGCTATTTAATGTGCACTCGAGTATTTCTCCCTGTCCACTTTGGTTTGCTTGTGTTTACTCATTAGCTGCTGCCTGAGTGAGTGAGTGTGCGTTTTGTTGGATTCAGATGTATTATAAAGGCGCTTCAACAAGAGTATTAGAGTGTTTATAAACACGAGCGAGTGCTCGAAAGCGAGCCTTTTTAATGCTTTGCTCAGGGTTGCCAACTCTCCAAAGAGGTATACCCCTAAAAGCGAGTCGAAAAATCCTTAAAACCCCCTGAATCGCAGACCACCGTCTTTTTTTAAGTTTGCTTTACCACAGACAGATAATCCATACCATACCATACTCTTTTCAATGTGATCAGTATATAAAAGGCCAAGTATGGACGACAAATATTCTGAAAATAGCACGGTTTTCTTCACAATCGCACGAAAGTTGCAATTAATGCTGTCATCTTTCAAGCTTATAATCAAATTTGCACTAATTTTCAGCTAGATTTTTATACACCCAAAAAACCCCCTAAGAATATTCTGCCCCAAAAAAATCCCAATCCAGTTATTTTGCCCCTAAATTTAGGGGAAAACCCCCGACGTTGGCAACCCTAGCTTTGCTCAGCGTTTGCACCACACGAATGCTTTTTATCGACTGCTCATTCCACACGGCTGCTCGAGATTCAGGCATAGAACATTTAGTGAACGTGTTTATTTAAAAAAAATATTGATGACTCTCGACTATTAAATTATGTTTATAGAAGTATATTTTAATGTTGTTTTAGTCACCTTTTTAGCCGTGTACCTTATATGTGCATTTAGTGTATTGGGTTTTTCAACTGAGAAGATCTTATTTTTACTAACTATTATGACGCTGACAATAGTTGTGAATGGCGAAAACCAGCGCCTCTATTCGGGAATGTCTAAGTGATATTGTAGCAACTCGCGAGCGAGGTTCTCATCCCACTCTTCCGCACGATGCGTAATGCTTAAGGGCGGGATGCGATTCTCGCTCGCTCGCGCTACAATATCACTTAGACTTTCCCGAACAGAGGTGCTGATATACGAACTCTTTCTGCACGAAAGAAAATAATCCATCTCCCACACGCCTAAGATGAGCGCTTTCAAAATAAATGTATTATCCGAATAAACAGCCGTATAAACTGGAAAGAGTTTGTGAATGTTCAGAAGGTATTGTTCTGCCTTATCTGTATTTTATTTGTTCGTTTACCAACAAGCGAGACTCGGAGGCGCGAGCGCCGGCCTGGAAAATTCGTGCCGCGTCAAAACCGCTTTGCCTAATCTGAAAGAGCGTTAGCTTTGTGAATTTTGAACACTTCCCTATAGTTCGGTTGTGTTCTAAATGTTTTTGTTCGTTTTGTTAATGTATTTCAAATTTACTGCACAATAAAACAAATGCCGGACATTGCCGGTGGATTGAAATGGATCGTTATGTGAATAGTTTTCGATTCAATAAATGAATTATTGTTATGACGGCTACTTTACATTTAATTACTTATTTAAATCATACTTTATATCAGGGGAAAGAAAGAAATAAATAAACATTTATTCACTAACACAGATGACACACAGAGAAACATAAATATAAATTAAAACAATACAAAACAAAATGGTGGTGTGTGTGTCCTCGCGGCAGCAAATGGGACACTGGCTCAGCATAATTCTGAGGTGTAATACACCTGCAGCGCTGATTTTCAGCCAGCACCGTCTGTGACTCACAATTTAAATATATTCAAAGAATACTATGGTCAGTCCTATACACTTTTGCTGAAATAAGTAGTGACTTAAACATATGCAAGTATTACAATATTTCGTTTTATTTAATATAAATCCTTTAGGCAGTTTTGTGAGTATTCTTGGGGGCAATATTTCTGTAATAAAGATTGTGTAGGAACAGACAATTTCTTGGTTATTAAATCCAAACAAACTCCGATTTATTCGAGGGCACTCATATAGCCATACTCAGCATCTATGAGCTACGCCATTATTTCCACTTTTTAATATTCTCCGTATATTTACTATCGAAATATTTTTCCAAGCTTACTTATCTTTGTTCCAAGTAATAACAAAGACGCAAGATACGCGCTAGCGAAAGTTAACGTTATTTTTTTTATTAAAACTGCCTTGAAAACATTTTCAATCAATGTTTCCTTTTTCTAATGAATATTCTGAAACAAATGAGGCGGTTAAAAGGTTTATTACGCGTTGGCGGCCGAAACTTTTTCATGTGACAACTTCCCTGCTTTTTCACTTTTTAACAACTTTTTAATTAGGTGAGTAAAAGTAATTACAGTCCGAGTTTTGTGCGTAAATACATTGTTCGTTCGTCGAATGTTTTTTGAATTGTTTTCGATTTTTTCATTTATTGAGACACTGGGGCCAATTCGATGGTGGTCTTCGCTTTCATCCAAAAGGCGATAACGATTTCCACCCGTTAAATGTTAACCGATTTTGACCAATGTTCGGTAGGTTGTCAGTCAGAACAAAATCTAGGTCTATACGTTTTGGTTTTAGCACTATAAGCAATAAATCCAGTTTCATTGCTGTTTCAGTATTCTCATACAAAACAAATTTCGGCGATTACTTGACTTTGTTGATCTTTAATCAATATTCAAAAAACGTATAGACTTAGATTTTGTTCTGACTGACAACCTATCAAAAATTAGCAAAAGTCGGTTAACATTTAAGGGGTGGAAATCGTTATCGCCTTTTGTATGAAAAGGGTTACTTTTGCCGTTGGTTCCGTTTTCTTAAAAGTCACTAAACTTGAGAAAAATCAAACTCGATTTTGACAGCTTGGTGCTATACACAATTGAGTTTGACGTTTCTTATTAATAGTTTAGGGAATTTTAAATTTAGCCGACACCGTTACAAATTGAACCCATCATGCGTAGAATTTAAAAAATATATAAAAACAAGTAACTTTGCATAAAATTACCTTAAGAATTTCAACACTCAGAGCATTCATCTACTCTACGCTCACGCAGAGGGTCCTTTAAAGGTCATTAACAGTCCAATTATTAAATTTAACAAAGGTTAACGCAAAATCAGTTAACTTATTAACCCGTTGAACGTCCTAAATACAACATGTGTCCACGTCATTGAAAAATGACATGTATCCAATTGACATTAGAGTACACTGAGCAAATCAAGGTCGTGTGAAGGGTTAACTTATGACAACTATGATTTGATGCGTTGTATTTTTTTTATGCAGGACTTGGCATGCGTTTGAGCCCAGTCTAACCTGATGAAAAGCGAAGACAGGGCTAGGATAGAACACGCTTGCTCAGAAGATGCCTATTCACTTTTACTTTGAAAACACCAAGATTGTATAATTCAGGAAATACGAACGCTGGGAGAGCGTTCCACACTTTAGCGCTGTGAACCGAAAAGGATTTCGCACACCGCTTAGTGCGGCTCATAGGAAATTCAATGACATGTGGATGAAAACCCTCCCGATGTCTGGTAGTCCGTTGGCATGTGGATGGTGGGATTAAGTCATGTTGTTCCTGTGCACACTCACCAAAATACACCTTGTAAAAAACCGAAAGGCTGGCAACCTTATTATAGGCTAGTTTCCTAAAAATACTAATTAGTCCACCATTTACATTACATACGGAAAAAAATATTGAACACATATTTTTTCTTTTGTCAATTGAACAAAAAATTACGAAGATATAGTGCGTTGAAGTTCCGCGTGACGTCACGACTTTGTACACTTTTTACCATTAAGTAAGTGTCGTCTTAGCCCCCCACTCCCGGAATTTGATTCTTCTGATCTTTGTCAATGTTGATTGATTTGATAAAGCAAAAAATACGTGTTCAATATTTTTTGTTAATCTAACTGACGGACTAATTAGAATAACTATATTTTTTTACCAAGGAAACATCCCTATTCTAAACAAAAAAAAGACTATGTTAAAACTCACCGAATGAAATAAGTCCGCTATTGAGCATGCTCAGTTTGATGGTGTTGGGGATGGACACCAGGCTGGTCGTCCCCGAAGTCCGAATGTCCTTCTTTGTCTTCGCCTTCTTCTCCAAGTCGTAGCGAGTCGTGGACCGCGACCGGTGCTTGCGCTGGCTCGTCGCAACCGACGTGCCACGCTGACCCGTACGAGATGACATAGTGACGTTTTATTTATTTATTTTTTATCTGTATTCAATGGCTATTAAAATCACACTGTTTTAACACTGGCACTTGTAAACTAAACACTTTCTGTAGGCTTGTACATTTGAAGTAAAAAGCGTAATATAATTCATATCAAAACATTTAGGTTTTATTTACAATTTGACACGACACTTTTATTGTTGTTGAGTAGGAAATTTTAATTATATATTAAAAGCCGCAACGCAATTTTCGCACAATTTTATTTAATTTTCGTCGCCTTCTGAAACAAAGAAAGGTTTTTATAAATAAATCGCGTCGAGAAAATAATTTAGAATTTTCGATTTATTTACTATAATTTTCAATCAAATTAATATCGTCAGTGATTATAGGATTACACGTTAAAATATAGGTATTCGATTCTTTTTGATATATATCAATACATCGACACTGAAATAGACATCTTTATTTCGATATTTGAAAATAATCAGTATACAATTCGTACCATTAGAAATAAATCAAAAAAGCCGTCAAAAATACGTGCAAATTCCCAAGACGCGTGAACAATGCCAGGCGAATGGAAGAAAACTGGCTGGCTGGCTGACAAGTCGCTGGCTACATCACAAGGCATTTCGTTAATTTTGAGTGTACTCTAAATTAAACCATAAACTTAGAAGCAAAGATTCGAATTTACATCACACTAAACACGAAACATAAGATCTTGTATCATTGAGCCAGCGAGAGCGCAGGCGTTCCATACAAATCCTTCAGTTTCAGAAGGAATGGTTGAGGAAAACTGCGTTTGCGCACGTGTCTCGAGTTATGAATGAAACGGAAATAGCCCTTACTCATTTGGAAACTTTTATGAATTGTTTACACAGAGTTCAACAATGTGGAGCTTTCCGCACGGAAGCGAAAAAAACGATTGGTATTTACATGTCGCACGGCGTTAGTCATTTGTTTAGCAGTTACAGTTACGTCCGGTTCTTAATAAATTTTGGTAAACGAAAACCTATTGTAATCTAGGTACATATACATACAAATAAATAAAATTTAAGTGTATGTCTGTTATTTCAAAATAAATACAAATATCTCAGGGAAAAAATATAATGCTAAGCCTCAGTTATGGGACGATGGTAGTTATTTTATTTTGATATCTCAAAGGATTTCGGAGATATGACATATTGCTGTTTGTATAGAATAACAGATTGTTTGTATATATGAGAGTAGACGAAGCGAAAGGTGTGTGTCAGGATCGTTGCAGGTGGAAATCCGTGGTCTCTGCCTACCCCTTTGGGAAACAGGTGTGATAATATATATGTATGTAAAGATATAAACAATCATCCAATCCTTCGCGACCTACTGGTTTTTAATATATAAAAATAATTACAAAATTAATGTTATTATCTGAGCTAATAATGGCCCGGAAACCAATGTCCATGCGAAGGTATTTTCCACCATTAATAATTAATAATTAACTGGGCCTGTATTCGACATCGCCTAAACAATATCGCGAATCGCAATTTGTTTGCTACAATAGCTCTTATTTACTTGATAGCAAAGGCGACCGCATTGTAAAACCATCGCAATATCTATCGCTTAGGCAAATAAAGGAATATTTGCCTAAAAGGAATATTCTGGAACCACTTTGCAATCAGAAAAACAAGAATATTACTTAAATTCAGATGCACAGAGGTACTTTACAATCGTTGCAAATTAAGTGCCGACTACGAAGATACCGTTCCAAAAACCTATTAAACAGCTCTGAATCTCAACCCGTTTTCTAACTGCGACGTTACAAGCTGCACTTCTGACGACGAGCGAACTTAATTGAAAATGCAATTTCAATTCGATGCAACGAAGACGCATACCTGCAAAAGGGATGTTGAAGCTCATTATTTATTACACTTATATAAAGCAATGTCGACGAAAGATACATTATTTGTGTTCTGCATTTATAAACTTCATATTTGTTTTTGTTAAATGTCATAAAAGGTTTGAAAAGCTTTCTAACGGCTTATGATCAGACAGGCGAGGCGAGATCTAGCGAGATAGAAATGGGGAGATCTGCATAAAACTAGATCAACCGACTTTGCTAAACAAAATTGCCCAAAGAATAGGCCTGATGACTGAAAAATTCTAATTAGTCCGTCATTTACATTATCAAAAAATATTGAACACATATTTTTTCTTTTGTCAATTAAACAAAAAATGACGAAGATATAGTGCGTTGAAGTTCCGCGTGACGTCACGCCTAGGTAGGTAGGTACACTTTTTACCTAGAAGTGACGTCATGAGCCCCACTCTTGAACTTTGATGCGCGTTATATTTGTCAACTTTGATTGATTTGATAAAGCAAAAAATACGTGTTCAATATTTTTTCATAATCTAACTAACGGACTTATTAGAATTATTATTTTTATACCCAGGCATCATCCCCATTAACACTGCAATTTCCTGGGATAAAAAGTGGACAATTGGTGACGTAGTTAGGCCGTGAATGCGTAACAAACGGACAAACTCACTTTCACATTCATAATATTAGTATGGATGGATAGCTGGAAGCCCTTGGTCAATCAGTGGGGTATTATAAAGTTAAAGTAAATACCAATTTTTATTTGCAAACTTTCCTGTATACATTGACGACATGTTTACTCGTTGCATCTGCTTGAGTTATAAAGATGCTGTGATTTACGACACGCAGTTTTTCCTTCCTTTATGATCTTGTGTAGGCCGTAGTGATTGATATTAAAGTCGCAATACCGCCAATTTGATTTAATAACCGTCGTAAACGAAGTTAATATTAGATTACTTCAAAATTCAGCGGAACAAAGTTAACGGAAATTGTTTTTGCCGTGTTATGAATTTTGTATACAACACATATTCAGGAGCTGTAGGTGAATTATAAATGTAGCTTTCCATTATACCTCTTGGTTTGTAAATTTCACAGCCCTTATGTTGAACATGTCTAAACTTTTACGACCACGAGCCATCCAACTTCAAAAGGAAAAAAGGAACCCTTATAGGATCACTTGTTTGTCCGTCTGTCTGTCTGTCTGTCTGTCTGTCTGTCTGTCTGTCAAGACCTTTTTCTCAGGAACGCGTGGACGTAACAAGTTCAAATTAATATCAAATACTCAGGTTTGCAATTTCTTGAAGCTGTGAAAAAATCAACCTTCTAAGTCACCGCAATCAAAAGATATGGCCGTTTATGTCACATGTTTTGATACTTTCAAGGGAATCCAAAGGGAATCAAAACCTATAGGGTACTTCCCGTTGACCTAGAATCATGAAATTTGGCAAGAAGGAGTGTCTTATAGCACAAATAAAGAAAAAAGTCTGAAAACCGTAAATTTGTAATTATATCACATAAAAAAAATGTTAAACAGAATAACCTTTGCAAAGTCGTATCACACTCGACGATTGCACGGAGATAGAAGTCATTTTTTGTCTTATATCACAGGGAGGTTGTAAATGGTTAACCGGTTGTTAAAAGCATTTTTTTTTCATTTTTAAGGTTCCATACCTACAAGGAACTGTTACTTTTTCATAGGTAAGCACGGAACCCTCGGCGCGCGAGTCAGACTCGCACTTGACCGGTTTTTTAGCAGTGCTTATGGGCACATTCGGCCTAGCGAATATTGATATAATTTAAGCGGTATTATACTTGTATATTGTTGTTTTGTCCTTATATTTCTCAACCATGAAGAAAGAGACAAATTATAGGATACAAAACGATACAATTTGACTGAGTCGATGGCGCATTGGAAGGACTGCTTGCTGTACCAGAGGTCGCGGGTTTGAATCTTGCTGGAGACAAACATCATGTGATGAGTACGAATGGATGCTATGGATTTATATACAACGTGTAACAAAAACTGTGCACTAACCCGAAACCCAGTGATACTTATGAAACTGAACAACTTTCCCCAAGGAACGTAGGTTGAAAAGTGAAGTTTTTTTTTCTTCTTTCCATAGTAACTCGAAGAGCTGATCGCATATTTTGTATGGGAATCGACATTATGATTGTTTTTAATTTTCAACCCATATTCCTGGGGGAAAATTGTTCAGTTTCATGAGTGGGTTTCAGGTTCGTGCACAGTTTTTGTTACACGTTGTTTGTATCTATTTATATATATACGTATTCGTATCATTGTCCAGCACAGGAAATCCTAGTTCGGACTCAATCAGTGTTTGTTAGTGACCAAGATATTATTACTATCGCAGCGTAAATGCTCGGTAATCTAAAAACTTGACAATTGTTGGTGAAATCCGACAGAACAGATTATGTTCAGAGAGTATGCCATTCTATCGTTACAAATATCCCAACAACAAAACAGTAGAGTAAGAGATTGCATTTGGATTCAGGGTCGTATTATGAGCTCTAATTCCAGGCAGTTTCTGCTGTAAAATGAACTGCCTGGAATTAAGAGCTCATATTACGACCCCGGGTTGTATCAATGCAAGTATAAACACACACAAATCATGTACAATGTAACGCGAATCATCTGTGTTATTTATGAATGATCACCGAAATAATCGCTGACTCACCCCGCTCTTGAATGCCTTCGCTGAGTCAAGGGCGAGTCTATTTACTGTTTGAAATTTTGTGCGAACGGTTGGAAAATTCCACGGATCACCTATTCGTACCTGGTAAGAGGAAGGCTTTTTTGTTGACGATATGGTTGTTCTATTGAACGTGCACGGCCGATCGGTGAGACCTCGGTGTCAGTTTAGTTTCTGTTTCGCCAAAGTCAAATCCTATATACCGTCGTAATCCTATTTAACAATAATTTTATTTTTATTAGTCTTAATAATTATCATTTATTGCTGTATTAAGTTTCGCTGTGCTAAAACATTCAATTTTACAAGACCTTTTTTTTATTTATTATCAGAACACATAGGTAAAGTCATGTTCAAATATACATAAAGTACAGTTCGTGCACTAAATTTAACACAAAAAGACCTCATTGTGATATTAAAGTAAAAAAAATATATCTAAACGAATCAAGCGCAAGGCTAGAAACATGCTAACAAGAGGGTGTATAAACATTTTTTTTTAATCTTTATTTATAAAAGGGTTTGATCAACATTGATCATGCCACCCTTATTGGAAGCACATTACAATCAGCTACCTACCTTACCTTCACAATTGTATATAGGGTTTTAGGTTCCTTACATAAAGGGAACGCTAATATACTATTAAATCTACCAATTTCAAAGAGATCGACATGATTTTTAATACAAATGGCTATTCTCTCTGCTTCGTTCCGGACACATTCCACCATAATATGAACTGCGTCTTCTATCATATTACACTCTGATCAGTTGGGCGAGTCATTATAAATAAACATTGCGAGCTCCTCCGGTCCATAAGCGCGAGAATACATTTATAAACAAAACAGAAACCCGTCACAATTTTTGCCGTAATTCAAATACAGTTTTCTCCATCGGGGCTCAATAACATAAACAAAACTTTTTACTAGAGAAAAATAATGAAATTAACCGAAGTGATTATTCAATGTAAATCTTACAATTTCGTATTATGTTTTAATCTGCGCACTACGAAATTATAACGTTCTTAATCCAACAAAATGGATTGTAACCACTATAAAAAATTCATCTAGCACAGCCTGCCTTCGTATTTCGTTATTATTCAGACACACATCCATTTTAGAAAGGTCTGCGACCCGAGTTCAAGGCACTGACTCCATCAAATATTTCCAGTGCTGGAACCTAAACACAGAGGTCAGAGCATATTGGACACCATAGCGCGATAATATTTAAGCTTACTAAGGTACGAAACAAGGGTCATACCAGATTTTTTTGTGGTAAACCGCTGCGTAATTCTTTAAAAATACTCAGTATACAGATGTTAATAATTCAATTTATAATTGGTGGCTCGCGCGCCGATCGCGAACCGCTCGTGCGCAGCACGCGCGCTGTACGCGTGTAATTATTGTAATTGTTTGCGCGCCTATTAAGCGCAACTAGAACAAGGCGGGAGGAAACTAACGCGCGCGCGCGCTTTATGTGGGCTGCGCTAGCGCTGTTCATGCGCGGCACGTTGCTTGCGCGGGAGCGGCGCAAGAGCAGCACGCGAACTGCGCCTCTATTCGGGAACGCTAAGTGATTCTGTAGTGACTCGTAAGCCAGATTTTCATCCCACTCTTCCGCACGACGCGTAATGCGTAAGAGCGAGATGAGAAATCTGGCTTACTAGTCGCTACAGAATCACTTAGCGTTCCCGAATAGTGGCGCTGCTCGTACTACGTAATGCACGCGCGCAGTTAGTGAGCCTTCCGCAAACAGGCGCATTCGTGGCGCGTTCGGCAGATATAGACGCATCATTAGGTACCTATTTCCCTTCATATTTCTACTAATTATTATATTTGGTGAAAGAAAGAAAATGCCTTTGCAAAGCGGAAATTCTAATGTACAAAAGAATTAATAACGTAAAAACGTAATTAAAAAGTTAATTAAACACTAATTTCCGGTTCCGGGCATCTATCCCAAATATTTTTTTACGCAGAATTGACTTTGTGATCTTAATTTAATAAAACACTAAGAATGTCGTGTTTGTACATGGAACCGTTCACCATCGTTCGCCTGCGTGAGTAGATTCGTTGCCCAACTCTATGATTGTTAAACTGTGCCCGCAGATTTTCAGCCAGCACCGTCTGTGACTCATGGAGCGCTATGCAATCATACTACATACTAATAAATATCTATTTACTACTACTTTAGATGGATTGGTCATACATATACTTAATATTGTGATAGTTTGTTCAGAGTAACAAGTTACTACTTGTTACAGCTGCATTATGTTGTTTATACTCACTGACTCGCCGCTGAGTTCAGTGACGAAGCCTTATTTGAGAGCATTATACGAGTATATCCAAGATTCCAACTAGGTATATGATGGTGAGATTAGGCAAGAAAGGGCTTTAATTGGGTAGGTAAAGTTTTTTCAAGACAGGCATAAATTTTTGCGGTTCCGCAAATAGTTCGTGTAACATATTAAATGAGAGGGCTTGTTGTGAGAATCTTAAATATATATTTTTTGAATATTAAAATAAATAGTTTAGAAGTTATTTTGGAAAATAGGCGAATATTGCCCATTCCCCCTTATCTCTGAAACAACTGGGCCTAAATTTTTTAAAATAAATACAGGAAATAGTTCTTTACCTAAAAAATACAGGAAAACCTAAAAGAAATCTATGGTGTTTAAAGTAACATAGGAAATTTCAGATAATCATGTGCGGAACGGAACCCCCTCCATGCGAGTTTAACTCGCACTTGTCCGGTTTTTTTATACTGGACACGTGTCATTGAAGAAGAACTGTCATTTTCTTTTTCTTTATTTAACTTAAGGCAAAGATTTAATCAAATAGCCGTGCAAACGGCTGTAACGGGGGAAATTTCATCGCAGTCTTTTAAAAAAAATCACCAGGGTAAACGATATGAAATAAAATAGATTCTCGGTCTCGAGAGGCCCATTATCAAAAAAAAAATACATATAATAGTATGCCCGTCTTCAAGAAACTTTACCTACCTAATTTACTTAATATTTGTTGGCGTGCCTTTCCTGTGTCACTGATAGGTACTTTGTATGGAGAAGGTTGTCCCGGTCAAAATGAAGAACTAAATAGGTATGGTAAATTATTAATTCCACTGCAAAGCGTGTCCAGAATAGGAACAAGTATAATTTAACGCCGTCGGCTCTGCTATGTTATTCTCCAACAAATCTCGTCGTTAATCTCGTCTCTCATTTCGTCCGACAATCATAAATTGACCTGCGTGCTCGAGGGCATTACGGAGAGTTAGGTACCTACGTCCGTCGCCAGCTGCCTCAACGCACTAACATGTACTTTTTACGCACTGACAGGTCAATTTAGGCTCGCCGTTGAGCACATGAACGAAGTCTTTATTTATGAGAAGTACCATCAGATCAAAACATGAATGTGAAAAAGGGCCAAGTTCGGTACAAAAACGTCAAAGATCAGAATGGGTGCTAAGTTCCTTAGAGCTTTCTTAAATAAAGTATATCTTTAAAAAAGTACTACAATGTTTTTAATTTAATTCAAAGAAAATTCGTTATTTTCACTGATATTTAATTAATAACTTCTTCCTTCCTCTCAGCATGAATAATTTGAGTCTTTTGTGTTTGCGAATTTCGGAATTAAGGCGGGGGCCGGTCATATTTTGCTCAGTTTAGTTAATAAATAATAAAATAAGTTTTAATATACTTACGGAGAGCTCTTTCACATGACATGCAGTTTGACCCTATTTCTTTGTTTTCACATTTCGACAACTTTTCTTAGCCCCCTTTTTTACAATACATTTTAAAATATACTTAATATATGAGCACGCAAGTTCTATAACTGTTCCAAATTTCAAGTTCATAACATTCATTAGTAGTCGTGAGGTGGCTGTGACATACAGACCGACAATGAAGTCTGTACATAAGGGTACCATTTTTACCTTCAAGTTACGGAACCGTGAAAAACGATTCATATTTAGTGAAAAAACAATGCCGCCCGAAGAAAAATAAATATATCTGATGCATTCACTAATCTCGAGCCATAGGTAGTCTACATTTCCATAATGGCCGTCCTTACTTTCTTAAATGAATTTCATAGAGCAATTTGAATACAAATTGAATGTTAATTTTCGTTTAATCAAAGGCTGGTAAAGCCTGCTGATAGCCTGTTACGAAGCGCGCACGGGCTTAAGACTACGTCATAAATAATCGAGTCAGTAGTTACTTACATATAATAGAGTGGGATTGATTTTCATATGTCAATAATTCGCTCTAACAGTCAATCAATTCGAGACATAGGCCAGAAAACTAATCATACTTAATGATATGTTTAACAACAAGTTCATAATTATGCAAAATTTTGTGCTCACAAGTTTAAGAGGGCACCGACCGTCCAGTGGCGCCCTCATCACTGTTATTGTGTTTTCTATTAAAGGAAAGTATTTTATTAAAATTGAAGCCGTATAAGTTGTTACGCAACTTTATACACAACGTATATGCTATGTAATATAGCTTTGCAAAGTATAACCATCATCTAATCAATTAAATAGAAAATAGTGGCCGTTTTTTTCTGTTAAATTGTTTAGATGATGGTTATACTGATTATTACTGAGTGATGAGGGCGCCACTGGACGGTCGGTGCCCTCTTAAGGGTTGGGAATTCATTAATGTCGGACAGATTTATACGGAACTATAAAACCAAGAGCCAACAAGTCGGTTAAAAATATAATACTTTTGTGTTCCAATTCATAGACGAAGCATATACCTTTTATACATATGGTATATATATAGTTTAATTGTGGATAGCTATGAAGACGTGATTTACTGATTAAACGTGTTTTTTTTTTCAAGAAACGGACGCAATTTTGCGTTTAATGTCGGTTATAATTATACGCATTTTTACATACATACAGAGCATCACGCCCGAAATCCCTAATGGGGTGTGGGCAGAGCCACAAGACTACTTGTGGCCACGTTCGATTTTTGGATGTTTATTACTCGAATATTTGCCGCGTATTATTGTTATCTCTATCCGTTACAACTATCGAATGAAATTCAAAATTAATATACTTCAAAAGTAGCACGTGCAAGTTTTATACTATATTTTAAAAATATCGAGTGCATGTGTGCCTCATAAGAATAGCTACGGGGTCCGTTATCAAAATCCCCACTCTCAGAGGCAATTAATAAATAAATTGTATTTCAATTTTATTTCTCTAACGTTGAGGTAAATTGAATTATCCACTTCGTAAAAGCAACGTTCCGAAAATGACTTAGTTATGTCACCGCTAGAGTCTATAATTTGCCTTTCGAAATAAAGTCCTTAACATACGCTAATCTCTCGTGTCTCCGAAAAAGTCCCTTGTATTAGTGTCCCTAATGAATGCATTTCATGTCATGTAATTGGATAATTTTAATATTTTCAACTATAATGCCACACCCAATCGGTAGAATAGTATTTAGCCAGTATGAATATAATAATTGCATGCTAAATAGCTGTACCATCTTCATGTATGTAATTACGATGTATGGTGAAATAAATGAAATTAAATGAAACAACACTGAACTTCGTTCACGGTGGATCTCCCGGGGGAAATTCACCACACTCCTATGGGCCGACGGATGTGGAAGTTTTCTGACCAAAGTAGCTGTATATTGTAGCCATAAAAGCTGGCCTACGGTCAATACAATATTTATGGCTAAGATTTTCTTGGATTTTTGTACCTAATTTACTTATCCTCATAGGTTCTTAAATTGTATTTCGAACATTATTTTTGTCCGCTTCCCGAAAGCTTTAAGCGAAGAACGCAAGAAAGGCCCACAGTACAATGTTTCTATAGACAACGTCAAACGTACTTAGCTCGTCCTTGTTACTAAATAGTTTATACTGAGCCCATCTCTATCTCCGCAATTCCTCTGGTATACTTAACGAAATGTCCCGCGGAAGGCTTCCAATTAGGAAGGGCACCAACGCGGGTATAAAAAATGCAGAGCGGCGTCAGTAACCATTAGAACGAAACTTGAGAGTCAGCGGGTAGTGGAGGCTTGATTAAATTATTAGTAGGTGGTTCTACTTTGAAGCCTTTTCGTTCTTTACGACACTTTATTGGCAAGTTTTTGGAACTTTTTCAAGGTCTTTTACAATATTTTGCAACATAGCGATTTCGCTAGTAAAAAACGAGCGAGCCTTACAGTAGTCGCATATGTGTGGACGCAAATCATCTAGTGAGGATTACTGTTTGGCTCTACCACTACGGAATTATTCTATAATATTCGTCGCTCATTTCGTCTTTCATCTTCGTGCGAAAATCATATAACTTGCACGCTGGTAGGCATTATACGGACTTACTTACAACCGTGGCCGCCTACGTTGAAATATATCAAAGGTCGAAGACACGCACGGACGTGTAGTTTATACGCACTAACGGGTCAAGTTCTGCCCGCCGGTGAGTTCATGAACGAAGCGTAATGTAACCTTAAGCGGGCCCCATACATACAGATATGCTACGCAAAATTCAAATACCGTTTAATGTTTGTCACTTAATAGGGAATCATTTAAAGCCATTAATTTTTTACATAAATATAATCGAATTTGCTTCATACTTAGTTAACATGTAGTTATTAAGGTTGAAATTTTAAATAGTATATGCTCGATAAAAATCTATTCCGCTGGCTCAGAACATATAATAAAAAAAGATTTCTTAACTTTTCCAAGAGGCAGAATTTTGATATAATTTTTTTTTAAACTGCGTGGCAAAAGTACATTTTCCGTATTTAGTAGGTACTTTATTTAGTAATTTATCTACATAAAAGTACCAATTTTAAATAGAACACCAATAAACCTGTATACGTAAGATACAGATTTTTTCTAAATTGAATGGTCGTCATGAATGCACAAACTATTGAAATCTCTATTCATAAGGTAACGGTTCTTTTTTACGTTTAAAATTTGTTTTTATATGTTCAAGTGGTACTTTAATAACCAGCAGATGTCATTGCGTTACGGTGAGGGTATGTTAGTTCAAAATAATAATCGTAGTTAGTCATGATTTCTTGAAATTTCTCCTGCTCCATCCATGCACACGTATTTTTCCACATAGTTTATTTTTAAATTGCCCTTTAAAAATACATTCCAACTTTTTGTGCGACAAACGTCTTCCTAAGTCCTGTTTACCTTATATTTATTAGGCACCTGAAATGAATTTTCACGCGTACCAAATTTAATAAAATTCCGCTTACAATGTGTAACCCTACCCCTAAGGCAACGATTCCATTACGCCCTCATGTAGAGGAAGAATTTCAATTATCTCACTTTGAATTTGAATATTAAAAGACGCGAAAGCGACCACAGCCCCGGACCCGAGTAATGGAATGCTGTGAGGTTTAGGGTCCGCTGTCTGTTTGTGCAGCAGACATTTGTAATGTTATTTGAACCCGTTTTAACCAGAGTGAGTAGAAAGCAAAAGGAATAACTTGAACGTAGTTTCGTGTATGAGTATGTGCTTACCTAATTTTGTGTATAGCAAACTGCACGAAATGTAGGTTTCTTTTAACGTTTAAGTATTGGCATCGTAACGTGCCAGAACAAACATAAATAACGTTTTAAAACATTGAGAGCTTTTAATTAAGTTAAACTTGCTTTTACATTGTGTTTTTTGAGAGCATCAATGGATGCTCTTGTTTAAAAAGAATATACACTGTGATATTTACACGCGAAATTAAAAATTCTTTCGAGAAAGAAGACGATATGGGAATTTACAAAATTAGCAATATTAAAACGGATCTGGTGTTCGTTTTCTTTGTATAAAAACAAAATACGCGTCGAATTGAGAAACTCTTCCTTCGGTTTTTTTGAAGTCGGTTAGTTTGGGACGAACAATTACTGAATTCAAGTTAGAAGCATAAAGTATATGTACGCTGTGACCACAAATAATACAAATCCATTAGTGTGGCGCCGCAACACTCATCTGCCGTCAAATTAATTGAACATTTTAATTTATTCTTATACAATCCAGTAAATAATATAACCACTAAAACGTGACGCTGATTGATAACATTCATGTGCGCCCGCCATTTTTAAACGATTTGCCGAAACCTCTGTGGCTCAATTAATTCGTCATTGCGGCTTCCACTTTTTAACAAATGACGCAAATAACGAATGAGGATTTTAACTAACCAGCTGCTCAATTACGTAACACCAATTGCTAGAGCTTTCGCAATAATTAAACCAATTGTACCCTTATTTACATCGAGTGATGACTAAATTAGTTTGCATTTCGAGTCAAACCGATACCAATTGTGTTACGTAATTGAGTTGCAGTTTTATCTATGCTTTTCCAAAAAGGCAGAACTTCTGATGAAATGCACGGCTACCAAAACATGTTCACTTGTCTTTTATAGAATGCACTGGTGGAAAGGCCAACGCTACACGGTCAGTGTTTACCACGAGCAAAGCGAGTGCTTTAAAAATACGCTCAGGATTCCAAGGATGATAATAACTTTGCTGTCATATGAAACACAACTTTTCAACTCATCCCAGGGAGGAACACTACGACAGCAAGCACCCAACCTGAACTTTTCCGTTCGAGCGATTCAAGTGAAGTTTTGCACAAGCAAGAAAGAAAGCCTTTCCGAGCTGGTGAGGTGAAAAATATATTGAATAGATAGATAGATATACACTCATAGAATGTCAGGAAAGGAAAGGTTGGCAAGCCAAACAAAAAAGCGACTTATGCCTTCCGACGTTTCGACACTTCCAGAGCTGCTTTTGTTTCATCAAAGCAAGAAAAAACTGAATATATCAGTCATTTAAGTCAGTTTTTTCTTGTTCCTGTAAAATCGCAAAAAACGCAGATACGCGGTTTTTACAAAGTGCTCTTCCGCGGTATTGCACACGCAGCGACGATATCCATTTGTCAATGTTTCCTGGACTACAAAAATGGCATCTGATACGATTGATTTTTAACAAGTTTTAATTTAATTTCACCTATGCTGGTGTCTGTCAGTAATCAAATCTTGCAAGTTAGGGATCCCCACACTAGCATATTTTGACCGTTGGCATCTTGTTAGCTCCCGGAGTCTAACAACTCATCCCAGTTGCGCGGAGGCTGGCAAGACGCCGTCGCGCGCGAGCGTTGCACGGACGCTGACAAGACCCCGACGCTCGCAAGACGCTATTGTGGAGGGTTTATTAAAGATCCACTTCCCAGTGTCCGATTGAGCTGAAATTTCGGCTGTATACCTACATAACTTAGGTTAAAATGCAATAATATGGCAACATGGAGCTGTAGCTCAATTACGTAACACCAATTGGTATCGCTTTCGCGAAAAGTAAACCAATTGTACCCTTATTTACACAGAGTGAAGACTAAATTGGTTTGCATTTCGAGCCAAACCGATACCAATTGTGCTACGTAATTGAGCTGGTCTGATGATGTAATTGGAATCACCATAGGGACTCCTCAACTACTCAACATAACTGCGTCGTGTTTAGGCTCGTTTGATTGTCATGTCAAGTACTACTATATCCCAATGAAAATGCAATGTTATAGTGCATATGGCAAAAAAGCATGCCTTCAATTTTTTTTCAATATGTTATGATATGTTTAATCAATACTATCGTTTTAATCTCCGAGTATAGCTTATGAAATCCATGCCGTATCTCTCGGATGCGGACGCGTATAATCTGACGTGATTTATTGCTCCCAATCATGTTAGCTGCGTTGTAATCATGTTGTAGTCGTATATTCTTGTACGTTATTAGTAAAACCAGACAGGAGTCCAATTCGCGAAAACGGCAGGAGCGAAATAACGTAATTAGAATGGTTTTTAAACTTCAGCTGCATGTAAATGTGGCATATGAAATTTCATCAAATGGGTAAGTAAAAATGCATGCCTTTGTGCATGCGGCAGGCTCATGTATTTTCAAACTTAGTTATTTATTTATTTATTGTATAAGGACATCAATAGCACATTACAATGTATATAAACAGTACAGATTTTTAGTTAACAAAGCCAATTTAGATATCCACCGATTACTTAAATATGAAGTTTACTAACGACGACAAAAGAAAGAGTAAATTGACTGTGAACATGCAAAACACAAGTCAACTGCTGATAATGAAATCTAACTTTTACACATAAAATAAAAATAAAATAAAACAAAATCATATAACGAGTAGAAAGTTAAAAGGTTTATCAATAGCTGTACTACATTTTGTGTGTGTCAGTCTATTAATCTAGATACCCTTACAATCGCCTGTATGTAACGTATTCCGCAAGCCACAGGCAAACCAACCAACGTGTAACCAAATCCTTTTATGTTGATATACCGTAATTGGAGTTAAATTAGCGGTTTTAATTGATTGAGAGAAATGAATTTTCACAAAATCTATCACACGGCTTTCAATCTGAAAGCTATGAATATTTTTGCTTGCAATTTTTTTGTTTCACCACACCGCGAATTCGTTGCGACAAAAGGCGAATGAAATCGATTATTTTAAAGTATCTAATCAGGGTTTACAAAAAGCAAGTGTCCTAATTAAACACTCTATATTTTGTGCTTTATCTTTTAACACATTTGAGTACTCAGTAGGTAGTATTTTTTTGTGTAAGTACCAACATTTTTGAACTTTAGCCAGTCACGAGTGTTCTTTTTACGAAAAGTTATCATACCACGTGGGATCGCTTAAGAACAGTACAATTGATCGATTCGTTTAACTGATACTAAGGATGTAGAGATCTTTTGCGTAACGCTAAGCTTAACCCTTTCCTCATCACTGTCAGCATAAGATTGGTCATGCTTTCAACGAAGCGGATTTTCCGCTCAAAATTAACATTCCGTAAATCCGAGCGGCTCGAAAACTTGTTTTTGCCGCCGCCGCGTCGCTCAAGTTTCACCCAACCCACTTGTCATACAGTAAAAAATGTGTTTTTCTCCCCATGCTTATTCACAAAAGTGATTTATTGCAGACTAGCTTCGCGCCCCGCAACTTCGTCCACTTATTTCAAGAGGGTTTGATCTTGAAGTGCTTTAGAATAAAGGATAGCATAAATTATGAAAAGCATTAGCCCAAAAGTGGGGCACACCCGTCGACACTTCACAGCAGAAACGAGCAAATAACACACAATATTCCCGTCATCATATAAGTAGGCTGTTACATAAAAATCCCATACATCAATTAGGATCAAGTGAGATTTACCAAAATGTTCGTTCTGCTCGTTCAGAGAGCGTTGAAATGCAAATTTGTCGAATAGCCACTTTATAAAGACCTCAGGTAGGTTTTTATGATTTATTGAACAATTTGTAGGTACATTTTAATTACTTACTGAATATGTCTTTTTCGTTGAATTGATTTTATTATTGACGTCATTGAAATATATTACATATAGTCAGGAACTGCTGAAAGCAATTCTCGCGTTGCATACTTTTGAGGTGTCAGAACTCGGATGACACCAACGCACGTTCAGTCGCATGGCAACCACGGTCCGTGACACCCGTTTAAGGGACACTATCCCACTATTAAGGGATACAATCCCACAACCTGTAAGACAACACCACCGTCCATAATGATATGATAGCGTGTGAATCAAGCAATATTAGACTTTTGTATGTTTGTCGTAAGAACTAAGACATCAGCATTAAGGTGTGGTTAAGCATGGCGCTGGCGTTTGACAACCTTTTATGAGACTTGTTACACGAAATTGTACTGATAGGCATATCCTTCTTTTGAGATCTTTGATTGACATTCACGTGATATGGCCACCAATTAAATTTGCAATTAGTCAAATGTTATTAAAGCAAATTTAACAAGCACGATATTAGTTTTCCAGAGAACAATGCGCTTCCTTAACAATGCCTTTAGCAATTAGAAATAGAGTATCTGAGGAGAATCAGATCTAGTGTGAAATATAGCAACAGTTTCACGAACAAATTGCTCCCAAGTTAATAGAACAAATTACTACAGAAAATCTTAGCTATAACCTGGAACAATAAATCAAAGAGGCAACGTAAGAGGCGAGCACAATGACGTGGCAATCTCGAGATGTGATCGACCGGATCGTGAAAAGTAAAGGTTGGACGAAAGTAATTCGAGTGGGTAGCGATGTGAAATCCCCTTAAAGCCATCAATAAACTCCGGAACATTTTCAATCACAACGAATTTTGGCAGCCCTGAAACTAAACTTAGCGAACATTTGGTTTAATAATAATCAGGGGACAATCTTTACGCAAATCGATCCAGCCCCAAAGTAAGCTCTAAAGGCTTGAGTTATGGGTACTAGACGACGATGTACATTCTTATATAGATAAATAAATACTTAAATACATAGGAAACAGCACAGACTCAGGAACAAACATTCGTGCTCATCACACAAATATTTGCCCTTACCGTAACCGGTAACGGTTCTCTATTGAAATAACGAATCATTTTTGGCCGATTTTCATATCGTTGAAAACGTTTCGCCGATTTTTACATGGCCGAATTATTATACTGCAAAATTTTTACATCCCCTATTTTTGTTTGATTTCTTATCATAACGCAGAAGACTGATTTGCCCACTGTTTTATTTAATAAACGCACTATTCGATATTGTACATTTAGCCGAAGAATTGTTTCCCATATAATACGCATGCCATAAAAACGAATGGTTTTTCAACGTTTCGCTTGCTATAACGAACAATTACTATTAAATTTCATTTGGTATAAAACTCATTATTTTCGTGGATTAACGACCTAAAGTTATTTCTGCAACGGCTCCGGCGCTGCGAGAAGTGCAGGCCCTTCGACCATGCGTCACTGAGCGCGGACACCGATGCTCACCTCCGCAGCTTCGGCTTGCTGGTCACCCAAGGTGACCAGCCTCAGCTGCTACGGCTCACACGGGGGCCCGCGCTCTGTGACGGCGGGCGAGGGCTGCTCTTCCTCCGTGCCTCCGACTTTTTACATACACTCTAGGGTTAAAACAGACCAGCACCATGTGGAATCGGGGTGTAGCGATTTCGGCTCGCGGCGCTCCTTTACGCAAGATTGTACCCGCAATGTTAAGAAAATATAACTAGAAGATAATTCGACGATACGTAACTAAGCAAAATTTTAAAATCGGGAAAATGAGACGGTGTGGATGAAATATATCGGTAAAATAATAGTCGACAATTAGTTGAATAGTCAGTTAAAACACCTGCCAAATGAATATTCGATGAAAGCAAAATCTGGGGATCGTTTTTCTGCCAAACAATTTTTCTAGAAAATAAATCAGTTACCAAATGAAAGGGTGCCAAACGTTGATCGTACAAACAACATTTCTGATAACCGTTGAGTGGGAAATGAAATTCGATCAAACATATTTCGGTCAACAGACAGAACACCCCCGGTAACGTAATCGAACTCGGGACCGATAGCTTCGGAGGCAGGGTCACTACCAACTTTACTAGGCTAACCGCGTCGATGGTTTGAGTTTTGTCAATACTTGTTGCAGTTTTAAATATACATATAAGTACCTAAGTATAAAGTCTATTTATATTTTTTGAAATTGTCATGCAAAACCCTTCATTTTGATAGCTCCCTCGAAGGGTTTAGGTATACATTTTTTGTAGTTCTCACAACATGATAAAATACGCCATGTTTTATTTTATATTATTGATATATATAATAATGTTCGTACTTAGTCCGAGATAACTGTGTAGTATCGTCCTTTCTTGCTCATCATACGCGAAGTTTAAAGACACCATACAAAAACAAAAACAGCACCTGGCAATACTACTACTGTCATTCGTTGTTTCGCGCTCAACGCTTTTGACACGGAAAAAATTTTACTTGGTGATTTTTGTTAAAATATTAGCCAAAACCAAAGAGTGTTCACGCATTTTGAAGTCAAAATGCCAAAAAGGAAGAGTGAGGATCACGGCAATAGTAGAACGGCCAGAAAGATCGCGAGGTTGGAAAAGAGGTTGGCTAGGTACCGCGAACATGCAAACCCTTCCGATGATGAAAACAGTAAGTAATTAATATCGTTTTGATAAATTTTGAAGGTTTTTAGCATCAAAATAATACAAGTTACGAGTGCATTCTTCCCGTGGGGAGGTAATCACTTTTTAGCCCAAACAAATTCCAGAGTTATAATTAAACTCGCTTTTCGCATTTTCGTGTGACGATAATGCACTCCATCCGTGGGATGGGGATGGATCTGATACTTTTCAAGATCCTGATACAATTGGTTCAAGACCCTCTAAGTGGTACTTCAGAGATATGTAAAGGTTATTTACCTCTTTGTACATATATTTCAGCTCAAACACAGGACCTAGACCCTGAAGTAATCTGTGACCAGCCAAGCACTTCTGGCGAACAAGACCTGTTAGGTCAACTTGCCCCATCTGATTTTCCACCGGAAGTAGAGGTAGATTCTGTCTCAGTTCAAGATGAGCTGGATAGTGAATTCATAGAGGCATTGGGTGAAGCCTCTAGTGGCAATAAGCAATATGCGGAGAAGATTCACACCGAGATATTTAATACCATACACAAAATACTACTGGAAGGCATGCCAAAAGAAAAAAAGGAGAAGCTATTGGAATCATTATTGATTCCAAGCAATTGCAAATTACTCGATGCTCCCAAATTAAATGTAGAACTTTTGGCTGTTCTAAATAATCCCTCAAAGCTTCGAGATAAATTACTACAAGACAGACAGCAAGAGACTGGAATAGCAGTGGCCGGTGTATGCCAAGTAATAAACTCTTTATCCAAGAAAGATTATGATAAGATGAATGTCATTAAGAAGTTAAGTGATGTTTCTCGCATCCTCAGTAACTCACATTTCCAATATACTGAGATTCGTAGGAAGCTAGTCAATCCATATCTGGATAAAAATTTAGCAGAAAGCCTTAAGGAAAATAGACGAGAGGAATATCTTTATTCCAACTTGGATGATTCAGTGAAATCTTACTCTGCCATGAAGAGGGCTGCAAATGTTATTAAGCCCAAAAACACAATAGGTCAAAAGTTCACTCCAAAAAACTATCAGCAGCCCCCACGACGCCTGAACCTGAACCAGGGCCCTCCAGGGAGAGGAGCTTATCGGGGAGCAACTCAATATCGGTACAACCCACGCCTGCCTTTCAAGCCCCAGGACAACAGGCCACTCGGGTCATCAATGAGAGGCCGTGCCAAATATCCATAGAGGTACCTTTTGCAGCTAGACTTTCGTATTATAAAGCATGCTGGGAAAATATAACCCAAGATCCTACTATTTTAGAATGGATTAAGGGTTACAGGATTCCTTTTGTATCTGCCCCGCACCAAAGTACTTTGCCCCAAAATAATAATTTTAACCAAGCAGATAAGAAAATCTTAACAACTGAAATACATAATTTATTAAAACTGGGGGCTATATCTCCTTGCAGGAATGAATCAGATCAGTTTTTATCCAGTATTTTTACTATTCCGAAAAAAGATGGTTCTCACAGGTTCATATTAAATTTAAAAAACTTAAATAAATTTATTATTGATTTTCACTTTAAACTAGAAGACATAAGAACAGTTTGTAAATTATTAACAAAGGGGGACTTCATGTGTACAGTAGATTTAAAAAATGCATATTACTTATGTCCCATTGACCCAAATTATAAAAAATTTCTAAGATTCATATTCGATGACAAGCTTTATGAATACAACTGTTTACCGTTTGGCTTAAGCTCAGCACCATTTGTGTTTACAAAACTTTTGAAGCCTGTTATTGGGTATCTGAGGCAGAAACGCATCAGATTAGTAGTGTATTTAGATGATTTAATTTGCCTTGGATCTTCATATGATGAATGCATGAGTAATGTTAAAGTTCTTAAGAATTTTTTAGAATGTTTGGGTTTTTTAATAAACAAAGACAAAAGCAATTGTATTCCTTCTAGGATTACAGATTTTTTAGGTTTTAAAATAAACTCACAAGACATGACCTTAAGTCCAACAGATATTAAACGAGAAAGAATATTGTGGCTTACTAATCAATTTCTTAAGTTAAATCATTGCACAGTCAGAGAATTTGCGAAGATGCTAGGTAGCTTAATTTCAGTATGTATGGCAATCTCATATGGTTTTGCCTATACAAAGAACCTTGAGAGGGATAAATTTATGGCCTTGGAACGATTGGGGGGTAATTATGATGGTGAAATGGATATCAGTTTAAAGTCTAAAACAGATTTAAATTGGTGGAGTAATAACATAATGCATAGATATTGTCCTATAAAACAATATAATTTTTCTTTAGAAATCTACAGCGATGCTTCATTGTCAGGTTGGGGATCAGTTTGTAATGGTAAAAATGCTAGAGGTAGCTGGTCAGCTGAAGAAAAATTAAATCATATAAATTACCTAGAGTTGCTGGCTGCATATTTTGCATTAAGATGCTTTGCAAGTCATTTGAAAAAATGTGAAGTTTTATTAAGAATTGATAATACTACTGCAATCGCTTATATAAATCGAATGGGTTCTGTTCAGTATCCTAAATTAAATGACCTATCAAAGCTTATTTGGCAATGGTGTGAAGCAAGGGAATTATGGATTTACGCCTCCTACATAAAATCCAAAGACAACTCTGAGGCAGATTATCAGTCTCGTAGTACAAACGAGGATACTGAATGGGAAATATCACCAGCCGTATTTGAAAAAATAAAACAGTCATTAGGGATACCAATGATTGATTTATTTGCTTCAAGATTTAATAAAAAATGTGAAAAGTATATTGCCTGGCATAGAGACCCTTTTGCGTGGAATATTGATGCTTTCACTATTAAATGGTCTGAATTCTTCTACGCATTCCCTCCTTTCTCATTAATATTAAAGGTGTTGCGTAAAATTATAACAGATAAAGCAACGGGCATAGTAGTGTTCCCAATTTGGCCTACTCAAGTGTGGTATCCGTTATTAAGATCCCTGACAGTCTCTGAAATACTTACTTTTGGGCCATCTAAAGATTTGTTAATATCTTCTTCCAGGTCACCACACCCCTTACATCCGCATCTTACCCTGGGGGCTTGTATATTATCAGGGAGGCCATGAAAAGAAGAATGATACCAAATGATGCAATTGAGATCATGATAGCATCTTTGGCTAAAAATAGTCTTAAACAATATGACACTTGTCTGCGTCAATGGTGGCAATATTGTAGGTCTTTTAATGAAGACTTAGTAAGTGCCTCTATACCAAAGATACTATCATATTTAATGACGCTCTTCAAGAAAGGAGCGTCATATCAAACTTTGAATTGCCATCGTTCAGCTTTATCTCTAATCATAGGTAGTCACATAGGTACAGACGACAGGGTGAAGCGCTGGTTTAAGGGAGTTTATAAATTACGACCATGTATACCCAAATATTCTAGTACCTGGGACCCAGCCACTGTGCTCTCTTACATTAAGCACTGGTATCCTCTAGAAACACTTGATTTAAGAAGACTTACATTAAAGACTGTGATGTTGTTGGCCCTAACTACAGGGCAGAGGGTTCAGACATTATACCTGATTAAGGTTAATAACATTCAAATGAATGAAGAGGGCGTTGATATAGCATTAACAGATATTCAAAAAACATCAGCACCAGGCAGATTTATGACTAAATTATCTTTACCTTTTTTAAGAACAGATTTAGATATTTGTCCTGTTAAAACTCTCTTGCAATATTTAGAAAGAACAAAAGAGTTAAGAGAAAACAATGATCATTCTCAATTATTTCTTACTTTTAAAAGGCCATTTAAGCCAGCTTCTACCCAAACTATCAGCAGATGGCTCAAGTTAGTAATGAGAGACAGTGGCATCAATGTCTCTATATTTTCATCACACTCGACTCGCCACGCTGCGTCGTCGCGAGCACACAGGGCTGGTCTTACTGTGGATAGCATTCTAAAAGCTGTTGGGTGGTCTAGCAGATCAGTTACATTTGCCAGACATTATAATAGGCCGCTTTTGAATAATGAGCAGAGTTCATTTGCAAGAGCTGTCCTAAGTTAAATAAGATTTTTTGTTTTGTTGTCTGTAATTTAGAAGACTGATTAAAATAATAGATATCTTTATGATTTAGTTACAATAAATATACGAGCTGGATAAGGTTTAAGCTTATTGTTATAAAGAATAAAATTTAAATTTGTTTACTGAAAGAAATAAAGTAACTTCAAATTTAACTAGTTTTGTTATGCTCTCTAAACATCTACACAGTTATCTCGGACTAAGTACGAACATTATGATAGGATTAAACGAACTTACCTGAAGTGAAGTTCAATCCTGATAATGTGAAGTACTTAGTCCGAGATAAGGAGGCTCCCACCCTCCTCAGGTAACTATAGTTACCATCCCATTCCTATGATATATTATGATGACTCTAAACGTAATGACAGTAGTAGTATTGCCAGGTGCTGTTTTTGTTTTTGTATGGTGTCTTTAAACTTCGCGTATGATGAGCAAGAAAGGACGATACTACACAGTTATCTCGGACTAAGTACTTCACATTATCAGGATTGAACTTCACTTCAGGTAAGTTCGTTTAATCCTATCATTATATGTCACTCGCGATAGGATCTAACGACACGTTATTCGTTTAAATCGACTAAGCCAAACGGCTTCTAGGCGAGCATATCGAAATCGAAATACACATATACATATGCACAAAACACATTACTAGCCTTTGCTTTCACAATTGGGTAAAAAATTACACAACCGATGTGAATGTAGATAGATTATCGACAAATTGAGTCAAGTATACGATCTTGTTATTTTAGTACGGAGTGGTCCCGAGAAGTTTTATGCAAAGGGTTTGATTATCTTCGTGACATGCTCAATTTTTACTATCACGAGAGAGGGCCGGTTCCCCTTGTTTACGCATAATTTTTTATGTCATAATTCTGTATCGCATAATCAGTATAAGCCTAATTGTATATGCGCAGAAACTAATCTCGCATAATTATATATCGCATATTTTTGTCACGCATATCCAAGCTAGCCCGAATGTTTTTTACGCATAATTTGCGAAGTCCGAATAGTGCTTAGGCAAAAAATGACTTACGCATACATTTGTTTCGCAGAAAGTTACTTTCGCATAATTTGGTTTCGCCGAGATGGATTATAAAAAATACATGATTATAAAATTGTAGTTTTTTTTTATTTAAACTAACCTAACCTAACCTAATTCAATCTATTTTTATAGAAACTAGTAACTAGAGATTGGTTTGGTGTAAGGGACACAAGTTAACTCTAACCTAACCTACCAATAATACAATTGTTACGGTTGTTTATTTTTTACTGCGGGGGGCTTTGCCCCCCGGGCCCCCCTTGTGGGGGGTATCACCCCTCCTTCCCCCCTTTTTGTACGTTATACAACTAGATTTAGACAGGATTTCGGGTTATCAAAATTCTGCAAAATTATATATATGCTAAACAACATTATGCAAAATAAAATTCAGCCATATCAATATTATGCTAATATAATATTCGGGAAAACAACCATTCGGCTAATACCGAATTATGCCGAATAAAATTTCGGCAAGTTTAAGATTCGGCGAAAATAAAATATGCGAAACCTGTTATGCCTTATAAGTTTCGGACATTAAAAATTATGCCAAATAGATGGCACCCGAGACAAATACATAGTAAAATGGAAAAAAAAACAAGTGAGAGTCTGACTCGCGCGCCGAGAGTCCCGTACTTACGGGAAGTACCCTATAGGTTTTGGTTCCCTTGCGAGTGTCAAAATATGTGACATAAACGGCCGTATCTTTTGATTGCGGTGACTTAGAAGGTCGATTTTTACAGCTCCAGGAGATTGCAGACTTTAGTATTTCATATTAATTTTGAGAAAAAGGTCTAGATACACAGAAAGACGGAAAGACTGACAGATGGACAAAGAAGTGATCCTATAAGAGTTCCTTTTTTCCTTTTGAGGTATGGAACCCCTTTTTTATGTCAATTGAGTGACAAAAGAGCTGACGGCCCACCTGATGGAAAATGGTTATCGCTGCCCATGGACATCTGCAACACCAGAGGTGCTGCCAATGCGTTGCCAGTCTAGGGAGGATGGGGAATGGGGATGGGATGGGGATGAGGGAATAGGCCTCCGGATCTCGTCACTCATCGTACGAAACGCAATAGCAAGCTATTATTTTACGCCGATATTCTGTGTGAGTGTGGTACTACCCCGGTCGAGCCGGCCCATTCTAACGGTAATCATCTAGTGAGGATTACTGTTTGGCTCTACCACTACAAAATAAACCCTACAAATGAAACATGTTTGTTTCTTATTGATCAAGATAATATAACGCTTAAACCACTCATTAAACGTTTTCATTTGTTATATTATATTAAGCATATTTTGTATGCAAATTCGTTTAATTAAATAGAGTGCACGTTACAAATTACCTTTGAACGTCTAGACGGTTGACGGCATCACTTTTGATAGTAACTTAAATGAGATGTTTATACGATAAACTTGCTTAACTCGAGTTCGTGATGATAACTCAGTGTCCTTCAGGGTTGGCGACGGCTAACAGATAATTTGATATCGAAACTTGCTGAAGTTCTAATTGCTGTAGCTACCCCTATTGAGGAAGGTAACTGACGTCATTAGAATTAGAATGTAAAGATTTTATAGCAGTTTAAATTCTGTGTTGTCACAATAGGCTAGTTTCCTGAAAATTTCTAATTTGTCCGTCATTTACATTATAAAAAAAATATTGAACACATATTTTTTCTTTTGTCAATTAAACAAAAAATTACGAAGATATAGTGCGTTGAAGTTCCACGTGACGGACGTCACGACTTTGTACACTTTTTACCATTAAGTGACGTCATTAGCCACCACTCCCGAACTTTGATGCGCGTTATCTTTGTCAATTTTGATTTATATGATAAAGCAAAAAATACGTGTTCAATATTTTTCGATAATCTAACTGACGGATTAATTAGAATTACTATTTTTTTACCCAGGAAACATCCCTATTATGGTAACTCGGTCTAGTATTTTTTTAAGTCGATATGTATTCGTATGTAGGTTAACTTTATTAATGTGTTTCGTGTTTTCGAGTGTGTCGTTATTTAGTTTTATTCAACCTACAAAATGTATGTAATAAACGAATCAGATGCCATTTTACGTCATGGCATGTTTTGTTGTAGGCAAATAATGTTTTTTTCTCTCACCAGCTCGGAAAGGCTTCCCTTTATAGCTTGAAAACGCTTACAAAATTGCACTTAACTGCTAGCGCGGAAAGTTCAGAGAGGTAGCGCGGAAAGTTCAGAGAGGTGGCGCGGACACGGGCGGGGTCGCGGGCTTGTTTACAGAATACAGGGAGGCGGTGCGGGCGCAAGGCGTAGTTCCGTATCATATTTCCTCGCCGCAGCAAGGTAAAAAGTTGTGTTTCGCACGGCAGCAGAGTGTGTTGAGTGCCATGCCTTTGAATCAATTCCATATCGGCACTCGCGCCAAATAACAGCTTTGCTACCTTGCATAACAAATAACTACTTTATTACTATACTAGCGACCCGCCCCGGTTTCGCACGGTATAAGTCAAAAATATTATTACGCGAACAACTTTATTTTCGTGCGCGTTAAGTTTTTGCGATAACTCCTAAGATATTCCTGTAAATTATATGGTTTAAAAGATTATAATAAAGTGCATGAAATGCTTAACGTAACTAACGTATTTAGGTTGATAAGGATTAATACTGTCTGTCTAAATAGCTTTCCAATTACCGCATTGTACGTGACCATTTTTTTGAAAATATAATGGGTATAGTACGTTATCCTTAAAATATAGATAGATGTCATCGCGGACTGTTTTGTAGATCTATAAAAGAGAAATATCCCACCATGCATTTTTTTGTTATATCTCAAAAGGATTAGGCAGCGTTTTCGATGAAAGCTCCCAGGCGGGTTGAATTTTTCCGACGCTTCCAACAATTCTCATTTTATTTCAACCAATTTACACAAAACCTTGACAAATTATATACATAAACCTTCCTGATGAATCACTCTATCTATTGGTGAAAACCGCATGAAAATCCGTGCAGTGGTTTTTGAGATTAGCGGTAACAGACAGACAGACCGACAGACAGACAGACAGACAGACAGACGCGATGGGCAACTATGTTTTATAATATGTAAGGATGTTCATCATAACGAATGCACTTTGCAGTTATTACGATGATTGAAGCAGTTTAGACGACTACGGCACAGAATAGATAATAATACTAACGTACAGAAGAATCACTCTCTAACAAAACCGGTGTTTAGGCATGAAAATATGCCTACTCATGCCTTCTCTCTCTGTCGCATAAGACTTGCTCTTCCGCGTACGCTAGGTTCGCTTTAAGTAGAGTGATCGCTATGACGACGCACGACGTGGCGAGCGAGCGAGCGGCAACCTACTGCGATTTACAGCGCCGCGCTGCCCGACAGCCGAGCGTACCTAAAGTTCGAATTGAAAACCAGAAAGTGTTTTTTTTTTTTTTTTATCGAAAATGGGTGTGCGTTTGATCTCAGTCTCACCTGATGTTAAGTGATGACGAGGTCGAAGGTGGTACACGCTTACCCAGAAAATGCCTATTCACTCTTGCCTTGAAAACACCAAGGTTATACGATTCCGGGAATACAGACGCAGGGAGAGCGTTCCACTCCTTGGCCGTACGAATGATGAATGACGAAGCAAACCGCTTCGTGCGCACCAATGGAAACTGAACCACATGCGGATGGAAGCCCTCCCAGCGTCGGGTAGACCGGTGGGAGAAAGTGGAGGGTGGGATGAGGTCGTGTAGTTCCTGGGCACACTCTCCATAATACATACATACATAGCATCACGCCCGAAATCCCTAATGGGGTGGGCAGAGCCACAAGACTACTTGTGGCCACGTTCGATTAATTAGTCCTAAGATGGTATGATGAACCGTATGGTGACAGGTGATCAGCCCATCGCCCATACGGATAGTCCACCATGTTGGAGAGGACCTGTCCCTTAGTCGACTTTTACGACATGCCAGGATGATAAGCATCTGCACGCATTCTATGCTATTTTTTCACTCCCAGTGCAGCAGAGGAGGTACTCTCCATAATACACCTTGTAAAAAACCGAAAGACAAGCGACTTTACGCCGATGCTCCAAACTTTGAAGTTTGGTTTGAAGTGTGTGCTTAATTCATTGCATAAGCTTTTATTTGTTCGAATCCTTGTGATTAGTTTATGACGGTAAACAAAAAATACTCAACAAATTCGCAAATACTAGTCGAAAGTCTTTGTGATTTAGAGGGTTGAAAGACACCTTATTGGTACAATAAATCGATGGATATGAACGTCTGAAATGAAAACCCGATTTCCTCCAGCAAGTGGACCATCCATCACTGTCGCCATAACACTGTCCATTATGTGAGCCAGTGGATACAAGGCCAATCTTATTCCGCTCTTACAAGACAGGGCTGGATTGGTATTTCGCAACGGGTTAAAATTCATCAACCATAATTAACTTTTAAGAGGACTGTGAACTAACGGCAAAAATCACCCTTTTCATACAAAACCCCACCCCTTAAATCTTAACCGATTTCGATTTTTTTTTGATAGGTTGTCAGTCAGAACAAAATCTCGGTCTATAAGTTTTTAAAATATTGATTAGTTATCAACAAAGTCAAATTATCGCCGAAATTACTTTTGAATGAGAATAATAAAACAACAATAAAACTGAATTTATTAATTATAGTGAAAAAACCAAAACTTATAGACCTAGATTTGGTTCCAACTGACAACCTATCAAAAATTGGTCAACATCGGTTAACATTTAAGAAGTGGAAAAATGTTTTTCTTAAGCAAATCGTCTGCCCAAAACTGTGGCCAGTTCTTTAAAACACCATTACTACTAGGCGACGTTTTTACCCAGCTGCTGCGAAGCGAAAAGGGTAACTTAAAGTCCAATCTAAGGGTGGCTTTCCACCAGGGCTGTGAAGTAATTTCAAAAGGCAGTAGCCTAGGTCTAACGCCCGGCCTCCGTGCAGAGGAACGTGGGTTCAAATTCAAGCATGCAACTCCGAGATTTTCGGATATCATGACCAAACCTGCATACATCATGTGAAGTAATCCAAACATATGTGTGAAATCCCCAATCCGCACTGGGCCCGCGTGGGGACTACTGCTCAGTGCCTCTCACTGTGAGATATTGGCTGATGATAAGTCTAAGGAAGTCGTTTTAAGCTGTGATCTAAAATAAAGTAATTCAATAGAATGGGCGGACATGTCTTCGCTCTCGCTCCCAGCTTCTTTCCTCGCACAGCACGTCCAGCGCGACCTGCCGCTCAATTACGCAACACCAAGTGGTATCGCTTTCGCGAAAAGTAAACCAATTGTGCCCTTATTTACACAGAGTTAAGACTAAATTGGTTTGCATTTCGAGCCAAACCGATACCAATTGTGCTGCGTAATTGAGCCGCTGCTGGCAAATCATTGGTCGCTCTGCGCATCCCTTACATATTTGACAAGTTTGACAGAGACACACTGGTCGACAAATGACTTGCCCACAGGTGGTGCAGCTTTGGTAAAAACTCGCCTTATTCGCTCAGAACTCAACCAAAACTTTTTAATGCAGTCCTTAAATTGTGTAGTTGATTTTGGCTGTATAGTTTTGTTAATGTTACTAATAGCTTTGTAAAAGTAACCTGTAAACCCGCAATACCAACTGGTATGTATTCCTATATATGTATATCGCTACATAATCTACTATATAAAAATAAGTCGGGTTTTCCTTCCTGACGCTATAACTCCAGAACGCACGAACCGATTTCCACGGTTTTGCATTCGTTGGAAAGGTCTCGGGCTCCGTGAGGTTTATAGCAAAGAAAATTTAGGAAAAAATTCAACAGAAAAGCGGGAAAATCTTTTTTCACATACAGCGCCATCTCTGATACATAGCTACACCAAACGAAATGTTACATAAAACGAAGCCATCTGGTGGCGAAACGGAGTTCGTCGGGTTTGCTAGTAGTTTATAGTTTAATATGGCAGGCAGCTTGCTCGCTGCAATAGCTGTCATACGCCATATGGAGCTGCTGTTCTGTCAGGCGGACATGATTTGACGCTTTGATTGCTTTTGGTTTTAATGTCAACAGCAATTCAAATAGTTTTTGAGCTATGTTTATTCGACTATTATATGATTTCAAAAAGACGTCCAAAAGGGTGGAGATATAAAATTAAACGGATACCACTTATTTGTTTGAACTAGAAAACGGCATCTGTTCGGTATTGCCTAAGCGATATCGCATAAGGTTTTAATTAGGATACGGCCGCCTTTGCTTTCGAGTTAATAAGCTACTGGTCCTACAGTTATTTACAGAAACGAGGAATTAGGCATACAATGATTTAACAAAGGTGTTTAATACATCATCACACTAATATTATAAGGGCTTGTTGCCCCCTCCCCCCATGTACATGTAACGGGATTTCTGTAAACCCCCCCCCCCTTCCAGTAAAACGTTACGTAACCAACAAGTGACCATTTTTACCTAAAAAAAGGAGGAAAGTTTTAAAATATGCGTGAGAGAATGTCTACGCGACCGTTCTGAAGGGTTAAAAACATTTTACGTGACGCGTAGTTCAAACCCCCCTCCCGCAACTGTAACGCATCGTAACGTTTTACAAGACAAATTTGGTTCGTAATACTTGAACGCTCCGATAGATAGTTATGTAATATTTTGCCTAGTACTTTTCCTATCAGAATCTAGTTTTTTTACTCAAATTTTTATAAACAACAGGTTTTATAGGTGCGGGTATAACATAGGTCTTTGTACAGCTGGATGAGATAGACAAGACAAATTATCTGGCGACGAGTCGATTTGTTGGCACTGGCGCTCACGATTCTACATGTTAACTAGCGACTCGAAACAATAAAAAATTGTATATAAAAATAAGCTTCACCCACCATAATTCAGATGTAGAACAATCTTAGGGGTCGTCCACAAATTACGTAACGCAAAATTCTCAAATTTTTGACCCCCCCCCCCCCCCCTCCCCCATGTAACAGGACCGTAACGCTTAGCCGGGACCCCCCCCTCCCTCTCTATTCCGTTACGTAACAGGTGCTTTGTAAAAAGTTTTTGCCTAATATTCAGGTAATTCGGCGCTCTTTTTATATTGGACGAGGTATAATCATCTTTGAACGTATTTCGGTTCCATTTCTTAATAATATGATTATAATTTCTTGAGTTTACATTAATTGTGCAATATTATAAAATCGTGACGTAACGTGACACCAACCTTGAACCCCCCCTTCCCTCAACGTATCAGAACCGTAACGCTTGGCCAGACCCCCCGCCTCCCTCCAAATTGCGTTACGTAATTTGTGGACGATCCCTTAGTTTCAATATTAACGATGTTAATACGATCAGCAACGCTTACTTCAAAAGCGTTTCTGATTGAGAACAAACGAGTGATATTTCAATTTATTTACAACGACATTGATTCATGAGCAATCTAGAGCCAGGTCTCCACACATGCCAAATCATAAACTATATGTATTATATATATATTGTACCTATTGTCCGCGCGCGTGCTCCGAGGAATCTTGACACGTAATTGAAGTAAAGATTTAGTGCAGTAATTTACTTTTATACGGTAACAACATCGATAAGCATTAACAAGAAAATAAATTAATTCACAACAATATAGTGTTGAGCTACTCATACATGAGGCACCTCAAATGTCACACTCACTTTGGTAGATTGTCACAACACCTCACTTCGTAAAAATGTCCCACTTCAATGTTCATGTCCCTCTGATAAAAGACGAGCCGAGCGAACCATGCGAGTGAGCCGAAATAGATGATAGCGTAGCGTAGAGTGTGAGTGAGACAAACGAGTGTCGTCCGCTCCGTACAGTGTGACACGCTGACGCGAGAGCGAGGCGTGAGCTCCGCGTAGTACCTCGCCTCATTTGAGGTAGGACGTTGTACCACCTCGTTTTGTAAAAGGAGTTACTCTCTCAAACTCATTTTAATTTCATGTCCTGCCCAACAGTACAACAATAAACAGTAAACACGTATAACAACAAGAAAGAAAAAAAAGCTTGCGAAATGGTTCCAACTCAGCATGGGCTGGCTGTCAAGCCAACGCAGTGCCCCTAACATCATGTCACAAAGATAAGATAGACTGTTTTATCTTTAAGTGCATCTCTCTCACACTAGTGCCGATGAAAAAGATAGTCGTAGAGATAAACGGGTTTAACTTATCTTTGTGTCTTGCATGTTAGGGACGCTGAAAGCTTTAAAAGGAGTCTTTATGTATAAAGCATAGTGTATATGTAGTATGTGTGTAAGGTCTGTTCGACGAGAGTTGATAAAAAAGTAAAAAGTCAGGGCTTCTTAACTCATTACAAATAGCGGCCCGCTAATTAATTTTACCGATGATTATATAAAATTAAAGGGTTTTTTTTCATAGAATATTATTATTGAATAGCCTAATTGTATAAACAGAAAGCAACATGCGATAACCCAAACGACACACCGAAGCCAATGACATATTATAGAAAGACACAAAACACGTCATATCCATACTCAACGCGTTTTAAACATGTGTGATAATAAAAATCTTTTTCCTGTCTTTTCGGCCAGTGCAAATTTATGTGACATTTGACGCGCACATATAAGACATTAATTTGCAATGCGGCGATTGTGTATATGAACAAACAAATATATTTTTTCGCCGCCGTCCGCCCGGCGCTACACCGCACTTGACAACACCTGCGTCCCTCGTACCACGAACCACGAAACTCAGTGCGCGCGGCGACAAGCGACGCCCGTCATACAGTTTGCGATAGTTAAGCGACAGTCGCTATTTCGAAACGATATCATAATATTTATCAACTCTCGCCGAACAGACTTTATGTATGTAGTATATGTAGAACTCAAGGAAAAAATGTGAATGCTTTTTTGGTGTTAGATGTTTTCATAATAAGCATATAAATGAGGAGTGAATGAACTCATCAAGGCAATTTCAAAAAGGGCTTTGAGGCAATCAAGCGCCTGGTAAATCTAATTTGAAACTTTAAAATATCTCTAAGGTAACGTAACAGTACAATTTGCATGAAGATTTATTTCGAAAACAATTGGATCTTGCAAACCATGTACAATATTTTGAAATAAGGAATGCAATGTTCGTTCAATGCTTGGGTGGGTAACGTTTTTTGAAGAGGGTCATATTATATTTTATTTTGATAGTGGACGTCTCAGGGACATCTGTTGTCAAACCATTGTCAAACACACAACCACAGAATACATAATAGAGGAACTGTCACATTCTTTTTCTTTTTTTAGCGTAAGGTAAAGAAATAATCAAACAGCCGAGCAAAGGGCTGAAATGTCATCGCAGTCATATAAAATATAATATGCCCTCTTCAAAACCCTTTACCTAGCCAAATTAAGCTGTTTCCAGGAGTATTGTGTTCGATATAATTTCACAGGATATAATCGTTTATTTGTTATAAAGTTTATTTGTAATAATTACAATTTCCGCTGAAACTCAAATCCAAAAATATACTTATATATACCAAAGTGGCTACTTTTACTTGTCACATTAATAAAATAAAATAAATCTGCCAGCGCTTCGGACCAGGTAACATTTGCGATTATAATTGACTAACGTTATGATTAATAAAATTATAACAAATATCAATAACCCGCCGCTTCTATATTTGATGGATAGAATTTCATTGTTTTAAACTGTTCGAATTTTGTTCTCTGCTTACCTACATATCATAATCAAAATCAAAGTATCAAACTTTTAGCTGAATTCAAAAAGGCCCATCTAATTTATCTTTGACTGACAAATTTTCTAGTTACTGGGGCAAATTAGAAAGTATCTTCGCTAAATTTAAAAGTCACTAAACTTAAAATAAGAAACGTCAATCTCGTTTTTGACAGCTTTGTACTATACAACATCTAGTTTGACGTTTCTTATTTAAGTTTTAAATTAAGAAGGCGCCATTTCGTATTGGATCAAATCTAAATTTAAATTTTATTCCCTCAAATTACGGGCTCTTACCAACTTGCCGTTAATTAATTTTTAAACCACTATTTCACCCTTTTTTGAGTTGCTTGACTTAAAAAAAGTACGCCGTGTCCTTCCATAGGGCTCGAACTATCTCGTTACCATATTTAATCAAAATCGGTTAGCAACTGACAGACAGACAGACAGATAGACAGAGTTACTTTCGCATTCATAATACTAGTATTGAGCAAAGTGACGAAAGACATTTATGCATAGTTTGGAGAATGGTTGACGGACACAACCATTTAATCTCGGATCAAACGCTAACGTGGTATTTGTGAATTATATTTATTATTTTCATCTGAAACAACAGCTCATGCAATATTTTTATTTGTTTGTAATGTTCGCGGCGAGACTGTACGAGTGCGGGCTTTAATCTGTTTTGCAACAAAACAATTATTTCAACAGCGCTCCAGTTTGATGTCACTCAAACAAATGACTGTCTGCGACAACGCATTACATCATTGTTTGTTAATGCAATTTTCTTACACATAATGCAGAAATGTTGGACTTTGCGCACAACCATATTTCAGCGAGCAATGACACGCCGTGTTTTTTATAACTCTTGGCTGCTGCTGCAAGGGCCCTAAGGATGTTTACTCTTATGGTACGAGATAAATTTAATCCACGTGCAATGATGCATAGATTTGCCTATTTTCCGGAAAATGCGTTGAACTCCCTTAAGATTTTTACTGGATACAAAGTTTAGTGTAAGTCAGAACAGTTGATTCAATCAGTCGTCAATCTACCATTATACGTTGACTCAAGTATGAATTTTGAATACAAAAACGGCCAAGTGCGAATCGGACTCGCCCATGAAGGGTTCCGTGATTTATGACGTATTAAAAAAAACTACTTACTAGATCTCGTTCAAACCAATTTTCGGTGGAAGTTTACATGGTAATGTACATCAACTTTTTTTTTTGATTTATCATTCTCTTATTTTAGAAGTTACATGGGGGGGGGGAGACACATTTTACCAATTTGGACGTGTCTCTCGCGCAAACTATTCAGTTTAGAAATATATATATATTAGAAACCTCAATATCATTCTTGAAGACCTATCCATACTCTACAAGTATGGGTTTGATGATGAAAAAAATATTTGAATTTCAGTTCTAAGTATGGGGATTAGTTGGATGGGGTATTTTTGTTTAAAAATCTTAATGCTGTTCACAGAATACATCTATGTACTTACCAACTTTCAACAGCATAGTTCTTATAGTTTCGGAAAAAAGTGGCTGTGACATACGGACGGACGGACAGACAGACAAACAGACAGACGGACATGACGAATCCATAAGGGTTCCGTTTTTTGCCATTTGGCTACGGAACCCTAAAAATACAATTTTTATTTGGTCGCAATAATCAAAATAATTTATACTTACTTGGTAAATGTGTAGGTACCTATATCTAAATAGTTAGTGGATTTATTCCGAAGCCCAGCGTGGTTGAAGGCGTCTTTTAAAAAAATGCTCATTATTTTCTGATAATAAATAAAACAATTATATTTTTGTAAGCATTTTACCGTTTCGTACAATACGAAATTCCATCCCACATATTTTGCATTAAGTTCATGTATTGATCCATCATTAGATAAACTTTTATCTTTTATCTATACCGTTAAACCATGCCTTACTCATGTGCAACCTATGGTTGCCATCTGTATTTTCACAAAAAGTATTGTACGTATTTTTGCTGGTCATTTATGTACCTATACCTAGTACTTTAAATTTTGAAAACACAAAGTAAACGAAAATATCTTTTTTTTGTCATCGAGTTTTCAATTGCAAATATTTGATTTTAGCGAAATTTATGTATGGTTTGTTTGTATGGTAAGCTCTTTATTGTACACCAAATCCTACTATGTGTAGTGTATTTTATTTTTATCCCCTTTATTTCGCACTAAAATAAAGGTGGCAACCCTTTGGTCTGATATGCTAACCTGCATAATACACTCAAGCCATTAGCATATTGTTGTACCTGAAGCTAGAAATTATCTAATCAGGATATACATTTACCTAGTAGGTGCATATAGTAAAATTTAGGTCTGACAGTGGTTAAAGCAAAACCAATTTGTCTAATCAATAAGTATTTATCATATTCGGAGGCGTTGAAGTAAATTATATCGTCCTTTAAATTTTAAAGTTATATAAGAGTTAAGGGTATGTATCAAACAACCACCATCGAGAATGGAATTCCTCGGCTGGACTAAGGCATTCAAAGCTCTTTACAGGGGCGTAGACTCAAGCTGGACCAATAAACTTTGGAAACTCAGCCGTAAACAGCTCAGATACATAATCGGAGTATTCACGGGTCACTTCGGGTTCAAGTATATCTTAGCCAAGATGGGACTCTCTGACAACACAAGCTGTAGAATGTGTGGCGAAGAGAAAGAAACAATGAAACGCATGATGTGTGAATGTGACACCCTCGCCAGACTAAGAATGAAAATCCTTGGCAATGGATATCCAGAACCAGGGGAATTCAAGGCACTACCACTGCGCTCCACAAGTCACTTCATTGAAGTGGTGGAGAATGCTATGGATAGTGCTTAGGAAAAAGGGGTAATTACACAAAAGATCGCATAGGGTCGAAGTGTATCCGCAAGGACCCCACCCTCTAAGATAAGATAAGGGTATGTATCAAAATATAATTCAGTTTCAATTAGCACAACCTGAAATAGTTGAACCTAATGATGTGCCATTCCCGGCAATATTCCCGGGACAATAGTTTAAAGGTTATAATGTTGCCAAACATGAAAAAATTGCTGACAAGATTGGGAATATTCCCGAGTTAATCCCAGGAAACAATATTGGCCGGAATGCGAATATGGCAAAGACCGGCACATCTTTAGTTAAACCATAAGATTGATCTCAGGGTATTTCTCGTTGACGAAGATAATTCACAGTTATGCCTTTGTTTATTTGTCATATGCCACAATTATTATAATGAATGTTATTATAATGATTCGTGCCTCATAATATTTTTTTCCCAAAAATATTCCTGGAACGAAGTTTATGAATGTACATGTTTTAATAATTAGGTTCGTTGGTATCAGGAGAATGTCTGAAAACAGCTAAATTATTCAGTGAAATCTGATGCTGACCACGAGTGAATACATAATTTAAAATATTTTAATATGACTCGGGTAGAAACCGCGAGGAATGTATTTCTTAGTGTTTTAATGGAAATGAAGGTAAAAACTTAGTTACCTAAATTGTAAGACAAACTTACCTGTAAATTTGAAATAAATCGCACTGCTGCTAATTTAATTATTTGCTTCGTGATTTAATGACCCAAATGTTGTTTTAATGATGAATTTTTGGAGTCGCACTCGCACTTGGTCGGTTTTTTTAACCGACTTCAAAAAAGCCGAAGGAGGAGGTTCTCAATTCGACGCGTATATTTCCTTTTTTTATATGTATGTTCACCGATTACTCGGAGATGGCTGGACCGATTTGCCTGATTATTTTTTTAAACGATAGGGTATTTCTCAAAGTTGGTCCCATTGTGATCGAAATTGAGATCTGATGAGAGGATCTATGAGGAATCGCAGGAACTCCTCAAATATTATAAGCCCGCATATAGAAATTTTTATTTCACTAAGGTGTGAACCAAGATCAGGCCCGCCTGAAGGTAAGCAGTCACCCATCGCTATTTCCTTGGGAGCTGTGTATTTTTTTGGGATAAGTAGTTTGCACATGTTAATTTTCGATCTTCCAACTATCGCAAAAACACGTTACCTACGTAGCTACGTTTTGACGTGAAAGAGGAACAAATAGTATTAGGAAAGATAAGGATATATACAAAACAAAAATTGTGTGGTAGCTCTATGATAAGTTGCTTATAGTCTAAGATTAAAATTAGAGACCATTTTCACCCATCTGTTTAATTAATAAAAATATTATTTATCAAATTTAGTATGTTAAAAAATATATTGCGAGTGGGTTGGCTGAAAAATTCCTGGCCGAACATTGATTTATTAAAAAAAAAAATACTTTGTATTAAACATTGTACTCATGACTTTAGCGAATAAATTTAATATCAACCGAAAGTAAAAACGCCTATATAAATAAAATAAAATATATGACAATAATTGAATTTTAAATTACATCTAGCTTTGTTTTCTCAAATAAGTACAATAGTCAATTATTTATTTACTACATTGTCAAAAAGATCGCGCCACTCACGCGTTACGTTCTTAATTTAAATCTGCTAACTGATGCCACTGACACTTAGTTGTTTTTTTGAATTCTCGATTAGTTTTGGCAGCCAATTTTAGCTGTGGGTATTTATAGATAGGCATGACTGTATTGCTAATTAACTATCGTGTTTAAAAATGAATATGCGTACCCTTAGTTTTATCATTTTAAATTATAGAATAGAATAGAAGTCATTTATTGTAGGTTATTACCCATATCGTTACACAGTACACAATACAATAATACAATTTCAAAAAAAATTAGGAAATAGGAAATTAGATTAAGAATTAAGACTAGAATAATTTGACAACATTCACATTAAAACCGAAAAAAAAAAACAATCTTAAATATTATTATAGAAATTCCAATACTTGATTGATAAATCAATAAATAAATAAAAAAAAAAAAAACCGTTCACATTTTATCCACCATTAAAATTAAAATTAAAATAACAATTAAATATTATTTGCTATAAGTCATTACACTTTCGATTTGATTGATCCAGCATATGAGAATAGTGGCCGAATTCAGAAACGCCACTTAAGCATTTGACAAGATATTAAGTAGTTAAATGTCCCTCAACTAGTTGTCAATCTATACAGAAATGTCACTGAAACGTCACTTTAATTAAAGCTTGCAATTGGATATATTTGTATTGTTTATTATTAATTTTCTTGTATTCTCTCTTTTTTCTGTTTAACTCTTGAAGTTAAATGATGTGTATGTGTGAAACTAGATTGTAATGTGCATTTTTTGTATCTGCCCATGTAACCCGAATTTCCACACACAAATAAATCATTCATTCATTCATTCATTCATTCAATTTGAGTGGCCTTTCTGAATTCAGACATAGGACAATCAAATCGCCCTGCAATCACTTTGTGACTAATCCTGACACGCCCCAGTAGCAATGTGATTTTTTTCCGCATTATGGCCTGGAAACTGTCTACTCGCGCGTCCGCGAACATACTTGAGGCACTACACCACCTCGGTAGTCCAAATAGCATTCTGAAAGCGTTGTTATACTGCACACGCAGGGCGTTATAAGCTCGTTTCGTATACCGAACCCACAGGCTGCTCGAGTCAATTATAATACACGTTTGTGTTAATAAAAAACAAAACAAGCATTCCTCGTATTTATTTATTTATTTATTTATTCAATTGTAAAGTCATGTACATTTTAATTAGGTGTTGCAATGTTGTTGATAAGTCAGACCATGACGCCCTGCGAGGGCACACAATAATATCTTACAGTAATACTTAACTATTTACAGGCTTTTACAGGTAATCCTTGATTCTATACAGATGTCAATATTGCTTATAGATTAACACTATTCTATGGGTTCCTTTTAATTCAACATACAATTCTATTCGATAACCCAGCGTTAAGCACGACAATGTTACCCGAGGGAAGCCAAGGGCTGCAGCTAAGAATAACCGCAATTAGGATTCACCTCTCGTTTGCAACTTTTGTATGTTTTCCATTTGAAAAGCTTGCTAAATTCCATAAATTCAACAGACAGCAAAATTGAAAACCTGACGAATTTAAATTTGTTACCTCCACAACAACGGGTGTTTGATGAAGATACAAGTTTACGGAAAGTGGAGGATATGTAAGTACCTAATTTAAAATCTGAATTTATCTGAAAAATTCATACAGTTTTTAATAAAAACGGGCAACACCGATGATTGACCGCATGCCCATAATCGACATCTTCATTTGAACCAGGCGACATTCACTAATGGGCACAAGTTTCCCTCAAAGACTTCTACAAGAAACGATCGCGCACCTGTTCTCGTGTCTGTGTCCAATAGCTTCCAGTGACCTTAAGCTGGACTTCCGACCAGAGCGGCTAAGGCGTCACTAACGCAGCGACAGTGACGCGGCGACAGGGGGGCTAGCACGACACGCCCGCGAGTCGTTTGTCGCTCAGTGCGTCCCTGTCAAACTAGTCAAATACGTAAGACGCACTGAGCGACAAACGACTCGCGGGCAGGTCGTGCTAGACGTGCAGATATAGTATAAACGGTATAGAAATGTATGAGGGAACGTTCGAGCGCAGCGTCTCTATCGCAGCGACAGCGACGCTGCCACGGCAATTTATTGTCGCAAAATCCAATATGTATGATTTAAATGTAAAATTGAGTCGGGTGGGCTTCGCTCCATACTATAGTAGTAACGAAGCAAATGATCATTATCCTCCTCTTCTTATAATCATATTTTAATAATTGATCGGTTAATTCCTATCAACACAACCGTGTTGTTCCATACGGGTATGGAACAACAACTGTGACTGCCGCCGCTCTGACTGACGCTGGAGTCGCGCTGCTCGGAAGCCAGTGTATGTCAGAGCCGCTGCGACATAGACTCAGCGGTTCTGATGCTGCGGCCGTTGCATTATAGCCGCTCTGGTCGGAAGTCCACCTTTAACAAGGTCGTCGGTCTATCTTGTGGGGGCCGAGCCGCGCGGCGTCTCCCGGACCGCGATCTCTACTCAAGAACCTTTACGCCCCATCGGCCACCAGTTCTTCAAGTCAAGTGCCCAGCCTATTGCGACAACTTTGCTAAGCCGTGTTGCAATTTCTTGCCTATTCAAATATAACTTGTATGTTTCATAAAACCGGGCCTAGTAGTAGACCGATAGGTTGGCCTAGTGGTTCGTCAGTTGGACGACGAAGCCTGAGCTGACGGGTTTGATTCCCCGCTAGCCTCAGATAGAATACATTGCGTGTTAGACAGTCTAACCTTTTGGGTTTCTTTGAATTTTTCATACCTCGATACTGATTTTACTAGAGGTTGACAGGCATAATAAAAAGGAACACTTACTAAGTATTACGAGTATGATATTTAACCCACTTAAGAAATGCCCAGGCTAGAACCTGAAGCCACAGAATTCCCTCCACCGGAAAAAACTGCTCTGCTATTGAACAACGCCGGACCACCAATCGAACCATTAGTGGTATGATAACCACAAAAATGTCAACGACTCTCAAAGTGGAGCAAACAGGTGCTCTTAATCGCAATCCTGAGCAGGAAGCTTACCAATAAATAAATGGCACAATATCTCGTTATCCTACGGGCATCGGCCGAGATGATTTACGCGAAGCCCGGGAGGCCTGGGCTATAAATAAGCCTGGGGCAACACCTGGGCTGTTGCTCCTTGGGCAAGGTGAACAGAGGTCTCATAGCATTTATGACTTAAATACTGATGGGAAAAATACGCTACTGCTGTGATAAGGAGAGAGATTCAATTTGACAGTTGCCTTATGTTTATGGATGTAAAAGGATTATTTATTTATTTATAAAATAAGACAATAAGAGGCAAATACATCAAGGGACTATATCAAATTGCGCAGGAAAGTATTTTTTTACTAAAGTTAAAAGGAGCAATCTTTTTGCTGTCTTTCGCAATGGGGCCGCCAGAGAGACAGCTCGCAGATGTCCTGTCTCAAATACGAAATAGCACTAGTAAATAAATCTCACAGGTTTTTATATACCACTTGGAACAATTCTTGTATTTGCAGCAACATCGAAATAACAATGAAGATAAATATATATATATATATATATATATATATATATATATATATATATATATATATAATATATTACATCAATCATGGTGACTTTAAGTGAACAAGAATTACCCCACATTCCATATATTAATTACTTTCATAACTTGGGAGTTAATTGTTAATTTTATTTTAGTAGCTTTATTGAACATATTACCATGAAATCAGTCAGTTGAAGAAGAATTAAAATTCTCCACAAATACTTCAAGTAATAACAGAATTGTCTCAGCCCGACGTCTGCGCTTAGCGATGCGTAAGATAAATCGTTCGCGGGAAAACTAATTAATACTGAGACCCTTTCATCTTTGGCTTTCCAAGTCGGTGCATGTTCTGCATTTATCACTCTAACTTTTATAAAACGCTTATTGATCTGAGTTAGAAGTGAATAGAATTATTTGATATTTAATTCAATTGCTGCAGTTTTAACTAGCTTCTAAATAGCTAACTTTTATTCGTAAAATTAAAACCGATTTAATCAAGATCTAAAGCATTTTTGTTCCGTATTGTTGTTACTTTATTTCGTTGTTAATCGGTAATTTCGATTAAAAAATTTGTGATTAGGTACCTGATTACACACCATAAAGGCCAGGTCATGATGCGGGCGCGACAGAAGCGCCATGTGACCGAGCCTTTAACGTTTAGAAATGAATGCATTATACCTAAATCATGCAGAGCGTCGGTTTGCAGTTCTCACCCGTACATAACAATTGGAATTGCAGCAAATTGATCAATGCACTTTCCATATTATGGCCGGTTAATGGGTTATTCCCCGTAGTTTCCAGTCCTTGGTTATCACTGGGATCAATGGGGAATTTTCTGAATAATAATAATCTTTATTTCGACCAACTTCGATCATATAATGGTGAGCTACAGTTATTACTTAACCTAGTGTTTATTTTTTACAAACACGAACTAACAAGGATACATACACTAAATGGATCGATTTGACACTACGTGAATCATACATCAATGATTCAGGTACCTACTGACCCCATCGAACCTCTGCGCGAATGTCGACAGGATACTATTGGAGCTGGCCCGAACCCTGCGCCTGCGCATCAGGGATTAACACTCCACTCGCGCAGGCGCGGATCCAGTCCTCAAAAACGGTTGTGGTTATAGTCACCCGAAAATCAGGAGTATAACTAGTGCTGGGCAGGACATGAAATTGAAATAAGTTTGAGGGAGTAACTTCTTTTACAAAACGAGGTGGTACAACGTCCTACCTCAAATGAGGCGAGGTACTACGCGGAGCTCACGCCTCGCTCTCGCGTCAGCGTGTCACACTGTACGGATCGGACGACACTCGTTTGTCTCACTCACACTCTGAGTTACTCGCTACGTTGTCTACGCTACGCTATCATCTTTTTCGCCTCACTCGCATAGTTCGCTCGGTTCGTCTTCTATTAGTGGGACATGAACATTGAAGTGGGACATTTTTACGAAGTGAGGTGTTGTGACAATCTACCAAAGTGTGTGTGACTTTTGAGGGGCCTCATGTATGAGTAGCTCAACACTAGTATAAACTCACTCATGATCGATATAGTGCATTCCTAGAAAGGACGTTACAAGTATATTAGGGTAGTACGCACAACGGTGAATTCGTGCTTCCACTCTCTCGCCTCAGCGAACATAATGGATTTAGAAATAGGTGGAAACTACTGGAGAATTCCGGGCAGAAATAGCAGTTTTTAAGCGTCTTTGATTTGAAATTACTTCGTTTAATCGCACACATGACACAACTTCTTTGCGACTCGTAATCATGAGAAATGGCAGAATTAGTCGCCACTTCCCCGACGGTTACGTATAATTGCAATTAGTTAATGCTTACTCGTTGAAAACATTTAGCTTTGACTTAATTTGTTTTGAAACAGTTTGAGTGTAAAGGTGCGTTTACACTGGTGATGCTAGTTGAACTTTTGATAAGAATTTTATTATGTCGGGGTTCCTTGATCGTCCAGTGGATATGCCGGATAGATTTGAATGGCGACCTTCTTTACAAAATTGAATCCATCTAGCAATTAGAGTACTTACCTATCTGATTTTCTTTTACTTACTACTAGCACGAAATGACTGAACTCAGTTTCTCTTTCATTGCCACGTAGTGCGACTTGCTTATCGCTTGAAAACTCACCCTGCTACTGGATTCTTATCATTATATGCTGTTAATAATGTACGGGTCGAATAGATAACCTCCTCCTTTTTTGAAGTCGGTTTATAAAATAGACATTCACATTAAGAAATTAGATCAGCTCGTCTCCGTTTTAGTTGAAACGCCCGTTTAAAAGTTTATCGATACTCCATATACTAATATTATAAATGCGAAAGTGAATTTGTCTATATGTTACGCGTTCACGGCCAACTACGGCGGCAATGGAGGTAGCTTCGGACCACGGTCAAAGTCATGGGATACTTTTATACCGAGAAAATACATTATTCCCGTGGGAGCCACGGGCAAAACCAATTTTTTTATGAATCCTCCGCCTCCTCCTATGATACCGCTCCCCGCCATTGCTTTGCTCCAATCAGATGACAGTGCAAAATCCATTACCACATAGACTGGCACTCGCGGACGAGCGCCCGCAGTAATGTACTTACTTACATACGTATTGTCTTTAAATATTACGTCGTACGTGCTTTTGAATAAACGGAATAAACGGGAATCGGTAGAAGCGGGAACGTGAATTACTCCGAGTAAGTGTAATGAGCATTGTAATACCGTTTTAACGTGAAATAAGTACGATAATGCTTTGTTTAAATTTTCTCGAGGCGGTTTGTTGGTTTAGGCAAATATTAATAAGGTCGTTTGCGAATTCATGGAGGTATTTCTTGTTTGATTATTGTAGTAAGGGCTGGTACATTTTTTATTTTAAATTTCAACATTTGGTTAATACTTATCTGTCTTAAGAGGAGTGTGACCCTATGGCTTTTCATACAAACGGCGATAACGATGTCCACCCGTTAAGTGTTAACCGATGTTCAACAATTTTTGATAGGTTGTCAGTCAGAACAAAATCTAGGTCTATACGTTTTGATTTTTTCACTATTATTAATAAATTCAGTTTCTCATACAAAACGAATTTCGGCATTGTTTGACTTTCTTGATCTTTATTGAAAAATTTAAAAAACGTATAGACCTAGATTTTGTTCTGACTGACAACCTATCAAAAATTGGTCAAAATCGGTTAACATTTAAGGGGTGGAAATCATGCTGAGTGTAAACACGACAACAATACTAGTACAAGTTGAAAACGTGACATACACTTGTTTGCCACGTAACTGCAGTCGAAGTGGAATCCTAGCGCAATGGAATAAACCTCTGACCTCACAAACCGGCTGTTGGAGTAAGTTGATATAGGTTAATAGGTATATTGATTGTGATAGGCTAAACGTAACAAACTTCAATAAAATTAGCGAAAAATCTTTTAAAATTTCTAAGCTGTTACGCGCACACACACTCGTGGATTATTCGACTTTCATGTCAATATTGGTTCTTCCAATTCGAAATTCTGCAGAATCTGAATTCCACACAATACTTAGTATTTCACAACAATTGCTACTGTACCGTGCGCAGTAGTAGTGATTAAGTGCTGTTGTGTGGAATTCAGATTGTGCAGAATTGCGAATAGGAAGAATCGCTACTGTACACATATAATGACTGTGCACAGTAGCGAATGTGGTGGTAGTAGTATTGTGTAGAATTCAGATTGTGCAGAAGTGCGAATAGGAAGAACGATATTGGCATGAAAGTCGAATAATCCACACTTGTATGTGTTTTATCGTAAAATTTCTGCAGAATCCAAGACGTAATTTGAAGGCAACGGCAGGCTCTTCCGATTTTCCAGTTAAACAGCCGTATAGTTCGAAGGTACGCGTGACGCTCGGCCGGGCACGGATACTCAGCTAATCGAGTTTACATTTCGCGTTTCCGCTCGATGGCACCCGAAAAAGGCCTTTGATGCGCCCGCAGGATTTCAAGACAGACGACCTTTGTATATCGTAGTATGTGGTATAAGAATAAATACTACATATAACATACAACGCCGCCGAAGGTGCCCTTCTCATATTTGTGGCACGGGAACAGTTTTATCATTTTCTATTTTTCTAGTCTATAATAACATACAAATTCGATATTTAGTTTGAACAGGGCACATGTAAGATTAGATCAAACTAACTTTAAAACTAATTATCAAATATTTACATCAATTACCGTGTCCCTTTGTATGTATATAAATGTATGTGATTAATGTAGTGTTTTATGGCGCACGTAATGAAACATTTTGACGAAAAAAAATCTACACTACAAATTGTATACATAATATGTATAACATAAACATAAACTATGAAAAGTATTCGTATTTCTATTTATTTTCAAACCAAACTATCCAACGCTGGCATTTGATAAGAGCTGTAAACTTGACTTTCCATTCAACCTGATACTACTGGAAGTCCTACAAAAGAATAGTCAGTAAAAACTCTTGTCAAAAGCCGGCCACAGTTTGGATAGAGTTCCGAGGCGTTACGGTATTGAGTTTCTCAAACAACGTGCAGCGGCTCTTAGCACCTTAAGGCATAGTCTTAATTTTTGTAAGGCTGAAGGTCTATTGTATAAGGACGACCAATTTTGAACGATATTGATTTCTATAGCAAGTATTTACGACTAACTTAACTGCTCAGTCCCTCATACTATAAGAGGAGGCCTGTTCCCAGCAGTGGGGCTTATACATGATAATGATGATTACGAGTAACTTGCTCAATTTATTAATACGCACAGGGCGTCTATTCGGGAACGTACATACATACATAGCATCACGCCCGAAATCCCTAATGGGGTGGGCAGAGCCACAAGACTACTTGTGGCCACGTTTCGAGGTGCTGCACGATTAATGGACCATTCTACTTTTTAGTGCCTACGAATACGTCCCCGGCATATTTTAAAATTGGTATTTTTTTATTACACTGGATTATTCTTTACTTTCACTGGTAGGCTTTGTCATCATAATTATTTAAAAACTATTGTGTTTCATAAATTTTAACTTCCATTTTTTTTGTTGGCAACGCATACTGGCAATGCAGTCGTAATAATGCAGCAAGAAAATCAGTTTTATTTAGCATTTCCGAAGTAATTATTGACTGACATTCATGTGAATACTAAAAAGGATATGGAAAGATACATTTGAGAAAACTTAAATAAATCTTAAATTATCTGCAAATTCGTTAAAAATGTCCTCGCAATATCCAAAACGAAATTAGGTACTAAAAAGTGGAATGATATCATAGAACGCCTTTAACAGTCAAATATGCTTTTGAACGGAGCTGTACTAAAACATGACTTAATTCAATCCATTCATTTTCAAATCCCTTACGACGCTGTGCTCAGTGACTGCACCGGAAAGTTGTCGTCGGTTTTCAACCGAGATTGTCTGTGGATTTCCGAGATTAGCACTGGCTGGAAAATGTAAGAGGAATCTTAAAATTGAATTTCTAGTAATTTTGTGGATGAGGAAAGATTTCACTATATTTCTGGCGTACTCTTACTAATATTGTAAATGCGAAAGGGTTTATTTGTTACTTTTTCACGTCAATTTTTTTTTGCATAGCTATAGTTGGAGAGTTGGAGAAGTCTACTTTAAACTCGGAAAAATGCTGTTGCCTAGGAAATAACGATAACATAATTCAAGTTCATTGCCAAACATAATTCTACTTTTTCTTATTGGGCCCGTTTCTCTACAGCTTAATAACACTAGTGTTTTATTTTCATTTCCTTTTTAGGGCTCCGTACCTCAAAAGGAAAAAACGAAACCCTTATAGGATCACTCGTGTGTCTGTCTGTCTGTCTGTCTGTCCGTCTGTCACAGCCAATTTGCTCCGAAACTACAAGACCGATTGAGTTGAAATTTGGTATACATATGTAAGTCGGTGACCGCAACACGGACGCGTGACGTAAATATATGAATTTTAAACATGGAGGCCACTTCTGGGGGGTAAATTAGAAAATTAAAAAAAAACAGTTATGCAACCTACATCGTGTGACATATCAAATGAAAGGGCTTATTGTGAGGATCTTAAATATATATTTTTTAGAATTTTAAGTAAAATAGTTTAGAAGTTATTTAGGAAAATAGGCGAAAATTGACCATTCCCCCCCTTATCTCCGAAACTACTTGGCCTACAATTTTGAAAAAAAAAACAGAAAATAGCTCTTTACCTATAGATTACAGGAAAACCTATAAGAAGTCTATGGTATTTAAAGTAACATAGTACATTTCTGATAATCATGTACGGAACGGAACCCTCTCCACGCGAGTTTAACTCGCACTTGTCCGGTTTTTATCTATGAGACTTATGGCCGAATCCACAAACGCCACTTAGCATTTGATTAGAAATTAAATAGTTAAATATCCCTTAACTAGTTGTCGACCTATAAATAAACGTCACTTAAACGTCACTTTAATTAAAGATCAATTTGAGGAGCCTTTGTGAATTAAGCCAAAAACGCGAGTAGGTATTTTTAGACTAGTATTCTTTAAAATGTTATGTCATGTATGTTATGCTGGTTACAAAAACAACGTTCACGATAAAAGTAAGAAATATATAAATTGTGCTAATCGTGGAGCCATTGTGCCAGGTTAAGGGTGGCGCGTCCCAATTACCCAATTACCCAATCGTTTGTGCCGGCCGAGTGGGCAGGCGCAGCAGCATGGAAACGAAACAACCCTGGTGCATGGTTTGGGGCCATATGAGGTGGGGGTCGTTAAAAATTTGAGGCGTGTAATAATAGGTGACAGATTTCTAATATTGAGGCGAGCAATTATTTTATATCTTATTATAAATCAAGCAATTCTTGTATCTTTGTATTTGGAATAGTGGCTCCGCCAACTTAACTTTGCCGTTGGAAAACTGATATCCCCATACATCGACATAGGTCGTGATCAGTTTGCCAACACCGCATATAAGTTTGTAATCGCAAAAAACCCCATAACTCCGCCATTATGAAAAAAATCGAAAAATTGAATGGACTAATAACTTCTACGTAATTCTAGAACCTGCTCACAAAATGTCACGAGAATCGGTTGAGAACTGCGACCTGTAGGTACACGAGAACAAATGGACAGACGCCGGACAGCCGGACATACAAAAGCATTTTTGCTCAAGCTGTAACGGAGACGCTTCGCTCGCTCGGTCGATTAAGTTTTGTATTTAGACTAGTGGACCCGCCACAGCTTAGCCCGGAGTATTTTCCATACAAACCTTATCACCCCTTTAGGGATGGAATTTCGAAAAATCCCTCCTTAGTGCACCTCTAGGGTACTCGAGGAATATTTCCTCCAAATTCCAAACCTCTAGGACCACCCGTTTAGGCTGTGCGTTGTCTATAAATGAGTCACAGTACTGTTTTTTTTGTTTGTTTTATATGTATAGATAATGTTTTACTTTCGAAAATTATCTAGATAGGTGACATCCATGAGAAAGAAAGAAAGAAAGAAAGTTGCCAAATGCGCCTGGCGCTCGGTTACCCAGGTACTAAATATGAATTGCTTATAAGTATTGCCTTTAAATATGCTTATTATAATTTCTAATGAATATGTACGACGCTTCTCCGTTCAGCGGCCCTTACATGCATGGCACAAAGATAAATTAGAACCGTTTATCTCTATGACTATCTCTTTCGTCGGCACTAGTGTGAGAGAGACGCACTTAGAGATAAACGGTTCTAATTTATCTTTGCGCCATGTTTGTTAGTGCCGCAGGGGAGACAAAGTTACATGAGAGATTAACGTCAGATGCATCGATTTTTCTGACATAATTACTATATTGCACGTAGTTTCGCTGCGCTGTCACATTGTTGTCGTATGTGTTTGATGTTACAAGTTACACTTAAAAAACGATATAATTATATTTATTTTCAAATATCAAGCTAACGCCGCAAATAATGCGACAGATCTGAATGCAACGCGCAAGAGACCGACACGCATGAAGAGCGCACGTCTCAAGAAACAGAATAGAACTAGAATTGATGCAAAATAAAAACTAGTCTTAATTATTTTTGACTTCTTAAAAACAATCTCAAAACACAACATAGCTAGAATCGCAATTGTCGGCTGATGTGAGATAAATTCACAGGTGTAGATTCATACCGTTGTGTCAAAGAACTCTATGTACTCTATGTGACCTTTAATCTCAAATGTAAGCTAAACTCGCATGCACCGAGGATTAGGGTCCAGGTTTATGTGGGTTGGTATCATGCCAAACTTCCCGTTAGTTTTTTGCCATGGACAAATACTATTGAACTCGTCCCTTTAAATCGCAACAACCTTTCACACCTTTTGTGGACAGAGTGCTATCAGTCCCCGGCGAGGGATCTACGTTGTAAGCCCAGCGTTTCATATGTAAAATATAAAGGAATCTAGTTATTCAGAGGAACCGCTTTGTACCAGCAAGCTCAGAGCTTACTGGTCAAAGCTAGGGATGACACGCTTTTTATTAAAAATGTATCGACACCTGAGCATGAAAAGAATGGGACGTGGGTCCGTGTGAAATGTGTCTTGAAGATTTATTAGGGGTAGCCATTTGTGAAATTATTCTGGTATGCATACAATTGTGTTCTTGAGTTATTTACCAGTAACCTAGATTTAAATATTCTACAATATAAGCGTGTACCGCATAAGCATTAGTTTTTAAGCAAACTCTCCCCATACCGCAAAGTATGGTTTTATGTTTTGACGCTAATTGTAGTTCAAATTCTGGAAAGAGATATTTAAATCACTGACTAAACCAGTTTGAAATACTTATTGCGCATTATTCTATACACGCTGTATTCATTTCTGCGCCTAGCGGAGGATGGCAGTCAGCACTGCAGGTTTCCTTGTATCTCTCCCAATGAACCAAATCAAGGTCTTTTCCTCATTATTTCCCATCATAATAATCGAGGAGGTTGTAGCGGTTTTTTTAAAGCGTGTAGGTAAATGTAATATTAAAGAAGTAAAACATGGTAGTGAAAACCCTACGGTGGTGAGTGGCAAGCTGTCGCTCAGGCATCCGCGTTCTCGCCTGGCCGACCGCATTTATTAACTCGCATCGATTTTTCTCCCCAAAGCCCACGGCACATCAAAAAACAACAACGTTCACAGGCCAGGGCCTCTATTCAACATTGCGTAAGCGATATCGTGAATGGTTTTTACTATGTGGCCGCCTTTGCTGTCCAGTTAAGAGCCACCATATCGTTGCAAAATTATTTCGAATATAAGTAGGACCAGTGAGTTAAATTAAATTATTTACGTAAATTTAGCCTAAAAATGTGGATGCTTACAGCTTTTACGACTAAATGATAATTCTACCAGTTAGAAACTTTATGCTTTAGGTACTCTACAAACTCGTCAGGTATTATCTATACATATAATAAAATCGTAATGGGGAAAAAGTCTCTACATTAAAGATAACAATGAAAAAATGCTGTGGAGGGCTTCAGAATGAGCAACAGAACAAATCTCAATGGTTTTTGAATTTCATGTCTGTTTGTCTGTTTGTCTGTTTGTCTGATTGTATGTGCACGATAAACTTTAAAACTACTGGGTGGATTTCAATGCGGTTTTCGATAATGTATTAAGCTAAACTTCAGGCAGGACATGTCACACACACACACACACACACACAAAATGTGGGTAAAAAGTAGCTTATGTTTTTCCCCAGGGCGCAAACTATCTCGATAACAAATTTCATTAAAATCGGTTCAGCTGTTTAGGCGTAAATCACGCAGATACATAAAAAGACATCCACAGGCTCTCATCAGGCCGCACGACCTTCCCGTAAATCCATTTTCCAGACCCTATTCACCCTTTTGGGTTTGATTTTAGTATGGACTTCATAAACTTTTTATCACAATAGACACTTTAAACAGCTTTTCGATTAAATTACCATTACCATTCACTGAGCAGAGCTTTGTGGGGGCGGTCGATAAAGGTGGTATGCACTCCAATTTCTTTGTACAATATTTTGATCAAAGCAATTGAATTACTTCATCAAATGGGCTAGCAGTCCTGTTATTTGTTGAAATATTTTGACATTTCGATCAAAATGGCTGTTGAGCATGAAATTTAATAAATCTTGGATAAAGAAATCGGATGACCGCATAGGCACCTGTTAAAGAAATTTGATAACAACTAGCTGACCCGTGCGAATTTTCGCACAGTATCGTGATCAAACACCGGATAATAATAATATAATAAAGCGAGAATAAGTAAAAGTATTATTAGTACACTATTTGTCTATTTTTCGTCAATAGCAGATAATTTGACAAAGATAATAAACGGGGTACTTGCGGGTGTGCCATCTATTGGCATTGGTCTGCAAATAGCCAAGACGCATTTTAGTTAAGCAGACTGTCAATAGATGGCGCTTGCAATTCGAGTGATTTTTATTCACGTACGCGGATGTTGTTGGCCACGCGCTGTTTTGTAATTGAAAGTCGTAATACGTAATTATTATAATACCTATTATAGTATCGGATAATTTTGACAAAGATAATAATTAAAGCAGTTCTCTCAGTAGCGCCATCTGTTCAGATTGGACTGCATGTGCAATTAGCTAACAGACATGTTAGTTAAACAGACTGTTAATAGATGGCGCTTGCAAATCGCGTGGTTTTTTATTTATTTTTTAACAAAAACGTTAATTTTAATCAATTTTTGTATTTTTAAGACAAAGCGACGAACATAAACTTTAAAATGCTGAATTTTGGTAAAGAATCAACGGAGATATAGAGCGTCTTCACAAAAATAACTTTTAGAAAAAAATATATATGATGATTTGGACAAAGAGGTTTCATCAAATACGTTACCAATGGCATACCACACTAAGATGAAGAATGCTTTATTTGGTGACTCTTACTACAGACAATTACTACACAAACCTGTTTGTATAGCTAGACTACGGTACCTAATATTTATAAATCTCATAATTATTTTTTGTGTAGGTATGTACGATATTCGAAATTTTCAGACCTTAAATGGATAATGTCGTTCGTTCAGTTTGGAAGTTGGCTAAGGATGTGCAGATCTGATGGCGCCATGATGTCTGCATCCGCAGTGCAGGGTGCAAGGGTAAGGAGAGAAAATCCGAATAAAAACATGTATATAGTCGATCAATATTGCCAGATATTAATCACAGCAGTACGATACTAATCTTGAAGTTCTGTAGATGACTTATGGCCGTTCCCAATATTCAATCCGCGGATAGATTTGCTTACTACGGCCTAAAATGTATATGCAAAATATAGCATTTTTTAACTGGTAGTAAGCAAATCTATCTACGGATTGAATATTGGGAATGCGCGTTATACGTAGTTGGACTAATGTTCGTACCTGAAGATATCTTGATTAGCCCACCCGGACGGGATTGTATAATTCAGGCGTTAACTACGACTATTAAGACATCTAGACATGGGTACTTATAGGTATGTACCTGAATTGCTTGCGAATGACAACCACAATCGGCGGGACCAACGATTTGTGACAGCTCGTAATAGGATTTATAAATCGATTGAGATGCCGAGTTAAATTGGGTTTTGTTTATTTTTATAATAGTCCACCATTTCCAATTTTATCTTAATTCGAAAACAGTAAACAATGAAATTAACTTGTCCATTTATTTTACGAAACATACGTTTTAGCACGTAGAACAATGTTTCATTAAACCCAGAGATGATTTTGTATTTTCATTATCAACTACCGAATCATTAATTCTTCAAAAACTTCCAAGGTATTCCTGTTAAGTTCATTATAAAGAGAGCCTAGAGGCTTGGGCGGAAGTTTGGGCAATCGAAACTTCCCAAACAATAATAGAAAATGGCGGTTTATCCAGCCTCTAGTACCGGAGGGAGGGCCGTCCATCACCCGTTTTACTGACCCATTGACTAAACAAATAAACGAAGAATCCGTAAGCAACGCTTGATTTCATTTGCCGAATGTTTATTAGACAGAGAAATTGTCTTCAAAATTGAAGTAGGTAAGAAGTTTTCCTGTCCATATTCATTTAAACTTGGGCATGACTTTGTAGGGTACTTTAAAAGTTATAATGCCCGTGAAAAGCATGTTCACGAAGAATACTCAAAAATGCCACATTTAACTTTTATGAGTGACGTGACGTTTCTCGTAAAAAAGTTTGATTCTGTTTAGAACGGTAACCAATTATCATGGAATTAAACAGAAATATTGACGGCAAATACATTTTTAGCGATGTCCTAAGTAATTTTTTCATTCTAATTTCTGAGACATAATGTTTTCCAATTTGGTCAACAATCGAAGTTTACCTAACCTAAGAAGCAGATGCGAATACCTACTGCGATATTTCGTCTGAAATACTTGTTTCATAAAAAGACACTCGTAAATGTGGAGTGTCTTTTACTAACTGACTTCGGTCGAATTTCATAAAATGAAGCTTAATTCCAGTCGTCTTGATTATAAGACGAAAAGGCATAATTTTCATTTGATTTTCTGATCCCGTTTGGTGAATTGACGGTGGAAGTAATTTTACCGCTCGGGTAAGTTTATTTGATTGCAAAGATGGTTGCCAGTAGATCATAAAATCTCAAGGCTGCCCAAGAAATAATATGGTTTCCTGTCAATAATAAAACTATAGGCAGCTTGCCTATTTTTGTTTTTCAGAAACAATAATCATGCTAGTGAAGCCGGGGTCAGGGGAAGTCATTTCAATGCCAATTTACACATGAAATATGCAACATTTGGTGGACGTTCCAAGTAAATAAAAATAGGTACCGGACAAAACGAAACAAATTCCTCGGTTGACTGTTGTAAAACAACTTATTTTTTATGAAAAATATATAAGTATTACAACAAGTCAATAAGTAAACAAAAATAGCTGAAAGGAATCTTTTGAATGTATTTGTATGCTCTTTGATTTCTTTCTGTCGTAGTTGATTGATTTGTTTGGTGAAATGAATTTTGTTTCAATCGACTTTGTTTGCAATTCCAAGAGAATAATAAATTACATTATTTCAACCATTAATTTGTTGAAACAAATAATATGACTACTCATGAAGACTATTCAGTACCAAAACAATTAGTAACGTTTTGGGTATTTCATTTAATCGTAATAATAAGTTCAAGTTTTGTTTCAGTAACATCTAAACTAACTCTATATTTATTTTGTATCATGGTCATCATCATTTCAGCCGAAAGTCGTTAACTGCTGGACTGGACTGGAAATCATCGAATCATCTTCACTCCACTGATCGTTCCACAGTGTGTCACAGTAGGGGAAAGTGGGGGAAACGCGAACACGGGGTAATCCCGAATCCAATGGTTCTAATGTGTTAGAAAGAGGTAGCCATATTTTACTTGCCGCCATTTCGGAGATCACTCCACCACTAGTGCCAGTCAACAACACGGGAGACGCGGACACACGTACTTGTCAAGGTATGCATTTTTCAATATTTTGCATGTTTTTGGTGTAAGGTTTTTGGTAAATTCAAGTTGGTGTTGATTTATTTCTATCGACAATAGTAATTTAACTTTTACATAGTGGAATACTCACATGTTAATCAGCTAAATGACAAACTTTTACATATTTTTTTAACTTTTACATAGTGGAATACTCACATATTAATCAGCTAAACTTGGTGTTCGTGTTTACCTGACTAATGTCGGGTAAAGCGGAGAACTAAGGGTCTTGATTTTTTTCATATTGTTACCATTTATTAAAAAAATATAAATGTTGATTAGTGAATTCGTTAGACAGATAAGTAAACTTTAATAATTAAACAATAAAGAAACTCTGTCATTAAATTCCACTGTTTTATTTAAGTTTTCCCTTAGGTGTTCGTATTTCCCCCACTTTCCCCTATACATTTATTATAATGCCTCATTGCTGTACGTATACATTATTTAAACCACAACTCCAATATGCAAATTTCATCTCTGTTCTTTGCAATTACATTTTAGTGACAATTACGTAGAACGACGTTATAATAGTAAGATTACCGCATTCAGGTGAGTGCGATTTCAAGTCGCATTGCTGACCATATAGCCTATAACTAATATTTCGACTGCAGTCACATGTTTGTTGGCTGTTATAATGCTTAATATTCTAATTCATACTGTTAGTTATTCTATCTAATAGGGTCTCTATTCGACACTGCTTAAGCGATATAATAATATTTCGCTATGGTCTTACAATGCATTTGCTGTAAAGTTAAAAAGAACAACCATAACGTAGCAAAATAATTTACGATATCGAATTAACAAAATACATTAAATTGTGTGTTGAATCTTCGTGTTTTTCTGGTAATTATACCTAAGGCCATTCCTCTCCGTGTAAGTAACCACGGATTTAATAGTTCAAGTAATGTCGAATAGGCCCGAGTACGTAAATAAATGCGACAGAAAGAGAAGGAATAATGCGAGGCTACACTGAGTGTGTAGGTAGGAAGTTAATGATAAGACGAAATCCATATTAGTCAATCCTGGTGTTAATTTCTTTGCTATGGCCTCCGCAAATAGGGAAGATGCATAAAACCGATCTTGTGTACGCAAAACATTTTTATGTTGATTATTTTATAAGTTATAAAGCTTTGAAAAGTCATTGTTCATAACACTCGCAAAAACACTCCATGCAAAATGGATGCCAGCTATGACTTCACGGCGGTCGTTAGATTACAAAATGTATGGCGTTTAAACGAAATCTGCAATTATGTCCGAAAATACTGTTTAGACCAACATCGTAAAAATAATACAGGACATAAATTTGATGAGGATGTCCAAAAAGTTAAAGCAGAAATGAAAAACCATAATATATTTTTCACTAATTTTGACCCTTAATCAAACACAAAATAATAGTCAAAATGAGCTGATTTTCTGTAATATGCTTTTGTTTACATTTACTTTCATAATATAGCTATTAAACCTCATTTTGATTTTCATGCAACTTCCCCATTATGAGGATTGCTAACAAAATTGGATCATAAACGTGGCGTGGGTTTGAATAAGTTTTGTTTTCACCTAAAAACGAACATCAACAAATAGAACTTTTTTTGATAATTGAAAGTCAATTTGTTGGTGTTCGTTTTTGGGTGAATACAAATCAAACATTTTCCCATGTAATTAGATGTAAAACATAATTAAACGCCTACGCAGGTAGCACAAAACGGAAATTAATTAATATTGTCGTCGAAATAGACTTCAGGGCTTCCAGTTTACAAACGGAAACGTGTTGAAAGACACTTAATTATAATCAACTCGTGTTTTGAAGTAAAACTTCAAAAGTGTGATTCATTTCGCGTATTGAGTTTCATTAAGCTATAAACTGGCTTGGTTAAAAATAAGCTTGGCTTTTTTTACCTTATATGTAATATTTTTTACTATTAACGACCGTTAATCACTGGCGACACTTGTTAAAATCAAAGTCTGAACAAAAAGACATTTGGAATGTTTGGTTTTAAAACACATAAAACTCTATGTTTAGTACTATTATCTATTCTGTCTTTGTTAAGGGTTTTTCTTTAATATCACTTTTATTCTCATTTTCGTTTTTACTAGCTCTCAAATTTATCGCATATTCTCGTATTTTTATGACATTCGAGTCTCACCTGTGACTATTAAAACAGTATGTTTCTAAAGATATTTTTTTCTGAAATATTAACTTTCAGCCAGTATTACGCTTCGTATAAATAAGTTCATAATAAATCGCTCTCCGTTGCAACAGTTTACTGATTTATGGACGCAATAGTTTAATCTTAACGCTCGGCCTACTTTCGCTTGGCCTATTTGCTTAAGTTTGTTTTGGGACTGTTTGTCGATTTGTTTTTTCCTTATATCAAAATCAATTCGTTTCCTATCCCAAGTTGTCGCTCTTAACAAAACTGATATTAAGGGGCCCGTAAACGGGCTAGATTTTTGGCAATTTATTGTTTAAATTTGGGCTGTTCTCATTAAAGTTACATATAACATCACTATTGGGAACAAAAAAGTTAAGTGTAACATTTTGGGGATTGCAGCAATAAATTGCCAAAAATCGAGCACCTTTATAAATGCGAAAGTGTGATTTTTTGGAGATGGACATAGGATAGTTTTCATCCCGATATTCTGGCAGGGGTTCAGGAATCTTTCTAAATAGAGGAAATATTAGAAATATTATTCCTCGGTAGATGGCGCTGCGCGCGATAGACGAATTCCACGTGGACGAAGTCGCGTGCAGAAGCTGGTTGGTTTATATGGAGCATTTAAATGTAAATGTAGCATTTATACCAGAATGTTAATATTTTTTTCTAATTTAAAGTAAGTATTTATATGATTGTTGAGAATACATATCATGCCATCATTATTGTTAATGCAAAAGCACGTTTCTATTTTTATCTTCTTTTTTATTCTTACACTGTGTCTGGTATTATAGCTTCATTTATCATCTTTGTGACTTTATTAAATCTGGGTGACTTGTCAACTACACGAGCTGGTCAGATGTTTTATGTTTTAATTTAGAGAACAAACAGAAATAAATGTATGCATCTTATGATCTACATATTAAATAAAACATGCATCTATCTCCGTTGCGTTTCCCACTAAGACATTGTGAAAATTTCTGAGATCGTACCTACTGTTTGAGCATTTATCTTCTGCTGATGTTCGCTTTTTTTTGAGATCTGTGGCCTGTTATAATGTTTTAGTGTGTTACAAATTAAAAGTTTCAATTTTACAAGCAAACACTGGTAACACTGCAAGCCAGACGTATCGGATCTGTCATCGGTGTTGCCAGTTATTGCTTGTAAAATTGTAACTTGTAGCTTCGTGAAACGGGCCACTGGTGATATTATTACAATTTAGATCCGCTAATGCCTTTACTTCGTATATTTGAGCTAGTTTCTGCAAATTAACATATAATGCTTATTTCAAAATATTCTTGTATTTTTTTTTATTTTCAATTCTGACGTAAGTTCAAAACTTGTTCAGTTGTTTCCCAATTACGTACGTTTACTAACTGCTTCAAAGCGTCGAGAATCAACCCGTACTGCGCAAGTATTTATGATAATTTCAAAGGTATTCTTAAGCCCCAACTTTCTAAGTAGATTAAACTGCCAAGCAATAATATCGTCGGTTATATTTTAATTTCGTTATCACAACATAAAATTAAATTAACTGTCTCCTTTAGAAAAGTAATTTGGGTTGATATGTTTTAATGTCTCTGAGATAATAATGATGTTAATAGTTCCCGTATACCGCTAATAGAATAATGGCCGAATTCAGAAAGGCCGCTCAAATTGATCTTTAATTAAAGTGACGTTTCTGTATAGGTTGACAACTAGTTGAGGGACATTAAACTATTTAATACCTTATCAAATGCTTCAGTGGCGTTTCTGAATTCGGCCATAAGTGTCCTCAATGGCTTTAAAAAAAATTACAACTATGAAATTTTGATACTTGCATTATGTACAATGAAAGAAAATTTCGATCAGCCATTGAAGATATGAATTAAACTATATATATGTTTGGTAGTAACAGCCCAACTAAGGTAAATAGACACTTGGCCAAAAACCTTCTGAATTTAATTGTCTATGTTAAAAACACAGAGATAGTGATAAAAAACATCCTCATAGTTTGTAGGGCCACTCCATACATATTATCGTCAAATCTGTTAATTTATATATTTTTGAGCACTTCATATTTTAATGATACATATATCCATACATATTATCACGCCCGAAATCCCTAATGGGGTGGGCAGAGCCACAAGACTTTGACATTTCAATGATGCGAGGCGTAAATCCAACTCCATTCCTCAATCAAAGCGACAAAGCTAGATAAGCCTTCATCGACTCGCTCGATTAACATGTAATCGATAAACATCAAAGAATCGACTCGCAATGAATACTCAGAGATCCAATTCCATTAAAAACGTGTTGAAATGTTAATGCGGATGGGTCGAACTTTGTTAATGTAGATTGAATCCTTATTGTTATACACTTACGTCTCCCCTCTGCGATTGCCTCACATTCCTTCGCAATCAAACACAGTTGCCACCTCCGCTTCCCACCCTGTCTTGCCCCGACACCCGGATATAAGGAGAAAATAATACAATAGGTCCTCGTCATGTTTCAGAGGTCGCATATCAAATGTGCCCATTGTACAGTCATCGTCATAAATATATATACGTTACCAAACGGGCAAAAATATCTGAGCGCTCTTACGCCCTTGACAATAAAGTTGCCAGTAACATTTTCGACCACTTTGTGCGCGTAGATATTTTTGATCTCGACTGTACACCGAGACGAACCTTCACTTCCATTAATGGACGCGTTTGGATGATTGTAAATAGGGAATGATCTCGATTATAATACAACTAAACATAATTTTCTTCTGTAACTAGTACTGAGGTAGCCTAGTGGTCTGATGCGCGGCCTGTCCAGCATGAGGGGCCTCATTTCGGCTCTCATGTGCAGAATTGAAATTCATATTTACCGCGAGTATTTTGTTGAAGGAGAACGTCGTGAGGAAACTAGACAGCTGTGAAGTTATCCAAAGATAAGTGTGGAATGCGACAATTCGCACTGGGCCCACGTAGGGAGTACAGTCCAGTCCCTCTCACTATGAGGATGAATGTAGGTGCTGATTCTTCAGTAATTAAATTTGAACGGTTTATAAATTAATTATTTTGTCCTTCGTGCCTTGTTTCTAATTAGTGCTGCCTTGTACCATTTATTTTCCTTTTTCCGGCTCCCGTAGTTATAATCTACGATCTTATACCAGTTAGCTACCGATCTTCCTTATTTCCAGTTCTCCTTCCACGCTACCTGGACTTTTATTTCCATGCTGCCTAACAAACTCAAACCCTAGTTCGACTATCTACTGTTTATAGAGTTCCACTTTGCACCCCGATACTTTGACCTCCTAATACACAACAAAGAGTCGTTTAAATAATACCGAAAACCTTTTGCTAAATACAATTACGGCAGACTGCCGACGCACTGTAGCCTACAAAAGCCTGGCGCCGGCCGGGTGACATCCGAGCCGCCGCGAGCACTAATGGAACGCCATTGATTGCTTACTCGCAACGGATTGGGTCAATGGCAGATTAGGTACAGGGCACTCTAATACTACCTGCTAAAAGCCCTGAATTTCAGTGTGCCTTAACTTGATAAGAGTCAATTGATGAGAGAGTTGACGAGAGTTAAAATGATGCCAAAGCATCATCTATCTGTCTTTTAATAAAATCGTGAAGTGGAAGTGAAAAGTGTGTACATTGAAGATAATAATGAAAAAATGCTATTCAAAATAAGCAACAAAACACATGGTTTTTGAATTTCATATCTGTTTAAAAGTTTATAGCACACATAGAATCAGGTAAACTACTGTGGCTCGTTTAACGAAGCTACAATTTACAATCTTACGCACAAAATCTGGCAACACTACAAGGCAGATGTATGGGATCCGTCATCGATTTTGCCAGTTTTGCTTGTAAAATTGTAACTTGTAGCTTCGTGAAACGGTCCACTGGAGGGAATTTCAATATGGTTTTCATTCGGGAAGGACATATAGAAACTTTTGGAAATATAACTAGAAGGGGGTAAAAAAGGGGGAAACTTAACAAATTTCCCTAAAGTTATGAAATTATGCATTAAAAACCAATTCATCTACGATAGTAAATGTTTCTTTGTTGATTTCTTATGCGTTCCTATATAATATTCATGCAATCCTTGGTGAGTTCGAAGAAAAGTGACACTCAGACCATGTTGGGGCATATGCGTACGTTTCGTCAAGATTTTAGAATACCCAATGGTATTTTTAACTCATAAATCTTTTTCCATAACCAAAACAGTCACGATTGCGTTACATTATTCAAGAACAATCATATTAGGCAATATATCAAGGGATAACAGGATAAATGCTGCTAGCTCATGCTGAAAACTTTTGGAATATGTGCTTTTTGTGCAGATATATCTACATATACTTATTATATGAATAAAATACGTTATTGAGTAATAATAAAATAAGTTATAGTTTTAAACTATTAATTAGAACTCACCGAGTCACTTCCGTAGTTTACACATATTCCAATTGTTGCTATCATAATGTACCCAATACAAATTATATAAGTAACTATTGTTTTCCAATATACTTTTTAACCAAAATACACATAAAATAAATAAATAAATCAGGGAACAATATTTACACAAATCGATCTAGTCCCAAAGTAAGACCAAACGCTTGTATTGTGGGTACTAGACAACTTACTTATAAAGATATGTGAAAGCACCCTTGTGGCTTACTTGCAAAATAAATATTTTCGTTTTCAGATAAATAGGTACTTAAATACATAGGAAACATCCAACACTCAGGAACAAGCATTCGTGCTCATCACACAAATATTTGCCCCTACTGGGGATCAAACCCAGGACCGTCCGTTTCCTAGGCAGGGTCACTACCAACTAATGCTCGGTTCCAGATAGCATGGTACCGCTGACAGGTATAGGCTAACCGTGCCGTTAATTTGAGTTTAAAATGTTGCAATCGCTACGCTCCAGTATTGTTCGAAAACGTGGTTCTTGGATAAACGATTATACCCTGAGCTGAATAAATAAACAAAGCATAAATACATGTGGAATGGGAGCATTTCACGAAAATGAGTAATTTCGTACTACACCGTATTTTGATTTCTGCATACTAATTACTTTGGTTCATCACTTATCTCATTTTAATTTAAATTTCTTAATTCAATGACTTTAACTTAAATAAAATAATTAAATTTGATAGTTACCACGACAAATTTTGGTGAATTAAAGACATCGGAAGGAAAGTCCCCAATCCACACTGGGTCTGCGTAGGATTACTGCCCAATCCCAATCATAATGAAAGGAGGTTTGTGCCTAACAATGGAACCTTACGAATTCAAACCTCCTCAATTTGTTCCTTTTCACTTAAACATTGAAAGTCAGCATCATTATACGGACAGCTCCGTGGGATGCTCCAATGTTGGCAAGTGCTGAATAAGGAATTATTACCGTAGATTTTGCTTCATTACTCGTCTTCCTTGTCTTCTAAACAAAATAAAAATAGAAACACAGATTCATACGGTTTCTTATTACGATGTATTTTTCGACCACGAAAAAGAAACGGAGGGTTTCAGTACCTATGATAAAGCATTTGCATATATTCCGCCATGCCCTCGGCTACATTATCGAAGGCACAGGCGTTTTTCCCCGAGTCAGCTATGTTGCGTTTTATCTGTTTTGCATATTTAAACCTAATGAACACCCTTGTAGTCAGCCATATTGAAAAAGGAAATGCGCGACAACTTTGCAAATTAAATCGTATTTGTTATAATGTAATACTTATTATCACTACATAGTATAAAACAAAGTCGCTGTCGCTGTCTGTCCGTCCCTATGTATGCTTAAATCTTTAAAACTACGCAACGGATTTTAAAGAAATTTTCTTTAATAGATAGAGTGATTCAAGAGGAAGGTTTATATGTATAATACATGCATAATACTATAGAGGAACACTGATAAATTTAGGGGTTTCTAATGTGATGTCGTAAATAAACACCTTACATTGCAAACGCTGGCTGAACCCCACGAGATAAATCAAAATAATGTACTACAATATTCTACACCTTAAAAAGGTCAACAGAAAAGTCCGCGATGGTATATGTCTATCTGTTAAGGATAACCCACAATAACCATTTTTTATCCTTTGTACCTTAAATACATTGTCCATTTAATATAGATCAATATGGCTCTTTACAGTATGTAATTTAGTATCAGCATTAGAGATGCAACGGATATCCGGCTACTATCCGGTATCCGGCCTATCCGGCCATGATTTTACTATCCGGCCGGATACCCAATAGTGAGTCAGTATCCGGCCGGATACCGGATAGTAAAAACTTGGATCAGAAATACGATAAAAGAAATAAAAGCCATCAGAAATAAACAAAATCGATGTCAGTTATTAAATTAAAACTTAGTTTCCTTTTATTTTAAGTATAAAACTAACATGTCACATCACGTCGTGCACGTTCGAATATTCCCTACTGACGTAATAAGGCGCGTATTTAACCTCAAAGGGCCTCCCCGGCACTTACAATTCGTAACAAGTTAAAACTTGCTCGCCGCACGAAGGCCACGCAAGCTAACACAGCTTCAGAGATAGCTCGTGTGCGACCGGATATCCGGTTGCCGGATATCCGGCTATCCGGCCAATGGCCATGCCGGATATCCGGTATCCGGTATCCGGCCAAACCACTATCCGTTGCATCTCTAATCAGCATTGCACCCGTGCGAAGCCGGGGCGGGTCGCTAGTCATACAATAAAACATTGGAAAAAGACAAAGAAATAAGTAACACGGTAGATTTAATAAGTGTATATCGGTGGGAACCTGTCATTGGCTTTCTGTTACTTTATTTTAAGTCTATTATGTTATACTAGCTGTTGGTTCTCCAACAAAAAAAAAAGCGTAAGCCTTAGTATGTTGAAAAAGATAGATTCTAGCTGAAAATGATTAACCTAAGTATTATATCTTAAGTAAACTTCTCCAAAACAAATAAATGTTTGGTAGATTAGGTACCTAGCGTGTTTTTTTACAACCTTTTATTTCAATTCACATTTGTATGTATGTGTTAGAATATGAAAAAATCTAAAGAAATCTAGCTTCTAACAGGTAATACATACTATCATTGAAAGTTGGTTTGAATGAGTTCCATGAACAAGCTTCTGAGATAAAGGTAATTTAAATGTAGCTATAGTATATTTTGATATCTGTTTTCATATAAACTCTATTGGTCAAGGGGTCAAAGTTCATTGGTGTGTTGAATAAGTTACACTGACTTTGACGAAATACGACGATGTACCTACCTACCTAAACCAGCTGCTCAATTACGTAATACCAAGTGGTATCGCTTTCGCGAAAAGTAAACCAATTATGCCCTTATTTACACAGAGTTAAGACTAAATTGGTTTGCATTTCGAGCCAAGCCGATACCAATTGTGCTGCGTAATTGAGCAACAGGGCCAATGAAGGTGAAATACTAAGTACAAAATCCTAAAAGCTACGGAACCATACACTGCATGCTCCGACACACACTTGGCCTGTTTTTTGTTTTAATTCTAACAAGTATTTTCATAGCTATTAAAAAATCATAATCACAAATTTTCAGGACAGTCTGTAAGTATGGTTTTAGATATCTATTTGGGGTTATAAATCTGTATGGGGCTAGGAAAATCTATTTTATACATTAAAGTCCGTTTTAAAAAAATGGAAAAAGTAGTGTGCCATGACCGTGACGGATATAGGTAATTTACTTTCTGTAAAGTTCTATGTATTCTGTCCTCGGAGGATTCTTTCCAGGAAATTCTTAGTTGATACTACAACAAAGTACACTAACGTTTATTTTATTTATTACCGTAAGTTCTTTGTCGTTTGATGCATTTTGAAAGCTACCTTTAAAGTGAAATTAATATGTGATTATATTCTACCGTATTCTAGTTTCTTTAACTGACTAAATCCACAAGAGAGCGGATTTGACACGCGCCAGGCTTCAGTATAATTGCGTAAAGCAATAAATAGCTACCGTCTACCGGTTAGTTTATTTACCAACAGTTATTTGGAAGTGCTTTAGCTGAGACTTGAAATAACAAAGTTGCCATAATGTTTTCAAATTTATTATAATATTTCGTACTGCAATAACCGATGCTATTACAGTGAGATATTCTACATATTCAGGTAACTGAATCTGTAACCAGTATCAAATGGTTCTGGTTCAGCGCTCACAGTTGCGTAGGTTGGCTTTACTATAATTCATCCAACGTGCCAAATCTAGGAGCACGGTCAAAGTGCACACCAAACGGAAACAAGATAAAACGAACCAGGAACATGTCTTACTTGAACCCAATAATAAATCAAAAAATTAAAGGATTTATTTATTACTCATCACGTGTGGAATTTTTGCAACGGACTATTTTGAAATAATCTTTTTAATATTTTCAAGATTACTACTCCTATATAAAATTAATCCATAAATCGTGGCCTATTGTTCTTTGATTCCACGGCTTCTTCCCACTACGTAACCAAGTTTTGTAACTGGCTAAGAAGTATGAAATATTATTGTGGCCTGTTATCAAACTTGGTGACGAAGGGGATTCCACAAAGATCATTGCCTAAGATAGATTGTCGAGTAATTTCGTCGAGGTCACTCTCTTTTCAATGGAGGTGTCAATAAAATGAAATAATAAACTGCAAAATAAGCATCAATCGGAACTCGTCTGGTCAAAGCGGATGTTTCAAAGTCAGAAAGTGTCGATTTTTTTTTTAACAATAGAAATATCGGATGATTTCCCTTTTAAAAGCCATTCAGCAAACGCCACTCGATCATCGGGGGGAAAAAGTTTCTTTATGTCCATTTTTCCCGCTCTCGTTTCAATCTATCAAAGCGATATTGTTTAAGTTTTGTTGCATTTTTTATTTTTGCATATTTTTGCACGCTTTTATGAAGCTTTCTTCCTTGCTTCGTGACGAAAGCTATAAATCTAGATGAAAAAAATACGATTAATCATTTGAATATTTTTTTTACTGAATGAAACATCCCATTGTGCTATTAAAGGCTTAGTTCATGTGTTGGGGCTCGTAACGAGAACTGACCTACAAATTCAAAAGTTACTAATGCATTCAAACTACACTTAATTGCCCGCTTACCTGACGCATGGCAACTTACTCCCATAGTATCACACTCACAAGATTTCGTTGGGACAATACTCATGTGACATGAATTATGAGTCATGTCACATGTAACCCTTCCAGAACGTACAAATGAATTTATATGTGAGCTAAAGTAATGAAGACATCGAGTCCTCCCCACGTCCCATATTAGCGGCCTCTCACGCGCGGCACGTCCGAAGGTCACTGAATTAAGAATTGTAATGGGAGAGGATTCTCCGAGGACTTTTGATGGACTCAATGTGGCCTTGGACGGTTGTTATATTGCCAAAAAGAATGGAAGTACTATAATTGTGTATATCTAAATAACTAATGATTTAATAATTGCCCGCTCTTCCCAGAATTCAGCTCGGAAAAGAGGATAAGATAAATACTTATCGAAACTTTAAATTACACAATTTACGTTTCAGAGGCGAAGCGTGAGGGTAAGCCGGTGCATAATTTCTTAACTCAAACATTATTATTATTATTAATTACTTCTTGTATTAACATAAAAATTACATATTACATATTTTTTAAGTAAATATATAATTTAATGAGTAATAATATAATTTTTAGAACGAGAAATGATACACCGGCTTACCCTCACGCTTTGCCTGTATTACGTTTGTGCTGAGTTGCTTGAAAAAATTTGAATTTTTGGGTAACGCGATCAAGCGGAACAGAATTGTAAAAAATTCTGTTTACAAAGCTTGTCTTTATTAGTTTTGGGTTGAAACAATGAGCGAGCAATATTTCCCGTTAACGAAATGGCTTCAATACATATACATACATATTATCACGCCCGAAATCCCTAATGGGGTGGGCAGAGCCACAAGACTACTTGTGGCCACGTTCGATTAATTAGTCCTAAGATGGTATGATGAACCGTATGGTGACAGGTGATCCGCCCATCGCCCATACAGATAGTCCACCATGTTGGAGAGGACCCGTCCCTTAGTCGACTTTTACGACATGCCAGGATGATAAGCATCTGCACGCATTCTATGCTATATCTTCAATCAGTAGTTGATATAGCGGTTAGCAAAGACAAACAGCTGCATAGTGCCAGCCGACACCGACTTCGCAACTTTACAAGTTTGGATTGTTCTAATCAGCGATTTTGAATAATATTGTGGCGTGTGGCTTGATAGCTTTTCAGGCGATCGCACGTCACTACCGCGCATAGATATTTTAATGAAAAATTAAGTTAAGTTTAATATGGCAACGCGTGGCCGCCGCAGCGGACGTCCCTTTTATTTCGAACACCATTACCTGACTTGGTTCTAAGTTGGATCTTTATCATTTTAAAAAGGCAGGTAGGTTTATATTTCGTTTGCTTTTTCTTTACCTAATCTTATTCCACAACCATCAAAATAACCTCTTAAAAGACGATCAGGTGAACATTTATTCAGACACTTAAATACGATTTACTTGAGTGTCTAAATAATCTCTTCATTTATTCACGTTATATTTTACATTCCTCCTCCTCCATTACCTCCTCTGCTGCACTGGGAGTGAAGAAATAGCATAGAATGCGTGCAGACGCTTATCATCCTGGCATGTCGTAAAAGTCGACTAAGGGACGGGTCCTCTCCAACATGGTGGACTATCTGTATGGGCGATGGGCGGATCACCTGTCACCATACGGTTCATCATACCATCTTAGGACTAATTAATCGAACGTGGCCACAAGTAGTCTTGTGGCTCTGCCCACCCCATTAGGGATTTCGGGCGTGATAATATGTATGTATGTATATTTTACATTCTCGATAGCGATAGTAAAATCTGCGGCGCAGCCAGTATGTTTTAAAGGTCTCAATACCTGCCGGCAAGTCATTTTCGATAAATGCGATAGAATTGGCTGTTCGCTTCGAAATACAATGGGCTGTTGCCTGATTTAGAAATCTTTTCATGTTCGACTTATTTTCAAAAGTCGATCGTGAAAAGATTTCTAAATCAGGCCATGAAAAAGACACTAACTAAAACCTACTGTTCTCTTACTATTTGAAAATCTATAGGAAACACCACATCTTAATATTTGCCATGAAGGTACGCGTCTCCTTAATACCCATTAGAGGCAAAGCTGATGATGACAGATATACATATCTTAAAATAACCTTTTGGAATAGTCGTTCTGCTTTTTCTTCAACGTATACCTGACATAACCCTTGATAAATATATTCCGTTATTGCGCCACCTTGTTTGCTATACATAGAGCGATACCCCAGTTAAGCTGTGGTTTAAATCTGATTTAAAAACCAATAGGCATCGAATATTCCGATCACCGCTTTCAAAGTTTTCCACCCAACAATATCACTTTTTGCACAAACAATATATTTGGGTTGTTTTTCCAGACTTTCATAGTAAAAGGTAAAAGCAAAGCCGCGTACCGATCTATCACGCTCGCGGTTTGACAGGGCGGGCAGGGAATAGGTAAATACGGCACGTCCACTTCATACCGAAAGGAATGTAGTTCTGGCAATATCTGTGTGTGTGTAGTGTCTATTTCACAGTCGACTTTGGTTTATTTTCAAAATATGGAGCGAGCTTATATAAATAAGAAAAAGTGCTTTAAAAAAGCAAGATGCCCCCGAACGCGCGCCTCACCGCCGCCTTGACTACGCAGTGGTTATTGATGTAGTGGAGAGCCACCATCTTTCTGCCAAAAAAAAAAAAAAAAAAAAAAAAAAAAAAAAAAAAAAAAAAAAAAAAAAAAAAAAGCTAAAACTTTAAAACTTACATCGTTTAAACATTTAGGTGATTAACCGAACCCTTTTTAATCTAAAAGTGGTTTAAAAGGTGGAGATACTAAGCGAACAAAACCCCGAACATAAGATAATTGGTTCAAACTTTACATTTAGAAGTAGATGAAATGCTAAACTTTTATTTAGGTTTGCATTTGGGTTTCTAGTGAATAATATGTTTCCATCGGTAAAACTCGGATCTCAATCGGAAGACGACGGGACCCGAAGTGTCAATTAATTATTGTATTAAATGAGTGACATGTTTATATTCATTCATATGCAACTTTATTATTTATTGCCAAATGTCAAATGACAGCATGGTATGATGGATACTGGCTCCCAATTCTCGATGCATTCGAGATAATGTCGATTGCGTGATTAAACGTCAGATTCGTACAGTTGTGTCAAATGACTGTACTGTAAACGTCAGGGACGTTTAATCTCGATTGTAAGATTATCTCGAATGCACCGAGAATTGGGGGCCTGCTGAAGCTAATTGACAGAGCACGATAATACGAAGTTTTCCGATAAAACACGATGGAAACTAATTATGCACTACATCTGTACTCTGTTATTTTTGTTGTGTGTCAGCTGTTTCCAGCGGTTCCCGCGCTTGCCTCTAAACAAAAAACATTACGCAAAATCTGATAATATCAGAAACAAAGGCAAAAATGTATTATCTAAAAGGGTCCCGACATAATCGTTAAAATGGTGAGCCATCCGGGTCCCCGTATTGTTAGAAAACCACTGGAAATAAGCTGATGCGATTTATTCACGAAGTTTCGTTTTGTATCCGCGGATTTTGTCGCGGTTTTTGTGAATTTACATTGTCACGTGTCAAAGGAATTTTCATTTGGTTTTCGTTTGGAAGATTGGCCATCCCGAATTCATTCAACATTGGGAAACGTAATACCCTTTATCATTTTGTTTTTATCCGTGATAGTTAGTTGTAGACTCAAAAATCGTTTTTACGTAAGTATATATAATCAAGGTTTCAAATTTAGATTCATTCAGATTAATTCAGAATTGATTTGAAATTACGGGATCAAAATCATTTAGTTACATGAACGCTTTTGATATTTTTCATTTAAACTTTTGATTGATTAATTTCAGAATAATTATAAAAAGTCTCCGCATTTTAACTTATAAACAAAAGCCTTTCACATGATACAAATTAAAGTCGCTCTTACTCAGTTTTCCGAACACAAAACACCAGAAATACTATCTCCTAATCAACCCGATTGCTTTTGTTATATTAAACAAGTTCAGTGTGAACTCGTTAATGCTACACTGTAATTTGGGATGGCGGTAGTTGGTTTCCGAACGAAACGACATTCTCCCGGTAAATAGAGCTCTTAACGTGCCAACGAAATACGACCTGATTAAAGTAAGATATACAACTGAAAGACTCTTGGAAAGTCTGTGCTCCCAGTACTTAAATATTAAATACAATTCCGCACATGAGACGTGACCCCCTTCACGAGAAACCGAGCGTCAGACCACTAGGCTAACCCTTAATTTCTAAATTTGCACTGGTTCTAAAGTTAGCGGTTAGTTCGGTAAAACTCGGATCTCAATCGGAAGACGACGGGACCCGAAGTGTCAATTAATTATTGTATTCAATGAGTGACATGTTTATATTCATTAATATGAAACTTTACCTAGTATACCTACTTGGGCCAGGTTGTTTCCTCCAAGAACAGGCAGGAAAAGGAAATCGATCGTAGGATTGAAAATGCCTGGAGGAGCTTCTGGTCCATGAAGGAGCTAATAAAGGGAAAGCTTCCACTTTCCCTGAAACGCAAGCTCGTCGATATGTGTATCCTGCCCATCCTAACCTACGGTGCTCAGACTTGGTCTTTGACCGGGCATCAGAAGTCTAGACTCAAGATTTGCCAACGTGCTATGGAGCGCAGCATTCTAGGTGTTAAACTGACGGATCGTGTCCGAAACACAGAGCTGCGCTCCAAAACAGGGGTTGCAGAAGTTGGTGCTGCGACTGCCAGGCTGAAGTGGAACTGGGCTGGACACGTCTGTCGCAAGGACCCGGACCGGTGGGCGAAAATTACCACCGAGTGGGTTCCAACAGACGGCCGTCGAAGGCCTGGTCGGCCGAAAACGAGGTGGCGGCAGGATCTCGACGACTACCAGCCCGATTGGCCGGAGGTGGAGGGTTCAGTGGAGATGGAGGGGGGAGGCCTTTGTCCAGCAGTGGGACACAATGGGCTAAGATTGATTGAATATGAAACTTTATTATTTACTGTCAAATGTCAAAATGAAAAATGACAGCATGGTATGATGGATACTGGTTTATTTTATAATCGTTCGTAAGGAGTAAACTCCTGTAGTGCGTCGGAGCTGACACACACACACTTTTTTTAATTCTTAATTGAATTAATTTAGCTGTCAAAAACGTGGTTTAGAGACATTTTACCACAAGGAAACCGACCGAATGAAAATCAAAATGAAAATGAAAATATTTATTTTGCAAGTAGGCCACCTGGGCTCTTTTACATGTCTGAATCTACCAGCGCTTCGAAAGGTGACATCTGCTGAGAAGAAACGCCGCAAGAAACTCAGCAAAATTCATCCAACCATCCACCAATGGTATGATGAACAATACCATCGGATTATGGTATTGTTCATCATACCATCTTAGGACTAATTAATCGAACGTGGCCACAAGTAGTTTTGCCCACCCCATTAGGGATTTTGGGCGTGATGCTATGTATGTATGTATGAAACCGACCGAATCGTCGATGTTAATTTAGTTTTGAAATTAAAGCTGCTTGGGAATTACCATTTTTTTTTAACTTATTCTCATACTGAAATGACGCACATAAAATCAATACATGCTGGCGGTGTGTTTTACCTAGACATACTTTAATGGTTTTTGTCAAATCGAGAAACTACTTATATCCATCTAGGCACTAAACTACCAAAGCTTAAGCCAGCCATTTTTTATCACGAAGTTTAAAGCCACACCGCATTTTTAAGTGAAACGAGGCGAAGCCAAACTCCTTGCATAGATTAACAACTCCACATAAAGTTGGTTAACTTACATTTTGGTTCGACCCAAATCTGACCCGAGTTAGCTACTTCTATCAGCTGGACTTAGTTAAAACTAAAACCAAGAGTAAAGTTTGAGAGACACACTGTTCTGTTTCTTCATTTTGGATACATTTTAAAGGTCAAAATGTTTTTTCATCACACTTGCTCGGAAAGGGTGTTATTATACGCAAGCGTATAGAGCAACTATAGCCGATTTAACTCCTCTATGGGCCCCGCCGTCAGCGGGAGTTATAAACCATACAAAATCCATAACTCCCTAGGGAGTTATGGATTTTGTATGGTTTCGAACTCCCGCGGGCAGTTAAGTGCGCCAGGTCGGCGGAGCTGCTCGGGAGTCGCAGCCGGCGGGGCGCGCGACCGCAAGCCGGCGGAGCTGCCCCGCGCTGATCACAACATACGCTCAGTTTATGAACACCCACCTGATGGTAATTCACGATGTAAAACGGGAAATAAAATTAATATATATACTTTTTTTTGTCTAATTTTTATTTCATTTCCTCGCAAATGTGATGAAAAACATTGTGTGTATCACGGGCAGTAAGGGGATAACAAACTCGAGTCATAAAAGCCCTCGCCTATCGGCGTCGGGCTTCTAACAGACTCTCGTTAGTTATCCCCTTCTTACGGCCCTAGATGCACAATGTACTATTAGAGCCGTGATGTGAAACGGTTCAACAAAATGGGACATAGAAAATTAAAAGAATTCACAAACAAATGTTTTTTTTTGCCAGAAATCTATTGAGTGCTTTTCGAAATAAATTCCTAATATTCATATTATTTCTTTTTTGTGCGCTTTCGTTTATAGAAATTGATACCTCTCAATACAAGACATTTTAAAAGCATCTCCGAAGATCCGGGCTCGTTGTGAGCAGCGTCGACATCATTCCACACTGTTGTAAGTACTTACCTAATAAAAGTTGAGCTTTTTGTTAAAATGTGGTGAATACAATATGCTAATCAGCTCACTACCATAGGGTTTTCGTATTATAAGACCTGTGAACAACAGCAAAAATCACACTTTTCATACAAAAGGCGATAACGACTTCCACCCTTAAATGTTAACCGATTTTGACAAATTTTTGATAGGTTGTCAGTCAGAAAGAAATCTAGGTCTATACGTTTTTTGAATTTTGATTTAAGATCTAGTCAAATAATCGCCGAAATTATTTTTGTATGAGAATACTGAGACGGCAATAAAACTAAATTTATTGATTATAGTGAAAAAAAAACAAAAGTTATAGACCTAGATTTGGTTCTGACTGATAGCCAATCAAAAATTGGTGAGCATCGGTTAACATTCAAGGGTTGGAAACCGTTATCGCCTTTTGTTTGAAAAGCCGTAGGTTCACATTCCTATTAAAAGAATCCTTCTACGTTTTATACACTTACTCAGACTCGAACAAGCAACCTCAAAAAATTAATTAAGCCAGTGCGCATCTTTTACGATGACTGAACCCATCAACATATAAAAAGCGATCTTAAAACTGAGATGCTTTAGATTTTGTTACAGAAATAGTGTGCCATAAATGTGCATTCAACAGTAATAGTGGCATTGAAAACTCACGTGTAACAAATTGCATAGAAACCAAGCCAGAGGTTTGTTTGAGGTGCGCCAAGGAACGGCAAGTAGGGCAATACAAGCTTTGCAGTAACAAAGGAATTCATACATAATATACCCCGCGACACCGCTCAGATGGCAATTTGCTGGTTAGAATGGAACTGAATAGTTTATATAAGTAAATGAAATGTAAATACCTAATACATATAATACAGCTTTAATGTGGCATGAAAGCATGTGTATCGTCACAGGATAAGAGCATTTAAAAGTATAACCAGCAAATACATTTTGTCTATCTTATTCATGTGATCGACTCCACAGATTCAATAATAAGTCTTGGAACTTTAGTCGGATATTCAATGCTATACACGATTATGAGGCACAACACACATTTGCAACAAAATCTTTCCCAAAACAAAATCTGTTTCACGACAAAACATATATAATTATAATAATAATAATAAATCAGGGGACAATCTTTACACAAATCGATCTAGCCCCAAAGTAAGCTCTAAAGGCTTGTGTTATGGCTACTAGACGACGATATACATACTTATATAGAGAAATAAATACTCAAATACATAGGAAATATCCAAGACTCAGGAACAAACATTCGTGCTTATCACACAAATATTTGCCCTTACCGGGGATCGAACCCGGGACGCTAGCTTCGGAGGCAGGGTCACTCCCAACTAGGCTAACCGCGTCGTCGTCGTCATATAGACACTCTTTGCTAGTTTGAATAAATGAAATACCTAACTATTTTTTTTGTCAAGCCAGAAAATAATCAAACTGCTTCTGAGTTGCGTTTAAAAGATTACTATGACAATGTAAACGCAGAGCCGGCGTGCTCATTTGGGCATCTTATGTCTATATTTATCATCGATCCAGAATCTCGAGTGCCACTAGTTCGCCATCTTGCTATACCTAATGTCCGCAATCGAAAACATTTCCTTTTATATGTCGTATTTGGGACAAGCAATGATATTTGTCAAGCTGGATGTCTTGCGATAGAGAAATATTTATAACGCAAAGTTGGAATGGAATGGGCATTCAATTTACTTCTGTTGTACCCTTATTTTATTTTATTAATTTGTGCTTTTCTGTGCTTTGTTTTGTATCGTATTGTATTGTACTTTCCTGATTTTCGGCACAAACATCGTCGTCTGCCTCGTCATCATCATCAACGGCTCTGTACACTAAACACATGGTATCTAAATGATTTCTGGCAACACCGGATGTATTCAAAACAATAAATATTTTCCAAGGTTGGTAAGACTTCCCGTCGACCCATGATGAGCGCAGTTTTAAACATTCTTCATTAGAGTTTTACGTTACTGTGCCCTGTGCAGAGCACCAATTGATTTGCCAAGCAGCTAACATGGTCCTTCGAGCCGGATCTAAACCAACGACCTATGGATATACATATAATATAATTGCGGGTTTGGTTTATATCGCAGTTACAATTATGCGTTTTTAATATACATATTTCACCATCATACATTTACTTTGGATATTTCTTAAAACTATCAGCCAATAAATGGTGATGTAGAAAAAATAAAACATTAATATCAGATAGAGCCTTATTATCGTTACTCACAGGGTAACTCAACCGGTATTTTCGGCATTCCGGTTATAATATTTTAATCCTTGATTTAGCGTGGCAATGAGTTGATATCAACATCGTTTTAATTCGTGTTAATTAAGCAGCAGATGTTCCACATTTTAATTTGACGCGTATCTACGTTATTTACACCCAAATAAGTGGCGCGAACTTTAGAGAAAATAAACCAACAACTTTTTTGTGAACTTAACAAGAAAAAGACAAAGATAAAGCTTAATAATTATTTCATAAACAAAATTATAGTCAAGTTAAAGGTTAGTAAAGTTAACCGCATGGAAATTTAAGCATTATTTTGTTTTATTTTATAGGTTCAAAGCCAAATTTAAATTTATAAAAATGTACATATTTACAGTTTAATAAACTGAGTCAAGTACTTGGTTGTACTCAAGACATTGTCGTGGCATACTTTTAATCCTCCTTACCGCACACAAATCTAAAGCAACGGGTTTTTTACGACGCTTGTACGGAATCCTTAAAAGATACGAGCACTCACTTTTTATACCACTGTAAAACCAAAATAACTGAAGAAACCTCGGGGACGATGGGACTCACTTTGACTTTGAATGTAAGAATGAACGTGAAGCACGTCCGTGAAAGTTCATTTACAGCTTGGTGAGTGTTATAAAATGTGGAGAGTTTGATGAAGAGATAGTGATGCCATTCATAAGTGACGCACGCGCAAATAATTCGGGTTGCTGTTCGTCCTGATCCCTTAAGGGGCCGTCCATTAATCACGTGATCTTTTTTTAAGCATCTTTTAATTCCCCCTCCCCCTTTGTGATACATGGTGAGGTTTAAGACTAAAAATCTTAAATTTTTTAGAATATTTTAGAATATTATCTTAAATAATACAGGTGTAAAGTATAATCTTATTTTATTCGCTGATTTTCGATTTAAAAATCGGGCGTTTAACAAATAATGAAAAAATAAATACACGTGATATCTTACTACACCCCCTCCCCCCTTGTGACATTTCCTGATTTTTGTCATACCCCTCCCCCCCCCCTTTCAAGCCTCACGTGATTAATGGACGGCCCCTAAATGGGTGTCCAAGTATTATGTCATTAGAGAACCATTGAACATGAACAAAGGCGTGAACGTCTGGTTGTCTGAGTGGTCCTGATGTCGGACTCTGAAACCGACGTCACGGGTTCGATTTGTATCATAACATCCTAGTCGACATCCATTTGACGTGGGCACCGGGCCTGTACACTGAAAAACGAAATACAAGCTGCATATTTTGGCATCCCTCTTGCTCTGGCGTGAAACATTTACAAGACAGAGATGGGGCATTTAAAAATTTGAATTTTGTTCTTCGGTGTTGGTTGGTTGTTCGTTTTTATTGTGTGTTTTTCATGGACTCAAGATACAGGTTATTCTACTTTGAGCAGTTCAGTGTTAATATTTATTTATTTTATTTATGTTATAATAATAATAATTAAATTCATTTATTCAGACAACTAGATCCTTAGTCCTAACTAGATATTGTATTAGTAATTTACTTATAATTATGTTATTTAATATTCATATTTAGCAAGCGACAAAGTATTATTAATTAAGCGTTGCATTATGGAGCACTCGTTTCTAGCAGCTATTGTCTTCAGGAGGCTGTTTGTGCCGCCACGTATTCTGGTCAAAAGCGATGCCATCTTTTTCCGCAGCACAGAAGCAAAGCTGTCAACCGTTATGTGTGTGTTATGTGACAAAGTTTGCGATAAGGTGAATATTTCACAAACTCTAAGCAATACCTCTAATAAACAAAGTTAACAAAACTATCGATTAAATTCATGGTTTCTTCATACACGCCAGAACTATGACTGATACCCTACATGCGGATATAGTTACCAGCGAAGAATCATAACCTTAAGATCTTTAGCTTTCAGGAACAGCGGCCTAAGCAAGGTGGATGGTGTTAACTTATCCTAATGTCAATTAGGATAAGTTAACATCTCTAAGTGCGTCTCTTTACTAGTGCTGACGAAAGAGATAATCAGAGAGATAAAATGGGGTTAAGTTATCCCCGTGGCAACCTTGCCAGGGCCGTCGTAGGGACAATTCTAAACCTAAACATATTTATGAAGCATCTGATGAAAAATACAAAGACTATAACATTCGCTTCACCACAGCAACTCGACTAAGGCATCAGATGACACTATTTTGTGGACATCCGCGGTTTCTAGGTCAACATACGGTGAAAGGACGATGGCCCTAAGTGTACACTTGCCACGTCTCAGGCAATAGGTATAAACGCAGGTCAATGAACGCTTCTACTGTGGGTGTTGCTTCAAATGTTTTTATTCTCCTCACGCTACTATACGACGCTTATATAAGCTCGACATTCAGAAGAGATTAAGAGCTTTGGACTGAAGAATTATTTTATTCGAGAAACAAACGTTATTAAAAACTACAGGCTGATAGAATAAATGAATCACGATCGATAATAATTAAAATCGACTGGGCGATCTTGTTTGTGAAGTCCTTATATAGTTTTTTCCTATATGACCCTTAAAAATCCTGTATTTAGGGCCACAATAAAAAACTCGGGTCAAAATCTTGACAGACAGTTGAGGAATGCGTTTGTCCGGACAGCTTTTGCAAGCTCGCGTTTTTCACAAATTCTAACAAATGTGATTTAATATTATTATTATTATTATTATTTTTTATGTCTATCGACTGACAAACGAGCTGACGGCCCACCTGATGGAAAGTGGTCACCGCCGCCCATGGACAGCTGCAACACCAGAGGTGCTGCCAATGCGTTGCCAGTCTAGGGAGGATGGGGAATGGGGATGGGATGGGGATGAGGGAATAGGCCTCCGGATCTCGTCACTCACCGTACGAAACACAATAGCAAGCTATTACTTTACGCCGATATTCTGTGAGAGTATCGTATCCATATATAAAAAAAATTGTTTGTTTATTTGGGACCTATGCGTTCCGAAACCGTTCATCCGGTTACAATGGAACTTTGGTGAGTTGGGAAGGATTGTAACCAAAAAAGTTGTAGCATTTCGGCCCACGCCGGGCAAAGCTAGTTATACATGTATATATATAGATAGATATATAAAATAAAGGCGAATACAACAGGCTTGTGTGTCTACGAATCACCAAAACGATTATAACTTAAAAACGTCAAATTTTGCGAGTAGATATCTTTTAAGTATTAGCGCGTTCGAGTAAGAGATTTTTCAAAATTCGGGTTTATTTGGAGGATCATTTTCTTCCGCAATTGGGTACTTGGCTTTAGTAATAAATATGAATATATTTCTGTGGAACAGTAGCTAACACTCAATAGTACATTATACATACATACATACATATTATCACGCCCGAAATCCCTATTGGGGTGGGCAGAGCCACAAGAGTACTTGTGGCCACGTTCGATTAATTAGTCCTAAGATGGTACATAGTACATTATAACACAGGATTTATGTAGAAATGAATCAAGATTATTTAGAATCTATGTCACGTGACTTAAATACCATTCACGACGTATGACGTTGCATAGGTCGGTTGCTTTCCGAATCACGCTGCCCACGTTAATCGTTGTGATCACTGTGAGTGTTACTCGGAACGCAACCTCATACAGACTATGCTTTTTTGACATTTACCGCCGGTTTTAGTAAGTTGACGTCATACGCGACCGCTGACAGTAAGGAAGCGTCATAGCGGCAAATTTAAAAATGAAAAATATTATTACTGCTATTTCCTTGAAAATGTGAAAAATTCATTACGAATATATTTTTACATAATCTAAAATGAGCTAAAAAACAGCCAAAATTACTTATTTTTAAATGGTTAAGAACCGAATTACATTTTGTTAGACCACAAGCTGCTGTTCAACGCAAAACTCTGCTCGATTTCCTAACTGGCAATAAAAGTACTTTTATTTTATTGATTTTATCTACATTCTAAACTGCAATTGCAGCTGCACGTACAATGCACTCGCCTTCACCGGCTTAGTTCAATGTGTTCATACAAAGTAGTTCTGACACTTGTGACAACGAAGAAATGTGGGCTTATGGAACATGCCGGCGCCTCGTGAAATATGGGTCGGGGACTGGTATAAAATACTATGCATATCTGAATGGTAGATGTTTTGTTATTATTTGAAAAAAAAAAGATTCACGTATTGACCTATTTCTCTGAAATGAATGGTTGTTCCAAATTGATTTGTAGGAGCTGTTACAGTTCAATTTATAGCATGGAACCTTCTGACAGAATCAGCTTATGAATTCATTAGATTTAATGGTTTTATTTGACAACATTGGCTTTCTGGAACAGGTTGTGAATATATTGAATTTACTATCTAACTTTTGCCCGCGACTTCGTTCGCGTAGAATTCGTTTATCGCTATTCCCACAGGACCTGTGCATTTTCAGGAATAAAAAGGCTCATTTCCTTCTCCGGCCGTTCAACTACTGCTATACAAAGTCAAGTTAATCCATCGCTCCGTTTTGACTTGAAAGAGTAACAAACAAATAAACACACTTTCGCATTTAACTCATTTATTTATTAATGCGCCATCTATCGAGGTGTAGCATTATTCATATTTCCTGTATTTATAAGTATTCTTGAAAATTCTTCCTGTATATTCTTCCTCCTATACCGTTTGGCCGTGAAAACGGAACAAACAAGCAAAAATACGCACCTTCGCATTTATAACATGACCACGCAATTTCAAAATAAATTAAAAAAATGGCTCCGCGAGCAGTCGTTTTATGACTACTGCGAGTTTTTTGGTTTGCCGCTAACATAAATATTCTATTTAATTTTTAGTGTTGTTTTATTATTATTAATAATCGAATATTATTTTCAATTTATAAATTGCTGTTGCATCATGTTATTATTAATTAGTATTCTCATTGTATAAATTGCTGTTGCACCATTAATTATTAATTATTTCATGATTTTAAACTGACTTGTAACGATTGTTATGAATTAGTAGTTTATGCAACGGTTGCATAATGATAGGCCTTAAAACACTAGTGCGGTTTTCATGAAACGAGCCGATAGGCGAGTTTCATAATAAGATCGCACGTGTGTTTTAAGGCCAAATTATGCAGAGTTGCATACATAACTTTATCTACACACATATTATAAATCCTCCATGATGGGTTCAGAAACAATATTTTCTGGCAACAAGTTATTTGTTGCAATCGTGGCTGCATATTTCCGATATCCGGCGCATTTTCACATCACACACACTCCGAGAAGACTACTTACTATTCATATTTTCAACTAAAATGTAAATTACAAACAACTTTTTCTATTCAATTAATTCTACTTTCGTTCAGCAAAACACCAACATGGCGCCGATTCGATCCTCCGTCAAGACCTTTTTTTTTAAATCATAGACAAACGGATGAAGTCTCTATTCTCACGTCACTCGAGATCAAATATTGTGCAGTTTATATTGAAAAAAAAAACATACTGAATTGACGTTTCGTATCAATAACTGTTTTAATATCTATGGATACTAGAATAGAGACCCACTTGAGTTTTGACAGCTGTTCCAAATTTAATCTCATTTCTTTACTAAAAACGATAAAGAAGTCATGTTATTTCTTTATCGCAGCACTGGTTTTTCCTAATTGGTTGTCAAAATGGTGGTCACTTCTTACGGTTTTTGATTAATCAATGGAGGTTTTATGATATGGGTGTAGATAAAAATAATTTCAATTTCAATTTCATGGATTAACTGCAATACACAAAACTTTGTAAATCTTTGAAATTAATGTCTTTATCAACTGCAAATTATACTAAGTCAGTCAATGTAGATAAGGTTAATATATTGATTTGCCAAGGTGCAAAAACATCAGATTATCAAGCCTTGATTGACCTTTATTAGTGTTGCTACAAGCATAAATTGAATAAAAACATTTTGATTTCATTAGATCTTTGCAGGCAAACCCCATTTGCGTGAAAACTTTGAACTCAGCTGTTCGCTGCTACGTCACGCATTTATTGGCAACGACACAGAAACAAGATTATCTATATACTTATAGGTAGGTACTTACCTACTAATTACAACAGTATCTTGTGGATATATTTCCAAGAAACAACATGGGGCGGCCAATTGTTATATTTTTAATGTTAGTGAAACCGTACCGTTTTCTATTCTATACTGCTATTTTTATTTTAGATGTATATTGTAAATAATTATTATAATAAGGCACGCGTTACAAAATCTGGAAAATCTCTAAGCATTCATAGCATTTATCGTCACACGACACATTTTTTTATTATTACATACTTAAGTCAAGGTCAAATTTAAACTAAATGTACCTAAGGCACTGATTTCGAGGTTGCTAAATGCCGAATGACTATGAACTAATGTCGTTACAAATCTTAGACCTATTTCGTTAAAATCAGCCTTTGTAATCTTAAAGATACATTATTATTTTAGATTAGCTCAAGAATAACCACAAATGCATCCCGGAATGTTAGATATTTCCACTGGATTGTTATAGTACACATTTATATGTGTAGCTAAATTAGTACTAATTACTATCAAAATCGGCACGCTAGCTTGGCTAGGTAGCTTGAGATGTGAGGATGAAGACAGTTCTATCCTAGAAAATATTCCATTGACATGGAAAAGCGATAAAAGGATACTCTGCAGACGAAGGCGCTGAAAAAATCTAGTGTTGTATAAAGAGCGCGCTCGTAGTCATACCTTAATATAATTCAACGTTTGATATTAAAAAGCATTCTTGTGTAAAATAACATTTTCAGAACATGACCTTCGACTTTTATCATAAAACGATCGTATGACATATTACCTATGTCCAAATTTCACAAATTTGTAAAGGGTTAAGTACATTGAAATAAATAGTAAATTGGACTATCCCCAAAAAGATGACATTACTTCACTATTGGGGACAAAAAGTTTAAATGTAAACTTTCGAGGATAGCCCGAATTGCAGCAATAAATTTCCGAAAAACTAGCACTTTCACGAGCCTCTTTAGTGTAACGTTATTAGTTAGTATAGTACTTAGAATAATGAGCGCTGAAACTGACGTAAGTATTTTATAAGAACGTGTTAAGTACTAGACACCATTTATTTATGCGAATTTCATTTGTAGGTATTCACGTTTCATGTGAGATTGACGAATGTTTTTTAAAACTCGAATACGCTTGTATATATTCCTACATTCAGCAAATAAATAACTTCGGATACGAGAATACCCACTGAATCTGAAGCAACAGCCACTGACGCCAGTTCCCATCATAATATCCATTTGTTTCCTGACTAAAATTTGTATTATCTCAGATATTCCACTGGAACATATTTGAACAAAGCCGATTTAAAAATATTTTGAACGAAACGTGGATGCGATGAATAATTGCGTGGAGGATAAACTTCCAAACATCCTAACAAAAAACACAAACAAATGTTCAAAAATAAAACAATTATCATACAAAACCATTTTGCGGGAGGGTTGCCCGCATAATGAGGAGCGGTGGCTTCTGTTGTACTTGACAAACAATTTGTGGAATTTCTGCACAAACTGGACCCCAGGGGTTCCTATTGCAGGTTACGGGCGCGTGAACTACAACCACGCCGACGGTTCAATGTACATTGCATTTTATTATAGCTATTCAGCCTGTCCAGGTTCTGTTGAGCCCGCAATGTAAACCAAATGTGGCCGCGAGTCGCCGGCGGTAGTGCTGTGTTCCATATTTTAGAGTGTGCCATAAGAAAGTTGAGTACAGGAACATGTTTAATAGTTAATTAAAGCGAAACTTCAGGACTTTATGTTCAGTGTTCATTAGAGGATATGAAGGCGCTTTAAGTGTCTCTTTATTGCTTGTTAGCTTTCGTTTTCTTAACATTAAGCTCCGTTTATAATTTCACACTCGCCAAAAAAGCCATTCGTATCAAACTTTACATTCTGAGGCGTAGTAAAAGCTAACATTTGGTTCACATAGATTTCACCAACAAATACAATACCATCCGGTATACATCAATAACCAGGTGATACCGTACGAAAATACAGCAAAATATTTGGGCATGACATTAGATGCAAAGCTTCGCTGGAAAGCGCATGTCAAAAAGAAACGCGATGAATTAGAACATCGTTACAGGCAGATGTACTGGCTACTCGGAAAATATTCTTCGTTGTCAGTGCACAACAAAATATTGATATACAAACAAGTCCTTAAACGAGTATGGACTTATGGTATACAGTTGTGGGGCTGTACCAAAAAGAGCAATGTGCAAATTATACAACGCTTCCAGAACAGGGTACTCAGAGGTGCCGTTAACGCACCCTGGCATGTTACAAATGACGTTCTCCATCGGGACCTTAATGTGGAATACGTAACTAGCGTCATTAAAAAGTGCGCGGAAGCCCATGAATATAGGTTTCATCACCATGTGAATGTGGAGGCGATCCAGCTCCTCGACAACACGGACATAGAGAGAAGACTCAAAGGAACAAAACCGTCTGAGTTGGTTTAGTGTAGTGACTGTGAAATCTTAGTGCAGTAAGTACTATTACTAAAGAACACAAAAACAAAGTGTCTTCCCCTTAATAGAGACAATAAGAAAAGTGTTAATGGACACATTCTTAACTTAAGCCTATTTAGAAGTTTAAGTTAAATTTAAAATACTTATTAGCCTTGAGGCTAGATTGTATTTCAATGTTTTACCTAGTAGGTAACATTTAAGAAAAAAAACATTAAAGTGAAACTTCAGGACTTTATGTTCAGTCTTCATTAGAGGATATGAAGGCGCTTTAAATGTCTCTTTATTGCTTGTTAGCTTTCGTTTTCTTAACATTAAGCTCCGTTTATAATTTCACACTCGCCAAATGGCCATTCGTATCAAACTTTACATCCTGAGGTGTAGTAAAGGCTAACATTTGGTATCGTAATGGAAATACGCAGAGCAGGGCTAATTGGAAGAGAGCGGTCGCGGGATTGCCATGATTTGGCCTTTCGCCTTATTGAGGATTGCGGTCGCTTTGAGCGCTCAATCAAAGATTCACCTAATTGAAATATCTGACACGTTGCCCAGTGGACTTTGCCGCTCTTAGCATTATAAAACAAATCTATATTAGCCCACAATATTTATAAAAAGTATTTTAAATAATTAAGCTAGAAGCAGATCCCAATACTACATCCGGGTAATACACACTTCTAGAAACAAAAATTGTCCCTCCTGTGACCAAAAGTTAACGAAAACGACTGCTTAATAAAATTGAAGGTTTTTTGAGTTTACTCCTTAAGAATCGATTTTGTTATATATGCCCGGGGTATGAAAAATTATGGGGAATAAAATCAAACTACGATGTCACACTGTCATACGGTACGGAGTCACACGATGTTAGCCGAAGATGCGTCGGTCGCTTCGCATTGCATACAGATATAGTGAATAATATGTTTCCATCGGTAAAACACGGATCTCAATCGGAAGATGACGGGACCCGAAGTGTCAATTAATTATTGTATTCAATGACTGACATGTTTATATTCATTAATATGAAACTTTATTATTTACTGTCAAATGTCAAAATGACAGCACGGTATAATGGGTACTGGTTTATTTTATAATCCTGTCGTGCGTCGGACGGAGCTGACACACACACACTTTTTTCATGCAAGCGAAAACTATGCCTGATGTCCTACATGCGCATATAGTCCAAACAAAAAAAAACAGGCCTCAGGCTCCTTAACTTTCGGGAACAGCAGGCGACAGTTCTGAACCTAAACGAGGGTATGACCCATCCATGCATTTGCACTATACCTGTCGAAATACGTTTACCAAAGCGCAAACCCCTCACTTTCTCAATATTTCCTTGGAAATTCCTTCACAGATTGCAAAATTAACGTTAACGGTTGTAATTAAATAATCTGTTAAGGGGTTGTGGGGACTGTCACTGGCTGTCTGGTCGGAACGCTGACGTGAGCAATTTCCGGCCCCTGGCCATTTCCGGTCAGGCGGCGGTAACCGCGAGTTTATGGAACCCGTTTATTCCCGTTCCTGATCTCCAGTGATAAGATTAGAGATTCGTTCTATGTGAATTGGAGCTTTGTTTCTTGCCTAAAATAGAAGAATATAACCTTTTGGCTACACGGTTAAGATTTCAGTTACCATGCATGAAATAAATCTACCATAGTCTTTTTGTTTCCAATATGTGACTAGCGTACACACTCAAAATTAGCAGCGATTCCCTTGTTTAGCTGATGGCTCTAATTTTATGAATTGATTTTTAAGAGTCATTCTATTTCACAATACAATGCTGAACTGGTGATCTAAAAAGCAATCTCCAACGGCTCATAGGCATAGGTTTTATCTCTCTCGATGAGCCAAATTGTATAATGATATTCATTGTCTTAACTTTATATGTATAATAGGTACTGTAAATGAGCGTGATGGCGATTCTGTATTCGCAAGCAATCTGTCTGGTTCTTTTATTTATTAACTACTGAACTCACATGAGACTTGGTAGTGGTGGCTAGGAGCCCAATGTTAGGCATACATAGGTAGGTAATAACACTTTTATTTCCGAAAATATTTATGCCCGCGAAAATACCGATAAACAAGTTACACGCAAAAGCTAATGCTAATGCGAGCAAAAGCTATTAACCATCTCAAGGAAAAACAGAAAACCGCGGAATATACACTACTAGTAAGCATTAACTTTATTGTTTGTTGTTCTATCATTTTCTGAGAAAAAGTTGCCGGAAATTGCCGACTTTTTTCGTATTCAATTTCTTAGCCATGGTACACTTAGAAAAATGTAATCTCATATTCCAAATTTTGGCATGTTTTCGTTTCACGGAGGAAAACATACGCGAGGACTGGCTTCGCAAAATCATTCCGCATTTCACGTGAATAAATTTTACGTTCATAAAATCAACTTTCCATTTTACTTATTATGCGAATTTGTCCTCGTAAATTTTTCCTGTACGTACCAAATTACATGTTTGCATTATTAGTAAGGATCCTGAAAATTCTTTGTCAAAAAAACAGACAAACAAACTTATTTTTCCGATCACTCGCAGCAGTTCGACGTGATGGAACTTCTATTCAATAAAATCTAAAACTAAAATGTATCAGTAGAGAAATAATATCAGTCAATGTCGAGTGACCTGATTTCTTGCCGATGGATGTCAGCTATCGACATATTAGGTCCATGCTAGCACGGCTCATCTTAACACTTTAAAAGCCACGTAGTCCTTCGTGCTAAACTTGTAGCGTATAGCGGCGCTTTTTCGCTTTGTATCGAAACCGGGTTCTTGGTCATGAAAGTGTTAAAGGCGAAATGTGGATTTCATCTTAACACAATAACAACTGAAAATTACTTAAGGGGCTCGTAAATGGGTTAGTTTTTCGGAAATTTATTGATGCAATTCGGGCTATCCCTTAAAAGATTACATTTGACATCACTGTCGAGGACAATAAGTTTGAATGTAAACTTTTGAGGATAGCCCGAATTGCAGCAATGAATTGCCGAAAAAGTAGCCCGTTTGCGAACCCCTTTAAGAATAATACCTTAACAAACGAAGTCAAACTTCCTTATTTCATTCTTGATTTTTTTAAGATTTGGCGTATGATTATCTAGCGAACGCTGCGCTTATCGTCGAATTCATACTGGTAAAAACATTGCCTACGCGGTAGCCACTAGCTCGCCGCTGAGCGAAGTGTTACAAAGTAAGTGTTACAATTTTGGCTTATACATTAACTATATTTGTTAAACAATTTGGATTATGTAAGCGTTATATTTGCCACTATTGGACCTGGCTTTGCCCGCGGTATTTTACATACAAACTTTATCACACCTTTTCACCCCTTTAAGGATCGAATTTCAAGAAATCCCTACTTAGTGCACCTCTAGGGTACCTGAGGAATGTCTCCTCCAAATTTCAAACCTCTAGGTCCACCCGTTTAGGCTGTGCGTTGTCTATAAGTGAGTCACAGTACTGTTTTATATGTATTGATTGCAATAAAAAAAAGCGCTTCACTGACCGACATCTTAGCCGCAGCATAGAAACCGGTATCTACCGGTATCGGTCTCATCTGTGATTCTTTAGCAAGTAAGAGAATTACACCCCTGTGCACGGTAGAGAATCTCCCTTCGCTGAGAGCCTCTTGGCAAGTAGGGAGATGTATACTCACGTCTCCTGAACTAATGCAATATAACGTCTTTGTTTACCGACTCGAGGTCTATGCCATTTAGGGTTCCGTACCCGAGGTTCCTATTACTAAGTTTGCCGTCTGTCCGTCTCTTTCCTTTAAAGGGCTGTATCTTTTGAACCGTAAGGCAGCCGGTTGAAATTCACACAAAATAATTACGTTTTATTATGGCGGATATCCTATAATAAATAAAACAAAAAAAATAAGGGGGGTCCCAATACAAGGAACGTGATTATTTTCAAAGTGTTTTGTTTTTGCTCTATAGTCAAATCGGTTAACTATTGGCCGAATTCAGAAAGGCCACTCAAATTGAGCCTTAATTAAAGTGACGTTTCAGTGACGTTTCTGTATAGGTTGACAACTAGTTGAAGGACATTTAACTACTTAATATCTAGTCAAATGCTTAAGTGGCGTTTCTGAATTCGGCCATATGTATATCAAGCGTCAAATTTGGTGTAAATATAGTGCAAACTCTAAAATAACAAATAATAAAAACCCAAGCAAGTGTGAGTTGGGCTCGCGTTAAGAATACCGAACTAACTAAATGAAAGAAAACAAATTCATAACACATATATATTGTTTGGTTGTACGGAAACCTCGGCGCGCGAGTCCGACTCGTATTAGACCGGGGTTTTCTTTTTAATTTATTTAATATTAGTATAGATTTTTATGAGATTATTTTCCATGAGAGCAAAGAACCCTCAATGTTATTGGGATCTGTAATAGCGTATTATTGTCGCCACAGATGACCTTGTAGCAGGGTAACGCCGCCATTAGAATTATATAAGAGCAATGTATGGAATTCATGAAAGCTATTTATTAGGTCGGTGTAGATCGCACGAGAATCAGAAAGTCTGTGTGTGTAAGTGCATCTTTACAGTCTATAATTTTTGGCCTTATACATGGAATAAGCCTGCACATGCAAAGCTTAAACGCGATAAAAGAACTAATATAGTAATGTCCGTTGGTTTTGTATTGTGTATACTTTCCTTGTACCTACTGTAGGTTTAAACCATTCTGTAATAGGTATATTTCATAAATTTTTGCTGGCTGACTGTGTTAGAACTTTTGCAAAAGGTAAAAATAAAGTACATTATCAAAATTTTCCATCATAATATTCCTCCCCGTGTCTTCAACCCTCAAAATCCTTCAGAACAATAACGGCTGCATGGTTTAATGCAATAAAATTGTTCTATCATTTACCCTGATGCAACAATATCACCCAAAGAATGTTCCCAATTCTTCATCAAAATTAGTTTTCGTACGATTAATTCGACGATTACATTCGTAGAGATTTCAGTTCCTCTTCTAAAAAAAGAGGAAGAGAAGAGAGAGTTTCAAGTAGGTTCAGCTGATTCCTGGCTAATAAAGGGACATTATAAGGAAGTTATGGAACATCATAATAACATCGGTCGTAGTTTGGCCGCTGGGCGAGGTAACACCATAACATAACTCTGATTGACTGCGGAAACAAAATTAATCAACGGAAGCGCTTTCGTCCCAAGCCAGCAATACTGATTTTGCCGGATAGTTATTATTGTTTCAGTTTACATCGTAAGCCGTACGCACGATTGACTACCTAAATATTCATTTCTGTCATGAGTTCCTGTACTATAACCATGAATAGCCGCGGTCAAAGCGGCCTCGGAACCACCAACGCAAATAATTCGTTTAGGTGCTCTGACTCTACACGGATAAATGTATTATCTAGGCGAAGAGCTTCGTTACGTCCAAGTATACTCAAAATGAAGTAACGATGTAATCCAAGAAGCTGTCAGAGCCTTGACATGATTCCGCGGTTTGTTTGCGTGCCTCTCCCAGAATAATAACGGTCAACGCGCCTTAAAGCAAACAACCATCGCGAAACCCAATGAAATTCCTACCTCGCTATTTTTAATATTTACCGACCTTACAAGCGTAAAACTCAACTGAGGTCTCGGCGAGAGACAGCTTTGTCGCTGTTGCTACATGACTGACAGACTCAAGGTTCGTTTGCATTCCATGAAATGGCCGTAATTTCTTGCCGGTTGATTAAGAGTCGTTTCCGTGGAAGATACTTACTGAGGTGGTCGAGTCGCAGCCGCGGGAGTCACTCACATCGCTGGGTAATTGAAACACAATTCACTGTCAGTAGGTCACCGGCGACGGCGTGGTCGGAGTGGAGTTATTTTAGCGCGGCGGCGGCGATGCGGGCGCGGTAGGGCGCGCGGTCGCGGCGAGCGGCGGGCGGCGACTAGACTGGGCGTCAGGCCGGCGCCCGCCCTGCGCCGCCCCACCCCGCTTATCACACGAATAAAATTTATTTAATGGTTAATCGGCCCGACGATGGAAATCACATTGAAATTTTGCTCGTTTTACGACCCGAATATTAATGACTTAAGTTGTTTTTGGCATATTTTCCGACCTTTCCGCTGGCGATTAGGTTTTCGTTACAGCTGTATTAATGGAGTGGAGTTAAATTTTATTTGATCACGTTTCTATGATGCCGTATGGGGGTCCAGGTCACGTCCGCTACGACAATATTAAGGCTAAAGTTGAATAGTTTCAGGCCGCCGGGGAGTCGAGGTGTTGGGAAAATGAACTCTTGACCATTTTCTCAATCGGAAATCGTTCACAGGAGCAAATATAATTTTCTGATACGAGCGTAGCGTACGTGTAGCTGACGTGGGAGAATAGATGGATGAAATTCAGTGATTGATTCAATTTATGATTTATAAAGTCATTGACTTATAAGTCATTGTTTCTTTGGGATGAATGTGAGGGAGTGAAAAGAGGTGTTCGGAAGGGGCCCAGAGAAAATCATCCAAGATTTTACAATGTTTATTAATAACAATGAATAACAATCAAGAACTTAAATGACAATAAGAAGTTGATTGAAGTTGAAGATTTGGCGATAAATTCTTGTATGGCATTTATTGGTGTACGAATTGGCGGTTGAAACTTTTGAATTTTCTCGCAACATATTAATAGAGCCTTCATCAACGAGTAAAGATTGTCATTTAAAGGCATGACATCATCAAATGACATCTTTTCATTCTTCATTGGAAATATTTCCTAATTTCCCTACAAAAATAATACCCAAAATCAGAATTCGTCAATTTATATGTCCTATGTCCCACAGCGGCCCTAGCATGCCACCCACGGGTATAAGTTTAACCCGTTTATCTCTCTGACTATCTCTTTCGTCGGCACTAGTGTGAGAGAGACGCACTTAGAGATAAGACGGTTTAATTTATCCTTGTGTAAACCTAGTTAGAGCCGCCCGAAAAAAATATTAATGATTAAAGTATATTTCAAACAAGATTTACCAACGAGGTAATTGCTCGTAGGTATGTAGTCTAGTCTAGAGTCTAGTCTCAACGTTAAATAAGTAATTTAGGAGTACTAAACTTTGACCTTGAAATTCGTACCTACTCTCATCGGTAGGATTAGGTGCTTATTTATTATTAAGCGAATAATGAACAATTTAGAACATCTTAAATAAGTTTAGGCATTTTAAGCGATTAATTTTAAGACGCTAATACTGAATTCTAATACAGAAAAATCGAAATAAAAATGTACGTTCATAGCACGAGGTACTACCTAAGTTATCCTACGTTATAGGTAAGTACTACAAGAAAAAGTAATTATGTTTTTCTGTCGAAAAATAAAAAATCTTTCTTGTTAAGTAAATTAATAATAAAACTGTCTGGAAAATTAAAATGGTTAAATTTAAAAGGTTCGTAAAAGGAATAGGGGTCGCATCGCTCTTTGATGTAGGTACCTACCTACCTCATTACCGATGGAGTGAAGCCGTTTTCTTTTCACTCAAGAATCAAGCATCCGAAGCTTCTAAGGAACTGTGAAAATGATAACTTGTGTTATATTTCTCGTTTAGAAATCACTGTAGGTAATGTTGTTTATCTTCTGAGTTTTTCAGGGGAAATAATTTGCATAAAATATTAGCATTTCCATTGTTAAGAACACGGGTAATCTGAACTTATCTGCGTTCGTAGCGAGCTTACGCTATAGTGCTAAGCGTAGCACGTAGCATTGCGCAGCAATGAAAGAGAAAAAGGTGTTCATTGGTTAAAAATTTTACTCAACGTTACGTTACGTTAAATTTTTAAATATTCCTTTTGCTCCTATACAAATTAATTATTATGCCTGCCTCTAAAGGCAATATTTGTCCAATTAACACTTAATCCTTTTTAGGGTTCCATACATCCGATAAAAGTACGGAACATTTATAGGATCACTGTCGTGTCTTCTGTCTGTCCATTTGACACAAGGGAGCGTTAAAGTATTACGTAACGCAATTTTTGAAAATGTTTGACCCCCCCCCCCCTCCCTGTCCTCACTGTAACTCGCCGTAACGTTTTTCTGTACCCGCCCTCCCCCTCTAGTAAAACGTTACGTAGCCACCAAGTGACTATAATTCGTAACCGTTCTCTACGCGACCGTTCTGAAGGGTTAAAGGTTCCTACATAGTTAAAAAGATATTAGAAAAAATATACGAAAATCTAGCTTTCTCCGGTATCTCCGAAACTAAAGAGCAAACATTTTGAAAAACAAATCAAATATAAGGCCTCATAGTTTACAGGAAAACCAATAGGAAAATTGTGAGTCTTTAAATTTACAGGGGCACCGGAAAACATTCGTGGCCAGAAAATGCGTATCAAATGGAAACTATTATAAATAATAATTACATATAAGTAAAAATATATATATATCCAATACAATGCAATTTTTTTAAGTAGGTATAGGGGTTAGTCGTTTACACAGTACAAATAGAAATCAACAACATTAACAAAATGAAACAATATACTATGTCAATATTACTGCTCAAAGCATCTTATCTTCTAACTTTTTTCAACGCAAACTAAAAGTTTAAACTTTTTAATTTATAGTACGGAACCCTCTCCACGCGAATCCGACTCATACATGAGCGGTTTTTTATTGACCGTTAATGTGCGAAATTAAAAATTCAACAGACTTGATGACTAAGACTTTTTGCTTTATATCTTCGAACTTCGTTCTAAAGATATAGAATCCACGAGACCAATTTGCAAAGGTACCCTTACTTAGTACATAATTTGTAAGGGCAGGGTCGAGAGTTCGCAAGGGTAACTGCGGGACGACGCCCAAATACCTATAGTAGGGTAATAGGTTTACAATGTTTTATAAAAGGTAAGGAAGTGTAGTGTCAAATCTGCATAGCTGGGCACAAGAGTGTTAATCAGTTAATCGTTAATTAACGAAGTTAACATTTAGAGTACCGGATTAACTACTAAGTTAGCTTTAAAAGTTGTCATAAAATGATTCAGTCATCTGTGACAAAGCTATGGCAGAAATGCAATGAAAATAGGTTAAATGCACGGAAAAAACGAAGTGCCAGCAAACCAATTTGGCTTGCCTAAAATTTTACGGCTACATACAACCGAGACACATTTAAAAATAAATAACAGCTTTGTAAATTATAGACATATGATTGATTTGACTTGATTGATGTTAGCAAACAAATTTGCAAGCTCTGTCCGAAATAAGTCGCTCGGTTGATATTAGCAATAATTTGTTTATTTCCAGCCCTTCCATTTTTTCAGTGTGGTAATTGCGAAAATATATCCTCTTCAGATAATAATCATACACATATTATTATGTCGACTCCGTTGCATCTTGTTCTATTTCCGCATTTGTTTTGCAATGGTTTGCCCGAACTCTGCTACATTCATAATTGTAGAGATTAATTTAGCATTGCATGGCCACTTTTTAGGGTTCCTTACCTCAAATGGAAAAAACGGAACCTTTATAGGATCACCCGTGTGTCTGTCTATCCGTCTGTCACAGCCAATTTACCCCAAAACTACTGGACCGATTGAGTTGAAATTTGGTGTATATAATGTAAGTCGATGACCGCAACACGGACGCGTAACGTAAATAAATGAATTTTCAACATGGGGGCCACTTTTGGGGGGCAGTTTAGAAAATTAAAAGTTATGCAAACTATATCGTGTGTCATATCAAATGAAAAGGTGAGGATCTTAAATTTTTATTTTTTTTTATTTTAAGATAAATAATTTGGAAGTTATTTAGGAAAATAGGCGAAAATTTACCATTCATTTCCGAAACTTAGGTCTAAAATTTTGAAAAAAATACAGAAAATTGTTCTTTACCTATCGATTACAGGAAAACTTATAAGAAATCTATGGTATATAAAGTATCAGGAAATTTCAGATAATCATGTGCGGAACGGAACCCTCTCCACGCGAGTTTAACTCACACTTGTCCGGTTTTTGATTTATTTAGTGAAATATCCCTAATACTTCGTAGAAGGTTTCTAGCAGCCCAAGCATTTGGATCCACGTATCTTATACTCTGGAGACCTAGAATTTGAATAATGAACAAACAGGGGAGTAATTCTCTTAAATAACAGTTCGTTCATGAGGTCGCCGGCGAGCCTAACTTGACCCGTCAGTGCGTATAATCTACACGTTCGTGCATGTCTTCGACCTTGGTCGTTTTTCGTGAAAGCGGCCACGGTTGTAGGTACCTAAGGTCTGTTCGCCGAGAGTTGATAAAAAAAGGGCTTCTTAACTCATGACAAATAGCGGCCCGCTAATTATTTTTACCGATGATAATACAAAATTAAAAGGAAAGACTATATTTATTTCATAGTATATTATTATTGAATAGCCTGTATATGTCCCATTGCTGGCATATCACCGGACGACGACCATGACTAAGTCTCAGAGTCGGAGCAAGAATCACAGTCGGTGACATTTATCATGAAACGTTCAATTGCTTCGTCTAAAACAACACATGAACACCCAAACGACAGACTCGAAGCGTATTCCAGAACGGAATGGCAATATGGCAGCCGCGTGCGCGCGCTCGCCCGCCAGGCGCGGCGCCCCTATTGACAACAACTGCCTCCCTCGTACCACGTAACAGTGCGCGCGGCGATAAGCGTTGCCCGTCATACAGTTTGCGATAGGTAAGCGACAGTCGCTATTTCAAGTCGATATTATTATATTTATCAACTATTTAACAAATTAGAATAATAACGCATAGAAACCAAGTCCGCGCGCACAGTTTGAAGCCATTTATGGGTCCAAATTCATACAAACGCCGAGACGCTCCCATAGTGTCAAATGTCAAAGCGCACTGACGGTTTAATGTTTCACTTTTGTCAGGTCGGTTGTGTGTAAACTACCCTTATGGTTTGTAATAGGGATGTTTCCTGGGTAAAAAAAATAATTAATTCTAATTAGTCCGTCAGTTAGTTTTAAAAAAAATATTGGACACAATTTTTTTGCCGTATCAAATCAATCAAAATTGACAAAGATGACGCGCATCAAAGTTCGAGAGTGGGGGCTAGTGACGTCACATAATGGTAAATAGTGTACAAAGTGACGTCACGCGGAACTTCAACGCACTATATCTTCGTAATTTTTTGTTTAATCGACAAAATAAAAAATAATTTTAGGAAACTAGCCTATTCTATGGCGTACAGCTCAATTTATAATTCGCACGTTTAAAAATAAAAGGGAACAAGTCCAAATGACATTCATTTGTGTTTTAAAGTTTACTCAACCGCGTTAAAATTGAATTTGGAATGGATTTGTATTTCACGTTATTTCTTTTTAATTTTAAACGAGCCAATTGTCGAACGAAAATGAGAGACGAAATGAGCGACGAGTTTAGACGGAGTCTAGAGAATACTTATCATAGCAGGTCTCTTAATGTACTCCGTTCATCATCCTTCGTGGTAATGCCCGCTGCTTTGTATTCAGGGGCCTAACCGCACACAAGTAATGGAACATTTAAATGCAAAGACAGAAATGCCCCAGAGTGAACATCGTAGATGCTGGTGATAATTTCTGTTTTCATGTGATTATTCATAGGAATTAATTAGTGTTGCGGAATATGCGGAAGCGGAACTGTGATAAATTGTTTGCGTGTGCACTAGCTTTATTTTTAAACCGAATTAAAAAAAAAACCGAAGGAGAAGGTTCTCAATTCGACCCGTAATACAGGATGGGCCATAATATCCGTTTTTGCAAATAGCAACACAGATTTTTTCTAAACTTTTAATTGTGCGTTATAAACTACGGATGACGGGAAATTAAACGCCATTTTGACCATTTTTGACTACGATGGAACGTTTCACAGTAAAGCAACTGCTGCTCAATTACATAACACCAATTGGCATCGCTTTCGTGAAAAGTAAACCAATTGTACCCTTATTTACGACTAGTGACGACTAAATTGGTTTACTTTTTTAGCCAAACGGATACCAATTGTGTTACGTAATTGAGCTGTTGGTTATGGTGTTAAGCACTTTAAAAAAAAAACAGTGTTGTGTTACGTTACTATGCGATTCCTTTTTAGGATTGAATATGGATTACGCCGTATAAGTTAGTGTCCCAGCATCATTTTAATCAAAGTTGTGGTCAATAAGTTTGAAACTGGTTCAACAACGAATATTAGCCATACAGGGCGGTTATGTATTAGAAGTGATGATTGTCAGCATCTTTTCATACAATTGCGTGGTCGGTTGCAGGAGTGCCAGCAGCAAGACGGAGCTCATTTAAACGACAGTGTTTTTAGAAAATAAAAACTTATTTTATACTTATTATTTATAATTAATACCAAATAAAATAGCATTTGTACTTTTGCTTCTATCATGTTTTTCTAAAAGTGCAAAAACTTACCCACTCTGTATTTGTTTTCTTTTTAAATATATTTATGTTCACCGAATACTCGGAGATGGCTGGACCGATTTGCATGTTTTTTTTTAAACGATATTATACCGGTCCTATTTGGTCCCGTTGTGGCCAAAGACGAGGTTTCATGAGAGGATCTATAAGGAATCGAAGGAACTCCTCAAATATAGAGGCACACATATATAATTTGTATATTTTCTGTAATAATTCAAGCAGTTGCGTTTCAAAAACTTTGTTTGGTGAAGTAGAAGGGATGATGAAGACCACATATGACCACCGGAACTCCTCAATGATAAACTATTTCACGGGTAGCGATTACAGTTCTGTATAAGATTGGGCAGCAACTTATGCTCATGAAAATTCATGTGGTTAAATAGAACCGGTGGTGAAGAACCAGGAGAACTTCAACGATTGACGTCCTTGCACCTTGGATAGCAACATTTTGTAAAGGGTGATAAGCAATTGGCATTATGCTATTATTACCTACATGATGTAGTAAAATTAAATGTGTATCGTTAAATCACATATAATAATCACTACACTACAATAATAGTGAAAACATAAAAAATTTACAAATAAAAAAACCGACTGCGAATTTAACACTTTGAAAAGTAAGAAATAATTATTGGCCTTCGTAAATACCTAACCTAGAAACGTCAGATATATTGTTGATTAAGTGATGCACTAAATATATTTAAGTTGGTGGCAAGTAAATTAGGTAATCTATCCCTCATACTGTGTTCATTTACTTCACACCGATGTCGATGTATTTAATGTATCACTTAACAAAAAAAATATTTGACGTTTCTAGGTAATTTACTTACGAAGTCCAATCATTATTTCTTACTTTTCAAAGGATATTTAAAATAGTTTTTTTATTGGTGCAATTATATATACCCTATGTTATCCCGACAATTATGATGAATCTAATGGAAATCCATCCTTTAGGCTACAGAGCGTGCCAAAGAAATAGCATTCATACATACACTCAAAAAATATTACCCTCCTGCTGGCGCAGTCGGGTAAAAATCTGATACAATCGATCGCATCGCATCCCGTGGTATTTTTTATGCTTCAGTGTTAACGCTTGTGAAGGAATTTATATTTCCAATTGTATTACAATTTCCATATCAATAAGACTCAACGCAAGCGCCTGTCAAAAATATTCACTACCTTATTTTTTGGGGATTTTAAGCGTAAACGAGAATTAAACCAAGTGTAAAACCTAAAAAACATAGATATACCTAGTGTACAATTTTAGTATTATTCCATTATAGAGTAGATATAAGAGATATTTCCAACGGTTTAGTTAAGTATTTTTCGATATAACTCGTTGTCGAGTCAGGTCGTCGACCCAGTGAACGCGGGGGTGAATCGTTGCGTGGGTGTTTCTTCAGGCGTCATAAACGGTGGTGTGATAACGCCTATGATTTACCGCCCAATATTATTGTGGGTTAACCCGGTTCGTAACTGAGTTTTTTGGAACTTTTATGCGGAATTCTACTTGAGATCGGTAAAGGAAAAACATCACATAGGTTAAAATATGTGGCATAAACGGCCGTATCTTTTGATTGCGTTGACTGACTTTTTCACGGCTCCAAGATATTGCAGCCCTGAATACTTGATATTAATTTCAACTTGATACCTTCACGCGTTCCTGAGAAATAGGGGTTGACACACAGAGAGACGTACAGACGGACAGACAAACAATTGATCCTATAAGGGTTCCTTTTTTTCCTTTTGAGTTACGTACAGACGGACAGACGCACAGATGGACAGACGGACAGACGGACAAACAAGAGATCCTATAAGGGTTCCCTTTTTTCCTTTTAAGCTACGGAACTCTAAAAAGGATTATTTTGTAAGGCATTCCTTTCAAAATAATTCGCATGCAAAGAAAAGCCTAATACTTCAAATAATTGATAAGTAAGGTACGTCTCTAAGTAGGTATAATCCAAACTAAGAGAAATTTCACTCCGCTGATATGTGAGCTCTTACTTCCCACGTGCTTTTTCATTTTACCCGGACTACCTATGTAGTCGCTTACGTGAAAAATATGAATCCTCCCGATAAACGCCTTACATTTTCTCATCAATATCACGAAGACGGGCGAGATGCCTCGGTAACCTAAAACGACTTATGTCTCTTACATTTTCTGTCACTTAATTCATTTTGAGAATTAAGCAACATATGTGTCAGGGTAATGATGTCTGGAGATAACAAGTGCACATTTTCGACCTTATTGCTACGCGATTAGGACTAGGTATTATGAAGACGATTTCTGACAGCGTACGATGGTAGAGACTGCAGGATTAGTGAATGCACTTTCAGTACTCAATACCAAGTTCGAACATAATATAGCATCTCTTACCTCACACGAGTCCTGGGGAGTGATTCTCTAACGTGTGCAGCGGCTGACCAGCTGATAAACGAAACTATTAAATTAGACTGTAAGGATAAAGTCATTTGGTCTATATTTGAATGTGTCCCTCATCGCTGATCAGCCGAGCAAGTTAGAGAAACACAAGCCTGCTTATTATAAATACTCTGGGCTCGATCACACTGAGGGCGCGGCAGCCCGCTATGTGACCGGGTCTTAAAGAGAACTGTGAAGCAACGGCAAAAATCACCCTGTTCGTACAAAAGGCGATAACGATTTCCACCCCTTAAACGTTAACCGATTTTCACCAATTTTGAGTCCTAGACTTAGGTCTAGAAACATCGACAAAATTGAATTTAAAGATTATATTAAAAAATCAAAACGTATAGACGTATTTTGTTCTGACTGACAACCAATCGAAAATTGGTGAACATCCGTTAACATTTAAGGGGTGGAAATCGTTATCGCCTTTTGTTGAAAAGCCGTAGGTTCAGACTCCTCTTAATTCGGTTTTTAATGACTTCATCATTCTTGATTTTGCATTAATTGTGACTCCGAAGATTTATAACTACTTATATAGAAAGTATGTAAATTAAGAGCCCGGTCCCTGAGTAGCGCTTCATACAAACGTTCAGTTGTGGTTTGGATATTTTTAGTTGGATCACATAGAAACTTTCAAAGGATATCTATAGATTGTATAGATATAAGGCAAATCGAGGTATGTAATTTGCGAGATTGAAAAATAAATAAATATAAAAACAGGTTTGTATGAAAATTAAAAATCATTTATTACATATACACCTGTTAAATTTTATCTCAAAACTCGTAATTACAAACCTAGATTTGTCTTTTATCTATATACTTGCAAAGACTGGCTCTTGGACAAATGTTTTTATTGTATGAAGGACTTTTTTGATTTTAAATAATAATATTGTAATTGTGTGGACATAATAATATGTTATAATTAATGAAATAGATTGTGATAGATAATTAATGGTATAATGTATTAGATTCGGATAATTTTAATATTTGTACGCCTGCATGCAGGCTGAATACAATGTACATTATTATTGAAAAACTTGACATCCTTTATAAAACTGTATTCATGCAAATAAATTGATTTGATTTGATTTGATTTGAAGATTCTATGCGAACAAACCACAACTGAACTACGTAAGTATGGAGCTCTACTCAGGGCTATTAACCTTTTGACCGCCACAGTCGGCTGCAGCCGTCAGCGGATACAGGCTAAAAAAGTCCTTCATCACCTTAACTTAAAGTTGAAATTCGTGTTCTCAGTCATGCTTGGCGGTTAAAAGGTTAAGCATTGCAACCAAGCATTCCGAATGCTTTCATCTGCTTACATTGTTGACTACGGAACTTCTATTTGACCATTTGTGGCAATTTCCTAAACCACATTTTCGATTAGATACACAAGCTGGGTGTGTGCAACGCGCAACGTTTAATGTTATTTGAATTATTCTCTTCATGCATTTATAAAATACAGTGCAAAGTAATTAACGAAAAAAAAGTAAAATATTTTATTCTATTTTTACCCCCTTCCAGTTTATTTCCAAAAGTTTCTACAGCCTATGTCCTGACAGAAGTTTCTAAAAAATTTAATATCGAAAACCGCATTGACATCCAGCCAGATTTAAAAGTTTATCGCACACGTATAAGCAGACAAACAGACAAACAAATGTGAAATTCAATAACTATTGGGATATTGTCAGAGGAACCATGTTGCTCATTCTGAAGCCCCCCATAGCATTTTTTCATTGTTATCTTCAACAGTACAGACTTTTCCGCTTTACGATTTTAATATATGTGATATTACCTATCTATACAGATATATTATGGCTTACTAAGTCAATCAAGTTACCACATAAAAGATGTTACATATTAGTTTAAACTATTATGAAATCACAACAGAAATAACTGTGAAATATGCATATTTTTTCTTAAACCTATGCCTATTCTGCCACGGACTAGGCAGGTTCTTTTTAGGGTTCCGTACCGTTCATTGATTCGTGATTCATAGGCGACTAACTTGTTTATACCTAGTGAAAAACATCAAAAGTAGGTAACTTTGAACAGAAAACTATCTAATAGTTATGGTTGAAAATTGGTCAGTATTAACAGGGTGTGGGGAAGTTGCTACTACAAAATAAACCGACTTTCACTACTGAATCACATACAACTTACATGAACACTTCGAACTGAATGCAGGGGTCGTATTATGAGCTCTTAATTCCAGGCAGTTTCCGCAATAATCTGAGCTGCCTGGAAAAATCGTATGAAGAGCGTACTAAAGAGGCCGGCTTTAGCGCGCTTATAATACGATTTTTCCAGGCAACTCGGTTTATGGCGTAAACTGCCTGATATTAATACCTCATAATACGACCCCTGATCTCAAAAAGGACCCTCTTTGAACTTGAAATTTGAGTTGTTACATTTATGCAGCAAAGATTGATAAGATACCATCTTTAAGAAAATCGATTTTATCGTTTGTAGTAATGGCTACGGAACCCTACACTGGGCTTGGCACGACATGCTCTTTTTAAATTCCAGTTTTAAAAATAAATTATGAAGTTTTTATCCATAAAGCTACATACCTTTTACCGGTGGTAACACTATAGATGCAATTATAAAACTACATGGATTAAAGGCCTCTGAAACCAGGCCAAAAAATCAAAAAAAAAAAAATGTATAAAACTACAAGTTACAGTTTTACCGGTGAAAACTGGCAGTACCATACGTTTTCCAGCAGTGTTGCCAGGTTTTCTCTGTAAATTGCAACTTTTTGCTTCATAATATTGTCCAGCGGGCATAACTAATATTATCACTTTTATCACGCTAAAGAATTCGTCCCCTTCACACATGTCAATTACAAAGTGACAGATGTATTCATTATGCATAATAAAAATAATGGGCTTAAGCCCCTGTGATATAAAACACAGTTTTGAATATCTCAAACGTCAGTTCAAAACCATGCCACAGGTGTAATAGGCATATTAGTTACGTAAAACTAGAAAGACGAATGTTTATACTAATACAGATCGTATTTTAAATGGTTCTGACTTTATGTGACACAGTTCGGAGCAGTCGGTCAGAGCGTTACGTGGTTTATTGAAAACTAAATTAACGGTCGTTTAGTTTCATGGCTAGGCCGGATAGTTTGTTCCGTTACGGTGACGTAATGTTTTAGGATTGAATCGAGTTTTACTAATGCTTAATTACTTGCCAATGTTACTGTCAAGTATAGGATGGGCCATAATTTTTGCACTTTTAAAAACGTGATAGAGACAAAACTACAAATCAACAACAACTTCAACTTTTTGACCCAAACTTTGATTAAATTGACGCTATGGCCCTAACATGCAAGACAGAAGGATAAGTTAAACCGTCTTATCTCTAAGTGCGTCTCCCTCACACTAGTGCCGACGAAAGAGATAGTCATAGAGATAAACGAGTTTAACTTATCTTTGTGTCTTGCATGTTACGGCCGCTGGGACGCTCGTAATCGCACGCTCACGGTATATATAGGCGTATATAGCGTAATCTGTATTCAACCCTAAAAAGGCATCGCATGGTAATGTAGCTTTTTTTTTAAAAGTGTTTAACAGAAAAACCACGTTGCTTTCCTTTGAGACGCTCCATTGTGATCAAAAATGTACAAAATGACATTTAATATCCCGCCATCCGTTGTACCGCGCAATTAATAGTTTACAAATAAATGTGTGTTGCTATTTGCAAAAACTTATGGCCCTGCCTATATATCGTCTGGTTTAAGTAGGTAGTATATCATATCATAGACATAGGTAAGAAAAAGTAATGAACCAGCTGAGCTGAGCTGAGAACGATTAAACTTATTCGCTATTTTTACCCGACTGCAGCGAATCAAAAAGGAAAGTCAAGTTTTTCGCGAGTATGTATTCATGCGATTATGTATGTAGTAGTTTCATTGATATATTATGTTGACTATATACTTATGCTTAGTAAAAATAAATCATCTATCTAACCATCTATCTAATATTTTATGACGTCTTAATAACAAACCGTTTTACTACCTTTCATATTTCACGTGTCTAAAAATTCAATTAATTGTCAGGCTATACATAAAGTGCCCTCCTACGGCGTGTTCCTATTAACAGTTTCTTCCATTACCAATACTTTCGGGACCAACGTGTTAACGGAAATCGGTCCAAAACTATTATATCTCTACCAGGAAAATAACGAAGCTTATAAGTTACCTAACAACTCCAAAGTATATTATCAAAGAAACTAATCTGAAAAGGCGCGTTAGATCAATAAAAATATCATTACAATGTTTAGGCCAACGTCATCATTTTTCTCACAATAATTTTGCTATTTCTATTACATAGTCGGGTCCACATTCACACGCCAGCAGGCCTATATTTTACATAGTTAATGATACCGTACAAAAAGTGGATATGTATTACATTACTGCATTTCTCAGAGTGCACGTAAAAACCGCGTCTATGCAAAGTCGCTTGTCAAATATGCTTGAATGAACGGGACTAACGCAATTATCATACAAAGAAAAGAGTACGTCACAACAAACTATTGTGTTAAAAAGGATAAATCAGAGTAGAAATGTATGCATTACAAATTGCATTTTTGTAACGAAAGCTTTTTTACACATTGATCACGGGGACTTTTTCAAAATTGTCTTGTATACGTTTTAAAAACATACCAGTTAACAAGTACACGTTAAATAAAAATGTTAAATGTACCTAACTGTGCTCTTACCACAATGAAGCTATCTATTTGTAGAGATAAATTGCAAATCAGTTCAGTTTAACACTTATTTTTAATCGCATAAGATCGTGGTAACGCTGGAACTGAATTCGTACCCAGGTACGAATCCTGAAAGGAAACCGCGCAAAGTCGAGTATTTTCATTAATAAGGATACATCCGGTAATATCAATACTAGCACATTTCTAACCGTATAATATTAAAATCAGTTTAATGCATTTATTACGGCATTTCATGGTAGGTATCAGTGGCGAAGCGTCAAATATTTCCTAAGGGAAGCCGGAAGAATAAGAACCCTACGTGAGAGTCTGAAATTTACTTAGAGTAACATTCACTGACATCTAGCCGTAGCTTTCTAGCTTGGTAAAGCCGTCAGGAATCGGCTTGTAGGCAGGCTGCGCCACTGGTAAAGTATTTGTCAAGCTTATACACAGTCCGAAAACAGCAGCGATTACCCTCCTCTATGCTACACTGTAGTCGGGTAAAAGAGCCGTTTCTAAACGAAAACGGGCGATAAATTGACTAATGAGCCTATGTTTAATGCATAACAATTTCCGGAGTATATTGATAACGGTATGCGTATACCGTCTTGATAACCGATTGTTCGGATAACTCAATCCGCCGAACGTCTCAATCAGCCACCATTGTTCGGTATTGCACAAACGTGATCCTATTACGCGCTAGCAATTACGTTTGCGTGGAGACATACCTACAAAAGCGGCAAGAAACCCTCATTCATATGACAATCTTAACGGTGAAATTTTTCATAAAATATACCTACTGGTGTTCGTGTTACGTCAGGGTGCGAGTTGGGGCAGAGTCGTGTTTATCTTCTTTAAATAAGTTAACTTGAAATCTTTCTTACTGCAAATATATTTTTCACTTCTCATGCTCGTAAAGTTGTTCTTTACGCCGAGAGAAGGCTGCATAAAAAGAAAGAAAGAAAGAAAGAAAGAAAAGAAAGAAAATAAATTTATTCACAACAATTAACATATTAGTAGAACACATATAAGAAATAATAAAGAAAAAAAGAATTGTTGCGAAACGGTCCCAACTCAGCATGTGCTGGCTGTGAGGCCAACGCTGGTCTTCCATCGGGACCGCTCGGTGAATACACGGAAGATGACACATACATATTATACACTACACTATGACGACAAATAAACAAAACTAAAGCACTAAGGACTAAAAAACTCAGCAAAACAAAACAACAAAGTAAACAAAACAGATGGCAGCAAACGCTGACGAGCAATATTACGTATACACCCAATTTTTTTTTTTCAAAAGTGGTTTTTATGTTCTTGTGCATAAAGTAATTTCTTCTTTTAAGACTAAGGTAATTAGGCCTTACAGCCACATACCTACACTATACACCTTTTTATGAGATTTAGGTTATACCTATCTTAATTTAATTACGACATTATGTATTACTATTTAATACAAATTTACGATGAATACGGGCGTGCATTTCTGTAAAAAATATATAACGCAAATATTTATAATAACTTGGCATTAAGGCTCAGACCATAGTCAAACGTCACACAGCTAAAAATTATAAAAAAAATAAGAAAAATTGTGTGGCGGGAAGCTAATTATTCGTCAAACGAAACTAGAGACCAGCTAAATTTATTGGGTTGCGGTTGAAAATTCAATAAGTTATTCGTAAGTAATTAAACAATGTCTTCTTCGAGTAGTGATAGTGACGATTAAATAATGATTTCACCTCAGACTTTAATTGAAATAAGTGCGAAAAATGTAATTCATAGCAAATGCTTAAAACTTGTTTTATTTCCTTGCACAGTATTTTATGAGACCCGAAAATCGGACGTCATTCGTTTTTTATCCGTTTCGGTAAGATCATAGTAATACAAATGCAAGATTAAAACTCCCAGGTGTCCATCTCACTTAGTTTTGGTGTAAAAAAAAAACAAAAGTTTAGGTATTTTAAAGACATAATATCCTAAAAAAATATAAATCTAATTAACCGCAAATATTTTTAATCAAGTCATTACATAAGGTAGTAAAGACATTAAAAAGGCATATTTTGGATGGTTTTGGAAGTCTCTAGCATCAGTAGGAGCGGAGATATTAATTTTTTTTATAATTTTTTTAACATTTTTTTTCTTCCATATACCATGTTAATCCGTACCGATTGTCAAATAAAACCATGCGTAATGATGTTTTCTACATCCTCAAATAAACTCGTATCCATAACCAGTAGGATTTCGCGTGAAATTGAGTTTTTAAAAAATACCGGTAATTTCGGAGTTAGGGTTGTCACTTTTAAGATAAGAAGAAAATACCGGTATTGAACGGTTTTAGGCGGTAATATATATAATAATATTTATGAATATAATATTCATAAATATTATTGACACAAACAATACCCGTGTAATAAAATAGAATAATTAGTATTATTTCTATAATTAAAATAGTAGTATTTCTATAATTACCCGCCTAAAACCGTAAAATAGAATAATTAGTATTATTTCTATAATTTTCAACATTTTCAAGAACATGATTATCATGTTCTTGAAAATGTTTCTATAGATTTCGAGAAAAATTGTTGAATTCCAGAAACATTTACTTACTGAATTCCATGACTAGCATATTTATACGAAATGAATCATATGCGCAAGTAAATCCAATGATGGGCTATTTGTGATGAGGGAATATAGAGTCCAATAGTGTTGTCCGACAAATACAGGTCAACTTTCTCCGAAATAATTAATGTAGAAAAGTGGTTACTAGACGGACTTCACATAATTCTCGTGGTACTCCCTTGTGGGTTGCCCATAAACGCAGAAAAATTTGAAGTTTTCTGCAAGGAACTAGCTCACAAATACGTGATTTCATATTCGTGGCACCCAATGACCGTGACTATACATAAAATTTTAGTACATGGGAAAGACATAATCGAATCTTCAACATTACCTGTAGGTATGCTTTCGGAGCAAGCTGCAGAATCAAGGAATAAATATTGGAGATATGATAGGGAACACCATAGCAGAAAAATTAGCAGAGAGAAAACTATGTTGGACCTTTTCCACCGCGCTTTGGAGTCTTCAGATCCGCTGATTTCTACAATAAGATTAAACTGCAGACAAAAAAAGTTGAAAAAGCTGCCTTTGCCTCCAGCTGCCGTAGACCTGTTACAGCCAGTCGTTCAAGATGGTCAATCAGATATAAACCAAGACATGGACGAGCAAATGTTAGAGGACAATGATATGGATATTACCTGTGTTTCTGAAGAACAATAAATGTTCCTCCGAAATATTAACTTTGACATATCTTTGACACGTCTTTGACTTTGATATGTATATTTACAGAAGATCGCCTATGTCCAGCAGTGAACTTCGAAAGGCTGAGAAGAATCCTGAAATATTACATAACCATGTGATATAATAAAACTGTAGCTTTAATAAGACTACAATTTTATTATATCACATGATTATTATAATATTATGTAAATGACGCAATTATGATAGCTCGTAGCTCGTTTGTCAGTCAATTGACATTAAAAAAATAAAATAAAATGATATTAAAGTAAGTAAGTGTTTTACTTTTGAACGTCTACAGTTTTGAAAATATTCCGGAACACTTCTTTAGAAAAGGTATTAATTAATTAATCAGTTTTAGTGTATATATCTCAAAACTAGGCGCCATGCATCATCTTAAAATATTTTTAAATGGAATACCGGTATTCATGTAAAACAGTTTAGTGACAACCCTGATTAAAAAATTTAAATGTATGTATTTCCTAGATCCCGCGAAAAACCGAAGCATTTCTTTTTCCGGCTGGTAGAAATCACCGTGGCGTATGCGTCGAGCCGAGAATTGGTTCGGATTTCCTTGGGATATAGGAGATATTTTTTTTTTAAAATATTACTAAAAATAATAATAACTCTCTAGTTAATCGTGCTAGCGACGTCAAAATGGTTTTGAAAAATGTCGTTTATATGTCTTTACTGACTAACGTAATCAGTAAATAAATTTATGTATTAATATCCACAAAAATATTTTTTTTTGTTTACCGGTATTAAAATATATCAATTTTTTAAAAATATATATTTCAAAAACTAAGTGCGATGGACACCTGGGAGTTTTACTCTTGCATTTGTATTACTACAATCTTACCGACACGGATGAAAAACGATTGACGTCCGATTTTCGGGTCTCATAAAATACTGTGCCTTGCAATCGAAGTGAAAAGCAGAGTGAAAAACTCGAGCATAAAACCTATTTTACCCTCGAAGTGACTATCTCTCGCCGTACCGGCTCGGGTGGTTATATGCACGTCTCGGATAAAATGGCTCATTGTATGCTCTTGTTGTACAATCTACTATTTATTACGATGCATCTTACAAAGCTGAGTTTGGAACACCACCTTTTTCGCGTTTTTCTCGATTATTTAAGTGTAATTGAATGAAATTCTCATGTGTCTCGATCACAAAATACATTTTTGTTTTAATACACAATTACCTATAATGCCTCATCATGACAAAATATTGCATTACACACATAAATAAAGTTGATTCATTCTTACTTGTCTTATTTGTTAAAGAAACTAGAAAAACTTTACTTTTTTTAGGTGAAACAGCTATTTTATCCTGATTAAAGCAATCCTAGGTGAAAATTGGCAAAGTGATGACCAAAATATTATCTCCTGTTGCTTTATTTGCGAAGAAATAGCTGTTAAAACAGGTACATTTTGAGGTTAGAAACTTGTTTACCAAATAAGACAAGTAAGGATTAATCGACTTTACACCAGATGGGCGATGTCAATTGACTACATTTGAGGAATTCACTCAATTTCATCGAGAAAAACGCGAAAAATGCGACGTTGCCAGCGCAGCTTTGTAAGTAAGATAACTCTGAATTTCAGCGGAATATTTTTATTACAAGGCCTAATCGGTACTTTACTGTGAGCCGGTTTTTTAATTTTTCCCTGTTGTGGGATGTCTAGCGTTCAAATTAATAATCCGTTTACCATTCCGGAGTATAAAACTTAAACCTTGTGGTGTCTAGGATTCACAAATACAGAAGTTTATTTCGTAATTTCGGTTTTAATTATTTCCATAAAGGGCGTCTAAAACTAGTTTTAATGAGGATCAATTACTGCTGGTCCGCTGTGCTAACAAGCTATGGTTTATATTTTAAATATAATCAGAAACATATTACCCGTCTGAAAGTACAGTGGATTCATCAATACTTGTGTTATTTGGTAAACAAGTTTCTAACCTCAAAATATGTAATTTTTAGGTGCAACAGTAGTTTTATCCTAAACAAAGCAAACCTAGGCTAAAAATTGGCAAAGTGACGCATCAAATATTACCTCCGGTTCTTTTATTTGCAAGGAAACAGCTGTTTTAGCCAAAAAACGTGCATTTTGAGGTTAGAAACTTGTTTACCAAATAAGACAAGTATGGATGGATTCACTGTAAATGAAACGCTTTGAGAATCATCAATTGAGATGCACGAACAATTTCACATCTTATTCAAGAGCTTGCCGAGTATAAAAAAATATAATAATTATACAGGGTGTTACAAAACTAACCGTAGAGCCGAAAGGAGGTTAAATGGGGCCTTATAACGAGTCCATTCACAAAGTTTAAGAACCGTACATACCCCAAAAAAATAAAAAAAAATATTATTATTAACCGACTTCGAAAAAAAAGGAGGAGGTTCTCAATTCGGTTGTGTTTTTTTTTTTCACTGATGTGCAAACCCTATTTCAGTAAAATTAAAGAGTAAACTACGCAGAATGTACCTACATTTCTACCTAATTCACGGAACGACAAAATTTTTGAAAGACCTAACCTAACAAAGTTTTTGGCTTTGATAATTAATTATATTTTTTACGGGGTATTTTGTAACACGTTGTATACATATAAATAAAAAATAAAAAAATATAAATCTTAAAATAAATCATATTTTGTGGAATATATTTCATGTGACCCCTTTGGTGCATTTTCTTTAGAAGTTTCTTTTTTGTTTGCTGAATGCTAGGGTATGCACCAGTGGCGCAGCCTGCCTACAAGGCTTTACCAAGCTAGAAAGCTACGGCTAACTGTCAGTGAAGTCCATGTTAACTAATTAAATGTCAGACTTGCACGTACAGTTCCAATTCTTCCGGCTTCCCTTAGGAAATATTTGACGCTTCGCCACTGGTGTTCACATGCTATTCGTATCATTCACAATGGGCGCCTAAATTATCTAACTGTTGGAGAAAAAGTGTCAAATCAGTAAACAATATGAGCTGAAAACAAAGAGTCATAAAATATTCAAGTGAGTTTGTAAGTCGGCTCTCGCGCCGGTTCCGTGCCCGTCGCATACATTTCAGAGCTTATAAGAACTAAGTAGGTTAAAGTTATAGTTTGAACTACCGTAAAATGCAACATATGAATTAATAAGGAAATTAATAATGTATTCATTTAAGTAGCGAAAGTATTTATAACGGAGGTTTGAGACTGTAAACTGAGAGTCAGTAACAATATTTTTCATTCACCGTACCTAGACGTATAATTATTTGGAAATTAAATTACATAATGACGATGAAACATAATAAAAACCGAAACTTTCTAAGTTACCTTAAAATAGGTACTATGTCATAATATTCTTGTATTCTAGGGACTTGCTTCGCTAAAACAAAAGTTGTCGCTCACACGCCAAGCATGTCTTGGAAATAACACGAATTTCAACCTTACGTCAAACTAGTGAAGGACTCTTGTGCCCTGTATGCCCTGACGGATATATCCGTCGTTGGCGGTGAACCAGTGGTGCGGATATATCCGTCATTGGCGTTGAAAATATTAACGTCAATTAAATCTATCTATTTATTACACTACTTTGTCTTTATAATTATAACCTTTGCAACCATGTCAAAATATAGATTGACGTATAGACAAAGGTACCCTAACAATGAATTTATTAATGGCGCTTGCGGGTGTACTCTCGTGCGAAGTTCTTTAGGTAGGGCAGTCTGTCACCACGCCGAGATAATTAATAGCAGTGACATATACGAAAAGAAGCATTCGCGCGGAGACTCCCGCGCATACAATATGTTGCATTTCATTTCGCACGAGTTCACCGGTTTCATTCAGTGCTAGTACAATCTGTGACTTGATAGTGTGTGAATGGACTAACAAAATGTGGAAATTGATATTTGGTAAGTTATCAAACAAGGAGGTGTATTGGATTTCGATGCGTTTTTTTATAATGTTAATTAGTCAATTCGATGATGTTTATTTATTTGTAGATTCATTATTGATGTTCGCAATCATTATAAATATGACAAAATTAAAATCAATATTATTGAGTTTCTTGAAAATTAGTTGAAAATGCAGTAACGTGGAGTTCAAATCCAATGAAGTACAAACGCCCATATGTAACGCATAAGTGTTATAATGGAACATGACGGATCTCAATTCAACAGATTTTCAATATAAAAATCATATTAAATTCGGTCGTTTATATAAGATTTGTCAAATATATATATAATTCAATTTCATTTGTATGTACTACATATAAGTGTTCGTGGATTAATAACTCAGTCCTCTTGAATTTCCAATTTTTTCCACTGATTTGGGTAAAAATAGCAATTTACTACAAAAAAACCGGACAAGTGCGATTTAAGAACTATTTTCTGTATTTTTGCCAAATTTTTAGGTCTAGTTGTTCCGGAAATAGGGGGGAGGGGGTATGGTCAATGTTCGCCAATTTTCCTTAATAACTTCCAAAGTATTTATATTAAAATTCCAAAAAATATATATTATAGATTCTCAGTCCCACAATATACTTAGTTTGCATATTTTTTATTTTCTTTTCTAATTTAACCCCCAAAAGTGGCCTCCATGTTTTAAATTCATTTATTTACGTTACGCGTCCGTGCTGCAGTCACCGACTTACATTTCCAAATAACTCAATCTGTCCAGTAGTTTCGGAGCAAATTGGCTGTGACAGACGGACAGACAGACAGACAGACACACGAGTGATCCTATAAGGGTTCCGTTTTTTCATTTTGAGGTACGGAACCCTAAAAAGGCAGCCAGGAAACCAGCACGTAATAAGGCCGTAAAAGTTTAAATATGTCGGTATAAAGCTCATAAGTTAGTCACCGTTTACGACCTAAGTTGGTCGCATATCCGGGTGCACAGGGAGCGCACACACAGTACCTAAGTATGTAGCGTAGGTACATAAGTGATACATAACCTGAAAATACGGGCCAGCTCCAATCAGATATGTATTATATAAACCTAAAAATTGTCAGAAGGTCTTCAATGTTTTTTTAACCGGCTGTCAAAAACAGAGGAGGTTATCTATTCGACCCGTATATTTTTATGAGGCCCAGTGGCGGATCCTGGGGGGGTAGAGTCATTACCCATTACCAGTACTCAAATAACACTCATATTAAATAAATAAATTAAATTAATTGCGGGACAATCTTTACAGAAATCCAGATCGATTTCTGTACAGATTGTCCCGCAATTAATTTAATTTATTTATTTAATATGAGTGTTATTTGGGTACTGGTAATGGTACCCAATGTAAGCTCTAACTAAAGCCTTGTGTTATGGGTACTAGACGACGATATTACATCTTTGAAAGTTCCTCCCGGTAAAGCCACGGCTGCCCTAAATGGAATTCTGAACCCATCTTTGTCGACGCCGTAACGTGATGACGTAGTCTTGTGAGTTGCAGTTATTTAGCAGTTTACCTTTGACTTAGGCCATTAAGTTTGCATTTAACAAAAAGCTAAGCCTGGACATTCCTTATTTAAGAAACGTTATGATGACTTATGAGTTTCTATAGAATCTAGATATTGCTGGAGAATAGTCAATCAATTAATGAACTACTACACTATCACTAAATCTCTACCTAACGCCTAGAGATTGGAGCTCGAATGCGCCGTAGCGGATATTCGAATGGACGTACAAGCCCGTAGCGAACAACCTGCGGCCCTAACATGCAAGATACAAGGACAAGTTAAACCGTCTTATATCTAAGTGCGTCTCTCTCACACTAGTGCCGACGAAAGAGATAGTCAATATCTTCGTGTCTTGCATGTTAGGGCCACTGCCGAGACACTTGCATTGCACCCATCAATCTTATAGCTGATTCACTCTGGAGAAACATTTGTATAAGTGTGAGTAGGCGTAAATATGGAAAGTATAAATGTGTACCTATGTGTGTGTAAAACACCCCTACAGTCATAAATTCTTCCCAAAAGTTTTCAGCGTCCGCGTCTTAACCCCATCTATCTCTCTCTTTCGTCGGCATTAGTGTAAGAGAAACGCACTAAGCGATAAGATGGAGTTAACTTATCCTCATGGCAACCTTGCTAGGGCTGCTGCTACACGTAGGTTGGCCGTTCCACCGGTTTGATCGACACTGTTGTAATTTATGAACGGTGCGCTGAGTGTTTCGCTGCACAATTGCAAAATATTCTCATAGGCAATACTAATTCTATTATATTGATATCGCACCTTTTTTAATAAAAAATGATGTCCTTGGTTCTTTAGTTTAGTTATGAATCGTATGAAACAAATTCGCTTATTTCGTCTCTTGGTGTATTCTAAACTAAACAATGGTAAAAGTGACAAAACGAACTTATTACTTACTTCATGCGCTAATAACACTGGTGAATAGTCGTTTTGATACCCTAGCTAGATATTAAACTAATTTCAAGTAATTTGATTCCAAAAAGTAAAGAAACAGTGAATGATTTTGGAATATTGGCTATGGTTTTTTTTTAATCAAAAGTTATTTCTGTATGTAACAAAAATAGTTACACCAAAATCATGAGCCAACTGTGTACTTCAAACTACAGAAATCCGAAGAGATATCCAGAGAAACAAAAAAAAAATGATTTTTAGCTTTTATCTGTAAGTACCTACGTAAATCACCCTATATTCCTACTTCAATTTTCTTTTGTCTGTCGAAATGACATTGAAATAATCATACAGATTTCATTTCGCATCGCAATATATAGTAAGGATAAACAACTTTTTACATACCTACCTTTATATACAACAATTAAAATATCACATTTGGAATATTTCTAGTCAGATAATGTTTACATTACCGTCTATAAATATGTTAGCAGGTAAACAATTAATTATAATTTAAGGAATCGCTAAGCTGCCGCAGTTCGCTGATGGGATTCATTAATTCCATTAAAGGTGTTGGCTTGATTAAGAAATATGAGCTTCGTGCTTACAAACGAGATTTTTAATAAATGAAAGCTGGCGCCTCATTCGGGAACGCTAAGTGATTCTGTAGCGACTCGTAAGCCAGATTTCTCATTCCACTCTTCCGCACGACGCGAAATGCGTAAGAGCGAGATGAGAGATCTGGCTTACGAGTCGCTACAGAATCACTTAGCGTTCCCGAATGAGGCGCCTGGTGTTAAGAAAATATTATATACAATACCAGCCCGTATACTTATATCTAAATAAAAGTAATTTAAAAAATATTTTAATCTTCAGTTTTAGTTTGTGTGTCTCCATTGAGTTTTAGTGTCTTTTTTTAAGATGAATTTCGATTCCAAGATATGGCGACTGTTGTCTGTTTTTAACCGACTCCAAAAAAAGGTGGTGGTTCTTAATTCGGTTGTATGGTTTTTTTTTAATGTTCGTATATAGTATATACCCGAGTATATCATCGGTGATAGTTCAAAACCGCGTATGAGCAGTTTGTAAATACCGCGTAAATCCAAAAAGTAGCAAATTTAAGATTTCACGCCTATAGGTGCTACACGCTGAACTGATTTGATTTTGCTTATCACCGATTTTTGTTAAAAATACACTTATGCGGTATTCATAGGTACGCGGTTTTGAACTATCACCGACGCTATCTATATAGAAACACATGTCACTGCGCGCTGCGGCCCTAACATGAATGACACAAAGATAAGATAGACCGTCTTATCTCTGAGTGCGTCTCTCTCACACTAGTGCCGACGAAAGAGATAGTCATAGAGATAAACGGATTTAATTTATATTTGTGTCATTCATGTTAGGGCCACTGCGCACTGGAGAGGTCCCTTCTCACGCACCACGCCTCTCGGGTTTCGGATATTAACAAAATTGCTTTCAGGATATTGTGAATCATTTGCGGTAGGTTTTATAAGAAATTATTCATCCGTTTCCTATCTGGAGCGTTTCAACCTTTTTTTTATATATATATATATATATATATATATAAGGGAAGGCAAACGAGCTTGCGAGTCACCTGATGGTAAGTGATCATCGCCGCCCATGAACATCACTAACCCCGAAGGAGTCATTGAGCCGTTGCCGACCTTTTAGGGAAAAATGAACTCTTCTCTTGAAGGCCCCAATGTCAAAACAGTCCGGGAACACCGCTGATGGAAGTTGGTTCCACAATTTCACCGTACGTGGTAGGAAGTGTCTTACAAAGGGAACAGTAGTAGATCGCCATTCGTCAAGATGGTGTTGGTGAAATTCTAGTTTTCGGCGAGTAGTACGATGGTGGAATACAGCTTGGTGTTTTGAAAATGTTTTTATCTACACCCATATCATAAAACCTCCATTGGTTAATCAAAAACCGTATGAAATGAACACCATTTTGACAACCAATTAGGAAAAACCAGTGCTGCGATAAAGAAATAACATTACTTTTTTATCGTTTTTAGTAAAGAAATGAGATTAAATTTGGAACAGCTGTCAAAACTCAAGTGGGTCTCTATTCTAGTATCCATAGATATTAAAACAGTTATTGATACGAAACGTCAATTCAGTATGTTTTTTAATATAAACTGCACAATATTTGATCTCGCGTGACGTGAGAATAGAGACTTCATCCGTTTGTCTATGATTAAAAAAAATATGGTCTTGTCGGAAGATCGAATTGCCGCCATGTTGACGTTTTGCTGAACGAAAGTAGAATTGTTGTTGAATTGAATAGAAAAAGTTGTTTGTAATTTACATTTTAGTTGAAAATATGAATAGTAATTAGTCTTCTCGGAGTGTGTGTGATGTGAAAATGCGCCGGATATCGGAAATATGCAGCCACGATTGCAACAAATAACTTGTTGCCAGAAAATATTGTTTCTGAACCCATCATGGAGGATTTATGATATGTGTGTAGATAAAGTTATGTATGCAACTCTGCATAATTTGGCCTTAAAACACACGTGCGATCTTATTATGAAACTCGCCTATCGGCTCGTTTCATGAAAACCGCACTAGTGTTTTAAGGCCTATCATTATGCAACCGTTGCATAAACTACTATTTTATTTAAAAGAATTAGTGACTAAAACATAATCATGTAAGTGTCAGGTATATTTTTTAAGTCGGCTCATGAAGCCCTTTTCATTCGATATCTCACTCGTTGTATTAATTTAAAAAAAACCATACGAAAAATGATGATATCATAAAAAAATGTAGAACCAGTAAACTTACAGGCAACATCAATAATATATATCATTGTGCCCTTAATTATACATACTTAACAGAAAACAATCCGCGATCTCCATATTATATGCAAACGAAATACCTCTTGAGGCCCGGTCTGTTATAAAGACCATTGAAACAAATTTTGGATACGAATGTCTAAAACTGTACTAATTTACTAACATTTGGGGTCGTATTATGAGCTCTTAATTCCAGGCACTTTCCGCCGTTAACTGAATTGCCTGATGGAAAATTCGAATTATGAGCGCGCTTAGCGGCCGGCTCTAGCGCGCTCAGAATACGAATGTTCCAGGCAGATCAGTTTATGGCGGAATCTGCCTGGAATTAAGAACTCATAATACGACACTTGATTTAAATTTTGGCTACGATTTAAAATTTTAAGTTAAATCGTTATTTATAATCTATTTAGATAAAAATATTACTTATTTCAAAACTAGAGAGATCTCCAACCGGGTTGAGTAGAAGTCCGGTAAAGGGTGGCAATATTGAATGTCGATGTCAAGAGCGTCGAAAGTAAAACTACTTATCCCAACTTATATTAAAAATGCGAAGCAGCGGCCCCTGAAAATGAAAATGAAAATGAAAATATTTATTTTGCAAGTAGGCCAAATGGGCTCTTTTACATGTCTGAAGCTACCAGCGCTTCGAAAGGTGGCATCTGCTGAGAAGAAACGCCGCAAGAAACTCAGCAGTAAGTCTTTTTTTCCCCAACTTTTATATTAGAGTTTTAACTAAAACTAACACATGAAAAGGGCAGCAAACAATCCTAATCGGTAAAAACTAATTATAATAAATAACTAATAAGGGAGATGTATAGTCTCCGCGTCAGTACAAGTTAAGTGACTTAGAGATGTATAAAGCCTCCTGGAAGGTTGACGCCCGGATAAGTTAACACCATATCTCTAAGTGCGTCTCTCTCACTCTAGTGCCGACGAAAGAGATAGTCAGTCAGAGACTTATCCTCGTGTCAACCTTGCCTGATACATGGGAAACCTTTTCAATGATATTTGGCAGAGGCGTACAACTGAAGTCTAGAAAAAAAATATAAAAAAAAACGAAACGGCTGATCTGTAATGTCAAAAACTGTATTGATTGATCGACATTATATCCGATAACTTTGCTAACGGATCTTTATAAAACCCAGTCTGGGTCAAGTTACATGTATTACCTACTTCTCACTGTCAAATGTAAAGTATGTAAAAGTTTCATTCCAAAACTTACCCTGTTTTTAATATGAATCTCTAAAAATATATTGGGTCAGTCCAGTGACCCGATTCCCTTGTATGTGAGCATATTTATTTATTTCTTAAGTGTAAATTGACCCTTGACTCAAATTCATATCGATGTCTCTCCAAATCGCTAAGTAACACCCATAATACCGCCATCAACCCATTGACCCGCGTCGCCACGCCTAAACTAGTCCACAGCCACCCATAATCGTTACCTAACCCTAACATTGTCCACTTTCTACGATAGATCACGCTTCCGAACAACAGGCCTATTTGTTATTGTAATTTATGCTGTTCTTATGAAACCGCCATGTTGAATCAAACGAGTAGGCTCTGTTAAATGACTCTAATCTGGAAAGATCATCAATGTCGCTTATTTTTTGAAGTTTCTCTCGACTGTTATGCTACATGCTGCTCACGAAATCCTAAGAGGTGCAAGTCTAGAGATCTAAAGCTAATTACTAAAAAAACAGAATAAAATAAAGCGGTAACAGAAAAACATCATTTGTGAAAATGTCAACTATCTAACTTTACGGTTCATGAGATACAGCCTGGTGACAGACGGACAGACAGGCAGAAGGACGGACGGACAGCGCAGTCTTAGTAATAGGGTTCCGTTTTATCTTTTGGGTACGGAATCTTAATTATAAGTTTAATATTAACATTATGAAATCATTATATTGTTTCCATTGTCGGAAATATTGCTACCTGCGATTATACCCAATTTTGCCGGTTAGTTTTCTACTTTCCCGGCTACATTACAATTATCTCGGGAATATTGTCAGCAATAATGCTCGTTCAGGCAATATTGCTGGGAACTGTAAAAAACGGTAATTTAACATCAAAAAGCTGACCTTGCGTGTACTTACCTAGATTGTACACAGGGTTGCCAACCTCAGGGGTTTTCCCCTAAATTTAGGGGCAAAATACCTGGATTAGTATTTTTTTTAGGGACAGAACATTCTTATGGGGTTTTTTGGGGGTATATAAATCTAGCTGAAAATTAGTGCAAATTTGATTATAAGCTTGAAAGATGACAGCATTAATTGCAACTTTCGTGTGATCGTGAAGAAAACCGTGCTATTTTCAGAATATTTGTCGTCCGTACTTGGCCTTTTACATACTGATCACATTGAAAAGAGTATGGTATGGTATGGATTATCTGTCTGTGGTACAGGAAGCTTGGAAAAAAAACGGTGGTCAGCAATTCAGGGGGTTTCAGGGATTTTTCGACTTGCTTTTAGGTGTATACCTCTTTGAAGAGTTGGCAACCCTGAATTTATACATAGTTACTTTATTATTAGCACATAATGCCAGTATTAATAGCACCATAATAATTCCTAATCGGGCAACACGACTCTCACATAATCGCATCAAACGTGATGAATCGGTGAATATGAAATCAAAGGAATTTCATTAAGCGCTGTCCGAGGAAGTTGCGTCACAGCAATAAAGCCGATCGAGTCAAACGAGGCCGCTAAAAGACTAGTTTGTTCCTTCTTTATTAAATTAACGGGATTACATTCCAAATATAATTAGGGTGGAATTGAATATTTTACTATAATCCCCGGCACATAAGTTGAACCAAAATGGCGGTCGTCTGCGCAGGCACAACTATGGTTACTTCGCGGCACGTAAGTTGAAACCTTCAATGCGCAGAACACATTTTCAGGTCGCAGTCGAATTGCGGTATGAGGTGCGACGCGAGGGGGCGTAACCATAGTTGTACCTACGCGGACAACCGCCATTTTGGTTCAACTTATGTGCCGGGGATTAGACAAGCGTTTGAAGGAAAACGCCTACTAAGTAATTCAAAGATGCTGTGCTCAGTGGATTTAAATTAATGTACCTATTAATGAAATGTCGCTTTAGTACGAACTCTTTTATTTTCAGTCCAACGCCAGTTTACAAGTAAGGGGTCATCCATAAAGTACGTCACACAAATTTCTTGATTTTTTGACCCCTCCTCCGTCCATGTCACAGTTGGTCACATTTGTGAGACCCCCTCCTTCCCGGTGTGACGTCACATATTTTGCAATATTATATATAGAAATTATTAAATTAAAACAGCAGTTCTGAAATTAGTTTTATTTCCATTAAAATTATTTTTTAATATTATCAACATCAAACCAAACATTTCAAAAAATTAACAAGTCAATAAAGTGTTAATTATATTAATGAAAGTTTCAAAACTTAATCATCTCGAGTCCATGTACTTTGAACCCACTCCTTCAATACAGAGATAGATTAGGAAATATTTTTAAGTTTTTCATTAATAGTTCAAATTTGGAATTTGGCACCTAGATGTATTATATTTTGAAATGCGACGTCACGAAACTTAGGACCCATCCCAACCCTTGTCGCACATTGTCACACTTCGTCCTGCTTCGTCCACCCCCTCCCTCCCCCTTCACGTGTGACGTACTTTATGGATGATCCCTAAGGAGAAAACGGAAAAGCTACCAATTAAAGCAAAGCACCAGTTTTGTTCCAGTTATATTCGTGAAAGTGGCGTAGCCTCATAAAACATTCAGTACGCAAAATAAAAGGATAGAAAGTACCGCAGGTTTCCAAAAAGCTAAAACAATTTTAAGGTAATGTTTGTTTCAAAATAAATTAATTTGCTTAAATATTAAATTGCGGCAAGATTATTAAGATAATAGCCGTCCAATTTGCCTCTGACGCGGCGTCACTTTATTACAAGGCTATCATGGGCAGACGGGATTATCAGACTCGTTGATGTGAAGCCTTTATGAAGTTTGAAGACAATATAAGTACACTAGCAAACCCGGCGAACTCCGTTTCGCCACCAGATGGCTTCGTTTTATGTAACATTTCGTTTGGTGTAGCTATGTATCAGAGATGGCGCTGTATGTGAAAAAAGATTTTCCCGCTTTTCTGTTGAAATTTTTCCTGAATTTTCTTTGCTATAAACCTCACGGAGCCCGAGACCTTTCCAACGAATGCAAAACCGTGGAAATCGGTTCGTGCGTTCTGGAGTTATAGCGTCAGGAAGGAAAACCCGACTTATTTTTATATAGTAGATAGACGCCATCAGTTCGATTTACCGAGAATTCGGGAACACTATAAAGTTCCGTCAGGATGATTCATTATTTATTAATGACTAGCTGACCCGTGCGAATTTTGGCACAGTATCGTGATCAAACACCGGATAATAATAATATAATAAAGTGAGAATAAGTAAATGCAAGTATTATTGGTACTCTATTTGTCTATTTTTCATCAATAGCAGATAATTTTGACAAAGATAATAAACGGGATACTTACGGGTGTGCCATCTATTGGCATTGGCCTGCAAATAGCCAAGACACATTTTAGTTAAACAGACTGTCAATAGATGGCGATTGCAATTCGAGTGATTTTTATTTACGTACGCGGATGTTGTTGGCCACGCGCTGTTTTGTAATTGAAAGTCTTAATACGTATTATTATAATACCTATATATAGTAACGGATAATTTTGACAAAGATAATAATTAACGCAGTACTCTGGAGTAGCGCCATCTGTTCTCATTAGTCTGCATGCGCAATTAGCTAACAGGCATGTTAGTTAAACAGATTGTTAATAGATGGTGCTTGCAAAATTTTTAAGACAAAGCGACGAATATACGCTTTAAAATGAAGTTTAAATATTTAATTTTAGTAAAGAATTAACGGAGATATAGCGTCTTCACAAAAATACCTTTTAGAAATAAGTAATTTATTAATGATTAGAGATCGCTCGCGCCTTTATCCAGCGTAACACAAATAATATGTACCTCATAATCATATATCATCACTATAAAGTACCGTTGGTAATGCTATGCTTGGTACAAATAAAAGAAAAACAGTATTTTTAACAACAACTTTAATAGTTTAATATTTCTTTAGCAGTTAAGTAACTCTTAGGTAAGGTTTAAAAAAAATTAAACTGTTCTCCGTGATACAGGCCCGGTGGGTTACCTGTAACTACATTATGATATCTACTGGTTTAAAGCACATTCTCTCTCTTGCAAGACTCATTTACCTATGTATGCAATTTAAAAATGTTGTATTTGGTGCAATAAAGTATTTATTTTAATTGTATATCTTAACATTAAAGGCCCGGGCACACCAAACGCGATTGCGGCGCGAACGCGGGCCCGCGCCGTTGTCGAACGGTGCGAGCGGATTTACCATGCCACACCGCAGCGGCGCGGGACCGCGTTTGGTGTGCCCGGGCCTAAAGTCTCATAAATCACACACTTTGAAGCAGTGTTTAATGGAAAATTTTACGCTTTGAATTCTTATTTTGATTTACTAATTTTGGCCATTCATTTAATTTTATACAGTTCATAATTTGTTCACCATAAACAATATGAATATTATCAAACGGAGGCACTTCTTGAGTTTATTTGTTTTGTTGAAGCCAAGCCATTATACTAAGGAGTCCATCACTGGATGGACCTTACGTTTTGAAGCCATGAAAATTCAGTAGGTAATAAAATGATCTAACTTATATGCCTCTTTTCCAGGGTTAAATTATTTCAAATGTATTCAGTAGTAACTGAGTAAAATATTACATTTCTACATGTTAATTAGTTAAGTCATAACAGACTAGAGCCCTGATATAGAGAGATGTTGAACATTATGCAATTATGTATTTAATAAGTATGTAGGTTCTTTGATTCTGAAACAAGCATTTTAATAAAAACGTAATGACGTCCTGGTAAAAAAAACTCGTTGAAACCAGATTGAAAAATCTTGAGTCAAAGTGGTAGAAACGCCACTGATATCCCCTCCCCTTTCGATCTCAACGGCTGTTTTTCCCCAATCCCATACAAACATACGTCACGTGGACTCGAGCGACACTTAGACGCCGACACCAGTTCAACAATACTGTTGCAATCCTCAGTGAATAGTAACTATTGAGTTCTCATAGCTTTTTGCCAGTTTGAGAGTAATCAGAACCACAAAAACCGGATCAATGGGATACTCGGTCCCACCCGTGTGCCTCGTCTTACTCCATAGGAGGGGCTCGAAGTGACACACATCTTTGTCTTGTTAAGTATAATTAATTTAATTAGCTTCGTTTTTGGGTAATTTGAATACTGGCGTCACTGTAAGAGTTTGCCAAGAACAGTCTCTATCATCATATAGGTTAGGTACATACATTATATTAGTAAAAGCGAACAGCTAACTAGCAAAAATATTTGCCTGTTATAAAAATCCCAACTTATTTGGCTTGTAACGATCTTTAGAAAAAAACCGGCCAAGTGCGATTCGGACTCGCGCACGAAGGGCTCCGTACCATTATCTATAAAAACGGCAAAAAAACACATTTGTTGTTTGGGAGCTCCCTTAAATATTTATTTTATTCTGTATTTTAGTATGTTTTTAGGAGCATAAGCAAATTAATTTATTTTGAAACAAACATTACCTTAAAATTGTTTTAGCTTTTTGGAAACCTACGTTACTTTCTATCCTTTTATTTCGCCCACTGAATGTTTTAAGAGTCTACGTCACTTTCACGAAGATAACTGGAACAAAACTGGTGCTTTTAAAACATCCTTAATTCTAAGTTGAAGGTTAAGTTTCTTCTCCTTCTTCTTTCTTTTGTTAAGGCTGAAGGACAAAACTGCTAATGTCTCTCATTACTCTGTTCTACGTTTGTCTAACACGTAGAATATGCCTGACGCCTTTTGCCACAAGAAAAGAATTGCGTGAAGAGATAGTCGATGAACCAATAGCAGTGCAAGGTAAAAAGAAAATTTCAATTAATTTTCTTTCCAGTTTGCTTGATCTCATGGGCACGCGGGCAGAGCGGGCGCGCGCCGCGACAAGATCACCACGGGCGCGGCTGGGACATCAGGCTGGCGGTACCAGGACAGCCGGGGAATGACTACCCCACGCTTGGCAACATACCCCGGACCACTTTCTCTTGCGCTGGTAGAGAACCAGGTACGAAACCTAATTTTAAATCTGTGTACAGGTTACTTTTAATCAGAATCAGAAATCATGTCTAGATTCAAATCATAAAAACCGTTGAAAAAAAAAAAAACAAGGGCGCGTCACAAGCATCCCGTATACAATATTGAAACGCTTAGATATTCCAAGTTAAATGTTAAATTTATGATTCCTTTTTAAAAGAAGATAAGAAAATTCACAAATAATTAACATCTCAAACGATAAGAATAAGTTTACAAATCAGATTAATCTTAACATAACGATCGGATAATATAATAACAAAATAGCATCGTTCAACGTTAGTTAATTAAAAGTCTGTTAGATACATAATTTCGCTCTTCATGAAATTAAATCGTTCAAAAAATAAACACAATTATCAATTTAAAACTAAATAAGCTTAGAGTCCATGACATCGGAAGCGAGTACTGTTTTTTTATTGCCATAATGATAGCAGTTTTTTTTGCCTAGTTGTAATTTGATTTTAAGTACTACTAATGAATTATATGTGACTCTGCGCTTTCCTTTATTGCATTTCTTGTTAAAAAAATCTCAATAAATGCTAACTTTGCAAATTTCTAGAATATGGAATTTGGAAATGTAAGGACCCTATATTTCTTAAACGAGAACGGCTTGCACGTCTCTGACCATTTTAATCCGCCTATCGTCCTAATGCAATATTTGTCTATTATTAGAATTACCCCACAGCACCACTCAATAGCCTAATGCAGAACAGATATAGTTATGATAGACTAATAGTAGTGTAATTTTTTCAGAAGTAATGGTCTTAGTTTGTTGAGGGCATTATTATGTAATCCATTATTTTTTTATGGAAACTGCTTCTATTTCTTATTTCCAATTTAGGTATACATCGATAGCTATGCCTAGAAAATGTGTATGTTACACTTGTTCAATTTCTTCTTCACCAATTTGTATATTCAATGCATTTGTTTTGTTATTTCGGGTCACAGATCGACTTAATTTAGTTTTGGACGCAGTCATGCATAGACCATTATGTCTTAACTTTGATATATTAATTAAAGTGGTATTTATATTCTCGTTTAATTCGTCAGTGCTTTTCCCTCTTATATAACGATTATTTCGTCCGCAAATAGAAGACAGCGATGGTCAATGCAGGCAGGTAAATTAACATACAATAGAAACATAAGTGGCCCTAAAATGCTTTCTTGCGGTAATCCCCTGTAGGTTATACACGCGAGTGTGGCGAGTTAAGAGTTAACGCTTCGTGTGATTTTATTTGTGGTACCTAATTAGTGATAAACATTATATGTTTTCCGTCCGATAAATAACTCTCTATCCATTTAGGTATGACATATTTTTCTAATTTCGTTAAAAGGCTTTCCTCATATCTAGAAGTAGGCACATTACCGTATCGTTTGCATCTAATGTGCTAAGAACACTCCGAACGGTATCTTAAGTTCATCAGCCAGGAGGAATTCAGAGTGAAGTTACTGAATTCATGAAACGCGAATTAAATGGAAACCTTAAAAGCTGTAACGGCTTCAGCGGATAGTCGGCGCTGCATATTTTCAATATTGATTCATTTAAACTTAACTTTAATATTTTACTTGCTTACCAACTTTTGAAGTGTCGAATATAATTCTTTTTTAATTATTATTGTACTATGATTTCAGGCTACTACGCAGATCCTGAGACAAACTGCCAAGCGTTCAGAGTGTGCACGACTGGTTCAACCTATGGCTTCCAGTCCTTCCTTTGCCCCAACGGGACCCTCTTCAACCAGGCCGTCTTTGTCTGCGACTGGTGGATGAACGTTAACTGCGGAGCATCCCAAAATTACTTCAATAGCAACAACGACAAGTTCGAGAATCTTAAACTTGGGCCACAGCTTATGAAAGACATTAAGAAAATGCTCACACATCCAATGAGAAACCCGTACGATAAGAGTACCATGAAGAGTAACTACGTCGTAATGCAAGACTACAAGCCGCCTTCAGGACAACTATTCCCCAACAGCGCCCTCATGGCTAACGCTGACAGGACTTCTAATAATAACTTCGTCCCCCCTAAACTCTTAAAACAAAACTACGGGCAAAATAACTTCATTAGTAGCGACACTTCTTTTGCTGGATCGACACCGAATCCTTCGTATGTCCCAGCAGCGTTTAACTCGGTACAACCAACGCAGGCAGACGCAGAAGTTTTCCAAAGACAAAGGCAAAATGGCCAGTACGTTCAAGCTAATAGACAAAATTCACAATCAGGAAACCAATTTGGTCGTCTTATACAACCCACCAGCAGCACCAATACTAATGCCAATAATCTTCGACAAACCCAATTTACTCAGACGCAATTTAACAACGCACCAACGACTTACAATCCTCAAAACTTCAACAATCAGAGAACTCAGACTAATGAACAAAACGCACAATACACAGCGAACAAAACTCCCGCGCAGTGGAATAGTGGGAAACAAGCCGAGTTTGGAATTTCAATGGCTAGACAACAATATAATTACAACTCCAATCAAGAAAAACAACCATATACCTCAGTAGCACTACCACAATTTTCAAGCGACATTAACGGGCAAGGTGGTAATGAAGCGAAAGAAAATCTGGTAAGTAACACAGACGTACCTTCTACTGTTATAACAAAAACGCTCACCTATAACAGAATAATTCAAGAGCCCAAAACAGGTAATCCCAAATCCCGAATAGTATTCAAAACTTGGATTGTAAAACCGTCCAAATCTGCAAAATTGATCATAGAACCCACTTCTTATACTTATAGCCAACCGAAAGAACCATACAGTGAAAAACAAATAGATGACAGTTCTCCTTATGTCTATAATAGGCCCACTTCATCATCACCGACGGAGAACTTAGTGACCGAGGAAGTTCCGTATGTATACGATAAACCAACAGTTGCAGCAAAACTAATACTATCAACTGAAAGAGAACTTCCTCGAGTTTATCGTCCTTCCTCCACCCCAGATGTGGCAGTAGCTAGATCATACCAGACCCCCACTACAGCAGAACCGACAAAAGCTTCCCGCGTGTACATAGCCCCAACTACATTCAATCCAATAGCTCGACTCTACCTGCCTCCATCACAAACTCAGCCTGAGATATTATCCCGACAATACCTATCTCCCAGTGAAAACTTGCAGTCTCCTTTCTCTCAAAGTGCTCAGCTGAAAGCCGCCCCCACTTCTTCTTCCTCGGTTTATGTTGGTCCTAGTAAAGAAGGTTCTAATAAACCGTCTTTCTCTCTCATAAAACACTCTCGCATTAATGCTCATCATAATAATTTAACATTCGCAGACATACTAACCAAGGAAAAACTCGACATCACAGTTAATGACATAGTAAAAGATACTAGTAAAATTTTGAAATCTACATCAGGCGAACAGTTTGGTCAACTTCAACAGGATGTTAATTCCGTCGAATATCCTGATGAAAGTTACTTGTCATCAGAACCTAACGCCGGAAGTAAAGAAAGCCTCACGCCATCTTCTAAAACAGAAACGTCTAAGAGTTCCCGACTTATTCAAGGTCCATCAAAAGATCTAGAACCACCACTAGAAACATTCAGAGATAGTCAAAACACTAACCGGCTTTCAAATCTGCCATATTTCAAGCAACCCTCTCTACCACCTAACACAATAGAAAGAACAGTTTCTCTAAAAATATCGATTCCCGAAAAAATTGCGTCATACCTTTTCAAAAATCGCAGTGAAAGCGATTTTGATAGGTTGGAGATACTTAACACAGGCAGTAGCAATTACTTAGTAGTAACAAATCAGCTCGCTACCAGCACCACCCCAACTTTCATCCCCATAGGTAAATTGATCGCAGATAAAAATTCAACACTTTCTGATTCACAGGCACTGGTGTTCTCTTTACTGGCTAACTCTATCAACGTAGCCAAGGAATATAACAACATCGCTCAACAAAACGTCCAGGCAGCCACACCCACACAACCACAGTTCCAGAACGTAAACAACGATGAGCTAGCTCGAATCACCAACCAAATATCACAGCTCACATCATCACAGTACTCGAGGAACAATCCCAACGGCGATTTTGGCAATGCTAAAATCGTGTCTACTTCTCAAACGAATACTGCGAACGGTGCTACTCAACACCAACATAACACGCAATACACAAAAAACGTAGCAGCAAATACAGGACAGAGCGCACAGTACAACTCAGCACCACAACAATCAGGAAGCTTCTACTCATCGCAATTCCAATTCGGTAACGGTTACAGGCCAATTATTGCTAATGAAAATCAAATATACAGCGGGCAACTGTACCAGCTGCCAGTTCCAGAAGTGACTAGACATATTTACAACCAGGAAAGTTCAGCAAAGCTCATTCAAGCCAGCAATATCAGCAACGCTAACAGCGAAGCAGAACATCTTCAAGCCTCCAATAAAAACTCGAATATGAACAATAAAAACTTAGTAAAACAATCGAGCACGGAAGTTGAAATAGTTCAGTCGCAAAGTTTGCCCGTGTCTCACCCTGCAAAACTACAGGTCGCCCCTAACGAGCAAAATTTCAACAGCCAAGAAAGGGACCAAGCGTTCGTTGGTAACTTTTTAAACGAAGGCATATCAGCACAATTTCAAGATAACATCATCGGTACGATACCGCATCCCTTGGAGAAGAATAAATATGTTACGTATAAAAAAGATCAGACTTACTACGTTTACACGAAGTTAGACAATAATGTGCTAGGGAAGAATAATCTAATCAACGGAAAATCGCAATCAAGTAATGCTAATAATCAAAATGCCAAGCTCACACAAGCTAATAACGATTTTCAATCATCGTTCCAGTTAATTCCTTCAGTGAGTTACCAACTAGATGATGAGAAAGAGCAAGAGAGGATTCTAAACGCTTTTAACATTAACGAATTTGGAAGTCCTAAAGATAATAATAATAACAACGCAGGTTATCAAATACAAAATCCTAATCGTAGAAAAGATGTTTTGACTAGTAATGTGGACTTTGCAGTTAATCATCCTTCCGCAAAGCAACTTGATGAAAGAAAAGTCAATGCTATTTACGATGGTCCTTCGTCCTACTTAGCTCCTCAAGGGTCAATAGGTTTTTTGGATACAAGGCAACGGGTACTACAAAACCACAACTTAAATTCTAGATTAGAACAGTTTGACGATAATAGTAATGGTAACGGATATCCTAAATCTTCTCAAAGACAGTATGGGTACTAATCAGTCTAGTAGGTATGTAATTATTTAAAAGACTTTTAGCTTTAAAGTTAAAGATTGTTATAAATTTAATATACTTGTAAATAAATTGAGTAAACTAAAAATATTAGCTTTAAATAGTTGTAAAGTAGGTACTTACCTATAAGCTGTTGTTTGAATTTCACAATAAAGTTAAATTTTAGGGAATAAGTGTCTTAATATTGAATTAAACGAAATACCCTACTTAAATTTGTTTTATTTACGGCCACTTGCACCAATCAATTTTAAAAGACTTAAACACAAAGAGGAGGTTCTCAATTCGGTTGTATTTTTTTATGATTGTTACTTATAAACTCCATCATTTTATAAACCGATTTGGAAATATTTTTTATCTACACCCATATCATAAAACCTCCATTGGTTAATCAAAAACCGTAGGAAATGACCACCATTTTGACAACCAATTAGGAAAAACCAGTGCTGCGGAAAAGAAATAACATGACTTCTTTATCGTTTTTAGTAAAGAAATGAGATTAAATTTGGAACAGCTGTCAAAACTCAAGTGGGTCTCTATTCTAGTATCCATAGATATTAAAACAGTTATTGATACGAAACGTCAATTCAGTATGTTTTTTTAATATAAACTGCACAATATTTGATCTCGAGTGACGTGAGAATAGAGACTTCATCCGTTTGTCTATGATTTAAAAAAAATGGTCTTGACGGAGGACGCCGCCATGTTGGTGTCTGAACGAAAGTAGAATTGTTGTTGAATTGAATAGAAAAAGTTGTTTGTAATTTACATTTTAGTTGAAAATATGAATAGTAAGTAGTCTTCTCGGAGTGTGTGTGATGTGAAAATGCGCCGGATATCGGAAATATGCAGCCACGATTGCAACAAATAACTTGTTGCCAGAAAATATTGTTTCTGAACCCATCATGGAGGATTTATAATATGTGTGTAGATAAAGTTATGTATGCAACTCTGCATAATTTGGCCTTAAAACACACGTGCGATCTTATTATGAAACTCGCTAAAAGCTCGTTTCATAAAACCGCACTAGTGTTTTAAGGCCTATCATTATGCAACCGTTGCATAAACTACTATTAACGATGGACATCCTTGTACCTTGGATAGCAACAGTTTGTAAATGGTGATGAGCAATTGGAATTATGCTATTGTTATTTGATGAACTAAATGTGTGTCGTTAAATCACATGATAATAACTAAAATGTGAAAATCTTACGATTCAAAGGCTATCTGAAGTCGTTTTTTTACCCGGACATTTTATACAAGCAAAGTACCTTAACAAGCTAGTATATCAAGTACCCTATACAAACAAATCGAAAAACGCCTAACAAAAGTTGCCAGTGCATAAAATCTGCCATTATTCAGGGTAATCCTCATTATCATTATTTGCGGTTTCTGTACAAAAGATCTTTTATGGTAATATTTGTTGTGTGCCTATTCACCGTGATTCTTAACAGTAGATAAAATTCTGATTGCAAAACGAACTAAATAACTTTATTAAGATTAATTCAGAATCACAGTCCAGTGATACACATGCTTGCACGACTAAAATTAGTGTGCTACGGGGGCTGCTATTCTCTCGAAACCCTGTTTGATTTACGGTACAAGTGTGGTAATTTGACAAGATTTTTTGTAAGAAAAATGGCAATTTGGTTAAATTGTACCACTTGTAACATTTATTAAACTGTTTTAGGTTCTAAGCGGACTTGTGTGTCAAATAGTCGTTTTCTACAGCGAGGCTTTCTGTGGAATTATATGTGAAATATCATTCGTCTGCGCCTTTTCGTCACTTTAAAATCAAGGGACTGTAAGCTTTACTCCTTGCAACAAATAGGTACTACTTCATTTAAGGTTGCCGACTTAGGGGTTTTACCCCAAGACTAGGGGGCATAGTAAGTGAATTGGGATTTGTTTTAGGGGTATTTTTAAGGGTATTGAAAAGCTAATAGAATAATGAGCATGAATGTACAGTCTACCAACTTTGCTATGAACTATCCACTTTTATTGCGTATTGAAGCAAACTAATACCAGAATATTCCAATGTTCTTTGACAGTCTAATTGAGCCCACAGAAAAGTTTACAGATTATTAATATAATTTAAAAAAATATTAGACAGAGCTAGTTTGAAGTTGTAGTGAATTATATTATGTCTGTAGTAAAGTAAAGAGAAGAGTATAGTATCCCCACGTTCCAAGACGCGCTCAAGGTCACAGCACCGATAATGCCCAATTTGGCACGGTCATTCGGCGCGGTCAATTAGGAACGGAATATAGCGCGCTCCCGGTGCTGAGACCACGGGTACACTGTAAACTCGTCTTGGAACGTAGGATTGTTATTTTATTGAAGATAACTGAATATTTTAAATGACACGGTGATTTCGGAAGGAATAATAATCTAGGGGTTTTTGTCAGGGTTTTTCGTTTTGGTTTTGGGGGTTTTTAGGGATATTTCGACTTGCTTTTAGAGGTGAACCTATTGTAGAAGTTGGCAACCCTGCATTATGCTAGCGCGGCGCGACACTTATTCAAATAGGTGTCAACAGTTGCCATGACAGTTTTATTTATGTTTTCCTAGTTTCCTTTGTTTATTTATCCAAATAGAAACGGATTGTTTTATCTATAAATCATAATAAAACTTTATGGTGATATGGGAGTTAAATAAAAGAGATATCGCTTAAACACGTATGGTGTACCGAAACTAATTTTAGTTTTCGTAACAGCCGTAATTGTTCAGGTAAGTTAAATTTTTGCCTAAATGTAATCTTTAACTGATTTGCATACAAATGTATGCACCATACTGCTAAAATATGTTACAATTTGTAAGTCCCAGTATAACAAAACATTCTTTCAAATCAAAATTGGCATATGAAAGCGATTATTAATAAGTTGCCGGTTACAATAATTCTTTGGCTTACAAACTTACAAATATAGATATATATATGAGGCTATTTCGTTTGGAATACATTTCAGTACTTATTTAATTTTACATATTTTCTAGTTATCAAGCTTCTTGATCAAACCAACATTGACATCCAACCTCTTAGTAACATAGATATCAATTTCCAGGATGGCAGAGGAAATCCCGAGCACACCTTCATTCACAAACCAAGAAGAGGACAATCAGGATCTAATAGACATTTACACTGACCCGCGGGCCATTTGGATTAAAGACCGGGTTCTTGCATCTATCGGTATCCCTGACGATGACTTGTTTTATGAGATGTTCAATGAGCGGGAATTAAAGCAGAAGTTAATAACATTCATCACTGCACCGCTAGAGCCAAATGAGCTAGCGTTAGATAAAAGAGCTTTCTATATAAGTAAACTGGTTATAGACAAGTTAGTCCATGATGATAAAGAGTTTACGGAGTGGAGTAAGTCAGTTTTCATTATAGTCGTAATGCATTACCAGTACAGGGGTCGTATTATGAGCTTTTAATTCCAGGCAGTTTCCGCAGTAAACCAAACTGCCTGGAACGGCCGGCTTCAGCGCTCTCAAAATATGATTTTTCCAGGCAGTTCAGTTACGGCGGAAACTGCCTGGAATTAAGGGCTCATAATACGACCCAAGTAGGTACATGTGTGTACCATGGTGAATTGCAAGGGAGTAAGGGCAAGGGCAGGGAGCAGGACAGCTGCCCCACCCAAGCAGTGTGTATAAACGTTTTTGCAGCATGCAGTTTTCTCTTTCCTGCCGTGTCCCAAATCCTGGCTATGCTCTGTGTGGAATGATCCCACAATCTTGTCCAGTGATACACATGTTTACCAAAGTACTTTGACAATGGAACAAAATCATCGCTGTTCTTAAAACATTGTATGGGCACAGTGAATGTGTTAAATAAGCTATTTAAGATTTTTTAAGCACCAAAGATAGAAACTGTACAACTTCTCTCTTAAAAGCTATTAGTAAAATAATCAGTCACATCAAAACAGTATAGCCAAAGCGAAATTCTGTTTGTCAGAGAAAAAAACCTTTCATATTATGAGATATTGAGTTGATGGTGCAGTCGTAGTCCAATAGGCTTACTGTGCTGGAGGTTGTGGGATTAAATCCCACTATAGGCAAGAATTGAGCGATAACCACAAATATTTGTAGCAGAGTCACAAATGTTAAGTATTTATTTTATACCGAATATGCAGTTAGCCTAGTTGGTAGTGACCTCTGAAGCTGGTAATCCCGGTTTTGATCCCTGGTAAGGGCACATATTTGTTCTTGAGTCTTGGATGTATCCTAATATTCCATATTTATGTAAGTATATCTGGAAAACGAAAAAGTAAATATTTATTTTGCAAGTAGACAACATGCGTTCTTTCACATGTCTGAAATTCTGAATCTACCAGCAGTTTGAAACATGACATTTGCTGAGAAGGAGTGCCGCAAAAAACTCAGCAGTAGGTCTTTTTTCAACTTTAATATTAGTATTTTAACTAAAACGAACACATAAAGAGTGCAACAAACAAACCTAATGGGCACAAATTAATTATAATAAATAACTAATAAAGGAGATGTAGTTATAGTCTCCACGGACAAGTTAATTTAACTGTCTTAGAGATATATAAAGTGTCTAAGCGTCATAATAATTAAAATATCTTCTAGTACCCACAACACAAGCCATTAGAGCTTACTTTGGGACTAGATCGATTTGTGTTAAGATTGTCACCTGATTTATTATTCATCATTGTATAGTATGTTTTAACCTGTATAAGTATTTTCTATTTTCAGTCAAATTAAACTATCCAAAAAAATATGCAATAGATGCGGGCACGCGTTTATACCTATGACAAATTTCAATTACAACTTTCTAGTGTCCTGGGATAATTAATGATACATATACATAAAGACAGACAGACATAAAATTAACTCTCCCCAGAAGGGTTCCTTTTTTACCTTGTAGGTAGGTATGGTATGGATCCCTAATAACTGTGGTTTGTAAATTACTTTTTTAATATACTCATACTAGGAATCATTCCGCCCCCTCCGCCGCCGCCGCCGAAAAAGAAAAAAGGGAAAAAAGGGAAAGAGGAACCCCCATCCGTTGAAATGAAAAGCGCGAAGAGTTTGAAAACCATGAAGAGTGGGAAAAGCATGAAGAGCATGAAACGTATGTTTCTTCTAATCCTTATCATTAGTTGTACAACTGCTATTTTTACCGCTCCTATCCTATCCTACTAATATTATTATTCTCACCTTTATTTGTAGGGTTCCGTACCCACAGGTTAAAAACGGGACCCTATTTACTAAGGCTCTGCTGTCCGTCTGTCACCAGCCTGTTGGCCGAATTCGGAAACGCCATTTAAGCATTTGACTATACCTATATTAAATATTTAAATGTCCCTCAACTAGTTGTCAACCTATACAGAAACGTCACTGACACGACAGTTTAATTAAATCTCAAATTGAGTGGCCTTTTTGAACTCATGAACCGTGATAGTTAGACAGTTGACATTTTCACAGATGATGTATTTCTGTTGCCGCTATAACAACAAATACTAAAAAACCGAATAAAATAAATATTTAAGGGGGCTCCGATACAGCAAACGTGATTTTTTTGCCGTTTTTATAGATAATGGTACGGAACTCGTCGTGCGCGAGTCCGACTCGCACTTGGCCGGTTTTAAAGTATTTTCGACCTTTTTATTGACCAGTTTATAGGGCAGCGGCCCTAGCATACCAGACACGGGGATAAGTTAAACCCGTTTATCTGTCTGGTTTATCGTCGGCATTAGTGTGAGAGAGACGCACTTAGAGATAAGACGGTAATTTATCCTTGTGTCTTGCATGTTAGGGCGGCTGTGGTGTGATACTCTAATGAAGTGGCTGATCAGCGGATAAACGAAAGTATTAATTTAGAATGTAAGGACAAAGTTATTCGGTTCAAATTTGAATGTGTCTCGCATCGCTGATCAGTTGGTGCGCACGTAAGATAATCACGTACCTGCCTGGCGCAATGACGCTATGGGCGCGTCATGGAATTTTACCTGATTATTTTTGTATCGGCGCCGCCGGGTATCGTTGAGCGATATTGCTTGCGCGCCGAAAGGGTTAACTTATCCCCGTGTCTGGCATGCTAGGGCCGCAGTAGTAGAAGAAATGTGTTTGTGGGCTTAAATCAGCTTGTTCAATTTTTCAGATCTGGAAGACGATGAAGGTAAGAGCTTTTTAAAATATTTCCGTCTAAATTGAAAAAAAAAAAACAATAGCGAGAGGAAGTTTTGACGTAAATCTAAAACATCTCGCAGAGTCTATCGGCATTTCATGATATACAGGCTGGGCCATAAGTTATTGCACTTTTACAAACATGATAGAGGCAAAACTACAAATGCAATTTTATTAGGTATTTATTATAAGTACCTAATTAGTATAAAATAAATTTCAAATTTGTAAAAACACCGTCGTCTAAATGAGCTCCGTCTTGTTGCACTCCTGCAACCGATTACGCAATTGTATGAAAAGATGCTGACAATCATCACTTCTGGTACGTAACCGCCCTGTTTGCTTAATATTCGTTGTTGAACCAGTTTGTCACCATTCTGACTAAATAGATGCTGGGACACTAACGTATATAATAATAACTACTTCTTTTGAATAATTTATATTTATTTCAATCCTTCAAGTCGTTCACTACACCAAAACTCAATAACAGCCAACCGCCGTTCTTACCCGTCAAGCCTTTTTATATCACCAGGCACGGAAGTACGGGGTTGGATTTATAATCAATGGATATATACTCTTTAAATTATTACAATTGATATTCTAAAATCCTTAAGAGAATAAAATCTATGTTCTTTTTAACTTATTTATGATACAAAAATCAATAAACCTAACACGTACCTATACGGCGTAATTCATATTCAATCCTGAAAAGGCATCGCATAGTAACGTAAGACTGATTAAAACTTTCGTGAGACATTATGAATACTTGAAAAACACACGGCTTTACTCACGATATATTCTTAGAAATAGTCCGACATGTTTCGAACTCGATTGGAGTCCTTCTTCAGGGTTTGAGTGCGGTCCCGGTCAGATCTCCTGACAATAAATCGTGAGTAAAGCCGTGTGTTTTTCAAGTAAACGTAAGACTGGTTTTTTTTAAAGTGTTTAGCACAATGACTACGTGGCTTTCCTATGAAACGGTTCATCGTAGTCAAAAATTTACAAAATGGCGTTTAATTTCCCGTCATCCCTTGTTTCGCACAATTAACTAATAGTTTACAAAAAAAAACTGTGTTGCTATTTGCAAAAACTTATGGGTGGGCCATATGGCTGTATTTTAAGTTCATAATACAGAGATACTACACTTTTGAGCGGTGTAAATTGAGTTTTTACCGGTTGGAGATAGATGGCGCCACGATCCAGTCGATAAATCTGTTTATAAATTTCCTTCTATTTAACAGCCGATGCCGAAGAAACAGCTGTCGCTGCGGATATAGGGCCAAGTACTTTCGAATTTACAAAACCTTCGATGGATTTTGCCTTGGCCGCGGAACCGGAGCCTCCACCAACTGCTGAAGACTCCTACTTCTTTCCCCCACGTAGGTAGAAAGTTATAAGGGTTGCATTAACCGCTCTGGATCCAAGGCACAACTACTATGGTCCACTGGACTTTTGATATGTATAGAAGGGAATCAAAAGTACCCACGGCACAACCAGTTGAGCAGAGTACTGGCTTGGGTTTGGAACGGCAATAACCTGCTTTGACGGAGCGTCAAAAATGGCGACTATGAACCTACCCGCCCAGATCCATGTAACGTTTTTGGTAACGTGATCTAGCTATACATTTATACTTAAACTATCTACGCCTCTATTCGGGACCGCTAAGTGATGTAGCGACTCGCGAGCGAGATTTCTCTTCCCACTCTTCCGTATGACGCGTAATGCGTAAGATGCGAGTCTCGCTCGCGGGTCACTGCAGGATTCCTTTAGACTTTCCCGTATAGACGCCCTGTAGTGGGTATAAAGTTGATGCATCCTTAAGTTACTTGTTTTATTTGGTAAACAAGTTTCTAACCTCAAAATGCACCATATTTGGCTAACACAGCAATTTCTTCGTAGACTTCACTGGGAGTGAAGAAATAGCATAGAATGCGTGCAGATGCTTATCATCCTGGCATGTCGTAAAAGTCGACTAAGGGACGAGTCCTCTCCCACATGGCGGACTATCTGTATGGGCGATGGGCTGATCACCTGTCACCATACGGTTCATCATACCATCTTAGGACTAATTGATCGAACGTGGCCACAAGTAGTCTTGTGGCTCTGCCCACCCCATTAGGGATTTCGGGCGTGATAATATGATAATATGTACATTTTTCACCTAGGATTGCCTTACTTGAGATAAAATAGTACTGTCACAACAAAAAAAAAGGTACATTTTGAGGTTATAAATTGTTTACAAAATAAGACATGTAAGGATGGATCGACTTTACATAACCTATGTTTTCAGCCCCGGAGGACGTGGATCCAGAAGTTGATGGCACCTTGGAGTTTTATACAATAATTGTAAGAAAAATAGGTTTTTTTATTCTTTGGCCGCGATGAAAAGCTAAAAAGTTTCCAACGAAGTGAATAAGGAGTGGGACCCATAAGTGGTTCCCGGATGTGTGAGGCTTGTCGACCGGGGCCCGCATGGTCTGTGAAAGAGTTAAGAGGAGTGCGAAGCTACGGCTTTTCATACAAAACGATTTCTACCCCTTAAAAATAACTGATTTTGACCAATTTTTGATAAGTTGTCATCCAGAACAAAATCTAGGTCTGTATGTTTTTTTTTTTTTTTTTTTCAATATAATCAATAAATTGAGTTTTATTGCCGTTTCAGTATTCTCATACAAAACAAGTTTCGGCCATGATATGACTTTGTTGATCTTTAAGCAATATTCAAAAACGTTGAGATTTTGTTCTGACTGACGACCTGTCAAAAATCGGTTAACTTTTAAGGGGTGGAAAGGAAATCGTTATCGCCTTTTGTATGAAAAGGGTGATTTTTGCCGTTGGTTCACAGTCCTCTTAAGAAACCGTAATGCTATACTTAAATATTAGAAAGTTTCTCGTTAAATAACTATCTTAAATTTGTTTGATAATTAATAATAAAGCTTCTCTCACCAGAGGCCAGTACCCCGCATCATCCAATACCCCAAATTGTTCCCACTGTTCGGCGCTTTCACGCCCCAAGTGACGCACCGGAACCGCCGCTACATATACTTCGTGCGACAGACGCCAGAGGGCGTGCCGCTCGGCGAAAACGACGAGATCACGATGGCCACCATGAACGATTACTTTCTTGTAGGCATCACGTCTGGGAAAGTGTTGATGAGCATGGGAACTCAGTTGAATGATGTGAGTTGGTGTGAAACACGTGATATAGTTAGTCATTACTAGAGATGCAACAGATATCCGGTTATTATCCGGCCGGATACCGGATAGTGAGTCGATATCTGGCTGGATACCAGACAGTAAAAGCTTCGATAAGAAATAGGATGAACCAAATAAAAAGCAATCGGAAAAAAAATAAGTGTGTCTGTGTCAGCTCCGACGCACGACAGGAGTTTACTCCTGACGAATGATTATAAAATAAACCAGTACCCATCATACCATGCTGTCATTTTTCATTTTGACATTGACAGTAAATAATAAAGTTTCATATTAATGAGCAGAGGCGAAGCGTGAGGGTAAGTCGGTGCATAATTTCTTAACTCAAACATTATTATTATTAATAATTACTTCTTGTATTAACATAAAAATTACATATTACATGTTTTTTTAAGTAAATAGATAATTTAATGAGTCATAATATAATTTTTAGAATGACAAATGATACATCGGCTTACACTCACGCTTCGCCTCTGTTAATTAGTATAAACATGTCGCTCATTGAATACAATAATTAATTGACATTTCGGGTCCCGTCGTCTTCCGATTGAGATCCGAGTTTTACCGATGGAAACATATTATTCACTATATCTGTATGCAATGCGAAGCGACCGACGCATCTTCGGCTAACATCGTGTGACTTCGTGTGACTCCGTAGGTACCGTGTGACAGTGTGACATCGTAGTTTGATTTTACTCCTTATAGTTTTTCATACCCCGGGCTTATATATGAAAATCGATTCTTAAGGAGCAAACTCCAATAACCTCAGTTATTAAATTAAAGCTTAGTTTATTTTTATTGAAATGTAAAACTTCACTTATCATCGCGTCGTGCACGTTCGAATATTACCAAATGACGTAATAAAGCGCGCGCGCGCGTATTAAGGCCGGGGCAAACCAAACGCGGTTGCGGCCCGTTTGCGGCGCGAACGCGGGTCCGCGCCGTTGTCGAACAGCACGAGCGAATTTACCATGCCACACCAAAGTAGCCGCGACAACGGCGCGGACCCGCGTTCGCGCCGCAAACACGCCGCAACCGCGTTTCGTGTGCCCGGGCCTTTAACCTCTTTAACGCCAAGCATGTCTGAGAAGTAACACGAATTTCAACTTTACGTCAAAGTAATGAATGGCTTTTTTAGCCTGTATACCCTGACGGATATATCCGTCGTTGGCGTTGAAAAGGTCTCAAAGGGCCTCCTCGCGCACTTACAATTCGTAACAAGTTGAAGCTTGCTCGCCGCGCGAAGGCCACAACTTTAGAGATAGCTCGTATGCATATGAATTGCGGATATCCGGGTATACGGTCAACGGCCATCCCGGAAATCTGGTATCCGGTCAAACCACTATCCGTTGCATCTCTAGTAATTACATTACTCTATGGCCTCAAAACTAAGACACACTGTGTATCTTGGGTCCGTCAAATAAACAATACAGAAACGCCCTAACCCTAATATTTTTATTGAACGGAACGAGCAATGTATGTATATATTTATATATATCAGGGCTATATTGGAACAAAACTGGACGACGACAACGATTACAGGAAAAATCACTGACAGGGATTATTATAATATTTAAAAAAAACATGATACTGGACGAGGATTGTGAGGAAACCTACATACATCTGCATGCAAGTATAAAGTCGAGGGGGAATTATCTTTTTCTTTTTAAAAGAATAATAATCCCGAGATTATCTCGGACAACTACAACTACGTCTGGTTTTCAAACATTTAAGATGCCATTAGCATAATTGAACTTTGGAACGGTAGATAATTTTGGAATAATATATTTTGTTTCCTTGCAGTCTTTCATACCGCTTTTCGGCAAGCAGTTTCGCGAAATTGCGGTAGTGCAGCCATCCGAAAATCAGATATCCCGTGAAATATCCTACGCGGGGGCGCATCAAGTGATGGATGAGACCGCTTCACAGGTATGTATCGTACTGTGGCCCAGTTTTACGCTACAAGTTTCAATTTTACAGGCAAAAACAGTACTGCAAGGCATCTGATGGATCCTACATCGGTGTTGCCAGTTATTGCTTGTAAAATTGTAAGTTGCAGCGACGTGAAATGGGTCAGAAATAGCCGGCCGCGGTACCGCCGAAACGCGACACCCTTCAGCCAAATATCTTCTATTATGAAGGCCGTCAGATGTCAGACTTTTCTATTGCTTATCTAGTGTAATCTGCCATCCTAGCCATTTACTAGTAAAAAATTAATTATGTGAAAATGTAAATATTTCAGGTTAATTATCTCCGCCCTTCTGACTATCGCAGGATGTCGAACATAGCTAGAGGAGAGAATGCTGAAAAAAGGTAGCTGTACGTTTGTTAAAATAAAAGAAATTCCGACGAATTGAGAACATCCTTTTTTTGAAGTCGGTTAATAAAACCTTTTTCTATCAAAACTGATTTGAATTATTTTCAAAATGGAGCACAGTAACTTATCATAGCACGTCTTGTCTAGCCTAAAGTTAGCCAACTTTATTCAACAGCGGCCGTAGCAAGAACAGGAGGAAAAGTTAACCCTTTGACCGCCACAGTCGGCAGTTGCCCGTGCCCCTGACGCCGTGATATGCCGTTTTCCATACATTTGCGTCGGCTACAGCCGTCGTCGAGCGCTCGTGGCACGCTTTTTCGCAGTTAGCCGTGGCGTTCATAAGTTTAACAACGTCTTATCTCTAAGTGCGTCCCTATCACACTAATGCCGACGAAAGAGATAGAGTTAAGCTATCTATCGTGTCAACCTTGCTAGGGCCTTAGATATGTTTTAATTGCCATTTCATGTTAGCTTAAGTTACCCTGTTATGAAGCTATTAAATAAACGTCTTATTATTATTATTATTATTATGTACAAAAAATATGACAAATCGTTAGGCGATTTTTACACGCTTTTTAAATTGAATAGTTACATAAGGTTGAGAGCCTCTCAAACTCTGCTTGACAATGTCACTTCATTCAGTCATGTCAGCCACATTCCTGTTCATCAGACACGTTTCGATCAAGCTTTAGATGAATAAAAAAAGAACCTGATTTACTTAAGTCGTGTGGTACAAGGATCCTTTTTAACCGACTTCAAAAAAACCGAAGGAAGAGGTTCTCAATTAGACCTATATTAGATGGATGAGATGGCTGCACCGATTTGGATGATTATTTTTTTAATATCGATAAGGTGTTTCTCCAAATTGGTCCTGTTGTGATCAAAGTCGACGTCTGATTAGAGGATCTACGAGGAATCGAAGGAACTCCTTAAATATTATAGGCACGCATATAGAATTTTTTATATTTTCTGTATTAAGTCGAGCAGTGGTGTTTTTACTGCGCATATTATAGTCATAATAATGGTTTGTTTTAGAATCAAAAATATGCACCCTCCGTCAACGATTGACGTTGCAGCTTCACAGAAGTCTGCGCAGTATTCGAAATCGATTAAGGTAGCTACCCTAAAACATCTCGCATATCGTCGCTGTTGTAAAAATGAATCTTCATACAACCAATGGAAAGATGTAGTGAGTATTAATAGACATACGGGAGTGATTACTCGCAAAAAAGAGATGTTTTGAAAACGACATAGGTACATACATATACCTATCACGCCTGTTTCCCAAAGGGGTACGCAGAGACCACGGATTTCCACATGCTACCATCCTGACACACCTTTCGCTTCGTTTACTCTCATTAAGTTCTTCATGCACGCTCGCCGGTTTAGGGTACTCTTGACCTGCACCTTTCTTAAGAACGTCCTCGATCTGTTTTTAATACGTTCGCAGAGGTCTTCCCCCTTCCAACCCTACCATGTACACTTGCCTTATAAATCTGGTTCGTATTCTTCTTCCGTTCATCCCCTTCACATATCCAATCCAAACCATCTAAGCATGCCTTTCTCAATTCTCACGACTGCATCTTCCACACCGCATCGTTCTCTTATCACGCTATTCCTTATCCTGTCACTCATGGAAACACCATTTACTTCTCAAAGCTCGCATCTCCACTGCATTGATTCGACTTTCATGTTTCTTCTGCCATACCCAACATTCACTTCCATACATCAGCGTTGGAACCAGCGCACCTCTATGAACAGCCAGACGAGCCTTTTTGGACACTTTCTGGCTCTTCATAAACGCATGCAAAGCTCCATAACTGAAAACGACAATAATATGTAAATCATAAAGGTTTTTTCAGGTAAACCCGATGACATAGCAGTATTAAAATGGAATTGCCAAAATTGCTTCTTATAGAAATGCTATACTTATTTATAAAAAACTGTTTACTTTAAGGATTATCGTCACCTTGACGCACACTAAGTATTGACCATGACTTTTATGGTTTAGGACCCCTGGGATTCGTACCAAATGGAGTTGGAGGTCGAAAAGACCACGGCTCAGGAAGTCATCACCGATATTAGGGAGCTGGTCGGGATTGTCAATTGGTAAGTTCACACATTCAGTTACAAATATGCAGGTTATTTTAACTCTACTGCAGCGAAGCAAAAATGTTTTTTTTTTAAAGTGTGATAGATTTGTCTGAGGAAATTGTGAAATTTGAAATAAAGTTAGGCGATAAAACGATACGGTCACGCGCAGGAGACGCGCTTTTCCAACTTCCTGCTCGTTAATGGGGAAGATGCAAGAAAGTCAAAATGAGGTTTAAATGATATATATTATGAAAGTAAATGTAAACAAGCATATTGCAGAAAAAAGCTGATCATTTTGACTATTCATTTTTATTTTATGAAGGGTCAAAATTTGTGACGTGAAATTAGTGGTGTAAGTATAGTTCTGATTTTAGTTTTTTGGACATCCTCATCAAATTAATATCATGTTTTATTTCTGCGATGTTGTCTGGAAATAGTTGCAGATTTCGTTTAAGCGCCATATATTTTGTACAGTCTAACCAATGCTGTGAAGTCGTAGTTGTCGTCCATTTTGTATGGAGTGTTTTTGCGAGTGGTATGAACAATGACTTTTCAAAGCTTCATAACTCATAAAATAAACAAGATAATAATGTGTTGCGTACACAGATCGGTTTCTATTACTCAGCCCTTTCCAATATAAGATGAAAAAAATATGCATCTTCCCTATTGTCACTGTGTGCAAGAAAGAGCCCCTAGCGCGTGGGACACAGATATGAGGCTGTGTGCGTGACCTTGCGTTACTTGGACGACGCTTGCAGTGTCATTACCACACAAATCAAAGTTGCATACATACATTATATCAGTTCACGCATACATAGCGCCGCGCGCATAAATTAGTTGAAGTATCTGTATAGCTCGCCAATTGTAAAAAGAGCGCTGACGGCCATACATTTTATATGGCTATCAGCGGTCTTTTTACAATTGGCGAGGTCCACGATTTTGACCCTACTCTTTGACTAGTTCTCAAGGACAAAGGTTAAATGAACTAAATCAGAGCTAATAATTAAAACATATTTTTTTCGGGATCGTAGCAGGTGGAAATCCGTGGGCTCGACCTATCCCTTTGGGAAACAGGCGTGATATATGTATGTATGTATCAAAATAATCCATTGAAATATCACCTCTGTTTGCAGGACGATAGAGCACATAGAAGGTGAGATCCAACTACCAATGCCAGTGATACCGGCGCTGTTGGCCGAGTATCCGGTACTGGATACGGATGATCCGGAGTTTGTAGCGCAGCTGCAAGAGGCCGTCACTATGTGGGAGACGCACATTGATGATACCATCGCCGCTTGCTTGGGGAAGGTAAGTCAGTAAAAAAGAGGTAGACATACAGTTCTATGGTCCCTACATACGGTGCTGTGGTAGCCTATTGGTTTGACGCGCGGCTTCGTGCATAGGGTTGCGGCGTAAGAATACAGGTAAAGACATATTGAGCCAAGCGTACAAACCGTATGCGACGCATTATGACATCTAGACTCTTGAATTTGCATGAAAACATATGACTTACAAACATACATGCGTGTGACAGCGTTGCGAATGATAAGTATGTTTCTAATGGCCGAATTCAGAAAGGCCACTCAAATTGAGCTTTAATTAAAGTGACCTTTCAGTGACGTTTCTGTATAGGTAGACAAGTAGTTGAGGGACATTTAACTACTTAATATCTAGTCAAATGCTTAAGTGGCGTTTCTGAATTCGGCCATAAGTCATCTATTTCTACTTGAAATACACACGGCTTTACTCACGATTTAGTGTCAGAAATACTCCGGCATGTTTCTGTGTGCGGTTTGCTTTGACCGCGACCGCACTCAACCCCTGAAGAAGGACTCCATCCGAGTCCGAAACATGTCGGACTTTGGGCCTGGCCACAACACTACGGTACGGCGTCGTGAACGTGAAAAATTCCGTTGCTCGTCGCCCTTATTTCTATAACTATAAAGGTGATGTGCACGGATTTTTTCACGGTAGGAACGTGGTGGTGGTGGTTCTATCAGTCGGTGTTCAAAGTTTTATTAAGTAGAAGACTAGCCATGCGCTCGATGGGATTGCTCATCGGCAACATCTCAGGGACCATCCAACTTCCATTTTCATTCCCTATTTAAACGCTTAGGGAATGAATTTTAACTTCTAACTTATGTACATTATCTGCCTGCGAATTGCGGTAACCGATGCTCTTACGGTGAGGGAAAACATCGTGAGGAAACCTGCACAATTGGGTAACTAAATGTGTAACCATGATTCAACTGGTCTGGTACCCCTGTCACAACGGTGACGGAGGTGAGATGGCAGTCGCTCCACTGCAATAACCCGACCTGCCGAATCCGGGATCATGGTCAAAGCGTACCCCGTAGCGTAGAAGGGAAAAAGCGCTAGGAAGAGAGGGAGAGGGAATGAATTTTTAACTGACTTCAAAAAAACCGAAGGAGGAGGTTCTCAATTCGACGCGTATATATATATATTTACATATTCTTTCCTAGTAGATACTCATTTTCGCTATATAGGGAACTCATGTGCAAAATTTCATGCTTCTAGACCCATCGATTTAGGCTGTGCGTTGTCTGTCAGTCAGTGTTAGAGTTTTATTAAGCAGAAGATACCTTTCAGACTCGGGAAGGCCAGGGTCCAGTGGCCGAGTACAAGTATTGGAGGGAGCGAGACGCGGAATTGTCGCTGCTGGTGGAGCAACTGAAACAGCCGATGGTTGTCAAGATATTGGCGTTGCTCAACAAGGCTAACCCTAACCTTTTACTGGTAATTATACCTTTTTTTGGCTTCCGCAAGACAATTATCAGCAACTTAAAAAATAAACTTTTTTCTTCATGCGGCCGTTTAATTACACTGACATCTGTCACAAATTCACGTAATGTTATGGCTTAGATTATAGAATAGAGTAAAAGATACGCTGTTTATTAATTGAACCTACGACTGTAGTGCTGCGCTGCTCCCGCAAACATCAGCGCCCTAATAAAAAAAACAAGATGGCTGTATTTTATTAGTACGTCGATTTCAAATATGGTTCTTCGCCTTACGTCAGCCAGTGACAGTATGACCAAATTAATAAGATTGTAATAATGTTGTCACAAATAAACACTAAATTGCCAATATTATTTAGTATCATAACCTTACAGGCCAAACAAATGCGCATGTATTTTGTACTAATCCGTGTGGCCTGTAGTTGACGTTTTAGGCGGCATGGCTTGACGGTATCAACGTTTACTCTATTATTATTGTATACTCTAAGTGGTATGGCAGGATTGAAAACGGGGACAATTTTTGAGTTTCGTACGGTCATAAGTCGCGTTCGAAAGTGATAACTGATTCTATAAAGCCCTAGTCTTGTAATTCTAGCCATAGAAATTGAAAACAGATTGTATGGTTCTAAAAATAAGGTTTTTAACCTCACTTTTGTGCGCTCTAAACTCAAAAATCGGCCAACCTTTTCCAATCCTGCCATCTTAACAACACGTGTTAATATGGCAGGATAATCTCAAATTATTCATGCCTGCATGAGAGGAACTTAAGTATAGTTTACAGGAAAAATAAAATGAATTCTCATATATTTTATGGCGTGGGGTTAGGCAACCTTTCGCAGACAATCTCCCATATCAATAGGAAAATGTCTTCATCGCCAATGTCCCCATTCCCCATCCTCCCTAGACTGGCAACGCATTGGCAGCACCTCTGGTGTTGCAGATGTCCATGGGCGGCGGTGACCACTTTCCATCAGGTGGGCCGTCAGATCGTTAGTCAGTCAATTGACAAAAAAAAAATCGCTCTATCAATCTAAACCTTTATTGCATCTTTTTAAAGTAATTTTTTAGTCAGTTACTTTTGTTGTGCCGTAAAATCAACACATTACATTACTGCTACTGCTACAAATATTCTGGACTTAAGAAGACTGTGAACCAACGGCAAAAAAACCCTTTTCATACACCACCACCGACCAATTTTTTAAAGGTTTGTCAGAACAATATCTAGGTCTAAATTTAATAATATTTACAGAGTTTCAAAAGCTACAGAGAAAAACTGGTAAATCAGTACAACCTTGCTGGAGACAACTTGAAGTTCTTGTCTACTCTGATGCGGTTTTTTACAGTAAGAAACATATTTATATATTGTTTTCTTCCATTTCATAATTTTTTTTTTGCACTTGGCTTTTCAAACACTCGCCGTGTAGATAGTTTCGTCACCGATAGATAGGCGACACTAAAAAATATGGTAGATAGCATATATTAAAGACGAATTAAGAAGTAGTGTTATGCACCAAAAGTATTAATATGAGTTTAATTAAGTACAATTTTATAAACTACGTTTTTGGTTTTCCATCTTTTGCCAAAACCCGCGCCGTACCACGCCACCCTTGAGGGTAAAAATTTTACAAACTTTGAATGACATATTTATTTATATTGAATCAACAGCCTAAACAATTTGTTTCAAGCTTCTAGCTCTAAAAATGACGATACTTCCATACAACTTTTCATCTCCCCCATTTCAACCCATTAGTGCTTTCTCATGCTCTAAACTATCTGTGTACCAAATTTCATTTAAATCGGTTCAGTAGTTTTGGCGTGAAAGCGCGACAGACAGACAGGCAGAGTTACTTTCGCATTTATAATATTAGTATGGATTATTACTTTATGTAAATACGTATATTTACCTAGGTGATAGAAGGCGATGCTCCCCTCCACCAAGTAATAGAAATGCTCCCGGAAATGGTGGAAAGCATTTACATGATGTGGGTGCTGTCAAAGGGATACAGGTTTGATGAGACCATGGTGCCGCTTCTGTCCAGAATATCGTGGGCGTTGTGCGACAAACTTGAGAGATTCCTCAACGTGCATAAACTGTTTGAGTAAGTACCGTATATCAGACTGAGTCGTCTCTAATATCCTATTTTTGGTTGATGTACAAGCGTGTTTATCTTTCACCCAAATAACCTAAAGTTTGAAATGAATTTGGTCTAGATTATAAAGTTTATTTTTGACTAATTGTTATGCAGCAAAAATAATGAAGTCAAAGTCAGAATTATTATCAATACATATAAAACAGTACCATGACTCACTTATAGACAACGCACAGCCTAAACGGGTGGTTCTAGAGGTTTGAAATTTGGAGGAGACATTCCTCGTATACCCGAGAGGTGCACTAAGGAGGGATTTTTGAAATTCCATCCCTAAAGGGGTGATAAAGTTTGTATGGAAAATACCGCGGGCGAAGCTGTGGCGGGTCCACTAGTTTCTATATACAAATAACTGTGTCTTAGTGTTTGCAATAGCAAGGTCATAATAACTGAATTCAAAGCGAAAATTTGCAAAACGGTATAAGGCTGAGTACTGACCTACAATATAACTGCAATATCACCAGTTGCACAATTATTTTGTTTGTTTTGTTCGTCAGTAGACGATATTGTCAATATCATCTACTGACGATCAATATAATTTTGCTACCTTGATTTTGATTTTGCCTAAGGTCGAGGGCTCAGCAAAAAATGTTCGTTTACTGTTTTTCTTTCTTAACTATCTTCATCTCCCTCCAGCAAATCCAACGAAAAGGTGTTGTCCCTAGCGCGAGCGGGCCAGAAAATAATGGAGATGTGGCACGCGTTGTACAAACAGACGCGAAATAACATTGAACTAAGTGGCAAGGGCGCGAGGTGGGAGTTCGATCAGCCTTTCCTATTCACCCGCACCGACTACATCGGGGAAGTCGCCCGCGATCTCGGCGACGCGATACAGGTTAGTGTGTGTGTAAAGTCCCCCAATCCGCACTGGGTCCGCGTAGGAACTAACCAGTCCCTCTCATGAGAGGAGGCCTGTGCCCAGCAGTGGGATATAGGCTGATGATGATGGCAAGGGCGGTAGTAAATCAGTTAAAAAATATGCACAATTTAAGACTGAGCCGTAGGCGAGCGCTTCATGTTACGAGTTTTGTGTAATTTATTTGTAAGTATGACGCTTTCTCTGTTCTTAAGGCGTGTAAAATATAAGGAAAATTTATGAAGTGATTGACTTTGGTATAGTGTTTAACAGTCTATGTTTGTATTTATATATGTAGGTATGTATTTATATACCTGACCAAAAACAGGATGTTCCGCTTTAGCGTCTGAACTACTGGACCGATTTGAATAAATGTGGTATCATATGATTCGCTGAGAACGTGCAAGTGTCAGACTAATAAGAATTCTAAGGGTGCGTCATGCTAGGACCAAAAATGCTTTTACATCGCCAGTCGGGATTTAGTTTTTACTTTTTACTATACAGGGTGACATTGAAGACGTGATCAGAAACCTTTTTTTCAGACTCGATAATTTTGATGGCCATTTCCAAGCAATATTAGTTACAAGAAACAAAAGCAATTTTTTGTTAATTTACCCCTTAATTAAAGCACCGATTCAGTAAATCTTGGTTACCCATTTTTGGAATCATTCCCTCTTTAGATCCTAACTAATATTGCTTGAAAATTGCCATCAATTATCGAGTCCGAAAAACTGGTTTTTGATCACCCTGTATGTTATGCGATGTCAACCTGTATGTTATTGTGTTCAGGTGTTAATCGACTTCGAGCTTATCTTCGGCCAGGAGCTGGCGTCCATCGTCAGCGACCCGTCGCAAATCGACGACGTGCGCAAGCGCGTCCAGCACCTCGTGTTCCCGATACGCACCATAGACTTTAGCGTGTTCGTGTACGACAACAAGGAAAATTGGGACGTGATTATGGGTGACTTCTGGAATGAAGTTAGGTATTTGGAGGAGGAGGCGAAGAACTATATCAACTCCAGCTTTGGGAATCTGAGGTAAGATGTGCAAGCGAGTTTGAATACATGCATTCCCCCCTACAACTATTGTTCCGAAAGCTTGAAGTATGTATATGACTTAAGTTTTCTATAATCTACTGTGATCTTTTTTATTAAATTATCTGGGTTGTTCTTCAGCTACCATTTGTGATTCGTGAGACCGCCTTTTATTTATATTTTTGAAGTGAAGACTTCTTTAGGCGCGTTTGGGCTCTTTTTGAATGGTAAACGAAACAATCTTCACGCTCAAATCGGTTAAGCTGAGTCGGGTACACTCGGCTCCATTCGCCATGTATCGCGCTCGGATCGGTGACGCTGAATCGCGTATACTCGGCTCTAGTCGTCATTGTGCTCTCTCTGGTTATGGCTATGAGAATGAGTATGAGTGAGTGAGTGAGTGCGTGCGTGCGTGCGTGTGTGTGCTTTGTTTTTGTAGGTTGTCACTTGTATCGTCTGGTCTTATGCACATTTTTTTTTTAATATTCTGCCTAATATTTTATTGTGTTTATTAAACGTTTTATATTCAATCATAAGCAGTTCTTTCTTTTCATCTGGTGTATATTGTTATGACAGATTAATTAACTACACAGCAAATTACGTTAAAAAGTAATTAGGAGAGCACAATACGTTCCAAATTGAAATTATTCTTTGCAATATTGTATACATTGGGAAATTGTACCTTTATGTGTAAAGGTGCATACAGATTGGAGGATTTCAAAATAGCGAGCCAATGTGTTTCTTTACAAAGTTTCAATATGAAAGTTTTCTGAAAAATTCTAAATAGACCGTCATTTTATTAGAAAAAATTATTGGACACACATTTTTTTCTTTTGTCGATTAAACAAAAAATGTCGATGATATACTGCGTTGACGTTTCGCATGACCTAACGATTTTGCACACTTTGTACCAATTAGTGGGGACTTATGACGTCATAAGTCCGCACACCCGAACTTTGATGCGCGTTATCTTTGTCAATTTTGATCAATTTGATTAAGCAAAAAATACGTGTTCAATATTTTTTGGTAATCTAACTGACGAACCTTATTGAACGAATGGTAAATTATAAGGAACTACTCGCGTAGATGTTATAATCCATTGTATTTCAACCTGTGAGTCGCGACCCCCTGTCCTGGGAGGCCGTAAACCCTTGCTTATAGGGTCGCGGTTGCAAGCCAGGTTTCTAAAAACTTCGTCGTTGAAACCACTGACAGTATTAACATGCTCATGGTGGGGTCGCCGGATGTTTTTTACTTGTACCTGTGGGTCGCGTTCTCAAGAAAGTTGTAAAACACGGCTCTGATCTAATTCAGTAGCATTTGCTTGTGAGTTCTCCGGGTGAAATTTGTTTACATCTGTTCTCACAGAAACTGCATTTTTACGGCATAAAAAGTAGCCTACTGGCCGAATTCACAAACGGCACTTAAGCATTTGATTAGAGATTAAATAGTTTGAATGTCCCACAACTGGTTGCCAACCTATACATAAATGTCACTTAAACTAAATCATTTGAGTGGCCTTTGTGAATTTGGCCATAATCGCCGAATTCACAAACGCCACTTGAGCATTTGATAAGAGATTAAATAGTTAAATGTTCGTCGACTAGTTGTAAAATTATACATTAACGTCACATAACGTCACTTTAATTAATGATCAATTTGAGTGGTCTTTGTGAGTTTAGCTATAGATGTCGTAATGCGTTGCATACGTGGGGGTATGAGCGAGTTGCCTACAAAGCAAGATGCCTAACAAAGTAAGATGCCTAAGTATTATGCCCACAAAGCAAAATGTCTAAGTGATTAAATGCCGTCTATGCAAATTGCCTACTTGATAAAACGACTAACAAGCAAAATGTCTAAGTAGTTGAATGTCTTGAAGACAAATTGCCTGGCAATTAAAAGCCTGCAAAGCAAGACTCCTAAAATGGTTTTTATTGTAGGTAAACGTAACAAATAAAATAAAGATAGAAACAAATATACGGGGTCAAGGTCCTGCTTTTTGGCTATCTTCCTTCTGCGACATCTTGCTTTTGAGGCATCCAGCTTGTTAAGCATCTTGCTTCTGAGGCATCTTGCTTCTGAGGCATCTTGCTTCTGAGACATCTTGCTTTTGGGACATCCTGCTTGTAGGGCATCTTGCTTTATAGGCAACTCGCTCATAATCGCATACGTGGCGTACGTGGGCTCAGTTTGTCTTTACCTTACCGCTGCTGTGTCAATTGACATCGCTTCGAAGCCCCGTCCCCGAGTGTCGCTTCATACAAACGTAGTAGGTACAGTTGTAGTTTGGACATTTTTAGCTGGATCGCATTGAAACATTGGGGCCAATTCGAAAGTGTGTTCGCTAAATTTAAAAGCAAAAAGAAGCGTCAAACTCGATTTTGACAGTTTAGTGCCATATTAAATCGTTTGACGTTTCTTATTTTAAGTTTAGGGAGCTTTAAATTTAGAACGTTTCGATTTGGACCCATTGCAAGGATATAGATATAAGGCAAAGCCAGGTATGATAATTTTAATATTTTCTAATTTTGTGATGTAGGGATTAAAAGAGACAACTTATGAGTTGGAAGTTTACAGGATAAGGTTGAAAGGGATACACTTATATAATGGTAAGATGTGAGAGAGTGTGAGTGTGGCGTAGCACACACTACAATATACACCTGTTACATTTTATATCAAAACTCGTAATTTACGAACCTAAATTTGTCTTTTATATTGCTTGCTTGCTTTGCTTGTAAATTTTCTATGCGGTCCAGCTAAAAATGTCCAAACCACAACTGTACAGATATAGTGAATAATATATGTTTCCATCTGTAAAACACGGATCTCAATCGGAAGACGACAGGACCCGAAGTGTCAATTAATTATTGTATTAAATGAGTGACATGTTTATATTCATTAATATGATGAATCTTTATTATTCAGAGTCAAATGTCTAAATGAAAAACAACAGTGCCATATGCAGTCATTATTCATTTTGACATTTGACACTAAATAATAAAGTTTTATATTAATGAGTTTAAACATGTCACTCATTTAATACAATAATTAATTGACACTTCGGGTCTTCCGATTGAGATCCGAGTTATACCGATGGAAACATATTATTCACTATATCGGTCTGTACTACGTTTGTATGAAACGACAGTCAGGGACGGAGCTCTTAAGCAAAGGGGTACAATATTATTTGCTCATGTCTGCCGCATGTTCTTGTGCATAATGCGGGGTGATTATGCGATGGTTCTGAATCTGATTTGAACATCGAATATCCATAGCGCTGTTCACTTCCTAGGTCCTCAGAAGAAGCCCTAGATGTGCTCTTGAAGTTTATGGATTATGATATCCGCGAGTCAATCAAACGGCAGCTATCTACGAAATTTGATTCGATCATGAGGCAGTTCATCAAGGAGATCACCTCCATTGAAGACAGATTTACGGTATATTGATACATTTAGGCATAGAAATATAAAGTAAGGAACTGCCCAACGCGATTTTCGCGATGCTCACTTTTTTGGTGTCAAATGACACCATCGCATACTCGGTAAATATTGCCGACATCGGCGTTCTTATAACATTGAGGTAAGGCCCATTATTGGCTGATTCATGCGTGTTGTTTTGTGGTTCCTAGCTCCTGGCGAGCAATGAAAGACAGCGATGAATCAGGCAGAATAAGACTGTGTAAACAAATGTCATAAGAACTAAAACGTCGGCAATATAGCTGCGTAGTTTATAAACTTGTAAATAGATGGCGTTACCATGACGAACTAAGTCATTTATTCAACGCAGTTGTATTGAACGCCATATCCTTTTGATATCGTTGAATTTAGGTTATTAAACTTATCATGCCCTGAGAAGTTCTGGTGTCGACGTTCTAGCGATTAGCTTATTAAATTTCGTTTGTATTTTGTCATGTTACGACTTTATCGTTGCTATTCTAGCAGAGAAAGATTTTTTAATCATTTTAGCGCTTGCAATAATTTTATTTTGTTATTTTGTAGAGATACCGTAAAAACCCACCGTTGCTTAGAAATCACCCACCCGTCGCGGGCGCCATCTACTGGGCGAGAGCACTCTTCAACAAAATGAAACGGCCCATTATGAAATACCAAACGGTAAGAAATCCCGTGAAATAGAAATATAAGTTACTATTGAGCATCATGCTTGCCAACGTCCATACCACGTTGAACACACCGGTTCTCGTCCGATCACCGAAGTTAAGCAACGTCGGGCGCGGTCAGTACTTGGATGGGTGACCGCCTGGGAACACCGCGTGCCGTTGGCCTTTTTGCTTTTTTATCCTCAATAAACCTGCTATGAGAAAGCCTACATAGAAAACTAAGTTTTTCTTCATAATTGTGAACAATTATTACAACTTGCTTTTTATATTTTACACCAGTGTCTGACTATGGCCAGATATGGCCAAGCCTTCTTAAGGAAGGTCTCCGAATAGTTAAATAAATACATATTAATCGTATCTCTGGTTAACAATTAAGGAAATAAATTTTGTTGTTATTTGTGTAGGTTAATAATGGCGTGACGTAATTTTGTTGGTAAATCTAGATTCAATTCGATACAGCAATTGCCAACGTCCATACCACGTTGAACACACCGGTTCTCGTCCGATCACCGAAGTTAAGCAACGTCGGGCGCGGTCAGTACTTGGATGGGTGACCGCCTGGGAACACCGCGTGCCGTTGGCCCTTTTTGCTTTTTATTATACAAATGTCATGCTGCTTTTTGGTGCTTCTATTATAGGTTCCGGAATTAAATGACTGCGCGCAAAAGAAGGAAGCGTTTATTCAGTACAAATCATTTTCAAAAATCATCAAAGACTACGAGGACAACAAATTTAAGGAATGGGTGAAAAGCGCCTCTGATTTCACTGACAATATGATGAAGAAAAACATTCTACATGTCGTATTCAAAAAGGAAGATGGTACGTCATTCATCTTATCCTACTAATGTTATGAATGCGAAAGTTTGTATGTGTGTGTGTTTGTGTGTGTGTGTGTATGTTTGTTACCTCTTCCCGTTAAAATGGTTGGACAGATTTTGATGAAATTTGGAATGGAGATAGCTTATATCCTGAATTAAGACATGGGCTTTTTATCCCGGAAAATTGAAAAGTTCCCCAGGGAATAAAGATAATCAAACTACGCGGACGAAGTTGCGGGCACAGCTACTGAATAATATGTGTAAATGCGAAAGATTGTGTGTGTGAGTGTGAGTTAGTATTTTTGTTACTCATTCACGCTTCAACGGCTGGACGGATTTGAATGAAATTTGGAATAGAGATGCCTATACCGTGTATTCACATAAGCTACTTTTGATCCCGGAAAGTTTCAAAAGCTCCTGAGGGAATAACTATAACTGAATTCCACGAACGAATTTGCGGGTAGAAGCTGGTAATGCAAAAGTAACTCTGTCATAACGGCTAAACCGCTGAGCCGATTTTGTTTAAATTTGGTATGGAGATAGTTTGAGTACTGAGGAAAAACATAGGCTACTTTTTTAAGAAAAGCAATCCTGTAGAATGGTGTAATAAAGGCTGGAAAATTGAATTGTGAGAGTCCATGAACCCGTTGGTGTATTTTTATGTATCTATGCTATTTACGGATACACCGCTGAACTGATTTTGATGGAATTTGGTATGTAGATAGCTTGAGCCCTGGGGAAGGATATATGTTACTTTTTCCAACAACCAACCCCTAAAAGGGTGATAAAACGGGCAAGAATAGTAATTACCGACAAGTTCGTACGAGCCTGACTGATGTGAGCCCATAATAAGTCAGTTTAATGAATATTCGTTGTATTTTAAAGATAAATTACCACGCAGACGAAGTTGCGGGTAAAAGCTATTATATATGTATGTATGTATGTATGTATGTATAAACGAAATACCGCTGATTCGCGTATTAACCGATAACCATAAATATATACTTATGTAACCTTTAAACTTGAAATTTCGCAAGTCTATTATAGGGTAAGTATAGCGCGACCTAAGAATAGTAGTTTATGCAACGGTTGCATAATGATAGGCCTTAAAACACTAGTGCGGTTTTCATGAAACGAGCTTTAGCGAGTTTCATAATAAGATCGCACGTGTGTTTTAAGGCCAAATTATGCAGATTTGCATACATAACTTTATCTACACACATATTATAAATACTTACTCCATGATGTGTTCAGAAACAATATTTTCTGGCAACAAGTTATTTGTTGCAATCGTGGCTGCATATTTCCGATATCCGGCGCATTTTCACATCACACAGTCACTCCGAGAAAACTACTGTTTCATATTTTCATGTGTGTCATTTTGTGTGTTACATATTTTCAACTAAAATGTAAATTAGAAACAACTTTTTACAATTCTACTTTCGTTCAGCAAAAAACCATCATGAAAGCAGTAATGGCGGCAATTCGATCCTCCGTCAAGACCATTTTTTTTTAAATCATAGACAAACGAATGAAGTCTCTATTCTCATGTCACTCGAGATCAAATGTTGTGCAGTTTATGTTAAAAAAACATACTGAATTGACGTTTCGTATCAATAACCGTTTTAATATCTATGGATACTAGAATAGAGACCCACTTTAGTTTTGACAGCTGTTCCAAATTTAATCTCATTTCTATACTAAAATCGATACGGGAATAACATTGCAGCACTGGTTTTTCCTAATTGGTTGTCAAAATGGTGGTCATTTCCTACGGTTTTTGATTACACTATGGAGGTTTAATGATATGGGTATAGATAAAGTATTATTCGAAATTCAACCAAAGTATGTATGGAAATTACAGCGGGCGAACATGTGCCAAGGCTGCTAATTCTCTGCATTTAGACGGTATTCTTTATAATGAATATAAGTCAGATTTACATAACGGGATTTTTTAATAAAATCTCTATTACTGCTTGTTGACATCATTAGTTCATAACTGTGTAGCAAATTTAAAAATGTTTCTTTTTCCAAGCCGACTCAGTTGAGGACAGTGGTGAGTAATTTGTTTGACAAAAGTGAAGGAAAGCCTGCGCTGAAAGGTTTAGAGGACGGTGAAGCAACGGCAAAAATCACCCTTTAAATACAGAAGGGGATAACGATATCCACCCCTTAAATGTTAACTGATTTTGACAAATGGGTCATACACACTTTGGGCTCCACTGGGGATCGAACCCAATACAAGTCGCGCGTAGTAGCGATCGAGGGAATTCGGGCGATGCGTAATTTAAATGCACGACTATAACTGATTTAATAAAAAGGAAGGAAGTTACAAATAGATTACACAAAAGAAGAAACAGTTTCGAAAGCGAAAGCGTAATGAGATGAGAATTTGGATGATGGCGTAAGATTCGAAACAAAGCAAATATCTAAAGTTTATCGTTTAGGTTCAGAACTGTCCCCTCCTGTTCCCGAAAGCTAAGGATCCTGAGGACTGATTTTTTTGCTTGAACTATATCCGCATGTAGGGCATTAGACATAGTTTTAACCTGTGTAACTTTTGGTCACAGGAGGGACAATTTTTGTTCCTTGAAGTGTTACCCAAATTTTTGATAGGTCTATAAATTTTTTTTTTTTAATTGATTAAAGATCAACAAAGTCAAATAATCGCTGATATTAGTTTTGTATTAGAATGCTGAACAACAATGAAACTGAATTTATTGATTATAGTGAAAAAACCAAAACGTATAGACCAGAGTTCAAACTCCTCTTAACCTCTCTAATTCCCCAGACTGATAGAGATAGTTTGAAAACTGGAAAAGGACATAGGCTTGTTCTTTTTAAGAAAATCAAAGTAAAATAATGGTTGGAAAATTGATTTGGCGCGATTTACGGCTAAACCGTTGCACCGATTTTGATGAAATTTTGTGTAGGGTAAGTTTGAGCCCTGGGGAATTACAGACTTCTTTTAAAGACAAACCATCCCTAATAGGGTACCATAGGGGCTGGAAAATTAATTAATGGCAAGTTCGTGCGTGCCCTATGAAGCTATTCGTTATTCGAAGGAAAAAAATATGAATTTATTTATTTATTTATTTATTTATTAAATCGCTTACATGTTGTAAAATGTAGGTGGTAAATATAACATTTTTATGGATCAAACATGCTACCCGCTTAGGGTGTTACGATTTCTATATGTATAGGTAATATCTTATCAAATTTAATGCATGCATACATTCATCACCTATTAATTTTCCTATTTTAATATATTGTACAATTCAAAGACATTCATATATATTAGCTATATTTTAAATTTAAATTTCTAAAATAGTAACAATTTAACACAATACATCGAATTACAAATTTAGTGCTGGTATATTTACAATATATAATATACAATAAAAAATAAAAAATTTAAAAAGTTAGTAACATGGAAATTCGTTATACACGGGTAAAACCTAGTAATTTATTCTTCATAATAAAAGCAAGCAAGCATAATCTCAAGTAAAACCTGTTTTATACATTAAAAAACATACGTTTAGGACCAGCACCATCTGGCGGTCGCGGCATGAAACTGACACCCGCCGGGCAAGCTCACGTGGCCAAGAAAAAGGGTTCCAATACCTCACTGAAGCCCGCTGATATCGTTAATAAAGAGATCGCCGAGAAGAGAAAAAGGGACAAAGCATGTAAGTTTGTAGCGATACTACTATGCGAACGCGGACGATCTGAATATAGAATGAACTCCTGCTAAGGTTTTGTACAGAAGACTACAGTATGGTTACGGGAAGCTCTGAAGAATAGGATTTTAAAGAATCAACAACGCGCATGTAATACTCCTGTTATCGTAGATGACCATATTTAAAAAAAAACGGTCAAGTGCGAGCCTGACTCGCGTGCCGAGGGTTCCGCAATTACGTATGAAAAATAAACAGTACCTTGTAAGTACGGAACCCTAAAAAAGAAAAAAAATAGCTTTTAACAACGGGGTAACCGTTTACAGCCTACCTATGAAATAAGACAAAAAATAACTTTCGCAAGCTCCTATCTCCGTTCAATCGTAGAGTGTGATACGACTTTGCAAAGGTTATTCCGTTTAACTTTTTTTTTATGTGATGTAATTACAAATTCACGGTTTTCGGACTTTTTCCTTTACTTGTGCTGTAAGACACTGCTTTTGCCAAATTTCATGATTCTAGGTCAACGGGAATTACCCTATAGGTTTTGATTCCCTTTGGATTCCCTTGAAAGTATCAAAATATGAGACATAAACGGCCATATCTTTTGATTGCAGTGACTTAGAAGGTTGATTTTTTCATAGATTCAAGAGATTGCAGACTTGAGTATTTGATATTAATTTCAACTTGATACCTTCACGCGTTCCTGAGAAAAAGGTCTTGACAGACAGACAGACAGACAGACAGACAGACGGACAACCGAGTGATCCTATAAGGGTTCCTTTTTTCCTTTTGAGGTACGGAACCCTAAAACCGGAACATAATAATAGAGAAGATGGTCAATTATTATTCACCTCGACATTCCGATCGTATTGCCACGACCGTGGACAGACTGTCCCGTTTTTCATACAAATATGTATTTATATCGCAAGAGCTTGAAACGCACTAATATATTCAGTGCCTTGAGAAAAATATCGTTTGAAATCGATGTTAGTTTTTTTTCATTACCTTGGTTGTTACTACATGGCGTTAACTGTCTCATTATTCCTTACTCTTTGATTAACACATTCAGTGCCGACAAACGCTATGCGTTTACCCGGTTTGTAGCGAAAATGCGCTACAAACGGTGGACCCAACTATCGTGTTCTCGGCACTGAATGTGTTAATGTAACATTTAATAGCAACTTAGTAACAAAAAAGTAACATAATGACTGTGAGAATTAATTCATCGAAAGATCTAGCCTATAAACAAAGTATAAATGTTATTTGGATAAAGCAACAACGGAACTTCTGGTTTTAATTATTAACTTCCGGCTATAACATGTTTTTATGTTGATATTCCAATAATATTAACATAATTACACCATTCTTATGTTCGCTCATTGTGATTTTAGAGTTTATTTCCACTAACTAGATGGCATTGGCTGTCCCATATCCATCAAGTGAAAGTTTAAGAATGCATGTAAGTTTGCAGAAAATTAAAAAAAAACCTTACCTGCTCGAAAGTTGTATATTTAGTTATTATAATTATCCGAAATAGTTGATCCGCTTTAGTTCTAACCACTAGAACAGCCACTAGATGGCATTGTGTGTACTGTTTTTTGCAGAAATTCTCTAAGATGAAAATATAAAAATTGTGTTGTAGTAAATATTGTTAAAGATTCGCTACCCTCTTTTTAGTCAACAAATAGGGAATTAAATATGTAATGGTAAGGCGAACTATAAATCCTGCCACTAGATGGCTCTGGCTGTCCTATTTTTTTACGAAAAAAGTGAGAAGCTAAGTTCTTCACAGTCGTTAAAAAAAATATGTCGGTATTGGATTAGATATTTGTAATTCGTTGGCTTTTTTCTCTCTCAACATATGCCTTACAGATCCACATTAAATGAGATAAACATGATTTCGCTGAGAGGTACTAGATGGCAGCAGATGTCTCATTTATACGATGAAAATGTGCAATAATCCTTGTAATCTTGGCTTCACATCTAACTTCTTTTATGTTATTTATCAAATGCTTATTTAATTACATTTACTGTGCTTCTGATGGTGATGACATCTTTTTTGAATTGTATTAATATTATCTACGCGTGCTACGTTTTCGCTATGTACGAAACTAAGGAATCTCATCTGATTATTTTAATCTTATTTCACTCTCAGCATACTTCTTATGGAAAAGATATCGCCAGAATTTACTAGATGGCAGTAGCAGTCTCATTTAACATGTATTAAATTGCATTACCCGTTTTGTAGCTTTTTAATTCTTGCCTTCGCACGCACTTTAATCAGAGATGCACTGAAAATATGAGTTAATGCTAGGAAAAAGTGCAATCAATTTGAGAGAACAGAAAAAATAATTAGCTTGGTGGATTTTACACCCTTAAGCCGGGTTAAGACAGGGTCAGTGCACAAGTCAGTATCGGCGCTGAACCGACTGATCTCAAATTATTCGTGTGCGAATATACAGTCAGGGCTGACCTCCCACCGCTGTACTGACTTCAAATCAATTTACATTTGGTTTTTCTCGGGTCAGCGCTGACTTGTCTCGAATTCGAAGTCAGTCACTGACCCTGTCTAAATCTGCCTTTAGTCATCGGTCAACTTCCTATGTATGTGATGTATTCATGTCGAATTCACAAAGGTCTTTAAAAGTGTATGTATAGGTTGGCAGCTGGTTGAGGGACGCTTAAATATTTAATCTCAGATCAAATATTTAAGTGGTACTGTGAATAGCCACCCTAATTAATTAAATGCATTTCATAAAGGCTTTTCCACTAAGTATTAGACGAAGAAAGCTATTCAGTATTTAGTATTTATTTATTTGTCACACGACATGTTTTCAAAATAGGTATTATATATAACAGAATGTAGAATATTCCATTTTTTGCCTCATGGGGCATACAAATATTTCAAAATAATAATATATTAAACATAAATATCATACAGAAAAACCACTATGATTAATATACATTAAAGATAACAACAAAAGAAATTTATTCCAAAAAAAATCTCTTCTAATGTTTAAAATATGTTATTCTTAACATATTTATCTAAATAAATCACGCACTTAAGAATTTCGACGGTGCTGAGAGTGGTTTCAGATTGGTGTTATTTTGTATAAGAAAACTCATTTTTTACGCGCGCCTTTGCCACACGCGATCCTCATACGAGCGTAGACTTGCTTATTATATGACATTTCTTTAATGCATCGATTTGAATTGTACGCCTATATATAGTAGGAATTATTTTTCTTGTCCCGATCACATTAGCTACTTATCTGGCAAACAAAGCCATTGACTTTCATTGTGAAGTGTAACCGCGAATCGCTACTTTGAAATAACGTGTTTGTCCTTCTAAGGTCTGTTCGCCGAGATTTGATAAAAAAAGTAATAAAAGTCAGGGCTTCTTAACTCATTACAAAAAGCGGCCCGCTAATTATTTTTATCGATGATAATATAAAATTAAAGGGAAAAATTATATTTTTTTAATAGAATTTTATTATTGAATAGCCTAACTGTATAAACAGATAGCAACATGCGAAAAACATGATATATTATAGAAAGACACAAGGCACGTCATATCCATGCTCAACGCGTTTTAAATATGTGTCATACATAGATAAAAAAAGTCTTTTTCGTTTCTTTTCGGCCAGTGCAGATTTTTGTGACATTTGACTAGCACATATAACACATTAATTTGCAATATGGCGATTGTGTATATGAACAAAACAAATATATTTTTTTCGCCGCCGTCCACCCGGCGCTACACCGCACTTGCCAAGTTCTACGTCCCTCGTACCACGAAACTCAGTGGGCGCGGCGATAAGTGACGCCCGTCATACAGCTTGCGATAGTTAAGCGACAGTTGCTATTTCGAAACGATATCATAATATTTATCAACTCTCGCCGAACAGACTTTACGCTCCCATGTGTACTTTACTGCTGTTTTAAATACAAAATGTTATAAGTATACGCACTATTTTAAAAGGTCAGTAAACCCTCATTTTGGTTTATTACAGTAATGTTAATGCGGATTCCGGGGCAGCATTACGAAAACGTGAAATCTCCGAGCTCCGTGTCGCTACTGGCCAAAGAAGGATTGGTAATAGATATGCATGAAAAAATATATCAATAATCAAAACGTTTATCTAGCAAGGTGGCCACCTGTGGGCTCTTTTGCTCGTCACATAAAAGCGACAAAAGATATGAATTAGCTTTAAGTTTCTTCCACAATACCAGCAGCGGGGTTAAAGGCCGAGGCTGCACTGCGGCCCTAACATGAATGACACAAAGATGAGATACACCGTCTTATCTCTCAGTGCGTCTCTCTCACACTAGTGCCGACGAAAGAGATAGTCATAGAGATAAACGGGTTTAATTCATCTTTGTGTCATTCAGGTTAGTGCCGCTGGTGGTCTCCGCATAAGAAGCGCAGCCACCACCATATATTACAGTACGTTTGTTTCTGTCGCGTCGCTAATCGTCTTCAGTGTAGCATCAGCCTGATGGGAAGTAACTGGGTATAGCCAGATTATGTATTAGCCCCAAATACAAACTTAGAAGGTACCATATAGAAACGATTAAGATGTATGGTTTATAGGCTAGTCAATGAGGAGTTTAACCCTGACACTAATTACTCCGCTCGTGAAATTTTGCAGTATGCTTCAAATTCAAATGGTTTATTCAGCAAGTCGGCCATCTGTGGGTTCTTTTACTCGTCACATAATATAATATAATAAAATGAATCGACCAGCGCTTCAGATAGGACCATAATTACTGAGGAGACGCGCCGCAAGAAACTGCAGAAAGGCAAGGTTGTTACGGGAATATGTTATCTCCATCTTATCTCTGCACTTTTTCTTCGATACTAGTATGAGAGGGACGCACTGAGGGCTAATTTGGCGATAATTTATCCTCGCGTTGACCTTGCTAGGGGCTTGACGTGGGGCAGGAATTCTTAACGGTTTTCCTATCTTGTGCCAGTTGGACGTGACGTGGCGCGACCTGACCGTGCACAAACTGGTCCAGGAGTACGATCTCGAGTTCCAGCCGTACTTCGACTCGAACCTGTTCCTCATCATGCACGAGGCCGAGTTGCTCGAACAGATGGGTATTGAACCTTATGTAAATTATAGAATAATGCTCACATTGAGAAATTATAGTTTGAGGAAACCGCTGGTCGGTTGGGTGTTACGTCTTTTGGCTGGTGATTGATAGGCTTTTTTCAGGGTTTTAAGGTCCGTCAGACCTATAGCCAAATTCACAAAGCCCACTCAACTAATGATCTTTAATTATAGCCTCGTAAGTCCTAGCCTTTTTGACGCTCAGTAGTGATTCCGTCCCAGTTTACTAAAATAAGAACATATTATTGAAGTAGTTTTTAACCTTGAATCAATTACCATAAAGTTAAAATTAGAACCAAATCAAGCAAAATGCCAGGACATAACAGTGTACATTAATTTGTACTAAATAAAGTACAAAAGGACTTACGAGGATAGTGACGTTTATGTATAGGTTGAAAACTAGTTGAGGGACATTTAACCATTTAATCTCTAAATAGTTAATAGATTCAGCCGTTACTTTGCGGATATCCATATTATACTAGAAATATTGATTGATGAATGAACGATTTTCATTCTTCGACCGAGCGTCGGACTATCAACTTCTCCTGAGGATGCCTCGTAGAGAGGCGAAACACGTGTCGAGCGGTATTTTTGGTGATGGTGGTGGTGGTTGTAGTAGCGTTTGTGTTGTTTATTTTATTATATGCGGAGGGAGGGTGGGAATATTGCATGAACAAAAATATAAATATTCAACACAAGCGCCGCTATTTGCACGATTTTACCATACTGTTTTCGCGGAATAGCAAAGTAATTCAATATTTCTAGTTCATTTAATCTCTAATCAAATGCTTGGCGTTTGTGAATTCGGGCAATTATGTCAAGAAACTATTAATTTACCAGTAAATTACTGCAGTTTTTGAAAAATTATTGGTACAAATATCAATTTCAACCAATTATTTTGCTAACGGATCTCCGTTAAATCTGACCTTAGTAGATCAGATTCTACAAGAAAAAAGTAACATATAATAGGAGTGATCCGAAAAAAAAATGATGCTCGCAGGCTTCACATGATTATGATTATATTTTTTATTTGAAGGTTTCAGTCTCCCAAGCAACATACGCGACGTGTCCATGCAAAAAACGCGGCTCTATTACGAACTAGAAGCGCTTACTGAGATCATCCAAATGTACAACGAAACCATATCGTCTCTCAGCAAATCAGAAACGTTCCTGATGAAGCGACATCTGTTGGATATGGAGCGACACGTGTTGCCCGGTCTTACTAGACTCACCTGGACCGCGCTGGGGATAAATGATTACATCATGGATATTACTAAAGGTAACCCAAATTGAATCTTATAGGAAAGGTAATAAGACTCATTTTTTGGTAGGCTGTATAGCATATGAATGTTATGTTTAAATGATTATCTGAATACGTTATACGGCCTAAGAAATGCCAACGTCCATACCACGTTGAACACACCGGTTCTCGTCCGATCACCGAAGTTAAGCAACGTCGGGCGCGGTCAGTACTTGGATGGGTGACCGCCTGGGAACACCGCGTGCCGTTGGCCTTTTTGCTTAAATTTCTCGCACTTAATATTTGTAAAAGTGAAAAATCACTCGCTGCTACTTGCTTGGAATGAGAAAAGATTACAGAAATAAATTATTTTGTTTTATTTAATACTTTCATACTTTCCAATTCAGTCACAGTATTTTTAGCTACGATTAGCTTAATTTAGATATGAAAGCTGCTCTCTCTCCGATCAGTTTCAGCTATATAATTTTTCGTGTATACTTGTTCGACAATTAAGACAAAAGTCAGATTGTGTAAACATAAGTTAATTAAAATAATTCATCATGTTGTTCGCCAACGTCCATACCACGTTGAACACACCGGTTCTCGTCCGATCACCGAAGTTAAGCAACGTCGGGCGCGGTCAGTACTTGGATGGGTGACCGCCTGGGAACACCGCGTGCCGTTGGCCCTTTTTGCTATAATTTCTCACACTTCCTATTTGTTCAGGTGAGAAATCGCTGCAAGCCGTTCGCCAACAACTTAAAATGGTGGAGAAGGAAATTCAGTTTCTTTTGGATCAGATGGAGATGTTTGATCTATTTCCTGTTATGAAGCCTAAGGATTACGTTGATCCACTGACGAAAGAGCCTGATGATACTTGGCTTTATCCTTGCAAGGTATACTTGAATCATCAAATAAATTCATTAATTGACATCCACTTAAAACGCAACTTATAATTCAGCTTTGTGGACGTTAAACACAAGCAACGAATCGCGAAATTTGTATCAGTTCAGTCATTTTCAATTAATCGTAGCCTTAGAATAATAACGAAATAGAAACCAAGTCCAAACGCACAATTTGAAGTAACAAAATCGGAGCCAACTATGGCTCCAAATTCATACAAACGCCGGGACGCTTCCATAGTGTCAAATGTCAAAGCGCACCGGTTTATTGATTCACTTTTGTCAGGGCAAAACTATGTATATAGTATGTAAACTGGATATATGGATTTTGTATGGTTTATAACTCCCTCTGACGGCGGGGCGTATAGAGGAGCTAAATTGGCTATAGCTGCTTTATGCGCCTGCGTATAATAACACCCTTTCCGAGCAAGTGTGATGAAAAAGTATTTACATGCATACCTACATAAATATCGTCACTGCATTGAAAAATGCCTTTACCTGACTCAAAATCGTCCTCCAGCTCACCCTTACTACAAGCATATTAATATACTTTTTACATTAACCTATTTGAGATAAGACCTGTTTCACAAAGTAGTGTTGTCAACCTCTCGATAATACAGCCGTAATTTTTTCCGTAGACATATTTCGTAGAAGTTGAAAACGAGCGTCTAGAACGTGTGGCGATTTTGTCGCGTATCTACGAGCGCATCGGACCGATACTCATGAAGCTGGAGTATTTAATAATTGGTACGAGTACCGGCAAGTCTGAGGTCATGATCGCGTATTATAATTATTGGGAAGAGAAGATTTTCAGGTGTTTAGTGAAGTATGTATTCATGACTATTTGACACGTTACTTTATTGTAATGAGATAGGATATAATTTGCATTGATAGATATCCATCCATTGAAGCCACATCATGAAATTGGTCGCTTATTATCAGTATAAATAAAACTACCCTTACCAATAAACTTAAAATAAATTAATACGCCTATTAGAATTGTATAACGACATTTTTAAATTAACATGACTGATTAACCAACGTTGTAATCCAACTACAACGTAATTATAATATATTTCTAGATTAACTCTTGAGAACCTCGAAATGTTCCAAGAGATGCTCGGCGATAAACAACCAATGTTCCAAGTGGACGCGATATTAGTCCCTCCCGACATTGCTATAAGGCCCACATCGTCAGAAATCTGCAACATCCTGGGATACAATGTCAAACATTTCTTCAACAGGTAGGTTAAATTTAATTGTATATTTTGCTAAAGCATACGCCAACGTCCATACCACGTTGAACACACCGGTTCTCGTCCGATCACCGAAGTTAAGCAACGTCGGGCGCGGTCAGTACTTGGATGGGTGACCGCCTGGGAACACCGCGTGCCGTTGGCCTTTTTGCATTTTATCCTTCAAAAAAACATGCCACAAGAAAAGCCTAAATAGGAAACAACAAGTTTCTTTTTTTGTTTTAAATTTTCATGCTTTTATTTTTTACATCTTTAGCAACCTTCGGCCAGATTTGGCTAGTCCTCTATCAGTAAGATCTCTGAACAGCTAAATGAATCCATAATATATTACTCTTATCGAATTGTTAAACAATTAAGAAATTTTTATGAAAATTAACAATGGGGTGATGTAGTGTTTAGGCAACTCTAGATAATATTCGACTCGATATTCGCCAACGTCCATACCACGTTGAACACACCGGTTCTCGTCCGATCACCGAAGTTAAGCAACGTCGGGCGCGGTCAGTACCTGGATGGGTGACCGCCTGGGAACACCGCGTGCCGTTGGCCTTTTTGCATTTTATCCTTCAAAAAATCATGTCACAAGAAAAGCCTAAATAGGAAACAACAGTTTTTTTGCTTTAAATGTTTATGCTTTTATTTTTTACATCGTTAGCAACCTTCGGCCAGATTTGGCTAGTCCTTCATCAGGAAGATCTCTGAACAGCTGAATGAATACATTTTACTCGTATCTAATTTGTATTATTAAGAAAATCTTATGAAAATTAACAATAGGGTGATGTAATTTTATGGCAACTCTAAATAAAATTCGACTCGGTGTTCGCCAACGTCCATACCACGTTGAACACACCGGTTCTCGTCCGATCACCGAAGTTAAGCAACGTCGGGCGCGGTCAGTACTTGGATGGGTGACCGCCTGGGAACACCGCGTGCCGTTGGCCTTTTTGCTTCTTGTTTATTTTTTGCAGGCTCCCAGCCTTTTCTCGTTGGATGAAGAGAACGTGCCTACCGTGTGCGCCTCAACGCATAGCCGAGGCAACGGGCAATGAGTTTTATGTTTTCTCATTCTTTGAAGACATTTTACGCGTCGTTGCGATTAATGACGTCACGCTCCTCATTCAAGACACGATTTACAGATTAACGCAGGACATCAATTCTTATACGAAAAAGTAAGTGTTTAATAATAAGCAGTAGTTTGATTCCTATGACATTATATTTAAAAAAACTATGAATTGTTAAAGCGATTTGTCATTTTTACACAGAACCTATAAGAATCAGAATCTGCAAGTATAAATGTACTAACTTTTAACAGGTGGCATAAATACCAACATCTCTGGGCCTTCGATAAAAACTTATCGTGCGAGAAATACATACAAAAATACGATCAAATTTTCAAGTACGATGAAAAGTTCTTCTTCTTCGAGGACATAATAGCAGATTTAGAAGCACACGCCAAATTTGTTGATATTGGTGCTATTAGAGTTAATCTCCGCCCTATTATTCAGCAAGTACAAAACCATGCTCAAGAATGGAAAAACTGCTTAGGGAACAGCATTGCAACTAAAACTAGAATGGGTATGCATGATCTAAAGAATCAGATCGAGGTTAGTATAATTAACCTTTTATTGTTATGATGAGATATTTCATACCACGTTGAACACACCGGTTCTCGTCCGATCACCGAAGTTAAGCAACGTCGGGCGCGGTCAGTACTTGGATGGGTGACCGCCTGGGAACACCGCGTGCCGTTGGCCTTTTTGCATTAATTTCCCATAGTTCCTATTTGTTCAAGTGAATTGATGCCTGCTAGCTTTGAAGAAGAAAAGATTACAAGAAATATTTTATTTTCTATTTTTATATTTATATTTTTGGCTACAATTGGCTTAAGCTTAGATATGAAAGCTTTCCAATGAGTTTAATAACAAACTTCATAATAGTTTACTAACAACTAATTTAATAACAGTACTTGTTCGACAATCAAAACAAGTAGTTATCAGTGGAGGTATTTTCTTTTTGTAAATGTATAAATGTAGTTTTATCAGTTGGTACAAAAAAACATTAACATAATTCGCTACATTGTCTGCCAACGTCCATACCACGTTGAACACACCGGTTCTCGTCCGATCACCGAAGTTAAGCAACGTCGGGCGCGGTCAGTACTTGGATGGGTGACCGCCTGGGAACACCGCGTGCCGTTGGCCTTTTTGCTTTAATTTCTCACACTTTCATATTTATTCAGGTGAAACATCGCTCACAGTTATTTTAATAGATTTGAATGAGAACAGATTACCAATTCAGCCACAGTATTTTTGGCTACAATTAGCTTAGATATGAAAGCCAGTTTTTTTTTCACCAGTATCTGGTACCAGCTTACTTTGCTATATTTTAGGGTCTCCGCACGACAATGAATATGAACATCAAGGGCCTGGAAGATTTCAAGTTAGTTATGGCAACTATTGGCCTTGTACAGCAAATGACTATTACAGCTGAAGTTAAGTACAGAGGCATGCAAGACATATTCCATATGCTTAGGCAACATGGACTTGATGTAAGAATTCAATACACATACATACATACATATTATCACGCCCGAAATCCCTAATGGGGTGGGCAGAGCCACAAGACTACTTGTGGCCAATTTCGATCAATTAGTCCTCAGATGGTATGATGAACCGTATGGTGACAGGTGATCAGCCCATCGCCCATACAGATAGTCTACCATGTTGGAGAGGACCCGTCCCTCAGTCGACTTGTACGACATGCCAGGATGATAAGCATCTGCACGCATTCTATGCTATTTCTTCGCTCCCAGTGCAGCAGAGGAGTTTCAATTCAATAAGCTCTTGCATTTATTTAACCGGCTTTAAAAAAGGAGGAGGTTACTTTATTAATAGTTTTATTAACTTATTATTATTTATCTTTCGATCAAGAGTAGTACAAGGCAGGTTTTACGAATGGGTCGTATGTTTATCAAAACTTTTTTTGTTTACCTTTTGACCGAACCAGTCGGCTGCAGCCGTCAGCGGATACAGGGTAAAAAAGTCATTCATTACCTTGACTTAAAGATGAAATTCGTGCTACTTCTCAGACATGCTTAGCGGTCAAAAGGTTAATATATGAACTGATATAAAAAAAATCCTGGGAAGTATCCACCAACGTGCCCAAACATACTAACCGACAGAAAAATTAATATGTAGTTAAATGAAATGTTGTTAAATGCTCTTCATAATGCTGGAACATTTTTTCATCGTAATTTAAACGAGAAGTGCTAAATGTACAAATATGTTGTAGGTATCAGAGGAAGATTTACAATTCGCCAAGGATCTCCAAGCTTCTTGGGGCACCCTGTACCAGACGGCTCTGTTCCGAGGGAACACTCTAGAACAGACCAAGGACAAATTCTCTAAGCTGAATGTCATTGAAATTGCTAACTTCTTGAAGGAGTTGGACGATTTCGTTGAGAAGTTTGACCTTGAAGGACCAGGCACAGTCGGGGACGATATGGATAGAGGGCTTATTCTTATAGAGGTAATGTCAGACTCTTATAGACCCAAGTGGTTCGATTGCTATGATGGTGGTAGTTGCCGGTTCGCACCCTGCCAGTGGCAGATACTCTTATTATAAAGATTCATGTCATCTTGTATGTGTTGGCGTCCAAAATTTTATTTGGCTAAATTCCAATATTTTTGCAATTAATTCCAAGCAATAACAGTAAAAAGAAAATCTTTCTTATTGACATTTTCATAAATACATTCACAGAGTAGACAACAGTACATGTACAGGCTCTTTTGATCGCGATGAAAACCCCTTTTTTATATGCCTACATAATGGGGAAGATGCATAAAAATCAAAATGAGGTTTACTTTCATAATATGTATATCAATATTGTAAAAGTAACAGTAAACAAAAGCATATTACAGAAAAAAGCAAATCATTTTGACTATTCATTTTTATTTTATTACGGGTCAAAATTAGTGAAAAATTTTGGACATCCTTATCAAATTTATACATTACGCCCGAAATCCCTAATGGGTTGGGCAGAGCCACAAGACTATTGTGGCCACGTTCGATTAATTAGTCTTAAGATGGTATGATGAACCGTATGGTGACAGGTGATCAGCCCATCGCCCATACAGATAGTCCACTATGTTGGAGAGGACCCGTCCCTTAGTCGACTTTTACGACATGCCAGGATGATAAGCATCTGCACGCATTCTATCCTATTTCTTCACTCCCAGTGCAGCAGAGGAATGTCGTGTTTTATTTCTACGATGTTGGTCTAAAAACAGTATTTTCGAAAATAATTGCAGATTTCGTTTAAACGCCATACATTTTGTACAGTCAACAAATGCTGTGACGTCATAGTTGTCGTCCATTTTGTATGGAGTGTTTTTGCGAATGGTATGAACAGTGACTTCAAAGTTTTATAACTCATACAATAAACAACATAATAATGTTTTGCGTACACAGATCGGTTTCTATTACGCAGCACTTTCCAATACAACATGAAAAAAAATGCATCTTCCCTATTGTTAAGAACAAACTAACAGCACTAATTGCTGCGTGCAAAGGTCGTTATAACTTGGCAACTGTGCCACGGATTTTAAAATAAGCGCCAACTCTTTGAAGAGGCCCGGCAAGACGGGCCCGCCGATGTACTTGTAGCTTGGCGCCTAAAGTGCGGAGTTCGCCGCGCCTGATACAGCTGATTGCACAGATTGTACAATATCCAATACTTCGTAGAGCGGCCTTATTACCCCGCACAGCCCGTTCGACCCACTGGGGGATAAGATAGCTTATCCTACAAGGATAGCTTATCCTCGTAGATACCTTGCTAGGAGGATAGATACTAAACGGTTCGTAACCAAAGCGATTCGTTTTTTCAATATATCAACCGGGCATTATTAATGTAGCTATAAATCTATTTAACTATAGTATGGCCACAGGCGCTGTACTGCGTCTTAAGGTGCTTATAGACGAGCAAATTTTTTCAGCAATTTATTGCTTACAATTAAACTTTTTGCTCCCAGTAATGATGACATAGGAAATCTTTTTTGGAATAGCCCATATTGCAGCAATAAATTGCCAAAATACTAGCCCAATTTAGCGCCTTTAGGTACCAGTTCAGCAAGACGCGGGGTGCCCGCGGCGCGGGAAAGGGGCGGGGGATATGCCTTTAGATTTCCCTTTAGAGGTACAGCGCCTGTGGCCGAATTATAAGCATATTCTGTTCAACGAGGCGGCTTATGCTAATAGCTTAAATGTCACCATAGGAATATACAAAGTATTTCGACGAGTTTGAGAACCGTAAGAAAGTTCTCCAAGCAGCCGAGCAACTATTTGACAACCCTCTGGCAGACTTCTCCAGCTTCAATCGAGCTAAAACCGACTTTATGGCAATGGATGCTGTGTACAAAATATATAAAGCACAGAAGAACGCCAGGGAACTGTGGGCCAAGACGTTGTGGGCGAATTTGAACCCTGCAGCGTTGGTTGATGGGATTGAACAGTTCTTTAGGGACTACAGGTGAGGTTAATAAGTAGCTATAGCGCTACCAAAAGCACTGTACCACGCCCTACGACGCTGCGTAGGAAAGGGGAAGCTGGGGGAGAGGGGATGTATATTCCGATGCATTTCTCTTCCCCCGGACGTCTGTCGCCACCACAGGCGCGGTACAGCGCTCGTGGCTAAAGGTCTCCATTATGAAGCGTCAGGATTCTAATATTTACCTATTCAGTTTTTCCGAACACCTGATATTTCGATAATGTAATTATCACGATCACGGGAAAACATCCGTGAAAATGGCAGCAACATCGAAATACGGACAAATTACAATAATACTAAAACCACGATGAGAGCACACTGTTTATAACTTATCCTAATCCATACTATCCATGCATATCCATACTAATATTATAAATGCGAAAGTAACTCTGTCTGTCTGTCTGCCTGTCTGTCTGTCGCGCTTTCACGCCAAAACTACGGAACTGATTTAAATGAAATTTGGTACACAGATAGTATAGAGCCTGAGAAAGGACATAGGCTACTTTATAATGCGAAAAAAGGGTTGTAAGGGGTTGAAAAGGGGGGATGAAAAGTTATACGGAAGTATCGTCATTTTTAGAGCTAGAAGCTAGAAACTTATTTTTTAGGCTATTAATTCGATATAAATAAATATTACATTCAAAGTTTGTAAAAGTTTAACCCTCAAGGGTGTAAAATAACAATAGGGAATAGGGCATGAAAGTTTGTATGGAAATATGTAAGGTTTATGTGAATATTTTATAAGTTTGCGACAAGAGACAAATTAGCCTAAATAATTAAAAATGATTCCCAAAGACACTATTCTACGCGGAAGAAGTCGTGGGCACAGCTAGTTTGTTTGTTACGCTTTCACGCGACAACTACTGAACCGGTCATCATGAAACTTTGTACACATATTCTTGGAGGTATAATAAGTAACAGGATACTTTTTATCCCGGAAAATTACAAAGTTCCCGAGGAAATAACTATAAACGAATTCCACGCGAACGAAGTCGCGGGCTAAAGCTAGTAGTGCTATAAATAACTACAATAATTATTCGCACTTCATTATTTAACTGTTATTTCAGTGAACCTTGTAATAATGACCTCGCTTTGAGAGTTGTCATTGCTTGCTAGCGCCATCTAACGATGAGCTTTGACACGACAATTGCAAAGCAAAGAAAAGCTATTCCTGTAAATATAAACACATGGCATGGGTTTTACATTGCAAAAACCTCGTATCTCAAAATATGTTGATGTAAAAGTGAACTGTATGCGCTTGTAGCAAAGTCGAGTTTACCACAGGTTGATACCACGATATTAAGAATTCAAATTAATAAAAATATTCATATTTTCACGAATATTTAGAAAGCTGCCTAAAGTTGTCCGCCTCGCACCTACGGGGTTGATGCTGGATCTGAAGATGAAGCAGTTCAAGAACGTCGTGCCGCTCATGGTGTCGCTCAAGAACGAAGCGATGCGCGAGCGGCATTGGAAGGAGCTGATGGTTAAAACAAGTAAGGGAATAGATGTGTTATTTATTTATCGTATGGCTTTAGTTCTCTGTCTTTATTTAAGAGGCGTATTACAAAGCTGAGCTGGCAACGTCGCATTTTTGCACAATTTGCTCGATTATTTAATTTTGAAAGATCATGTAATTGTGTATTGCATTACATACATATAAATATACTAGGTTGACAATGTTAACTTTTTTATTTTCACTCAATTACCCTTAGATAGAGAAAACCGCGAACAATGTGTCGTTACCAGAGGCGAAGCGTGAGGGTAAGCCGGTGTATCATTTCTCGTTCTAAAAAATATATTATTACTCATTAAATCATCTATTTACTTAAAAAATATGTAATATGTAATTTTTATGTTAAAACAATAAGTAATTAATAATAATAATAATGTTTGAGTTAAGAAATTATGCACCGGCTTACCCTCACGCTTCGCCTCTAGACGTTACCAACTCAGTTTTGTAAGACGCTTCTTAACTAAATTAAAAATCTCAATCTATGAAATCTATCTATCTTCCTTTGACCTATAAAATTCAGTCAAATATGCAAAAGCAAGGGGACGATTTTTGAGTCAAAAGAGTGCGCGAAAGTGATAAAAAATATGTAAAACCACCATTTTGTTGAAACTCGAACGATATAAAATAACTAATTTGTATTTTTTTATAGATCTTTGTTACAAAAATATGGTTTCAAACATTAATATTGAGCGCCACTTTCGAAAGCTTCGAACTAAAAAATCGGACCCCTGGTCGTAACTTCGGAAATCGTGATAAACTTCGTTTCGGAATTAACCTCCCAAATAGGGATGTTTCCTGGGTAAAAAAAAAAAAATCTAATTAGCCTGTCAGTTAGATTATCAAAAAATATTGAACAAGTATTTTTTGCTTTATCAAATCAATCAAAATTGACAAAGGTAACGCGCATCAAAGCACGGGGGCTCGTGACGTCACTTAATGGTAAAAAGTGTTCAAAGTCGTGACGTCACGCGGAACTTCAACACACTATGTCTTCGTAATTTTTTGTTTAATTGACAAAAAAAATGTGTTTAATATTTTTTTTATAATGTAAATGACGGACTAATTAGTATTTTTTCAGGAAACACGCCTATTACGTTGTTAGAAATAATAAACCTTACTAGACTGAATTAGAGCTTATTTTGTTTACGCAGGCCAGGATTTCGATATGTCGCCGGAGCGGTTCACGCTGGAAAACATGTTCGCTATGGAGCTGCACAAATATCAAGAGGTCGCCGAAGGAATTGTGAACCATGCTATCAAAGTAAGTATCTATACTATAATTTTTTTAAGTAGTTAACTTACATGTAAGCAAGCTCACCCACAACCAGCTAATCAAAACATACTATAGATAAAAATCATAAATCATTTACTGCATTATCATGTAGTCACAAAGGTCTTCTAGATATGGTGGTAGAAGTTCAAAACATGAACCCTCATGAAGGGTAATACCTTTGTACTAATTTGTATTCATAAAATTTATCTGTTTTGTAAGTTATTAGGTGTTTTGATGTACAATAAAAAGTTTCCATACATAATAATAATAAATATAAATCAGAGGACAATCTTTACACAAATCGATCTAGACCCAAAGTAAGCTCTAAAGGCTTGTGTTATGAGTACTAGACGACGATAGTAATACTTATATATAGAAATAAATACTTAAATACATAAGAAAGATCCAAGACTCAGGAACAAACATTCGTGCTCATCACACAAATATTTGCCCTGACCGGGGATCGAACCCGGGATGCATGCGTACATACATAATAATATAAATAACTAGCAAACCCGGCGAACTCCGTTTCGCCACCAGATGGCTTCGTTTTATGTAACATTTCGTTTGGTGTAGCTATGTATCAGAGATGGCGCTGTATGTGAAAAAAGATTTTCCTGCTTTTCTGTTGAAATTTTTCCTGAATTTTCTTTGCTATAAACCTCACGGAGCCCGAGACCTTTCCAACGAATGCAAAACCGTGGAAATCGGTTCGTGCGTTCTGGAGTTATAGCGTCAGGAAGGAAAACCCGACTTATTTGTATATAAATAATAAAATCGTAAAGTGTAAAAAGTGACATTGAAGATAACAATGAAAATGATATGCTGGGTTTCAAAATGAGCAACACAACACAACCCCGTCAAAAATACTTATTTTACTAAAGTTTGATCTGACATTTGGTCGGACGGTCGTAAAGGCGGGTCTTCTAGGCCGGTTTTTGCCCAAATATATTGTCAACAGGAATTGGCAATAGAGCGCGGTGTTAAGGAAGTGCAGGAGACTTGGGCGGCCATCGCGTTCAGCGTCGCCCGCCACTGGAACAGAGGGGAGGACAGGGGCTACACCCTCAACCCTTGCGATGACATCATCGTCAAGGTCGACGATGATTCGATGTCGCTGCAGAGCATGGCGGCATCTCAGTGAGTTAACACTTTACCCCGCTACAGAAAGGTATATAAATCGCTGATCGATCGATCGATCGATATAAATGTGTGATAGTTTGTAAGTAAAGTAAAATTAATACTTTTTGATTTAAAATGTGTTCCACGCTATGCGACGTCACAAAAACATGGCGAATGCTAGACGTCTTCGTTTTTTTTTGGGTTGGGTTTTATTTTTTATATAATTTAAACAAAACTAGCCTTTTTGGAAAAGCCATAAAAATTTTGACGCGCAACTATCTTTTGTGGTTTTGGTATAATGATGCAGATATAACGTGTAGAATTCAAGAGAAAGAAGATCTGCATAATATACGATATAAAATTGTCTGATTATGTTTTTAAATACGTGTTAACAAAATGTTATAGTTTCGATAAGTTTAACTAGATGGCACTACATGTCTCTTATATTAATTTTATATATGACGATTCTTTTTAAATATGGCATCGTTAAGAAATAAAATATAATATAATTTTATTACAAATACCTTTGATTTTTCAATAACGTATGGGGTATGATCAAAGCCTCACCTCACCTGGTAGATATATCTCACGGAACTTCTTACTTCGGTCACTAATTTAATTTAATTTAGTTTTAGTTTAGTTTTTTTTTTTTTTAATGATATCTTTAAGTTTAGGTACGGTACTGATGAAAGCCCTACCTGGCATGTGAAATGTGAATCGCTTCAGAGAGCTAAGGTGCAGGCTGCAAAACAGCGCTGTGGGCGTGATGCTCTCAGCACACGCTGAGTCCTGAGCCTTTTGCCACCTAGTTTTAAGCCCTTTTTAGTTATTTCTATTCTATGTTATTTTACTTTAATTTATTTTGTGTTCAAAATTAATGTGGCAATAAATATCTTTTTACTTTTACTTTTACTGTATGTAGCGCCATCTATTTAACATTGTTTATAACTTAGGCATCAAAACAAATAATCGATCAACCACTTAAAACATTGACCCGTTATAGGCCAGGCATAACGCCATTTGGAAAAATAATAATATAATAATGCTTTCTGATAAATTGATATATAATTAGCAATGGTAATGGCGCCACTGTCTTCGCAAAAGTACACGTTTGTAAGCGAAGTTTAGTTCCTTTTTTTTCCGTCTGATCTAAATGCTCAAAACAAACCTAATCTATGCTAGAATGTTCGAAAAATGCAGACTTGGAAACTCAACCTTATTCTGACGTTAAAAGGCTTATTTCTCTCTCAGATTCATCGGACCTTTCTTAACGGTAGTCCAGACTTGGGAGCGACGCTTGTCCCTTATATCGGAGGTTATCGAGGAGTGGATGGCTACCCAGCGCAAGTGGCTGTATTTGGAGGGAATATTCGTCGGCGGCGATATAAGGCAGCAGCTACCTGAGGAGGCCAAGAAGTTCGATGATATTGACAAGATTTTCAGAAAGGTAAAGTTGTAGAGATGGGTATAAAAAAAACCGGCCTAGTGCGAGTCGGACTCGCGCACGAAGGGTTCCGTACCATTATAACCGTTTAAAAACGGCAAAAAAATCACGTTTGTTGTATGGGAGCCCCCTTAAATATTTATTTTATTCTATTTTTTAGTATTTGTTGTTATAGCGGCAACAGAAATACATCATCTGTGAAAATTTCAACTGTCTAACTATCACGGTTCATGAGATACAGCCTGGAGACAGACGGACAGCGGAGCCTTAGTAATAGTGTCCCGTTTTTACCTTTTGGGTACGGAACCCTAAAAAGATATGTTATATCCGTTTCAATCGATCACTCTTCATATCCGAATGTATCTCAGTATCAGTATATCTTTTCAAACTACTCACGACGCGCGCGCTCGCTCACAGCTTTATGAACATTCAGTGCCGAAAACCCGAAAATCTGGATTTCTATGATTTTGTCGCCCCGCCGAACGACTCGCTGGTCGGGTTCGCTATAGCAATTTAGAATAGAGGCAATTTTTCGGCGCCTGGGTTGGGATTCGATTTTTGTGCTGGCACTGAAAGTGTTAAAGGCACCCCCAGCGAACGACCGCCAACAGGAGTCTCCTTGCTCGCAAAACGTTCTCGCTCACGCATTATGCCCTGTCTAAAATAAAACCATTATATTCCTATAGCTACAGCAGTCTTTTCAAGTTTAATAAGGGTTAAAAAACCAACCACTCAGACAGCGACAGTACCCCACGCCTCCCCCCGAAGGGAGAAGTGAACGATCATCGATGGCTGATGACGTGAAGTCATCGCCTCTCTCACGCTCAGGGCACCGCGCCACGTCTCATCAACGTGGGTGGGGTCGGCTCACATTTTGTGATTGCCTAGTGAAGAGCTTACTATAGAAATGATCCTATGAAGTAAAGTCTTGCCGTGGTTGAATTTAGTTTGGAGGGTCATGATTCCAAGAAAAATCTTAATAGCGCGATGTAGAAATTCGCGCCAGCCTGACAGCGGCATCTGTTGGCGAATCGGGTAGGCGCGCGACGCATGCGCGGTTGCGTCTTTTTCTATATTTACTCATGTTATGAAAACCTACGCGGCTTTGATTCTGATAAAGTGATATTGATGAGTAGAAAGAATACTACGTATGAAATCTAGGTAGCTTTACATTACATTAAAATAAATAAAAACCGAAACAAGTATTCCTTACAATGTGTTTTTTTGTTTATTTTAAAATGGCCGTCAGCCCTGTGATCAGCCATGACGACATTCAAATTTAGACCTAATTTCTCACTTTTACAGTCTAAATTAATAGTTTGTTTAATCCACTGATCAGCCTTTGCGCACTTTAGAGAATCACACAACAGGGTTACTGTTAGAACTGGTAGCCAGATATTCTACATTATTGTATGGGTTATTCCGGTCAGATTCCCGGGATCCCCCATGGCTCATGCTCTGAGGGATCAGTTTATTTTAAATTATTTTCTATTATCGTATGTCCGCGACATCGTTCGCATGAATTCGGTTATAGTTATTCTCTCGGGAACTTTAAATTTTTCCGGGATTAAAAGAAGCCTATGTGCTATTTCAGACTATGATCTGTCTCTTTGCCAAATTTCATCCAGATTCGTTTAGCCGTTCTGGCGTGATTGAGTAACAAACACATTCATCCAAACTTTCGCATTTATTATATTAGTAAAATTCTGGCCTGTTGGATCCCCCATGAATGATTCTTGGGGGATCAGTTTTATTATAAACTTGCAACGAGTAATAAAGAGTAAATTTAAATATTTTTATTCCAAGCCGTAGTTACTTAAAAACATATGTTCGGGGATAATATCGGGGTCCGATCGGAATAGCAACGAATATAATCATCATCAGACCGGAATAAAAATATAATAATATTTAACGAGGGATCAGATTAGGGGAGCGGACCCGAATAAACCTATTGTAAATGAAGATGGAAAAATCTTTTATAAGTTATTTGTACCACAGAATAAATAACTACATACTTTTATGTAAAACGCATGTTTGTTATTTGTATAGATTATGATCGACGCAGCAAAGCGGCTAATTGTAGTGGACTGCTGTTGCATACCAGGAAGATTGGAAGAATTAGTTAATCTTGGACTCGGATTGCAAAAGTGAGACTTTGTTTTTCTAAGTATTATCTTGGAACGAGTCAGTGTGATAAAAAAGGTTTAAAGCCTATTATAATGATGCATAGTGTATTTTTTACCCGCATATGACATGCTCGGTTTATTTACTACATCAATAGTACTTTTAATTCTAAGCATAAATGTACCAACAACTTATATTCCGTCACGTTTAGTTAATTTAAAAAACAAATTCAAAGTTTAAAAATAAAGAGTAATCTTTTTTTGTAAGATAGTAATACTAGCCGTGCCCGTGCCTTTATTATCGTGGGATTGGGATGATATTTCATACAAAACAGCAATATGTCATATCACCAAGACCCTATCGAGATATCAGAATAAAATAAACTATCACTGAAATTTTCAATTAAACCCATTCAGCTGTTACGGAGCCTATTCAGAACAAACCTTCAAACAGACGGACAAAAATTCTAAAAACCGTAATATAGGCTAAGCCATCGTGTAAATACCATTTTCTATTAAAGCGAAGGTTAGGGCAGGTCCGCTCCATACAAACCTAGTGCAAAAAAAAAACTGATCGTTTGCACAGGTGTTTTTTTTTCTCCTACTTATTTTCAGTAAAGGCATGGTAATGAATTTTAGAAATTTTATATATTTTTCAATTTTGCACGAACTTTGTATAATGGAAACGGCCTTACTCTACCCTTCAGATATTTATTTCCAGTTATTCGTATAGATAAAAAAAAAATACACTTTAAACCTTGACAAGATTTCTTCAGCCTAATAACTAATGTGTCAGGTGTCAGAAATCCTTGAACGACTACTTGGACTCGAAACGACGGATCTTCCCTCGCTTTTTCTTCATCTCCACCGATGAGTTGCTTTCAATCCTCGGTAGCAGCGAATGCAGCTGTGTGCAGGAGCATATGATTAAGGTTTGTATGAAAAAAGGCTAGTGACAGCTGAATTTGAACCTTTATTATAAGAGCACAAGGTGGAAATTTAAGTCGTTACTCTGATAAAGCCCTTAGTCTTCGCCTTTTCGATGGATGTAAAAAAAACCTGAATAATAGTGACAGAGTGGGGTGCGCCTTTTTTCACATAACTTTTTAAGTCCTATTATCGGAAGTCCGAAAATATTTCTCATACCATTTTACATCATAATGATCATTCTTCATAAAAATATTTAATACTAACGATCGAAACTCATAATCATCTGAATTCATAATATCGCTAATCATACAACTTGTTAATACTAATATTTGTATTTATATATTTTCTTATACTAACGATCGAAACTCCTAATCATTCTGATTCATAACGTCAATATTCATATATTTTTTTATCCTAATATTAATTTCCATATATTTTTTTATCATAAGTGTAAATGAAATTGGATAGGAATTTAGAAGACTTCTGAGCGAGCGAGCGAAGCGAGCGAGCAAAATGAGTCGGAGCAGAAGCGACTCAGATAGGTTAGGTTCAGAAGGTTAAGGCGGGAGCGAAGCGAAGCGAAGCTCCCGCCTTAGCCTTCGATGTTAGGTCTTTTTTTTGCAACAGTTCAGAAAATCTTGCTTATTTGTAAGATTTTATGCTAAATAGGTTCATGCTGTTATATTAATTTGCTTAAATCCATAGGTATGCCATCTTGAAAGTGAAGTTGTAGGTAGGGATAGCCTGCCCTACCTACAATTTCACTTTCGTTTTTGTCGAATTAAATCTTATTTTGAATGGTTACTGTTGTAAAAACCAATATTATGAGTTCAAATATTTTCTTAGCAATGCCATTATGAATAAGAAAATTATGAATAAAAAAAATATGATCACTGTCTGTTATGAAGCAAAATGTTATGAAAAAAATATTATGAGTTCAAACATGTTCTTAGTAATGACATTATTAATAAAAAAATTATGATAACTGTCTGTTATGAGTTCCGATGGTAGGAATAAAAATGTATGAACAAAAAAAGTATGACGAAAAAAATTATGAAGAGTGATTATTATGAATACAAATCGGTAGTAAAACAAAAAATAGGAATAAGAATTTTATGTGAGCCAATATGGACCCGACAGAGTGCTGTGGTAGCTGAGTAGTCGGATGCGCGCATTACTGGGCACAAGACCGTTAATCCGTTAATCGTTAATTAACGAAGTTAACATTTCCAGTGACGGATTAACTTTTAAGTTAACATTATTAATTGTTAACGGACTAGTTAACTTCCGTTAATCGTTTGTTAAGTGCCAAAAGGACACCGCGCGGACCGCTCCGCCACACTCTTTTAATTAAATTTTTTCATGTCCTGCCTAAACTTGCTATGGAAGTTTAGGCATTAGGTACCAACATTTTTTTAATAAGTATTATCACTCGCGTAACGGCATATATATAAAATGCAATTTTTATCACGACTTAACGATTAACGTTAACTTCCGTTAAATTTTATGTTTCACTTTTAGAGTATTAAAAAATGAACATATTGTTAAAAACTATGGGTTGAAAATCCGATATTTTAAAATTCCTGTGACAGTTCAAGGATCAATTATTTTCAGATGTTCGACAATTTAAAAGCACTGGACTTGTACGTGGACCACACCAACCGCCCGGTGGCCGCTAAAATGATTTCCGCTGAGGGAGAGGTGAGAAACAAATATACAGGCGTTACTTTGCCCATTTTTAAACAGGATATTTAATTAGGATCAATTTAATTTCATATGAATCATTTAACTGTCCTTAAGCCGTTGAAAAGACCTAAATCGGCTTTACTTAAACAGTATTTTAACAAAAACTATTTGATTTGGCAAAGTGAAGAAAGTATATGTTAATATTCGTTATATTATTGAAAATTTTGCCGTTTTCTAAAAAACTATTTGATCAAATCGATTCGATAACAAAAATTGTGAAGTTAGGTTTGAAAGCGTCTTTAAACAGTTCAAATAAGTATAATTTATAACAATATTACATCCCGCCCAATCTAAAAAAAATATATATTCGTTTTTGATTTTCTGCATATAAATAACCGCACAGTGCTTCTCGTTCACTCTGGTGCAGGGAAAGCGGTGGGGGGCTGGGAGGGGCTATTCTTACACCACCCAAAAATCCAAAATATATCACCATTGCAGTTAATGGAGTTCCGCAACGTGGTGTACACGGAGGGGCGCGTGGAGGACTGGATGAATTTAGTTCTTCAGGAGATGAGGCGCACCAACAAGTTCATTACCAAGAAGGCCATATTCTACTACGGGAGGAATTGGAAGGTTCCCAGGTAAGGTGCAATGGAAGTGCAGTGGTCGGAGCAGGCTGCCCGATGGCGCTGTGGAAGTGATGAGCAGGAATGTTTGTACCCAAGTCATGGATGTTTAGTACAATATGTATGTACTCGTATCTATCTATATTTGTATCGTTGTCCACTGCCCATAGTACAGAGAATCTTAGTTTGGAATTAAAACAATGTATGGGCCAAGATATTTTTTAATGCTAATCTTTTCTCTCGCTTTCCTGCAATCTGTGCGAGTGATTTCGTGAAAAGGGACGGAAGTGTGTAACAGGAAGCCGGGGAAGCGCGCGCTATTTGATTTCACCAATGAGCGCGCGCGGTCGTTGAGTTGGCCGTCAGATGGTAACAACCCATTTTCCGAGAGGTTGGTACTGTCAGCCAACAGTGTGTGTGTGTGTGTGTGACAAGAAACTATATTTAGATATATTTACCGTTGATGATAAATGTCTGAAAAAAGTGCAGATCACTGATAAAAAATGTATTTTTATATGTAAACTTGTGCAGACACACTTGTTCTATGGGCACCTACCTAAACAATATTTATGATTAATACGGAATATAATATATTTTTTTCAGAATATAATGTTAATGTTGCTTATTACCTAGGTGTCAGATGTTACACATAATATGAGACTAATGTATGGTTCGCTCGTTTTTTTATTATTAATTAAAAAGGAGGAAAAAGGCGCACTCCAAATGCCCTTCAAAGTTCGGGAGTGGGGGCTCATGACGTCACTTCTTGGTAAAAAGTGTACGTAGGCGTGAAGTATATTGAATAGTGTATTGACAAAAAAATGTGTTCAATACATTTTGATAATGTAAATGGACGGACTAATTAGATTTTTTCAGGAAACACGCCTATTGTGTGGTGGTATGTTTATAGGTAGGCCAGTTATGATTATTTTTTGTCATGTGAACCCAGAACCGAGTGGATCCTCGAATATCAAGGCATGGTGTGCCTGGCGGCGAACTGCGTGTGGTGGACGGCGGAGACTGAGGAGACCTTCCTTCGTATCCGTAAGGGCAACAAGCGCGCGATGAAGGAAAACCTGATGCAGCAGAACGAGCAGCTTGACGGGCTCGTCGTCAAAGTGCGACAAGGTTAGTTGCTTTTGTACAGTACAAAAATAAATTTGAAGCACGGGCTGCGAAGCCTGCACAACTTTTGCAATAAAGGCGAAGTCAAACTATCTTTATCTACACCCATATCATAAAACCTCCATAGTGTAATCAAAAACCGTAGGAAATGACCACCATTGTGACAACCAATTAGGTAAACCCAGTGCTGCAATGTTATTAGTATCGATTTTAGTATCGAAATGAAATGAAATTTGGAACAGCTGTCAAAACTCGAGTGGGTCTCTATTCTAGTATCCATAGATGTTAAACAGTTATTGATACGAAACATTAATCCAGTATGTTTTTTTATTATAAACCGAACGACATTTGATCTCGAGTGACGTGAGAATAGAGAATTCATTCATTTGTCTATGATTTAAAAAAAATGGTCCTGACGGAGGATCGAATTGCCGCCATTATTTTGGTTTTTTGCTGAACGAAAGTAGAATTGTTGTTGAATTGAATAGAAAAACTTGTTTGTAATTTACATTTTAGTTGAAAATATGAATAGTCTGGGAGTGACTGTGTGATGTGAAAATGCGCCGGATATCGGAAATATGCAGCCACGATTGCAACAATAACTTGTTGCCAGAAAATATTGTTTCTGAACACATCATGGAGGATTTATAATATGTGTGTAGATAAAGTTATGTATGCAACTCTGCATAATTTAGCCTTAAAACACACGTGCGATCTTATTATGAAACTCGCTAAAGCTCGTTTCATGAAAACCGCACTAGTGTTTTAAGGCCTATCATTATGTAACCGTTGCATAAACTACTATTATTCAATTTAGGCTTTTACAAGCTCCTATGAAGGTCAAGGAATGAATCTACCACGAAGAGCCGGTAAGAAACTCGGTAAGGTATCATTTTTTCAAATCAGTACACATATAAGTCAACAATGATGTCCACAGTTTTATACAAATCTAAGTATATACCACAGTAGGTACGCCAATCGAGACCCAGGGATCGCCGGTGCAGGTCAGGATTTAAGCCAAACGTCCCTGTCCGTGACGTAGTCTTTCACTGAGTAATATGCCCTAGACATAAGAATTCGCTTTACAGTAGATTTGGACATTGTGTCTGTTTGAACAATGAGGGCTAACAGACATGAGATTTGCCATCAGGGCGCGGCGGCGGCAGCGCTAGTGGACCTCGGGTCCGTTTCAGGTTATCGTCAGAGAAAAAATGTCTATGGTCAGCTATGATTGGTTGGATATAAAACACCAGTGGCGTATACTAGCGCTGCGCTGATGGCATAACTCATATCTGGTCTGGTAGCCCTCATTACAGAACCGGCGGCCGTGACTTACTATGTTTGTCTCCTCCTATTTGAAAATCATTAATTTCTACCCTGCGTTGGAGGAGCAAAGTTACATTTCGCTGCCTGATGTTTTTCTTAACCATACTTTTTAAAAATATTGACTAATGATTTTATTGAAATACGTTGTAAAGTTGTATAATAAATATATTCATGTGCTGTAATTGAATATATCAGTATATACTTACCGTGGCCTTTCGTCTGCATCCGGAAGGGGACACGAAGTGTAACTTTGTTTCTACAGTGTCTTTGAGAAATATTATGAAATACAAATTTATTTTTGCGATAAAATGAATATTGCGCACGCGTAAATGTTTCAACCGTGATCGTTCATCATGACTACGGAACTTTCCAGTGTGAATGGTCTGACACGCACTTGGCCGGTCTTTTTAGGGTTCCGTACCTCAAAAGGAAAAAACGAAACCCTATCACTCGTGTGTATGTCTGTCTGTCTGCCCGTCTGTCACAGCCAATTTGCTCCGAAACTATTGGACCGATTGAGTTGAAATTTGGTATACATATATAAGTCGGTGACCGCAACACGGACGCGTGACGTAAATATATTATATTTAAACGTGGGGGCGACTTTTTGGGGGGGGGGGGGGCAAATTAGAAAATTAAAAAAAAACTTATGCAACCTATATTGTGTGACATATAAAATGAAAGGGCTTTTTGTGAGGACGTAAATATATTTTCTTTGAAATTTCAAATAAAATAGTTTGGAAGTTATTTAGGAAAATAGGTGAAAATTTACCATTCCCCCCCTTATTTCCGAATCTACTGGGCCTAAAATTTTGAAAAAAATACAGAAAATAGACCTATAAGAAGTCTATGGTATTTAAAGTAGCCTAGTAAATTTCAGATAATCATGTACGGAACGGAACCCTCTCCACGCGAGTTTAACTCTCACTTGTTCGGTTTTTTCGTTCCTGTTGAAATTCAAACATGACAGTACCCGACCCACAGATTTATCCCCCAACGACCGTCTCAAGTTCCGCACGATCACAACAATCGACGTGCACGCGCGCGACATCATCGAGAGCTTCGTGCGCGACAACGTGACGGAGGCGGCCGAGTTCGAGTGGGAGAGCCAGCTCCGCTTCTACTGGCTCAAGCGTGACGACAACCTGTGGATCCGGCAGTGCACCGGTTAGTCGTAGAGAGCTAGAAGAAAGAGTGTATGTTCCAAAAATATAAATAAAGAATATCAACAAGCGTACGTTTGCTGGTGGAAGAGCCAAACAGTAATCCTTAGGTACTAGATGATCACTGTTCGTATGGGCCGGCTCGACCGGGGTAGTACCACACTCTAACAGAATGTCGGCGTAAAGTAATATTGCGTTTCGTACGGTGAGTAACGAGATCCGGAGGCCTATTCCCTCATCCCCATCCCATCCCTATTCCCAATCCTCCCTAGACTGGCAATGCATTGGCAGCACCTCTGGTGTTGCAGATGTCCATAGGCGGAGGTGACCACTTTCCATCAGGTGGGCCGTCTGCCTGTTTGTCAGCCTACTCCTTTCCTTTCTCAAAGGGTCGGCAACGCATCCGTGATTCCCCTGGTGTCGCGGGTGTCCATGGGCGGCGGTGATTGCTTACCATCAGGTAACCCGCTTGCTCGTTTGTCACCCTCTTAACATAAAAATAATAATAATAATAATAAAGATATCGTGAGATCATCTTTGTGTGTAACAACGGCAGTGGCGCGGCGCGGGGGGCGGGAGTGGCGGTGCCTAGACTCGGTTCGCCACGTGCTAATCGATGCTTTTGAATCGATGCGCGACTTATGCTTCCCTTCACTAAATTACACTCGTTATATCAAAGTAACTACGCATAAATGTTATACGCTCAGTTTCCATGCAAATCGAAGAACTCTCCTTCTATCTCGATATAGTTCTGTGGCAGAGAACTTCGTGCGAGACGACGTGACAGCGGCCGGGCTTGTGAATCTAACGTACGCAGCGGCTGATCAGTGATGTCTTTATCTTTACAGTCTAACACCCGTCCCCAATAATCAATCCGTGAACTGATTTGCTTATTGCTTGGGTTGCTTTGACCGCGTCTGCACTCAAACCCTGAAGATCGACTCCATACGAGTCCGAAACATGTCGGGCCATTCCTGACAATACATCTTGCGTACAGCCGTATTTCTTTAAAGTGTTCGTCCTGACTCACGAACATGTTATGAATACGGCAAATGTAAAATTTTAACCTGTAGTCAATACATGTAAAACAGTACCGTGACTCACTTATAGACAACGCGCAGCCTAAAAGGGTGGTCCTAGAGGTTTGAAATTAGGAGGAGACATTCCTCGAGTACCCTAGAGGTGCACTAAGGAGGGAGTTTTTGAAATCCCATCCAGTGAAAAGGGGTGATAAAGTTTGTATGGAAAATACCGCGGGCGAAGCTGTGGCGGGTCCACTAGTAACCAAATTTTTTTTTATCCGCTGATCAGCCACTTCGTACTTAAGAGAATCACACGACAATTTTAGTGGGAGAGCCAGCTGCGCGTGCGCTTCTAATGGTTTAACACTGATACCGAACTCAAGTAGGCCTTTACAGCCATGAGCGCTGAATTCTACGAGATGTAGAACGCCAATTTCGTTGTTGCAATTACAATTCGACCGATGTGCATTTCGCGTCAGGCCTTTTCGAGCTGTGTTACAGTCAGCACCAGACCTCTAATTTATTTATAACAAAAAATATTGACTGAATTTTGACACATACGAGTAGATGCATAAATAACTGTGGCACTCGTGGCGCTCTGTACAGTGTCATCATGATTCCGCCAATAATGACTGAATTCCCTGGCAGGATTGTTCGAGTACGGTTACGAGTATATGGGGCTGAACGGGCGGCTGGTGGTGACGCCGCTCACGGACCGCATCTACCTCACCATCACGCAGGCGCTCACCATGCAGCTCGGGGGCGCCCCGGCAGGTTAGTAACACGCTCCTTCTCCTGAGGGGTTCGAGTACTGGCACGAGTATGCAGAAGGTACAGCAATTTGGTTCTTAACTGCTTTTCAACCAATATTTCAGGCTACTTGTTAACTCGATTGGTAAGTGAATCAAATATTTTCGTAATTAAATTTCCTAATTTTCAAGGAAAACACGCAAAAAATATACTGCGTTTTGAAATTTCCCGCCAAAACGCTATCCTTGTCGTAATAACGCGGTTGTCATAAGTGTAAAGAAGCGGGGGCCAATAATGTACGACCAGGGAATGCACGACCCGATAAATCGGCACGAGCGCGAGTCGGAACGCACCCGATTTCTGTGATGTTATGCATTGTGATTAGTGTTTTAAGTCACGTGATTTAGAAGTAGTCCAGACCTCCTAAACCTCCCCCCCTCCCCCACATAATATACACCTATAGTATGCGTCCGTACTACTCATTTATTTGTCTTAGGCCCAGCCGGTACGGGCAAGACAGAGACAACGAAAGACTTAGCGAAAGCCCTGGGTTTGCTCTGCGTCGTGACGAATTGCGGAGAAGGCATGGACTTCCGCGCGGTCGGACAAATCCTCGCCGGGCTTTGCCAGTGCGGTGCTTGGGGGTGCTTCGACGAGTTTAACAGGTACTTTTACCCTTTCTAGGCCTTGGTAGGATGAGAACGTTAAAAGGGCCACGAGTGCCAAAGTCATCTATTACACATGACAAAATATTAAAATATAATTATATTTTCGAACTATTTCACAAATTTTGTGTTTGTGCTGTTGACCCTTGAAGAGTTCCTTTATCTGGAGTTAATCGTGGATGTCGATTCAGGTCATGCTTACCAAAAAAATGCATTGTCACCGGAACTGAACCAACATCCAACATTTCAGCTCAATTTGAAACTGGGAAGTGGGTCTTTAACTTAGGACAGGTGAAAGTAAATATAATCCCCGACACATAAGTCGAACTAAAATGGCGGCCGCCCGCGCAGATACAAGTATGGAAAAAAGAATCGAACCTCATACCTCCCCTCGATTGAGACGGCACGTGCCGCAAATTATGAAAGCTTGTAAAATATGACAATTCCTCTTAACAGGATCGACATATCGGTGCTTTCCGTGATATCAACTCAACTGCAATGCATCAGGAGCGCGCTTCTTATGAAACTGAAGCGTTTCACGGTTTGTCTTTTCAATATAATATTATTATGAATTATGATACAGAAAGGACAATCAAATACACACGATAAATACTAAATACATCCGTGTTCACTTATCCGTGATTATATTTTGTCAGGGACCACTCATATGATATGAGTAAATAAAGCGCTGACTTTAAGAAGCATATTAAGGTGCTGACAACACCTAAACCGGCCTTACTTAATCAGTTCTTTAACAAAACTTATTTGATTTGGCAAAGCGCAAATAATTTATGTTCATATTCTTCATATTATTGAAAACTTAACTAATTCCAAAACCCGATTTGATGAAATCGATACGATAAAAAAAAAACGTGAAGTTACGTCTGAAATCCTCTTTAAACAGTTCTATGTCTTAATTTTTTTAACTTATGGGTCTATAATTAATAGCTATATTACATCACGCCCGTACTCAAAAAATTACTTATTTATATTTTACGTGCAGTGTGTGTACTCATATACTCGTAATTCATTCGTTCTTGATTTTCCCCATACAAATACCCGCGCAGTGCTTCTCGTTCACTCCGGTGCAAACAGACAGAGACCGATCGCTTAAGGTCATTGGCTGTTGCGTCTTAAGTAAGTGGAAAAAATGTCTAAATATAACTAACCACAGACAAACTTCCACAGTTCGAAGGGCAAGAAATATCGATGGACAGCAAAGTCGGTATCTTCATCACGATGAACCCGGGGTACGCGGGCCGCACCGAACTGCCCGAGTCGGTGAAGGCGCTGTTCCGACCGGTGGTATGCATTCTGCCCGACCTGGAGATGATCTGTCTGATCTCGTTGTTTTCTGACGGGTTTCTTACTGCCAAGGTAATCACCAAACCTTCTCATCATATCATCATTATCATTACAGCCGAAAGACGACCACTGTTGGACATAGGCCTCCCCAATGGTCGCCACAAAGAACGATCCTGTGCTGCTCGTCCAGCGGAGTCCTCCGTATAATATGGCACCCACTATCAACATAATGCAGTTTCTTATTGTTCTCCTATATTATACTCGTACTTCGTTTTTAGGGTGTCTAGAAGAATTTGGCTTTCTACACTAAACAAAGGCTGACTATTACGAACGTAGTCGATTTTTTACATGAAATATATTTAAATGATAATGATAGATTTGGCAGTTAGGCGTTTTGGAGATGCCGAAACACCTTTTAATTTTTTTCTTGTCTGTCTGTCTGTCGGTTAATTTGTACTTCAATCACGCTAAAACTACAAGACAGATTTTCATGAAATTTGATGTGGTTATAGTTTATGATCTGGAGTTACATATAGGATAATTTTTATTTCGAAATTCGTCCCCTAAAATGGATATATAGGGGATGAAAGTTTGTATGGAGATACGTCATTTTTGAAGTTAGAACCATGAAAATTGGTATAATAATAGCTGGTTACAAAGACGAATTACAATATAAGGATTTTGAAAAAATCAGCCTACCTTAAAGGTACCAAATAGGGGATGAGTAACATATTTTTTTAAGATAGAAACATGAGATTCGGTTTAATGACGGCTGGCTACGAATAAAGAAATGCAATTTAACGATTTTCGAAAATCCAGCCTTAAAGGTATAAAATAGGGGTTGAAAATGTTTATGGGAGCACTGTAATCATTAATAATTTCATTAGGTCCTGGCAAAAAAAATGACGGTGCTGTACAAGGTTGCCCAGCAGCAGCTCTCGAAGCAATCTCACTACGATTGGGGCCTGCGCGCTTTGACATCGGTGCTGCGTATGGCGGGCAAGCTGCGCCGCGACTCCGAGGGCCTCAGCGAGATAGTCGTTCTCATGCGCGCTCTCAGGTACAGTGCGACAAACACCGCGGGAAATTGATAGTAGAGGAGACGTGGAAGATCGACCTTCACCCATCAGACAACTTGATGAGACATAGTTTTTATCAAATATAATTTATTAACAAACATGCCTATTATAACTTGCCTATCGAAAAGTTTACATACCTATTTTTAATTGAATTAATTTTAATTTTAAAATTAGCTATGAAAACTTTTCGATAGACAAGTTATCATAGGCATGTTTGTTAATAAATTATATTTGATAAAAAATATGTCTCATCAAGTTATCTGATGGGTGAAGTTCGATCTTTCACGTCTCTTAGACTATGATATTTCACAACACTGCTCGGAAATGCTCCCAATAGGGCCACAAAATGCTAATTTCTGGACAGCTTAATACACGCCAAGAAAGTGTACTTTGTTGGCCGATCTCCAGTCCAGTAAAGTAATCGACAAATAACTGCTTGTTGAGTGCGGCCCTAGCAATGTAGACACAAGGATAACTTAACCTTCTTATCTCTACGTGCTCTCTCACACTAGTGCCGACGAAAGAGATAGTCAGAGATAAACAGGTTTAATTTATCCCCGTGTCTGGCATGCTAGGGCCGTAGGGCGGGCGGCTCGAACGAACGCCGCGGCACCGTCGCTTACTTGTATTGCACTAGTTCCCAGCCTCGACAAAAATATACTATTAGCAGTTCTTCCATATTCATTGCAAAGGACTTTTTCGCAAGATGCGTTCATGAATAGATAAGGATGGCATACAAAACTGACACGGCAACACTAATCAACAGTAATCAACTTGAAATATGACCCAATTTTCATCGACCGCGCGTGTCTGATTTCAGACTAGTTCTTGAAAACCTCGTAGTTTAAAAATATTCTAAGGCGAGGGATAATAAAAATTAATAAAAGTGTAAATAAATGTATATACTTGTAAATAACCAGGTATTTTCTACAATCAACTGTTTAATTTCGTAGTTATTTATTTATTTATTTATTTATTTATTTATTTATTTATTTATATAATAATTAGAACGGTAAACCAATTACACTAATTATAAATTTCAACAAGACTCAACCTAACAGCGAAATCCTAATTCATAATTATCTGTTATAATTATTTATATACAAGAAAATGGAAAAAAATGGTCATTCGAGATTTGATATACAGGCTCAGCCTAGTTTGGGATCCACTGGACAATGCCTGTATATAATGTAATCTTGTACTTTGTTTCTCAATAAATCATTACTTACTTACTCATTACTTACTTACTTGATCAAGACTAACAAAATTCACATAAATGGAACGACCTTAATTGTTATATAATTAGATAGATCATTTTATGCTGAATCCAGTGATATAAGACTATAATATTACATTTACAATGTTTTTTTGAATAATAGTAATTTTTCTAACATGCGTCGAATTCGCGATGACCACCCATGGGGCCCCTGCCACTTGAGTGAAATTCTAGCAAAATGGTCGCGCCACTTGATAGTTAGCGACAGTCGCCGGCTAGCCGGCGATTGCCACTCGAAGGGCTACAGTACTTTTATAATACTTTTTTTTTTTCCTTGCAGGGACATGAACCACCCTAAATTCGTATTTGAAGATGTGCCCCTATTTCTGGGTCTCATTAAGGACCTGTTCCCCGGTCTGGAGTGCCCACGCGTGGGATACCCAGAATTCACTGTTGCGGTCATCGAGGTATTGGAGAAGGACGGATACATGATATTGCCGCATCAGGTAAATAATGTCTTGCTTTTGTAATGGTACAAGTACTTCTAGTACGCACTGAACTTGTTTTGCTAATGATTTTGGACTTACGCTTGCTTCGTTTTTAGGGTTCCGTACCCAAAGGGGTCAACGGGACCCTATTACCAAGCCTGCAAAGTCCGCCTGTCTGTCGGTCTGTCAGAGGCCTCTAGTTCAGCAACGACAAGAGGTTGCAATTTTCACAAAATATGTGCTGTTATGGCATGAATACTAGAAAATAATAAAGACTCGCTTAGATATTTCTGATTCTTAAAAAATATAAAGTATAGTGTTGACCGTCAGCCACGCTATTTCAAAGGCTAGCATGAAATTTTATGTGGCACTGGTCCTGGGCCCCAATTCTCATTGCATTCGAGATAATGTCGATGTGCATACAGTCGTTTGACACAACTGTATGAATCTGACGTTTAAACTCGATTGTGAGATTATCTCGAATGCACCGAGAATTAGGGGGCCTGGAGTGTTCGGGTGACCAGGTTTTATTAATCTTGTAATTCACAAGTTCAAAACGATGAATTATAATAAGTGTAGATAAAAGCAAAAAGGCCAACGGCACGCGGTGTTCCCAGGCGGTCACCCATCCAAGTACTGACCGCGCCCGACGTTGCTTAACTTCGGTGATCGGACGAGAACCGGTGTGTTCAACGTGGTATGGACGTTGGCGAATAATATGCTGAATTATTGTTATGCATGATACGTTTACAAACTGACGTAACTATATTGATAAATTTCCAAAAAAAACTATAGCTCCACTGATATGTTATTAGTCTTGATGGCCTAACTAGGATTACAAACCGCGATTAGAATAGGATTGAGCGCTTATGCCATTATTGAATTAATACATGATATGACATTTTCAATGGTAGAGTGTGCAGATATTATGAAAATACTTATTTCAGTACAATGAAATTCTAAAGCTTGGAAAAAAAACATGCAACATTACTAAAATTAAATACAAATGCTGTAATTAATTTTAGAAATACCATCAAAAATCAGTAATCCAATTATTTTCTGTAATGGGCGAAATTATGCTGAGTTGCATACATAACTTTATCTACACACATATTATAAACGGCGACACGGCGACGATGGGGCCCCTCCAGCTGTGGTGACGGCGGCGCGCCGGCCTGTAGCTCATATCTGTATCGTTATGACCATTACGATACTAAAATCGAAACTGTAATAATTACAGTACAGGTTGTCATAATGGTGGTCATTTCCTACGGTTTTTGATTACATTATGGAGGTTTTATGATATGGGTGTATATAAATGTATTTTTGATAGGTACAGCGATTAGATAACGTGAAAATTAAGTGAAAAATAACGACAGATTTGTCAAATGTGGTATTCATATGTTTTTTATAAAACAATTGAAACAACATCTACCAATAGAGTTGAAATTATTATATCATAAAGAGATATATGGTTACCTATATTTATTAATTATAAGTACTGTTTTGCTAACGGTGCTAACGGTACTTTCGAATTGTATTCTAATTGCGGTCGAGTAATAGTTTATATCCGAAAAATATGCATTAACTAAACTAATCGAATCGGAGAGTTTTTATATCTAAGCTTACCCAATTCCACCTAAAAATATTGTGACTGGATTAGATAATATGAAAAAAAAGGTTAAAACATTTCTTCAACTTGGTTTTGTAAGCGATTTTTCACCTGAACAAATATGAAGTGAGAAATTAAAGCAAAAAGGCCAACGGCACGCGGTGTTCCCAGGCGGTCACCCATCCAAGTACTGACCGCGCCCGACGTTGCTTAACTTCGGTGATCGGACGAGAACCGGTGTGTTCAACGTGGTATGGACGTTGGCGTGCATATAGTCGAATTTTATCAACGTTTCCAAATGATTAGGTCAGGTCATATAATTATTGGTATTTATAGATTGACAAAGTGGTCCAAATGTACGAGACGATGATGACGCGCCACTGCACGATGCTGGTCGGACCCACGGGCGGTGGGAAGAGCGTAATTTTAATGTCCTTGGTCAAAGCGCAGATCGTCCTCGGCCTGGCCACTAAGCTCCAAGTGGTTAACCCTAAGGTAAGGTTGTGTCGGGATCACATAAGGTCCATATTAGCGTACGTGACTATGGGGTTACACTCGCCAAATTTCATATTTTTGCATTTTTTGTAATGTAAGTAAGTTTAGTGACCGTCTGCTTATAGTAAAAAAAAAGTGTGTGTGTGTCAGCTCCGACGCACGACAGGAGTTTACTCCTTACGACCGATTATAAAATAAACCAGTACCCATCATACCATACTGTCATTTTTCATGTTATTTAATGAATATAAACATGTCACTCATTGAATACAATAATTAATTGACACTTCGGGTCCCGTCGTCTTCCGATTGCGATCCGAGTTTTACCGATGGAAACATATTATTCACTATATCTGTATGTAACGCGAAGCGACCGACCCATCTTCTGCTAACATCGTGTGATTCCGTACCGTGTGACAGTGTGACATCGTTGTTTAATTTTACTCCCCATAATTTTTCATTCCCCGGGCATATTTTTTCATTCATTTATATGATAATCGATTCTTAAGGAGTAAACTCCAATAAATAAATGATAAATAAAAATAAAAAAGCCTATATTTCTTACAGAATCCAGGTTTACAAAGTAGTTGTGTTAGTAACATAAAACATAAAATAGTGATTATTTTGATTTAGTGTTAGTATATATATATTTTTTATTTTTTTAATAATAAAAAAGATTATTATTTTTGCTAGTTATTCTGCAAGAACCCCTCTACCGGTAAAGGCCTCCTCCAAAGTGAGCAAGTCTTCTCTGGCTATTGCTGAAGTCATCCAATTTAGACCCGCTGTACATTTTATTTCGTCCTCCCATCTATTTCGGGGTCTTCCTTTCCTTCTTTTTCCTATTGGTCCTTTCCACGCTGTCACACTTTTTGTCCATCGCTGGTCTTGGGGGCGAGCTACGTGCCCAGCCCACTTCCATTTTAGTGCAAGAGCTTGTGTCAGACCGTCTATTGCTTTTGTGATATTTCGTATTTTTGTATGTCGTATTTTTTGTATTTTTTTAATATTTAGCATACTGCGTTCTATTCCGCGTTGGCACGTCGTGATTTTATTTTTTACATTTTTATTGAACTTCCAAGTCTGGCAGGCGTAGGTCAAGCATGGGACCAGGCAGGAGCTCATAACCTTGGTCTTCAGGTTAATAGGCATGTTGCTCTTAAATATTTCCTTTAAGCTCCAGTATTTGTTCCATGTTAAACGTGCCCTGCGTTCTAATAAATAAATAGTTTATTAAATATCAGTTTTACCTAATTGTTGAAAAAATCTTGCTTGCTTGAGTTATCTAATAGAACATATTAGTGAACTCTCCCTTAATACAACATTAAGGAATAGATTTACCAGTTTTTGTTTTTAATTTCACCTGTCCCGGTGTCTGTCTACAGTCCGATTGAGCTGATATTTTGCATGTTGGTTCAGTTCCGATGTCAATGCATTTTTATGGTAAGCATGACCTGAATCGACATCCACGATTAGCTCCAGACAAAGGAACTGTTCAACGTCCAACAGCACAGACGAAATTTTGTGTATACTTTTTATTTGCGATATTATTAATTTACTAACTTCTAAAACGTAATCTAAGTTGACATGGAATTAATATGGTTTATAAATAAGCTAAAAAAATTCCTTGTAAAGAATGTGTTTACACGGTGCAAGAATACCTAGACAATCAATTACTGATGCTTAGATGTAGAAAATTATGTACTTAGACTCTGCGGTTTAATTATAAGGACCTATTATTAGTGTATATGGAAACAGGATGCCTTTGTCATGAATTTAATATTACACTCTCACCTTTTATGATAATCCTACCATTGTAATATTTAGGTTAATATGTATAAGTTTTGTATACATATTAGTTGTATTGCTATACCCTAAAAGGGTCCATGTTAAGTACCTTATTCTCCATTTAAGACCATTATAAACACCATGGGTGCAATAAATAAATATATAAATAAATAACCTAAAGGATTAGTTGATAACAGTTTTATTGATCGACAGGCCTGCTCCGTGGTCGAACTTTACGGGATCTTGGATCCAGTTACAAGAGATTGGACTGATGGTTTATATTCTAAGATCTTCCGTGAGATGAACAGGTGAGATTTTTTTACGCTATTATCCTTTTATATATCGGTCAGGGCGTACAGGATAAAAGAGCCCTTCGTAAGTAAGACCTCCCCTGCTGCACTGGGAGTGAAGAAATAGCATAGAATGCGTGCAGATGCTTATCATCCTGGCATGTCGTAAAAGTCGACTAAGGGACGGGTCCTCTCCAATATGGTGGACTATCTGTATGGGCGATGGGCTGATCACCTGTCACCATACGGTTCATCATACCATCTTAGGACTAATTAATCGAACGTGGCCACAAGTAGTCTTGTGACTCTGCCCACCGCCGTGATGCTATGTATGTATGTGTAAGTAAGTCGGTTATTCACATTGTAGCGCCATATCTTTCCGTCGTGTTTAATTCTTGTGTCAATGCGGGTGTGTTCCCAGACCTGATGAAACACAGTAAAGTAATTCCTTTGTTCAAAGCTGGAAGTAAATCCGACCCTGGTAATTTTAGACCTATTTCTATTCTTCCAGTGTTAAGTAAAGTATTTGGAAAAATTGTTCTTAACCAAATGCTTCAATATTTTAATATTAATAATTTGCTTCACGATCAGCAATTTGGTTTTACAAAGGGTCGTTCGACAACAGATGCTGCCTCAGTGCTTATTAGGCATATCTATGAAGCATGGGAACATTCGCAAGATGCGATTGGTATTTTCTGCGACCTCTCAAAAGCATTCGATTGTGTTGAGCATGAGACACTTTTATATAAGCTCAAGCACTATGGATTATCAGTTAAAGCACTAAACCTTGTAAAATCTTATCTTAGCCAGAGGATTCAGAAAGTAGTAGTTAACAAAGTGCAGTCTTCTGGTTTACCTGTGAAGCTCGGAGTGCCCCAAGGATCTATTTTGGGCCCTTTCCTTTTCCTTGTTTATATAAACGATCTACCTAGCCTTATAAATAACAAGTGTGACATAGTTTTATTTGCTGATGATACTTCGGTGATTTTTAAAGTAAATCGACAGCAGGAAGACTATAGTCATATCAACGACACCTTGAAGGAAGTGCTTAAATGGTTTACAGCTAACAATTTGCTTCTTAATGCGAAGAAAACTAAATGTGTTAAATTTTCTTTACCTAATGTTACACAGGTAGACGCAGCCCTTACTTTAAATGGAGAAAACCTATCTCTTGTAGATCAGACAGTTTTTCTTGGGCTAACTCTTGACCGCAATTTACAATGGGGTCCACACATATCCGTTCTTGCAGACAAACTGAGCTCTACTGCATATGCTGTAAGAAGAATTCGTCAATTTACCAATGTGGAAACAGCGCAACTTGTTTATTTTAGTTATTTTCATAGTATTATGTCTTATGGCATCCTGGTCTGGGGTAAGGCGGCTGACATCGAAACGGTCTTTATTCTACAGAAGAGAGCAGTCCGGTCCATTTACAACCTGGGCTGCCGTGATTCGTTAAAAGACCGTTTCAAACAAATTGACATCCTTACAGTAGCTTCACAGTATATTTATGAGGTGATCTTGTATACGCACAAGAATATTAAAGGTTTTAAGAAAGTGTCTGATGTCCATAATTTTAATACACGTAGTAAGAATAAGCTCCTTGTTCCTAAGTTTCGCCTTAAGAAAGTAAGTAAATCTTTTTTGGGGAACTGCATAAGATTCTACAACAAAGTTCCCCTTGAAGCATGGGACTTGTCTGTTAATCCATTTAAACGGTACATTAAAGATTCGCTGCTTAAGAAAGGATATTATAGAGTTGAAGATTATTTAAATGATAAAGAAGCTTGGCCAGCTCTGAGGCCAAGAAACGCATCAGTGTAACCTCGTAGTGTCCGGGAGTCTGTATGTCGTTTCCTGGCGCTGTCTCCGTTTCCTATTGTGTCTCCTTAATAAACTGTTATTGACCTTTTGGCTTAATAGCCAATAATATTTGTATTATTAGGACATGAAATGTTATATTTCAGATTGTTTTTGATATTTGGAGACCTTACATCTCCATCTTTATACTTGACCATGGAGACTGTCTACATCTCCATGTAACCTAGATTAATCAATTTAGATGTTTTCTCTGTTTTAATATTATTCTTATTATTATGACCCTTAGAGACTTTATACATCTCTAAGGCACTTAAATTTACTTGTTCAGACGCGGAGACTATACATCTCCCTTATTAGTTGTATAAGATAATTAATTTGTGCCCATTAGGTTTATTTGTTGCACTTTTTATGTTAGTTTTAGTTATATGTAATTTTAAAGTGGAAAAAAAGACTTACTGCTGAGTTTCTTGCGGCGTTTCTTCTCAGCAAATGTCACCTTTCGAAGCGCTGGTAGATTCAGACATGTAAAAGAGCCCGTGAGGCCTACTTGCAAAATAAATATTTTCATTTTCATTTTCATTTTCATAAGACATGGCTGGAGTGTGAGTGACAACTTTGTATTTGACGTTGCGTTGACAAGGTTAAACTTCTCAAGGATATAAGTATCTTAAACATTATCAGGATCATTTTTCTATGTCGCTTTGATCTCGTTTTATACTCGATATTAAATAATTTATTGCATTCCACAATTCATTAATATTATGAACTGAAAAAAGATCAGTATGTTAGGTATATTCCCGAAACCCTTTGAGAAATTAAAATAAAAAATGCAATTATCTAAGTTAACATGCCTTTAACTATCCCTGTAAGTTTCATTTAAATCCATTCAGCCGTTTTGGAGCTTATTGAGAACAAGCATTCAGACAGACAGATACAAAATCTGACAACTTATTTCCCAAGTAGCATTTTACTCCATTTAAGAGTACACATTTAGTTCCCAGGTGTACTTGAAGCATTATTACAGTTCACTCGTGATGTATAAGCTGCATTATTGCGATTAATTACACCTACACCTGTCTAAGGGACTTATAGGAGTGTAGAGTTATACTTTTATACGTTTGTTGATGTTATAATACTCTAACAATTATCCTTTAGTCAGCCGTCTGACTAAGAGCATTATAGGAGGGTAGAGATACGGCAACCGCTGTTTAACGGCCTACTTGTACGATGTTATAGAGCTAGCATTTTAATAGAACACACGTGGTCATTTATAAAGCCAAAGGCTGTTATGTTTACTTGTTTTAGACTGTTATACAGCTAGTAGCTGTAGTAGGACTTGTTTGTGATCATTAAAATAACCTTTTTTTACTAGCTGTACAGAAGTGTTTAAATGGTTCGCATGTGCACTGTAGGCTGTTAAAAGGACTATATGTGTTGTCCATTAACATCAATAGTAGTTTATTTGTCCACAAGTACTACTCTTATTTGCTGTAAGCAGAACATGAATGTGAATGTGATATTCTATTACACTTATCCCAGCTGTGTTAGTTTGTTACAAAATTTGTACTTTAGGTATTCATACTTGACGGCGGATCTCTAAAATTTCAGTAGGTATTAATTGAACGATGATACTACAATTGACCTGAACTACATCTTAAAGCTGTACATAAGTTCACATTAGAATAAATTTATAGACATTGGCTATGTAGTGGTACAAATGTGGGACTTCATATAGATAACAGCATACTAACAGAACACATGTGAACCTATATACGCTCAACCGCATTAAATTGGAGTTATAACAGTTCACATAGCGGTATTTCATTTCCACCATTTTGTTCTAACCTAAAATATTTACCAAATAATAAATCTCAAAAATTATCATGCAGATTTATCACAAAATACGCAGATAGAGCGATTGAGTTTTGGTTTCATGTTATAATTAATTACCGTAGTATAATTATAATGCCAATATAATATCAAAAACTGAAAATTGTAGATTTCCTCTCAGCCAGTTTTAAATATTTTAAAATGAATATCGCGTTTTTACAGAGGCGCGTGAATATTTTAGCTGTAAATATGTATACATTTCACGATAAAGTTGCATTCCCATGGCATTATCATTATTAAGTCTTTGCGTGTTATCATAAATTTTTATCCAAATATCCGCCGGAGTAATCTCTGGATGGCACACACAAAACCAAACAATTGTGAATAATTATAAAATGAAGAAATAATTTAGGACACAAGTGAATTTTAGGTAGCACTGGAGTACTTTTGTCGGATTTTATAACTGTGAAGGCTGTGTATTTAGCCAATTGTTACTCTTTATTACGCTCATGTACATTGTATGGATCACACTGCGCCCCATATAGTGCCGCAAGTCAGCCTTAAGTCCGATGTTACTACTTAAACTGCTATTATAATGCTATTATACTGCTAATGTACAGCCATAGTGAACTTAAGGCTGTCTAATTTGTGCCCAAACTGGTTCTATAAGAGCGTTATAGCAAGCTATACAGCTCTTATACAGCTGACTTACACAGCTTGTGGAGTACATGTGAACGACTAGACATCTTATATAGAACCCCGAATGCTACTTGGGTTAGACCTATGCATCATGTAAACGGAATTTTCTTCTTAGACATGCGTAATTTGAAAATCACAGAAGGACACAAGTTTTATTTATTTGAATAGATTTATAGCTATAACAAAGTACTACATAAGAGGAGTGTGAACCTACGGCTTTTCATACAAAAGGCGATAACAATTTACACCCCTTAGTGCGGTGTGCACCAACAATTAAACGGACTATTTATTTTTAATCAACCGTTTAATGGTACATTTGACGACCGTAAACAATTGTTTAACGCTTAAATGTCTCTTTAGTTGTTGGTGAACTCGGCACTTAAAGGTTAACCGATGTTCACCAATTTTTCATAGGTTGAGTGAGGCTCAGTGAGAACAAAATCTAGGTCTATACGTTTTGGTTTTTTCACTATAATCAATAAATTCAGTTTTCCTGTTGTTTAAGTATTCTCATACAAAACAAATTTTGGCGATTATTTGACTTTGTTGATCTTTACTCAAAATTCAAAAAACGTATAAACCTAGATTTTGTTCTGACCTATCAAAAATTGGTTGGTTAACATTTAAGGGGTGGAAATCGTTATCGCCTTTTGTATGAAAAGGGTGATTTTTGCCGTTGGTTCACAGTCCTCTTAACAATTACTTAATTTCTTTGTCAAATAATATACTTGGTCGTCAATAAAGGCCACATTGTTCCACGCGAAACAGCCCCATATTCTACCTTAGTAGCGTCGCATGCTATTAAATGTATGTTTTAATAGACCAGCTGAAGATAATGAGCGTCGCTACTCCCTTTTCGATGGCGACGTGGACGCGCTGTGGATAGAAAATATGAATTCCGTGATGGACGACAATAAGTTGCTGACGCTAGCCAACGGAGAGCGAATAAGATTGGCTCCCTACTGCTCTTTACTGTTTGAGGTCGGTGACCTCAACTACGCCAGCCCCGCTACCGTCTCCAGGGCTGGGATGGTGTTCGTTGATCCGAAAAATTTGGGATACCAACCGTATTGGGACAGGTAAGTTGATAAATGTCTATTCATTGTCAGCGCTCCAGACTGCTATCGTATTCAAGCAAAAACCAGGCAAGCGCGAGTCGGACTCGCGCACCGAGGGTCTCAACCAATCAATAACATACATTATGTCAAAGTCAAAGTCAAACTACAGATGTAGTGCATAATTAGTTTCCATCGTGTTTTATCGGAAAAGTTCGTATTATCGTGCTCTCTCAATTAGCTTCAGCAGGCCCCCAATTATCGGTGCATTCGAGATAATCTCACAATCGAGATTAAACGTCAGTGCATACAGTCATTTGACACAACTGTATGAATCTGACGTTTAATCTCGCAATCGACATTATCTCGAATGCATCGAGAATTGGGGGCTAGTATCCATCATACCATGCTGTCATTTTTCATTTTGACATTTGACAATAAATAATAAAGTTTATATGAATGAATATAAACATTGCACTCATTTAATACAATAATTAATTGACATTTCAGGTCCCGTCGTATTCCGATAGAGATCCGAGTTTTACCGATGGAAACATATTATTCACTATATCTGTATCTTTATTCAATTTAGGCTTTTACAAGCTCTTATGAAGGTCAAGGAATGAATCTACCACTGGCTATGTTAATGGTATAAGAACTTTGACAGATGCAACTAAGTTAGCAGATTGTTAAGCTACCGCTGCAAGTTTCTGGTTTGATTTCAATATATTTTTCACATTTCTATAACAGAACACCATAAAATTTATATTTGTTGTTAGACTGTGGAGTACAGCCTAAAATCAGGCCAAATTTGATACCTGAAACTTAAGCTGTTATGGAAATACAGCTGGAACAGAATTGGTCTAAATCAGTAAATTTCAGAGTATTTATGTATGGGGAGCTTCTCAGGGTCAAAACTTTTTGCTAATTAGTTTTATTATTTTCTAGTATTGATGCCATAATAACACATGTTCTGTGACAATTCTAACCTTTTAGCTCTTATGCTAAGGCTACACACATCGCGATAGAATTATCGCGATAAAACTTCGTCTTCGGCCTACGGCGAATGTGCATGGCCACACTGCTGTAGAGAGCATTTCCGCAGAGTTTATCGCGGAAAAATGGACGAAGCTGTCGCTCTGTATTTTATGGCGCTCAACAATTATTCTTTAGGGTTCCATAGTATAGGCTCATCCTCGTAATTGGAAATAAATTCCAAGATTCTGTCATTACTCCAATCCATCGTGAACAACCATGAAATCGTAAACAATACGTCGCCGCTTGCAGTTGACAGTACGTCCGCTACGCACGATGAAGTTGAGCCGACTGAAGTGTGGCCGCGCAAGCGAAGTTCATCGCGATAAAAGCCTTTGATGTGCGCAAATTTACCGACAGCGGGGCGAAGGGGCTTCGGCTTCGGACGAAGTGCCGAAGTATTCGCGAATATTTGGCTACACACATCGCGATAATGCGAATATTCGCATTATCGCGATGTGTGTAGCCGTAGCATTACCGTTGCTGTGCTAGATGCCTCTGACAGACGGACGGACGGACATTGTAGGCTCAGTAGTAGGGTCCCACTGATCCCTTCGGGTACAAAACCATAAATAAACATGAGAAAAAAAAGTTGAAATAATCGAGTAAAGCAAAAAGGCCAACGGCACGCGGTGTTCCCAGGCGGTCACCCATCCAAGTACTGACCGCGCCCGACGTTGCTTAACTTCGGTGATCGGACGAGAATCGGTGTGTTCAACGTGGTATGGACGTTGGCGATCAATTGCGCAAATTTAATATACGGTTAAAAAAAAATACGTCACTTTTTGATTTTAAACTTAAGCACACTAATAATAAAACTCATTTTGGTGCAGGTGGCTTCGTCAACGTAATAATGAGGAGGAAAGGGAGCAACTGAACGGTTTGTTCGAGCATTATGTCGCGGGAGCTATCAATTATATTGTGTATGGATTGTTTGGGCTACAGCAACAGACTCCGTTGAAGACTATTGTACCGCAAACTCCACTCAATTTGGTAATTTTTGATAAGTTCCTTTAAACATACGTAATACCATAGAGTAAAATGTAAATAATGATAAAATTACACACACACACTTCGCTGTAAGTCCACAGATTAACAAGGGGGTTGGAAGTTCCCTGCTCCCTTTAAGACAGGTTTACCAATATGGGTACAGGAAACAAATAAAGGCCTGTCCTTATTTATTTTCCAATAAGATGTACTTACCAAACTGTTTATCGTTGCCTTAGGGTGAAAACCTCGTTAGTGCAAAAGAGGTTACTTTTCAGGAGGAAGAAAAAACTGCTTTCACGTTCACGACGTCGTGCCTTGGTGTTGTGGCGAGGCCCTTAGGCGACTTTATACGTAGATTAAATCTAACATAATGTAAAAAGAAGATACCTATGTGCTAGGTTAAGGCGACCCATGACATAGCTGTTTTTTTTTTTTTAATTATAATTTTTATTGTTATAGTCAAAGTTCAGGGCATCATTATCTGGTTTAATTATTACATTGCTGTATTTTGATAAAATGCTGTACTTTTAGTCCTCGAGCCAGGTACAAATTTCGTCAATCATTTCCTCCCGGGCGATAACTCGTAAAATTCTTCAGAGTTGTATCATGAAGCCTCGTGAACGTCAGCTGCGGTCCTATGGGTGGGTTGAGCAGCGGTAACACGGTACGCACGTAGATAAAAAAATGTTTAATCATTCCCTCCCGACTGGGAATTTATCAGATTATACACATACATACATACATACATATATCACGCCTGTTTCCCAAAGGGGTAGGCAGAGACCACGGATTTCCGCCTGCTACTATCCTGACACACACCTTTCGCTTCGTCTACTCTCATTAAGTTCTTCATGCACGTTCGTCGGTTTAGGGTTTATCAGATTATAGCTAACCCAATATCTTGAAGAAAAAAAAGTTACCCGACTATAAAGTTGTGGATTATAAGTCAGGTGGTACTGGTCACTCCTGAAGCATTTTACGAGGTATCATCCGAGAGAGAATTGATCATGAGAATCTGTTGCTGGCTCATGGACCATTTGCTTACCGATTAGTTACAAAAGCTGTAACGGTTTTAGAGTACTGCTGACTCTACTTGATAATAAGCAAACTTTGATGTTGATCTTAACTCCATCTTGCTCGGAGCTACTAATCCAGTAAACACATTACACACCTCGTATGTTCGATGTTTATTCATGTGTTAGCTACGCATCTTGTTGAGCGCAAATACGGAAGATGGCGCTTTTATCAATCGACAAAACAAAATATTAAACTGTAAATACTTATTTTATTATATAACTATTATCTTGATAATGGTCGAAATATTGGTTTTTCTAGGTCGTTCAACTTTGTAATATGATTAGCGGCCTATTGCCTAACAAAGAAGATGCTAATGAGGAAATCGATAAAACCATTGTCGAGTCTTCGTTCATGGTGGTAAGTTGCAACTTGGTTACAAGGGTGGCTAAAAATTGCTACCCATGACGATATTTTCAACTTTAACAATATACGTATTAAAAGCCGTTACAAAAATTAAGTTATTATCGACTCTATTTATATAAAACTAGCTGTTCCCCGCGACGTTGTCCGCGAACTCGGGAAATGTGCATTTTCCTAGAAAAAGTAGCCTAGCGCGCGATGGTAAAATAGTCATTAAGTTTTCTGAAATTATCCAATTCCCTGCGCAATTTTCTTAATTTTTCTTTCCGTATGAACCTTCTACAAGGTATTAGAAAACTTAAAAAAAAAGGATAAATGAAATCGGTAAAGTCGTTCTCAAGTTATGACGTGACCAAGGGAAAGGGTCAATAGTGTTAGCGAATCTGACCCCTAAATTGGAGCATGACACATACCGGGGGCGTAGCTCAAATGGTAGAGCGCTCGCTTAGCATGCGAGAAGTACCGGGATCGATACCCGGCGCCTCCAATTGATTTTTCGTTTTAGTTTCTAAAATATATTTTTACATAAGTGACGTAGCAAATTATTATACCTACTCTAGCTTCTGCCGGCGATTTCGTCCGCGTGGAATTCGGTTACAGTTATTGCTTCGGGATCTTTATATTTTTGTTATAAAAATAGCCGATGTGTTTATCCAGGGTATAAGCTACCATTCCTAATTTGAGCTATATATATTATTTATATTTGAAATTATAAAAGATACACACAATCACTCGCTCACAAAATTTCTTTGTTTAAGCGAATGATTCGCCAACACCTGCTCAAACACGACTTAGAGTAAAATCCTAATCCTTGCATACGTGTACACATCAGTATATTGTAACTTTTTTATTTATGTATATGTATATTTGTGTCCGTCCGTGCGATGTCGGCTAATAATAGTTCACCCTCACTGTAAACGGTGACGGAGGGACCAACCGAAGGATGGGCAGCAGCGTCCTTCGAGTAGTATCATGACCAACTGCGGTCGCCAACCCGCCTGCCAAACGTGGCGAATACTCACTCATTTTTGGGGAGGCCCAATTCCCTGCAGTGGACGTTATTCGGTTGATCATTATGGTGATACTTGTATGTGTATGTTTTTATTTAATGATACATGTGATACATGTGCTTGTTTATCTATAAACTACATGTCTTCTTATATGACTTAATTTATAAATAATTTGTTTTATTGTGATCTTTCTCTATGCACCTATTTAAATCTCTGTTTGACCTTATGGTTGAATAGTGGCTTATGGTCCAATTCGAATCGGTGTCGCCTAAATTTAAAACTCCCTAAACTTAAAATAAGAAACGTTATTTTCGATTGTAGAACACCCCTTTATTCGTTATTTTTCCAGTCTATGTATAACAGCCTCGGTGCTACAATAATCGATGATGGACGATTTGACTTTGATAACTACGTTAAGAAAGCTTGTCCAATGATGTTAGTCGAAGATTGTCCTGAAAAGAAAGCTACTACCAGTAAGTACATCCAATAATGCTCCTTGTCTACTATTAGATAAAGTTGACAGTACCTTCCTCTAAAATTCTATACTAAATAATCATTGTGAATACAAAATTAAATACAAAGTATGCCAACGTCCATACCACGTTGAACACACCGGTTCTCGTCCGATCACCGAAGTTAAGCAACGTCGGGCGCGGTCAGTACTTGGATGGGTGACCGCCTGGGAACACCGCGTGCCGTTGGCCTTTTTGCTTTTATTTTCCTACAGTTTCATGATTTTCACCCTTTTCTCCCTTTCTATTTTCTAGAACATTTCCCCATGGGTTTCCCGAGTTTGTATGACTATTGTCTGGAATTGAGCACTCTGACCTGGGAAGCCTGGGAATGGCTGATCCCAGAATACATTCATGACTCGAATATGAAGTTTTCCTCCATCTTGGTGCCGACTGTCGATACCTTGCGAATGACTTGGCTTATCAAAATCATGGAAAGTGTAAGTTTTCCCTTCAGTTCAGTTGCTGCCTAATCGCTCACTAATACAAGGTTCTATTTTCCGTCCGTGTGTGCAGTGTCGTAATATAAATTAAACTCTGTGCATAAAATAAAACTTTGTGCATCGTTCGTTTCGGATTAAACAAAGTATTGAACTTAGAACCTTGTAAAAGTTACCCAGCGTATAGACATATATCCTTTCCTTATGTTGTGCTGCAAAACTTACAAGCTCAGTAGGTATCTTTTATAAATTGTATACGCGGAAATTATTGCGAAAAAATGCGATAAGGGAAAAAGCTACGAGTAAAATTTCGATGAAGAAATTAATCGATCGCGGGAAAATGCAACTGAGAAAAAACCTACATAAAAATAATGCGTTCGCGGAACCCATCTAACAAATCCATTTAGAGAATTCTGGAAGGTTTTACTGTATAATACACATCTGTGCAAAACCGGGGCGGGTAGCTAATCACCTATATTTTTAAGCAGAAATCTCTATTTTTCTAGAATAAAGATACTTAGTTACTATAGAAAATAACTGGAAGGCAGGGACTAAACATAGCACAAGTTAAATTACATGTAAAGTGTGCATTGACACTGACCAAAATACCAGCTATACAAAGCGAAATAAGACGTTTATGTAATAAGGACCTAAGTTAGCAATAGTCAAATACAAACTTTCGTGACACATTATGAATACTTGATATACACATTAACTCATTAATTAATTATTAGTCAATTACATGTCAGTCATATAATAAAAATAATAATAATTTATAATAATTACATAAATTCAAGTCAATTGCACACGGCTTTACTCACGATTTATTGCCAGAAATAGAGCCTTTTGTATTTCAAGTATTCAAGGACCTACGTATTTGTTCTGCTAGCTCCCCAATGCCCGTTTATACGCATTATAAAATAAATAAATAAATAAATCAGGGGAAATCTTTACACAAATCGATCTAGTCCCAAAGTAAGCTCTAAAGGCTTGTGTTATGAGTACTAGACGACGATATAAATACTTATATAGAGAAATAAATACTTAAATACATAGGAAACATCCAAGACTCAGGAACAAACATTCGTGCTCATCACACAAATATTTGCCCTTACCGGGGATCGAACCCGGGACGCTTGCTTCAGAGGTAGGGTCACTACCAACTAGGCTATCCGCGTCGTCCTTTATACGTCCCTCTAAGTGCTGTGTGCAGGCCTCCTCTATTTCTCAACTGACAGAGTACTAAGATGTGTAAATATTTCCGACGCTCACTCTACCATGTTTTTAGGTGGAGAGGCCCGTTTTGCTTGTTGGCGACACCGGTACGTCCAAAACGGCCATCATCACCAACTACTTGCGAGGGTTACCACCTGAAAAATTTGTAAGTAAAATTGATATATTTTTTTTAATACATTACAAGATAATTCCAGAATTCGATTGATTGTGGTAGATTGTTTGGTGTTATTTCTAAGCCGGTATATGGCACCGCCATTCATATTTTAAAACAAGCTTCTGCCCGCAACTTTGTCCGCGTGGAATTCGGTTATAGTTATTCCCTCGGGAACTTCTAAATTTTCCGGGATAAAAAGTACTCTATATATCATAAGTATTCCAGGAGCTTAGGCAACCATATACGAATATTAGTAAAGATACGTTTAGACGTTACGGAGCTGAGTTTTAACAAACAAACAGATAAACACAAACTTTATCGTTGATAATATGAGTAGGATAGGATGTTGTCTATCTTTCTTGTGTAACATGCTAATAACATAGGGTTACCTACGACCGGTCGATTGATTATCATAGATACAATGTTATCGAAAATACTTAATCTACGAGAATCCACCGGTATTAATAAGTATTTTCACTGTACTTATCGCCAACGTCCATACCACGTTGAGCACACCGGTTCTCGTCCGATCACCGAAGTTAAGCAACGTCGGGCGCGGTCAGTACTTGGATGGGTGACCGCCTGGGAACACCGCGTGCCGTTGGCCTTTTTGCATATTATCTTTGAAAAAATCATGTCACAAGAAAAGCCTAAATAGGAAACAACAGTTTTTTGCTTTAAATTTTCATGCTTTTATTTTTTACATCTTTAACAACCTTCGGCCAGATTTGGCTATTCCTTCATAAGGAAGATCTCGGAACAGCTAAATGAATAGATATATTATTACTCGTAAGTAATTGCTAAACAATTAAGAACATTTTATGAAAATGAACAATGGAGTGATGTAATTTTATGGCAACTCTAAATAAAATTTGGTTCGGTGTTCGTCAACGTCCATACCACGTTGAACACACCGGTTCTCGTCCGATCACCGAAGTTAAGCAACGTCGGGCGCGGTCAGTACTTGGATGGGTGACCGCCTGGGAACACCGCGTGCCGTTGGCCTTTTGCATCTTAGATAACCATAACTTTCTACCGTTTGTAATATAATAATTATAATTTTTAGCTCATCCAACAAATGAACTTCTCCTCTCGCACTTCATCAATGGACGTGCAACGTAACTTAGAATCTGTGGTGGAGAAACGCACCAAGGACGTGTTTGGACCGCCGGTCGGAAAGAAAATGATAGTTTTTGTTGACGACATGAACATGCCTATTGTAAGACTACTTTAATTGTTTATTATAATTTTGAGTGATTTCATGATTGAAAATGTTACAAAATAGTTAAAAATTTGCGACAACATAATTAAAATGTTCAAACAGGTCGACACTTACGGCACACAACAACCCATTGCGTTGTTGAAATTACTATTCGAAAGAAAAGGTTTCTACGACAGAGGCAAGGACCTTAACTGGAAGAACCTCAAAGATATAGGGTTCATTGCTGCTATGGGAAAAGCTGGCGGTGGTAGAAATGATGTGAGTAATAATACTTGGTAGGAATAGAGTGAAAGGGCATTATGACGTAATAAACGGCTTTTGAACCTGATTTGGTGGTATTATCTTGAAAATATGCCTTTATCATATTGGCACATATAATTAAACAGTACACGACTTTACGGCGCTGTAGCTGACGATGGTAAGATATTAATAATTAAACAAAAAAAAATTATAGTGTTTGTTGTAAGGAGATATTTTTTTTATTCAACTATAGAAGCGAGATTTTGGATGAATGAAGTTAAAATATAAAAAAGCTTTACATCTTTTATTTTACAATAATAATTACGGAAAAATACTGCCGACTAGTCGTCAATTATTTTACCGAATAGTCGCAGACTAAAACGCCGACTAAAAAAATATTAGTCTGATAGTAGTCGGCTCATCTCCTGTGTATGTATCTTCGGGATTATTTTAAAAACTGCTTCTTCGATTTGGATGTTTCTTCCGCAAACATTATTGACATATTCCTAGGATAGTATACTCCAGCACTTTCGTCCGGCGTTCCTTGCGATCATTTAATGAAGTTGGCTCATTTACTTCAAAAAATATTGTGGAATTGCTTCATTTCCAGGTGGACCCGCGTTTCATCTCAATGTTCTCGGTGTACAACCTGCAGTTCCCGTCAGAGTCGACCCTGCGCCACATCTACACGGCCATCCTCGCGGGACACTTCTCCACCTTCCCCGAGGAGATACAGGAGATTGTCGACAGGATTGTCCAAATGACGCTGGATTTGTACAAGGTATATTTCTATCAGTGGTTTTATTGTTGGACCTTGGGAGTATGAGGTCGCGAGTACCAAACAGAATTGTATTTTTCTTTGGCTCTACGCATGTCTGTGTATGTTGCCACCCGACGCAAGATATAGGTTATCCTAGTTTGGGCCGCGGTGGTACTCAAAGTATAATATGCGGATGCGACAACAGGGGCTATAGGGGGATGAATTGGACAGAGTGAGTGGTTCCAAGTGACGTTTTGAGGCCTACAAAAAAAAATAGGCGTGGTTTTATATGTGTATCGAACGATCCCCGAAAAGGTAGTGAGTGAGTGAGAGTAGAGTGACTGGATACATAATGCCATAGATGAGGCACGGAAGTGTGAAGAAACAAACATACTTAACCCTTAAGCGGGTCTCATACATACAGATATTTATGCTACGTAAAATTCAGAAACAGTTTGTTTGTCACAAATACAATCGAATTTGCATCGTACTATATACTTACTAATGTTGTAATTCTAATTACAAGTATGTAGTCGATAAAACGCCTCTACCCGGATAAGGGTTACTGTTGCCCAACTTGAGGCTGGCCTAAAAATACATAGGAAAAAAAACGATATAATGTGCTAAAAGTACTGTGGATTTTTAAACATTTGTGACATTTTCTCAGATCATAATAGTCGATCTTCCGCCGACCCCGGCGAAGTTCCACTACATCTTTAACCTGCGCGACTTGTCGCGTATCGCCGCCGGCATGCTGCTAATTCACCCTAACTACTTCAGCGAGAAGCGAGCCGTCGTGCGCTGTTGGCGCAATGAGTTCACTCGCGTCATCTGCGACAGGCTGATCACCGTGCAGGTATATTAAAAGACAAGAAATTGGTGCTTTTAGAAATCGCCAGCACTCAGCGTCAACCTCCAAGTTTCCTGAAAAAAAACTATTTAGTCCGTCATTTACATTATCAAAAAATATTGAACACATATTTTTTCATGTTAATTGAACAAAACATGACGAAGTTATAGTGCGTGAAGTTCCGCGTGACGTCACGTTTTGCACAGTTTTTACCATGAAGTGACGTCATGAGCCCCCACTCCCGAACTTTGATGCGCGTTATTTTGTCAATTTTGATTGATTTGATAAAGCAAAAAATACGTGTTCGTGTTCTGGTGTAATTATGTCTGTAATGCAATATTTTTCGGTAATGAGGCATGTAATTGTGTATTAACGCAATATGTTTTTGCGATCAGGACAACGAGCTGATGCGCGAACACATGCGTGAGCACGTGGTGAAGTACTTCCCTGAAGAGGAGCCCGTGGTCCTGGAGGAGGTCGTCGTCCCCGAGGAGGAGGAGAAAGCTGATGAAGACGAAGATGGTAACCGATGGGGGATCGCTTCATTTTTGTTTGAAAATGAAAATGAAAATGAAAATATTTATTTTGCAAGTAGGCCACCTGGGCTCTTTTACATATCTGAATCTACCAGTGCTTCGAAAGTTGACATCTGCTGAGAAGAAACGCCGCAAGAAACTCAGCAGTGGGTCTTTTTTCAACTTTGGCAATACAGTTTTATCTAGAAACTAACACAAAATGTGCAATATAAAAACCTAATGGGTACAAATTAATACTAATAAATAACTAATAAGGAAGATGTATAGTCTCCGCGTCCGGACAAGTTAAGTAACTTAGAGATGTATAAAGTCTCTAAGGGTCATAATAATAAAAATAAAAATTTAAACAAAGAAACATCTAAATCGATTAATCTAGGTTAAATGGAGGTGTAGACAGTCTTCACTGTCAAGTATAAAGATGGAGATGTGAGGTCTCCAAATATCAAAAGAAACAATTTGAAATATAAAATTTCATGTCCTAATAATACAAATATACGAATATGAAAAACTATCAAATATAGTATAGAGAACACTATGAAGTCTCTCTAGTCAGGTTCAGATATCGCACAAAACTAATAAATTAAACACTAACCAATTTAAATGGTCCTTGCAAGCATGAACCGTCCGGACCCCACAGACAGCACCCGTTCACGAGTATGACGCGTATCTCAGCCATCGTCTCCCTCAACCATGTTTTAGGGAAGGTGGCGACCCGATCAACGACGCCGCCGTAAGCAAAGACCTTTGAGCGAGCATGACATGCTCACGCTGCCGGACAAAAATGAAATAAATCAACGCAGATACGAGTAGCCGTCCGACGAGAGATGTCACAGTGGGCTCACATGATAAAAAATTAGCATGTGCGATATAGGTACATATACAATAATCTTACTAACAAAACAATTATACATGATTATACACGGTATTTACTCATATAACTATACATTTTACTTAAAGGCAGTTTATACTTATCAGGATATTTTAAAACCGATCGTGCAGTTAGGTTAGGTTTGGTGAAGTTTCATTTGTAAATTTCCTAAAAATAATATGATTTCAGTGATAATTTGCGTTATGATAATTGAACGGTTGCATTGAAACAAAGTCACAGGATAGATAATTAGTACAGGTACAGAAGGCTCTCTCTTGTAGGAAAGAAAAATAGTAAAGACATTTATTCACCACACAAGACAATAATACTAAATACTCCTCTGGTACTCCTCTGCTGCACTGGGAGTGAAGAAATAGGCTCGTTTGCCTTCCCTTATATAAAAAAAAAAAAAAAATAGCATAGAATGCGTGCAGTTGCTTATCATCCTGGCATGTCGTAAAAGTCGACTAAGGGACGGGTCCTCTCCAACATGGTGGACTATCTGTATGGGCGATGGGCTGATCACCTGTCACCATACGGTTCATCATACCATCTTAGGACTAATTAATCGAACGTGGCCACAAGTAGTCTTGTGGCTCTGCCCACCCCATTAGGGATTTCGGGCGTGATAATATGTATGTATGTATGTCGTAAAAGTCGACTAAGGGACGGGTCCTCTCTAACATGGTGGACTACCTGTATGGGCGATGGGCTGATCACCTGTCACCATACGGTTCATCGTACCATCTTAGGACTAATTAATCGAACGTGGCCACAAGTAGTCTTGTGGCTCTGCCCAACCCATTAGGGATTTCGGGCGTGATGCTATGTAGGTATGTACAAGACAATGATAAACAAAAAAACAATACAGAAAAACGAGTCTTGATCTTGATGAAAGCCACCTCTTTACATGTCTACATAATTATTAATAAATAATAAATTAACCGTGCGTGACCACTATTGCTACGCGTGAAAGTCGTCATTACTCTGCAACTACCCCACGGATTTTAATATAGGAAGCGGCATCCCACTGAAATAGCCCGGTAAGACGGGCCCGCCGATGTACTTGTAGCTTCGCGCCTAAAGTGCGCAGTGCACCTGGCCTGCCGGGGTAGACATGTGCTGGTTTCTTTTCTTTATGTATTTCTTAATTTACTTTAAAAATCCTATTGCTGATTAACCATTATTAATGTGTGTAATATTTGGCATCTATATATATATATATATATATATATATATATATATATATATATATATATATATATAAAACAGTACCGTGACTGACTTATAGACAACGCACAGCCTAAACGGGTGGTCCTAGAGGTTCGAAATTTGGAGGAGACATTCCTCGAGTACCCTAGAGGTGCACCAAGGCGGGGTTTTTTGAAATTCCATCCCTAAAAGGGGTGATAAAGTTTGTATGGGAAATACCACGAGCGAAACTGTGGCGGGTCCACTAGTTTAGTTATAAGATTGCTTTGCCCTAGCAGGCTTCATGTTTTAAACCTTAAGTAAATAACATGATATGCAATAAATGAAAATGAATATGAATCGTAGAATATGGCGAGCCGAAAGCCAAGGCCGCACCTTCAGTGGCAGCAGCCTCGGAGGTAGAAGAATCTGTCGAGGAAGAAGTTGAGGAGGAGGCTGAACGAGAGTTGACGGTTCGTTCATAGAACTTTTGCTTATGAGTTTTATGACCAAAATATTGTATTAGTTTGTAAGGTATTTATGTATGGGCCACTAGATGCCTGAAAATAAATGATTATTATTGTTACTGTCCACGTGAAATTCTTTTATCGTTATCCCCTCGAATAATGTGCGTTTCTCAGGGATATAAAATAGTATTGTGTCGCTTAGCTAATAATATCGCACGGCGTACAAGTCAGATTTGTTTAGTTTTCAGGAGAGACAAAAACCTGTACCTATATCCATACTTAACTAAACGGCTGAACCGATTTTGGTGAAATTTGAGTTGATTGAGTTTGAGGCTTGGGGATGGACATAGACTACTTTTATTTTTAGACAAGCAATCCCTTAATTAAAGGGTCAATTAGATAGGGGCTGGAAAATTAATTAACGGTAAGTTCTTGCGTAGCGTGCCTGATGAGAGCCCGTAATTTGAGAGGGTAAAAATTTCATTTTTTTGAAGTCGCTTACATGACAATTCATTATATTTTAAACACGCATTTCCTCGACGACTTAGTTGGGGGGTAAAAGCTAATATTGAATATGCTCAATTAATTTTCAGTTTCAGCTAACTATCTCTGTACTATCTCAAAAAATTGAAGGCAACCAAGTATCGTTATCCATTTCATGTGACATTTACAGCTTGAAGAGTACGTACATCGCGACCCGCTACTGTTCGGCGATTACAGAAACGCCCTCGACGAGGAAGAGATCCGGTACTATGAGGACTTGCTCGATTATGAAGCCATTTATTTCTTGTTCCAAGAGGTACAGAAACATATTTGTACACCAAAGTAATTTAGTTCTTGCACACTTTGACCATGTTGATTCCGTCTTTATCGCACTCTATTTATTAGACAAATCCAAAGATAGCATTTCTACGTCTCGTCTCATTCACGCCTCATATTATATCAGTTAATCCATTCCGGCAATATATTAATATTGATAATTGAGTTTGGTCTCTTGTTTATTTTGTTAAGTTGAAGTTGTTTTTTTTTTATATTGTATAATCTGATTGTAATGCTTTTATTATGCAATTTAAATTTTTACTGTTCTTATATTAATCTTATTATATTATTTTACTCAATAGAACGATATTTATTTATTTGTTATTTTTAATTAAGTATATTAATCAATTATTAAGTACAAAATATTTAAATTTACCGTTGGTACTATCAAAATGAGTGAATAAAAAAATACAATGATCTCAAAAGAAGGATAGTAGGTTATCAAACGCCAGCGCTATGGCTTACTCACACCCTATTGCTGATGTCTTAGTTCTTACGACATACACATAAAAGTCTAATATTGCTTGATTCACACGCTATCATATCATTGTGGACGGTGTGGTCGGTGGTGCTGTCTCACATGAGGGCATTTTTTCAATTATAACAGTGTCACTTAAACGGGGTCATGGATGGTGGTTGCCATGCGACTGAACCTGCGATGGTGTCAGATTCACGTTCTGACACTTCACAAGTCAGCTACGCCAGAATTGCTTTGAGCAGTACCTTACTATATATTTAAATGAAAAAAATATTATTATTTTCGTCATTCGTCTTTATACAGTACTTTTATGAAACTTTTAGATCTTGGACGAATACAACGAGCGCGTGAGCAAAATGTCCGTGGTCCTGTTCGAGGATTGCCTCGAGCACCTGACGCGCGCGCACCGGATCCTGCGCATGGACCGCGGCAACGCCATGATCATAGGCGTCGGCGGCTCCGGCAAGAAGAGCATATGTCGGCTGGCTGCGTTCGCTGCTGGTCAGTTAAATGTTCCTTAGTTGTAAGCACAACCATTGACCAATAGACTCTGTATAGCTGGGTGACCCCCGCCCGCTGCCAAGCGTTGTGGCCAAATGGCCTCAAATGGCGGGGCTACAGGGGGTCGCGCGGGGCGCATCACCTCGAACGCACCAATCACAGCGCTCCAAAAACCTTTTTATTTGCTAGAAAAGTGCTTGCTAGATATTTGGTCTGTGGTTGTATTCACATGATCGAATTAATTGTAGGATGCGACGTGTTCGAGATCACAGTGACGCGCAACTACAACGAGAACACGTTCAAGGACGACATGAAGCGCATGTACAACTTGCTGGGCGTGGACGGGAAGAAGACCGTGTTCCTGTTCACCGCCGCTCAAGTACACTCAATCTCATTTATCAACACATTTTCGCACCATGTCGCTTCAAGTTGACACGTGATGGCGTTTTAAGGGCGTACCCTACGCCGATGACCTTGAGCGTTCCAACTAGGTCAAAATAAAAAAATATATTTGAAAACTAATTCGTCGCATGTGCGCGGCGTCGAGCGGCACAAGCTTCACGTCAGACGGCTTAGCAGCGTATGCCACCCGTCGCCCGCGCAGAGCGCCGCGAGCCTCTTAGTTCACGCGCCGCAGTGAAAAATATAATTTACTCAAAAACTACAAAATAAATTGAAAAACCGGTAGATGAAATTATAGTATACATTATTGTCTTCTGATTAGTAAAAGTTTCATGTATAAATGTCGCATAATAAGGGAGTCTTTGCGGATTTATGTTTGAAAAAAGGGTTTACGGTTTTTTTTTGCTCTTGATTTATCACTTTTTTCAAGATTCCGGTAGACAAAAATAAAGAATAGATTCCATACTACAATATATATTTTTTCAAGATTCTTGTCAACGCTAAGTATACTTTATAGGATTTGAAAACAAGCAGATTCAAGGCCATTGGCGTGGGGTACGCCCTTAAGCTAGATTGACACAGTCCGTACTAAATTTGTAGATTTTTTTATAAATACATAAAAGACATGCTTTTGTCAAATTAAAACTTTCGTGAGACATTATGAATACTTGAAAAACACACGGCTTTACTCACGATTTATTGTCAGAAATAGTCCGACATGTTTCGAACTCGAAAGGAGTCCTTCAGGGTTTGAGTGCGGTCCCGGTCAGAGCAACCCGCGCACTGCCCTCCGAGCACTGCGCTTCGAGTTCGAAACATGTCGGCCTATTTCTGAGAATAAATCGTGAGCAAAGCCTTTTTTTTTTCAAGTAGACATGCTTTTGCTCACTGTCTCACTTGTACCATTACCATGAGTTTAAGAGAACAGTTCTCGCTATCGGAAATACTGCTTGTAAGAAAAGAGACCGAGCGATAGTTTTCTATTACGAGGACGGTTTGCATAAACTCATAGTACAGATGTAGTGCATAATTCGTTTCCATGGTGTTTTATAGGAAAAGTTCGTATTTATCGTGCTCTCTCAATTAGCTTCAGCAGGCCCCCAATTCTCGGTGCATTGGAGATAATCTCACAATCGAGATTAAACGTCAGTGCATACATTCATTTGACACAACTGTATGAATCTGACGTTTAAACTCGCAATCCGACATTATCTCGAATGCATCGAGAATTGGGGCCAGTAGCCATCATACCATGCTGATACCATTTTTTCATTTTGAAATTTGACACTAAATAGTAAAGTTTCATATTAATGAATATAAACATGTCACTCGTTTAATACAATAATTAATTGACACTTCGGGTCCCGTCGTCTTCCGATTGAGATCTGAGTTTTACCGATGGAAACATATTAATCACTTGACTATAGGTATCTGTAATGTACTGATGATAGTATTCAACACAGCTCGATAAAAAACCGTCACGTTATAAATTCTCTGTCGAGTGGATATTTATGTATGTATATATACCCGGGTATCAAATTGCTTCATTAAGTGCTTTCTAAACGGGAGTTGAAAAGGCGCCCTGGCGTACCTGGCCTTACTCGTAAGACACAAAATGTTGGCCGTCAGATCCTCGAGGAGGGTTTCCTGGAGTTCATCAACAACATCCTGATGATTGGCATCATTCCCGCGCTCTTCGGCGATGACGAGAAGGACGCCATCATCAACTCCGTCCGCAACGAGAGCGCTGAGGCGGGATTCGGAGTCGCCAAGTACGTTCCCTTTCTTGCGTCTATTGCACTCTTTTGACAATTTTCCAATGACCTGATTAATAATAATAATACCTTTTAATTCAGGCAACAAGGCCCATAACATAAATACCTTAAAAAGTAACACATTAATTCTGCTGTGTGTGACGCAATTTCGCTATGTCATATTTAATGAGCCGGCCGCGGAATCGCCGAAATATGGCATCCTTTGGCCAAAACTCTTGTATCATGAAGGCTGATATATCTTTTATCGGTACGCTCACCACGAAGGTGTTGAAATTCACCTTGTGGCGGGATTCCAACCGCTCGATCCTCAGGTTTTATAAAAAATAAATAAATAAATCAGGGGACAACCTTTACACAAATCGATCTAGTCCCAAGGTAAGCTCTAAAGGCTCTGTTATGGGTACTAGACGACGATATACATACTTATATAGAGAAATAAATACTTAAATACATAGGAAACATCAAGACTCAGGAACAAACATTCGTGCTAATCACGCAAATATTTGCCCTTACCGGGGATCGAACCCGGGACGCTAGCTTCGGAGGCAGGGTCACTACCAACTAGGCTAATCGCGTCGTCAAATATGACACCCGTCGGCCAAAACTCTTGTATAATGAAGGCTGATAGATCTTTCATCGGTACGCTCACCACGAAGGTGTTGAAATTCACCTTGTGGCGGGATTCCAACCGCTCAACCCTCAGGTTTAGCTTGGTCTTGAACCGCACATACTCTACACGGTCTTCCGCCTTTGTAGAGTGGTGGATAAAGTACCTATTGATAAACGTAATACGAATAAGTCCAAAGCTTATAACTATTCCGTCTTTACACATTGGTTAGTGAGAATGGTTCAGGTAAAAACAACTGGGAATGGCCCAAATCGTAGCAACAAGTACCGACATCTACTAGATAAGTACATATTCTTGATCATACGAATTTTAAGTTAAAGTAGATAGCGCCAGAACCATAGTTCATTCATTCATTCATTCATTCATTGAGAAAAATGGCGTGGATAGTGCTTTTTTGAAAAGTACCAGTTTATCGAAAGAAATCGTAATTGTTTGGATGAATTTCAGCCCGCATTGTAAGAAATTTTCCGATAGATTCCGATTCCAAGGTACCTACGCTTCATTGTAAGTCGATTGACAGTAATAGACATGAACCGGGACCTTTTACGTGTGCCAGTCTCAAAATAAAACGCTGCGGCCCTAACATGCATGGCACAAAGATAAATTAGAACCGTTTATCTCTAAGTGTGTCTCTCTCACACTAGTGCCGACGAAAGAGATAGTCGTAGAGATAAACGGTTCTAATTTATCTTTGTGCCATGCATGTTAGGGCCGCTGTAGTATTTTAAGGATGTGTACCCAATATATCGATTTGTATATTTTTCGCTGAAATTGAATAGTAGGGTAATATTAGTCGTTCCGCATAAGTGTAATAAAAATAAACCACTTTACCGTTCTTTTTGAGGGAGATAAATGACATTTAAGATTACATTCAAGCCTGTGTTATTTGTACTGGAAGTTGATTAAATTACAAGAAAAAGCGAAAAATGTTTCTGTCCCATAGTACTTTTATAATAATCAGAAAATGTTTTTTCTATAACTTTGCACTCTCCTCGAAATTTTGATGGAAAAAAATGTCGTTACCGTTGTTCCCACGGAAATATTCTTGATTGAATTTCCATGTGTCCGGACCGTTTCAAATACTGCATCTTGATTGATTATGACTCGAATAGACAAATCAGGTTCTGATTTTATTTCACATACTAAATAATTATTAATAATCACACAATTTGTATATTTTTAATCCTTATTCGTACAAAATTACTCATTGCCGTTATTTGGTGAAAATGAAAAAAAAAATGAAAAATCAAATAGATGTACTGCGGATTTGACGTGGTATACATCCTTTAACTTAAATACCTTAGTGTTTTGACCGTATTTTCAACAGCATTTTGTGTTGTGTTAGGTTAGTCTTGTAGTAAAAGAAGCGCAGTCATCCATGACATGAACATGTGACATGACATGTCATGTGTCAGAAACATGACTGAGGTTAACTGGGCCTCTAATCGGGAACATCCAAGCGATATTGTAGCGACGCGCGAGCGAAACTCGCCTCCCCCTGCCAGCACTCGTCCGCACGATGCGTAATGCGTAAGAGCGGGATGCGAGTCTCGCTCGCGAGTCGCAACGATATCGCTGACGTGATATTTGTATTTCAGAGATGCCGTTTGGGCCTTCTTCGTCAACAAGTGCATTGAGAATCTTCACGTCGTTTTATCAATGTCGCCGAGCGGGGATGTTCTGCGGAACAGGTTAAATTAATTCGTCATTTTATAAGAACCTGCTGTGGAAATAATCATTTCATTCAACCTAGTCAGAAACGATATTTTGATCCCTCAAAGTAATCAGTTTATGTTTAACCGTTTTAGTATCTCCAGTACTTTTCACAGTTAGGTACAGATGTAGTGCATTAGTAGTTTATGCAACGGTTGCATAATGATAGGCCTTAAAACACTAGTGCGGTTTTCATGAAACGAGCCGATAGGCGAGTTTCATAATAAGATCGCACGTGTGTTTTAAGGCCAAATTATGCAGAGTTGCATACATAACTTTATCTACACACATATTATAAATCCTCCATGATGGGTTCAGAAACAATATTTTCTGGCAACAAGTTATTTGTTGCAATCGTGGCTGCATATTTCCGATATCCGGCGCATTTTCACATCACACACACTCCGAGAAGACTACTTACTATTCATATTTTCAACTAAAATGTAAATTACAAACAACTTTTTCTATTCAATTCAACAACAATTCTACTTTCGTTCAGCAAAACGCCAACATGGCGATCCTCCGTCAAGACAATTTTTTTTTTTAAATCGTAGACAAACGGATGAAGTCTCTATTCTCACGTCACTCGAGATCAAATATTGTGCAGTTTATATTAAAAAAACATACTGAATTGACGTTTCGTATCAATAACTGTTTTAATATCTATGGATAGGTACTAGAATAGAGACCACTTGAGTTTTGACAGCTGTTCCAAATTTAATCTCTTTTCTTTACTAAAAACGATAAAGAAGTCATGTTATTTCTTTATCGCAGCACTGGTTTTTCCTAATTGGTTGTCAAAATGGTGGTCATTTCCTAAGGTTTTTGGTTAACCAATGGAGGTTTTATGATATGGGTGTAGATAAAATTAGTTTCCAACGTGTTTTATCGGAAAAGTTCGTATTTATCGTGCTCTCTCAATTAGCTTCAGCAGACCCCCAATTCTCGGTGCATTTGAGATAATCTCACAATCGAGATTAAACGTCAGTGCATACATTCATTTGACACAACTGTATGAATCTGACGTTTAATCTCGCAATCGACATTATCTCGAATGCATCGGGAATTGGGGGCCAGTATCCATCATACCATGCTGTCATTTTTCATTTCGACATTTGACAGTAAATAATAAAGTTTCATATTAATGAATATAAACATGTCACTCATTGAATACAATAATTAATTGACACTTCGGGTCCCGTCGTCTTCCGATTGAGATCCGAGTTTTACCGATAGAAACATTATTCACTATATCTGTACTCTGCTTATTAATATTACCTAATAGATTGCGTTCAAGACTAGTATTGTATTCAAGCAAGCTTTTTATTATGGGAAAACGCCTACTTGAGCGCGGTAGCAATCTTGAGTGTACAACTGATAGGTACACTGGCTATACTCCACTTTCATCATTGTATAAGACGTTATTTTTTATGTATTTCGTAGCCAATACCTTAACATAATTAATTTTTGAATTTAATTATTGATAAAACTTGTTTTACAATTCTAAAAGCAGTTTATTTGCATTTTTCTCATAAGTGGAGTGACAAGCAGTACGTGTCACTCGCTCACTCGTTAACAAAATTATTTTCGGCTTGGGCGGTAATGCTTGAATCCCTCCCTCGCTATGCTCCGGATTTTACTATGGGAGCCAACATACCCCCCTTGCCGTATTTGTGTAATTTTGCTCCCTTGTAACACAATCTACCATTGTTGCCAGGTGTCGAAGTTTCCCCGGTTTGGTGAACAATACGACCATCGATTGGCAGTTCGCGTGGCCAAAGCAAGCTTTGTTGGCCGTCGCAAATGTGTTCTTAGCAGACGTATGTATACACATAAATATATATTTTGATGTGTATGTATATTAAATAACTCCTCTGCTGCACTGGGAGTGAAGAAATCGCATAGAATGCGTGCAGATGCTTGTCATCCTGGCATGTCGTAAAAGTCGACTAAGGGACGGGTCCTCTCCAACATGGTGGACTATCGTTATGGGCGATGGGCTGATCACCTGTCACCATACGGTTCTGTTAGATAGGTACGCGGGTAGGGTTCAAGTTAAACGCTCGCTGGTTGGTTACGCACTGCTGTATTCGGCATAGGGAAACATCTATGTATCCGGCGCTATAGCATATACATGTATAGCTATGTGAGCATACACAACAGGTTCATCATACCATCTTAGGACTAATTAATCGAACGTGGCCACAAGTAGTCTTGTGGCTCTGCCCACCCCATTAGGGATTTCGGGCGTGATGTTATGTATGTATAGTTATAGTTAAGTATGTTTATTAAATAAATGATATTTATTTAGATTTATTATAAACATGTCTTTTATGTATATTGTAAAATATACACCATATCGTGTGTAACTGTATTACTGCTTTACGGCCTATACTTCCTGCACCGTCTTTAACATGTTTCTGTTTGGCCTAGTGGTTGACCGGTAGAGATTGCCTTTTGGCATTAAGTCCGCCATTTGTACACTCGTATATTGTACAATAAAGTATAAATAAATAAATAAATAAATAAATAAACGAACACGAATAAACTGAAACGTAAGGGGAAAATCACGGACCATATATCCAGGGGTCGCCTTTAGGGGTGGTGGAGCTACCGCCCAGGGCCTTGCTGTTACAGGGGCCTCGCCCACTCGCGCAACAACCCAAGTAGAAAAATATTAGATACTAATAATAATAATAATAATAACTACTCTTTTATTTTATAATGTTTTTTTATAATATGAAAGAATGTAAAAAATGAGAAAATTTAAAAAAATAAAGCGGAATAATAATAATAAATCAGGGGACAATCTTTACACAAATCGATCTAGTCCCAAAGTAAGCTCTAAAGGCTTGTGTTATGGGTACTAGACGACGATGTATATCAGGATGTATGTACTTATATAGAGAAATAAATACTTAAATACATAGGAAACATCCAAGACTCAGGAACAAACATTCGTGCTCATCACACAAATATTTGCCCTTATCGGGGATCGAACCCGGGACGCTTGCGTCGGAGGCAGGGTCACTACCAACTAGGCTATCCGCGTCGTCAAATAATATATAATACTAATGTATAATAGTACTAATGTTTATTTGAATTTCGCGCCTTACGCCGCGTATTATAAAAGTTACGTTATGCCGATCGCGCTATCTTGCGTGGTGGTTATCGTGCTGATATCTGTCTCGATACAAAATAATCTTTCTTTATTTGGAATTATTTCAATTGAAAATGACGTAGCTCGGTCGTTAAATTATTATATTAGCTTAGATTATGAACATCTTTGATCAGATTAATGCATATTTTTCGGATATACTTGTTAGGCAATCAAGACCAATAGGAGCTACGGTCTTGTTTGGAAAATCAATGTAGTTACGTCAGTTTGTACAAATGTAGCATACGTAACAATAATTCATCGTGTTGTCCGCCAACGTCCATACCACGTTGAACACACCGGTTCTCGTCCGATCACCGAAGTTAAGCAACGTCGGGCGCGGTCAGTACTTGGATGGGTGACCGCCTGGGAACACCGCGTGCCGTTGGCCTTTTTGCTCTTTAATTTACACATATATTTTTTTATAGATTCAAAAAATACCTGACGAATTCCGTCCAATAATAGTGGAGCATGTCGTTCACGTACACATGTCGGTGGCCAGATATTCGTTGGAGTTCTTACAACGGCTTCGAAGGAATAACTACGTCACGCCCAAGCATTATATGGATTATCTGACGAATTACATATCACTATTGAATGAAAAAGACTCTTTTATTGTCGCGCAGGTTAGCCCTTATTTTCACATCAGTAGAGCCTAGATTTGTAGTTTATTTTTATTATTACATCCTTTATAGTATAGTCACTGGAGTGAAGAGGTATGATTTTTTAGCAGTCTACACTACGTTTTATCGACCACATACATGTATTTATAATTTCAACCTTAGTAGGTACATAGTATGACGCAATTTTGATTGTAATTAGGGTGAAAATTACTTTCTTTGATTCCCCAGTAAACATTAAACTGTATTTGAATTTTACGTACCTAGCATATCTGTATGTATGGGTTCCGCTTATGACTTAAAGTGAACATTTGTGTAATCCGACACATTACACCATGTTCATTTGTACCCTCGTCTCTTTAAAGATTTCATATTAAGTGTTTGCTTCATAGTGTTCCGCGTGTCAGAGGCTATTTACAATTGGCAATTGTAGTGTGTATTTGTTTTTAATTTAATGTCGTTTATTTCCCCTTTAAGTGCGAGCGTTTAATCGGTGGCTTAGCGAAGATTGCAGAGGCTAATGTGCAATTAGAAGACTTAAACGCAAAACTGGCTGTTCAGAAGGTCATTGTGGCTGAACAAACTTTGGAATGCGAAGTCTTAGTAAAAGAGATTACGAAAGGTAATAAAAAAATATGGTTGAACAATTCCATAGCTCTTTGGCAACTGTAAATGAAATTCGACTCGGTATCCGCCAACGTCCATACCACGTTGAACACACCGGTTCTCGTCCGATCACCGAAGTTAAGCAACGTCGGGCGCGGTCAGTACTTGGATGGGTGACCGCCTGGGAACACCGCGTGCCGTTGGCCTTTTTGTCTCTCCTATTTCTTACATCATGCCTACAATTTTTAGCTACGTCAGCAGCAGTGGTGAAACAAAATGTAGCAGCTATAAAGAGCGTGGAAATTACTGAACAGAAAGTAATAATAGAGGAAGAGAAAGGTGATGCTGAGCAAGCCTTATCGGAGGCGCTGCCGGCGCTAGAGGCGGCCAGGCTGGCGTTGGCGGACTTGGAGAAGAACGACATCACTGAAATTAGATCGTTCGCCACGCCGCCCGAGGCTGTACAGGTTTGTACTGCTATTCGCATTGAATTATATAGTAAGGAACTGCTCAAAGCAGTTCTCGCGATGCTTACTTTTTAGGTGTCAGAACGCACCAACACGCTTCTGTTTGTGCATACAATGACTTATGCTAAGCTAAAAACATACTCCCTTTCCTCAGGTGGTATGCGAATGTGTGGTAATCATCCGCGGCATCAAAGAAGTGAGCTGGAAGGGAGCTAAGGGCATGATGGCCGACCCTAACTTCCTCAGGAACCTGCAGGAGATGAACTGTGACCTGATAACGCAGAAGCAAGTCAAAGACGTGAAGACGCATATGAAAAAGAGCAAAAAGTTGGACACGATGCAGAATATTAGCAAGGCCGGGTGAGTTTTCAATGTTTCTATACGAACGTTTTATTTAAAAAAAAATGGTTAAGAGCACATCGGGCTATACTCAGTGTAGGGTTCCGTAGCCATTACTCCGAAAACTATAACTTTAGCTCTCTATTCAAATCTATTCGGTGCTGTTTACGATGATTTTCAGTTGGTTTAAACAAGCGAGTCGCTTACACCTGTAACTCGTGAGTTGTTTGCTGTTTAAGCAGATTATATTCAGATCTTTTAGAATTTATAGTTTTGCTGAGAGAACACGCTTTAGAGATCAATATTCCCTAAACAGTCCCCCAAATCTATAAATTGGTAATAGACTACTACCCTTCTACTTATGAATATGTTGTTGTTTTTCAAATAACTATCTATGCAACGACACAACATTCGCGGTTGTATAAAAAAACATGTTTCCCCTTTGGCTACCTGAAACAAGCTTTCATTAATAATTTTATACTTTGTCTGTGTTCAGCCTTGTAACTTTAATTTATACACATTCCGAAATTTAAATTATCACTTTCATTTCATTGTTATTAACAAATCAAACAAATCAAATTGGGAGGTAGCTGATATTTATAGCTCAGGTCCTTACCTATTTTATGTACCTCTTAGCGCCTCTTTTATACAGATTGAACTGAAATTGTAAACATATAAAAGCAAATAAATAAAAGAATAAAAAAGCAATAGACTTAGAAAAAACGGCTGTCACTTACGGACAGATGGACATGGCGAAACTATAAGGGTTCCTAGTTTGACTGCGGAACCATAAAAATATAGGTTTGCCTTTCCCCAATACCACATTTGCGTGATTTCTCAAATTAACGAACCGACAAAAAGACACGAATTCTTCAGTCTTATCGTCTGTAGCCACCGTTATTTTTATCTGACTACGGCGAAGCAAAAAGGAGGGTTATGATTTTGACCGGTATGTATGTTCATCTGTTCCCTTATAATAATAATAATAATAATAAATCAGGGGACAAGCTTTACACAAATCAATCTAGCCCCAAAGTAAGCTCTAAAGGCTTGTGTTATGAGTACTAGACGACGATATACATACTTATATAGATAAATAAATACTTAAATACATAGGATACATCCAAGACTCAGGAATCGAACTACCGGGAATCGAACCTGGGACCGCTGGCTTCGGAAGCAGAGTCACTACCAACTAGGCCAAACGTGTCGTGTCGTGTGTGTTATAACTTCTAAACTTATCATAATTTGACAAATGAGGTATCGTTGGAAGCGTCTTGATTGTCCGCTGGTTATAGGCTATGTCACGTCACATTAAATTGAATACGGCGCCCTCTAGAAGACATAAAATCGTTAACAAAAACCATTTTCTTTTATTATTATGTCGCGTTTGCTATCAAATGAAAAGGATTTATTAACACATTTCAAAAATTCTATACATTGTGCGTGATTTTTCAGTAGTCGGGTTTTAGTTCTAGAACTTATTAAGTACTTGTTATATGACAGATAACGTGGCCCCATTATTTCTGTAAACAGATATGGCCTCTTGAAATTTGTCATCGCCGTGCTCGGCTACTGCGCCGTGTACAAGGAAGTGAAACCCAAACAGGACAAAGTGGCAGCTCTCGAGAAGGAGTTCTCCGACGCAATGAACTACCTGGATTCGCTCAACCGAGAGATCAACCGGCTCCAGAAGACCCTGGACAAGTTGAACAGCAGATATGAAACCGCTATCCTGAGGAGGCAGGAGCTGCAAGAGGAGACCGATATCATGATGCGTCGGTTGGTCGCAGCAGATAAATTGATGTCAGGTATGCTAAATTATAATAATGTACTAAATTGACACACGTATCAATGCGTACCGACTGCAATATGCGTACATTAAAAAAGCCGCGAGTAGACCTGGCATGACGAGAGTCGGTAGAATTTTAGGTAGGTACAGACCTAAAATTTAACGGGGGAAAAGTTCCGCAAGCTCGTATCTCTTAATCGAAAAATACAAACTCCGGGCTTACTTGCTTACGAATGAATGTCTTAAGGAATTACAGACATTTAAATGATTTGGCGCTTACGCCAAGCATATAATGCCCGCACTATCCCTTTCTTTCATTCGCGCAGTATTATAATCCATCACTATCCAACGCACCCCCAGTCGGTAATTAGGGCGTAGCTTGCGGGTCGCGATGCAAGGCCTTAAGCCGTTCGTAAGAAAAAGAATCTTGACAGACAGACTGACAACAAATTGAATGTATAAACGTTCCGTTTATTTTTTCAGAATTGTTACGGAACCCTAAGAAATGTGTTTACTGTTTTTGCAAGCTGATATTATTTATTGGATAAAATACCCTAGTATTGTCTATTTCTCACTCCTCCAAAATCTCCTTAAGAGGGCGCCGTAATATAGCTTTGCAAAGTATAACCATCATCTAATCAATTTAACAGAAAAAAGCGGCCACTATTTTCTATTAAATTAATTAGATGATGGTTATACTTTGCAAAGCTATATTACATAGCATATACGTTGTGTATTAAGTTGCGTAACAACTTATACGGCTTCAATTTTAATAAAATACTATCCTTTAATAGAAAACACAATAACAGTGATGAGGGCGCCACTGGACGGTCGGCGCCCTCTTAATGTTTTTTTGGGCAGTCGTGTAAAAGAACTGCGCCTCTATTCGGGAACGCTAAGTGATGTTGTCGCGACTCGCGAGCGAGATTTCTCATCCCACTCTTGCGCATGACGCGTAATGCGTAAGAGCGAGATGCGAGTCTCGCTCGCGGGTCGCTGCAGTATCACTTAGACGTTCCCGAATAGACACCCTGGTTTCATAAATCAATTGCAATCCAGGCTTGTCCAGCGAACAGAAGAGATGGACAATTGACTTGGCAGCCCTCTACGTGGAACAGTCTCGACTGATCGGAAACTGTCTGCTGTCTGCCTCTTTCCTGAGCTACGCGGGCCCCTTCTCCTTCTCCTTCCGGCAGACCATGATCTACGAGGATTGGCTGGGAGATGTTCTAGAGAAAGAGATACCGCTGACCATGCCGTACACTGTTGAGAGGAATCTGACAAATGAAGTTGAGATTAGCGGGTGAGTAATGGTCATAGTCATCAGTCATTTTAATGGTTCCGCTGCCACGTTTTGGGAACAATATTTTCCCATGGCCTACGTCAAGGTAAGATGTAGGGTGAAGGCGGCAACAGTGGCTATAGCGACAACAGTGGCGCACTAGCCGTTGTGTCAAAAATATTATAGATAGCTTTCTTTCTTTCTCACTCTTCGGAAGGTTTCCCGATAGAAACAGTTTACAACCAGTTCGCTTGCGTCAGCTATGTAACGAACCCGTGTAATTAATGTTTTTTTGTTTTGACGATGGAAAAAGTGAATTTTAAGGTAAGGTGAACTTTCTATTTTTTCACGAACATTTTGTTTTGCCAATGGATTAATAATTTTGCTGAGAAATAAACTTAATTGAGGTCATTTTGACGTATACTGCACTTCGATTTAAGCAAAACTATCATGCGTGGTATAAGTTATATCCAAAATGGCGGTTTTGTACACAGTGGCTCAAATCGCTTGAGTACACAGTGGTCCATGATACACTGTGGTGACTGTGTACTGTAGGTACCTACTGATAACAATTGCTCAGACATTAGTTTAGAAAATTTTACAAGATGTAATAATTTTCGTTAGTTTTTCCTTTCAGGATGGCTCTTCCAGCAAGGCCCCGTAAAATAGGGAAACACACAATTGACGACATGAAAAACGCTTTTAAAAAAAAATTGGTATGAGCGAGAGAAAAGAGTGTAATCTTTTTAAATTTAAGTAACTTGATTATAAATTTTAAGACAAAATATAATTTTTATTTAACGTTACATTTATTGTTTGGTTAATTCAATAAATAAAGAGTGATAAAAAGCCGAAAATTGCATTATTATTTGGGTTATAATTATAGATGATTCACTGTGAACTTGCCTGATTCACTGTGAACTGAGGGCCGATTCACTGTATGCCACCCCCAGTACACAGTGGCTCAAATAAGTGTTTTCCAAAATATTACCTTGTTGTACTAAATCGATTAAAATATTCAATATATATTAGTTACACTATAATACTAATCCTTTTGCACCTTTCCAACACTCGTCCAAATCAAGTGACATCGCTCGAAAAAAAAGTGACCCACTGTTGCCGCCTTGACCCTACGGCACGCACATGCGCGTCAAAGCCGTTGATCTAGAGCACGTAAAACAAAAATATGCGTTTTAGGTAATGCATACGTTTTATAAGCTGTCATACATGTGTATATGGTACAGATGTAGTGAATAATCCTTTCCCATCGTATTTTCTTGGAAACGTTCGTATTTGTCATGCTACTTCAGTCAGTCTCAGTACCCATCAAGACAGCGTAGGGGAAGCTCGCATCGCGAGATTAATAATCGAAATAGAGTGTTTAATGCCTAAGTTAAGAAATTATTATTTTAAGTTTGTTGTCAGTTCTTTTTGATAGTCATGCCGAAAGCATTAAGTCCTGGGAAACGATTAGATCGACAAGCCTGTGAAATTCTTTTCAACATTTATTCATATTTCTTAACTGAAAATGATAAATTTATAAATAGCAACGATGCTGATTATTTTTATAAAGTCCAAAAATGGGTTTCGGAGGTCAGTGGCATTTCTCGACGAACAATTCTCGGTAGTTCGATTTTTGTTAACACTACATTCTCTATATAATTTGAGCTTCAAACTAGTCAAACTAGGTTTGACATTTGTCACTGATAAATAAATTACCCTATTTATTTAATACAACCATGTCACCTATTAATACAAGAATTCATAGACTCGTCGGCAGCATTCGGAAGTAGTCGTATGTTCCGAGTTTTCACGATGGGAAACGATTATTCACTACATCTGTATATTAGTCACTACTGCCCAAAATGGGACGAGGCCTGTTCCTAACAATGGAAAATATATAGTTAAGGCTGATAATGTCATGGGCAACATCCAGCTTAAGAGCTTCAAGGAGCTTGTTACAGATCAAATATCCTAAAGACAACGCCGTGCATGACTTTTACCAGAAAGCTGCCAAACTAGCGCGGAGTTTTTATAGCTCTAATGCTGGCAGCCGGGGTCACTCGGCTATGCGAAGTCTATTTGGATTGGTCTGTGGGGAACATGACGGTTTTAATTTCAGTTGGAACTCCGAAGGCCTGCCGCCGGACGAGTTGTCCGTGCAAAATGGTATCCTCACCATGCGGGCATCTCGCTTCCCTCTGTGTATTGACCCGCAAACGCAGGCCCTCTCGTGGATCAAGAAGAAAGAGACCAAAAACAACCTCAAGGTAATTAAACTCTAATAGTTGATAGAAATAGAAATAGCTTACTTGCATAAATGGTAATGCTACAATAAAAACCATTTGGATTTTAGACATTATATCGATGGCATAGAACGTAATTATAATGACTATTTATTTTTGTACGTAAATATTGGTTTTGGAAGACGCGTCCAGTTGAATCATTGTGGAAATATATTTTATGATGATGTCATAAAATGTACTTATTCAGTGTGTATGTCATAAAATATAGATAACTAAATTCGTTCTAATGTTTGCCAACGTCCATACCACGTTGAACACACCGGTTCTCGTCCGATCACCGAAGTTAAGCAACGTCGGGCGCGGTCAGTACTTGGATGGGTGACCGCCTGGGAACACCGCGTGCCGTTGGCCCTTTTTGGCAATTTTCAAATGTCATATTTTTTCAGGTAATAAATCGCTACGAAACTAAGCTTGAGTAAGAAAAGCATTTTAACATTTTATTCTCTTATTTGCTAATCCAGTCACAATATTGGCTAGAATTGGGTAAGCTTAGATATGAACATCTCCGATCAGATTAATGCATATTTTCGGATATACTTGTTAGGCAATCAAGACCAATAGGAGCTACGGTTGTTTTCGGAAATTTATCAATGTAGTTACGTCGCTTTGTACAAACGTATCATACATAACAATAATTGAGCATATTGTTTGCCAACGTCCATACCACGTTGAACACACCGGTTCTCGTCCGATCACCGAAGTTAAGCAACGTCGGGCGCGGTCAGTACTTGGATGGGTGACCGCCTGGGAACACCGCGTGCCGTTGGCCTTTTTGCATTTTATCCTTCAAAATAACATGCCACAAGAAAAGCCTAAAAAGGAAACAACAAGTTTCTTTTTTTGTTTTAAATTTTCATGCTTTTATTTTAACATCTTTAGCAACTTTCGGCCAGATTTGGCTAGCCCTCCATCAGGAAGATCTCTGAACAGCTAAATGAATACATAATATTACTCTTATCTAATTGTTAAACAATATAGATTTTTTTGTGATAATTAACAACAATTCGAAAGTGTGTCCGCTTATTTAAAAGTGGCTAAACTTAAAATAAGAAATGTTGAACTCAATTTTGATTCCTCGATGCTATACTAAATGGAGTTTGACGTTTCTTATTTTAAGTTTAGGGAATTTTAAATTTAGGCGACATCACAGATCACATATAACCTCTATGGCGACATGCGACATCGTTTCGAATTGGACCCAATGGGGTGATGTAGTGTTTTGGCAACTGTAGATAAAATTGGACTCGGTATTCGCCAACGTCCATACCACGTTGAACACACCGGTTCTCGTCCGATCACCGAAGTTAAGCAACGTCGGGCGCGGTCAGTACTTGGATGGGTGACCGCCTGGGAACACCGCGTGCCGTTGGCCTTTTTGCTTTGTTGGTCTTTTTCTGCTTTTGCTTACAGCGCTTATTTTGTTCAGGTGCTTTCATTCAACGACCCACAATTCCTGAGGCAGTTAGAAATGGCCATCAAATATGGGATACCGGTGTTATTCCAAGACGTCAACGAATACATTGATCCTGTAGTGGATAACGTGCTAGAAAAAAATATCAAAGGTTTTTTTTTTACTTACAATTATCCCGTTATTTTGCTTAACTAAGAGCGCTCTTGTAGTCTCAGCGGCCTTAGCAAGGTTGACATGGGAATAATTTAACCTCGTCTTATCGTCTCTTTCGTCGGCAGTAGTGTGGGAGAGACGCACTTAGAGATAAAAAGGTGTTAACTTATCCACGTGTGAACCTTGCTAGGGCCACAGCAAGGGTTCAGGGATGACAGGAAGACGATGGATTACGTTACATATAAATATCTACTGCATTTCACCAATGCCTTGTTGGTACAGCATTTCGTAGTAAGTTATCTAGTAATGATAAGATTGATAACTCGATATGAAGCTAATTCATCGTTATTTATTATCTTTTTCACATTACTTAAGAACATGCAACAAGCAGACACAATCTCAAACGTAAAAAGGATTTTTCTTCGGACTCCCTTCCTTTTTCGAGGTCGAGGAGGATTGCCTTGCGATCGAAACACATGCTGAGTCAGAACCTTTTCATCCACACACATTGCTGGGCTCTCATTATAGTCACCGGTGTGCATTTTTTATGTTGTTTCTTATGTAAAACCTAAAATTATTAAGTACTAACGCTATGTGTGGGCTGAATAAACGGCGCTTTCTTTCTTCTTCTTTCTTTTGTCAAAATTTCGCGATGCCATACGTAGACAATTCATCCTAAACACACCGTTAATCTATAAGATTTATCGTCTATGGTGCCAGATTATTCACCTGATTATTAGAAGGTAATCATCTTTACCTGAAGCAGCTACTGTAATGGTCCGAACAGCTCATTATAATATTTTTCTCTATTAAGTAATGAAAAATTTGGTGGAAAGTAAAAATTAAGTAAATAAGAAAGTGAAGAAATTGAGACTCTTTTGAGGGTGTGAGTTTGTTTTGGCCCAGGGCGAAAGGAATCTACATTTATAATAAATAGATGGGCGCCTGATCCCTTTCTAACCATCAAATGATATAATTTGAATAAAAATACCAACCTTCAATTTAACACATTGCAGTGGAGAGCGGGCGCTCGTTCGTGATGCTGGGCAGTACCGAGGTAGACTACGACCCGCACTTCCGCATGTACCTCACGACCAAGCTGGCCAATCCTCAGTTCAACCCCGCCGCGTACGCCAAGGCTGTCGTCATCAATTACACCGTCACCGTGCAGGTACGGCCTCATTGTACTTGAGAGGGCTCTATCAAATATAAATATGATGTTCACTTCTCACGATCTTAAAAGTTCTTCCTTAGGCTTGCTGTAAACAGCCTAAAATGCCTCATTTACATGCAGCCAGAGTGAGCAGGGAAGTGGGCAGCGCGAGTGAGTAAATGGGTCGGTGTACTGCACTTTGTGCAAAATATTTTTCGCCAAATTTCACTTCTCAAAAGAATCTTTAGCATATTTCCATTCCGCATTTTATCATTTCGTCAAATATCGTGTGGCATCATTTTGCTTTGTCAGGGGTAGGTTAGGTTAGGGTTAACTTGTGTCCCTTACGTAAGTACTTATTTGTCAAAAAATACTTTTGCTAACTGTAAAATTACGATAAGCGTTGGGAAAAGTTTTTTGCCCATACATTAGTAATCCAAATGGGTCACTTCTCCTGCTCCGGCTGCTGCTACTCGCGTTGCGGCGCGCAGTGAGTCAGGAAGCAGCATGTAAAAGGAAGCAGCATGTAAACACCCGCTGTCTTCGAAAGCAGTATGCGGGAATTATTTCTGGCAGCGTGAGCAGCAGTGGCAGTGGCTGCATGTAAATGAGGTATTAAGTGGTACTTTTATGCTCTTTCAAAAAAATATGTACATTTTGGAAAGTTTATACAACACGACGACAGCGTATCGAATAGTAACATGAAAAAGACATGAGACTTGTGAGGCTTTATGTTGTTTCTATTCTTAGGGTCTAGAAGACCAGCTCCTTAGCGTAGTGGTGCGAGCGGAGAGAGCAGATCTAGAGGAACAGCGCGAGAGTCTCATCATTGAGACCAGCGCCAACAAGAGTCTATTGTCGGGCCTCGAGGACTCACTCCTCAGGGAGTTGGCGACGTCCACTGGTAACATGCTGGACAACGTGGAATTGGTCGACACGTTGGAGAATACCAAATCAAAAGCAGCTGAGGTGAGGTGCTTTATTCTAATAATATCAAAAAATGTAAATATCTTTATCTACACCCATATCATAAAACCTCCATTATTTATTCAAAAACCTTAGGAAATTACCAGCATTTTTACAACCAATTTTACTATGAGAACTTTCTTGTCTGTGGTAGTAGGTAAAATCTGTACTATCATGTTATTTATTACAGTACCTATCAATCTTAGTATCGTTATGAGTTTAAATTAGGAACAGCTGTCAAAACTCAAGTGGGTCTCTATTCTAGTATCCATAGATATTAAAACAGTTATCGGTACGAAACATCAATTCAGTATGTAACCGCAAGTTCATTTATTTTGTCTATGATTTTTAAAAAAAAACATTCGTCTTGATGGAGGATCGAATTGCCGCCATTACTGTTGTCATTTCATCATTCATGTTGGTTTTTTGCTGTTTGTAATAAGTAGTTTTAATTTACATTTTAGTTGAAAATATGAATGTAGTGACTCCGAGAACGATGTGAAAACTCCGCAGGATATCGTAATTGCAGCCACGATTGCAACAAATAACTTGTTGCCAGAAAAAATGGTTTCTGAACACATCCTGGAGGATTTATAATATGTGTAGATAAAGCTATGTATGCAACTGTACATAATTTGGCCTTAAAGCACTCGTGCGATCTTATTATGAAACTCGCCTGTCGGCTCGTTTCATAAACCCGCACTCGTATTTAAGGGCTATCATTATGCAACCGTTGCATAAACTACTATTATTCAATTATGGCTTATAAACAACATAACCAGAGTCAACATTATTTCTGTCCTGATCTTCCTCAGGTGATGGAAAAATTAGCGCTGGCCGAAGCGACGACGAAAGACATAGAGGTGCTGAGAGACGGCTACAGACCAGTCGCTAAGCGCGGCTCCATACTGTTCTTCGTTCTCTCCGACATGGCGGGAGTCAATACCATGTATCAGTACTCGCTGTCCTCGTATCTTGACGTACGTATCATCGCTTATTGAACTGTGGACGGTGCTGTGTCCAGGAAGAATAGCATAGTTTCCTGAAAAATTCTATCACCGTCCGTCATTCACACCATAAAAAAATATTGAACACTTATTGTTTCTTTTGACAATTAACCTAAAAATTACGAAGATATAGTGCGTTGAAGTTCCGCGTGACGTCACGACTTTGTACACTTTTTAACATTAAGTGACGTCATTAGCCCCCACTCCCGAACTTTGATGCGCTTTATCTTTGTCAATTTTGATTGATTTGATAAAGCAAAAAATACGTGTTCAATATTTATTTCTAATCTAACTGACGGACTAATTAGAATTACTATTTTTTTACCCAGGAAACATCCCTATTTAATTTCATATTTACCACTAGATTTTCGGTGAAGGCAATAAATTGCGTATAAAAAGCACTATCCACGACATTTTGCTTAATAAATCATTTAATTTCTCTCTCTCATTGAATATTCCTCAGGCTATGGTTGTGGCGCCATCTAGTTTAACTGAGTTAAAGCAGCTTCGGCTTATTGAGCTACGATCACGATCTTCAGTTCTCTTGTTTTATTTGTCGATGCCATCACTATGCTTGCGTTTCAGCAAAATATGACATTCAGAAAGTAAACAGACGATATCACAAGATTTTCTTAGGTTTATGGTAGCGGTCGGCAACTCTCGGCCCGCAGCCATCATCCTCGTGGCCCGCGTTTGTTTTATAAATTAGTCTTAATAGTTATCTATCTATCTAATACCTTTAAACGAGCAATTCTTGTATATTCTTATATATATATATAACTGAATATATATATATATCTGAATCTCGGAAACGGTTCGAACGATTTTCATGAAATTTAGTATGCAGGGGGTTTAGGGGGCGATAAATCGATCTAGCTAGGTTTTATTTTTAGAAAACGTCGTCTATCCGTGTTTCCAGGCAATGAAAAACTGCTACAATATCATTAGAATACGAAGGTAAATTTCGCCATCTACAAGGTTATAATAACTCAGGTGGGTAAATCGGGCGGTCCCGAGACGAGAGGACCCCGGTTCGAGTCCAGATGATTATCTTTTTCAAGTACCTTCTTTTGTGAGAAAAACTATTATTGAAATTCCAAAAAACATGATTTACCAAATAAAAACCAGGTCATCCAGGTACTAATTATCAGCACATCATTTCACATCATTTATTTTCTCAGGTTTTCTCGTTTTCGCTGCGCAAAGCAATGCCCAACGTGATCCTGTACAAGCGCCTCAGAAACATTATCGATATGCTCACGAAAAACGTTTACGACTACGGCTGCACCGGTGGGTTCATTGCTATTTAACCTCCTCTTTGACCAACTGCGAAACACTTAACAATTAGAACAAGGTATAACCGCCAATTTTTAAAATTCGTTAATTTACGAAAGCAAAGGTGATTGATGCATTGCCATGAAATAACCGTTGGTTTTATTACTACAATGTTTCATACGTTTGTCTACACACACAAGACTTATGGCCGAATTCAGAAAGGCCACTCAAATTGAGCTTTAATTAAAGTGACGTTCCAGTGGCGTTTCTGTACGGGTTGACAGCTAGTTGAGGGACATTTAACTGCTTAATATCTAGTCAAATGCTTAAGTGGCGTTTCTGAATTCGCCCATTAGTATAGCAGCATAATAATTTTTTTTTTTCCTATTTCATTATTTTATTTGCTCAGCTTGTGTAACACACGTTTACTTTAGACCACAACATCGATACCAGATACCGTACATATGAACTAAACTAATAATTCATTAACAGTAGCCATTTTGGTATTTGTTCTTAGGTATTTTCGAACGCCACAAACTCCTGTTTTCGTTGCAAATGGACATAAAGCTGGAACAGAGCGAGGGGAACGTGTCGCAGATGGAACTGGACTTCTTTATAAAGGGCAATGTGTCATTGGAAAAGTCGCCCCGAGCGTGCCCCGCTACCTGGATTCCATCGGCGGTACGAATAACACTCTTATCATGATGCTACTAAGGTTGTTGGAAAACGATAGAGATTTAATTTTAGACCAAGTTTATCGATAGATAATAATAGTAGATTGTTGCACCAAGCAGAAAGTGATTCATTATTGCGCCGAGTGTTGGTTTGGAGCCCGAACGCCAGTGAGGGCTCTAAAAACACGAGCGCAATAACAAATCACTTGATGCGAGGTGCATAATCTGCTTTTCTTTCTACTACTGCTAAAAGTTGGTAAAAAGCGAAAAGGTACAGTTAAACCCAACTAGTGAAGTAAAAAGGATATTGGCACCTGTTATGACGCACCCTTAGAATTTTTATATAGCCTATGATACTCGCACGTTCTCCCCGAATCTTAAGATACCCTATTTATTAAAATCGGTTTATTGGTTCTGAAGCTAAAGTCGAAAATCCGAAAATTTTCACAGAAATTTTAATTGTCATATTATGCCAATATTTTTTTAAATCGTTTTGTAACTCATACTATCACAGTTCGATATGGCCGCCGATATGTGGCCTGTTTTTTTTTTTTTTGCTAACAGTAAGTCCACAGAAGAGTGGTCGGCTGTCTCGTCGGACTGTTAATGGGCGGATTGGGTAGCTGTTGGTGTAAACTTCTTGATCAACCAACCAAATAAAAAAATAATACAAAACAGTGCAATAATGAAATTTGTATGCAACTTTATTTGCTCTAGAGCAAATAAGGGCTGCTTTGTGCTGAGTATTTAAGGCCATTATGATGAAATTAAAGCGTAGTAGGAAGAAAAATTATATTCGTACTAGCTGTGTGCCCGATGCTAAGTTTATTGCTTCGGGATATGTTATACCCGTTTACCTCTGATCTGACTATCTCTTTAGTCGGCACTAGTGTGACAGAGAGTGTAGATAAGACGGTTTAACTTATCCTTGTGTCAACCTTGCTAGGGCCGCTGTTTAGGCTATGCTTTACGAAGTAGTCCATCGACTTTAGTGTCAGTAATATGGCGCCATTATAAAATGATAAAATTATCGAAATTAGTGGAAAGCTGGGTGATCTGACGTCCGATTAGACTTGTTAAATCTGCATAATAAGGTGTTTTTATTAAGAGGATTGTGAACCTACGGCTTTTCATAAAAAAAGGAGATAACGCTTACCACCCCTTAAATATGTTAAATGTGAGGTTTACAGTTTTAGTTATTTTATTTTTTTCACTATAATCAATAAATTCACTTTTATTGTTTCAGTATTCTTATAGGAGTGAATGAGTGAGAAAATCGTGTGCATTTTGTTTCTCATTTAAAAGTTTTAAATTCCAACGAACGCATAATTTAAGAGCAATAAAAGGAAACGTTAGTCAAAACAAGATCGGAGAAGCAGCAGGAGAGTTGAGTATTAAGAGGACTGTGAACCAACGGCAAAAATCACCCTTTTCATACAAAAGGTGATAACGATTTCCACCTCTTAAATGTTAACCGGTGTTGACAATTGTTTGTTAGGTGTCAGTCAGAACAAAATCTAGGTCTATAAGTTTTTGTTTTTTCACTATAATCAATAAATTCAGTTGTATTGTTGTTTTAGTATTCACATACAAAACAAATTTCGGCGATTATTTTACTTTTTTGATCTTTAATCAATATTCAAAAACCGTATAGACCTAGATTTTGTTCTGACTGAAAACGTGTCAAAAATTGGTCAAAATCGGTTAACATTTAAGAGTTGGAACTCGTTATCGCCTTTTGTATGAAAAGGGTGATTTTTGCCATGGGTTCACAGTCCTCTTAATACTCAACTCTCCTGCTGCTTCTCAGATCTTGCTTTTACTAACGTTTCCTTTTATTGTTCTTAAATTATGCGTTCGTTGGAATTTAAAACTTTTAAAAGAGAAAAAATGCATACGATTTTCTCACTCATTCGCTCCTATATGTACATCTTTTTATTATTGTATTTTGTGCAATAAACGAGTTTACATGCATACATACATACATTTCCGAAACCCATAGACTTGAGCATTTGTACTTATGTCTCTTATCTGTCTTTAAATTCTGTCCAGGGTTGGCAAGATATCATGAAACTGAGCAACGACTTCCCGGGGCCTTTTGCAATGCTCCCGGACAACATTAGCCGAGGGATCGAAGAGTGGCAAGAGGTAATTACACTATAAGTCTTTAAATTCAAGCAATAAACATCTTTTTATTACCGGCATAAGAACTTTGCTTACCTAAATACTACGAGTATTTCATCACAAACTCGTAATTGGGGATTACATGTTAGAAAAAAAAACGGTCAAGTGCGAGTCTGACTCGAAAGGTTTGGAAAATTGTATCTACATATTTATGGTATGCATTGGTAATGGTCGTTTCATATACTTTCGTCAAGCTTTTAACGAAAGTATAGTATAGCAGTAGTGGGATTACGTTTGTTCCCATAGTAATAAATGTACCTTATGGACATATGCGTAATTGCAAGTTCGCAATTGAGTACCTATTTAATTTTCATTTGTCTAATTTTTATTTCATTTCCTCACAAATGTAATGAAAAACATTGTGTATATCACGGGCAGTAAGGGGATAACAAACTTAGTCATTAAAAGCCCTCCGCCTTCGGCATCGGGCTTTTAATATACTATCGTTAGTCTGATCCTTCTTACGGCCCTAGATGCACAAAGTACTATTAATCTATTTCCAGTGGTTTGACCATGACACGCCAGAGTCAGCGCACATTCCCAACGGCTACAGGGACATTCTAAAACCCTTTGAAATATTAATGCTCCTCCGATGTTTCCGTGTGGACCGCATTTATCGCGCGTTGACAGATTACATCACTGTTACTATGGGCGAGGAGTATATAACGCCTCCTGTTATCAGGTAAGTTCGATTAAGGTAGATAAGTTTGATTTGATAGTCGCCAACGTCCATACCACGTTGAACACACCGGTTCTCGTCCGATCACCGAAGTTAAGCAACGTCGGGCGCGGTCAGTACTTGGATGGGTGACCGCCTGGGAACACCGCGTGCCGTTGGCCTTTTTGCATTTTATCCTTAAAAAAATCATGTCACAAGAAAAGCCTAAATAGGAAACAACAGTTTTTTGCTTTAAATTTTTATGCTTTTATTTCTTACATCGTTAGCAACCTCTGAAGAGCTGAATGAATACATATTACTCGTATCTAATTTTTATTATTAGGAAATTTTATAAAAATTAACAATGGGGTGATGTAATTTTATGGCAACTATAAATAAAATTCGACTCTGTGTTTGCCAACGTCCATACCACGTTGAACACACCGGTTCTCGTCCGATCACCGAAGTTAAGCAACGTCGGGCGCGGTCAGTACTTGGATGGGTGACCGCCTGGGAACACCGCGTGCCGTTGGCCTTTTTGCTATCAACACGATTTTTCTTTTCAGCTTGGACATGATTTACGAACAAACGACGCCGTTTACTCCCGTTGTGTTTATTTTGAGCCCCGGTTCTGATCCAACTGCGGATTTGATGAAGCTAGCGGACAAATCAGGGTTTGGCGGAGGCAAGTTCAAGTATTTATCACTTGGACAAGGGCAAGAGGGGGTAAGCCCGATTTGTTTTAAGTTAAACAACTCTATACCACATAGTTCACAGATATATCGATGTCAATTCAAAACAGTTTCTGATACCCTAATAAATAAGGATTATATTACAATAATTTCGTGTTAAAATCTTGACACATGGTGCATGGCTTGGTACATGGTGGACTATCTGTATGAGCGATGGGCTGATCACCTGTCACCATACGGTTCATCATACCATCTTAGGACTAATTAATCGAACGTGGCCACAAGTAGTCTTGTGGCTCTGCCCACCCCATTAGGGATTTCGAGCGTGATAATATGTATGTATGTATGTGTATGTAAAATCTTGACCATATTAAAACACTAGCTCGCTCTCCCTCCGTTTATCTATATATTGGCTGTTATATAGGTAACTAAATACGTTTATTCATTCGGTTCAATAACCTCAACGGCCCAAAATTGTGATTGTTGGCGTGTCGTAAACTTAATTTTTTTAAGAAATCTATGGATATATATAATTGGCTTTGTTTAAGATTTTACCATAGTATAAAGATGGGAAGTAAATTATCTTCATACAAACGCACCGCGCGCGGCTTGTATGTGTGCGCCAAAGTATCTATGCGTCGCCGCACGTTACCCGATAAACCCGTTTATCAGTGCGCCAGTCGGGGCTAACACCGCACGAGGTTCGCGCGTCACGGCTTTTCGGCACCGCTAAATGAATGAAAAATGTGTGATAATCGCAGGAGAACGTATTGGTGTGTGTTTGGGTGTCTTAATAATTCATCGATTCCAGATTTGTCTCTGTTCAGATTACCTTTTGAACAGGAAAGGTAAGCAAGTCACTTATTCTAGCATATAATTTTTACTTGATGATGAGATACCTACTTACTTATTTTTTGTTGTATTGATTTTCTATCAGACAGAGGAAGTAGGTACTACTTTCCCACTAGAATGTATTAGGTACTTTTGATCTGTCAACCCTGAGACAGTAGGCAATTATATCGCGGATTGGGCCGGAGATGGCCTACTTCCCATCTTTATACTATGATTGTACTGTTTAAGTTTATGCTCTGATGTATGAGTACGTATGCAATAATGTGTGTTATGATATTTTAATATGTCTCCGGCGGAATTGAAATGGACGGAAACCACTAGACCAAACCTTCGTGTTCAGTCATCAGTACGAAAATTGTCCATTATAGGCTGCCCTGGCGCTACTGGAAGGCGCGATCTCGCACGGGCAGTGGCTGATCCTGCAGAACTGCCACCTGCTGGTGTCGTTCCTGCGCGAGCTGGAGAAGCAGCTGGAGATGATGGTGAAGCCACACCCGGAGTACCGGCTCTGGCTCACCACCGACCCCACGCCCACCTTTCCCATAGGCATTCTGCAGCGCTCACTCAAGGGTACATGACCTCATTGCTGATATAATGATATTCATCAAGCTCTTAGTTATAGGTACATAATTCATCTCAATAGACAAACTCCACCCGCCACTTTAGAATGACACGGTACTAAAATGTGTAAGTATTTATGACGCTGCTGACTGTAAACGCAGTTTTGGCAGCATCAAGAAGAGACGTAGGAATACGAGTATCCAGTTTTTGGTAAGCTTAGTGATGAGTGATGAGTGATGACTGATAAGTAACTACCTGATCTCCTGTTTCAAGTCTCTCGAATTAATGCTATAAATAATACTAAGTCTATGTCATTAATTACTAGCATCTAGTGTATTTGTATAGCGCTCCGTGAGTCACAGACGGTGCTGGCTGAAAATCAGCGCTGCAGGTGTCTTACACCTCAGCATTATGCTGAGCCAGTGTCCCATTCACTGCCGCGAGGACACACACACTACCATTTTGATTTCTATTGATTTTAATTTATATTTATGTTACTCTGTGTGTCTTCTTTGTTAGTGAATAAATAATTCTTTCTTTCTTTCTTTCATGAAAATGAAAATATTTATTTTGCAAGTAGGCCACCTGGGATCTTTTACATGTTTGAATCTACCAGCGCTTCGAAAGGTGACATCTGCTGAGAAGAAACGCCGCAAGAAACTCAGCAGTAAGTCTTTTTTCAACTTTGGCAGTACAGTTTTATCTAAAAACTAACACAAAATGTGCAACATAAAAACCTAATGGGTACAAATTAATTCTAATAAATAACTAATAAGGGAGATGTATATAGTCTCCACGTCTGGACAAGTTAAGTAAGCATGTATAATATTCCATGAATAAACCAATAAAATATATACATATAGGAAAGTAATATAATTAATAATCATAACTATATACATAGTCAAGTATCTAGTGGGGGCAGGGGTCCGTTTCTCAAGGAATATTTGTCTAGTAATATTAGTATTTTATTTCGTAAATTAAAAGAGAAAATTAAACAAAACGCTCATATTGTGTATGTGTATTATGTTAGACTAATATGCTTTGAAAAACTGGCCCCAACAGGATTTTCCCTAGTATGACCTCAACGAACGAATGCTATATTTATATTGTATAGGTAGATCAAAAAACAGATCTCTATCCGGTCCGTTTGGTCATGTGGTGTTTGAATAGCTGTGTTTACACGAAAAATAGACTTTCGTAATAACACGCTAAGTTTCGAGAATCGATTCTATCAATATTTGCGAATTTACGACATAATTTTACAAGTTTTATTTTACTTCGCTTTTTAACATTATACTTAATGTAAACAATCTTGACAAGTGTTCTTGTGCAAATGTGAAAATTTTAAATAAATAAGTGCCGCTAACAAAGGTATTACTAGTCAGCTACGCACTAATATGAGTACATTTATTTCACACGTACCAATTTTTTCCTGTAACCTGGCACACTACGCGGAAATGTCATAGATTCTCTATATTGCGCCCACAAAACTGCTTTGGACAGTTGAATACAGGCCTTAGAAGTATACTTTATCTACACCCATATCATAATACCTCCATTGGTTAATCAAAAACCGTAGGAAATGACCACCATTTTGACAACCAATTAGGAAAAACCAGTGCTGCGATAAAGAAATAACATGACTTCTTTATCGTTTTTAGTAAAGAAATGAGATTAAATTTGGAACAGCTGTCAAAACTCAAGTGGGTCTCTATTCTAGTATCCATAGATAATAAAACAGTTATTGATACGAAACGTCAATTCAGTATGTTTTTTTAATATAAACTGCACAATATTTAATCTCGAGTGACGTGAGAATAGAGATTTCATCCGTTAGTCTATGATTTAAAAAAAAAAATGGTCTTGACGGAGGATCGAATCGCCGCCATTATGTTGACGTTTTGCTGAACGAAAGTAGAATTTTGTTAAATTGAATAGAAAAAGTTGTTTGTAATTTACATTTTAGTTGAAAATATGAATAGTAAGTAGTCTTCTCGGAGTGTGTGTGATGTGAAAATGCGCCGGATATCGGAAATATGCAGCCACGATTGCAACAAATAACTTGTTGCCAGAAAATATTGTTTCTGAACCCATCATGGAGGATTTATAATATGTGTGTAGATAAAGTTATGTATGCAACTCTGCATAATTTGGCCTTAAAACACACGTGCGATCTTATTATGAAACTCGCCTATCGGCTCGTTTCATGAAAACCGCACTAGTATTTTAAGGCCTATCATTATGCAACCGTTGCATAAACTACTATTGCTAGTCTATTTCCGGGCCAGCAAAGTAATTGACGAATCACAGCTTGGTATAGTTCTGCGGCAGCTCAAGCTGACGCGAGTCAGGCTCGGTCGCAGCCTGAAATTTAGGGGGGAGGGTCACTAATAATAAAATATCAATCGAGTAAATTAGACTTTAGTTTTAGATTTTTCAATAAGACGTGTACGATTTTGGGGGGGGGGGCATGTCCCCTGTGACCCCCCTCCCCCCTAGGACCGCGCCTGACGCGACGCGACTGACCCGGCTATCAGCTGTCCGATGCCGTCAGCTACATTTTACTAGACAAATGATAATATTTTCTCGCATTCGTTGTGAAAAGCACTATGTATGCCTTGGCGCATAAAGTACAATCGATGGACTCTTAGAGGACCTCAACTGCGTCTCAGCCCTAACTTACTCTATTGCTTACTTTCCGGCCTCGACAACAATGTACAGCGGTGGATTTATACTAGGGGCAGTCGGGTCTAGTGCCCAGAGCGGCAAATTTTCTAGGGCGGCAAAATTTGGAAGATCAAAAAGAACTTATAAGTTTCAGTAAAATTTCAGTAATGGGGCGGCATTTTACCGCTGTCTAGGGGCGGCATAAATGCTAAATACGGCACTGAGAATGTTCTAATTTTATAGTGGTAACGGAGCCCCCCAACGGTTTGAAGCTGAACCTCCGCAACACGTACTTCAAGATGAGACCGCACGCGCTCTCCGAGTGTAATCACCCGGCGTACAAGAAGTTGGTCTACGTGCTCGCCTTTTTCCACGCCGTCGTACAGGTAGGTATACTTTGACGTTTTGGGCGCCACTGACGGATATATCTGTACCCCAGGACGGACATTCGGGCGATGTGATCAGGACCAACTCAGTAAATTATTACGGATCCTTTACCACCATATTTACGTGAAACATGCACCCTTTTTTCTTATTATATTTTATTTCACAAATTATGGTCACCGTATATTATTAGTATCGATATTTTGACGTCATGTCGTCATAAATAAATTTAGAGTGACATGCTCTTAGTAAGTAATCTAACACTTGGTATTAGTCGTTAAAAAAAACCGGACAAGTGCGGGTTGAACTCGCGTGGAGAGGGTTTCGTTCCATACATGATCATCTGAAATTTCCTGTTATTTTAAATACCATAGACTTCTTATAGGTTTTCCTGTAATCTATAGGTAAAGAACTATTTCTGTATTTTTTTCAAAATGTTAGCCTCAGTAGTTTCGGAAATAAGGGGAGGATGGTAAATTTTCGCCTATTTTCCTAAATAACTTCTAAACTATTTTACTTGAAATTCAAAAGAAAATATATTTAAGATTCTCACAATAAACCCTTTCATTTGATATGACACGCGATATAGGTTGCATAACTTTTTTTTTTAATTTTATTATTTAGCCCCCAAAAGTGGCCCCCACGTTTAAAATTCATATATTTACTTCCCGCGTCCGTGTTGCGGTCACCGACTTACATATGTATACCAAATTTCAAAGCAATCGGTCCAGTAGTTTCGGAGCAAATTGGCTGTGACAGACGGACAGACAGACAGACACACGAGTGATCCTATAAGGGTTTCGTTTTTTCCTTTTGAGGTACGGAACCCTAAAAAACACTATTAAATGGATAGGAAACAGTACGTAGGTATAATTTACAGAATTGTACAGGGTTAGTCCTGATTACGTCTTGCGAATCACCCCGTATATCCGTCAAGACATACAGTGTAAGAGACCTAGATACTTAAGTCTGACGTAGGTATTGTTTACAAAACTGATAATTAAGTTCAAATGTTTAAACAAATGACCAAACAACGCAACACTCAATTTCGTTAATCATATCAATCGGTTCCATGGTGTAATGGTTAGCACTCTGGACTTTGAATCCAGCGATCCGAGTTCGAATCTCGGTGGAACCTACTTTTTGTCTAGTGAAAGTAGAGCCACAGAGTTTCATATAAAACTGGTTTCACGGAAGTGCATCAGCGGCCCTAACATGCAAGACACAAAGATAAGTTAAACCCGTTTATCTCTATATATGACTATCTCTTTCGTCGGCACTAGTGTGAGAGAGACGCACTTAGCGATAAGACGGTTTAACTTATCCTTGTGTCTTGCATGTTGGGCCGCAGGAGCTCTAATAAGTACTCTTAGCAACTGGCACTGCGTGACGTAGTCGTTTTTTTGACAGGAGCGTCGGAAGTACGACAAGATCGGTTGGAACATATCGTACGACTTCAGCGAGTCGGACTTTGTCGTGTGCATGCAGATACTGCAGTGCTACCTGGACCGGTGCGCCGCCGCCAATGGACCCATTCCTTGGGCCACGCTCAAGTACCTGTTTGGAGAGGTGAGAAAAATATAAAGCAAATCCTTCGTACTAAGTACTAATATTATACTATACAGAGTGTGTGTGCGTGCGTGTGTTTGTTACCACTCAGCTCCGTAACGTCTCAACGAATTTTCATGAAACAGATCCTGGAATAGGACATAGGGTACTTTTTATTCCGGAAATTACCCGAGTAACTGAACTCCACGCAGACAGTTGCGGGCAGAACCTACTAATATTATAATGAAAATGTATATGGATGAATTTGGCAGACATATACAGTGGCGGCGTAAGGGGCGAGGGGGGGGGGGGGGGGGTCGGAGGGGGGCGGTCCGCCCCGGGTGCCAAGCATCCGGCAAGTTGCGGCAGCAATAAATAACTACCACCAAGACATGACACCAGACACCATAAGCATGTTTAGTATTTGGTGATTTATTCTAAGTAGGGGTGCTCAATACAAAACCGCCCGGGGTGCCAATCTACCCTACACCGTCAATGGACATATACCATATCTTGGAATAAAACTTTGGATAATTTGTATCCCACTCCAACCAGAACAAAGTCGCTGGCACAGCTGGTTAATAATACATACATAAAGTCCCATTCAACTAGGCCCAAACTAGGATAACCTGAATCTTGAGTTTGTGAACGACACCCCGCTTTGAATTTGGAACAGTGGAACCAGGTAAAACGTAAAACAAGAAAAAGGATATGTCAATTATTATTTAAGAATGCCTTCATTGATTGGACACTTCTATTTATTTTCTCCGCCCATATGATTCGTATAAAAATGGCGGGTATTCCAGGTGATGTACGGTGGGCGCGTCATCGACTACTTCGACCGGCGCGTGGTGGGCACCTACATGGAGGAGTATATGGGCGACTTCCTCTTCGACAAGTTTCAGCCGTTCCATTTCTATAAGGATCGCACGTTCGACTACATCATCCCGGGCGACGGGGAACGGGAAGAGTATATTGGTGAGCTGCGATATTGTGCTAGATGAAAATTCCATCATCATCATAATTTCAGCTGTAGGACATCCACTGCTGGACATAGGCCTCCCCCATCGATTTCCAAAAGGGCCGGTTGGAAGCGGCCTGCATCCACCGTATTCCTGCGGTCTCTTTTAGGTTGTCTGTCCATCTTGTGGGTGGACGTCCTACTAGAAATATTCCTTTTTTCTTAATTAGTAATAAGTTGTACATATTTATTACTTTATCTTTTATATTTGTAGATTACTTTTAGTTTTAATTTATAATGTTATTGTTAATGTTAATACAGTTATAAATAATAATAAAGTCATTCCGTCTGACCAAAAAAAAATATATTGAATTAGTTTGCTATTCCGCGAAAACAGTGGGGTTAAATCGTGCAAATAGCGGCGCTTGTCTTGAATATTTCTAGTATACCTAATGAGGATTTCGCGAAGTAACGCCTGAATCTATTAACTATTTACCTATAATTATGTATATAAGAGCGGACGCCTCAACTCAACTTGTAAAGCCTGTTGAGGCCAAATGGCACAAACGCCTATAAGAAAACGATCACCGCCGGACGCGGCCGGCATCCAGTTACGTGAGAGCCTGTGTGCACTTCAGCGTGTAGCGTTGGGTTGCTCGTTATATAGCTGTATGAATTCACCTAGCGGGTCTTATAGAGGATCCTGCGGCACCTGGGGCACTACTCCATTTAATGTCTGGCAATGAAAGTGTTAACAGTTTCAACGCGAACGACACATTTTTCAGAGGAGTCGTATCCAGCACGCCAAATCATATTATATTTTTCTGAGCGAATGAGTAATTCGATTGTAATAAAATGCGTTAAGGTCGAAACTCTTGTTACTTGTCACGACTTCTGTATTTGACTGGGTGATAATCGTTGTTGGGTTTTCAGAGTTCATCGACATGCTCCCTCTGGCGAATTCCCCGGAAGTATTCGGGCTGCACCCGAACGCTGAGATCGGCTACTTCAGCCAGGCCGTGCGTGAGATGTGGGGGCACCTCATCGAACTGCAACCGCAGACAAGTAAGACTCTTTTATCTACACCCATATCATAAAACCTCCATTGGTTAATCAAAAACCGTAGGAAATGACCACCATTTTGACAACCAATTAGGAAAAACCAGTGCTGCGATGAAGAAATAACATGACTTCTTTATCGTTTTTAGTAAAGAAATGAGATTAAATTTGGAACAGCTGTCAAACTCAAGTGGGTCTCTATTCTAGTATCCATAGATATTAAAACAGTTATTGATACGAAACGTCAATTCAGTATGTTTTTTTAATATAAACTGCACAATATTTGATCTCGAGTGACGTGAGAATAGAGACTTCATCCGTTTGTCTATTATTTAAAAAAAAATGGTCTTGACGGACGGCCGCCATTATGTTGACGTTTTGCTGAACGAAAGTAGAATTTTGTTGAATTGAATAGAAAAAGTTGTTTGTAATTTACATTTTAGTTGAAAATATGAATTGTAAGTAGTCTTCTCGGAGTGTGTGTGATGTGAAAATGCGCCGGATATCGGAAATATGCAGCCACGATTGCAACAAATAACTTGTTGCCAGAAAATATTGTTTCTGAACCCATCATGGAGGATTTATAATATGTGTGTAGATAAAGTTATGTATGCAACTCTGCATAATTTGGCCTTAAAACACACGTGCGATCTTATTATGAAACTCGCTAAAAGCTCGTTTCATAAAACCGCATTAGTGTTTTAAGGCCTATCATTATGCAACCGTTGCATAAACTACTATTTCAGCTGAGACTAACGCCCGTTCCCTTTAGTCCATCCATGGATAGATTTGGTATTCGTTAAAAATGTAGCAAATGTTAAATTTGAACCCGTTGTAACCAAATTTATCCACGGACTGAATATTATTAATTCACTCCGTGGATAGATTTGGTAATGGAACGACCATAATGCAACTTGCAACTCTGAAGGCCCCGGTCGAATTAGGGTGCGGCAGCAGCTAGGGTTTCCAACTATGTATGGGACAAAAATAATATGTTCCATATAAATAAAATAGTACAATGAATGAAAATATAGTACTTTAAAGAAAAAACTTATTAAAAAGAGTGTCAGGTATGTCTTATTAAATATAATACACAAAATTCGTCTTACTAACATTCCGATTGCGCATCTTGTGGCTATCCGAGCTGTGAACATGCCTATTGAACTAGCCAACACAAAGCCCATATAAATATTGACCGAAATATAGTATTTTTGCGTACTATATATTTCTTCAACAGTATATAATAATCATAATAATAATAATAATAGTACATAGAGCCAAAATATAGTACAGTACTATATATTGCAGTACGGTTTAGCAGCAGCGCCTTGATCTATCCCGCTCACACCAATACAATGGTACAAGATAATGATGTCGCACCGCACTCTTTCTCGTGTTTACTATTGTCGTCGCACTCATTATTTGCCTTGCTCTTACTCTAAAATGAGTCGCGCTTCTGGGCTAATGATTTATTAAAAACTTTAATTAGGTATATTATGATCATAAACGCACTGCTTGAAAATTCTGATATGTTAAGCATGTATGCTTTGTACCTATCTGAAACACTACAGGATTGATCTGACTAGTAATTATTCCTTCTCTTTTCACGCTGCCTTGTTGTAATAGCGTCAGTTTTGAAAGGTAAGTAAATAAAGAAGACGGACGGTCTCTCCCCATTCGTCCCAGTTCTTCCGTTCCTCATCTCGTTTTAGGTCGCTTGTTGGTCGGTCTTCAACTCCTCTAAGATCGCCCTCTGTCTCCGCTCCGTTCACCGTGATCACTAAAGCTCAATTTTACCTTACTGATATTTAATATGACATTTAATCTAGGGACAGATTTTAGATTATATAAGTAAAAGATACGCTGTAAATTAATTGAACCTACGACTGTAATGCTACGCTGCTCCCGCAAACATCAGCGCCCTAATGAATAAACAAGATGGCTGTATTTTATTAGTACGTCGATTTCAAATATGGTTCTTCGCCTTACGTCAGCCAGTGACAGTATGACCAAATTAATAAGATTGTAATAATGCTGTCACAAATAAACACTAAATTGCCAATATTATTTAGTATCATATAACCTTACAGGCCAAACAAATGCGCATGTGTTTTGTATGAATCCGTGTGGCCTGTAGTTGACGTTTTGGGCGGCATGGATTGACGGTTTCAACGTTTACTCTATTATTATTCTATACTCTAAGGTACAGGTGTAGTGCATAATTAGTTTCCATCGTGTTTTATCGGAAAAGTTCGTATTTATCGTGCTCTCTCAATTTGCTTCAGCAGGCCCCCAATTCTCGGAGAATTCGAGATAATCTCACAATCGCGATCAAACTGGTGCATACAGTCATTTGACACAAATGTATGAATCTGACGTTTAATCTGGCAATCGACATTATCTCATAAGCATCGAGAATTGGGGGCCAGTACCATGCTGTCATTTTTCATTTTGACATTTGACACTAAATAATAACATTTCATATCAATGAATATTAACATGTCACTCATTTAATACAATAATTAATTGACACTTCGGGTCCCGTCGTCTTCCGATTGAGATCCGAGTTTTACCGATGGAAATATACGAGTATTATTGTGAGCGTCAAGTTGGCGTACCCTTCGAAGATATCCAGGATCTGATGATTCCAAAAAATAGTGCCTAATTAGTACCGAATTAGTACAGAGTTCAAAAAAATAGTACCTTCGTAATTTCGGAGATATGAGCCCTGTTTAACGGGTACGCTAACTTGACGTCAAGCTGGCGTACCCGTTTTGGTTCTCGAGTACGGTGCTGTTCCCAAATATGCTCTATATCCCAAAAAATAGTGCACAATTAGTACCCCTGGCTCCCGAAGTCACAACTTCGTAGCTCTTATAGAAACTGAGATAAACACGGGTAAAATATTTTGCACCGTCAAGCTGGCGTACCCGACTGAGATCACACAGAAAGCCATTGAATTCCTAAGCCAGCTATATACAAAAAAATAGTCCCTGAAATAGTACCCCTTTTACGACAAAAACATAACAGAAAAGCTGAGTAGAACATTGAAAATATAATGGATGAATATTCTTCATTGTCATAGTACTGTCACGTACAAAAGTCTTATTTTATTTATATTTATTATTTGTTCTTTCAATCTTTTAAGCAGAATGTAAGTGAAAGTTTTAATTTACTTAATATTCATTGCAATAGCCAGATGGGTTGGCATAACGCAGATTATAGCAAACTAGGTTTTATCCTTTTGCGGTACTTTAGTATTAGGAGTTTTTCGGTCCTATAGCTACATCTGCGTACATTTACTCAGCACGTTAAATATGGTTAAAACATAACAGTAACGGCATCTGTTTACTTAAGTTTTCAACATAATCGTTTACTAACCGTTATAAAGTTCCTCTCTGTTTGCGTCTGTACCAAAATGAGTTTGTATGTAGAAGTTGGCATTAATTTTTTTCAATGTTCCACTTAGCTTTTCTTTTATGTTTTTGTCGTAAAAGGGGTACTATTTCAGGCACTATTTTTTGGTATATAGCTGGCTTAGGAATTCAATGGCTTTCTGTGTGATCTCGGTCGGGTACGCCAGCTTGACGGTGCAAAATATTTTACCCGTGTTTGGTATGAAATATCTGTTTCTGTAAGAGCTACGAAGTTGTGACTTCGGGAGCCAGGGGTACTAATTGTGCACTATTTTTTGGGATATAGAGCATATTTGGGAACAGCACCGTACTCGAGAACCAAAACGGGTACGCCAGCTTGACGTCAAGTTAGCGTACCCGTTAAACAGGGCTCATATCTCCGAAATTACGAAGGTACTATTTTTTTCAACTCGGTACTAATTCGGTACTAATTAGGCACTATTTTTTGGAATCATCAGATCCTGGATATCTTCCACGGGTACGCCAACTTGACGCTCACGTATTATTCACTATATCTGTATAAACCTTTATACCAGTTTAGTAGGAAGAAATCTTAAATTTCCTTTGGCAAAACGTTTAGCGTCAATATATGGGTTACTATACATCATCATCATCATCAGCGTATAATACCTATATCTAGAAATGTTTCAAATGTTTAGAGCGTCCCGTCCATGTTATTATTGACGTAGTTAATGTAATTTGCCATATTAATTAATTAATCATCTATGTAAACTGGTTTTTTTTACGCTGCTAGCTGCAATCAACGGTAAGTAAAACAATGCATATTTTCCTAGTTTTATGTAGGTATGCCTTTAATTATGTTTATTTACTATGTGCTTATGTAAGTCTTTATGTATTTGGATGTGTCATCAGAGTTGTTTTTAAATTAATGTATGCACAGCCGCCTACATGTATATTGTTTTCTATAATCTCGTCTTTTTTAGGTTTCTGGGAGAGATCATTATTAAATGATAAGACCCCTGTTGGTTTACATGTTTTTTTATTTTCCTGTACGTTTTTCATGTTTATATTTTTGGTGTCCAATCCTACTAATATTATAAATGCGAAAGTTTGTGTGTATGTTTGTTACCTCTTCCCGTTAAAACGGCTGGACGGACTTTGACGAAATTTGGAATGGAGATAGCTTATACCCTGGATTAACACATAGGCTACTTTTTATCCCGGAAAATTGAAAAGTTCGGGAGGGAATAACGATAATCAAACTCTACGCGGACGAAGTCGCAGGCACAGCTGGTAATATATATTTACTTATCTCTTATTATAAATATATGATAAATAATCCGTCGTTGTTCAGGCGAGGGCGGCGGGGCGATGAGCCGCGAGGACTTCATCGACGGCATCGCGGTGGACGTGCTCACCAAGCTGCCGGCGCTGTACGAGATCTGGCGCGTGCGCAAGATGTTCGAGATGAACATCACGCCCACGCTCGTCGTGCTGCTGCAGGAGCTCGAGAGGTACCACCATCATCATCCTACAGGTGGCGCGCGAATGGGGAAGTTGCATGAAAATCAAAATGACGTTTGACCTCTTAAACGCCATGTCAAATACAAAAGTTACTCAGACGCCAAGATGTCTAAGAAGTAATACGAATTTCAACCTTACGTCATACTTTTAAAGGGCTGTTTTACCTTGTATGCCCTGACGGATATATCCGTCGTTGGCGGTGAACCAGTGGTGCGGCTATATCCGTCATTGGCGTTGAAAAGGTTAAATGATATATTATGAAAGTAAATGTAAACAAAAGCATATTACAAAAAAGCAGATCATTTTGACTATTCATTTTTATTCTCAATTTGATCGTCCATATCAGGTTCAATCGACTCATAGCCAAAATGCGTACGACTCTCGGACTGCTTCGCAAGGCGCTGGCCGGTGAGATCGGGATGGACGCCGTGCTGGACAACGTGTCGTACAGTCTGTTCAACGGGCAGCTGCCGGCGGTGTGGCGCGCGCTGGCGCCGGCCACCTGCAAGGGGTTGGGCGGCTGGATGGACCACTTCACTGCGCGCACCAAGCAGTACACCGACTGGGTCAGTACAATGCAATTGGAAGCACTAAAAGTGGTTTCCTTCCCAACTGATAGCTAGGAAGCTGGGTGCCAAAATTTCTATATGATTTGTTCGCTTGGCAGACCTGAATTGTTAGATTAATGACAATGTAAAGAACCACAGAGAAATAGTCTACCACCATGGTAGCGCTGCGTTTTCAATTGACAGCATTAAAACAATAAATAAAAAAACTGTGTCCTAAACCTACATTTGTTGGTGTCTGTCTCTTGGACTGATGTTCAGAATCATCCTCAAAACAATGAACATCGAAGAGGTAGACGTGCAGGGCTCTGTTTTATAACGGGACGAAGTTGCAAAAATGTAAATGAAAGAAGCTATACTTAATCATTTGTTCGTCGTTCTCGTTGCGTGCATTCGATTCATTAGAACTCCTAGAATAGAAAAAAAAGTTGGCAGACGTCTAGGTCGCTGATTTTTTTATATACGATTTTTTTTAAGTTGTAGCTCAAAAACGCAGGGACATACGACTTTCATTTACTGGACCAAATCGATTTGTATTGACATAAACTTTCATCCCTATGAATATGAAAGTCGAACAAATCATATACCAAAATCGCACCCAGCTCCCTAACTATGACGACGCAATCCCTGTAGAAGTACAAAATAATTAAAATAGAAATAACCCTCTTCCGTTAAACTAATAAGTTCCAAAATGTTCCCTATTTGACAGACTTATTATAGTTATACGTTGACGAATTATCTACCTTTGAGAAGAATATATAAAATGTAAAGGACACAAATATCACCTATCGACGGAACTCTTTTAAAACACCGTGTGTTCGTAAATACGTCTCCGAAACACACTCTTATTTCATTCCTATCAAGTAACATTTTTAGTATTAAAATTCGTGCTCGCGTTCGTTACGACTCTTGAGCGAAAATTATGAATACGGGAATTAAGAGCTGGTCCAGATGAAGCGATTTACGTGCGAGTCAAGACGCGCGTTTAGAATCGCGCGATCGCGAGATACTAGAGGTTCATATATTCCGTCACATGCAGTCGCGCGATTTCATTTACACACAGTGTGGACGGAATGTATCAATCTCCAAAGTCTGTTCGCCAAGAGTTGATAAAAATAATAATAATCAGGGCTTCTTAACTCATTACAAATAGCGGTTCGCTAATTGAAATGATGATAATGTGAAATTAAAGGGAGAAACTATATATTTTTTTATATAATATTATTAGGTATTGAATAGCCTGTATATGTCCCATTGCTGGCATACCATAGGACGACGACCATGACGAAGTCTCCGAGTCGGAGGAAGAATCAGAGGTGAGGTTTGTTATGAAACGTTCAATGGCTTCGTCTTCCCTGCGATCAATTTGTAAAAATCTATCATCTTTTACCGCCGTTATAGTACCGCCCGCCCGGCGCGGCGCCGCGCTTAACAGCAACTGCGTGCCTCGTACCGCTATTTCGAGACGATATCATAATATTTATCAACTCTCGGCGAACCGACTTTAGTATCTCACGATGGCGCGATTCGTAAGGCGCGACCCGACTCCCGCGTTAACCGCTTCATCTGTACCAGCTCTAAAGTTGTTCCTCTCGCAGGCGTCAATTGAAGAGCCGATCGTGATCTGGCTGTCCGGACTGCACATCCCGGAGTCGTACCTGATCGCGCACGTGCAGATCGCGTGCCGGCTGTACACGTGGCCGCTGGACCGCTCCACGCAGTTCACGCGCGTCACCGGCTGGATCAGCGCCGATGATATCGAGGAGCGGCCCGTTTCTGTATGTGCAATGTTGTATTATTTATTAGATCAAACTTGCTCGTAATCATTAGGATTATATGGTATAAAAAGGGATTATACAGTTAAAATACGATCCGCGGACGTACTGGATTTTGTATAGGATATTACGCCGCACTATACGACACGTCGCCCATGGCCGCGCCAACGCTGCCACTATTTAGAATCTTTGCTATTAAAATAGTACCTAAGCTTTACCTCATTTTTCATTGTTTTTCCTCGCAAGTGCGATGAAAATCATTGTGTGTAACGCGGGCGGTACGGCAATTATGAACGTCGTGCCATTAACTTTGCAGCGTCCAAGTGCAGGAATGATCTTCCTGATAACTGAATGTGGCAGGGCCTAAGAAAATGAGCCTGCTCAAATCAGAAAAATACCAAAAAAATATCGGCCAAGTGCGAGTCGCACTCGCGTACGTAGCGTTCCGTACCATTATCTATAATCAAGCAAAAGAAATCACGTTTGTTGTATGGGAGCACCCCTTAAATATTGATTTTATTTTAATTTAATTATTTATTTTTCCAGTACATAAATATATATCTAAATATTCTGTGAAAATTTAAAGCGTCTACCTGTTGGCGTTATCAATATCGAGCCAAAACGAGCAAAAAGAATCACGTTTGTTGTATGTGAGCCCCCTTAAATATTTATTTTATTCTGTTTTTTAAAAATAGAAATAGAAATAGTTTAATTTGTTCAACACAGGTGGGTACAAAAAATATACACATAAGGTCTTGTTCATAGAGGAAGTATCACTATATTGCGCCGCGAGGCATACAAAATTGTTTATGCAGTTAATGTCTAAATATGTCATGTAGTTAAATATATCAATGATTAAACGAAATAAAATAAAGTTAATGTAATTTAATAAATGGTTACGTCGTGATTTAAAATTAAAAATAATTAGTAGGTATTTGTTGTTATAGCGGCAACATAAATACATCATCTAACTATCTAACTACAGCTGTCTAACTATCACGGTTCATGAGATACAGCCTGGTGACAGACGGACAGACGGACAGACGGACAGCGGGGCCTTAGTAACAGCGTCCCGTTTTTACTCTTTGGGTACGGAACCCTAAAAACTCCACACTATGTGCGTACTACGGCATGAATAAGACATTGAATGACGTATTTGGTCATGTGTGGTATGCGGCAGGGCTGCTACGTGCGCGGGCTGTACCTAGAGGGCGCGCGCTGGGACCTGGAGGACAAGTGCCTGCGCCGCTCGCACCCCAAGGTGCTCGTCACCGAGCTGCCGATCATCTACATCATCCCCATCGAGGTGCACAAGCTCAAGCTGCAGGTAACACGCGCAATTAACATCACTGAGGACTTCATATCGCTGGACTACTTCGAAAATGGGCCTGGGAACATGAATGAGTGGAAGTCTAACTGTACTTGGGTTAATACGCTCCAACGTCAAAATGTACAATAAAGGAAATCTACAAGTTTATATGTCAGTAAGGAAGTATTTTTAGGTATAAGAACTCTTTCTTGATGACAAAATAATTTGCCATTTGTTCTTTATAACAATCACTCATTAATGGAGATTTTTAACCATTGTACGTACATTATGACGTTGAAGCATATTAACCCAAGTAAAATTAGACTTCTACTCATTCATGTTACCGGGCCCGAAAATGTGTGCAGGTTTCCTCACGTTGCTTTCCTTCATCGAAATGCTGGTGGTAAAAATCAAATTTATTTTGAACCCGCAACCCTGTGCACAAGAGGCCGCGCGTCAGACCACTGGGCTACCCCTGCCCTGACAGATTCATTTGAAATAAACACAGCTTTAGTCACGATGTATTGTCAGAAATGGTCCGACACGTTTCGAACTCGTATGGAGTCCTTCTTCAGGGGTTCAGGGCGCACTGCCCGTCGCGCCGGGACTGAAGGCGTGGGGGCGTGGGGGCGGCGGGGGGCGGCACCGGCGCCGTTGATGTAGTTGGCTGTGGCTCGTCGGCGGTGAAGCGACTCGCTTCACCGCAGACGCTTCAGTCGTCGCTTCAAGCGACAAGCATACTGATCTCAGTGTCCACAAGAATGCCGACGCGTCCAGTATTCCGACGCTGTTGACATTTCCCACCCAATATCAGTTGGGGCGTCATCCAATTTCAAGTGTTCATAATGTCTCACGAAAGTTTTAAATCGAGTAATCATACCTATATAATTGTATTTTACTTGCTTTCTGGTCGTTTGTGTTATTCGCGGAGAGACACGCTATCCTTAGGTATGCTTATTATCATAGTTATTTTGAAAAGTGTAAGATGTGTATAGCTGATTTCGATAGTGGTGTTGTACTCGATTAGTGTGCCATATTTAACCCTTTGAACGCCAAGAACCCCTAAAGTGGTCGTGTGCCGTCGTGCCCAGCACGCCAACTAAAAACTAAAAGGGTTGGAGTGAAGGTGTACTTTGATCATGAAAAAATCTATAATGAATTGTTTTTCTTTTATTTTTGATAACGCAAGTGCTTGGCGTGTGAGTGATCACTTTATTCCAATATGAAAGCGTTCATAGGGTTAAAACGCAGACTAATGCACACACATTGATACTTTTCCATATCGACTCGCACATATGCAAATGCTTCCCCGAAGTGAATCTGCTATAGGTATTATTGTATCCCCAGAACACTATAGAAACGCCGGTGTACACGACGTCGCTGCGACGCAACGCGATGGGCGTCGGGCTCGTGTTCATGTCAAACCTCTACACCGCGGAGCACCCCAGCCACTGGATCCTGCAGGGCGTCTGCCTCATCATGAACACTGATTGAAAGTTTATTTTTACAAACTTTTTTCAAAATAGTCACAATATGTATGAACATAACTTAACCCCACCTATTTACTGACAATAAATTACTTACCTCACCTTTCTAACACTGTTCAGTGAAATATGAATTATAGAAAATGAAATTATAGCTAGCAAACAGCAGTATTATGTTAATTATTGTTTATAATTTATATTATAATTTAATTATGGTAACGATTATGACTGCATTTTTAAGGTAAATATTAGAAATATGATATTATTAATAAAGACTGATTTAAAATTAAACTGTTTTTCATTACTAACTCAAAAAGACAAAAGGAAATCTGAAATATATTTTTTATTTAGTTTGTGGCAAACATAAATTATAAAATGAATTGGTTAAGAAATCCTCAAGTGGTTGCCATTTGATCCATCCTTTGTTTTGTAAAAATTCCTTTGTCTGCTCCTTTCCGACATAGTGTGGATCCTGAAAAAAATAATGAATTACAATTTTTTAATGAAGAAACCACTGCAAAAAGATTCGTTAGTAGAAACTGCGCCTCTATTCGGGAACGCTAAGTGATTCTGTAGCGACTCATAAGCCAGATTTCTCATCCCACTCTTCCGCACGACGCGTAATGCGTAAGAGCGAGATGAGAAATCTGGCTTACGAGTCGCTACAGACTCATTTAGCGTTCCCGAATGAGGTGCCTGGTTTTTTAAACGATTCCAAAAAAGGGGGAGGTTCTCAGTTTTTCATGTATGTATTTCTTTTTTCACTTTCTCTGACTTGTGTATGTAATAATCCATTAAGTGGTATATGATAGAACACATCACTATTACTTTATTGTATTTTTTAGATTTTAAATATGCAATGTACATTATTTCTTTATTATGAAATGCTGCTATGGAGTCACAATACAACTGGTTCACTTATACAATATATACTTAATTTTGTATACAAGTTCTAGGCACTGAAACTAATATGTATTGATATTAATTACCGAAAATCGGGAGAGCAAAGCTGCTAACTCACCTGACATGACCAGACTGGTTTATATGAGAGTACCCTCATTATCCAATACACTACATGCCTTCCCCTCGAGATAGTCCATTACACTAACTTTTTCACTATCACTGCATAGTCCACTATCACTATTTTTATCATCTATTATAACAGTCCTTAAGCTACTTATTCCAAGATTAACTAAATACCTAACTAAATTGACTCATCGTCTGTATCCAGAGTCTCCACATGCTCTTGCAGCTGTTCCTGACAATCCAGAGCTAATCTCTTGGGCTCTGAAATATTCGGCGAGGAAGGTGATCTTACTCGTTTATTGGTTGACGGTATGTGTTCTGGGCTCTGATGAAAAGTAATGTCTTGTGGACCGGACACCCCTATGATCTCTGCCCACTGCGAAACTGGGGGAGTCGCACACACTTGTGCGTCATACTCATTATCATCATAATCACCATTTCTGTGTGACTTAGTAATATTTTCTTGTTGTACCGGCTCGTCTTGCCCCCTTCCCATATTTAATTCTTCTGTAATCTGGTCCCTTTCTCCCTCTCCTCCATGACTTTGCATCTGGTTTATGTGTCTTTTAAAAAGTTTACCGTTCCATTTTACTATATACCTACAAATACCCTGCCGTTTCTCTATCACTCCTTTCAGCCAACGTGGTCCTGTGCTGTAATTGCGGAAATATACTGTCTGTCCCGTTAGGTAGGAACGCACTCTAGTATTCTCATTCTGATCAATTGCATCATTGACTTTTTGATCTTTGTATGTGAGAGGGTTTAAGTAATCAAACTTGGTTCTAAAGCGTCTATTATTTAAAAGTTCTGCAGGTGTTTTATCATTTGTACTATTTGGTGTAGTTCGTAAGCCATATAAAATAGTAGGCAGCTTTATATGCCATGGTAGTGGGGACTGTTTCTTAAGTTTATTCTTAACTGTTTGAACAGTTCTCTCTGCCTGACCATTAGACGCAGGGTGGTAGGGTGGTACTAAGACTTGTTTAATTCCGTTTGTTGATAGATATTCTCTAAACTGCTCTGAAATGAAACTTCTGCCATTATCACTTACTAAAGTTTCTGGTAACCCTTGTTCAGCAAATATATTTCTCAATGCATTTATAAGAGTGACAGAACTCACATCTTGAACAATTTTGACCTCTGGCCATTTTGAGTAAGAATCAATTAGTATGAGAAATGTTTTTCCTTGAAATGGTCCTGCGTAATCAACATGTAATCTGGACCATGCTTTATCAGGTCTTATCCACTTGTGGCTTACTTGTGCAGGCATATTCCTGTGCTCAGCGCATGTATCACAATTCCTCACTAAATTCTCAATCTCTTTGTCTAACGCTGGCCACCAAAAATAACTTCTGGCCATAGCCTTAGTAATCACAATTCCATCGTGATTATTATGAAGTTCCTCTAGAATATGGGGCCTCATTCTCTCCGGTATAACCACCCTATTTCCCCATAGTATACAATTTTTATACTCTGATAACTCATTTCGCTTTTGCCAAAATAATTTATAGTCTGTATCAATTTTGCTAGGCCATCCGTTTCGAATCCAGTATAATATTTTACTCAATGTGTTATCCTTTGTTGTCAGTTTAGCCACTTCATCAGCTGAAAATTCCAAGTCCCTCGGGGTCTCTTCTATCAGTAGCACCCCTAAGTATTCTTCTTCTGGCGACTGATCACGTGTCGGCCACCTGCTCAACGCATCAGCGTTACCTAATTTTTTCCCTTCCACATATTGTATGGAATAATCATAAGAGTTTAACAGTAATGCCCAACGAAGCATTCTCGGGGATATAATATTAGGTATAGGCTTTTTAGGTTCAAACAACCCTAACAATGGTTTGTGATCAGTTCTTATCATGATTTTCCTGCCACTGATAAACTGGTGGAATTTTTTAAGGCCAAACATTATTGCCGCTGCCTCTTTGTCTATTTGAGCATAGTTTCTTTCGTGCACGTTCATGGTTCTTGAAGCAAAAACAATTGGTCTTACAGTGCCATCGTCCATTACGTGCTCCAATACCGCGCCCAACCCATATTGCGACGCGTCACATGACAAAATTAACTTTTTATTTACATCGTAATGCACCAGAGTGTCCGTGCTTGACAGCATTGTGCGTAACTCTTCAAAAGCCTTTTGATGATGAGAAGTCCACTGCCATTGTACATCCTTATTTAATAACTTATATAGTGGTTCAGCAATGTAAGCTTTATGTGGTAAGAAACGGTCATAGAAGTTTAGTAACCCCAAGAAAGCCTGTAGCTCCTTAACGTTACTTGGAGCTGGAGTATTCCCGATTGCATGAATTTTATCTTCACATGGATGAATACCAAATTCATCAATGAGAAACCCTAAAAATTTTACATTAGTTGCTGCAAAATTACATTTTTCCTTATTTACTCTTAGGCCAGCTTCTTGTAACTTCTTCAACACCATTTCTAATCTGGAATTATGCTCAGCTACATTAGCACCACTCACCACAATATCGTCTAACAGCACAGCTATGCCCTTAATGCCTGCTAGCAAGGTAGACATTAATCGCTGAAATATGCCTGGACATGCTTTTACTCCAAATGGTAATCGTTTCATTTTATACAGGCCCTTAGGTGTATTAATAGTCAGCAGTTGGGACGTAGATTCATCAACACTTACTTGAGTGTATGCCCGTTCCAAGTCGATTTTACTAAAAATAATGCCCCCTTGTATTGCCGTAAATGCTTCATCAAGTGTGGGCAGAGGATATGTGTCAGTGTCTGTTACCATATTCACTGTAGATCGGTAATCACCACACAGCCTGACACTGCCATTTGGTTTCAACACTGGCACGATTGGAGTAGCCCATTCAGAATGTGTAGTCGGTTCGAGAACATCTTCTGCCACTAACCTGTCTATTTCTCCGAATACTCTTTCTCTCAAAGCAAACGGTATAGACCTACTTTTTAAAAACTTTGGTACTGCTCCTTCTTTCGGTGTTATTTTTACCACGGGGCCTTTATACTTCCCTAAACCTTCTTGGAAAACATCAGTATACTTTTGCAGCACTCCTTTAATCTCGTTATTATTTATTTTTAAGTTGTACACTCCTTGTACTTGTATTTTTAATGCTTCAAACCAATTACGTCCTATCAGACTGGGTCCATTTCCCGAAGCAATATAAATCATAAGGTTATTTTTTAACCCTTTAAATAACACTTGAACCATGACCTTCCCTAAAATTTTTAAATGGTTATTAGTCCATGTGGTCAGTGTTACACCACTTTTATCTAATAAGGGTAATTCCCCGTTCCATATGAGTCTGGCTGTCGCTTCAGAAATTAATGTGAAAGCACAACCCGAGTCCACCTCCATTTCAATTATTGATCCTTCAACAGACACTTTTATCATATATGAATCAACCTGCTCTTGCCTCACATTATTGATAGTAGCTACATGCAAACCATTACAGTTCGATTTCAGCGCACTACCTCCTGGTCTATTTTTGATCATGCAAACGGACTCGATGTGACCAATCCTTCCACAGAAATTACATTTACTCCACCGAAATTTGCACTCTCCCTTATGTTGCCTACCACATCTGAAGCATGATTTACTATCATTATGCGGTTTCTCAAAATTTTTATTTGCAATTTTATTTACTTCCATTGGCTCATCCGCCTCTAAACTCGGTTTCGAAAGCACTGGCAACAAAATCATACTAGAATCAAATGTAGCCGTTTCATGTAATGACGCAATCTCTGAGGCTTGAGTGAAAGTTAATTTTTCACATTGTAATAATTTCCTTTGAACTTCTTTATTCCTTATACCACACACTAAACGGTCGCGTAGCGTTCGTTCTAAATCTGTAAAGTTGCAATGTATACTCAATCTCCTCAAATTTGCAACATAATCTCTGACTTTCTCCCCCTCTTCTTGGTTTCTCGAATGATATTTAAAGGATTCTACAATTTCATTAGGTATGGGGTGGAAATGACTGTTCAACTTTTGAACAATGTCTTTATAGGTTACAATACTTATACTTGTCGGAGATGACAAAGAAACTATTAAATCAAATAATTGGGAGCCACATACCGCCAATAAATTCGCCTTTTTCTTGTCTTCATCCGCTATATCATTAGCTTGTAAGCAAAAATCAAACCTTGTAATGTAATTTTTCCAGCAGCCATGTGCCATATCAAATTCACCAAACTTAACCCCCATTTTGCGTTTCACTAACAGCAATTTCACTAATATCTATTAAATATCACTATATAACACGCTTTCCTACACGTTTTACTCGTCGCCACTAATATGTATTGATATTAATTACCGAAAATCGGGAGAGCAAAGCTGCTAACTCACCTGACATGACCAGACTGGTTTATATGAGAGTACCCTCATTATCCAATACACTACAGAAACTATTAATGTAATGCAAACGACTATGCTTACCACAACCAAAAGGCTGGCACCAGTAGATCCAACATGGATGCCCATAATCCCTTTTGAAGAGCAATCCATATCCCCGCCCATCATTACCGGGCTGCTAACCTTTTCAAAATGTGTTTTTAAAGTTTCCACTATTGTGATCAAATCGTTGCCTTTGTTCACATGGATTATTTTACACGGAACATCATACAGCTTGTCTATAACGAGACATACCTGTTCAAAAATAAACATGAACTCTTTAAAAATAGCTTTACAAACAAATAGTAATTAAGATTCAATCTTTTATCTTGTTCTAATATACTACATAAATATAGTCTGGTTGAATCCAGTCAGTGCTACATAGCTTTGTTTACAATAGATTATTCCTCCTCTGCTGCAATGGGAGTGAAGAAATAGCATAGAATGTGTGCAGATGCTTATCATCCTGGCATGTCGTAAAAGTTGACTAAGACGGGTCCTCTCCAACATGGTGGACTATCTGTATGGGCGATGGGCTGATCACCTGTCACCATACGGTTCATCATACCATCTTAGGACTAATTAATCGAACGTGGCCACAGGTAGTCTTGTGGCTCTGCCGACCCCATTAGGGATTTCGGGCGTGATGCTATGTATGTATGTATGTATTCCTATAAATAGATCAAAACAGAAGAATATTGTGTGCATTTTGTGTGCTGTTTATGTTTGCAAGTGTCTACGTGCGTACTTTACAGTAGGGTTTCCATAAAATGTCAAAGATAAAACTACTTACTTCAAAACTTCCGATCCATTGTCTAGATCCTAAGAATGAGAGAGGCTTGTCTTCAAGGTCAACTAAAATATCCTGGATATCTCGAATTGATGGGACATCATTAGCTTTTTGGTTATTGTGACTGATCCATGAACATAGGGTTTGTAGAGTTCTGTAGCCGCAGCCCCATCCCTAAAAAAATGTTTGGAACATTGTTAGCGTTCCGTCTGATACGTATCATTATTACTTACTTGAGTTAGGTATAATGTAGCGGAACACAGATAATTATTTGAATTTTTTTTGTGTTAATACACAAACGATGATTTACCCTGTCGTCAAACCCGTCGCATAAATAATGATAATATTCATATATTCCAGAAACCAAATAAGACTTTCCAACTGAAAAATCAAGTTCCTTGCCTTCGTGAACGTTTGTCAATAGATTTGTCATTTTTTGACACTGACACTGACAAACATGAGACAGTGACACTGGCAGACTGGTCTCGGCCACAGATATCTAAAGGTGACGGCACATAATAAATAATAGTACCTACTACTACCTAAGAGTGATGGGTACATGGGAAATTACTTTTATGCCGCGTTTTGATGATAAGATTTGACGACTCGGAAATAGTGTATGATATTCACTCAGTGAGTGCACACACACAGACGAGAAATTAAAATAAAACCACAATAAAACGGAATAACCTTTGCAAGGTCGTATCGTATCACACTCGGCGACGGTTGCCTAGACATAGATATCATTGTAGGGGCTTGCGAAAGTTATTTCGTGTTTTATTATAATTATGTAGGCTTTAAATGGTAACCCGGTTATTACAAGCTTTTTTTTTCTTTTTTCCTTACCTAAAAGGTACCTACTGTCTGTTTTCATAGGTAAAAATACGAGGCCCTTGGCGTACGCCATCCGTGCGAGTCAGACTTGCACTTCTCCGGACTTTATCCTTGCTTGCCGCAAAGCTTCATACGGCCTTTCAGAGCATTGGTGGAAATGCAGCCATTGATCTAGGCTAGCTGATAAGTATCTAGCCCCAAACTCGCGTAAGGATTCCCTGTAGGTAGTATGGCTACTAGACAACCATGCCAATACATATATGGATGAATAAGTGAGCATGACACAAAACTAGCTCCTAGCGGGACTCGAACCTGCGACCTCTGGCACTGTAAACAGTTGTAGGTACTTTATTAGAGCGCTGAAAAGAGTCAAAAGTTTTGTTGATATCTTGTATCATGTTAGTAATAATAGTGAGTTAGACATAATGTTAGTAAGGAGTAGTAGGTAGGTGTGATATGAATGTGACAGTGTATAGAGTTCCCTTTTAGACTAGAAACCCCTAAACCACTAAAACCAAGTCTAAATAACCTCTAGTTGTCTCAAACTTGCCATAGTAAGCTTACTGTTGTAAATTAAAATTATAAAAAAATAAGAAATAAATAAATAGATAGGTATATTTAATACAGGAAAACCTACTTATATCTATACGAATAAATAAAATTGAAATGTCTGTTTATTATGTCAAAATAACAGCTTGCAAAATAATGCATTAAGTATGAATGTATATTATAAGTACGGAACTTATAAAAAAAAATTGTTTGTCTGTCTATCTGTTTGTTCCGACTAATCTCAGCAACGGCTGGACCTATTTTGAGAGGACTTTCACTGGCAGGTAGCTGATGTTATAAGGAGTAACTTCTTGTCATTTAGAACAAGAAAAGAACTAGATTTCCGCGCAGAAAAAATCTTGGAATAAAACATGGATAGGTGGTAACCTATTTATTGTTATGTATATGTTATTCCAATTCCATGCGAAAAAAGTCGCGGGATAGTAGTCTTATATAATGAGATTTTGTAACTTTATAAAGTCATAATGAAGTTTCACGCAAACTTGGTAAGCCCGGGGCTTGATAGGTACAGTTGCAGAGTCCAGTACCATCACCATGAGTTTATGCAAACCGTTCTCGTAATAGATAACTATCGCTCTTTTACGTCTCTTTTACTTGTATCGGTAACAAGCTGTATTTCCAACAGATTTCGATAACGAGAAGTGCTCTCGTAAACTCATGGTAATGGTACAGACTAACCAGCCTTTTGAATGCTCTTCTCACGCAATCTGGCCCCCAATTCTCGGTGCTTTCGAGATAATGTCGATTGCGAGATTAAACGTCAGATTCATACAGTTGTGTCAAACGACTGTATGCACTGACGTTTAATCTCGATTGTGAGATTATCTCGACTGCACCGAGAATTGGGGGCCTGTGCGGTTGGAGCTTACGTAGGTCTAGTTAGGCGAATTTGTACAGGAAAACGCTCGCATTCACAATTTGTTTGGCCTGTCAATGTTTGCACAGGTCGCGGGTTATCACTACATATAAAAGAGGCCATTGTCGAGCTAGGCAAGCTGTACGCGTTTGACTTTCGGCGAATAACCAGTGATTTTTAATTTAAAAAATTAATACATTATAACATTCATCATGAAAGCTGTTGCGGTGAGTTAAGTTTGGACTTAATTAATAACTTTTTTAGAAACAATGATCAGGTATCATACTTATTGTAACTATAGATCATTGTCAAGCTTTAAAAGGTTACCTAACTACCTACAGTTACTGACCTTCGTTGGTAAATTAACTAAAAACATCAGATATACCTATTAATTAAGTAATACATTAAATACATCGAAATCGGCAAAGTAAAGGTTCTAAATATTGTTTCTAGGTAATTTACTAACGAAGGCCAACCATTTCTTACTTTTTACAGGACTTTTGGAGACTATTTTGATCTTTGTTAAAAATGGTTTTGTTTACATCTTTAATGATATGATGTGATTTGATATGATGAGCTTCATTATAGTCACTACCACCGGATGACAATAGCATTATGTCAACTGCTCATCGACCTTTGTAAAATATTGCCATCAGAATGCAAATACTAGAACCACAGCGTGATACCAAATGTCCTTACCCTAATAGGCTAGTTTCCTGAAAAATTATAATAAGTCCATCATTTCTATTATAAAAAAAATATTGAACGCATATTTTTTCTCTTGTCATTAAACAAAAAATTACGAATTAGTGCGTTGAAGTTCCGCGTGACGTGACGACTTTGTACACTTTTTACCATTAAGTGTCGTCATTAGCCCCACTCCCGAACTTTGATGCGCGTTATCTTTGTCAATTTTGATTGATTTGATAAAGCATAAAATACGCGTTCAATATTTTTTATAATCTAGCTGACGGACTAATTAGAATTACTATTTTTTTACCCAGGAAATATCCCTATTCAAAGAACTCATCATGCATATGGCGCCCTCTAGTGGACAAAGTCATGAACTAATTTTTTTTTGAATGACGTCTTATCTGTCAAATTCATTAGCTCATTTCAAAAATAAATATATATAGTTTTAGCTGTTTCTTACTTTTTAGAGCGTGATTTTTCATTAGTCTGGTTTTAATTTTTAAATTTATTAGGACTTACTTGCTATCATCTGATTATACCCAAACATTAGGATAACGTACCTACAAATGTACAAAACTAGTCTTCTAAAAACTATACAGTAGGTCTGATCGCCGAGAGTTGATAAAAAAGTAAAAAGTCGGGATTTCTTAACTCATTACAAGTAGCGGCCCACTGGTAATTTTTTCCGATGATGATAAAAAATTACATACATACATACATATTATCACGCCCGAAATCCCTAATGGGGTGGGCAGAGCCACAAGACTACTTGTGGCCACGTTCGATTAATTAGTCCTAAGATGGTATGATGAACCGTATGGTGACAGGTGATCAGCCCATCGCCCATACAGATGGTCCACCATGTTGGAGAGGACCCGTCCCTTAGTCACCTTTTACGACATGCCAGGATTATAAGCATCTGCACGCATTCTATGCTTTTTCTTCACTCCCAGTGCAGCAGAGGAGTTAAAAACTTAAAGGGTTAAATAATATTTTTTTCATAGAATATTATTATTGAATAGCCTAACTGTATAAACAGAAGCAACACGCGAACACCCAAACGACATACTCGAAACCAATGACATTATAGAAAAACACAAGACACGTCATATCCACACTCAACGCGTTTTAAACATGTGTCATAGATTTTTTCTTTTTCGTTTCTTTTCGGCCAGTACTGATTTCTGTGACATTTTGACGCGCACATATAAGACATTAATTTGCAATATGCCGATTGTGTATATGAACAAAACAAATATGTATTTTTTGTCGGTGTCCGCCCGGCGCGACACTGCACATCATCTGCGTCCCTCGTACCACGAAACTCAGTGCGCGCGGCGATAAGCGTCGCCCGTCATACAGTTTGCGATAGTTAAGCGACAGTCGCTATTTCGAAACGATATCTTAATATTTATCAACTCTCGGCGAACAGATTTTATTGGCAGATAGGCTGAACTATAAATACGGAGATATTATTTCGAAGGTGGGTTTATCTATTTTTTTTTAATCTATTTGGGCTGATAAAGCCTTAGAGTATAGAATAATAATAGTGTAAACGTTGAAACCCGTCAAGCCATGCCGCCCAAAACGTCAACTACAGGCCACACGGATTCATACAAAACACATGCGCATTTGTTTGGCCTGTAAGGTTATGATACTAAATAATATTGGCAATTTAGTGTTTATTTGTGACAGCATTATTACAATCTTATTAATTTTGTCATACTGTTACTGGCTGACGTAAGGCGAAGAACCATATTTGAAATCGACGTACTAATAAAATACAGCCATCTTGTTTTTTCATTAGGGCGCTGATGTTTGCGGGAGCAGCGTAGCATTACAGTCGTAGGTTCAATTAATTTACAGCGTATCTTTTACTTAATCTAAGGATAAAGCATAGCGATTACGGTAATTAGTATCAAATTGGAAATGTAAGTGCTACTACAATCATTTATGTCGTACCATAGGTACCTACGTGCTGTCATAATCCAAGAGTAAACTTTGGTTGTTTTTGTGAAATGTGTATCTGGGTTATATAAATAAGGACCTACGCTACAGCTAGTGTAAAAAACATATTAGGTATATGTATGAAAACGCAAACGGGTCGAGATAAATAACAATTTATTATCGCGGTAGTCCTGTTTTAATAGAAATTAATGTGTTTAAATCGCAAAAGTTTAAAATAAACTGAAGTAAAATAAATTATTAATGTTTTAGCGTTCATATACTTAAACCACATTTTTTCATAATCTCCTGTTCTAGGTATAAATAGGTAGGTACAAATAATAAAACAAATAACCTATAAAACCAGAATGTCAAATTCGGTTAACATTTAACTTCGCCGTTTGTATGAAAACCTTGAATTTTGCGTGTACTTTATCATCTTAAATGTTTTATTTCAAAACCCATGCAATATTTACTTGACAAATGTTAGCGCCACATTACCTATTTGTTCATTAAAACAAACATTAAGTCAACAGTCGAAGCCGTTGTCCTTGAGGCATAATGGTGTTCCCACTATTATCTAGTGTTCATTCAGAGGATTAGGAGATCCTTAAGCGGCGTTACAACATCAACTTAAATTGCTTCACGAATTGAATGACAATCGTACCATAAGAACATGCACGACAAAAAAATGGATGCCCTCTCAACCTTTAACGGTAAAGTCGTTTCAATTTCTATGATAATATCGTGGAGTTGCAAGTTTTTGAACGTGAGAATGGTCTATTCAAGTCGAATACGAATCTTTATTTCAATTTTGTTTGATTATGACTGCAGCGGTCCTAACATGCATGGCACAAAGATAAATTAGAACCGTTTATATCTAAGTGCGTCTCTCTCACACTAGTGCCGACGAAAGAGATAGTCATAGAGATAAACAGTTCTAATTTATCTTTGTGCCATGCATGTTAGGGCCGCAGACCGACATACTTGTTTCTCATTTCGCGAATTCACGTTTGCACGATTTTGTTTGGTGCCATTTGAAGCAACTGATTATTCCGTCCGTTTATCGGTTCAAGCGTGATAATTATTACCGTATTATTAACAATTCTTGTATTTTGTTAATTCATTTGCAAAGGCCAAGATCATTGAAATAAACAGTAAGGAACTGCTCAAAGCAATTCTCGTGATGCTTACTTTTGAGGTGTCAGAACGCGAATCAGACTCAATCGCACGTTCAGATAATTTAATTATCCAGTACAATTCCACAACCTGTGAGACCGCACCACCGAACCCACCCTCCACAATGATATGATAGCGTGCGATTCAAGCAATATTAGACTTTTGTATTTATGTCGTAAGAACTAAGACAGCAATAAGTGCGTGGGTAAGCCATGGCGCTAGTGGCGTTTGACAACCTTCTATGAGACTTGTTACACGAAATTGTAGTGATAGGCATATCCTTCTTTTGAGATCTTTGGCCATGATGCAGTTAATATAAAATAAAAATAAAGTACGGAACATCTTTTCTTGCATAGTAGGTATTTAATTAGGATAGTTGCCGACAAAATTGCACGCGGATTTTGGCAGTCGCATAGCATGTTAAAATACGTTAGTGCATCCGCCTGTTATATTTAAATGAGTCAAAAATGCTGCGCAGTGCTTTGCGAGATTTGAACGAGTCTGTATCTTATCTAGGAGATAACATAACAATATTGTCCGAGATTCAGTAGTATTGATTATTGTGTCAGTAAGCTGTTGGAAATTGTACAAAATGAAGCACTCTCTCGTTTTTCAGATTTTACTGCTTGCAATCGTAGCTATGGCCTCTTCACAGGGTGAGTATTTGATCATGTCCTATTGAACCTGACACGTCATCAATCAAAGAATCTTAAATCATTTCTTTACGCGATATCTCATTTTCTATGCTATGTGGTGGTAAAGTTATCAATGTCTCTTCCAGTGCACGTCGTGAACAACGACAACCCTGGCCAAGGTACCAAATTACTGCTTATCTAGTCATTTGCAAGTGGACATAAAAGTGGGTCTTCACACTGAGCATTTAAAAAGCCTCCGATTTTAGCTTTTACTTTTTATCACCAGCTATCCTAGCATGCCAGACAAGGGGCTAAGATAAACCCGGTTATCTCTCTGAGTATCTCTTTCGTCGGCACTAGCGTGAGAGAGACGCGCTTAGAGATAAGACGGTTTATCTTATCCCCGTTGTCGACATGGTAGGGCATCCGACATTGCCTAAACGATATATCAAATTATTTTCCTACGATATGGTAGCTCTTATTTAATTATTAAATAAGGCGGCCACATTGTTACACTATTTATTTAATTACTTAATGCAACTGTTTATTTAATTAATGTAATCTGATTTTAATTTTTTTATCTAAACTGTGGTGTAATCTCGTGGAACTCTTAACGTAATTTTGTACGTTGTCCGCCTGTCATGACCTGGCGTTGAAAAGATTAATGCTTAATCTAACAATACATTACAAATACCCTTTATAAGCCACCACCACGCATTAAAACAAAAAGAAAATTACAATGAAACATGTAACAAGACAGGTAACTTGTGGCCTGTAGGTACATATAATGCTCACAGTGAATACCTGCCTTTATGAAGACACACTACACAGGGTTAAGTCCGCAGAACACATATCCAATAGACTACGCATAGCCGAGCGACCCCCGCTGCCAGCATTACAGGCAAACGCTAGCGGGGGGGCTACGACAGGCGCGGGGAGGTGCAATACCCCGAACGCACCAATCACAGCTCTCTAAAAACATCGCGCGCCCCGCAACTTTGGCAGCGTTATTTGCTTAGTAAAAGCATGGACCAATAATACAAGAAGACTGTCAACCTCTATACATTTGAGCGTACATCGGAGCTTTGACCCGCCATCTATTGACGAATTTGTAAATTTAGACCGTAATTCGTTCAAATAACAATGTTTCTTCCGAACAACTGCTAGTTTGTACAAAAAACGTGAGAAAAGCCGAATCAACGACAGTTTGAAGACAAAAATGATTTATTTTTATTTAATTTGATCGAATATCTCCCAAGCTAACTCTAGTAGCGTCATCTAGTGACAAGCTTCCGAACTACGATCCTATACATTTTTTTTGTATCGCCATCTAGTATTAGCCTGGGAAGCTAGCTTTTCCGGCGACGCTCAAATGCATGGAGGTTGACAGTCCATTTGTATTATTGGTCCATGGTAAAAGATAGGCTAAGGCGGTGTCTTTAGGATATTTGGTCAGAGACTTAACTAAGTGCTTATTGTATGTTATGTAATACTCAGCTTCGCGTGATGCTACAAATAAACGTATTGTTTTCAGTAAACGTTGTGGACAATACAGATCCTACTAAAGGTACTACCAAACCATGATTAATTAAATTACTGTATTTTTTATAACAACTCTTCTTACAATGCTTGCTTTATTTCTTGCAGTCCATGTGGTGGAACAACCTAACCAAAGTAACCAAGGTAAACTCTATCTTCTAAGCTACTTGTACGATTTGTTTGTCTAATCACTCTCAAATTCGCATTAGAATGTTTTGATTCTGCTTAAATTTAATTACAATTCAAGCCAATGTAAGTTTCAAAAAGCAGAAAGATAATATTGAATTGGGAATTCCTAGATTGGTTTAAAGCGTTTTGCAATAATACATTTTGAAAATACAAACAATATAATTATTCCAAAAAATGTAAGTAATTGACAATACATTTTTGGTTCAATTCATAAGCAAGCTCCTGTTTGCTCAATGTGGAAGTACTTATTTGGAGGAAACTTATTATGAACCTATACAGCGTTTAAAGTTCATACGGGCGTACCTATGTATATGTCAATGACGATTAGTGTCGGATCTCTTACATTTCGTTAATTAATTGCTTAATTTTTCAAATAATTGAGTACGCAAATGTATTACATCTAAGTAATTAATCGATTTACACATCTACGTAAACGTCATCTCATGACAGTATTTTTTTTAGATTTGTCAAACAATGGACGAAATACATTGCTGCTCATATTTTTTTTTTATTTTTTTTTTATTTCATTTAACAAAATTAGTTTCTCACATAATTTGTACGATCGGAAACTATAGCTGGAATTATTATACGCCCGTAGGAAATTTACAAGCCGTAAAGCAGTAGACGCCCGGGTTGAAATTGATGAATTGACTCTGAAATGTCACGCAAAAAGATTTTCCCTACTTTTCCGAAGTAGCTACCAAACTCCAATTAATTTATATTATTTATTGTTTCAGGAATCGATTCAGCATTCTACAGGCCGTCTGGTAAGTACAATTCAAGTTATTAAATTAAGATGAGCATTAAGAAAATATCTTGTTGTATGAAATTATTCACAATTCATAGATCGAGTGCGGTTCTAAACTTATCTCTGCCGAGTGAAACTCAGTCAATCCATGGGTACTGAGGTGGCTGCTGTTCAAAGCCAAATACCTTTTTCTTTCGATATTTTATCAAAATATTCCTGCCATGATGCTTTGCATTGTGTATTAGGTAAATAGTAGTGTAATAGTTTTTATTTTATTTTATTGGAGCACGACATATGACTCCTCTTCCACCTGTTGGTAATTGGCAAGTGGAGTCCATGAGTGCGGGCGACAGGCGCTTAACCAAAATTAAGTGCAGCGTCTGTCGCCATCACTATGCCGGCTTAGGAGATGCTTCTTCACGCTTCTTTTGAAGACACTTGGTTTGTAAGACGAGGGAAAAACGTGGGCCGGGAGAGCATTCCACATTTTTGTTGTTCACATGATCAGTGTAAACAGGTAGAACTGACGGTGGATCCCAACTTCCGTTTCTAGTTTTGCTACTTTCGAATAGGTACATATTATTAAATACATTTCCTTATTTTTTTAGGATCCTCAGGCGGAAACAGCGGCATCGGTGAGTTGTTAAAAATCTTAAAAACATGGCAATCGAATCCATTCTTAAAAAACAAAAAAAGACTTGAGATAAGGAAGATTTGACCTTATCAGTCTATATGCTAAGCTATTTTCGGTAGTCAGAAACATTAACAAAAGATAAACCCAAGTCATTACCCATCTGCGTGATATTTGTTGGTGTGCTTATCATTTTCAATATAAAAATCACAAACTGTACTGTTATCGGTAAAGCGCAATAGCAAATTATTATACATACACATACATAGCATCACGCCCGAAATCCCTAATGGGGTGGGCAGAGCCACAAGACTACTTGTGGCCACGTTCGATTAATTAGTCCTAAGATGGTATGATGAACCGTATGGTGACAGATGATCAGCCCATCGCCCATACAGATAGTCCACCATGTTGGAGAGGACCCGTCCCTTAGTCGACTTTTACGACATGCCAGGATGATAAGCATCTGCACGCATTCTATGCTATTTCTTCACTCGCAGTGCAGCAGAGGAGCGATAATTATTATTATATACATAATATTCACTTATTATATCATTTAAAACAAGACTTTTACTTACTTCTTGCTTTTTTTCTCCTCCACGTATCCACTCAGTTGCAAGAACCGCTCGCAGCGGCAGTCCCTATTTTGCCACTTTCTTGAGTAGGCGACCCCATTATAAGTACAAAAATCGAGCTTGACCGTATTAAAACTATGTCAGTGGTTTTAATGACGGGGTACTTGAAAAGCTGGCTTGTGATCGCGACCCCTCGAGCAAGGGTATGCGACCCCCTTGGGTGTCGCGACCCACAGGTTGAAAAAAACTGATGTACAGTGGATGTACACTTATACAAATTGAGTTGAACACGGATTTACCTCTTGCCAGCACAATGGGGTAGTTGACTATAGTTACAAATATTAAAATATTTCTGTGGAATGAAAGCTTAACCCTCAACAATACATATAGGACAAGAGTCATGTAAAAATAAATCAATATAATTTATATTTTAATAATTGTAAACCATACATTTTTACTTCTAAGTCACGTTACTTAAAACACTAATCACGACGCCATAAAATCATATCAATCGATTGCGTTCCTAATCGCGCTCACCCACAGCGCCAGATCGTGCTCGCGCTCGTACCGATTTATCGGGTCGTGCATTCCCTGGTCGTACATTATTGGCTCCCGCTTGTTCACATTTATGACAACCTGGGTATTTTTGTTTCTCTCTGCCAGTGGAATGACGTCACATGCGAGAGATGACAGTGGATAGCGTCTTGGTGGCAAATTTATAAATGCAACATATTTTTAGCGCTTTTGCCTGGAAAATGAGGAGATTTAATGACGAAAAATTTTCGTTTTGTTGTTTGAAATTGTTTGAAAGGCAGTCAAGAACCGAATTAGTAATTAACTACTTTATGCCAATGAGCAGCACCGCAACACCTACGTCATTTTAAAGGATAGGCAGTATTAGCGTAGTCAAGTTAGTAATAGCCATGAACAAGGGCAGGTCCAGGCTAAGATATAGGGGAGAGCACTGCCTCTAAAAAAAAAAAAACCTATAGGTACCAAAATGAGGCCAAGCCATTTCTTTACTTTATTTATTGCGCTTACCTAGCTTAAATATTAGGTCCTTACATATGAAATTGGCGTTTTGTACGGGAGGAATATAAAGTCATTTTTTTTGTAAAATATATTTAATTAATCAAGGTATGTACCATTGTCATGTCATCTATGCACTTTTGCCATCTCAGAGGTAGTTCATTGATCCCTTTATTAAAAAAACCATGGGGGCGAGAATCAATAAACTCTTTGAAGGCGGTTTGGACTGCGGCATCGGAGTTAATTTTTTTTCCTTGTAAGAAGTTGTCCAAATTCCGGGAAAAATGGTAATCTGTTGGAGCAAGGTCCGGGGAGTATGGTGGATGTCGCAGAAATTCCATTTGTAGCTCATCTAACTTAGTGGTTGTTTTTTGTGCAGTGTGTGGTTTTGCGTTGTCGTGAAGCAGCAGTGGCCTAGAGCGATTGACCAATCTCGGTTGTTTAGCAGCTAGTTCTTCCTTCTGCTTCAAGTGGATTAATACAGTTTTATCACTTACCCCGAAGCCTGCAGCTATCTCTGAATTGCTTTGTGATGGATCCGCTTCCACAATAGCCCTTAATTCTTCATTTTCCACTTTGGTCTCCGGCCGTCCACGGGGTTGGTTCTGAAGGTCGAAATTTCCAGAACGAAAACGTTGAAACCAAAAACGTACCATGCTTTCTTTTGCGACACCAGCGCCGTACACATCATTAATCCTTCGAGCTGTTTCTGCAGCACTGGTGCCACGGTAGAACTCGTACTCGTAAATGTACCGATATTTCATGTTTTCCATTGAGCGGTAATAAGCAACGCCAAAGAAAAAAATAATGAGGAAAAAACTAATAAACGACTGTTTTCAAAACTCAAATGTACCAGCGAAATGAATTTATAAATTTGAATTTGTAATTCTTAACCAAAGAGGAGATATTTCAGCTCAAAGTGGTCAGTACGACAAAACGCAAATTTCATATGTAAGGACCTAATAGTTAGTACCCATACAAAGTGGGAAGATGTTCACCCACACCCCCATTACCCATTTCCCCTCTTAGATCTACACTTGTCCATAAACCCTCTAACACCATCACTGTGAATATCTTTTATCTGCACTGTTCACGACGCAGCTTGACTCCCGACGGAAAAGGGTGTTGTAATTATTAGGAGCACAAATTCTCATAATAAATCCTACCTGATCTGGTTTCAGTCCATATTTATTTGTGATTTACTGTTAATGGGTACATATAATAATAATAAATGATAAAATATGTTTCGCACAGGTCTGCAACAGCCTTCAATAGACCCTGCGTGTGAGTTGCATTACGTTAATTTTTTACATTATACGGCGTTATATTTGTGGGTGTTGTGTAATCTTAATAGTAGTTTATGCAACGGTTGCATAATGATAGGCCTTAAAATACTAGTGTTGTTTTCATGAAACGAGCCGATAGGCGAGTTTCATAATAAGATCGCACGTGTGTTTTAAGGCCAAATTATGCAGAGTTGCATACATAACTTTATCTACACACATATTATAAATCCTCCATGATGGGTTCAGAAACAATATTTTCTGGCAACAAGTTATTTGTTGCAATCGTGGCTGCATATTTCCGATATCCGGCGCATTTTCACATCACACACATTCCGAGAAGACTACTATTCATTTTTTCAACTAAAATGTAAATTACAAACAACTTTTTCTATTCAATTCAACAACAATTCTACTTTCGTTCAGCAAAACACCAACATGGCGGCAATTCGATCCTCCGTCAAGACCATTTTTTTTTTAAATCATAGACAAGCGAATGAAGTCTCTATTCTCATGTCACTCGAGATCAAATGTCGTTCGGTTTATATTAAAAAAACATACTGAATTGATGTTTCGTATCAATAACTGTTTAATATCTATGGATACTAGAATAGAGACCCACTTGAGTTTTGACAGCTGTTCCAAATTTAATCTCATTTCTTTACTAAAAACGATAAAGAAATAACATTGCAGCACTGGTTTTTCCTAATTGGTTGTCAAAATGGTGGTCATTTCCTATGGTTTTTGATTAAACAATGGAAGTTTTATGATATGGGTGTAGATAAATATTTTTTTATTATCGGTGGCGGGTCGTTAAATTCTTAAGTTAACGCAAAACTATAAACGGTAAAATAAAAATTGTTTTTCAGTCGGCTTTGATCCGGGTTTCAACCAGCCATCAAACCGTAAGTAAAATAAAACAAAAAACAAAAGAAAAGAAAAACCTATTGACTTTCCAATTTTATTAACATTTAATCGGATTACAGCGCCGCAAGGTCCTTCCATAGATCCTGCCTGTAAGTAACGTCTTATAAAATTAAATAAATGTCAGATATATTATTAAAATATATTTAATTTATTTATTGCATTAAAAAGTAAATTAAATAAATTATTTCACAGACGTAGACCCGGGTTTCTACCAACCATTAAACCGTAAGTGAAATAGAACAAACATCAAATAAAACAACTTTATCAAAGGATATCTATCTAGTTTATTCAAAATTTAATCCTTTTTCAGCGCCACAAGGTCCTTCCATTGATCCTGCCTGTAAGTCCTTCAAAATAGATAAAAATTGTGAAATCAGTTCAATAATAAATATACTAGATAATTAATTACGGTAAAGTATATAAATATTATTTCACAGACGTTGACTTGGGTTTCTACCAACCATCCAACCGTGAGTAAAAATTTAAATTATTACCCTTGCTGCTTGCGCAGTCGGGTAAAAACCTTAAACAACGTTTTAAATTTACCAAAAAACAATTCATTAAAAAATTAATCCGGTTTCAGCGCTTCCAGGTCCTTCCATAAATCCAACCTGTAAGTAAATCCACAAAAAATAATTATCTTTTAAAACTTAATTGTCAGCTAAATCAAAGCCCTTAATGTTAAATTCTTTTCATCTGCAGTCGTGGACCAGGGTTTCTACCGGCCGTCCGATCGTAAGTGAAGTTATCATAGATTGTCAAAATGATAAACATTAAAAACATAATTAGTTTAATCCATTTTAAAACCATATTTATTTATTTTTAGCTAACGCGCCTGTGTACCCCGGCTGTAAGTAAAATAATAATTAAAAAAAAATATACTGATAATGAAATATATTTTATCTACACCCATATCATAAAACCTCCATTGTTTAATCAAAAACCATACGAAATGACCACCATTTTGACAACCAATTAGGAAAAACCAGTGCTGCAATGTTATTTCTTTATCGTTTTTAGTAAAGAAATGAGATTAAATTTGGAACAGCTGTCAAAACTCAAGTGGGTCTCTATTCTAGTATCCATAGATAATAAAACAGTTATTGATACGAAACGTCAATTCAGTATGTTTTTTTAATATAAAATGCACAATATTTGATCTCGAGTGACGTGAGAATAGAAACTTCATCCGTTTGTCTATGATTTTAAAAAAAAAATGGTCTTGACGGACGGCCGCCATTATGTTGACGTTTTGCTGAACGAAAGTAGAATTTTGTTGAATTGAATAGAAAAAGTTGTTTGTAATTTACATTTTAGTTGAAAATATGAATAGTAAGTAGTCTTCTCGGAGTGTGTGTGATGTGAAAATGCGCCGGATATCGGAAATATGCAGCCATGATTGCAACAAATAACTTGTTGCCAGAAAATATTGTTTCTGAACCCATCATGGAGGATTTATAATATGTGTGTAGATAAAGTTATGTATGCAACTCTGCATTATTTGGCCTTAAAACACACGTGCGATCTTATTATGAAACTCGCCTATCACACATTTCGTTTCACAGCACCACAGCAGCCTAACATTGATCCCGCCTATAAGTAACTTATGGCCGAATTCAGAAAGGCCACTCATTTTGAGCTTTAATTAAAGTGACGTTTCAGTGACGTTTCTGGATAGGTTGACAACGAGTTGAAGGACATTTAACTATTTAATATCTAATCAAAAGCTTAAGAGCGTTTCTGAATTCGGTCATTGTAAAACTTAACTTTTACAACAGTGACCTTAAAATGGCTTTAACGGGTCACCATCGTGTGTGTTTTATTGCACAGTTTTCTTTAAACAAGCCAAAGCGAAAGCGGCACCATTCAAGCGGATTAACCAAAATCTGACTTAAATCATTCTGGATTCTTAAATTCGTGAGGTTTAACCGGATCGAATAATCGAATTTCACAAACAATTGAACTATGCCCCGTTTCATGAAGCTATGAGTTACAATTTCACCGGCAAAAACTGACAAGGCATGCAAGGTAAGGTATGAGATCGGTGTTGCCAGATTTTGCTAATAAAATTGTAACTTGTAGCTACGTGAAACGGGCCACTGGTTTTGTTGGTGAAATCCAGCCTTAGACCGGAATTTGCAGCATTTAATTATTTACTCTACCTTTTTAATTTTGAAGTGCTGAATTTTAAGCTTATGTTAATTATTAGGTACATAAATGCATAAACCGTTTTAACAAGTGAGCTTAGAATTGGAATAATAATTTAGCTATATTGCAACTTTCGTTAGTATGTTACTTTTTTAAGGTCGTTTAAGTAAAAAAAAGTTACTACAGAAAAAATCGTTTTTAAACAAATTTATTTTGTTACAGTTGTGAACCCGGACCAGGCATTCTATCGCCCATCTGGTAAGTTAATAAAAATGTGACTTTAATTCTGTTTAAAAAACGTTTTTATCTACACCCATATCATAAAACCTACATAGTGTAATCAAAAACCGTAGAAAATGACCACCATTGTGACAACCAATTAGGTAAAACCAGTGCTGCAATGTTATTACAGTATCGATTTTAGTATCGAAATGAGATTAAATTTGGAACAGCTGTCAAAACTCAAGTGGGTCTCTATTTTAGTATCCATAAGATATTAAACAGTTATTGATACGAAACATCAATTCTGTATGTTTTTTAATATAAACCGAATAGAGACTTCATTCGTTTGTCTATGATTTAAAAAAAAAATGGTCTTGACGGAGGATCGAATTGCCGCCATTATGTTGGTTTTTTGCTGAACGAAAGTAGAATTGTTGTTGAATTAAATAGAAAAGGTTGTTTGTAATTTACATTTTAGTTGAAAATATGAATAGTAGTCTTCTCGGAGTGACTGTGTGATGTGAAAATGCGCCGGATATCGGAAATATGCAGCCACGATTGCAACAAATAACTTGTTGCCAGAAATCATTGTTTCTGAACACATCATGGAGGATTTATAATATGTGTGTAGATAAAGTTATGTATGCAACTCTGCATAATTTGGCCTTAAAACACACGTGCGATCTTATTATAAAACTCGCTAAAGCTCGTTTCATGAAAACCGCACTAGTGTTTTAAGGCCTATCATTATGCAACCGTTGCATAAACTACTATTTTGTTACTTTTTACAGTCATTAATTATGGTCATTATTAACAGGGTTTTCTATTGTCCACAGCTGGCGATAACAGTGAGTAGCCTAGTTTTTTTACATCAAGTTAATCATAGATTTAATGCAAAGTAATTGGAATCTGGTATTACAGTGATATTTGTAAGATAAATTAATCTGAAATAATCATTTTTTACCAGCAACAACTTATGTTATGACCTAACATAAGTTGTTGCTGAAAAAACGATCGAAACGCAATAAGTAACGAAATGAACATTTTTATTTTTGAATTTTTCGTCAAATGGCTCTTGGCAGTTGAATTTCAAATAATCACGGTTTTAAAAAGGTGCAATGTGGGTGCAATTCAAGTAAGTCCTCTTATTGAAATTGCCCGAAATTGCCGTATCTAAATTTTCCTAGTCATCCACGTATCTTAATTAACCCCCAATGTATTACCAATAATACCTATGACATATAAAACAATAACAATAGATATTTGTACTATTATGATATGACCTGTAATTAAATTAGAAATAAAGATGAATATGAATATGAATATTATTAATTATTATTCACAGATGGACCTTATCAAACCCAACGGCCATACCAAGGAAAGCCAAGTAAGAATTTGAGAAATATTATTTAATGTAAAAGTATGTGGGCTGATATTGGTCATCACATCACACTAATATTACAAATACGAACGAGTGCGTGTGAGTTAGTACTCCTTGGCGCTTCAACGGCTGGACAGTTTTGGATGAAATTTGAAATAGGGATACCTAATGCCCTGCAATGACACAAAGTATACTTTTATTACAACTCTACGTGAATGAATTTATGGGCACGGCTAGAATTATATAACACTGATTCTTGTTCGGGATTTGGTTTGTCCGTGGCTTATTCAATACTTATTTGGATATAATTTTGTTGCGCATAGTGCGATTTTGCGCATATTTATCATTTCACATAGTTCAATTAGATATCTTTAAGAAGGATTGTTATTGTTATAAACAATAACGACAGATGGTTATTATGCGAAATGATCATGATTAGAAACATTTCTTTATAGAAAATAATTATTTGAGCGTTATTGTATAAAGATTAATTAATTGGGCTTTATATCACTGTTACAGATTCCAATCCCTTCGCACGCGGAGGCCAATAAAAACATCAAGTACGAAACGAATGAACATATTTTGTTTCCGTAAAAACATACTCCTAAATTAAGTATCCATGGTGAAAGGAGTCAAGTTTATATATATTTTATATAAATAGAAATAATTTTTTTAAGTCTTATTTTTTATTGTACACTTTTGAAGTCAATTTAAACTGTAATAAAACTGATACAACGTTCCTATTTGAGTTTTTTTTAAACTCCGCTACCAGGCCATTTCCATTGAGCAATGTTACAAGCACTACACCTTTTAAAAATATTATAAGGCTACAAAGCAATCATTTTAAGGTTCCGTACCTTAAAAATAGGAACCTTTATTATCGATCGAGTAATTGTGTGGACATAATAATATGTTATAATGAATGAAATAGATTGTGATAGATAATTAATGTGTATAATGTATTAGATTCGGATAATTTTAATATTTGTACGCCTGCATGCAGGCTGAATACAATGTACATTATTATTGAAAAACTTGACATCCTTTATAAAACTGTATTCATGCAAATAAATTGATTTGATTTGATTTGATTTGATTTGATCGGTCTGTCTGTCTGTCAAGACCCTTTTATCTCAGGAACACATGGAGGTACCTATCAAGTTGTCATATCAAATATTAAGGTTTACGGTCTCTAGCTTCTAAGTCATCATTGCGTTGCCTACAACTGTATATATACAAATACGGTCATTTATCCCGCAAATTTAGGCACTCGCAAATAAATTAAAGGCTTCCCGTAGACCCAAAATCATGAAATTTGGCAAGAAGTGAAAAATATTAAGAATGGATTTGGGCTGCTTCCAATGAAACGTCCTTTTTCTAATCACTTTTTATTGCGGAGCTCAAGATAACACGTTTGTATTTGGCGGCGATGGCGGCAAGAGAAGAAAGTGTTGCCATCTACAATTATTAATGTAATATAAATTAAAAAGTCTTTTATGTTGCCAACACAAGAAGCAAGGTCTCACAGCTCAAGTAAACGGAAAGATCCGAAAATCTTTAATTGTTAGTTGCTATTACAAACATATTACATTTGCAGTTGGAGAATTGCTTGTGACGTATATCGATGTATCGGAGGATTTTTTTTCAACTACAAAGTTAAGTTTGTTCTTCAATCCCACTTTTGGTTCGTGTGCACATATAACCTGGATGCGAGCAGCACAGAATCGGGCTTTGTGTCAATCATTGGGAAGGCCTATTTCCAGTAGTGGACGTCTTTCGGCTGAAATGATGATCATGACTAAAGTTACTACTTAAATGAAATACTTTCCTAACCTTGCCATATTCACGACGGTATTTTGTCACCTATTTTCTGGAATAAATATTGACAGTTTTGAAGTACCTACACAATCCATAAAAACTGAGGTGATGTAAGAAGATGCTAGTTGAAATACGCTGTGATTATAATTCGTACAAAATAATAAATATCTCCACGTTATTCATGATTATGCGGAAACACGACAGACCATTAATGTCAAATGGACAACCTATTAAACTGTTCTATTGTTAGTTTTTGCTCAAATCTATTATCGACGCCTTGACTAGTGACAACACGCGGCATCACTTGTTTAAAAGTGGAATAGAACTAAGTACGGATTTTATAAATGTATGTAAACTCTTTATACTTATCCCATCAAAACAGTTACACTAAAACCCATCACCCTTTACAAAATGTTGCTATCCAAGATGCAAGGACGTCAATCGTTGAGGAGTTCTCCTAGTTCTTCATCACCGGTTCTATTTGACCACTTGAATTTTTATGAGCATAAGTTGCTTCCCAACCTTATATAGAAATCTAATCGCCACCCGTGAAATACTTATCATTGAAGAGTTCCGGTGGTCACCCGTGATCTTTATCATCAGTTCCACTTCACCAAATAATGTTTTTCAAACGTAACTGCTCGAGTCATGAAAGAAAATATCTAAATTTCTGTATGCGTGCCTATGATATTTGAGGAGTTCCTTCGATTCCTCATAGATCCTCTCATCAGACCTCGAGTTTGATCACAACGAGACCAACTTTGAGAAATACCCTTTCGTTTATAAAAAGAATTATGCAAATCGGTCCAGCCATCTCCGAGTAATCGGTGAACATACATATAAAAAAAAAGCAAATATACGCGTCGAATTGAGAACCTCCTCCTTCGGTTTTTTTGAAGTCGGTTAAAAAGCAGTTTCATCTTCCAGATAAGTTCTTTAGCCCATTCCTTTAGTTCATTACTTAATTTTAAACCATCTCCATCCATTCCAACCATTGGGTACGCCATCGATAATTTCATTAAAACATAAAATGCTAGATGAACGGACGGACGGATACGCTCATGGAACATACAACGTAAACTAGTTTACAATAAATGCTTATACTTATAATTCGACAATTATACCTGGGATAAAATGTGTCTGAGCAATGTGGCTATAAAGTCGCGTCTGATCTTACAACATGTATTAGGGTTTCCACCGGGCAACCTGCAACATGTCGCGAGTAGTGGTAAGAAACATTTAATTTTCTTATTCGTCAGCACAATTTCTAAATATTCTATTGTTTCTTTTGTCAACTGTTATACGCGTGTAAATTTCATACGGGCGTGTATTTCAACGATGATCAGTGTTGGACCAATAAAGCATATTTACATAAATTTCGTGAACTACTACTTAATTTTTCTTTTAATACAAAATAATTGAATACGCAATGTATTACATCGATTTATAAACGTCATGTCATGACAGTTCATTTGTTTACATTTGTCAAACAATGGACCAAACAAATTGCTGCTCAGTCCTACTTGAAAAATTTAATTACTCCTAATTAAATAAATTATTTTAAAAAAACTCTCATAATTTGTACGATCGGAAACTATAGTTGGGTAAAATATACGCCCGTATAAAATTTACACTACATTTTTAGATGATTTTTACATATAGAAAATCTTTATTTTTTAGACGTATCGTGCTTTGTTTTTTTTTTAAATTACTTAACTGAAAACTTATTAAAGCCGCATTATTTCCAAAATGAGGGAATAGCTGTAAAAGACTTCAACGGGATTTGAAGTATCCTATAATTGTTACATAACGCAACCTACTTAAAAAAAATCTGTTTTTTTTACATATTTTGTATGCGGTAAATGTCAAATTTTAACTGGTACTAACTAAATGTATCCGTGGATTGAACATTGGGAACGGCCATTAGTTTCTGGTTCTTCTGATTCTGTAACGAATACAGCGCTGCGTCAGCGTCGAGCGACAGTTTTCATTTAGACTTTAAATACGAAGCCATTATGTCTTAATTAAATTTGACTCTCGTCGTTAACGCAGCGCAGAGCACGTTAAAGAATCACACAACACATATACCTACTTCTACTTTTACTCGTAGTAGTAGGGGAGCCCAAGAAGGGATTTTAGGTTTTACTCAAGCGCGGCAGATTAACATTAAGGGGGGATACCTTGTACCCAGTTGTAGTAACTCCACCAAATATAAGCCCTTTATATAGGATCGGGAGCTGATCAGATTTGTTTTTAGGGTTCCGTACCTCAAAAGGAAAAAAGGAACCCTTATAGGATCACTCGTGTGTCTGTCTGTCTGTCTGTCTCTCTGTCCGTCTGTCACAGCCAATTTGCTCCGAAACTACTGGACCGATTGATTTGAAATTTGGTATACATATGTAAATTGGTGACCGCAACAGGGATGCGTAACGTAAATAAATTAATTTTGAAAATGGGGCCCACTTTTGGGGGAAAAATTACAAAATTAAAAAAAAAAGTTGTGCTACTGAAATCGTGTGACATATCAAATGAAAGGGCTTATTGTGAGGATCTTAAATGTATTTTTTTTTTAATTTTAAGTAAAATAGTTTAAAAGTTATTTAGGAAAATAGGTGAAAATTGACCATTCCCCCCCCCCCCCCCTTATCTCCGAAACTACCGGGCATAAAATTTTGAAAAAAATACAGAACATAGTTCTTTACCTATAGATTACAGGAAAACCTATAAGAAGTCTATGGTATTTAAAGTAACATAGGAAATTTCAGTTTATCATGTATGTAACGGAACCCTCTCCACGCGGGTTTCACTAGCACTTGTTTTGTAAACCATCAGATTCCCTCCAAATAACCGTCAGCTTTTGGGCCAGCACAACTAGGACATCAAACTGAACCGTTTATATAATAATCTGACGCGCTCGAGTATTTTAATATGACGCTTTGTTTGCATTTTCGAAAAGCTTCCACAGCTTGTGTCACCTTCGAATTATCAGTCTTTTGAATGAGAGCTATTTTCGGGTTCACTTAATATATCCCCTTTGAATATCTGACGCGGTCGAATATTTCTGTATGAAATGTTTTTTTAAATTATTTATTTTTGACGCTCCCCCACCGGTAAAAGCGTACAGATCTCATAACCTTTTTTTCTTTCTATCAGCTAATCTTCGAAATCCAATAGGTCCCCGCGACGCTCGAGCAAAACTTCATTTAGCATCGTGGGCTCCCCTACTATAGGCGTTTATTCAAGATTGTCTTCAACTCCATGTGGGATGTTGCTTGAACCACTAAGTGGCCTTTGCCTCACTGGCAATTTGCGAGCGATCCATTGCATGTTCGCAATGCTAGGAAGCAACAGTACCATTACCATGAGTTTATGCAAACCGTTCTCGTAATAGAAAACTATCGTTTGGCTCCTTTTACTTTTATCGGCAACTAGCAGTTGGCGGTTTCCATAAACCCATGGTAATAAATAAATAAATAAATCAGGGGACAATCTTTACACAAATCGATCTAGTCCCAAAGTAAGCTCTAAAGGCTTGTGTTATGGGTACTAGACGACGATATACATACTTCTATAGATAAATAAATACTTAAACACATAGGAAACATCCAAGACTCAGGAACAAATATTCGTGCTTATCACACAAATATTTGCCCTTACCGGGGATCGAACCCGGGACGCTAGCTTCGGGGGCAGGGTCACTACCAACTAGGCTAACCGCGTCGTCAAATAATCGGTAATGGTACAGAAGTGTCTAATACAAAATCCCGCCGGATTCGCTGGTGTTATACGACTCTAACTTCTTGCTTCCAGCTATTCCTGTGCCTGCTGGTGCTGGTGTCGGCAGCAGCAGCGTTCGACCTGCCTGGCGCGCCCAAGCTCCCCGACAACCCGAAGCTTCCCGACGCACCGAAGCTGCCCGACAGCAACCTGCCCGGCTCTAAGACCTTCACGGACTTCGACGATGACAGATGACCTGTAACAACCTAGTACGACCCGATTGATAAGCTAACAACCTTTAAATGCTATGTATTTATTTATGAAGATTAAAAGCTGCAGCTAAATACAACGTATCTTTTGTTTTAGGATCAAACTGCTTCGCTTTTGCCTCCCGACTCTTGTCCTATCTACAGCGGCCCAAAAATTAATGACACAAAGATAAATGAAACCCGTTTATCTCTATGACTGTCTCTTTCGTCAGCACTAGAGTGAGAGAGACGCACTTAGAGATAAGACGGTCTTTCTTGTCTTTGTTGTTACTCATGTTAGGGCCGGTGTATAAGAGCTCTTGATTGGGCCAGTTTTTAAGCAATAAATAGCTGTGTTGGAGATATTCCTAGGAATATCTCTATTTATAGGATATGACTAGCAGTGGCGGAGCGTCCAAAATTTCCTAAGGGAAGCCGGAAGAATTAGACCCGCACGTGCGAGTCTGACATTTAGTTAGATTAACATGGGTTCACTGACAGCTAGCCGTAGCTTTCTAGCTTGGTAAAGCCGTCAGGAATCGGCTTGCAGGCAGGCTCCGCCACTGATGACTAGTCGTTTGAGACCGATCGTAACGACAAATCGTTAGCGTATGGTATGAAAATTCGTTAAGGATATTACCGTATACTAAGGACCCGTCGTTTCGATCAGTCTGAACAGACGGATCGTAATGACCGATCGTTCCGTATATGCGATAAGAGATAGTCATAGAGATAAACGGGTTTAACTTATCTTTGTGGCTTGCATGTTAGGGCCGCTGAATTACGTTGGAGCAACCTGTATTTACACTCATTGACACTGACACGTTGCCTCACATGGGTCCTGTCCAGTCACTTTATTTATTTATTTATTTATTTTATTTATGCCACATACAAGCTTACAGCTAGGAAAGCCAAGACGCTCATAGGGTAGGTATACATATAAAAAGTAGGAATATTGAAAACTAATAATACTTAATTAAACTATGTCAAATGGATACTAAAAAAATTATAACAATTCATATGAAAAATGTCAGTAATAAATAAGAAATAATCAAGTAACTACACAATACACTAGAGGTATACAAGCAATACAAATGTCACACGCTACCAATTAAAACAGAGAAATCATTAAACAAAAAATACATTATTCAGCCATATACAAATTTAAAAAACGGATGCATTTTCCTAAAAATACACCTTCAGTATCAGCAAAGACATCGGCGTCATAGCGCTCACTGGACAAATCATTTAGGAGTGTAAGTGCTTTGGCGGTGGGAGCGTTCCGGGCGCGAACGGAACTTTATCATTGTTGGCATTGTGAATGATTTGATTAAATTGATTAATACAGTGTGTTACTTTAGTTGGAATTAAATTTATTAGAAAATAAAATTTATTCATAGCACTTTTGAGTAGTCCTAAGTTCCGGGTTTTCATTTAATGTCGAACTGACAGGGACATGTTTTATTAATAAACCAGGGGTGTGATTTTCTAAAATAACACTTCGTTCATGAATTCACCGGCGAGCGTAACTTGACCCGTGAGTGCGTATAAACCACATGTTCGTCCGTGTATTCGCCCATGGTCGTATTTCAACGTAGCCGGCCACGGATAGACGCTTAACTCAGCTTACTGCCTACGAGCACGTATGGGTCCATTTCTGATTGTCACGTGAAATCAGCGACGATAATTGTTACAAAATAACATAGCTGGGGTGTGATTCGTTCATGTACTCACCGACGAGCCTAACTTGATCTGTCAGTGCGTATAAACTACATGTTTGTGCGTGTCTTCGACCTTGGCAGTATTCCGACGCAAGCGGCCACGGTTGTAGGTACCAAACTCCGCATAATGCCGAGAGTTGATAGATATTATGATATCGTCTCGAAATAGCGACTGTCGCTTACCTATCGAAAACTCTATGACGGGCGAGGCTTATCGCCGCGCGCACTGAGTTTCGTGGTACGAGGGATGCAGTATTTGTCAAGCGCGGCGCCGCGTATGGCGGGCGAGCACGCGCACGGGGCTGCGCCATATCAATTGCCATTCTGTTCTGGAATACGCTTAGAGTGTGTCGCTTGGGTGTTCGTGTGTTGTTTTAGACGAAGCAATTGAACGTTTCATAATAAACGTCACCGACTCTGATTCTTCCTCCGACTCTGAGACTTCGTCATGATCGTCATCCAATGATATGCCAGCAATGGGACATATACAGGCTATTCAATAATAATATTCTATGAAAAAAACATAGATTTTCCCTATAATTTTTTATTATCATCGGTAAAAATTAGCGGGCCGTTATTTGTAATGAGTTAGGAAGCCCTGATTTTAATTTAATTTTATCAACTCTCGGCGAACAGACTTTAGGAGCGTGCAGGTCAATTTATGATGGTCACTGTACTGATCACATTGGAATATGATAGAGCAATAGACAAAAAAGTTTCTGAAAAAGATGCATGCAATGCAAAAATTTGCCATATGTGTCATAGGTCACTGTCGCAAGAATTCTTAGATTATACAATACTAAAGATCAAACGCTGGGGACCTCAAACCATGCCGCCTACAACGTCAACTACAGGCTACGCCGATTGATACAAAACGCATGCGCATTTGTTTGGCCTGTAAGGTTATGATACTTAATAATATTGGCAATTTAGTGTTTATTTGTGACAGCATTATTACCACCAAATTAAGATGAGTTGCAATTTTCTTAATTTGGTCATACTGTCACTTGTCAAGAAACATGTTGGAAATCGACGACTACAGCCATCTTCTTCTTCCATTAGGGTGCTGATGTTTGCGGGAGCAGCGTAGTATTACAATCATAGGTTCAATTTATATACTACGTATCTTTTACTCTATTCTATAATCTAAGCAAGAATTATACCTATTAGGTATATATTAAAAAAGTGTTGATTATATCTGTTTATTAATTCTTATTCATATTAATTTACTTAAATTAAGTAAGTAATTAAATACATGTACCTACTATTTATTTATTTTTACTTGGGTACATATCTTTAAAATTTAATAGCAATGATTGGTATTGGACAATAGGTTTATCTATCAGGGCTAGGGTCCGTGGGGTCATTGGTGTCGAGGGCCGAAGCGACGGTTACCGTGGACTCGTTGCCGGCCGACGCTGGGGTGGTAGCTTCGTCGACGGTGGTGGAGGTTTCCTCCGCGACTGCCACTGCCACCAGCAGCATCGCCGTAAGCAGAAGCTGGTAAAGTCAATGTAAGGTAAAACATAAGTTTATGGCAACGAAATAAAGAACTCAAGTTACAGATAGGTATATCATTGACGTCTATTTTCATTTAGGTCTGACACCTGATCACTACCGTCTTTTTTCTGGCCTAGGGAGTATCAGATCAACCCCAAAACCCAGCCCACCGAACCCAAAAGTCTATGGATGAAACGGGTAAAAGAGACAGCAATTTATCTTTCGTCACACTTGCTCGGAAAGGGTGTTGTTATACGCAGTCGTATAGAGCAGCTATAGCGGATTTTCCTCCCTCGGGGGAGTTATGGTTTTTTATTACTCCCGAGGGAGTTATGTTTACTTTTGAAATATAGTCACCCACTTTTACGTCATTTCAGACTAAGGAGATTTAAATTCAGCCAAGGTTTATTTCCTATCTTCTAAACTTGTAGAGTTGTTGTAATGTAAAGTCAATGGGGTCAGTATAGGGTCAATGCAGAATCAATGTCGGGTCAATGTAGAGTCAATGTAGACTCAATATGGGGTCAATGTAGAGTCAATGTAGAGTTAATGTAGGGTCAAGTAAGTATGGGTACCTATAATTTTATTAATAGAACTTAAAAAAATCTTGCCTATAAAAGTTATGTTTGGCCAACATTTTTTTGAACTGGCCTTCCCGATGACGCCAGAATTAAAAAGGCATAAAAGACAAACGCGGGTTGGAAAATTTTCATGATTGCACTTTTGTAAGTTATTCTGAACGAATAATTTTTTATAAACTCCTTTTATGTCACAACTGCAATATTTTTAACTTCCTCGCATTTATGATGAAAAGTAGAGTGTACAACTGATTTCACCCTCGAATCATATGGACTGATATTTCACCCTCGAATCATATGCACCCTCGCTCACTGAAGAAGAAGAATAAGAAGAAGAAAGACATTTATTCACCTCACAAGACAAAAAAAAAACAACAAAATGATAGATAAAGAAAAACGAGGGATGTGTGTCATCGCGGCAGTAAATCGGTCACTGGCTCAGCATAATGCTGAGGTGTCAGACACCCGCAGCGCTGATTTTCAGCCAGCACCGTCTGTAGCAATCGGAGCGCTATACAAACACACTAAACACTAATAATTACAGAAAACTTCTTGGATAAATAAGTGGTATATATAAGAAAAAATATTGATTTATTGTGGCCTTTTGAAATAAAAATCTAAAATGTACTACAAGCAAATAACTTACATCAATATACTTACACTGCATTGACTCGTGCGCCTAAACACCTCAGTTACAATTAATCTCCTACACCCTTTTGTTAAGAGGGCGTCGACCGTCCAGTGGCGCCCTCATCACTGTTATTGTGTTTTCTATTAAAGGAAAGTATTTTATTAAAATTGAAGCCGTATAAGTTGTTACGCAACTTAATACACAACGTATATGCTATGTTATATAGCTTTGCAAAGTATAACCACCATCTAATCAATTTAACAGAAAAAAGCGGCCACTATTTTCTATTAAATTGATTAGATGATGGTTATACTTTGCAAAGCTATATTACATAGCATATACGTTGTGTATTAAGTTGCGTAACAACTTATACGGCTTCAATTTTAATAAAATACTTTCCTTTGATAGAAAACACAATAACAGTGATGAGGGCGCCACTGGACGGTCGGTGCCCTCTTAACAATCTACTATGACGTTTTGGCATTTCTTGCAAACTTACTATTCAATTTACATGAGACGATAGGTATTTAAGATATTACTTACAACAAGTTTGCCCATATTTATCCGGGTAGCTGATATATTATCAGTGGCAGCAGCAATGAAGCCTCTCCGATGACTTGACTTAGCGAAGCAAATCACACTTATATATCTTAGGAAACAAGCAATTTAATGACAAATAAGCGTGCTGAAAATGAGATAATGATTGAAATCATTCTAAGGAAGATGATTATCTCGACAATAAGCTGTCATGTTACTACAGTGGAACAGACATATTGTAATCTGGGCTCTCCCACGGTGAATTCGTAGAAAATTCGATTCGTGTTCTGTAAGTCATTTGTTTATGTATGCAGGGCTCTTGGTCATTAAATACATTTAAATATAAATAACATCACACAGAATCATGGGTTTATTAAGACGAAAATGACCAGACCCCAAGGCACACAAGTAGGTCTATTCCCCCAACTTAGGTTCTATTCCCTCCACAGTCATAACATTATGACTGTGGAGAGAATAGAACCTGCGGACTCTCTGGCCTTGCCGACAGTTGGAAACAGTCTATCACTCTACAATTAATCAACTTTTAGTTTCTTATACTTAATCTTAATAACATAATGGGGCCAATTCGAAATTATGTTCGATAAATTTAAGTCACTAAATTTAAATAAAGAAACGTGATACTTGATTTTGAGAGCTCTTTGACGTTACTTATTTTAAATTTAGGAAATGTTAGGGGAGACCGGGGACAATTGAACCGCGGGGCAAGTGCTCCACACACGATTTCTCAGAAACCATATAAGTTATCAATGTGCGTGTACCTTCAGCACATTCCTTCAAAACGCGGCAAGTAACTGACAGCCAGCCGCGGGCGCAGACCAGTGCGGATGCGTACTAGAGGGCAACGAAGTTTCAGGACACTCAAGGAAAATATTAGGCCCGTATTATATGGTCATTTTTATGCAAAATAACCGTGTATTTGGATTGTTTTGTGTTTTGTTGATTTAATTTGACTTTTAGGCCTACGTTGTTATAAAAGTGATGGTCGCAACGCTGCCTAAATCCGAGTAAATAATTATTTTTGTTAAAAGGTCTGTCGAGACGATTGGTCCACTAACCGCGGGGTCAATTGAACCGGTTCAATCGCCCCGGTGGTTCAACTGACCCTTATACTTGTAATTTTTGTAATGTGTAGGTAATTAAACAATATCGCATGAAGGGAAATAAAGTTATTATTATTATTTTATTTGTAATGAAAAACTTACTTCGATTTGTTAACTTCAAAGGGACTTTGTTCCAGGAAACGAAAGATTTAAAAAAATAAAGATTAGGGTGTTTTTTATATTCTTATTGTTTCTAAATAATTACTTAAAACTGTATGTATGCATACTTGAATTTTTTTAGCTCGCCATTTGTAATTTGCTAATTACTGTGTGAAATGGAGAGTTAATGACATGCCATCCTTTAAGGATCATAGCAAGGCGACTGTTTCCTGATAAATTGTTTAAACAAAGTAATAATAGGTATATTAATTTATAAAATATTTTAATGAGTATTCAGAAATGGTTAAGATAGCATGAACGTTCGGTACCTGGTCTAGTAGTATGTACACTTGCTTAGTACAATGTAATTGAAGGTTTTTTTTATCTTATTAACAGTACTTAAAAGTTTCTTTAGTAAAGTAATTTTAATACTTTTTCTTGCAGATGCCTTGTAATCGAAAAAAAAAAGTTCGACTGGACATGTAAAAGCTCCCTAATCTGTTTCTACAACTCAGTGTTAAACTGGTTGTCAATTAAATTCTATTAAAAAATAAAAGTTATTATTTTCCATGTTTATAATTGGCTACTTGACTATAGTAACAAATATTAATATATTTCTGTGGAACGGTAGCTAAACATAAATTAATGCATGTCAAAGAAACAAAAAGATCATTATGACTGTTACTTTTTTTTCTATTAAGGGTCAAAAATTGTCAAAATAAGTGAAAAATAAATGTTGCTTTTTAGTTCTGAATTACTAGTTTTTGATATCCTCATCAAATTTCTGTAATTTTTTAATTCTACGGTATTGGCCTAAAAACAGTATTTACGGAAAAGATTGCGAATTTCATATATTTTGTATACCAAAACCAATGTAAAAAGAGCCCTGACGGCCATATAAAATGTATCACCGACAGGTCTCTTTTTACATTGGTCTTTTATACACTCTAACTGAACTGTGACGTCATATTTCAGGGCCATTTTGTATGGAGCGTTTTTGTGAGTGGTATAAACTAGGACTTTTCAAAGCGTCGTATCTCGAAAAAAAACAACACAATAATGTTTTGCGCACACGGTTGGGTTTCTATGACTCAGTATTTTCCAAAATAAGATGAAATAAAAATCATGCAAGTAGCCAATTTTAATACATACCTCTTGGAATTGTGACTGGGGCAATTGAACCACTGGGGCAAATGAACCAAGCTCGTTTTCATATAAAGTCATTACTTCTAATAACATTAAAATTTCTAATAGAAATAACTTAAATTGTATTTTATTCTATGTACAATTTTAAATTACAACGTTTGCTTGTTTTAAAATAAGAATATAACCGGGCGTTAAAAAGATAAAAGCAATTTTTTTAATCGATCCTTTTTGATACTTGTTTCAAGAATATTGTAGTTTTTATCATGAATGAAGGTAAACTGAACTATAACCTTTTTCATGTGTAAATATGTAGTTGTAAGATATACTACAAGTACTAGTTAGGTGACGTTAAATATTTGAGTCAACTGACCCCGTAACGGGGTCAATTGAACCACTTTCCCCTGGCGTGTTTAATTGACTATATCTCGTTACTTTCTTAATAAAAAGGAATGTTGCACATTGCATTTCCTAGCTGATTAAATTTTCTATGCAACGGTATATGACACTAATGCGTTACGCTTTTAGTTACGGCGCAAAAAGCTGTCAAACAAAAAATGGACCGATTGTCCCCGGTCTACCCTAAACTAAGAAGACACCGTAATGAACTTGACGAAATAAATGTCAAAAAAAAATATTGTATTGCAAATAATATTACCTATTACTTGAAATACATACGGCTTTACTCACGATCTATTGTCAGAAATAGACCGACATGTTTCGAACTCGTATGGAGTCCTTCTTCAGGGGTTATTATGAGTTTAAATATGAATTATAATGTAATCTGTCACTTTCTTTCATTTGCATCTAGGTAGATTCAGTTGATTTTCATTTATCGGGTTCCTCTATTCATAACGAACGAGTTATCCCTACAAAGCTGCTAAAAGAATGCTACTAAATTACTGAAAAAGTGGCCTGTTGAGAAGGCGTTCTATAGTTAAGACCTACTTCTCTTCTCTTTCATAGTATAAAGAGAAGAGAAGTAGGTTATCTTCATACAAACGCACCGCGCGCGGCTTGCATGTGTGCGCCAAAGTATCTATGCGTCGCCGCACGCACACTTAAACAAAATCTCGACCCGCTTAGTAAGGGGAAACGGGTCGAGATTTTGTTTAAGTGTGCGTGCGGCGAAGCGGTGCGTTTGTATGAAGATAACCTACTTCCCTTGTCTTTATACTATGACGTATTCCTAAAGGGGCTCTTAAACGGGCTAGTTTTTCGGCGATTTATTGCTGCAATTCGGGCTATCACCAAAAAGATTACATGTTACATCACTAATGGGAATAAAAAGTTTGAACTTGTGAGAATAGCCAAAATTGCAGCAATAAATTGCCGAAAAACTAGCCCGTTTATAGGTGATTCTTGAAAGGGTCAATTTACAGCGTCCAGAGTGAAAAAGTAACCGTGGAATTAAAATAGTTGACCTTACAATTTTTTTTCGTTACATTACCACTTAATCTAATTGGGGCACAATTTATTTTTTGTTTAAGGTAAATAAAAACCCGTAAAAAATATCAAACATCTAAAACCTCATTAACTTGGTGCGTCCATTTGCCATTTTGTAAACAAACTACCCTGAAAAGACCAATTCATAGATTGAAATCAAGTAATGTATTGACTCGTATCTATAGAATATTAGTTATTGATTTGAAAGAAAAAATATGGTTCCTGTGTTTATCATAGTTTTTTTTAGAATAATTATAAAAGGTTTGCCGGAGCTAAGCTATCATTTTACTTGGTGCCTCACTTAACAACGTGCACATCCCTACTTAAACGTCTTTATATGCGTTGCACCTGCCGTGCCTGTACAGCATCAGTAACGTTTGGTCTGGGGTAAGGCGGCTGACATCGAAACGGTCTTTATCCTACAGAAGAGAGCAGTCCGGTCCATTTACAACCTGGGCTGCCGTGATTCGTTAAAAGACCGTTTCAAACAAATTGACATCCTTACAGTAGCTTCACAGTATATTTATGAGGTGATCTTGTATACGCACAAGAATATTAAAGGTTTTAAGAAAGTGTCTGATGTCCATAATTTTAATACACGTAGTAAGAATAAGCTCCTTGTTCCTAAGTTTCGCCTTAAGAAAGTAAGTAAATCTTTTTTGGGGAACTGCATAAGATTCTACAACAAAGTTCCCCTTGAAGCATGGGACTTGTCTGTTAATCCATTTAAACGGTACATTAAAGATTCGCTGCTTAAGAAAGGATATTATAGAGTTGGAGATTATTTAAATGATAAAGAAGCTTGGCCAGCTCTGAGGCCAAGAAACGCAACAGTGTAACCTCGTAGTGTCCGGGAGTCTGTATGTCGTTTCCTGGCGCTGTATCCGTTTCCTATTGTGTCTCCTTAATAAACTGTTATTGACCTTTTGGCTTAATAGCCAATAATATTTGTATTATTAGGACATGAAATGTTATATTTCAGATTGTTTTTGATATTTGGAGACCTTACATCTCCATCTTTATACTTGACCATGGAGACTGTCTACATCTCCATGTAACCTAGATTAATCAATTTAGATGTTTTCTCTGTTTTAATATTATTCTTATTATTATGACCCTTAGAGACTTTATACATCTCTAAGGCACTTAAATTTACTTGTTCAGACGCGGTTGTTATTAGTTGTATAAGATAATTAATTTGTGCCCATTAGGTTTATTTGTTGCACTTTTTATGTTAGTTTTAGTTATATGTAATTTTAAAGTGGAAAAAAGACTTACTGCTGAGTTTCTTGCGGCGTTTCTTCTCAGCAAATGTCACCTTTCGAAGCGCTGGTAGATTCAGACATGTAAAAGAGCCCGTGAGGCCTACTTGCAAAATAAATATTTTCATTTTCATTTTCATTTTCATTTTCTAAAGCCGCAGGGAGAGGACGTGACTCGTCGCTGGAGCTTTGAGCTATTAGGGTAAATCTATCATTGGCCTGGCTTTGGTTCACTGTGATTATCACTGCTGTGTATTTTCATATAAAATGTATTTCTTGAAATTGGCATACAGTTGTAAATGAAAACTAAACTACATGAATGCCTGCTGTCTTCCGTGTTCATTTAATAGTTATTCCTGTATTAATAACAGTTTCGGCATAATCGACAAGAAACATACTTTTGCTCAGTTCGTTGGTTCTCATTCACTTGGCGTTTTGAGCACAGTAATGATAGTTTTCTCAAGTTTTCTTGCAAGAAAAATTATTTTCTTTTGACTCGCATTGTATATGATTGATTCATTTATTTAGAATTTTATTCCATCGATAGCAGGACTTAAATATTAAATTTTGTGCTAATTTGAAGCTTAGAATATTTTCTTCGGTTTCCACGAAATACTGTATAAAATTTTATATTTTAATATTTTCATTTTTTTATTTAATAAATCATATGATCTCAAAACTACTACTAAAATGTTGATTCGCTTATTGTTTTTATGATGCCTCTGTCGTCTTATCTCATATGCTTGGCAGTTAAAATTTTAAAGTGGTATATCTTCATACCAAATTGACCGAAAGCGAGGCCAATTCGATAAATATGCTTATAATTAAATAAAATTACATATTTAATTGTAACTAAGTCAACATTTTATAAAATTAAAAACGCCAAGTAAATGAGACGAATAATCCAATTCTCAAGAATAACCCTGATGAGCCCCTTTAGGAACAGTTGTATGATTTGTTCATAGACAAATAAATATTTTATTTTGCTGCTTATCTCTATTTTGTTACTAATTTGCAAGCCTAGTAATTAATATTATTGATCATATTGATTGATGTTGTAATTGTTTCCACATGGGAACCATTTAATGATAAACTCGATTACAATTCTAATGAGATACTCATTAATTTCCCGGATATTACAACACGAACGACTGCCAATATCATTACAAATAACGCTTTAGGCACAAGATTATACAAACTAGCTTTTGCTCGCGACTTCCTCCGCGTGCAATTCGTTTATCGCGCGCAGCGCCATCTACCGAGGAGTAGCATTTCTCCTATTTCCTATATTCATAAAGATTCCTGACCCTCTTTCCAAAATATCGGAGTAAAAAGTAACTTATGTCCCTCCGGCTTTCCATCTATCGCTATGCAAAAAGTCAAGAGTAACAAACAAACAAACTTTCGCATTTATAATATTACTAGCTGTGCCCGCGACTCCGTTCGCGTAGAGTTTGACTATCGTTATTCCCTCGGGAACTTTTCAATTTCCCGGCTAAAAAAGTAGCCTATATGTTAATCCAAGGTATAAGCTATCTCCATTCCACATTTCATCAAAATCCGTCCAGCCGTTTTAACGGGAAGAGGTAACACACACACACACACACTCAAACTTTCGTATTTCTAATATTAGTAGGATTAATTAAGCATAGTAGTTACGTTAACTTTTAAAATAACTAAACCAAAATCTATAAATCTAATTTTCGCCCATTGAATTCAGTGTTTAAAATAAAACAGATACTTAACATCATTATCATTGGACAATTAGATGTCCGATGTGCCAACACGAACACGATAAGATGATTATCTACCTACATTATGAAAACACATTAACGTTCTGTACAACTTTAATTTCTTATCTAAATAATAATAATACATGTTTTTGAAGTGAATTCAGACCAAGCAGTTTCATTATATTGCAGAATTAAATAAATCACGAGCGTAGCGAGTGATTCTAGTTTAGAATCCTGAGCGTAGCGAGGGATTTAAAGACATTTAGAATCCTGAGCGTAGCGAGGGATTCAAAGACACAAGATGAAGAAGAACTTTGCTCTCGTGTAGCAACTTTTCTCATCAGCAGCGAGAACATAGGTATGTTGGATAAAGGTAAAAATTTGTATTTGTGAAACAAACAATATCAAAAAATTAAAAGTTAAAAGTAAAATGCAATATGTTTGGGATAGGTCTCAATGTGCACGTCATATTTTGTCTTGATTGTAGCTTTCAACATTGAGTAAATACTCCACGTTGTAGATGGTTGTCTTGTTTGTGATCATTCTATGAAGTACCATAACAGTAGTCTCCGAAAAAGTATATGCAACCGTTGTAAGTCTCCATTGCTTAAAAATATCATAAGTTTTTACATATTTTTCGCGATACTTTACAGGCAGAAAGCTTAATTCTGAATTTTTACATGCTGCCTCAATTCCACCGGTGTTAAATAGCAGGCATTTTTACAAGTATTTTTTTATATTCCACGTGTATTCAATTTTGTAGCTAGCTTGTCAGAAGAAGAAACCTATAAAAATTAGAATCCCGCTATTCATTAAAGATGCGTTCTGAAACTGCACCCGCAATATTCTGTCACAATATTAAAGATTGTTAAAAATATAAATAATGATGTAGACACATGATAAACTTCGTGTTCCTCAACAGTTTCTTTATTTTGTTATAAAAATACAATTCGATTATTTAGAAAGAATTATGATAATCCAATTTAAAACCTTGACAGATAATTTGCAGTTTTACGGTTATGCGTGATTCCGAACGTTTTATTGTGTATCTTTTTTGGACGTTCTAGGTACGGAATTTGAAAATCGAACTTTGAATCGACTGTTTCTATCTCTCGCTTTTTTCGCATCGAAGTGAAAGTGACAGAACAAAATGAAGTTAAAATCTTTCGGATTTTGTAAATAGACTAATTCCACACAAGAGATCCGAAAACCTCAAGGATGCGAGCCGGGATTCTGAGTGTCATTATTTAATAAAATAAAAATCTTACTTTGAAACCCATTTTCCGGTACGTTCTGATGAAAATTCTTCAAGTTATGCCGATTATTTCACAGGCTAGCTTTATATAAGACATGTTATCAGTATTTAATCTGGCTTAACCTCAACCTGGTATTTGTTGGCATACGCAAGTAGGTACACTTCTGCTTAACGATATCTCATCTTATAGAGTACTAGCGACCCGCCCCGGCTTCGCACGGTAAAAGTCAAACATAATTATTACGCGAACAACTTTTTCTTGTTGCGCATAATTAAAAATCAGTGAATTTAGAAGATTCTAAAGTAAGTATCTAGTTAAGTAAATGATAAAGGCAAAGGCAATGTTCATTTACATTAAATGCCCAAGCTAACTCCGTAAGTACTTATTTGTCAAAAAATGCTTTTGCTAAGTGTAAAATTGCGATAAGCTGTTTTAACTAATGATTGTTTGCCAAATGATTTGAGTGAAATAGTTTGGGATCTGATACTTTGGGATACATTAGTAATCCAATTCGTTTGCATGCATTTTGTTTTTATGCTAGATAATAGGCTAGTTTCCTAAAAAAATCTAATTTGTCCGTCATTTACATTTAAAAGAAATATTGAACACATTTTTTCTTTTGTCAATTATACAATAAATTACGAACATATAGTGCGTTCAAGTTCCGTGTGACGTCACGACTTTGTACGTACACTTTTCACCATTAAGTGACGTCATTCACCCCCACTCCCAAACGTTGATGCGCATTATCGTTGTCAATGTTGATTGATTTGATAAAGGAAAAAATAACTGTTCAATATTTTTTAATAATATAATTGACGGACTAATTAGAATTATAATTTTTTTACCCAGGAAACATCGTTATAATGGGTGTTCTGCCCTAGATATGAGCGCCGATGGCATTTTAACCGGCGGCGGCGTGGGTCAACATTTCCATCGGCGGCGGCGGCGTTGTCAGCGGCGTGACTTTGCAATACATCAGGGTTAATTTTTTTAAATAAAACACTTTTTTTTAAATAATCAACTTAAAGTCCTTCAGAGGCTCTCTAATTCCGTCTTACTCGAAGGCATAACGCCAGAAGCGTGGAACAGAGGTGTGGTGGTGCTGTTCTTTAAGAAAGGTGACAACACCTTGCTTTAAAATTATAGACCCATCTCACTTCTGAGCCATGTTTATAAGCTGTTTTCGTGGGTCATCACAAATCGTCTCGATCGCAGGTTTAATGACTTCCAGCTACCGAACAAGCCGGTTTCCGAAAAGGCTATAGTACCACAGACCACATCCATACGCTACGGCAAGTTATACAGAAGACGGAAGAGTATAACCTGCCACTATGTTTAGCGTTTGTGGACTATGAGAAAGCCTTTGATTCGATCGAGATATGGGCGGTGCTAGAGTCTCTCCAGCGATGCCGTATTGACTATCGGTATGTCGAAGTTTTGAAGTGTTTGTACAATAACGTCACCATGTCGGTCCGAGTACAGGAGCAAAGTTCGAAGGCAATTCCATTGCGAAGAGGCGTGAGACAGGGAATCGTAATCTCTCCGAAACTGTTCACTGCCGCAATGGAAGACGCTTTCAAGCTCCTGGAATGGCAAGGACTCGGCATCAACATCAATGGCGAGTACATCACTCACCTTCGATTTGCCGACGATATTGTGGTCATGGCAGAATCGATGGAAGATCTCAGCATGATGCTCGAAGGCCTCAATCAGGTGGGCTTTAAGATGAACATCGACAAGACGAAGGTCATGTCAAACATCCATGTCGTGCCCACCCCAGTATCAGTTGGGAACTCAGTTCTAGAAGTTGGGTACGCGTACGTCTACCTAGGACAAACAGTCCAACTAGGCAGGTCCAACTTCAAGAAAGAGGTCAATCGACGAATCCAACTCGGCTGGGCAGCGTTCGGTAAACTTCGCAACGTCTTCTCGTCCAAAATACCTCAGTGCCTTAAGACGAAAGTCTTCAATCAGTGTGTGTTGCCAGTAATGACATAGGGCACTGAAACATGGTCTCTCACTATGGGCCTTATTAGCAAGCTCAAAGTCGCACAACGAGCTATGCAGAGGGCTATGCTCGGAGTTTCTCTGCGAGATCGCATCAGAAATGAGGAGATCCGTAGACAACCGAAATTTACCGACATAGCCCACCGGGTTAGCAAGTTGAAGTGGCAGTGGGCAGGGCACATAGCACGCAGAACGGATGGCCGATGGGGCCGAAAAGTTCTCGAATGGAGACCACGGACCGGTAAGCGCAACGTGGGACGGCCACCCACAAGATGGACAGACGACCTAAAAGAGAGGGCAGGAAAACGCTGGATGCAGGCCGCTTTCAATCGCAAAATATTTGGTCACATAAAACACTTCTTCTTTTGCCATCTAAATCGATTGATCGAAAATTAATCGGTAAATATCTAATTGTATTATTCGCGGTTGATGCAGTTGCCATTTTGTTTTATATTTGACATGGGTTCGCTCCACGGCGAATAAGTTTCGACTGATCGGATTCATCGGATTACCCGATCGGCGCGCCGATGGTGCCGCGCCGGCGGCGACGGCGCGGCCGTTGATTGCGGCGACGGCGGCGCGCCGGCGTGGCGCTCATATCTCTGCCCTTTGGGAAAAATATTTTTCGCCAAATTTCACTTCCCAAATAACTACTATTTTTTTACCCAGGCAACATCCCTATTATTTCTGCAGGCCAAAATAATGCAATTCGTATTATCTAAAATGAAAATTCGGAAGTTGTTACAAAAACATACCATCCTCTATTGCGCGGGTTGCTTTGACTGCGACCGCACTCAACCGCTGAAGGAGGACTTCATACGATTCCGAAACATGTCGGACCATTTCTGGCAATAAATCGTGAGTAAAGCCGTGTTTAATTCAAGGTTTTATGAAATGTCTAGAGCAGCGGTTCTTACACTATTTTTGTGGCGGAACCCTTTCAGAATGCAAAATATTTGACGGCGCCCTAAAATAATCAAAAACTCGTTTACGCGTAGTCTTTATTAATAATCATGTTACATAATAATCAAATCAAATGGATATATATATACATTTTAGATAGATTTTATTTTCCTCTACAACCAGTACAACTATTATTTTTAGGCTTCCTTACCTCAAAAGGAAAAAACGGACCGGACGGACGGAAACCCTTATGGATCACTCATAAGTTTGTCTGTCCTGTCCACCTTTGGGTAACTTAGATAATTAAAAGAAAAAGTTTTACAAACTATACCGTGTGACATATTACTTAAATGAAAAAGGGCTAGTTATGAGGATCTTAATTTTTATTTTGTGAAATTTAAGATTAATAGTTTGGAAGTTATTTAGGAAAATACGCGATAATTGACATACATACATACATACATAGAATCACGCCTGAAATCCCTAATGGGGTGGGCAGAGCCACAAGACTACTTGTGGCCACGTTCGATTAATTAGTCCTAAGATGGTATGATGAACCGTATGGTGACAGGTGATCAGCCCATTGCCCAAACAGATAGTCCACCATGTTGGAGAGGACCCGTCCCTTAAGTCGACTTTTACGACATGCCAGGATGATAAGCGTCTGCACGCATTCTATGCTATTTCTTCACTCCCAGTGCAGCAGAGGAGAGCGATAATTGACTATACCCCCTAACCTCCGAAACTACATGAACTAAAGTTCAGTAAAGACTGCTTTACATATAGATTACAAGAAAACCTATAAGAAGTCTAGGGTATATAAATTACCACAGGATTCAATTACCATAGGAAATTAAAGATAATCATACGGAACGGAACCCTCTCCACGCGAGTTAAACTCGCACTTGGCCGGTTTCTTTTTAATTATCTCCTGTATTTTCGCGGACCCCACCAATCCCTCCTCCGCAGTTGACTAGGTAATCGATAAAATGATCCTTTAGTATCAGTGAATCTTCTTGACGGCCGTGGACATTTCCGGCACCAACGTCAATATGGCCGCTGTTTCCATCCTCGTTACCGGTGCCCCCGTGGCCGCTGTCGACACCACTTGGCCCGCAATTCTCAGTGCATTCGAGATAATCTCACAATCACACAACTGTATGAATCTGACGTTTAATCTCGCTATCGGCATTATCTCGAATGCACCGAGAATCGGGGGCCTGAGGCGCCGTGGCCCGAACGTGCTGCACAAAAATAATAGCAATGAAGTATAGAGAAGTGCCTATTAGTTTATATGCGTCTTGTTTATTGAGTGTTAATAAAGTCATATAATTTTTTAAAAACCGGACAACTGCGAGTTAAACCCGCGTGGAGAGGGTTCCGTTCCTTACATGATTATCTGAAATTTCCTATGTTACTTTAAATAACATAGACTTCTCATAGGTTTTCCTGTAATATATAGGTAAAGAACTATTTTTTGTATTTTTTTCAAAATTTTAGGCCCGGTAGTTTCGGAGATAAGGGGGGAATGGTCAATTTTCGCCTATTTTCCTAAACAACTTCCAAACCATTTATCTTAAAATTAAAAAAAAAATCATATTTATGATCTCACAATAAGTACTTTCATTTGATATGTCACATGATATAGTTTGTGTGCAGTGTTCCCGCATATCTTTTTAGCCCGTGAACTGATTTCAATAATTCTTTTTTGTTGGGATTGTCATAGTTCAGAAATGGTCCCATAGAAAAATTGGTGGGATCTGATGATGGGATTCATAAGGAATCAACAGAACTCCTCAAACTTTGTAAGCAAGCATATACCGTTTTTACAATTTTATAAGATAACTGATGCATTTGCACAAGAAAAGTATCATTTGGTCAAGCTGAGTGATGATGAAGTCCACGGATTACTACTTGGAACTCTTCGATGATAAACAGTCAATGAATAATGATGACATTTCCTTGTCTCTGTCGCTAAGCAACTTGATCTCGTTAAAGCGCGTTTGGTAAATCGGAACTGACATTGGGGTCGCAAAAGAACTCCTTAACGGTCAATAGTCCTTGCATTCCGAATGTAATATTTTACAAAACTCGATGAGCAGTTGACATAATGCTATCGTCTTTTGGTACAAGTGGATATAAAAAAACTACATATATATTACATTGTATTAACTAAAAAGCTAAAAATTTTTTTTTAATAAAACCGGTCAAGTGCGAGTGAAACCCACGTGGAGAGGGTTCCGTTCCATATATAATTAACTGAAATTTCCTATGTTACTTTAAATACCATAGACTTCTTATAGGTTTTCCTGTAATATATAAAACATCATCAAAATTACTTCGATATCTACTCGTCAAAGTACATTCCAAAAGCTTATAATTTACATACATATTCGTGAAGTTATTAGGTATATAATAAATAAAAATAACGTAATTATCACATTTTTTATTCTCAAAGTATTTATTTTGTTTTATTCTTCTGTTATTTTGAAGTCGAACTGATTGAGCTCACAAGCATCTGATGGTGCAACGGGTTCTTAGATAACTCCTATATTCGTCGTGTATTAGGTACGAAGAGCACGCTGATGAGAAGTAAGAAGTCTAGTATCCGTGTTGCTTGTAGCCACCCTGATGGCCGCCGCTCTGGCCTCCGAATCCACCCTGGCCTCCCTGTCCTTGGCTGCCAAAACCTCCCTGGTTACCATTACCGCCGAAACCAGCATCACCGTGGCCGTTTTGACCGTGGCCACCTTGGCCGAAACCTTGTTGTCCGTGGCCACCTTGGCCCAAACCTTGTTGGCCTTGGCCACCTTGGCCGAAGCCTTGTTGACCGTGGCCATTTTGGCCGAAGCCACCTTGGCCTTGGCCACCTTGGCCTTGGCCACCTTGGCCGAAGCCACCTTGGCCGTGGCCACCATGACCCAAACCTTGTTGGCCTTGGCCACCTTGGCCGAAGCCACCTTGGCCTTGGCCACCTTGGCCTAAGCCACCTTGTCCGCCGTGGCCACCTCCGTAGCCGCCCGGGTGTGCTGCAGAAAAATAATAGCGATACAATGTTATGAAGTAGTGGCTATTAGCGGCGCCTTGTTTATGAGGCGTTAATAAAGTCATAAAGTATAAGACATACGCTGATTGAAAACAGCGAACAAAGTTGGATAAACTAGACATACTACAGTTTGTGAATGACAAAACTTAAATAACTTATGAATGACATCACGCCACGCACGTCGGTTTCCTTTCACATAACATAAAACATTTGGCGGTTCAAAATCTATCTATTAAAGATTCATATTATTACTTTAATATTAAATTATATAAATGTGTACTGGTACGAGTACCTCTAAATGGCTTTACTAATTAGCTTGCTTGCTTTAAATTTTCAATGAAGAAAAAACCGTAGACAGCTATCTTATTTTTTTAAACTACAAAGGATTTTCGTACGATAACTGATAGGTACGAAGCGGTCAGCGGTACTGACATGAATAATTAAAGTCAGTCATAAAACAATTACCCTTTCACTAGCATGTCTAGCACGACTTACCCGCGAATCATCTGGCTCAGTGCATCCTTTACATATTTGACTAGCATAGACAAGACGAAGCCAAGACGTTAATCGTTAATTAACGAAGTTAAAATTTCGAGTAACGGATTAACTTTTAAGTTAACTTTAAAAAGTTATTAAAGGACACATGAACTTCCGTTAAAACTATTAAAGTCCGGTAATCGTTAATACAGTACCGTATATACTGATTTTATAAAGGGTAATCTCTTAATAATTAGGTATTATTACAAATACTAATGTTACACCCTTCTTTTATACATTTTTCATGTTCTGCCTGTCCATATCAATTTTTTTTTATAAGTAGATCACTAACGCAATGACATAATACAAAATGCAATTTCTATCACGAGTTAACGATTAACGTTAACGTACGTTAAATCTTCCGAAATGTAACGCTGTAACGGTTAACGAAGTTAACTTTTTTAGTAACGGATTAGCGATTAACGAAGTTAACTATTTGATTAACGGTGCCAAGCTATGTTGACTAGTTTGGTGGAGACGCACTGAGCGACAAACTACTCGCGGGCCCGTCATGCTAGCCGCGCAGAGCCGTCGTAATAATGACGGTTTACTGTCATTATTTATAAATGGAAAATCGTCCAAACCGAAAATCGTCCGTTGAACGTCCACGTCCATAACGTGTGTGTGTATTTGTGTATGATTATTGTAAAATTTAAATGTTATTGTATAATTCTTAAATTTCGAAAATTCTTATATTTATTCTTTTGACATAATATTATTATTTTATTGTAGTGTCTTATTATTGTATTATTAATTATTGTTGTATTTGTGAATATGAGTCTCGTAGTAACTTGAAATAAATGAATTTAATTTAATTATTCGTTAATTCATTAATTAATTTACAACGAAAATAAATTTGGTTATAAATATTTTTCAGCATAATTACATTTTCACTAAATTCTCTTTGGATACTATTACTTTAGACCCAAATTCAGAATGTTTATTTTACGTGGACGATTTTCCATTTGTACTTAATGACATTAAAACATAATTACAACGTAAAAGGTGCCCTCACACAGTCCAAGATGACAAAATTGGAACGAAAATAAGTAAAATTAATTTTCCATTATCGTTTCTGAATAATTTAGTCGGTTAATTAGGGTGCAGTTTTTGAGAGGCGTGGCGCTGACTAGGAAATATTGCAACACTTACCGTACGCCGCAACAGCCAGAGCGAGAACCAAGCACACGAGCTAAAAACAATACGAATTCCAATGAGCAGAGAAAATGAAAACCTTACTTAATATTATAAATGCGAAAGTGTTTGTATGTTCCTCTGACATGTCGAAACGGAACGACGGATCAGCTAGATTTTTTGCATAGATAGGTTGAAGGCCGGTAATAAAAGTAGCCTATGTCTTAGGCTACTTTTATCGCGATAAAGGAATTCCACGCGGACGAAATCGCGGGCAAAACTAACCTCTAAAAAGAGAGAAACAAAGAGTCGATTCTGCCGTAACCATTGGGGTCGATACGAAACTAGCAATCGGTGACTTTGAATAGCTGTTATAGGATTTTACTATGAGGCACCAACTTTTCATAGTTAAGTAATATTTTGTTTCTATTTTTAAGTTAAATTATTAACCTATGTCACTCCCACGATTAAAACGAATCTAATGACAACTCATTTGTGAAAATCCATGAAGCTGTTTAGGCTGCAGAGCGTGCCAAAGATCTAAACATACATACATACACTCGAAAAACATTACCCGCCCTTCTGGTGCAATCGCGTAAAAAGCCAGTATATTGCGCGAAGGCAGACGTGGCACACGAGTTTTAATTACCATCATCATTCTTTATACGTCCCACTGTGGGAACAGACATCCTCTCATAATGAAAGGGGACTGGGCAGCCCCCCCACGCGGGCCCAATGTGGATAGGGAACTTTAAATGCATCATTGAATTACTTCACAGATGCAAGTGTCCTGACGATGTTTTCCTTCACCGAAATTCTCGTGGTACATATCCAATTTAATTCCACACGAGAGATCCAAAAACCTCAAGGATGCGAGCCGGGATTCTGAGTCTCATTATTTAATAAAATAAAAATCTTACTTTGAAAGCCATTTTCCGGTATGTTCTCTTGAAAATTCTTCAAGTTATGCCGATTATTTCATAGGCTAGCTTTATATAAGACATGTTATCAGCATTTGAGGTGGCTTGACCTCAACCTAGTATTTGTTGACATACGCAAGTAGGTACACTTCTTCCGATATCTCATCTTATAGAGTATGTTTGGATACAGTGGATCGAGAGGCACACAGATCAAAGGCCTCACTACTGACCCTTGTTTCTTCAGATAAACAAGTATATAACTAGTTAAGATTATGAATTCGTACAAAATGTGATCGACAGGTAATTGACATAGAATCTGACCATATAATATTATCCTCAGTCAAACTTAGCGTAGATTTTGAATAATACTGATAAGATAAAATGGTACGAATCCTTAGCATGTAGTTGCATCCGCGTCTTTCCTCGTAGTGACAGCAACTTGTATTCGGTGTATTGATTAGATTCACAGTGTATTTTCGGTACTTTTGGCGCTTTGGAACAGGCAAGTGACATTAAGGCATTTAGTCAAAATCGTTAGACAATAAACATTTGGTCAAATGAATTGTTGTGATAAAAAACCGGTCAAGTGCGAGTGAAACCCGCGTGGAGAGGGTTCCGTTACATACATGATAAACTGAAATTTCCTATGTTACTTTAAATACCATAGACTTCTTATAGGTTTTCCTGTAATCTATAGGTAAAGAACTATTTTCTGTATTTTTTTCAATATTTTAGGCCCGGTAGTTTCGGAGATAAGGGGGGGGGAATGGTCAATTTTCACCTATTTTCCAAAATAACTTCAAAACTATTTTACTTAAAATTCAAAAAAAAAATACATTTAAGATCCTCACAATAAGCCCTTTCATTTGATATGTCACAAGATTTCAGTTGCACAACTTTTTTTTTTAATTTTCTAATTTATCCCCTAAAGTGGGCCCCATGTTCAAAATTAATTAATTTACGTTACGCATCCCTGTTGCGGTCACCAATTTACATATGTATACCAAATTTCAAATCAATCGGTCCAGTAGTTTCGGAGCAAATTGGCTGTGACAGACGGACAGACAGACAGACAGACAGACAGACAGACAGACAGACACACGAGTGATCCTATAAGGGTTCCTTTTTTCCTTTTGAGGTACGGAACCCTAAAAAAGTATAAAGACAAAAACCAAAAATACGAAATAATAACGTGTTGCGGCGAGCGAGCGAAGCGAGCGAGCAATACAGGTCGGAGCAGAACAGACACAGTTTTTTTTACATGTCTAAAAAATATGTATTTGCCCTATTTTATTTTGCGTAAAATATGTTATGCCAACTGAAACATTTGACTACCTACCTGAAATTAGGAATAAGTACCAGTTGGTAAGCGAGTTATTGTTTAAACGTTCACTTGCCAAACATTCGGTTTGCGTTACAATTATTTGTGAAGAGTGAATGAAATTATATGAAAAATTTGGAAGTGATACTTTGTCAAAAGTTTTTTGATGAAACAAACAACCTATTATCGAAATTATGCAAGTCGTTTGGTGTACTGTCCTTTGGGCGAAATATTTTTTGCCAAATTTCACTTCGCAAAAACTTAGTAGTCGCAAAAACGCAGGTAGTCCCAACAAATCTTTAACATATTTATTTATATTTCGCATTTTATTCATTTGGTCAAATTATCATTTGACATAATTTTGCCATGGGTAGGTTAGGTTAGGGTAAACTTGTGTCCCTTACGTAAGTAAGTATTTGTCAAAAAATGTTTTTGCTAAGTGTAAAATTGCGATAAGCCGTTTTGATTTGACTAATGATTGTTTGCCAAATGATAATTTGAGTAAAATAGTTTGGGTTCTGATACTTTGGGAAAAGTTTATTGCCCATGCATTAGTAATCCAATCTGTGTGTATGCATTTTGTATTTATGCTAAATATAGGCTAGTTTGCTAAAAAAATCTAATTAGTCCGTCATTTACATTATAAAAATATATTGAATTTTTTTGTCAATTAAACAAAAAATGACAAACATGTAGTGCGTTGAAGTTTCGTGAGACGTCACGACTTTGTACACTTCTCACCATTAAGTGACATCATGAACCCCCACTCCCGAACGTTGATGCTCAATATCTTTGTCAATTTTGATTGATTTGATAAAGCAAAAACTACGTGTTCAATATTTTTTGCTAATCTAACTGACGGACTCATTAGATTTAATTTTTTTTACCCAAGCAATATCCCTATTATTTCTGCAGGTCAAAATAATGCGACTCATATTATGTAAAAGGAAAATTATAAACTTGTTACGAAAACATTACACCCTCCATTGTGCGGGTTGCTTTGACCGCGACCGCACTCAACCCCTGAAGAAGGACTCCATACGAGTCCGAAACCATGTCGGACTATTTCTGGAAGTAAAGCCGTATTTATTTCAAGGTTTTATGAAATTTCTAGAGCAGCGGTTCTTACACTAACTTTTGCGACGGAACCCTTTTGGAATGCGAAATATTTGACGGCGCCCTAAAATAATCAAAAACTCGTTTAATGTGTAGTCTTTATTAATAATCATGTTACATAATAATCAAATCAAATGTATATACATTTATATATAATTTATTTTCCTCTACAACCAGTACAACTATTATTTTTAGGGTACCGTACCTCAAAAGGAAAAAACGGACCGGACGGACGGAAACCCTTATGGATCACTTGAAAGTGTGTCTGTCCGTCTGACCGTCTGTCACAGCCAATTTGCTCCGAAACTACTGGACCGATTGAGTTGAAATTTAGTACACATAATGTAAATCGGTGACCGCAACACGGATGCGTAAGGTAAATAAATGAATTTTAAACATGAGGTACCGTGAGGACCTTTTGGTAACATAGATAATTAAAAGAAAAAATTTTGCAAATTATACCGTGTGACATATCAAATGAAAAACCGGACAAGTGCGAATTAAACTCGCGTGGAGAGGGTTCCGTTCCGAACATGATTATCTGAAATTTACTAGGGTACTTTAAATACCATAGACTTCTTATAGGTTTTCCTGTAATTTATAGGTAAAGAATTAATTTCTGTATTTTTTTCAACATTTTAGCCCCAGTAGTAACGGAAATAGGGGTGGGAATGGCCAATTCTCGCCTATTTTGCTAAATAACTTCCAAACTGTTTTACTTAAAATTCTAAAAAAAAAATATTTATGATCCTTACAATAAACCCTTTCATTTGATATGTCACACGATATAGGTAGCATAACTTTTTTTTTTAAATTTTCTAATTTACCCCCCTAAAGTGGCCCCCATGTTTAAAATTCATATATAAACGTCACGCGTCCGTATTGCGGTCACTGACTTACATATGTATACCAAATTTCAACTTAATCAGTCCAGTAGTTTCGGAGCAAATCGGCTGTGACAGACGGACAGACAGACAGACACACGAAAGATCCTATAAGGGTTTCGTTTTTTCTTTTTGAGGTACGGAACCCTAAAAAAGCTTGTTATGAGGATCTTAAATATATGTTATATTTTTTGAATTCTAATATACGTAAATAGTTTGGAAGTTATTTAGGAAAATAGGCAATAATTGACTCTCCTAACCTCCGAAACTAATTGAACTAAAATTTGGAAAAAAAACAGTAAAGACTGCTTTATATATAGATTATAAGAAAATCTATAAGAAGTTTAGAGTATATAAATTAACATAGGATTCAATAACATAGGAAATTACAGATAATCATATACTGAACGGAACCCTCTCCACGCGAGTTAAGCTCGCACTTGGCCGGTTTATGTTTTATTATCTCCTGTATTTTCGCGGTCCCCAACCATCCCTTCTCCGCGGTTGCCTGAATAACCGATTAAATAATCCCTTGTCCATAAATATTCTTGACGGCCGTGGACATTTCCGGGACCAACGTCGGTATGGCCGCTGTGTCCATCCACGCTGCCGGGGTCCCCGTGGCCGCTGTCGACACCACCTGAGGCGCCGTGGCCCGGACGTGCTGCACAAAAATAATAGCAATCCATACTAATCACTAATTTACTATTTTTAATATTATAAATGCGACAGTAACTCTGTCTATCTGTCTGTCTATCTGTTACGCTTTCACGCCAAAACTACTGAATCGATTTAAATGAAATTTGGTACACAGATAGTCTTAGTGCTTTTTAATGCGGAAAAAAGGTTGTAAGGGATTGAAAGGGGGGGATGAAAAGTTGTATGGAAGTATCGTTATTTTTAGAGCTAGAAGCTTTAAACTAATTTTTTAGGTTGTTAATTCGATATAAATAAATATAACATTCAAAGTTTGTTAAAGTTTTACCCTCAAGGGTGTAAAATAACAATAGGGAATAGGGGATGAAAGTTTGTATGGAAATATGTAAGATTTATGTGAATGTTTTATAAGTTTGTGACAAGAGACAAAATATTAGAGCTATGCTGATGTAACATTTACGGAGTAATTACAAAATGTGAAACTGAAGTTAACGCGAGTAAGAAACTTGCCAACATCGCGCCGTACACAATGAGCGCTCACACTATTCCACGCGGACGAAGTCGCGGGCACAGCTAGTGAAGTATAAAGAAGTACCCATTCGTTTATATGCGTCTTGTTTATTTAGTGTTAATAAAGTTATGTTAATTTAAAAACAGCAAGTGTTTGAAATGAACGCATAATCTTGGATAATCTTGAAATTTAATATAAAGTACTATTGTTAAATGGAGGTTGGTGTTACGTCACGATTTTATAATATTGCACAATTAATGTAAACTCAAGAAATTATTATTATATTGTTAAGAAATGGAACCGAAATACGTTCATAGATGATTACCTCGATGATACCTCGCCCAATGTAAAAAGAACGCAGAGTTACCTGAATATTAGGCAAAAACTTTTTACAAAGCACCTGTTACGTAACGGAATGGAGAGGGAGGGGGGTCCCGGCTAAGCGTTACGGTCCTGTTATATGGGGGGAGGGGGGAGTCAAAAATTTGAGAATTTTGCGTTACGTAATTTGTGGACGACCCCTAGTAGGTAAAATCTGTACTGTAATGTTATTACAGTATCAATTTAGTATCGTTATGAGTTTAAATTTGGAACAGCTGTCAAAAATCAAGTGTGTCTCCGTTCTAATATCCATAGATAATAAAAACAGTTATCGATACGAAAAATCAATTCAGTATGTTTTTTAAATATAAACACACGACATTTGATCTCGAGCGAGTGACATAAGAATAGTGACTTCATTCATTTGTAGCCATAATTTAAAAATAAAACATTCGTCTTGACGGAGGATCGAATTGCCGCCATTACTGTTGTCATTTCATCATTCATGTTGATTTTTAGGGTTCCGTAGCCAAATGGCAAAAAACGGAACCCTTATAGATTCGTCATGTCTGTCTGTCTGTCTGTCCGTCTGTCTGTCCGTCTGTCTGTCCGTCCGTATGTCACAGCCACTTTATTCCGAAACTATAAGAACTATGCTGTTGAAACTTGGTAAGTAGATGTATTCTGTGAACCGCATTAAGATTTTCCCACAAAAATAGAAAATAATACAATAAATTTTTGGGGTTCCCCATACTTAGAGCTGAAACTCAAAATTTTTTTTTTCATCAAACCCATACGTGTGGTGGTGTATCTATGGATAGATCTTCAAAAATGATATTGAGGTTTCTAATATATTTTTTTCTAAACTGAATAGTTTGCGCGAGAGACACTTCCAAAGTGGTAAAATGTGTGCCCCCCTGTAACTTATAAAATAAGAGAATGATAAAACTAAAAAATATATATGATGTACATTGCCATGTAAACTTCCACCGAAAATTGGTTTGAACGAGATCTACCAAAAAGTTTTTTTTAATACGTCATAAATCACGGAACCCTTCATGGGCGAGTCCGACTCGCACTTGGCCGCTTTTATTTGCTGTTACGAAAGTAGAATTGTAAAAAGTTGTTTGTTATTTATATTTTAGTTGAAGATATGAATAGTAGTGACTCCGAGAACGATGTGAAAACTCCGCTGGATATCGTAAATGCAGCCACGACTGCAACAAATAACTTGCTGCCAGAAAATATTGTTTCTGAACACATCATGGAGGATTTATAATACGTGTGTAGATAAAGTTATGTATGCAACTGAACATAATTTGGCCTTAAAACACTCGGGCGATCTTATTATGAAACTCGCCTGTCGGCTCGTTTCATAAACCCGCGCTCGTGTTTCAAGACCTATCATTATCCTACCGTTGCATAAACTACTATTACATTAATCTAAAAAAACCACCAACGGTGTCCGAAACTACATCAACATTCGGTTAAAGAGTGAGAGCGTCTGAGGCGTGGGATCATCGCCGGTGCAGCGAGTGCGCGTGCCGAACCACGCGAACAGCCAACACCGGCGCCGCCGGCACGTGAAGACCCATTCGTTCCAAGACCATTTAAAATAAGAGCATTGCAGCTATTACCATACAAATATGAGATGATATTAAGTAAGTAGCTAAGGCACACTTGCCACCTTTATGTGGCGTGGATGCTACATTTTCGTTCGTTCGTTTATACGCATGTTGTCCCAAATGTAACTCGTCTAAAGTCACTAAGACCCTCAATGGGTGGAGACTCAAGGCATAACGATCTTGCGGTTTAGCAAAATATTCGAAAAAATAATGCTAACGCAGATGTTACAACATTTCAACTCTAATAAAATTTTACATCCACAGCAGTTTGGATTTACTAAGGGTAGGTCTACCACCGACGCGGGTGCTAGCTTAGTTAAATTCATTTTAGAGGCTTGGGAAGACTCACACGATGCCATTGGTGGGTCGTTCTCTCATTTCATGCAAATTTAGCTTAATTTGATTTTGTCGTAAACGTGTTCGATTTTGGATAATATTTCCAATGCATGAATATTGTGTTAAGTAAAAAGAAGACTTATCTTCTATGAATATGACTTTAAGCCTTGTATTTTTTATTTATTTTACAAAAACAACCCCATTTTATCATTCCCCGCGGTTGAAAAAGTCGAATGTTGTAGTTTCATCTTATATTATTTTTAAATGAACGAACTCTCACTTTGAGTTCATAGGATAATCAAGAGCATATTTAGTCATGACAATAATAACAAAATATAACTAGTATTAATTAATACCTAAACCATGATATTGTCTTTTAAGTTTTTGTCACGAGCTATTTGCTCATTACCGGCGCGAGAAATAGTTTTAATCATATTTCGGTTGATTACCTCCATCGAAGGGTCTACCCCTGCTAAAAGAGGCGTTGATTTGTCCGTCGACCGCGAGCTATTGTAAGTTGCGCACGTACGCCGCTGTGTGAAAAAATATTTACGTTCTCTTGTGTGAATTTGGGGTTTGTCACACTTGGCTGCTCATTACCATTCAACGAATTAAAAAGTAAGTGCCGGATAATTTAATTATATTTATAGCGATTTCTATGTGTTTTTGTAATATCTTGATGTCAATTGAATTTATATTTTTATGGCCAAGTATAAAGGGAGTTATTCTAAAAAAACTACTGATATCTCATTCCGCTCTTCGTCATTACCTTCTTTTCCTTCCAAATTCTTGGAGGATGGTAATGATACGTTTTTGAAGGTAATGATAACGAATCTAAAGGTTATAATTGTCTTTAAAAAGTGGCAAAGGCGTCAGATATCGACGTCTATCTAGGTGTGCATGCTCCATCGTCGACCTCATCATCTCTTTCCATCAGGTGAGATAGAGGTCAAATGCACATCTATCGTCTATATAAAAAAAGACGGAATAGACGCTGTCATTAAAATGGCATTTTACAACTTTGTTAAGCATGGTGCAGACCTCAGTTCTTTAAAAAGTATTGCTGATGTTGTAAGCCATAGTGTAAAAAATATCAAAATTAGTGCTGGTGTGCTTGAGGAAGATACTGTCTTCAAATAGAAATTCCCTCTAAATATTCCTAATTTTAGAGGAACAATGAATGTTCATTAGGTAACTAAAATTATTGTTTCGTTATTTTAGTTATACTTATTTTAAATTATAATAATATTATTAATAAGGCAGCAATTTAACTTTTTTACAGGTAATTTGATGCCGCTTCATACCTTCCAGCGTTGCTTTTCGGAAGCTTTGTTCTTTTTATGTTAGGACAGTTATATTCCATGCAACGATAAGCAGCATCTGGGAATATTGAGCACAGGGATAGATAGAAAAACTACAAGTTAATTCAACGAGCTGCAAATCGTGAACACTGGTCAACCTTAAGAAATAGTAAAAAAAGAAAAATGTTATACGTAACTGTTTTAGACATCAAAATGGCGAGTGGAACCTCAGAAATCAACTTAAGCAATATAGCGACTCCAGATCTTCAACATGTACAAAATGACGGCCTAAATATTGACTCCTCCACTATTCACAACAATATGACCAATACCTATGACGCTGCACTTATAAATCAAATCAGTGTTCAGGAGTTTTCAGGTGATAGCGACATTGCCGCACCTGCAAATACAGTTGAGACTCCTTTTATGAAATCACCTAATGTTATAATTTTGGTTATGATTAAGTATGATTGGCAACGATCTACTTTTTAAAACAAGACATCCCGCGTATTTCACCAAACTAGTCATCTGATACGAGTGTAACTGAGTTAGGTAACATTGAGAATATAAATACATCAAAATAAGAAAAATATAACAGCGAAAACAAACAAAAACACGGATCAAATAAATATACAAAAGGAAATTACACAGAATTAGATAATAACAAAGAAAATATCAGTGTAACTGAGTTAGATAACATTGAAAATATAAATTCATTTACTAAAGGAAATTATAACAGCCAAAAATTATAAAAATAACATCAATTTCGTATAAAAAAGAAAACACGACAGAAATAAAAGAAAACAAAGAAACTTGTAATAACAGTGATAACATAAAATAGAACAAATACCTAATCATTATTTAACAAGAAAATTGGCAGGATTACAGAATGATCTGACGGTTCTTGTAATATACTTTTTTTAAAGAAAACTTCAACAAGATCTAGCTCGTTTCTTGGCCTACTATAGTTGATGAAGATACAGTTGCAGAATTGAGGAGTTTGTCTACTTTGGTAAATCCAAATATTAACAGGCGAGGACACTATGATTTTGATAACTCACCCAACATCAATTTTATGTAGGGTTCATATTATAATTGTTTCCTGTATGGATTAAGATTGACTAGACTGATAATATTACTGAATATTATAAAAGGTACCGATTTAAAAAAAACAAATGGCTAAGTTAGATATTGCGTCCAATTTGAAAGAGTATAAGCTAAATTTAAAAGTCACTAAACTTAAAATAAGAAACGTCTTGATCTTGACAGCTCTGTACAATACAAAATCGAGTTTGACGTTTCTTAATTTAATTGTAGGAAATTTTAAATTAAGAAGACAGCATTTATATTATTCCAGGGCAAACTGACTGCCTACGCAAGAGTTTTTTATGTGTTGTTTTCTTTATTTTATATTACTATAAAAGCATAAAAAGATTTTGGTTGTTTAACTAATTCAAAGAGCATTATAATTTTGATGAAAACGTTTCTAACATTTAAAAAAATAACCGATTTTGACACGAGATTTCTAGTTTTTCGGAAAAAAAAAATAGTTTTTATAGGCATAATTATTTCTTATAATATAACAATTTTTATTGATTATAGTTTCACGTACAAGTGAATATGAGAAGTTACTAATTGTGTTTTTATGATTGTCGGAGTTTAAATAATGAAATTGGTTTGTATAGAAGTTATTACCAAAGAAATACTTATAAATTAAAGTTTTGTTAAATAGAAGTTGTTTAAATTTCTTAATTTTAAGTGTAAAAGCATAATCTTACAAAAAGGAATGCTAAAACTAGATTGATTATTCTATACCGTGCTTTATAATAGTTTTATGTACATTTGTTTAGTGGAGTACCTAATGATTTGAGATTGTTGAATTTTGATCTCAAAAAGTGGTTTTTGATAATTAAATAAGCTTTATGATACCTAAAATTGGCCATATAATTATATTTTTGTCATTACCATCCGCAATTTCAATTACCATCCACCTTTATCTCCTTCCTTTCCTTTACCTTATCATTACCATCTTAGCAAATTTCATTACCATCTCGGACTTCATTACCAGTAATGCTTTAAAAAAAACACCATTATAGATATCAGAGTGCCTTTAGCACGAATATATTAATTAAGGGGACCTTAATCATAAGGAAGTATTAAAGCATTCGTAATTAAATAAAAAAAAATATTGGCGAGAACACCGCAAATTTGCATGAAATGAGAGAACGACCCTGGTGTCTTCTGTGACCTTTCCAAAGCTTTTGATTGTGTAGATCATGACACTTTAATTCGAAAATTAAAATTCTATGGCATTTGCGGCGATGCCCTTCAACTCGTTAGATCTTATCTTACACAGAGATTGCAGAAGGTATCAGTTAACGGTGCAGTATCTGCAGAGACTGTGGTGGAAATGGGAGTGCCCCAAGGATCAATTCTTGGCCCTTTCCTGTTCCTTGTCTATGTAAATGACCTTCCTTACATGGTAAGCCAAACATCAGGCATAGTCATGTTTGCAGACGATACTTCTTTGCTGTTCAAGGTAAATAGGAAGGATACCGAGCTCACTGAACCAAACAACACTCTGTCCATGATTTCTAAATGGTTTGCTGCAAATAATTTGTTACTTAATCCTAAAAATACCAAATGCATTAAATTTTCTTTAGTAAACACACCAGATGTTAATGCACACTTGAATATTAAATTAGACGGTCAAAACATTGAATTTGTAAAGTCAACTGTTTTTCTAAGATTAACACTTGACTCAAAACTGCAGTGGGGTTCCCATATTACAGCCATAGCGAGTAGGTTGAGCTCTGCTGCGTTTGCAGTCAGACAAATGAGGCAATTAACTGATGTAGCGACGGCAAGGTTGGTTTACTTCGCGTATTTCAAAAGTATTATTTCATACGGTTTAATTTTATGGGGATCAGCTGCTGACTTAGAGTCTATTTTTATTTTACAAAAAAGGGCCATCAGGGCCATATATAACATGGGCACCCGCGAGTCACTGAGGGAATTTTTTAAGGAAATTGAAATACTAACCCTGCCTTCACTATACGTATTTGAAATAATAATGTATGTCAGAAAAAATATATACAATTTTCCTACAAATGTAGATAAGCCAAAGGCTACTAGAAATACCGGAAAGCTTAAAGTACCAACTTATAGACTGGCTAAAACTAAAAAATCATTTCTAGGAAATTGTACACGTTTTTACAATAAAATACCTAAAAACATAATAGAACAAACAGACACAATGTTCAAATCTACTGTAAAGCGAATTCTTATTTCTAGGGCATATTACTCAGTAAAAGACTACGTCATGGACAGGGACGTTTGGCTTAAATCGTGACCTGCACTGGCGATCCCTGGGTCTCGATGAGCGTACCTGCTGTGGTATATACTTAGATTTGTATAAAACTGTAGACATCATTGTTGACTTATATGTGTACTGATTTGAAAAAATGATACCTCACCGAGTTTCTTGCCGGCTCTTCTCAGTAGAGGATTTTTTCCGAACCGGTGGTAGATTCACTCCTTGACCTTCATAAGAGCTTGTAAAAGCCTAAATTGAATAAAGATAGTTTGACTTTGACTTTGACTTTGACTTTGTACAATTAAAACGAAATCATGTTTCTTATAGTTTATTACATTATCTAAGTGTTTTAAACAATATTGACTTAACAGTTGTTAAGTCAATATTGTTTAAAACAATAAGGTAAAAGCTTATTAACCCTATACAGCAGTCTTCTGGTGCTTAATAAATGAATTTAATAAAGTTACGTGAATGTCATCCCTCGGCCGTCTAGTATCCGTGTTCCTTGTATCCTCCGTGGTGCTGGCCATGGCCGCCTTGTCCGTAACCTCCTTGTGGTCCACCGGAGCCACTCTGACCGAATCCTTGACCGCCGGCACCGCTCTGACCAAATCCTCCTTGACCGCCAGGACTGCTCTGACCGAATCCTCCTTGACCGCCGGGGCCACTTTGACCAAATCCTTGACCGCCGGCACCGCTCTGACCAAATCCTCCTTGACCGCCAGGACTGCTCTGACCGAATCCTCCTTGACCGCCGGGGCCACTCTGACCGAATCCTTGACCGCCGGCACCGCTCTGACCAAATCCTCCTTGACCGCCAGGACTGCTCTGACCGAATCCTCCTTGACCGCCGGGGCCACTTTGACCAAATCCTCCTTGACCGCCATGACCAGTCTGACCAAATCCGCCTTGACCGCCCGGACCACTCTGACCAAATCCTCCTTGACCGCCGGGGCCACTCTGACCAAATCCTCCTTGACCGCCATGACCGGTCTGACCGAATCCGCCTTGACCGCCTGGACCACTCTGACCAAATCCTCCTTGACCGCCGGGACCACTCTGACCAAATCCTCCTTGACCTCCAAATCCTCCAGGTCCGCTCGGACCATAACCACTGGGGCCTCCAGGCCCTCTAGGGCCAGGGCCCCCCGGGGCCCCCAAGCCACCGGCTGGAATACCGCTTAAAGCAGCAGCACCATAGTTAAAATCGGTACCTTGCCCGGCCTGGCCACTATGTGCTCCGTGGTTGAATCCGCCCTGGCCGCCATAGCTGTCATGGCCGCCCTGTCCATCTTGGCCGCCCTGGCCCTGACCGTATACACTCCCGAGACCATTAGAACCTTGGCCACCATAGCCACCTCCCGGATGACCTAAAAAAAAATTTTTTTTTTCAAATAATGAAATCGCAGTTGATCTTTGTTTTCATTAAGTACCTGAGAATATGATAGCACACAAGAAAAATACCTATTCGACTCGGCTGACAAGGTTGGATTAGATTATCAATTATCAATTTACTAACCCCAAATTTTACCCATAATACTTAATTTAAAATATTTGAGACTCACCATAGGCTTCTACTGCCAAGACAAGCATTAAGATCGCAATCTGAAATAAAAACATAAAATGAAAGACTTGCAACAATTAATATTAATCTAAGTACCTAGTTCTCCAGTTAAGGAGGTCGCAAGTAAGAGGTAACAAGGCAACTTGCAGTCTTGGCCTGAACCTATCTCGCTAGCTGTGATCTTATTATTCACAAAGTGGCTACATGATCTCAGATCCAATTCCAGTTAAGTATGCAGTTCTTGCGCTCAAATTCAGCTAAAGGTAGAATATCAATAATTATATAATGTACGTCCAAAACGTACGTCCTATGGTCCGTTTAACGAAGCGACAACTTACAAATTTACAATCAAAAACTGGTAACACTGTATGTCAGATGTATTGGATCTGACATCGGTGAAACAAATTTTTTCTTGTAAAGTAACTTTTAGCTTCGTGAAAGGGGCCAGCCACTAGTATGTAGTTTTGGACGCATAAACCTTACACCTAACCTTAACCTTACATTTGGACTCCTTTTGGGCCTAACTAAAATGAAATTGATTCAAACTTACTTCATACACCATTTTGTATGTTGTTCTCTTGACAATACTTGCAGTAATGATGCATTTGTCCATCTAGGTTATCTTTTTATATGAAGTGTTATCAGTTTAATTTGAGGCGTCGACCCCAGCGCAGTATACTCATAACTAACATACGCAAAACACTTCTGCTTAACAGATGTCGTATATCATTCCATCTGACCTACCAACAGTATCAAATGGACCTAGTTAAATGTGCTCAGATCACTGCCCTGACGTCTGACGCTTGCTTACGCTCTACAAATACGGGACTAGGCATATAGGCTTATATAATAGTAGTTTATGCAACGGTTGCATAATGATAGGCCTTAAAACACTAGTGCGGTTTTCATGAAACGAGCCGATAGGCGAGTTTCATAATAAGATCGCACGTGTGTTTTAAGGCCAAATTATGCAGAGTTGCATACATAACTTTATCTACACACATATTATAAATCCTCCATGATGGGTTAAAGGGCTCCAGAAACAATATTTTCTGGCAACAAGTTATTTGTTGCAATCGTGGCTGCATATTTCCGATATCCGGCGCATTTTCACATCACACACACTCCGAGAAGACTACTTACTATTCATATTTTCAACTAAAATGTAAATTACAAACAACTTTTTCTATTCAATTCAACAAAATTCTACTTTCGTTCAGCAAAACGTCAACATAATGGCGGCCGTCCGTCAAGACCATTTTTTTTTTAAAATCATAGACAAACGGATGAAGTTTCTATTCTCACGTCACTCGAGATCAAATATTGTGCATTTTATATTAAAAAAACATACTGAATTGACGTTTCGTATCAATAACTGTTTTAATATCTATGGATACTAGAATAGAGACCCACTTGAGTTTTGATAGCTGTTCCAAATTTAATCTCATTTCTTTACTAAAAATGATAAAGAAGTCATGTTATTTCTTTATCGCAGCACTGGTTTTTCCTAATTGGTTGTCAAAATGGTGGTCATTTCCTACGGTTTTTGATTAACCAATGGAGGTTTTATGATATGGGTGTAGATAAATATAAATACTAATCAAAATATTAATCCATATTCTTTTATTTACAGGCCTACAGAAGCCACTAAAGATAATTAATTCAACATTACACTTTATAATGCAGAAACACTGATCTTGTTTTGCTTTTTATTAGTTCATATGCGTCGATAACCTGATCATATTTTTCGCTATTTATGCATTAAGTAATAGGTAGTCATCATCATCACTTCATCGGAAAGACGTCCACTGCTGGCCATAGACATTTCAATTAGCTTAGGTACATGTATAGAGAACCGTGAAACAGTTTTTTTTTTAGTACCTTAGAGAGGGGCAAACGAGCAGGCGGGTTACCTGATGGTAAGCAATCACCGCCGCCCATGGACACCCGCAACGCCAGGGGAATCACGGATGCGTTGCCGGCCCTCAGAGACAAGAGTAGGCTAACAAACAGGCAGACAGCCCACCTGATGGAAAGTGGTCATCTCCGCATATGGACATCTGCAGCACCAGAGGTGCTGCCAATGCGTTGCCAGTCTAGGGAGGATGGGGGAATGGGGATGGGATCTCGTCACTTACCGTACGAAACGCAATAGCGAGGTATTACTTTACGCCAATATTCTGTGAGAGTGAGGTACTGCCCCGGTCGAGCCGGCCTATTCGAACAGTAATCATCTAGTGAGGATTACTGTTTGGCTCTACCACTACAAAAACATATCTGTTTAGTAAGTAAAGTAAAGTTTTATAAGATACCGCTATCAGGTTCTTAGAAACAAGCCTTGAACTTAAGCTTATCAGTTGACCTGCTCTGTTATATTTTAACCGGCTGGTAAACAAGCACAATATTTTGGGTAACGCTAAATATTTATATACTAAATAACACAATGACAGTTAAATACGAATTCGCCTTACTTTTAATCAAAATTCCAGGTTGTAGCCGCTTTGATTTGAAAAACAAGTCAAACAAATAATAAATAGTTGAAATAACAACAAGAATATTCTAGTTACTGTAATATTTATTATTTTAGGATTCACATAACTGTTTTAAGACATAATTTGGATCAATATTTACATGTCCAGTCGAGATGTATTGAGATCTGCCGCCAACTTTTTCTGTAGGGGAAACGAAATGTGGAATTGATTTGTGTCGTATCAAGGAGTTTTAAGGATCGTCATTTTCGTTTTATTTAGTGGTATTTGCCGCCGTGACCGGCGTAGCCATAGCCGCCGTGTCCGTAGCCCAAGCCGCCGAGTCCGTAGCCGTAGCCGCCGCCGAGGCCACCGAGGCCGTATCCGCCGTAGGCGCCCGGCCCGCCGACCGCAACCACGCCGCCGGAGAGGCCGCCGGCGCCGAGCAGCAGCGCTCCCTGCTGCGCCTGCCGCGCGGCCGCGTCGGCTACGGCCTGCGCCTGCGCGGCGCTCGCGGCCACGGCGGACGCCTGGGCGCGGGCCGCGTTAGCGATGCGGGCGGCCTCCACTGCGCGCGCGTTGGCGATGGCGATGGCCTGCACGCGGGCGCCGTTGGCGAGGCGCTCGGCCTCCGCGGCGCGCGCCACTTCCATAGCGCTGCCGGCGGCGGCGCTGCGGGCCGCCTCCACGGCCCTGGCGTTTTCGTACGCAGCAGCCTGAGCCCTTTGCAGATTGGCGACGCGGGCCGCGTTCAGGGCCTGCGCGTTGGCGATGGCGTTGACCTGTCCGGCGCGGGCGGCGCCTTCGGTGACGCGGGCGCCGTGGATCTCGGCCGCGGCTGCGTTGCCGATGTTGGCGGCTTGCACGGCCTGGGCGTTCTGGATAGCGCTGAGCTGAGCTGCGCCGACGGCGGCGGCGTTATTGAGGGCTTGTCCGTTGCCTACGTAGGGGCCGCCGCCGATGAGGCCACCCCCGATGACGCCACCATTGATCATTCCTCCATGGATGAGCCCGCCGCCGAGCCCATGTCCGACAGAGTAACCGGAGTAGCCGGATTGCGCGGCTTGAGAATCAGTAGCGCCGGTGTCTTTCTTCACACCTGATAAGATTTATTTTAAAAGTTATGTTTTCTTTGAATTACATGGAATGTTGTTTTATCTAAACATTGTAACTATAATAATTATATTCTTGAAACTCACCTTCTCCGAAAGCTTCATACGCCAAAGCGATGACAAAGAGAATCTGAAAGTAATTATTCATTGTTTTTATTTAATTTCATCATCATGATCATATTTCAGCCGTAAGATGTCCACTGCTGGACATAGGCAACCCCCGATGATCCCCACAACAACGACCGACTCTGTGCTGCTCGCATCCAACGCATTATTCAACTTAATTCGTTATTGAAATAATTCTCCTCTTTAGTTGCTGATCAATTGTAGAATAATCTTACCGTAAAACGGGACATCGCTATGCTATTTTTTTTCTCTGCTACAATACAACTCCGGATCAAACCGTAGAACGTAATAAGCCTTCCACTAAACGGCTAACACTTTTATACTGTACCGAAAATTATTAACATGAATTTACAATGCTGATGCCGCTTCATTTGAATACTGCAGCTGAAAAAAAGTAATCGATGCACACGTGGTAGCGGCAGTACAAATCGACCAGTAGACGGGCAGCTTGCTAGATGTGCGACGAGCCGCTTGGTGGCCGCTGGCGTGGCACCACCTTCAAAATATTTATTCGGAAAATAAACTAGTAACCACATCCTTAAAAGTAAGTACATAAGGTACCTGCACCAGGCCCAGTGCCTAATAAAGCCCACATTAAAAAAATCGCGCTAAAAATAGTGGCAGCGATTTGAAGTTTCGACAGTTCATACAATAGACAAAATGGCCGGCCATCGCCAAAGCGTCAACACTCGGCCGCGTCCTGTTCAAACCTGCGGTTACAAAATAGTTGCACTCGTGACCGCACGTGACGAATTGCTAAAACTGATCTTCAAAAATCGTAAGTGTCTTTTGGTTTTGCCTAAAATTGTTTATTCTTTATGCTTTCAGGTATCTCTTTGATGTAAATGAATCTTTTTAAATTGTTTTTATGCAAGAAATCCCTGTGATATTATTTTTACGAGGGTAGTTAGAGTACCTACCGTTTTAAAAAAGGCCGGGCCTTTTTATGGGATGGGGTGCCAAATAAAGCCCAAACGATTGATTGTTTTTAAAAAACATTGATTAATAAATATAATAAGTTGATTCCAAAGATTATTTTTCTTCTTTTTAAGTAAAGTAATAAACGACTCATTATATAGAAATATCGTTTTATTTTTTTTCTTAAAATAATATATTATTTTGCTGGTTATGTGTTAGGTTAGGTTAGGTTAGGTTAGAGAGCTTACATGGTGCAGATACCTTAGACATTCGTGCGGGAAAACGCCAATTATTTACGAAATCTGTACCTATAAGTTATTATCAAACAAACACGGTTATATGTACACGGAGAATTAATCTAACCAAACATGAAAACAATTTGTCATGAGTTCATAATCCCGGATGATTTAATTCGACGATGAACTAATAAATCAGGTTACACAATCCGATGCAAATGTATGTATTAGAGTGCATTAGTGCATTAATGTTGAGGGTGCAATGATGCGCGTTGCACAAAGCTGACGCAACCGTATGACCGAGCAGACCCGCGCCCAACCTGTTGTCAAACCGCGCTTATTATGTAAGGATATTGGAAAAGAACATTAGAAAGTTATCAGCAGGTTCCGTCACATAAGAAGGCCCGATAGCAACAATAGTACAATACGCACCACTTATGTTTGCATCTCTGAAGGCAGCCTCAAGCCGTGTTCGGCGCAGGCACACTCAAACCGCTGCACCAGTCGAACCCCTTTGACACCTAAGAAACAAACTTAAGTGGTGCAAATTGTAATCAAGTACCTACTCGTATGTCATTACACTCTCACTTTATATTTCTCCTCGTTACTTGGGAAGATCCTGCCCCTCCTGCTAGAATCTTTGCCATTTGATTAGAGCATTTTTCCATTTTCATATTTCATTTATTCACCTTTATGTCTGAGAAGTAACACGAATTTCAACTTTAAGTCAAAGTCAAGAAAGACTTTTTTAGCCTGTATACGCTGTCACGCATAGTCGACAACGGCGTCCAAAAGGTTAAGCAAAAAAACATTGTGTTTGAAAATGGAACATTAATGTTTAACAAGTCTGAGGATTCGAGTAGAAGTTATAGTTCATCGTTTTTGGTCTGCCTCTGCTCCGGTGTGCGTCCTCATCTCAATCGATCCCATAGTTGGTCCATCAGTCCCCTTGGAATACTAATTGTCTATCGGACATGCAGCATCCGTCACTTTTGCACCAGGCAATTAGTTAATAAGTGACAGATGCTGCATGTGCGCGATAAAAGCTTGTGTGCAGACAACAGCTGCATACAACAAACATTGTTTGCCCTGTCCCACTTCAGAGACAGAGGTTGTCTCCACTTGATTTTACCTACCACGCAATAAGTTTGACGACGGTTAATTACTTTTGATAATGATCCGTGGCGATCAAAACTAATCCATCCATTTGCAGCTATTTATAAATTATCCGCTCATTTCGTCCGTCAATCATTAACTGACCCGCGTCCTCTTTGGCATTATGGTGAGTTAAGTACGTCCTCGGCTGAGTCGAATACGACCAAAATCGAAGAATCGTACGAACATATAGTTTATACGTACTGGCGGATCAAGTTAGGCTCGCCGTTGAGTTCGGTGACGAAGTTTTTGTTAAGAGGACTGTGAACCGACGGCTAAAATCACCTTTTTCATACAAAAGGCGATAACGATTTCAACCCCTTAAATGTTAAACGATTTGACCAATTTTTGATAGGTTGTCATCAGAATAAAATCTAGGTCTCGTAACGGTAACGGTCTCGGTAACGTTTTTTGAATATTGATTAAAGATCAACAAAGTCAAATAATAGCCGAAATTAGTTTTGTATGAGAATACTGAAACAACAATAAAACTGAATTTATTGATTATAGTGAAAAACTCAAAACGGACAGACATAGATTTTGTTCTGACTGATACATAACCTATCAAAAATTGGTCGCTAAAACTATATCTATGTAGCATACGAGTTCATGTCATAGGACGAATTAGCGACCCAACTCGCCCAAGAGGCTGCACTCTGACTCGCTGCAAACCTTGAGTTTCGAACTCTATGCTTTGAATAAATTAACTAAAACTAGGTCATATAGGGCTCACTTTCCACTGATCTCTAATTTGAATCTAGCACGCAAAACAAGCATACGATTTGATTGCGTGTCATTCAATTGAGCATTCATTGATTGTAATTAATTCTTTCAAACTTGGCTTGCTAATTGCTAACAGTTTGTAAGTTAAGTTATACTTACTTTTGGAGCACTTGTTAGCACTAGAATATGAAAGGGAAATACTCACTTACTCCAGGGGGGGAATGGGGGCAAGCCCCCCCCCCCCCCCCGACTCACGAACCACTAACAAATTATAAGAGAAATTGCACAAATATTCCCCCCTCCCTTTTTAAATGTCCGCGCCTGACTCACTCACCCACTGAATAAGACACTCAGTGACTAATCACTAAATCTCAGGAAAACTTAAAATTTTCATTTTAGGGTGTAACGTAGATGTCCGCTTAGGATTTTACGAAAATCCACCCCTAAAGGGGCGGAATGGGGATTCGTCGTTTGTATGAGATTTTCTGCCGTCGCGGGGCCGCTAGTTCACTAAAGAATATCGTCAAACTACCATGCAGTTTGTTGGCGATTTATTATGCCTCTTTATCGCACTTGTGCACAAAGGACACAATGCAATCATTACAGCATTCTCAACTGGCAGATATGACGTTTAGGCGGTCTTATCGCTATACAGCGATAGCCTCCAGATTTCTTACTAACCTTTTGTTTTCCAATTAATTCCTTTTACTGATTTTTTGATGAAAATGAAAATGAAAATGAAAATATTTATTTTGCAAGTAGGCCTCACGGGCTCTTTTACATGTCTGAATCTACCAGCGCTTCGAAAGGTGACATTTGCTGAGAAGAAACGCCGCAAGAAACTCAGCAGTAAGTCTTTTTTTCCACTTTAAAATTACATATAACTAAAACTAACATAAAAAGTGCAACAAATAAACCTAATGGGCACAAATTAATTATCTTATACAACTAATAAGGGAGATGTATAGTCTCCGCGTCTGAACAAGTAAATTTAAGTGCCTTAGAGATGTATAAAGTCTCTAAGGGTCATAATAATAAGAATAATATTAAAACAGAGAAAACATCTAAATTGATTAATCTAGGTTACATGGAGATGTAGACAGTCTCCATGGTCAAGTATAAAGATGGAGATGTAAGGTCTCCAAATATCAAAAACAATCTGAAATATAACATTTCATGTCCTAATAATACAAATATTATTGGCTATTAAGCCAAAAGGTCAATAACAGTTTATTAAGGAGACACAATAGGAAACGGAGACAGCGCCAGGAAACGACATACAGACTCCCGGACACTACGAGGTTACACTGATGCGTTTCTTGGCCTCAGAGCTGGCCAAGCTTCTTTATCATTTAAATAATCTTCAACTCTATAATATCCTTTCTTAAGCAGCGAATCTTTAATGTACCGTTTAAATGGATTAACAGACAAGTCCCATGCTTCAAGGGGAACTTTGTTGTAGAATCTTATGCAGTTCCCCAAAAAAGATTTACTTACTTTCTTAAGGCGAAACTTAGGAACAAGGAGCTTATTCTTACTACGTGTATTAAAATTATGGACATCAGACACTTTCTTAAAACCTTTAATATTCTTGTGCGTATACAAGATCACCTCATAAATATACTGTGAAGCTACTGTAAGGATGTCAATTTGTTTGAAACGGTCTTTTAACGAATCACGGCAGCCCAGGTTGTAAATGGACCGGACTGCTCTCTTCTGTAGAATAAAGACCGTTTCGATGTCAGCCGCCTTACCCCAGACCAGGATGCCATAAGACATAATACTATGAAAATAACTAAAATAAACAAGTCGCGCTGTTTCCACATTGGTAAATTGACGAATTCTTCTTACAGCATATGCAGCAGAGCTCAGTTTGTCTGCAAGAACGGATATGTGTGGACCCCATTGTAAATTGCGGTCAAGAGTTAGCCCAAGAAAAACTGTCTGATCTACAAGAGATAGGTTTTCTCCATTTAAAGTAAGGGCTGCGTCTACCTGTGTAACATTAGGTAAAGAAAATTTAACACATTTAGTTTTCTTCGCATTAAGAAGCAAATTGTTAGCTGTAAACCATTTAAGCACTTCCTTCAAGGTGTCGTTGATATGACTATAGTCTTCCTGCTGTCGATTTACTTTAAAAATCAGCGAAGTATCATCAGCAAATAAAACTATGTCACACTTGTTATTTATAAGGCTAGGTAGATCGTTTATATAAACAAGGAAAAGGAAAGGGCCCAAAATAGATCCTTGGGGATCTTAATTAATTCATCTTTCCGTCGAAGGTATCTATGAACTACGACTTCTGCTTTTGAAAATTTGCTTCGATTTACATTAACTGGGGTGGGGTACTAATGAAAAGGGGGTTAAATCGAAAAAGTGTGATGTTTTAGTACATTGTGCATCTGGGGCCGTAAGAAGGGGATAACTAACGAGAGTGTGTTAGAAGCCCGACGCCGATAGGCGAGGGCTTTTATGACTCGAGTTTGTTATCCTCTTACTGCCCGTGATACACACAATGTTTTTCATCACATTTGCGAGGAAATAAAATAAAAATTAGACAAAAAAAAGTATATATATTAATATTATTTCCATTTTACATCGTGAATTACCATCAGGTGGATGTTCATAAACTGAGCGTACGTTGCGATCAGCGCGGGGCAGCTCCGCCGGCTTGCGGTCGCGCGCCCCGCCGGCTGCGGCTCCCGAGCAGCTCCGCCGACCTGGCGCACTTAACTGCCCGCGGGAGTTATAACTATAACTCCCGCTGACGGCGGGGCCCGTAGAGGAGCTAAATCGGCTATAGCTGCTCTATACGCCTGCGTATAATAACACCCTTTCCGAGCAAGTGTGATGAAAAATTATATATCTTGTTAAAATTAGAACAAGCTATATAACCAAACATCACACTTTTTCGACTTAACCCCCTTTTCACTAGGACCCCAGATTTGGTCTTCCGAAATGTGATGGTAATACCAGTTGAACGAACATGAATCGACTACATAATATTCAGAATGCAACATAGATCCCTGCAATGTATCATAGATTACAATGTATTTAAAAAAAAACACTCAAAGCATTTGTAACGAAAGGGTGCTACAAACTTACTACATTATAAGTATAAGTATACGATTAAATTGTGTAAGTATATTTTTATGCTCTTCATGTCGAGTCTAATTATACAATGATTAACTATTTGAAATGTATGTCAACGGAGTCAAAAGTTAGGTACCTATTATTAATATTGATATAATGTAGCTTTATACACAGGCCCCATTTGCTTAGAACCGCGAAATAAAAACCAAATTGAGTTGCTCTGAAAAGAGAATATTTTATTAAATACTGTTTTTGACTATTTCTCTTTAAGATTATGTACGCTTAATGCCACTAATTACAAATCTTACCTGAAAAGAGAAACAACATTTAAAGCTATTATCTCACAAATTCGTTTACTTATAAAATGTTCTTTAACGTTTCCTTTTGACACTTGTCTGACCACAGATTATATAACCTACTTCCTACCACAGATTACACATGAAACGACATTAAGTGAATGTGCGGCAAATGCAAATTAAATGAAGTGTCATCAACTTCATTTACATCTCCCCCCCCCCCCCAATACTTTATACACATACCTTTATGTACATTTATAAATTTTCCTGTACCGGAACAAGTTTTGTTACATGGAAAAGATTAGACTCGGATTTCCTATGCCCCGTGTTTATCCTATAAATTGTGTTTGATAATTTTTCTAAAATTTTATAAGGGCCAATTTTTAACTCATCTAGTTTTTTTCTGTTCAATCGATTTCCGTTTTCTACATATACCGAATCTCCTACTTTCAATTCACATTGTTTTCTGTTTTTATCAAATTGTTGCTTATTATAATTGTGTGATTTTATAGTATTTTCTAATGCAATTTTTCTATCTTGAAATAAATCATTTTGTGTTTTTTCTCGTTTTAATTCTTCTGGTAAAATATCAATATTTTTTCCTTCTAATAAATATTTTGGGGAAAATCCTGTCACTGTATGTTCAGTTTCATTATACATTTTGGTACATTCGTGGGCAATAGTCGTCCAGGCCAATTTATCTTTCTTTTCATTTATCTTACATCTAATCTTATTAACTAGTGTTTGATTTAATCTTTCATTCAAACCATTGGAGAATGGTGTGTTTACTGCAGTGAAGATAATGGGAATATTTTCTTTAGCTAAAAAGGTTTTAAAATCTTTTGAATTTATGCCAGGATACTGATCAGATAGAATCATGCCAATATTTTCATTTCCTGGAGGTATTTTTTTAACGAGCTTTATAAAATCACTCGAACTTTGAGTTTTGGATGTCAAAACATAGGCATATCTGGTGAAATGGTCTACTAGTAGGTGTAAATATGTTTTTGTAGAACGTGAGCTACCAAATCCACCAATAGTGTCTATAGATACTATTTCGAAAGGGTACGTAGCGGGACCTAAGTGAGACATTAGTCCAAATTTATATTTTCCTCTTGATTTGTTTTTTATACAGATTTCACAGTTGTCACAAATTTGTCTAATATTATTTGTTAAATTTTTTGCTATGTAGAATGGTTTAATTTTTTTTTCCATCTGTTGTATACCTATATGACAGTAAAGATAATGTATTTTTTTAATTATTTTTATACTAAATTCTTCAGTAAGTATAATTTTTTCCTTTTTCCCAAATTTCTTATAGTATATTGTATCTTTTAATATAAGTTTATTTGTATTTTGTTTTAAGCTTTCATTTTTTTTTTGATCGTTTTGTATGTCTTCTAGTTTAATAAAGTTTACAATTTTTAAACCTTCATCTTGATTTTCAGACGATTCTAAAACAGGGTTTCTGCTCAAACAATCTGCTTCTAAATTGTATTTGCCTGGCGAATATATTACCTCAAAATTAAACTGAGATAGATAGTATGTGAGATTTCCCAATTCTTCATCTGTTCTAGCCTTTATATTCATTTTCTCTAAAGGTTTATGATCCGAGAAAACTGTAAACGTTTTTCCTATAAGCCAGTGGTACCAATATTTTACCGCTTCTTTAATTGCTAAACACTCCAGATATATGGCTTTTTTATTTTTTTGGGAATCTTTTAATTTTTTGGAAAAATATGCGCACGGTTTTTCTTCTCCATTGAGTTGTGGTTGTTTTAAGATTGCACCTATGCCCTGTATACTGGCGTCCGTATAAATATGGATTGGTAGATCTGGATCATAAATTGCCAAAATGGGCTTTGAGCAAAGTAGTTTTTTTATTGTCTCAAATGATTCTTTACATTTTTCTGACCAAATAAATGCTTGTCCTTTTCTTAACAAATTATGTAAAGGATCTAATATAATCGATATATTTGGCACATATTTTCCATAGAAATTTATTTTACCCAGAAACTGTCTCACATTTTTTTGTGTTTTCGGTATAGGAAAATCCTTTATAGCAATTAAATTATCTTTTAAAGGAGTAATTGTATTGTTTTTAATTATGTGGCCTAAATACTTGACGGAGTCCTGTGCAAAATTACATTTTGAGAATTTCAATTTAAAGCCTTCCCTTAATATCGCTTCTAATAATAGTGATAGGTGCTCAATGTGTTCTGCAAATGTTTCAGAGAATACCAAAATATCATCTATGTAATTCACTGTGAAATCGGATAGTTTATGTTTCCTTATAATGCTACTTAATATCCTCTGAAAAATTGCAGGAGATGTTTTTAAACCAAATGGCAAACAAGTCCATTGAAAGTGGCCTTCTTGAGTAACAAATGCTGTCTTCTGTTTGTCTTCAATTTTCAAAGGGATTGACCAGAATGCTGAGTTTATATCCAGTGTTGAAAAGAATTTACATCTTCTTGTCTTAACCATTAAATCCTCAATTAATGGAAAGGGTTGTGATTGAGGAACCACAATCTTATTCAAATCACGAAAGTCTATACATAATCTTGACCTTCTTCCTTCTTCTTTTTTAAAGGCTAATGTTACCGGAGCTGCAAAAGGACTATATGACTCCTCGATTAAATTTTTTTGTAATAATTTTGAAACTTGTTCTTCTATTTCTTTCATATCATCAATAGTACACCTGTATGGTCTTTTACTACAATATTTTTCTATTATTAAATCAATATGAGCTTCATAACCTTTTACAGTGCCTATATCATATTTGTCTTTAGCAAATAGTGAATTATATTTGCATATCAATTTATCTATTTGTGATTGTTTTTGCAGGTCCAGATGGTTTATTGATATGCAAAAGTTGTCCACTTCTATGTTTTCATTAAAATTTATTTTACATTCAATATTTGTTTCATTTTTAGTTTTCTCGACTATATCTTTTTTTTTATCATTTACACTTTGTTTTTCCTCTACAATGCTACCTGTTAAGCCAGGAATAATTTTTGTATTTTCAGGATTTATTTCTTTTTTATCTTCTTCTTTGTGGTTGTTGATACTTTGTGTAATGTTTAATTTCTCATTTTGGATCAATTTAAATTTTTCTATGCAATCTAACCCAATTAGAAAATCATAGTCAAAATTTTCTTCATCTATCACAAAAACATTTATATTTTTCTCAATATCAAATATTTTTATCTTTAATGTTACCATGCCAATAGATTTTTTTACGCCATTAATCGTTTTTAAACTCGCTTTTTTATTATTGTCAATAATCGTGTTTTTCTTTAAGGACAATAATCTGGAATTTATTAAAGACACATTCGAGCCAGAATCATAGATTCCCGAAGTTTCCAAGGTGTCATTTATTAATAATTTAATTTTGATTAATGGCGAAATTATAAGTTTTTTGGATCAATTTCATTTAATTCCGTTTCTAATTCAGAATTGTTAATGCTCCTTATCTGCTCTCTTTTTGGTCTATCACTGGTTTTGTTTTTAAACCAACATAGGGATTCAGGATGATAGCGGGTGCCTTTATTTTCTTTTTCACAAATTTTACATGGACTGCCAGTATTTCTTACATATTTTTCTTTAATTTTACTTTCAAAAGTGACTGTTTTCTTTTCCAAATTCTTTTTATTCACCAAATATTCTAAACCTCTGATGTTATTAAATAAGTCTTCTGTTTCTTTCAAAATGTTCCTATCAATTTTATCGGCTATAAAATTTGGTAGCCCCGTAGCGATCAAATCAATTAGGGTGGGTTTATCCATTGACTTATTTAACTCCAATAAAAGTTTTTCTTTTTTTAAGGCATATTCTAGTAAGGAGCCCTGTCTATATTTAAATAAAATTGCATACCTGACCGGCGACCAGCCTTTGTCCGCAAAAGTGTCACAAAAGTTTTTTTTCCATGATGACCATTCAGAATTAACTGTATATTTTATGAGCATGGAGCTGTACCAGTCTAAACATGAATCGTCCAAAAACAACCTAAGACTTTCAATTTTCTTAACATCTTCATCAATTCCTAAACGCACACATTCCGCTTCAAAAATAATCATCCATTGGAACACATTCGACGTTTTACTATTGAATTTTTCTATTACAAATTTCTCTGACAAGTTTCTTATATTATAAGGTTTAGGTGTGTCCTTCTTCATTTCCGCAAAACTCTCCAGAATTCTGGTTAAAACCTCTTCTGAGACTCCTGTAGTAGAAGCCTGTTGTTGTGTTTCCGGTAAAGCTTCTTCCAGCAAATATCCTTTAAACTGCATATTTCCATCTTGATCTATGTACACATCAGTTATGTCCGATGTCAATGAGATCCATACTTGTCTTTTTTCATGTCTCCTTTGTAGTGTAGCTTTGACTTTTTGAAACGCTTGAGTTTTTATAACCGCCTCATGCAATCTTGCCGGTTGGAGATGTTCTGGGATGTAAAAAGTATTTTTATCTACATCCGTAATTGAGGTTATGCAAATTATATTTGATTTTGGATCTTCACTAGATTTCACCATAAATTCAAACTTTAACTTTTCCATTGTTGTTCAAAACAGCTGTAGAAATGTTGTTTTATAATGTAGCTTTATACACAGGCCCCATTTGCTTAGAACCGCGAAATAAAAACCAAATTGAGTTGCTCTGAAAAGAGAATATTTTATTAAATACTGTTTTTGACTATTTCTCTTTAAGATTATGTACGCTTAATGCCACTAATTACAAATCTTACCTGAAAAGAGAAACAACATTTAAAGCTATTATCTCACAAATTCGTTTACTTATAAAATGTTCTTTAACGTTTCCTTTTGACACTTGTCTGACCACAGATTATATAACCTACTTCCTACCACAGATTACACATGAAACGACATTAAGTGAATGTGCGGCAAATGCAAATTAAATGAAGTGTCATCAACTTCATTTACATTGATATTTGTGATTTATTAGTAAGTATTAGGTATTATTCTTCTTTTTACAATTAAACATTAAATGGTTGAATTGCTCAATGGTTGTTGCCATACATAAACGCTTTGAAATGTTGTTGTATTATATTATGTATTCGTCTTATTATTATCTGTTTTTGTGCGTATTATTTATTTATGTTCACTGTTGTTCGTGTTGTCACCTAGGGGCTAATGAAAATCAGTGCCGCGGCTCGCCACGGTATAACGCTGAGTAGCACCGTTTTTGGGACCGTTCGGCACAGCTTAGTTTCTATTTTTTTTTACCTTTTATTTCTTGTTTTTTGTTACTAATGTGTGCTAAATAAATGCCTATTATTATTATATTGTGATTATTCAAAAAAAAAAAGTAAGTATGTTATGTTTGGCAATTATTATTATAGTGAATTTGGCTTTGTGTCCGTATTAAATTATTTTTAATCTTAGTTATATATTCAACATAATGTATATTGTTTTATGAATAAATAAACTGAACTGCACTGAATTAAACGGACGGAATTCGTAATTTTCTACTTCGTCGCATTTATATATGTTGTTTGTTCAATTCCAATTCATAATAAGCGAGTCGCTCAAAAGCGCATGCATTATGAACGCACCGCTGCACCCTGGCGTTGCCATCCTGGCAACGATGCTTGCAATGTGAACTATTGCCACATAACGAAACGATAATGAGTTAATCGTAATTATACCTATTAAATATAAATGTAACTCTTGCCGGTCTATACGCAAGTCATTATAACGATTAATTCAATGCTAAAATAGGGATGTTTCCTGGGTAAATAAATAAAATTTCTAATACGTCCGTCAGTTAGATTATTAAAAAATATTGAACATTTATTTTTTGCTTTATCAAATCAATCAAAATTGACAAAGATAACGCGCATCAAAGTTCGGGAGTGGGGGCTCATGACGTCACTTAATGGTAAAAAGTGTGCAATGTCTCAGACGTCGCGCGGAACTTCAACGCACTATATCTTCGTCATCTTTTGTTTAATTGACAAAATAAATAAATACGTTTTCAATCGTTTTTGATAATATAAATGACGGGGATAATCTTTCAGGAAACTAGCATATTAACTGAATAATTTGACACTTTTGTTTTTGTTTTATATGTCGTACGACTTAACAACGCTGAAAGCAAAATATAGTACACAATTTCGGGTATTTCTAGACAATTTTTAGGGTTCCGTACCTCAAAAGGAAAAAGGAACCCTTATAGGATCACTCGTGTGTCTGTCTGTCTGTCTGTCTGTCTGTCTGTCTGTCCGTCTGTCACAGCCAATTTGCTCCGAAACTACTGGACCGATTGAGTTGAAATTTGGAATTCATATGTAAGTTGGTGACCGCAATACGGACGCGTGACGTAAATATATGAATGTTAAACATAGGGGCCACTTTTTGGGGGTAAACTAGAAAATTTAAAAAAAAAGTTATGCCACCTATATCGTGTGACATATCAAATGTAAAATAGTTTGGAAGTTATTTAGGAAAATAGGCGAAAATTGACCATCCCCCCCCCTTATTTCCGAAACTACTGGGGCTAAAATTTTGAAAAAAATACAGAAAATAGTTCTTTACCTATAGATTACAGGAAAACCTATAAGAAGTCTATGGTATTTATTTTATATGTCGTACGACTTAACAACGCTGAAAGCAAAATATAGTACACAATTTCGGGTATTTCTAGACTATATTTGGGACTGAGCCAGAAATTGTATGTGGCGAACCTATATGACTGAAATTTCATCCACGTTTACACTGTAGCAAAGGGGGCGCATCAATACAGCAGCAAATATAAAGGTTCGGTCACATTGCAGGCGCGGCACGACCGCAGCGTGACAGCAGAATTTAGCCTTAAGTCTAACTTAACCTTAACACTCATGGCGAGGCCACAGCCTCTTTTGCTACAGTAACTTTATATCGCATATAAAACCGGGGTTAATTTATCCCCGTATCAATAATGTTAGGCCCGCGGTGTACTAAGGTGTAAGGGTTTGCATTATAAAACTAGTTTTGCTATCGCACTGTAGTTTATTAATTCATAAATAATTTTAATTTAGACAAATTCTCTGCTCATGCCCAATCATTGTCGACTTGGTCCAGAATAGGAAGGGGCGCGGAGTAGAAGCGAGGAGGATGGCCGTACCTGTAAGACGAATAATAACACACATGAAAAAAATTGCGGACAAACATTCATAACAAGCTCTATATGGCCGAAATAAATGAAATGTGACGATCAAGGTACCTTTGCATTTGTTATTTTCGCCCTCTTTCTATTTCGATAGTGTAAAAGAAACAGCTAAAAAACGCGCATTGACTGCGCGCAGTATCATCGTGTGTAAAGACCTTTAGCTGTTAAAATTCATCGCCTATACTTTAGGCATTAGAAATAACGCAATAGAACTATAAAGATCTTGATAACCTTTTCTATTTAAAAGTGCCTTTATAAAATATAAATAGGATTTAACAAAAAATAACACAAAAATACATAAATCATATCATTGTATATTTTTTTTCGTTTATTATTTATTTAATTAACATTATACATGCGTGTCTCTTGTATCTGAAACATCGTCATCTTACACACATCACTGATTGTGTATCAGTCTAACTTATATCATAAATAATTAGGGGCCTCCACTCCTTTGTTGCCCCAGGACCCCCACACCTCTAAATCCGGCCCTGTATGTTTACATATTTACTTCCATTTAATAACGTTACACGGAATAACTCAGAGTGACCCACATCTGATATCTCGGGTCAGCTGACCTCGGTTCATATCCTATTACTTTAAAAGCCCGGTCAAATGAACCCGGATCATATTGTGTGTTATATCCCATTTTGGACCTTTATGGGTCCAATTCGAAACGGTGTCCGCTAAATTTAAGATTGCCTAAACTTAAAATAAGAAACGTCAAACTCGATTTTGTATAGCTCCAAGGTTCAAAATCGAGTCTAACGTTTCTTATTTCAAAATTTAGCGACTTCTAAATTTAGCGAAAACACGTTCCAAATTCGAATTGGCCCCATGTGTGACTTTTTACACTCACTCATAGACGATGGGTTCCGTAACGAGCGCCTTCAGCTGGCGCAGCGACTCCAAGGCATCACTGACTGCATCTGCCCTGTGCTGTGCTGTAGCATGCGCCGCGATCCACATGGCAGTCAGGCTGTTCAGGATCGAGGGCAGACGCGGCGACGTCTTAACCGAGATCGTGTTCGCTGGAACTATGGTTGGGAACTGGGGGAAATCAATTTGATAGGCTCAGTGAAAATTTTCATCGAACTAGGTTCGCTGTATAGTATTGGGGATTGGATGACCCATCTGAAGTCTGGACTGCGCCTAACCCGTTCGTATGTCGCTCATCCCAGAGAATGTATTTATTTCACAACAGTAAATGAATGCAACATTACAGGTGAAACCTAAGTCATTACATTCGTGCATTCACAGAAACAATACGACATTTCACATTAACATTTTGACCGCCACTGTCAAAAAAAAGTCCTTCATTACCTTGACTTAAAGTTGAAATTCGTGTTACCTCTCAGACATGCTTGGCGGTCAAAAGGTTAAAATACATTAATAATTAAATGTCATACAATAGTTAAATCACATTCGAAAAAATAATAAAAATTATAATAATTAGAATATAACTCAAGTAAAGCAAATTAATACCTAATTTATATTAAAACAAAAAAATCAGTAGAGTTGTCTGTATAGTATAGTGAACATTCTGACAAAAAAGCCATGCATGCTCTTTCAACTACCGCCCATCCATCCGGAAACAGATCCCAAGCGGGCTGCTCAGCAAGGATCTGGTTGAGCGCACGGGCAGTGCGGGGTCCGCACTTATATAGGCTATAGGAATAAATTATAGGCTACCAAATTATTATAAACCTGAAGCACTTCTTTGCAGAATGCATGCGAACTGATTGAGCATTTAGTATTTTTACCGAGTATTGTACGACCACGGGCTGGACGGCGGGCAGCTTGTGCACCAGGCTGGCGGCCTTGCCACCCAGGGCCAATGCGCCCTTCACCGCCGCCCCTTTAGCGGCCAGGATGGCCGCGCCCTTAACGGCCGCACCTTTGATGGCACCTATTGCTGCACCTGCATTAGAAGTTAATGGTATATAAATACTCATAAAATACGTATTTTGGAACAACATTCTGATTTATAGGTTTATTCGTTTTGGTTAGAGCTTCAGTAATCTAAAGCGTGCATCCAAACCGGACTCATACCATTGTGTTGCTAGCTACAAACTGTCCGAACTAAATAAGTTAGACGCCTAAGCCAGCAGCCAACTTGCCAGCTTGCCCGTTAGCTTAGTAATATAGCGGGGACATCTGACTAAGGATCGCCAGTGAAGGTTGAAGAGGATAGAGTATAAACCCACGTGAGTTAGCGCATCTTTTGGTATCAACTATTTGGCAAATGTATTATTATTATCATTTAAATAAATAAGTAGTAATGAGCTAAAAGCAATTCTCGCGATGCTTACTTTTGAGGTGTCCGAACGCGAATCTGACACCATCGCGCGTTCAGTCGCATGGCAACCACGGTCCTCGACACCCGGTTAAGTGAGATTATTATAATTAAGTATCCAGTACAATTCCACAACTTGTGAGACCACCGAACCTACGCTCCACAATGATATGATATCGTGTGAATCAAGCAATATTAGAATTTTGTGTGTATGTCGTAAGAACTAAGACATCAGCAATAAGGTGTGGTTAAGCCATGACGCTGGCGTTTAACAAACTTCTATGAGACTTGTTACATGAAATTTCACTGATAGGCATATCCTTCTTTTGAGATCTTTGATTATGATGAATAAGTTACAACGCTGAGTCGTCGGTACTGCCGCCCACTGCTGCCTTCAGCTCGCAGGTGCCAGCCACCATCTTCGAGTTGTCAGAAGTAACTGACACACCGAAAACATTATTTACCTTTCATAGCAGCCCCCTTGACAGCAAGGGCGCCTGCGCCCAGCAACGCTGCCCCTTTGACGGCGCCGACGGCTGCTGCCGCCTTCAGTACGTGGAGGCTGCCTAGAGCTGGCGGCACGGCGCATGACAGAACGGCCAGCTTAACACACCGAATATCATCAAAACATATAAAATGGGGGCCAATTCGAACGTGTTTTAGCTAAATTTAGAAGTCGCTAAATTTGAAATAGGAACGTTAGACTCGATTTTGAACCTTGGAGCTATACAAAATCGAGTTTGACGTTTCTTATTTTAAATTTAGCGGACACCGTTTCGAGTTGGACCCACTTATCGTGACTCACTTAGAGTTAACGCACAGCCTAAACGGGTAGTCCTAGAGGTTTGAAATTTGGAGGAGATATTCCCCGAGTACCCTAGAGGTGCACGAAGGAGGGATTTTTTGAAAAAAAGAGGTGATAAAGATTGTATGGAAAATACCGCGGGCGAAGCTGTGGCGGGTCCACTAGTTAAAAACAATTTGTGACTAATAATCTTAGTCGTACGATATATCGCGCATACACAAATAAGCCACAGGTGCTTTTGTGCGTTCACGCTATGTAAATAAAATAGGAACGGCCATACAAAAATGCTATAAATAGTTATTACAAAATATGTGACTATGATCCAAGCAATAACGTATTAAGAAATATTGCTTATACACTAATGTCAAATTGTCAATACAACGACTATGATATTTGAATTCCGACATTTAAAAAAAATGCACGGCGAAGTTAGAAGCTACTTACCGAAAGTATGAAAAGCCTGAGTTCCATTTTGATATTCCTTGACGTCTGCTAGCACTGAACTAATTCGCACTTGAAAGGTGGAGGGCATTTATCACTTTAATTCCCGAGATTGCAAAATAAACTGGTTGCCTAAACCTTCGTCATCTAAGCCTGTTATAATTATGGATTTTACGCATATACAAGTATTAATTGTCTTGCGGTATTTTAATGCAATCTAATTATGATGTTCTTAATCCGGGTCTAGAACTATGCCCGTTATCGAGTGTTGAATCAGTCATCGATAGTTGACTACACCACAACCATTTAACTTCCCTAACATATCGTTTGGTTTCTTTCTCACCCTGTAGCCAGGTTAAGTTCAATTTTTGTGTTACTTAGCGAACTTCTAGTTTCGTTCTAAAATTAAAATTAAAGTTCGAAATAAAGTGCTTCGGTCGTGAGTCAGGGAGAGCATCTATGATGTCTTTAACATGTATTCAAGACAAGCCTGTAATATACTGTTTCTAGGTATAACAACGGATTAATAATCAAAATCATTTCGTGTATCTTATACCGTTCAGCATAACAAGACGGCTTCTCAATCATTCCCTCCTGAGCCTCCATAATATCATAATTGATACTAATGTATTTCATTAATTTTTTGTCATTATGTCTGTCCGTTAGGCTGCCGATTAGACTCTCGATTATTTTGCGATTTACTACACACCGCTTGTACCGTACACAAATCATTTGCTTTATTTCTAGTCCGAATAGGTGTGAATGGTGTGTGAAGCCGTGTCGTTATTAGAACAGAGAAGCAATTCAAATATGCTTTTGCGTTAAGAGAAATCAATATCGAGTATCTTTCCTAAATACGTTTTGACACAACCTTGTTTGATAAAATTACACATGATAATATAAATTATAGGCAATATTGCTCTGCTATGATTAATTAAACCCAAGGCGATACATTTGTTTGGTAAAAGTTCATTGTACACACTTCAAGAAACAAAAATGGACCCTCCTTTAACCACAAGGTAACGAAAACGACTGCTTAATTTTACATTTTGTTCATACAGGCCAAAACTATGCTTAATGTCCTACATGCGGATATAGTCCAAGCAAAAAAATCAGGCCTCAGGGTCCGTAACTTTCAGGAACAGGAGAGTACTTCTGAACCTAAACGTGTGACCTAAAAGTGCTAGGTATCTTGTCCACTTGTTGATGTAAACTGTCACGATTCTAGCGCAGTAGACCGAAGCCTTAAATAAGCGCTAATTGGCACATATATCCGACAGAAAAATCTGTTGAAACGCCTTGAACCAACCAACGGACGCCAAGTCAGTAACAGGAAAAAAAATATTTGTTTACGGTTTGCTTTATCTAATAATTCCCAGAATATTAAGTTATAAACATGTTTATCTCATACTTAGTAGTAGGTCTTGTGATAACTTATGATTTCATAACAAAAATGAGAATTATCATTTTTATAAACCATCACTTTGGCTGATACCTATAAAAGACAATGAACAAGGTAGTCCCTTGTTGGCTTGCTGATACTTCGCAAATATAATTTCTGAACAAAACGCGTGATTCATAAGTTTATAATATTAAAATACCAGTTCAAGCCGTAAATTCTGATTTGTTTTATTTACAAAAAATCTTTATTTTTAACTGACTTCAAAAAAACCGAAGGAGGACGTTATCTATTCGTCCCGTAGCTATATTTTTTTAATGTATGTTCGCATATTTTTTTAGCCCGTAAACCGATTTCGATTATTCTTTTTTTGTTGGGATCGTCATAGTTCAGAAATAGTCCCACAAAAAACAAAACCGACTCCAAAGACCCTTAGAAAACAAAGAAATGAAGACTGGTCGTCAGTAAATAATCTAGAAATCTCATATATGTTTATTAATTCAGTAATAAATTAGATATATAGAAGTCGGTGGCAAGTAAATTAGGTATAAATACTACTATACTTACATCTCTCATACTGTGTTCATTTATTTGCCACCGACTTCGATATATTTAATTTATTACTGAATTAACAAATATATGTGATGTTTTTATTTATTTCTTTGTTTTCTAAGGGTTTCTGGAGTCGGTTTTGTTTTTTGTTAAAATTATTTTCATATGAATCTACTCGTTTTTTTACGACTCAATTACCCTTCATATGCACGGAGCCATCCTTTTTTGTGTACTTTTTGAACTTTTTCTTCAGGTATTTTTTTAGAACCTTCTCCAAGAATCACATGAGACACGAATAGGTACTATACCTAATGTTTTTACTACCCGCATACGAAGGGTTATGAAATAAAAATCTTACTTAAACCTTTGTTTATGCTCGGGTGTCAGCTCCGATTCGACTCTACGGACGCCATGGTTCTTCAAATGTGGGTTAGTTCAAAAGGTAAAACAGTATAAATGTGAAAGTCAAGTTCAAAGATATTTCAATGGTTCGAAACATCTCTCGCAAACTTGATGTCAGTTTAAAAAAAAATTGAACTGTAAACGGTGAACTATGGTGTACTTCAAACTGTTTTTACTGAAGGTAAGAATGCTTTTTTCTTCTCAACGAGTTGCTTACCGTTATTTGTTACACGGACCCTCTGTTGTAACTACACATCTGTCTCTGTACCAAAGCTGTGTCAAATAACAGCGAAATTACTCACGCAGTTTACTTCTATAATTTCTGCTTTTCGGGCTATTACAGTCTTTTTCTGACTATTTACGATCATTGCTACCAAGTGCTATCCTTCACTATTTATTCACGATCCAATTAACATTTTAATTAACGTGGTTATCTCGTTACTTACAGATTCTTGTAATAATGCTGCTAATCCAACTGGCAGCTACAAATGCAAAAGAAAACAGCCACATAACTGTAGCTGCAACCAATACAAAGCCTTACCGACTTGACAAGACCATGAACATTGTAGAACATAAACTCAAACATCCGAGAAAAACTAAAAGAAGTTCATACGGACGACAATGGCCTTCGTCGTCTGCGGACTACAGCTCTTACGGGACATACAACAAGTATAACAATCCACCGCCGTACTTGGTGTATAATAGGAAAACAGGGTCATATTACCCCTACTACAGTTTCCCTAAGGAGAATAATATTAGAAGAAATGGTGTTCCTAAAGATTCACGACGGCAGTGACTTACCTATATATCACTAGTGGCCCCGCCACGGCTTTGCCCGCGGTATTTCACATACAAACTTTTAAACGGCCTGGTCACATTGTGACGTGATGCCGGTGCGGTAGCATGCGGCGCTAGTGCAGTGCGACGCCTTTATGTTTTATGGCATTGGTGTGAGCGGGATCGATTACGCCGCGTATTTATGGATATTTGTAAGATCCTGTTTTAGCGGACATCTACGCCCTAAAAAGAACCTATCTGCCAAAATCTCAAGTTTGTATGTTTTGTAATTCTTAAGATTTCGTGATTAGTTAGTCAGAATGAGCGATTGATATTTAACAAATAATATATTTCAACAAACACATTAAGTAAACCTTGTGGGTAATGGAAGTATATATTAAAGAATATAAATATGTGAGTTTTTTTTTAGTTATCTCCCGTTGCTTAGTGTTTTAGGAAATTAAAGTTTTGCAGTCGCACTCCTGTCTATTTATTTCTATTTATTTATTTATTTATTCCATTTATTTCACAGTATTACAACAAACTACTAAGGCACCGTGAAATGCAAAACATTAAAATAAACATTACAAAAAAGATAATACGCAATAGAAAATGCAAGAATACAAGAAGTAACATAAATAAAGTGGACTTACACAGATGAAAACCTTACATCCATCACCTCGCAGAACCTCAGACACTCACAGTACACTACCATCCATCTATCAGCAAAGAGATCACAGTCTATGCAGGTGATAGGCTTACTTATCCCACAGGTTAATAGGGGGAATATATGCACTAATTATTAGGAATAATAATTAGGAGTAGTTTAATCTATATAGTTTATGGGGAATATCCATATTAACATAATGATTGAGGTCATTGACACCATATGGCACGGGTCTTGCCGATCACTGCTTATTATTTTATAATTATTAACAATAATGGGTCCAATTCGAAACGGTGTCCGCTAAATTTAAGATTGCCTAAATTTTAAATAAGAAACGTCAAACTCGATTTTGTATAGCCTCAAGGTTCAAAATCGACTCGAATGTTTCTTATTTCAAATTTAGCGACTTCTAAATTTAACGAAAACACTTTCGAATTGGCCACAATATCTGTCGTTTCTAGGTAATTGACTAACAAAGCCCAATCATTATTTCTTACTTTTCAAAGATATTTTGAAAAGGATAATTTTTTTATCCATCCTTACGCAATAAATCTGGTGAAATGCCGTTTTTAAACACTAAAAATATTTTAGAAAAAACTGGCCAAGTGCGAGTCGTACTCGCGCACGATGGGTTCCGTACCTGTGGCGAAGCGTTAAATATTTCCTACGGGAAGCCGGACGAATTAGAACCGTATGTGCGAGTTTGACATTTAGTTACAGTAACATGGATTTCACTGACAGCTAGCCGTAACGTTCTAGCTTGGTAAAGCCGTCAGGAATCGGCTTGTAGGCAGGCTTCGCCACTGTTCCGTACCATTATCTTTAAAAACGGCAAAAAAATCACGTTTGTTGTATGGGAGCCCACGGAAATATTTATTTTATTCCGTTTTTTAGTAACTATTTGTTGTTATACCGGCAACAGCAATACATCATCCGTGAAAATTTCAACAGTCTAACTATCACGGTTCATGAGATACAGCCTGGTGACACACGGACAGACAGACGGACGGACAGCGGAGTCTTAGCAATAGGGTCCCGTTTTACGTTTTTTCCCTAAAAATTATAGTTATCACAGGAAACCGTCTGAAAGGATTTTGAGAAGTAAGTAAAGGCCCCAGCGGCCCTAGCAAGGTTTACACAAGGATAAGTTAAACCGCCTTATCTCTATGTGCATCTCTCTCACACTAGTGCTGATGAAAGAGATTATCCCCGTGTCTGGCATGCTAGGGCTGCAATGGCTCTAGCAAAAATACTTAACCTCGCTTTAAAAATATTGGTCCCATACTTAACTATAAAAAACCGGCCAAGTGAGAGTCGGACTAGCGCACTAAGGGTTCCGTACCATCCTTACTAATATTATAAATGTGAATGTAAGTTTGTTTGTTACGCTTTCACGCGAAAACTACGGAACCGATCATCTTGAAACTTTGTTAGAAGTAACGTAGGATACTTTTTATCCCGGAATCTTTAAAAGTTCCCGAGGGAATAACTATAACCGAATTCCACTCGAACAAGCTAGAATGTAAGTTTGTTTGTTACGCTTTCACGTAAAAACTACTGAACCGATCATCATGAAACTTTGTACCTACGCATATTCTTGGAGGTAAGTATTAGAAGTAACATAGAATATTTTAAATTAAATTCGGCTGCTTGGAAATAGTAGATTGTACAACAAGAGCATAAAATGAGTCATTTTACCCGAGCCGGCACGGCGAGGATGGATAGTCACGTCGAGGGTAAAATGGGTTTTGTGTTCGAATTTTACACTGCTTTGCACTTCGATTGCAAGGAAATAAAACAAGGATTAAGCTTTGCTATGAATTACATTTTTCGCTCTTCTTTCCATTAACGTCTTAGGCAAAATCATTATTTGATCGTCACTATCACTACTCGAAGACATTGTTTAATTACAACTTACGAATAACTTATTGAATTTTCAACCGCAACACAACAAATTTAGCTTGTCTCTAGTTTTGTTTGACGAATAATTGAATTCCTTTTTTCTTAATTTTTTTTTTAATTTTCTACTTTGTGACGTCCGACTATAGTCTGAGCCTTAATGCCAAGTTATTATAAATATTTGTGTTATATTTTTTTACGTAAATGCACCCCTATTACTCGTAAATTTGTATTTAGATAGTAATACATATGTCGTAATTAAATTAAGATATAACCTAAATCTCATAAAAATATATCAATTAAATGAAGGTGTATTGTATATATGGATGTAAGGCCTAATTGCTTTATGTACAAGAGCCTAAAAACCCATTTTATGCAGCCTTCTCTCGGCATAAAGAACAACTTTACGAGCATGAGAAGTGAAAACGTTATTTTTGTGCACATGCATTGTAAACATAATTGCTCATTTGAAATTAAAACCTGCGTATTAAATAAAACAATTAATAAATTTCGCAGGCTCCTAATTATTATGCAACGGTCGAGTATGATACGACCTTGCAAAGGTTATTATATTCCGTTTTATTTTGTTTTATCGAAAACCATAAATATTAAGAATTCGTTTTATTTTTCTGTATTACTTATACTTATGTAAGTATACTTAAGTTTCTTACATCATGAATAATTCAAGATTTGAGTTGGCAAACGGAGATGAACGATCGTCTTTTGCACATTCTTGTTAATACATAATAAAAAAAAAACTTAAATAATGCCTTTTCATATGTCACCCGTTTTGACTTTCAAAATTCGACCAACACTTCTTTGGCCCCCTTTTTCAGTAAAATTTAAAATATATTTAATATAGAAACATTTTATTTCTGTAATAAATTTATGCTAGTTTTATTCTAAATTTCAAGTAAATAAAATGAGCAGAGTTGCTGAGATAAAAGCCTGTGACATATAGATAGACGGACAATGAATTCTCACCATAAGAGTTCCTTCTTACCTTTTTGGGTACGGAACCTTAGCGAATCTGACTCCATGACACCGGTTTCAGTGAAACTGTTATAATTGAAAAAATGCCCTCCCGCATCGTGCAGCGTGAGACCGCAGCACCACCGACCCCACCGTCCACAATGATACGATAGCGATATGACAGACGAAATGGGCGACATGATTTTGTTGGAGAATAACACAGCTGGTCAAAGCGATTCAGCCCACCTAGCAACAATATTATATACACCTTTTCAATTAATAACATTAGCATAGATCAACCATTAAATTTTTATCTCCTTTTGTGATGACATCTCCAGGACCAGTTCATATCGTTGCATTACCATAACCAGTCAGATATAATAACAAAAACAAGCTAGGATTATTCAACCGAGGGAAAACCCAATGGCCCTAACAAGGATAAAGCTATCCCTATCTTATCCAGCAGTGCGTCTCTCTCATACTAGTATCGAAGAAAGAGATGGACTCAGGGAGAAGATAAGGATAACTTCTGAGTATCAAGTCCGCGTAAGATATCCAGGATCTGTTGATTCCAAAAATAGTCCCGAAATAATACCCAATTAGTATCTAGTACAAAGGCTTACTCCTCTGCTGCACTGGGAGTGAAGAAATAGCATAGAATGCGTGCAGATGCTTATCATCCTGGCATGTCGTAAAAGTCGACTAAGGGACGGGTCCTGTCCAACATGGTGGACTATCTGTATGGGCGATGGGCTGATCACCTGTCACCATACGGTTCATCATACCATCTTAGGACTAATTAATCGAACGTGGCCACAAGTACTCTTGTGGCTCTGCCCACCCCAATAGGGATTTCGGGCGTGATAATATGTATGTATGTATGTACAAAGGCTACTCCCAAAAATGCTGTGTATCCCAAAAATACTACCTAAATAGTACCTCGCGAAGTCTCAACTACGTACCTGAAAACTGAGATATTTGATTTGTACGCAGTCAGCATACATTAGGTACTATAATAATTATAAGTATCTACACACCTTAGCAACTACTTTGTCGCTTTTACTATTATGTATATCACGTAATTATGACCTATAATATTATTATTATTTAATTAATACACTTAATTTTTGATTATCTTAATAATGTTGACAATGTATGACTATTACTGAATAAATGAATATTAATATTATTCATAATATTAATATGAATGTAGTCATTCCGTACCTGAGTATTAAGGTACTAAAATGTGTAGATACTTACGACGCTGATATTTGAACCAATCTAATTAATAATTATATTTTGCCCGCGACTTTGTACGCGTGGAATTCGGTTATCGCTGTTTCGTCAGGAACCGTGAATTTTTCTGGGATAAAGAGTAGCCTATCTCGCGGATAACGTAGCTTTCTATTATTAGAATCGGTTCAGTAGTTCCTGAGAACTGAGATTACCCCCTACATTCAAACACAATTAAACAAATATAACCTCTTTATAATATTAGGGTAGATGTCAGGGGCGTATTTTGAAATTTGGCGCCCCGAGCCAATAGGTTTCGCCGCCCCAGAAGTCAAGGAAAAAGGCCCAGTAGTTTTGGAGATAGGGGGAGGGGGGATTGGTAAATTTTCGCCTATTTATTTAAATAACTTCAAAACTCGCCTACACCGCCCCTGGCGTATTGGCGACCCGGGCCATGGCCCGGTTGGCCCTAGTTTAAATACGCCCCTGGAGATGTAGATGTGGATGGAGCTTTGTTTTCAGGGGTGAAACCTAAACATACCTATCACATTTCTTACTTGCATTGCATTGCATTTGGATAAACTCAATCCGCAGTCGGCCCGCGTCACTAATCCTATCAGAGGCGAAGCGTGAGGGTAAGCCGGTGTATCATTTCTCGTTCTAAAAATTATATTATCACTCATTAAATTATCTATTTACTTAAAAAAATATGCAATATGTAATTTTTATGTTAATACAAGAAGTAATTAATAATAATAATAATGTTTGAGTTAAGAAATTATGCACCGGCTTACCCTCACGCTTCGACTCTGAATCCTATAGGGATGATGACAGGGACTGGCATTATAAAATAATGCCAGGATAAAGCTTCATTAGCAATTTATCAAATAACAATGAATAAGAAAAAATTGTTATAACATCCCCGGCATACAAGTTGAACCAAAATGGCGGTCGTCCGCGCAGGTACACCTCACTTCACACCGAACGTCGATTGAGATTGAGACCTAAAAATATGTTCTGCTCATTCAAGGTCATAGTTCAACCCGCGAAGTAACCATAGTTGTACCTGCGTACAGTTTATTATTATTTATATGCCGGGGATTATAATTGGTTGTTTGTTTTTCGAGGAGCTCCCCAACGACACCTCTGTCGAGGTTTTATAAGAAAATAAACAACATAACCCTCCTTATTGCTTCGCTTCAGTCGGGTAATAAACCACCTTTGCTTTAGGAGTAGATATCTATGGGATCTACACGGTTTATTAAATTTTTAATCATATACTTTGTCTGTGTTCGGGGAGCCATAATCCAGTTGTACAAAATTTCAGCTTTTTGAAAATGAAAATGAAAATATTTATTTTTGCAAGTAGGCCACACGGGCTCTTTCACATCTGAATCTACCAGCGCTTCGAAAGGTGACATGTGCTGAGAAGAAACGCCGCCAAAAACTCAGCAGAGAGTCTTTTTTCAACTTTAAAATTACATATAACTAAAACTAACATAAAAAGTGCAACAAATAAACCTAATGGGAACAAATTAATTATAGTACCTATACAACTAATAAGGGAGATGTATAGTCTCCGCGTCTAAACAAATAAATATAAATTTAAGTGTCTCAGAGATGTATAAAGTCTCTAAGGTTCATAATAATAAGAATAAGTAATATTAAAACAGAGAAAACATCTAAATTGATTAGGTAATCTAGGTTACATGGAGATGTAGATAGTCTGTCAAGTAGTGGTCAAGTATAAAGATGGAGATGTAAGGTCTCCAAATATCAAAAACAACAAACAATCTCAATCTTTTAACTTTAATAGTCGAGAGAAGTGGCTGTGGCATACGGACGGACAAACGTGGCATGGGGGACATTCCTAGTTTGTATACGGAACCCTAAAAATATTAGTGGGGATCACTTTCCTGTTATGGTAAATATCTACATGTTCGTCTAAATAGAGCATCAGAAACACGTCAACAAACAAGATGCTAGATGTCGTTAGAGGTTAATGGCCAATGAGACAGTATTTAAGGCCGCGAGGATCCCATCGGTGTATAAGTCCTCCAGTAGTATCAGACAGATACAGATTGATATCGCAAAATGAAGTTCTTGGTAAGTGGTTGTTTTTATTTATCTATATATATAAAACTCCTCTGCTGCACTGGGAGTGAAGAAATTGCATAGAATGTGTGCAGATGCTTATCATCCTGGCATGTCGTAAAAGTCGACTAAGGGACGGGTCCTCTCCAACATGGTGGACTATCTGTATGGGCGATGGGCTGATCACTTGTCACCATACGGTCCATCATACCATCTTAGGACTAATTAATCGAACGTGGCCACAAGTAGTCTTGTGGCTCTGCCCACCCCATTAGGAATTTCGGGCGTGATGCTATGTAGGTATGTATGTATGTATGTATATAAAAATCTCGTGTCACGGTGTTTGTGGTCCCACTCCTCTGAAACGGCTGGACCGATTTTGACGATTTTTTTAATGTATATTTTTTGGGTCGTTAAATATATTTCATACCGCTAGGCGATTAGGGTTTCCACGCGGACGAAGTCGCGGGCGGAAGCTGGTATGTCATAAATACATATAATCTGGCTTTTGTCCGTGATTTCGAAACTTAGAGAAACTCTTGAGAACAAGGACCAAATGTCTTAAAGACTCTTATGGCCAAATTCAGGAAGGCCACTCAAATGTGATCTTTAATTAAAGTTACGTTTGAGTGACGTTTTTGTATAGTATGACAACTAGTTGAGGGATATTTAACTATTTAATCTCTAATCCATCCATCCGAACCTCCCTCAAATTAATGGTATCATAATTTAGCATATTAAACATTCTCGCCACGTATCTAAAGTCAACTTGGATATTGGCGTTATACATCTCGTCTACAAAACAGAGATGTGAAAGCCACGTAAAAATAAATAAATCTCTTATTTTTTTTATGTCATTTGACTGACAAACCGGCAGGCGGCCCACCTGATGGAAAGTGGTTACCGCCGCCCATGGACATCTGCAACACCAGAGGTGCTGCCAATGCGTTGCCAGTCTAGGGAGGATGGGGAATGGGGATGGGATGGGGACGAGGGAATAGGTCTCCGGATCTCGTCACTCGAAACGCAATAGCAAGCTATTACTTTAGGCCGATATTCTGTGAGAGTGTGGTACTACCCCGGTCGAGCCGGCCCATTCGAACAGTAATCATCTAGTGAGGATTACTGTTTGGCTCTACCACTACATAAAACTCTAGAAATAGAAAATATTTATGTCGCTAAATGTAGATGTTTCACATTTTGTGAACTTAAATCTAACAATTTGTGTGATCTAAATAAAAGTTACATGTTGCTGCGAAAATGGTATCCACTCAGCTGTGTGCCGTACCACCTATTGGGGGAATACGACGCTGATTTTCAGTGGATTCTCTAATCAAATGTTTAAGTGGCGTTTCTGAATTCGGCCATTAGCCTAACTTTTACTAGCAAATAAAGCTGCCGAACTTGCGGGGCGCGCGGGGTTTTGAGAGCGCTGTGATTATTGCGTTTGAGATTATGCGCTCCCCGTGGCTGCTTATAGCCCCGCTGCTTATGGCTTTTAGCCTGTAATGCTGGCAGCAGGATCCGCCCGGCTAGCGGAGTGTATTAGATATATGGTCTTTGCTTAAGAATAGGGATATCGGGAAGTAAAATATAAAATAATCAAACCCCTATGCAACACAGATATCGCTTGACCCGTGATTTAGTGAAAACGGAACAAAAGTAAAGTTAGGAGCCGATATTGGAATTTTTGGCATGGAATGTGTTATTCAATGGGGCCAATTCGAACGTGTTTTCGCTAAATTTAGAAGTCGCTAAATTTGAAATAAGAAACGTTAGAGTCGATTTTGAACCTTGGAGCTATACAAAATCGAGTATGACGTTTCTTATTTTAAGTTTAGGCAATCTTAAATTTAGCGGACGCCGTTTCGAATTGGACCCAATGCCAAAAGTTCCAATATCGGCTTCTAACTTTATCGCCATGCCGAACGACCGGCTAATCGGGTTCTTGATTTGTATTTTTTTTCTATGGCCCTAGTAATAGAAATTGACTTTTTGGACTGACAGCGAGAATAAACATTAACTAATTATTATTAGTATCAACTAATTCTCATATCGCCCAACCTTAAAGTAAACAATTATTATTTCAACAGGTTAATATTATCTAATATCTATTACTCTTATGAGCCGACTTCGGGAATCACATTCCTTAATGCACGTTAAAGTAAAAAAATAGTGCAGTAAATGACAAATACGGCAACAACATCGATAACTATGAAGCATATCTATTGGGATTCCTAATGTATGGGCAAAAAACTTTTCCCAATGTATCACATCCCAAACTATTTTACTCAAATTATCATTTGGCACAAAATCATGAGTCAAAACAGCTTATCGCAAGTTTACAGTTACTAAAGTATTTTTGACAAATTATTGTTTAACAAATAAATACTTGGTCATGTTTCATTTTACCTAATCTTTCTTAATTTATTTAGTCAAAAACTTAACCTAACCTAACCTTCCTATTTCCGCTCTAAGATACACAAGTTAACCCTAACCTTACCTACCAATAATATAATTGTTACGATTATTTGTTTTTTACTGCGAGGGGGGCTTCGCCCCCCTCACCCCCTGTCTTTTTTTTGTAAGTAATATAATATTTACCAAAACCAAACGTTTGTCTTAATCAAACTTGACAAAGTAAAATGATGCCAAATGATAATTAGACCAAATAAATAAAATGTGAAATGTAAATATGCTAAAAATTCGTTTGGGAAATAAAACGGCTGCGTTAAGTTTTTTGGAAAGTGAAATTTGCCGAAAAATATTTTGCCCAAACGGCAGTACACCCTATTATTGTCTATAGGACAACGCTCGTACTGGTAGAATGCAGGATATGAAAGGACGGTTTCCCTAGCCCAGGAGGAATCCCTCGAAGCTCGCAGACTGTATTTTTAACCTTTTGAACGACCCCAGTCGGCTGTGGCCGACAGCATATTCCCGTGCCCATTTTATCGGCTACAGCCGTCACTCGGTGTCCGGGGCACGCTTTCACGCACTCAGCCGTGGCGTTCAAAAGGTTAATACCCTGCAGTTGCCATGCGTCAAGATTTATTTATTGGACTGAGTTATCTTCATACAGTTCTCTTAATGATACTCACCATAAAACTGACTGATAATCTTTTAACAGGTAATTCTGGCAGTGTTGGTGGCGGTGACGGTGGCTAAGCCAGGCCAGTCAGGTATGTACTATTTTTGATTAAACCATGCCTCTGTTTGAGTAGCCTAAAATAAAACGGACCTTGAGGCCCCGCAAGCTTATAGGGGTCTACTAGGTACCTATGATTAACAGACAGTACCTTGTAGGTACGGAATCATAAAAAAATGGCTTTTATCTACACCCATATCATAAAACCTCCATTGGTTAATGAAAAACCGTATGAAATGACCACCATTTTGACAACCGATTAGCAAAACCCAGTGCTGCGATAAAGAAATAACATGACTTCTTTATCGTTTTTAGTAAAGAAATGAGATTAAATTTGGAACAGCTGTCAAAACTCAAGTGGGTCTCTATTCTAGTATCCATAGATATTAAAACAGTTATTGATACGAAACGTCAATTCAGTATGTTTTTTTTAATATAAACTGCACAATATTTGATCTCGAGTGACGTGAGAATAGAGACTTCATCCGTTTGTCTATGATTAAAAAAAAAATGGTCTTGACGGAAGATCGAATTGCCGCCAAAGTAGAATTGTTGTTGAATTGAATAGAAAAAGTTGTTTGTAATTTACATTTTAGTTGAAAATATGAATAGTAAGTAGTCTTCTCGGAGTGTGTGTGATGTGAAAATGCGCCGGATATCGGAAATATGCAGCCACGATTACAACAAATAACCTGTTGCCAGAAAATATTGTTTCTGAACCCATCATGGAGGATTTATAATATGTCTGTAGATAAAGTTATGTATGCAACTCTGCATAATTTGGCCTTAAAACACACGTGCGATCTTATTATGAAACTCGCCTATCGGCTCGTTTCATGAAAACCGCACTAGTGTTTTAAGGCCTATCATTATGCAACCGTTGCATAAACTACTATTAACAACCGGGTAACCATTTACAACCTACCTATGATATGATTTTTTTTTTACAATTTTTTTATTTTTTTTGTGATGTTACTACTTATTTACAATTTACTGTAAGACACTGCTTCTTGCCAAATTTCATGATTCTAGATCAACGGGAAGTACCCTATAGGTTTAACTTCCAAAGGGAATCAAAACCTTTAGGGATTCCAAAGGGATTCCCTTGATAGTATCAAAATATGTGTCATAAGCGGCCGTATCTTTTGATTGCATTAACTTAGAAGGTTGATTTTTTCACGGCTTCAAAAGATTGCAGAGCTGAATACGTAATATTAATTTCAATTTGATACCTCCACGCGTTCCTGAGAAAAAGGGGTTGACACACAGAAGGACAGACAACGGCCCTAACATGCATGCCACAAAGATAAATTAGAACCGTTTATCTCTATGACTATCTCTTTCGTCGCCACTAGTGTCAGAGAGACGCAACTAGAGATAAACGGTTCTAATCTATCTTTGTGCCATGCATGTTAGGGCCGCAGACGGACAAACAAGTGATCCTATAAGGGTTACTTTTTTTCCTTTTGAGGTCAATCACACTGAGAAAAATTTTGATTCTATACCTGCATTACCATAATGTATTCGCAGCCAAGTCCAAATAACGTCCAAGCATCCGAAATAATGTTGATTGTTACGTGGCGTTTGTAGTCCGCAACATTATCTATGTAGCCCGCAACATTATCTATGCAGCCGAGTCTCTACTTACGTTAGGTACGTTTTTCTCCAGAATTACGTACGTGGCATCCAGAATTACGTATGTCGGTACAGTAATTTTTTTCTCAGTGCACCAGCTAATATGAGTGTCGATAAATCATGGATAGTTTACGAGCTTAGATTGACCAACTAATCATAGCAACGACAAACAAAACATACAAATACTTGAAATAAACACGGCTTTACTCACGATTTATTGTCAGAAATAGTCCGTCACTAGACCCTGAAGGACTCCATACGAGTTTGAAACATGTCGGACTATTTCTGACAATAAGTAAAACCGCCTGTATTTGAAGTATTCATAATGTCTCACGAAAGTTGTAACTTGACCAAAACATACAAAGTTAATAAAAAATAAAACAAAAGAAATGACTACGTATTCAGTTAACTATTAAAATTAGCCTACTACAGCCATGCGATTCTGTCACGTGCGCAGCGGCTGATCACATTCAAATTTGAACCGTATTACTTTGTACTTACATTCTAAATTAATACTTTCGTTTATCCGTCGATTACCCACTACGTTAGGGTATCATACCACAGCGGCCCTAACATGCAACACACAAGTCTCTAAGTTCATTATCATTATCTCTAAGTTCGTCTCTCTCACACAAGTACCGACGCAAGAGATAGTCATAGAGATAAACGGGTTTAACTTATTGTTTCTTGCATGTTAGAGTCGCAGAACCCTATAATATGCATGAACTCACGAGCTCCCGGTGGGGTCTTGATACATTTTATCGATATTTTATTTATTGATCAGGTTACGGTGGCAGCAGCCACGGTAGCAGTTTTGGCCACGGCGGTGGTCAAAGTGGACACCAAGGTGCCTTTGGAGGCAGTGGCAGCCACGGCCATGGTGGGCTCGGAGGTCATCAGAGCGGACACGGCGTCCATGAACAAGGAGGTAGTCATGGTGGTTACGAACACGGCAACCATGGTGGATTCGGTGGCGGACATGGAGGAAGCGACCACGGAGGCCACAGCTATGGGGGCCACGGCCAAGGGGGCCACGGCCACGGAGGCTTCGGCAAAGGAGGCTCCAGCTATTAAATCAGTTCAAGACCCAAGTGATACATTGTATGGTTATTAATGATTAGCTACTTATCCAAGAATGTGATATTGCTCAAATCTCAAATCAGTAATAAATGAGATTCTTTTTATATTCAATATTTTTTATTTCCTTTACTTTAAGATCAGGTTTAAAAAACCGGACAAGTGCGAGTTAAACTCGCGTGGAGAGGGTTCCGTTCCGTACATGATTATCTGCAATTTACTAGGTTACTTTAAATACCATAGACTTCTTATAGGTTTTCCTGTAATCTACAGGTAAAGAACTATTTTCTGTATATTTTCCAAAATTTTAGCCCCAGTAGTTTCGAAAATAAGAGGGGGGGATGGTCAATTTTCGCCTTTTTTCCTAAATAACTTCCAAACTATTTTACTTAAAATTCAGAAGAAAATATATTTAAAGTTCTCACAATAAGCCCTTTCATTTGATATGTCACACAATATAAATTGCATAACTTTTTAAAAAAAAATCTGATTTACCCCCCAAAAGTGGCCCCCATGTTTAAGATTCATACATTTACATCACGCGTCCGTGTTGCGGTCACCGACTTATACCAAATCTCAGCTCAATCAGTCCAGTAGTTTCGGAGCAAATTGGCTGTGACAGACGGACAGACAGACAGACAGACGCACGAGTGATCCTATAAGGGTTTCGTTTTTTTCCTTTTTAGGTACGGAACCCTAAAAACACTATGCGTACATACTGCGTTGTGCGTGTTAAAGCTTTACCCATAGCTGGGCACAATACCGTTAAACCGTTAGTTAACGAAGTTAACATTTCGAGTAACGGATTAACTTACTTACTTCGACAATTGCCAACGGACTCATTAACTTCCGTTAAAACAATTAAAGTCCGTTAAACGTTAATTAAGTACTAAAAGGACACCGCGCGGCTTATAAAGCCTGTGCCTGTGCCCAACATTGGGACGTATATAGGCCGATGATTAAACAGAATTGTCTTTTTGAAGAGAAACAATACAAAATAACAACATCCCAAATCATAAAACAATATTTATTATTTTAGTAGGTACATATTTTTTTCTATCCGCAAAACGTCATTCCATAATGACCTATTACAATAATGAGTTCAATTTCGTCCGATCAACTAAACGCAAGACAATTTTAAGCACGACTTTAATTTATGTCGCATGAAAATCTACTTTTATTATAGAAAAATACACGTCCTTAGTGCGTTCACCGCCATATTACATGATTGTTATATTTATGTTTATAATGGGCAGAATTCGAAACTGTGTCCTATAAATTTTAAATTATCTAAATTTAAAATAAAAAGGGGGCGTCCATTAATTACGTGAGGTGCTCAGGGGGGGACGGGATTGAGACGAATCTTACTAAACCTCACTTGGAGGAGAGGGGGGCCTTGGCAAATATCACGTAATTTTTTTCTAGCAGAAAACCGTGTGAATCGGTTATTATCTAATGTTACCACTGTGATTTAAGATTACAGCAATATTCTCAAATACAAGTCGTTGCTAGTCTTAAATAAAAATAATTAACCAAATTGTGCTTTTTTTAAAATAAATTCAACGCCCAAAATACAAATTTTGAAAAATCTCACGTGTGATTGGGGCAGGGGTTGCAAAATCTTACAACATCTCACCAAGGGGGGAGGGGGGGTCAAAAAAATTTAAAAAATGCCTCACGTAATTAATGGACGCCCCCAAAGCGTTAAACTTCATTTTGTACAGCACCAAGCTGTCAAAATCGAGTTTGACGTTTTTTAGTTCAAGTTTAGCAAACACACTTTCGAATTAGCCCCAATGTGCATATTCACGCAGCCGCACAGAATCTGAGAAATTTCCAAACCTAATCATGTCCTGCTAGCAAATAATTTACTTTACTTGGGTTGGTTTGTATATACGAGGATAAGCTATCCCCATCCTATCCCTCAGTGCGTCTCTCTCATACTAGTATCGAAGTAAGAGATGCGCTGAGATATAAGAAGCGGATAATTTATCCTCCTAACATCGAAATCGAACCTAAACAAATAGTCCTATCCGAGTCGCCGCTCGCTCGCGTATAACATTAGTGTAACGATTTTCAATAGTGTAAGAATTATGGATACTTACGTAGAATTAAAATTACAGGAAAGACGCTTCGATGAAAGACTTTGTCGATATTCAAATTAAATAATGAACTAAAATTCAATGACTTGACTTTTGAAAATGCTATTCGAGCAAATGTATGAGCGATATAATGAAGTTCGACGGATGATTCCTAAATGATTACAGATGTAGTGCATCATTTGTTTCCATCGTGTTTTATCGGAAAAGTTCGTATTATCGTGCTCTTTCAATTAGCTTCAGCAAGCTCCCAATTCTCGGTGCATTCGAGATAATATCATAATCGAGATTAAACGTCGGTGCATACAGTCATTTGACACAACTGTATGAATCTGACGTTTAATCTCGCAATCGATATTATCTCGAATGCATCAAGAATTGGGGGCCAGTATCTATCATACTATGCTGTCATTTTTCAATTTGACATTTGACAATAAATAATAAAGTTTCATATGAATGAATATAAACATGTCACTCATTTAATACAATAATTATTTGACACTTCGGGTCCCGTCGTCTTCCGATTGAGATCCGAGTTTTACCGATGGAAACATATTATTCACTATATCTGTATAACATTCTGCGAATAGTGTTATGGGAAATGAGAATCGGTATTTTTTCGTTAAAATAATGGATGTTCAGTATCAGGACATGTTCAGGGTGGAACCACAACTAATTACCTCAAGGCAAAAAGGCTTTCACACACTGAAACGCGGGTCTTGCGGTGTGTGTGGAAGCCTTAAGTTACTTAGTAGAAAACGTGATTATACAGTGACATCGAGACACGGTAGTGTGTCCACCATTGGTGTTTAACAATACAATGCACCCTTGAAATTATTCTATGTCATATTCTCAATTATTAGCAACAATTTATAAGCTACCGCTATTAGACCAATCATCTTTATCATAAATACTTCGAAACTGCGCTCTAAATAAATATATTTTTAGATCTAATATTTACAATTTCTAACAGTTATATACACAGATCAATAATTTATTAAAAACAAAAATAAAAGCATTATCTAAATTCCCAACTAACATTAAAGCATTTTAGAAGGCGAATAAACGAACACTATTATTACAATAATATTATGATAGCTTATCTTATTACAAACAATCACATTGCCTGTTCACCAGATAATTTCAACATCTTTACCGACTTTATCTTACAAAATAACAATCGTCCGTTAAACATAAAATATCTATTTTTCTAATTTATTTATTTTACCATTGTTCACCCTGTATAATCAAACAAATGAAATTAAACACTCTTTTAAAAACACTGTGTTATATCCATTAAAAGGTATTTTATACTTTATAGCCTCTGGATAAAATTCTAAATCAAACCGGATTAAGGAGCAAATGTAACATTTGAGTAACGTCCATATAATTTAACACACCAAGACTTGATAACAATGTATAAAGATAGCTTCAGGGGTTAAATAAACTCTCACACAAGGAATTTTTAAATTTGTGTCGTGTGAACATAGTCTATAATATATAGTAAATGCTTTATAAATAGGTTAAGGCCGGGTTTTATAAAGATCCGTTCGTTCAAATTTCGGTCACGAATGTCAATGATGTAATGATTTAGGCCAGAAACGTACAGGCAGGCTTGCTTGGCGCCTAGAGCCTAGCGGGTTTTCCGCCTATGGGTCTAACGTGCGTTTCGTCAAAATAGTCTGTTTGTCAAAGGATCGTTTGGCCCAAGATGTCGTTTGCCAAAGTCGCGATTCGTCAAACCATTTTCGCCAAAGGTGCTTTTGGCCAAAGATGTCGTTTGCCAAAGTCGCGATTCGTCAAACCATTCAAACCAACTTGACAACAAGAGTATTTTGACGAATCGCACTTTTGACAAACACAATTTGACCAAACGAGCCTCTGACAAAAACAGTATTTTGACGAATCGCACGTTTGACCATAGGCGGAAACCCAGCCTAGGTAATCAGGTTATTATTGAAGGCGCCAAGCGCGCAGTGTCGCCGTTGCCGAGTAATCCAGAACGTTTGTTTATAGCCAAGCCACCTGCCTGTGCGTTTCCAGCCTTACCAAAATTTGATCTGACACTTGGTCTGACGGACCTTCATAAACCGCGGCATAATAGTAATGATATGCTAGTTGAAGCCGAGACAGCAGCGAGACGGTTATGCTAGGATTACACGACCTTAGTTAGTATTTTTTTCGGTGGTTACTTGTTTCTTAAGACGCTGACAAGAGCCAATGACCTTGAGTGGTCGGTCTCCGTCTGTTTGCACCGGAGTGAACGAGAAGCACTGTACGGTTTTTTGTATATGGAAAATAAAAAAAGGATGAATTATATAAGTAAACACGCTACACGTAAAATATAAATTGGTATTTTTTTTAGTATGGGCGTGATTTAATAGTGTTGTTAATTATAGACCCATAAGTTAAACAAATTAAGACCTAGAACTGTTTAAAGATTTCAGACGTAACTTTACGATTTTTTTCTATCGTATCGATTTCATCATTATCGTGTTTTGGAAATAGTCATTTTTTCAATAATGTAACGAATATGAACGTATATTTCTTTCGCTTTGCCAAATCAAATAGTTTTTGTTAAAAAGGTGTTTAAGTAAAGCCGATTGAAGTCTGGTCAGCGCCTTAATAAATAGGATCGGAGTCTCATGCGCACTTTCAGTTTCACCAATACCTCATTTACATGCAACCATACCACTGCTGCTCGCGCTGCTAGAAATAATTCCCGCATACTGCTTTCGAAGGCAGTGGGTGTTACATGCTGCGTCCTGACTCACTGCGCGGCAGGAGCAGTAAAAGTGACCCATTTACATACTCGCGCTGCCCACTTCCATGCCCACTTCCCTGCTCACTTCGGCTGCATGTAAATGAGGTATAATACTAAGCATTAATAGTGTTTACACACATAACAAGGTTAAATTGTTAGTGACAGGCACAAGCATTAGTTACTAAGCTCGTGTAAACCTAGCATTAATCGTAGCAGCCCGAACAGCGAAGCGGGCCGTACCACATTGAGCGTTGCTTCATTACCGCATGCAAAGATTTGACCCACGGCCAAATACGGAAAGCGTGGACGCCATCGACGGCACTGGCCGACGCAAATGGAATTTGTGCATTCAGCGCGTTCAGATTCGCACTAATTGGGGAGGTAAAGTTATTTGAAAAGGAGCATATTTTATTTTGATTGTGGACGTCTCAGGGACCAAGAATCTAAAGGTAATTTATTTTTTATTTCATATCGTATCTTCAGGAGATTTTTTAAATTACTGCAATGACATTTCAGCCGTTTGCTCAGCTGTTTTAATATTTCTTTAATATATATTACTTAGTTGACTGGCAGCTCTTTGTTGTGAAACCACTGTCAAACGCACAATCACAGAATACATAATAGAGAAACCTTATCCTTCTTCTTTTTTTTAGCTTAAGGCAAAGAAATAATCAAACAGATGAAATGTCATTGCAGTCATTTTAAAAAATCTCCTGAAGATACGATATAAAATTAAAAATGAATTACTTTTAGATTCTTGGTCCCTGAGACGTCCACTATCAAAATAAAATATAATATAACTCCGTCTTCAAAAAACTTTACCTACGCAATAGCAAATTAGCGACTTCGCTCATTTCATGAGTGCCGTCTTCTGGCGCTGTCACTTTTTCGCACTCTCATCTACTGATTTAAATATTTGGTCGCATGTATGACGCAATTGATTGATAGATCTATCTGAATGTGGCCCAATGAGAAACGGCGCGGTGTAGCGAACGGACCTTAAGACGCTGACAACAGCCAATGATCTTGAGCGATCGGTCTCTGTCTGTTTGCACCCGAGTGAACGAGAAGCACTGTACGGTTATTTGTACGGGGAAAATCAAAAACGGATTAATTATATAAGTAAACACACTACACGTAAAATATAAATTAGTCAAGTTTTGGATATGGGCGAGATGTTATAGCGTTATTAATTATAGACCCATGAGTTAAAAAAATGGAGACATAGAACTGTTGAAAGAGGATTTCATACATAACTTCACGATTTTTTTCTATCGTATAATTTTCATCAAATCGTGTTTTGGAATACGTTTTCAAAAATATAAAAAAACATGAACATATATATTTTTTCGCTTTGCCTAATCAAATAGGTATTTGTTAAAAAACTGTTTAAGGAAAGCAAATTTAGGTGTTGTCAGCGCCCTTAATAAGCCCTTAAATATGATAACCGTTAGGATTAGCGGGAGAAGGAATGTCTTCTATTTGTGCGTGGATAAATTACTGTTAAGGGGCCTATTCACTATCCAGCGTGGCAGTGATGCATCACAGGATGCAAAACACATCCTGCAGGCTGCGACAACAGTCACAACCTTGCATTACTATTCTTTTACTATTCTGAACTGTCAATTCCAAAAAGGGCTAATATGAAACGCTTGATTTGACGCGTTCAAACTGAGGTAACAATCTGAAGCGAGCGCGACAGTTTGAGGCTGCCTTTATTCAATTCGTCCTCCCGCTAATTCGGACAGTAAAAAATCGTACATAAATGATTAGAAGTAAAATGGCAATTATGTTAGAATCTCATAATTTCTGTAGACTAAGCCATAAATTGTGAAATGACTTTCTAACGGTAAGTTTACTTGTAGATATAGAACATGTACCGAAACAAGCGGAGTCCCCAATAGTTCCGCGAGTTACACGCCTATTGGTGAATAAGTTGCGCACATTCGCCTACCCGTTTTTAAGCTCTACGCAAGATGAAATGAGATGCCTATTGGTCTTCCAACTGTTCATAGCGAAAGTTCCTATTGCATTGGAATAAAGGTTGTGCTTCGATAAAAACGGACAGTTCACAGTTAGGGATTGGTTTGCAAGGAAATATCCACCAATTAGATTGGTTCATTCAAGACAAGTGATTCACACAACGCTTGCTGGATTTTTCCTCGCTCACCGCTCAGCTTCCTCTCACAGCTCTTGTGGAACGCAACCTTAAGTTAGTAGAACTGTATTAACCTTTTAACCGTCGTTGTCTCAATTATAAGACGCAGAATATCCAGCTCATTTCGCCGCAAGCTTATAATAAAGACAAATTACTTATTAGGTGAGGCGATTTCGGCGATATATCGACCCCCCCTCCCCCCCCCCCCCTTGTGAGCTGTGAGATTTGGCTTGACCCTCTCCCCCGTAATATAACGCGAATTTTTTTGAAATACTATAAATATTTTAGTGGTGTTTTATTTAATTCAATCCAGTTTACTTGAAATTTTACACTGTTTCTTGCAGCAAAAAAAAAATTATATGATAATAATATACTGAGACTCCCCCTCTCCCCCGTGGGAGATTGGGTGAGATTCGGCTCGACCTCACCCCCTAAACCCCTCACATATGAATGGACGCCCCAATTAATTTTGTTTATGTCACTTTGTATATGTGGTGGTTCGGACATGTTCAATGAAATTTTAACGGCGGTTAAAAGGTTAATAATCACAAGGCACGCCGCACTCGACTTGGTGAGGAAGCCGTCGTTCCCGTTCGTTCTTAAGCATTGAAATAAGGACTGTTATTGCTCGGCATACAACAAATACTTTGGTCACAGAACATATAGGTAGACTCCGTACAAAACGGCCAGGCTGCAGCCCGCGCGTGATACATCTTCTCATTCTTGCTCTGTTCGTTTGCTTGCTTTGTAGTTTTTACTACGCGTATTTCTGCGCCGTCTGAGGCCCAGGCCGCACCTGCGGTTAACCGCGAGCGGCTTTTTTGTGACGCAAGGAAAACAACGCAAGCGCACGCACTTGCGGTCTCGGCCCCGGGATCGTGCCTCGAGCGAGCGAGATACCTAGATTGAAACAAGTCGCGCGCTCACCCGCTCGGTATCCTCGGTCTCCTGATGGTGTTAAAACAGTGCGCCCCCCGTCTTGTGGCAAGACCGTATCGCGGTGGAATAAGGGGTGTTCTCGGTGGACAGAGCGCACCACGGCGCCGCGGCGCTAGATGTAGGTGGGCGCGCGGTGCAGGCTGGCGCCGCAGGCGGCGCAGGCGGGCGCGGCGCGCGCGTTGACCAGCGTGCAGGCGCCGCACTGGCGCCCGCCCGCGCGCAGCGGCGCCGGCGACGCGCCGCGCTGCGACTTGCCTGCAACCACCACATCCGATATTTTGCGGGAACTGTTTTTTACGGTTCCGTACCCTATGGGTAAAAACGGGACCCTATTACTAAGGCTCCGCTGTCCGTCTGTCACCAGGCTGTATCTCATGAACCGTGATAGTCACAGATGATGTATTTCTGTTGCCGCTATAACAACAAATAGGTACTAAAAACAGAATAAAATAAATATTTAAGGGGGCTCCCATACAACAAACGTGTTTTCTTTTTGCTTGAGTATAGATAATGGTACGGAACCCTTCTTGCGCGAGTCCGCCTCGCACTTGGCCGGTTTTAGTAGGATCCGATTTGTTGGCAACAGTATTTCAATGCTCGCGTTCACACGAGCATACGGTTGCAGGGTCCGGGACTAAAATGGATCCTGCAAAATGTGTCATCCGATTTTGCGACTACAAATCGATCCGGTCGTGCCGGATTCGATTAAGCGGCAATAGTATTTCAATACTCGTATTCACACAAGCTCAGCAAAAATCCTGTAAAAAACCGGATCCAGTTAATCGGACGGGGGCGGGCGCGGTCGGAGATGCGCCAACGACTGATAGTGTGTTCACACCAACCATAAGAACGGCAACCATAAGAACTCACTATCCGATTTTGCAGGATCCGACAAAACTGGATGCCGTGTGGGTGTTAAGCGAGCGAGCGAGGGCGCACGCAGCTAACACCTCACCGACCAAATCGATAACATCCATTATAATATTAAACAAAGTACACAGCACGAAAAGTAAAAAAAACCGGCGGAGTCGGACTCGCGCACGAAGGGTCCCGTACCATTATCTATAAAAACGGCAAAAACATCACGTTTGTTGTATGAGAGCCCCCTTAAATATTTATTTTATTCTGTTTTTTTGGTATTTGCTGTTAAACCGGCAACAGAAATACATCATCTGTGAAAATATAAACTGTCTAACTATCACGGTTCATGATTTACAGCCTGGTGACACGGACAGACAGACGGACAGACAGCGGAGTCTTTTTAATAGGGACCCGTTTTACCCTTAAGGTACGGAACCCTAACAAGATCAGTCATTTTAATAAAAAAACACATACGGTGGTGGTCATATCAGGGAACGTCCATTAATTACGGGATCGATGTTTTTTATTTTCATGCAAAAATATAACAATACTCATAAAAAGCCCATTAAATATTTAAAAAAAAATCTTCATTAAATGAATTAACATCTTATGAACATACTTTTTCTATTACTAGCAGCTTGAACACCTAATTAGAAACAGCCTCCGTTGTATGTTCCATTTTTGAATTAAAAAAAAAAGAAACTTCTATAATACACTTTCTCTATGGTTTGGCGGCAATCTAATGTCAACTTTAATATCGCAGGCGGTAAATTTCCCCGCCCCCTGTATAGGCGCCTGGAGCCCATTGCATAACTACTTATATGTAGTTATGCAATGGGCCCCTGGGTTGACCCCTTTTGCACATTTAATTATCTACTTACCACACATCTCGCACGCCTGCAGACTGGCCTTGTTCAAGTACGTGCAGGTGGCGCACTGCCAGCGGTCCCGCTTCTCCTCGCTCGTCCTGCTCGCGGGCCGCTCGCCGTTCTGTTTGGACGGGGAGCGTCGCGAGTCGGTCTCGTCGAGGGACACTACTAGTTGTGCTTTCAAGTCGTAGCTTGGTTGCGTTGTGCTGGAGACTGTGAAAAAAAGTTTTGCTATTTAAATAGATATTAAGCTCAAGCTCAACTAATATTTTTTCATCACACTTGCTCGGAAAGGGTGTTATTATACGCCGGCATATAGAGCAGCTATAGCCGATATAGCTGCTCTATACGCCCCACTCTAATTTTTATTTCATTTCCTCGCAATTGTGATGAAAAACATTGTGTATCACGGGCAGCAAGGGGATAACAAACTCGAGGCATTAAAAGCCCTCGCCTTTGGGGTCGGGCTTCAAACAGACTCTCGTTAGTTATTGCCCTAGATGCACAATGTACTATTATCTCCGTAAACAAATATACGACCTAACAAGACCTGGTATCCAACTCTCATCAGTAGACATCATTGGCCACACATAGTGGGAGGGACTGGGTAGGAGTCCCCACGCGGGCCTGGTGCGAATTGGGGACTTCACACACATCTTCGCATTACATTGCAGATGTATAATGGTTTCCTCACGGTGTTTTCCTTCATCGAAAGTCATGGAAAATATAAAATTCAGTTCATCACATAAGATCCTAAAATCTCAGAGGCCTGGATTTGAACCCGCTACTCTCTACACGAGAGGCCCCGCGTTAGACCATTGGGATATCAATCCAATCAAAATATTGAGGTTATGTAATTCAAATTATGAAATTGTGATCGCGTTAAGTTTCATTAATGAATAAAAAATAATGCTTTGGTTTGCGGTTAAAGTAGTGTTTTAAAAACCACAAGAATTCATACATTTTATGTACTAACCTGTATTAGATTTAGAAGAGTGTGGAGTAGAGTGTCCGTTTTCATACGGTTTGCTCCGAGTCTTCTCCGCCTCTACTGGTTTCGTGGGTTTCACTTTCTTCGTGTCTGCTGTGCTTGCCACGGAACCAATAACAGAGTTCTGTTGCTTCATGACGTCCTTCCTCTCTCTTACATCCTGTTTGGTCAGTAACCTTACTTTATCCGGAGCAACCTTCGGAGTAATCAAGGCATCCGCTTTGGGATTGCCCACTGGCTCGATAGTCCTTCGGACTTTCCTCTCTTCCGAGGGTTTCTTGACTAGCCTGGCTTTCTTCTCCTGCTCCTGTTTTAGCCTCATCAAGTTATCGTTCACTTTCGCCGTCCGGTACATTTCGTCGTCGTACGATCGGTCGAGATTCAACGCTTGCAATCCGTCTTCGAGGTCTAAAGTGGTCGGCTGGTATTTAGCCCTTCGCTCTTCTCGATCTAATCTGTCTAAAGTCCTGGAGTCTCTTTCGAGGGATGGGGAAAATCGACTCCGGGGTTCACCCTCGTGGTTTTTAGTTGACAGATTCCTATAAACATAGTCCCAGCTTTCATAAGTTCCCATACCGTCCTCCCTCGCTTTACTTAAGACCGGCTGGGTATCAGACCGAGGTAAGCTGGGAAGCGACACGTCGCTGAATCCTGACTTCGAAGTGCTGTTCCTTCTAGAACTTTCCAGCTGCCTCTTTTTGTGAACTCTATCGACTTCATCTCTATGCCTCTCGTATTTACCATTTTCATAAATAGACGGTGAGTCAAATTCTATAAGTTGACCGGTGGGTACGGCCGGGTACCTATACTGCGGCGGGTAACCGTTTACAGGCACGTTGTTCGCGTGTTTTATAGGGGCGTACATAGGCGTAGGGATCAAGTATGGCGCCTGTACGGGGTAGAAGTACGGTACGCCGTAGGGGGTCATCATTGGCACGTTGCACTGCGGGAGGGCCATGTCCGGGTGCACGGGGTACATCATCTGCGAGGGGATCATCTGTTGTGGCAGCATATAGGGGAGAATTGCGGGTTCTTCCAGGGGAGACTCGTCGTAGTGACTAGGTGCGGAGTTGTAGACTGAGTCCCGGCGTTGCGTTTGCGGTTCCAGGGGCATCGTTACCGGGATGTTCGAGTATATTTCTGAAAATAATTTAATGTAAATGGAAAACTTTCTTGTAGAGCAATTTAACGAGTAATGTTTAGGCAGCTCAAAAATTCTCATATTTTTAGAGAGCAATCTGCATTTGGGCTGCTGCGCGGGGTGGCGAGCGCGGCGCCGGGGAGTGTACGTACCGTCCCTGCGCGGGGTGGCGAGCGCGGCGACTGCGGCTGTACGTACCGTCCCTGCGCGGGGTGGCGAGCGCGGCGCCGGGGAGTGTACGTACCGTCCCTGCGCGGGGTGGCGAGCGCGGCGACTGCGGCTGTACGTACCGTCCCTGCGCGGGGTGGCGAGCGCGGCGCCGGGGAGTGTACGTACCGTCCCTGCGCGGGGTGGCGAGCGCGGCGACTGCGGCTGTACGTACCGTCCCTGCGCGGGGTGGCGAGCGCGGCGACTGCGGCTGTACGTACCGTCCCTGCGCGGGGTGGCGAGCGCGGCGACTGCGGCTGTACGTACCGTCCCTGCGCGGGGTGGCGAGCGCGGCGCCGGGGAGTGTACGTACCGTCCCTGCGCGGGGTGGCGAGCGCGGCGACTGCGGCTGTACGTACCGTCCCTGCGCGGGGTGGCGAGCGCGGCGACTGCGGCTGTACGTACCGTCCCTGCGCGGGGTGGCGAGCGCGGCGCCGGGGAGTGTACGTACCGTCCCTGCGCGGGGTGGCGAGCGCGGCGCCGGGGAGTGTACGTACCGTCCCTGCGCGGGGTGGCGAGCGCGGCGACTGCGGCTGTACGTACCGTCCCTGCGCGGGGTGGCGAGCGCGGCGCCGGGGAGTGTACGTACCGTCCCTGCGCGGGGTGGCGAGCGCGGCGACTGCGGCTGTACGTACCGTCCCTGCGCGGGGTGGCGAGCGCGGCGACTGCGGCTGTACGTACCGTCCCTGCGCGGGGTGGCGAGCGCGGCGACGGCGGCTGTACGTACCGTCCCTGCGCGGGGTGGCGAGCGCGGCGACTGCGGCTGTACGTACCGTCCCTGCGCGGGGTGGCGAGCGCGGCGCCGGGGAGTGTACGTACCGTCCCTGCGCGGGGTGGCGAGCGCGGCGACTGCGGCTGTACGTACCGTCCCTGCGCGGGGTGGCGAGCGCGGCGACGGCGGCTGTACGTACCGTCCCTGCGCGGGGTGGCGAGCGCGGCGACTGCGGCTGTACGTACCGTCCCTGCGCGGGGTGGCGAGCGCGGCGCCGGGGAGTGTACGTACCGTCCCTGCGCGGGGTGGCGAGCGCGGCGACTGCGGCTGTACGTACCGTCCCTGCGCGGGGTGGCGAGCGCGGCGACTGCGGCTGTACGTACCGTCCCTGCGCGGGGTGGCGAGCGCGGCGACGGCGGCTGTACGTACCGTCCCTGCGCGGGGTGGCGAGCGCGGCGACTGCGGCTGTACGTACCGTCCCTGCGCGGGGTGGCGAGCGCGGCGACTGCGGCTGTACGTACCGTCCCTGCGCGGGGTGGCGAGCGCGGCGACTGCGGCTGTACGTACCGTCCCTGCGCGGGGTGGCGAGCGCGGCGCCGGGGAGTGTACGTACCGTCCCTGCGCGGGGTGGCGAGCGCGGCGACTGCGGCTGTACGTACCGTCCCTGCGCGGGGTGGCGAGCGCGGCGACTGCGGCTGTACGTACCGTCCCTGCGCGGGGTGGCGAGCGCGGCGCCGGGGAGTGTACGTACCGTCCCTGCGCGGGGTGGCGAGCGCGGCGACTGCGGCTGTACGTACCGTCCCTGCGCGGGGTGGCGAGCGCGGCGACTGCGGCTGTACGTACCGTCCCTGCGCGGGGTGGCGAGCGCGGCGCCGGGGAGTGTACGTACCGTCCCTGCGCGGGGTGGCGAGCGCGGCGACTGCGGCTGTACGTACCGTCCCTGCGCGGGGTGGCGAGCGCGGCGACTGCGGCTGTACGTACCGTCCCTGCGCGGGGTGGCGAGCGCGGCGACTGCGGCTGTACGTACCGTCCCTGCGCGGGGTGGCGAGCGCGGCGACTGCGGCTGTACGTACCGTCCCTGCGCGGGGTGGCGAGCGCGGCGACTGCGGCTGTACGTACCGTCCCTGCGCGGGGTGGCGAGCGCGGCGACTGCGGCTGTACGTACCGTCCCTGCGCGGGGTGGCGAGCGCGGCGACTGCGGCTGTACGTACCGTCCCTGCGCGGGGTGGCGAGCGCGGCGACTGCGGCTGTACGTACCGTCCCTGCGCGGGGTGGCGAGCGCGGCGCCGGGGAGTGTACGTACCGTCCCTGCGCGGGGTGGCGAGCGCGGCGACTGCGGCTGTACGTACCGTCCCTGCGCGGGGTGGCGAGCGCGGCGACTGCGGCTGTACGTACCGTCCCTGCGCGGGGTGGCGAGCGCGGCGACTGCGGCTGTACGTACCGTCCCTGCGCGGGGTGGCGAGCGCGGCGACTGCGGCTGTACGTACCGTCCCTGCGCGGGGTGGCGAGCGCGGCGACTGCGGCTGTACGTACCGTCCCTGCGCGGGGTGGCGAGCGCGGCGACTGCGGCTGTACGTACCGTCCCTGCGCGGGGTGGCGAGCGCGGCGACTGCGGCTGTACGTACCGTCCCTGCGCGGGGTGGCGAGCGCGGCGACTGCGGCTGTACGTACCGTCCCTGCGCGGGGTGGCGAGCGCGGCGACTGCGGCTGTACGTACCGTCCCTGCGCGGGGTGGCGAGCGCGGCGACTGCGGCTGTACGTACCGTCCCTGCGCGGGGTGGCGAGCGCGGCGACTGCGGCTGTACGTACCGTCCCTGCGCGGGGTGGCGAGCGCGGCGACTGCGGCTGTACGTACCGTCCCTGCGCGGGGTGGCGAGCGCGGCGACTGCGGCTGTACGTACCGTCCCTGCGCGGGGTGGCGAGCGCGGCGACTGCGGCTGTACGTACCGTCCCTGCGCGGGGTGGCGAGCGCGGCGACTGCGGCTGTACGTACCGTCCCTGCGCGGGGTGGCGAGCGCGGCGACTGCGGCTGTACGTACCGTCCCTGCGCGGGGTGGCGAGCGCGGCGACTGCGGCTGTACGTACCGTCCCTGCGCGGGGTGGCGAGCGCGGCGACTGCGGCTGTACGTACCGTCCCTGCGCGGGGTGGCGAGCGCGGCGACTGCGGCTGTACGTACCGTCCCTGCGCGGGGTGGCGAGCGCGGCGACTGCGGCTGTACGTACCGTCCCTGCGCGGGGTGGCGAGCGCGGCGACTGCGGCTGTACGTACCGTCCCTGCGCGGGGTGGCGAGCGCGGCGACGGCGGCACGCGGAGGGGCGGCGCGGGCGGCGCGCTCCCTCGCGACGGCGCCCCACGTCGCGCGCCCTCCGCTGCTCCACACATCCTCCCACACCTGCGCCATTATCTAAACAAAAGAAGAACGTCCTTCATAAAATGTCGCTCCAAGAGTCGACATCATAATGCGTTGCATACGTGGCGTACATGGGCGCAGTTTGACGGACGAAGTCGTGACGAACTAAGAGGAAGAGACGGGACTTTGGACAATTTATTAATTTTATTTATCGATAATTAAAAATGTACACATCATAATTTTACATACAGTTAATTATACACAATTTCATGTAGTTACTAAAGTTAACACCTAATTATAATTACATATTACTGGGAAACTGGACCACAATAACTCTTTGTACGTACGGAAGCACAGTCAAACTCAACAGAAGTAATGTAAGTGAAACAATTTGCTAATATTTAATGACCTACACCCACCTTGACTGTGGATGGGTGGTATGGGCTGCGTGCATTCAGCATAGATTCTTTAGAACAAGTGTGTGGACTGTTGTGCTACCTGACACTCGCACTGCGCGATGAGCGCGTCGCGCGACACAGCGGCGGCCATGTCGGGGCACACGGGCCCGTCCAGCGCTAGCCGGCCCGCGCCCGCCGGCTTGTAGCCCATCGCGTGCAGCAGGGTCTCCGCGCCCACCATGTTCGCCTCCACCTCGTGCTTGTAGAAGCCGCAGTATAGCTGCAACAAACATTTTTTTTTTTATAGTAAAGAGGTGGGCATACGAGCGGGCTACCTGATGGTAAGCAATCACCACCGCCCATGGACACCCGCAACACCAGGGGAATCAAGGATGCGTTGCCAGCCCTTAGAGAAAGGAGCTGACAGACGGCCCACCTGATGGAAAGTGGTCACCGCCGCCTATGGACATCTGCAACACCAATGCGTTGCCAGTCTAGGGAGGATGGGGAACGGGGATGGGATGGGGATGAGTGAATAGGCCTCCGGATCTCGTCACTCACCGTACGAAACGCAATAGCAAGCTATTACTTTACGCCGATATTCTGTGAGATAAGGAGGATATAAGTAGAACCGTAAGGATATGCCATCCTCGGAATCTTTCTTCATTTTGTATGGGGAATATTCTCGACCGGTAACAAACCCTTGCATCAAACCGGCACATCTCTAGTAAAGTGGTGGTGGATCGTCTTTGTAGACAAAAATCATCATTCTCAAGCAGGTTAGGTATTCAAATCACCTCATAGGTGTTGGTATTATATAGCTTAGATTAGGTATTAATAGAGACGTGTCGCGGCGTTCCACAGGAAGATCCTCCTTGATTAGTCCAAACAGCAGACTTGTTGAACGATAGCACTTTAACTCATATTTGACGAACCAGACGAACCTAGTAATGGGCCGCGGGAACATTCCCGTTTCCTTGCGCCCGGGAATATTCCCCAAAAGTGCCTAATGTCACATTAATGAAAAAAAAAATTTACGTTGTTTATTCCTCCATCTTCAATATTCCGCTATTTGGGGAATATTCCCTGGCACAAGGGAATATTCCCAGGCACAAGGGAATATTCCGGGCATATTCCCGGGAACATTGGACATTTACGTTTTGTATTTTTATTACATATTAAAGAATTCAGCTGGTTATCATTAAACGATTTATTAAATAAAAACATATGGTTATGTATGATTATTTTTTTAATTCCCCTATATTTCCGTTCATTGGGAACGTTCCCGGGAATATTCGCCAGCAGACGTACCCGTATGAGGCGGTACTCGACGCGCCATGGCTGCGCCAGCAGATTCGCGGCGTATCGCGCCAGGGCCGCCCAGCCCAGCCCGGCGCGGTACGCGCTGAACTGAGACAGCTCCGTCACCGTCCGCTGGAACACCCTGCCCGTCTCCGCCAGACCGAACTTGCACTCGTGCGGCACGATCGACAGGTATTCCATTATGTAGCCTGCAACAAATGTAGCATTACACCACGTTCTAATTACAGGACAACAATTCCACAGTGCAAATAGTCCAGTATGATTAAAATCAGTTAACGATTCGACTTTTCTCAGCTATTATCGGCTACAGCCGGAGACGAAAATGACACAAGTTACATTGCTGCGATTTCTTTTAGGTAGCATTCAACTTAAAGTATCGTAAACGCAATGTATATCACCTGCCATGATGACATTACTTACCCGTAGACCTAAGAAGTTTACAGAAGCAATATGGATATGCATTATTGATTGATGTTTATAAATGTACCTATAATATAAAAAAATATTCATGATTCTTTATTGATCAATAGTTACTTTTTTACGTAAGGTCGATATAAAGGTTGTGTTATTTTAGAGCTATTAGGAGGTTTTGTTGCTCATATCGTTCTGTTTTGTATTGTGTTTAATAAGATAACGGGTAATATATTTAATGGTCTGTAATTTGATATATTCTATGTGAAAAACGAGGATACCGACAATAACCGAGGATGGCCGAATGGTGAACTTATTTTAATGGTACTGTACATCACACAAGTTTTTCGATACAGCCGGTAAGGGTGCCACCCGTTACGCACTCGCCACTCGCCCATAGGTACCTTCGAGCTTGTCGCGCTGCTGCAACTTCTCGGGGCTGTCCTCCGTTTCGAGGTAGCTGTAGTGCGCGTCCTCGATGCGGCGCCATAGCGCGGGGAGCCGCTCGCGCGCATCGCCCATCCCGCCCGCCGCCATCACCATCACAATTGCCCCCTACTCGCCACCTAGGATCATATAAGCCGAACACTAAGGCACTGTCTAACTCACCCCTCCACCGCGCGCTACGCCTAATAAACAACGTTGTCGACCAAGACGAGATATTCGATATTTTCTCGGACTCAGAGCCGAGATTCTTAGCCACAGCCGGCCGCTACCTTGATTCGATTGTAGCTCGGAGCACCATAGTCACTAGCTGAATGTTGGCCATGGATGCTCGGAACTACACTCGATCTCTACCTCTTATAAGTATCATGTTTGGATTATTTTCTGTAAATGATATTATTATGAATAAATAAATAAATAAATATCATGAGCTCTTAATTCCAGGCAGTTTCCGTCGTAAACTGTGCTGCCTGGAAAATTCATATTCGACGCGCTAAAGAGGCCAGCTTTAGAGCGCTCATAATACGAATTTACCAGGCAGCACAGATTACAATGGCAACCGCCTGGAATTAAGGGCTCATGATATGACCCGAACATCAATAATTTGAGTGGGCTGGGTACTTCAATCACAACCACGCCATTACGTACTAAAAATTACAACAAATAAGGTTGGCACCATGCAGCGTTCGAGTTGACTCTTTGGTAATGTTTAGATTTCCAAACATCTGATGAAAAAATTGGAACACTTATATGGTCACTCTCGTGCCTGCTGTCCCCCAAAACTACCCCCAGAATTAGAATTTGTTTATTTACGCTATACGTCACCTAACTCTGTCTACGTACCAAATTATTTTTTTGCGTCCAATATATTCAGAGAAAATAGGCTGTTAATGATGTATAGTACGGAACCCTCTCCACGCGAGTCCGACTTGCACTTGACCGCTTTTATTTAGTAGACTTGAAACCAAATCTGTCTGCCCTTATAATAATAATGATGACAAAGTTACTCATTCAATATACAGTAATCTATATTCACAGCATTGCTAGTCAAACTGAGGACTATGACTCAAATACATACTATTGTTACCATGACAATCTATCTATATGTGTACAATGCAATATCCGTACATTGTGAATACCACAATGTAACAAATATCAGCCAATGATGCGAAACATAATCATTGACCTACACATGAAAGGTTAGTGAAAAAGCACTTCTTAAAGTCACTTCCTTACTAAAGATACTACCTACCTATATAGATATTTATATGTTAAGAGTTGATATAATTAGAAATATTGATTTATATAGTTCACACTCCTTACTGTAGTTAAACTGTTCCAACAGTTTTGAAGGATGCTTGTGAAAGTACAGAAATGTTGATAACCTATATGTTTAAAAAATTCGTGTCACGTCATTTGTGGTGCAGTCCTCTGAAACGGCTAGACCGATTTTTGTGAAGTTTTTTATGTATATTTGGTAGGTGTGAGAATAGGTCGTAAAGTATATTTCATACCACTAGGTGATTAGGGCGTCCACGCGGGCTGAAGCTAGTTGTATAATAAATATATAAATAATATAATAATAATGACTTGTGATTTAAACAACTGTTCCAAACACTATACCATTTACCTATCTGTCAATCTTTGATTACATTTTGTGACATAGGTCATTTAAATTTGTTATTTCTTAAATATTTTGCTTTTAACCTGTCCTTTTATCTAAGAAGTTAGTTTTATTTTTAAGATACCAATAATAATGAGTGACTCATTTAATTGATATCAAAGACTAATGAGAATCAGCCAAGCCAGAGGAGATAAGATAAATGACTGGATAAGACCCAGTGTATAAAACAAATGAAATATTTTCTACAAACTGTAACTAATTTACACTATATTCATGCTGTTTTGTCATTTATCTGTTTCACCAATGTCTGGCTTCAAATAAATTAATATTGAATTGCCAATTTATTTTGTGGTTTTGATACCATTCTATTTTTACTATAAGTAATGATAAGTACCAAACAACACAGAAAATAATGCCTAGAGGGGACTCTTCACTGCAGGAAATGCTCTTAACTAACTGATTCGGTATCTGGACTAGGTGCTTCATAGCTCAGTTTGCTAAGGGGAAAACCCATCATCAGAGGGTTGCTCCCTTGGTAGCCACCCACCTGGCCAGTCCCCTCGCTACCACTGCCCATGGTTCCTTCTTCCTATTTATTTATTTATTTATTAATTAGCCTTATGCTGCTGAATTATAAAAAGTAAATATAAGTTAATTAATTGATGTGTAACATAATAATTATTCTTCATTTTTCATTATACTGATTTATTACACAGTCATTGTTTTCGTTCCATTCTGGAATTCATCTTTTATTGTTATTTATTGTAATGTCTTATCTAATAATTTCATAGTCTTATTTGTATTATTGTTATAAAATCTGGTCAACTCAGCATGCCTGTTGGACGAAGGCCTCCTCCAGCCGTCTCCAATCTTTCCTATCTTGTGTCGTCCTACTCCATGTCCGTCCCAACATTTCTTCTAGGTCTTTGCACCATCTTATCTTTGGTCTCCCTTTCCCTCTTTTACTGTCCCTTGGGTACCAATCAGTGACCTTTTTGGACCACCTGTCATCCATCCTACGGTGAAGATGGCAGCCCATTTCCATTTTAGCTTATGTGTTGTGCTAGTTACATCTCTTACTCTTGCCTTCTTCCTATACCTATTATAATCTGAATTAACTCATTACCAAACTGGAATGGAACTTGAATTAAAGTTTTGTATATTTTTATGGTTTCGTTGGGTCCAATTCGAAATGGTGTCTTCTTAATTTAAAATTTCCTAAACTTAAACTAAGAAACGTCAAACTCAATTTTGTATAGCACAAAGCTGTAAAAATCAAGTTTGCCATAAGAAGTTAAAACTAGTTAACAAATTTACCTTTTCTGACGCCTTGTCGACTATGCGTAACAGCGTATACAGGGTAAAAAAATCCTTCATCACCTTGACTTAAAAGTTGAAATTCATGTTACTTCTCAGACATGCTTGGCGGCCAAAAGGTTAAAACTAAGCCCCATGACACATGCCTCACCCAAAAGTTCCATAAATACTAGTGGCAATATATTGCTTATTGTTAGTGGTTTTTTAGATCTGGTATGAATCAGACCACGGGTCTCCGCCCCTATCTCTTAATCATCAACCCAGGTCCCTAATATTAATATAGTTGAAAAACTATTGACAATTAATAAAATTATTAAACAAACACAATATTGTGCAATGCATGATTGTGTAAGTGCATTTTGCTCTAAAAACTGTACAAAATAATATTGTTCTTGATTTGTGAAAAGTAGTAATAAATAAAGGCTAATGTAAATAAATCAAAAGTCCTACCAACACCACAAAACACCTTATAAGTTATGTTTAGTTTTATTAAGTGGAGGTGAAATCTTATTCAAATACTGCAGATATCTACCAAAATCTGCACATCAGTCACCTTAAAAATAATAACTTGCCGCAGTATGAAAAGTTTTACCGCAGAATTGACGTTTCGTACACGTAAAAATTCGTTACCGATTTCTATGCGACGAACGCAACTTCAGGTAACAGCAGCTACTCGTAATTCTGCAGGCAAGTGGCTAATAACAGTCATTATAGCTTGTGCCGTAATCTACTCACCATATAGGAAGCACATTCTTTTCCTGGATGTCAAAATTATTCCAATGCACTGAATCTAGAGCGGACAAAAATAGTTCACCCAAAATAACAAAGGCTGTACAGGCCTCCTTATGCTACCTGCCTCCTATTCTTTAGGCGCCACTCTTTTATCATAGTTAAACGTAAACGCAGGTAAATGCTTGATATAACAAATAATTAATGTAATTTAATGCTACAACAAAATTACGGAATTTGTTTTGACGTTTGTAGTTGACGTTTTTGTCCGATCCGATTCGATGCCATTTTTATTTCCGTGTCTGTCTGTCTATGGTTTGAAGTCTTCTTAGGCCATGTACATAATGTATAAAACTTTTCGGTGTTTAAAAGAAAAAGTCATCAGAGTTTAAATAAATGTCTTTCATTATGTCTTTTACGTACTCTGCCATAGTTTATACATTTTTTAGATTATTTTACGTAAATTAATTACATTTTATTAAACATGGTTCAATACATTGCATTTATGGATGTATTGCGACAAGAGGAAATAGAAACCTTCTATAAGGTAAATACCCCAGGTTATGACTAAGGTAAAATAAATGTTTTAAAATTAAATAGGTAGTAAAATTATATTTCATTTTGTAGGCATGCCAATTGCATCGAAATTATTACAGAGGATACCCTAAAGCCTATCATCCCCTGAGTTTCTTTAGAGATCCTGATTATACTTATCAATGTCCTGCTGAGATGTCCCAGTAAGTAACCAACTATTCGAATACAAAAACTATCTTAGACGAACTGGATTTGAGAAAAGAAATGATTATTTTTAAATTGTACTAATTTCAGTGTTTACCTGAGCTATCCAGCATACCATGTAAAGTACAAGCAGCCGACGATCTTAGCCACAACTACTGCGGCTACATCTGGTTTCCCGCCGTTACCGGGCCGGACTCTAGGGGCACGATACAATAAAGCTGCTTGCCAATTATATAAGCGTTAGAAAATACAATAAATTTACGGTTTTGTTTCAATTATTAAAATCTGTCTCTTTTTCTTCTCGTTTATTTGGAGTATCGCTATTATTAACCAAGCAAAGGCTTATTTATATATTTAGTACAAAAACAAAATATATACCTTCTGGCGTTGCGTTTTGTTTCGTGTGTGTCGCGTAATTTGATAAGTAGTAAAGTGGTATGGATGGAAGCAATTGCAAACGGAGGGACAATAAAATTGAATCATGAACCGCAGGCGACGCCTTAAGTAAATTATACGATGTCTGTAATTACCATAGCTGGGCACCGTTAATCAAATAGTTAACTTCGTTAATCGCTAATCCGTTACTAAAAAACTTGAACCTATGGCTTTTCATACAAAAGGCGATAACGATTTCCACCCCTTAAATATTAACCTATGTTCACCAACTTTTGATTTGTTGTCAGTCAGAACAAAATCTAAGTCTATACGTTTTGTTTTTTTTACTATAATCAATAAATTCAGTTTTATTGTTGTTATAGTATTCTCATACAATACAAATTTCGGCAATTACCTTATTTGTCTTTGTCGATCTTTAATCAATACTCAAAAAACGTATAGACCTAGATTTTGTTCTGACTGACAACCTATCAAAAGTTTGTATGAAAAGGGTGATTTTGCCGTTGGTTCGCAGTCCTCTTAAAGGGTTACATTTCGGAAAATTTAACGGAAGTTAACGTCAATCGTTAACTCGTGATAGAAATTGCATTTTATACGTCGTTGCGTTAGTGATTTAATTATAAAACAATATTGGAAAGTATGGGCTACTGAAGTTTTGGCAGGACTTGAAAAAATTCATAAAAGAAGGTTCTGCTCGCGATGACTGCCAGCGGCCGAACGTATTTAACGGGTGTTTTTTTGGCGCGGCGCCGGCGCGGTCCGCGCCGCGCGTTGTCCTTTTGGCAAATAGTAGGTGCTTAACGGACTTTACTTGTTTTAACGGAAGTTAATGAGTCCGTTAACAATTTTTAAAGTTAATCATTTAGTCTTCAAATGACCTTGGACGGTGTATGGCCCGGGTCGACTGTGCATAGCAAAGCATGTAGGCCCATACGGCAATACAGCTGGGTTACACGTACAGTTAAATCTTTGCTATTACATGCTGAATGAGTGTGTAACGAGGTGCCATCGCGACTCGTACAAAACTCCTTCGACTGACTTCTTCATCTTCTTCTTCTTCTTCCTTCAAATTATTTTCTAATTCTAAATTCGACACGCAAACGTTAGATCGATAGATCGATTTAGAAAATTGACTTCACTTCATAAGAGAGCTCTGCCTAGAAAGGTATTAGAATTATAAAGAAGTATAGCTTTATTTTAATACCTACATTCGGTAAAATACCTAAATAATTAGAATCATAGTAACCGCAGTTAAAAAGTGCAGTGCGAATTACAAAGGAAGCACAATTGTACCCGTTATCCTGTTATTAAGAATTACCAGTAAGGCACTTAATCGTAAGTAGAGTGTCACACAAAGCCTCCAAATCATCTCATTCCATAGCCTCACCTACCTATATTCATAAGTTTTGTAATGTTGTCCCAGAGTGCCTCGAATTTATAAAATAAACTACCGATACCATATCCTGTCTTTTACCTGTCTCCACCCTCACCTACACCGGCAACCTACCCACGTTCCAAGTGTGCGTTTAGACGATTAAACAGGACAGGTTTGACACAACTGTATGAATCTGACGGTGAATCTTGCAATCGACATTATCTCCAATGAACCGAGAATTGGGGGCCTGCACAGATTAAAGGGATCTGACATCGGTGTTGCCAGTTCTTGCTTGTGAAATTGTGACTTGTAGCTTCGTGACATGGGCCACTAAATCGCATTGAAGCCGATGGATGTATATTATTCATGCTCTAGTGGAACCCATCCGTGGCGATGTTTCCAAGAAAATAATTCGGTCATTGTCTTTCATGCTTATCCTCCAGCCAATACCGCACCCAGCAAAGGTGACGTAAGGGCGCCTATTAGGCGGAGTATGGCGACGGGTCGTGGGGAAGCTGGAGTGATACCCGGAGTCAAATGACTCCGGTATCCTAACCTCTTAGCTTGGTCCTCTCCTTCCCTCTTCCATACATTTTATTCATACTGACTCTACTCAAATTACACTAAAACAAATATTTATATATATACATTGTTTCTATAGAATGCTTTCAAGAAACCATTTAGTTAGGTGATTTATTATATTTTAGTTTAATAAGCTTATACTGCGCTCCCTAGGAACCCTAATTAGCTATGCATCTACCTCGGTAAAAAAGTCATGGATTACTATGGTACACTTCACACCAAAGAGTCCTACCGACTACACGATCACATTATTTGGCCAAAACATAGCATTAGGTGCAAATGCACTTAACAGTTAGCTAGGTAAAATTACCTACTCTTAGTTAGGTCTCATAATAGTTAGGTAGGGTTATTTATTTTATTTATTTATTTATTTAAGCTATGTAGTTATGTAGCTCTCCCTTTATACCTCTTGAATATTTCATATTTAATTATGTAATATATTATATATCGGGGGTATCTTTTATAATGTTAATGTGCTAAAGATTCGTTTGGAAAATGAACCTACTAGGATAAGTTTTTTGGGAATTGAAAAATATTTTACCCAAAGGGTAGTAGGTACTACCGAGATGCCGATGCAAGAGACCGAAAGCGAATGGAATCTTTTTGATTCCTTGGAAGATGGGTCGGGTAATTACCTAGTTTTAATGATTTTCATGTCTTCACATCAAATCACTCCACCAGTAAATAACCTAATAATACAAATAATTGTCGCTACTTCATTTTTGAAATAACACCAAGGAGGCGCTTTGTTTTAAGTTTCCAACCCCTGATTGGGCGGTTAATGTCAAATCAGCATGTGAACTGAAAATTCACCTCCATCCACCTCAAATCATTCAGTCAAATATTACTGTCCAGTGGCAGCTAATTTTAATAAATTCTGCACTAAATTCACAATTAAATCTGGTACATTTTTATAAATTCCTGTTTTTTAATCGTATTCAATAAAAGATGGATATTTTATTCGTTGACAATGCTCGCCAATATGAAATAGAAACATTTTACGACGTAAGTATTATTGTTTTAGTAAATTTGCTTTTGCTTAGGAAAATTGGGAACAAATATGTGCTTAAAGCCTGTTTATTTTCCTTTGTAAGGCATGCCAGCGTTATCGGGATTATTACAGAGGGTACCCTAAGGAATACCACCCGCTGATATACTTCAAAGACCCACAACACATGTGGCAATGCCCGCCTGATATGACTCCGTAAGTAACCTTAATTAAATAATCAATGAAGTATAGCAAATTCAAACTTTAACTGTAAATAACCCGTAGCACGCATTTTTTTTATCGCGTACAAATCATTCGTAAAATAGTTAAGAAGTAATTGGCGGGTGCGAAAAGGACGAATGGCTATGATTATAAACATATCGGGAACAATTAAAGCAAAGCGGAGATGAGCCATTGCCCTCTCGAGTCTGAACGGCCCCAGCAAGGTGACATGAGGATAACATATTCTTACTTTATCTGTCAGTGCATCTCTATCTTGGATATCTACTAGTATGGAAGAGACGAACTGACGGATAAGAAGGGGATAGCATCATATCCTCATATCAATCTTGCTAGGGCTGCTGAAATGATTAGTCAGCTCGGCTCATCTCCATTTTGCCCCGCTACATTACAAAGGCAGCCTTAGGCTAGCCACTGACCTACAATATAACTGTGCAATATTACTGGTTGCACAGTTATATTGATCGTCAGTAGATGATATTGACCTTCAATATCATCTACTAACGATCAATATGATTGTGCAACCAGTGGTATTGCACAATTATATTGTAGGTCAGTGGCTAGCCTTATTCCTGTTAAAAGGTACCACCAATTATTACCACTGGCAACTCTTCCCCAGGACGTACCTCAACTTCCCGGAGTTCCACGTGAAGTACAAGCAGCCACTGGTCCTGCCTGGCAACACCGGCCGCACCAGCGGGCTCCCGGCGCTGCCTAATCGCACGCTCGGTGGCCGGTTCAATAAGGCAGCTTGCAAGGCCTTCGTTAGATAAACTAAACGGCGAGGGTCTCCTGAGTGCCTAGCACACTAGCTTTTATCGCGTACATAAAGCATCGGTCACTTTTTAACTAATGGGCGAGTGTGAAAGGGACGAATGCTTTATGTGCGCGAAAAAAATTAGTGTGCTACGCCCTTAGGTATTCTTAATAGCTCACGGCGCGGAACTGTATTCAATATCCGAGATAGGACAAAACGCAAACATATTATCCAATAAGTAGTTTCGTTTCATCTCACTCACTATGCAGTATTACTATTGATTGGTATCTTACGTCATTTATAATACATGATTCCGATATTACCTATTTTGAAATAAAACAACTACCTACTTTCTCTCCAGGATCTTTTTATTTTCATGAGGAATATACAAAAGTGGACATTAGTATAATTACGTAAACTAACTTAATGGTTCTAAGACGCAAAAACATGATTATATCCTGAAATAGAACGACGTCTTAAACTCGGGAATTCTCGACATCGCTATTTTGAATTCACTTATGCCCATGCTCCCCGTGCTGTCCAATTTCATCTCATTCAGTATCTAAAATAACAGAATATTCATTGGATGACTTGGTTCAGGGGTAGGGGAACTAATGGCAATGTTGAGAAGGGTAAAAGAACGATTATAAGAACGGTTAAATTGAAATTAGAACGGCGCGTTGCCTGTCTACGATTTTGGTGAACAGGCAACGCGCCGGGAAGGATATCCTAAAGACACCACTTAGCCTAACTTTTACTAGCAAATAACACGCGTATTACACTGCACGATAAACCAGACACGATGTATTGGGCGTGACTGGATTTAGTATGGGTGCCTTACTCCCTTACTGTTCGCTGCTTTAATTCGACAGTGGCACAAAATAAAACTCTGTTCTCTTAAAAGCCACTACCACTATTCTATTAAAGTTTTTAATCGGATGCCATTTAATGAGCTTTTGCTTTTTGAGCAAGACCGCAACTCCTACTCTATACTCTGTTCGGATAGGTATTTAACTAAATGTAAACAAACTAAGCCACGTGACTCGGTTAACCAGCCAATCCAGTGAATCCTTTTTATCTATGGTATGTCTTGATTGGCTGGTTATCCGAGTCACGTGGCTTAGTTTGTTTAGGTACATTTAGTTAAATACCTATCCGAACAGACTATACGTAAGTATACTTACTTAGGGCGATGTCTTATTGATATTCGAAGTTCCTAACTCAACTTTTTGACCTTGAAATGACGAGATTCTAACATGGACCGTTCTAAGTAGGTACTTAGGTACATAATATTAATTAATATGCCTTCACGAGCCGACTGAAGAACTTGAAAAAACTAGAACTTACCACATCAGCAATCTTCATTTTTGAACTCGGTTCGATATAGTGATGCTTGTTATTTGGGTCTGCAGTCAATCTGTCGAGTATCTCACTGATGTCCCTTGCGGAAATCTGGCCATCTTCATCTAAATCTGTTAAAAAGTATTCTTAACAAAGTTTATAAGTAGGTATAGCTGAATCACTTTGGGGACGCATTTGTGTTTGTAATGGTGTTGTGTTAGTTAAGTGTTCCTTATTTGAAACACAGACATGAATACGCACGTATTTATAGGTACTTTTCCATATCTTCTCACTCATATTCAAATGCTTCCCCAAAGTGATTCAGCTATAGCCATGTGAGTCTTGAAGCAAATTTCGTATTTCGTATAATTTTCAAAACGTTCATGTCAATTTGGACTGTCCTATTTCGGACGCTGCGGCCCTAGCATGGCAGACACGGGAATAAGTTAAACCCGTTTATCTCTATAACTATCTCTTTTTTCGGTACTAGTGAGAGAGAGACGCACTTAGTGATAAGACGGTTTAACTTATCCTTGTGTCCTTGCTGGGGCCTCTGGGATTTGTGTCCTAAAAACACTACCACAGAGCGAATAAAGCAGATATATATCCGATAATTAAATAAGTAATTAATTTTACCAAATATCTTAAACGCCCATGCTGCTTTGACTTCTGCGGAACATTCCGAGCTCATCGCAGAGTACAAATCTAGTAAGTCCTCAAAGGAAAAGCAGTCGTCCTTATTGGAAGAGAACACTCTGAAGAGACGATCTTGGAATGGATTGGTCTAGAAAAAGCGTTGTATGAAATGAAAATTTTGTTACTCTGTGGCAAGCTGCCTTTAGTAATATTTTATATTGATAACAAAACGCATCCGCTTTCTGGAGTAACGGAACGCAACCCGAACGCGGGAACGAGTTGCGAGTGTTGTGACTTGTCCACAAACTATGACTTGTCATTCGTTCTCTCGAAGCTACACGACTATGCAATCAACGCTCTCGTCGATTAATATTGTTAATCTTAATCTAATAGAGTATCTCTTATCAGTGGCGTAACTATACCATCTGGGGCCCGTGGCAAATTCTTTTGTTGGGGCCCTATCAGTAAAAATCGTCACGTTGTACTATATTTTTGAGCTCGCGGCCTCTTGGGCCGGGGCCCTCTTGGGTCGGGGGCCCGTGGCATTTTGCCAGGTCTGCCACCCTATTGTTACGCCACTGTCTCCTATGTAATATTCATCCTGGGATCAAGTACACGTTGAAGATAATCTGGAGCCTTTTATTTATGGGATTGGAACAATGATATTATTAAATATCATTGGATTGGAAGCGCCCAAAAAGACTTCCACAACTCGTTTGGATTATTCACTCAATGCGTAGTTCTTACAGCGTGGTAGCCAGTGGCGTCGCTACCAAAGTGCTAGGCGATGTCGTGCACTGGGGTCCCCAAGCTCAGGGGGGCCTTCGGACCCTGACCAGCAAACCTCGTATTGAACTAGCTAAAAATTCTCCCACCTTAAACAGTTTAGTTAGGACCCCAGTTTTTTTTCACCAGAGTGTTTGGTTACCTAGCAACCCTTCTGGTGGTAGCTAGGACACTGAGCGCCCAAGATTTGAATTTTGCGCCCGCTAGACTTATTTTCAAGAGAAGCAACACTGTGGGCCAGCAAAGTGCGCCCCCGGTCAGAGTGAGATTCCGCCTTTGGCAGCTGCCCGCCTGGCCAGCCCTTAGCCACGACGCTGAGTTCTTTACATGGTCATAAATATTATATACGTTACCGAAGGGGCAAAAATATCTGAGCGCTCTTAGGCTAGCCACAGTAGCCACTGACCTACAATATAACTGTGGAATATTACTGGTTGCACAATTATATTGATCGTCAGTAGTCGATATTGAGCGTCAATATCATCTCAGTGGCTAGCCTTACGCCCTTGACAATAAAGACGTGTTCTCATAGGTATTTTTTTGACCACTTTGCCGCGTAGACATCGACCTCGACGTAGGTACCTATATTTCTTACTTACGCTTAGTACATCGAACTTTTTAAGAATGTCATCCTTGCAAAATCTATGATGAAAATTCGCCTTTACTTTTTCAGGATCAATTGAGTTGAATTTTTTCATTAAACTAGAACAAAACTTTTAATTATGCAGCTAAATATGTAGTGTTATAGCTAATACTTAAAAAAACGAATGATTGCTACTCACTATAGTATTTCTCCCTTATGTAAATAAGTTAGCGTAGTATAATCTTCCAGAACATCTTGGGTTAGGCCAGGATATGACTGTGATCCACCCATTACAGCAGCGTCAAGGCACGAAACAGAATAGAGGTTGTTTTTGCCACTTGAATCAACAATGAAATGTCTGACACTATTTTCAATGGTGTTTTATCTTATCTCAAACATTATTGTAGTGCAAATTAACGATATAACTAGATAATGAAGTATTTTAGTGTCGATTATTAAAACCACACGTAAGAGGAAAATAATTTATTACCTAAAAATAACCTGAGATCAGACTCAGCAATTGTAACAAAAACACATGAAAATGGTCTTAATTAACCTTGCCAGAGGATGCAAAATAAATCGATTTTCCTTGAAAAACATATTATTGTGAACGCGTCGCATTTGTTCCACGAAACTGTGATGGTATGGAACATAATGATATTTTTTTCTACAATTGTTTTTTTTTTTTACCAGAGTTGAATATATGGGGTAGCCAGTGACCACAAACACCACCGAGTTCTTGGTTATTATGCCTACGAGTATGAAATTTTAGACTATTGGCAATTTACACTCTCTTCTAGGCGATTTTTTGTGTAATTTTACTTGTCTTCCAGAAAATTTGTTCAAATTCGGTAAAATTGGTTAGTTCGGTCGGTCGTGGGGGGGGGGGGGGGGAACTGCCCCCATTGCCTGTCCAATTTCAATAGTGATAAAGTCAGTTTCATTCCAATATAGCAATAACGTTAACAGATGAGTGTGACACTGACCTTTGTTTATATTATGATCTTTGTATTAATTTTTCTTTACATTATTTCTATACCGGATAGAAACAGACCATAGTGAATAGCTGAACCTGAGAACTGACTTCGACATTTCAATATATCATAGCCAGATTGGATTCCGTGGAACAAGTGAGATGTGAATGAGATACATTTATTACTAGCTTCCGCCCGCGACTTCGTCCGCGTGGAATTCGGTTGTAATTATACCCTCGACAACTTTTGAGTTATTTGGGACAAAAATGACCCTATTTTCTATTCCAGAAGCTAAGGTCTAACTATATACGACCTTTCATGAAAATACGTTCAGCCATATGGAGCTAAGTTGTAACAAACATACACAAACACACACACACAATAATTTATTTTAGAAACGGTTACCTACCTAATTGTTGGTTTTGAACTGCATATATACGAAGTCTCAAGTCGATAAACAAATGGAATCGGTTTTTCCAATACAAAGTTTAACGCCCCAAGGCCCCCTTTTTTTTTGCAGAAACAGAAACTTCGGTCGTACACTAGTCCAAATACCATTAAAGTAGCTTAAACAAAACAAATAGGTCACAAACAAAAACAATAGGGGAAACTATAAAAACGGAAGCACATAAGAACCACTACTTTTTTTCTATTGTCCGCGGTCACATGCAAATACCGAAACGTAAAGTATAGCATAAATCGAAATACAATCATCCTGTCTATATATTCTACATACATGTCGTGTAAATACACATTGACTATTATAATTAGAAACTCAATTGAATAATAACAGTATGCTTACAAATAATAAATTGTTAAAAATGTGTATATGTGCATGTATGTATGTATATGTATGAATATGTATACTAAAATTGTATGAAATCTGGAGTATATCGCTGTATAGAGACAACACCGCCTATTCATTATACACATCTGCCTGTTGACAATGCTATGTTATCAATTATAATGTATTGTATCTTTTGAGCACAAAGCAAGTGAAGAAGTGTAATAAATCGCCAACAAACTGCTCTGTAGTTTGGCGATATTTTGTACATTTTAAAACTGTATTTTAATTTTTTGCAAATTAATAAAAAAAAAAAACGCTAGTCATTCAGGTTCCGTAAGCATTTATTATGGTAATTGGCGCCGGCACCTACTCGCAAGTAAATGTTTATTTTACAAGCTTTTTATTAACTTTGCAATGTCTGTATGTTTGTTTAGGTCAAATCTTGCAAGTCGAATTAGAATCACTTCCTCTTGTCCTACGGATTTGAATTTTTACGTTTGATCAGTTCCGATGACAATGCATTTTTATGGTATGCATGACCTGAATCGCCATCCAGGATAAGCTCCGGACAAAGGAACTCTTCAACGGTCAACAGCACAGACACGTAATTTTGTGTACGCATTTTATTGCAAAATTAAAGTGCAATTTTTAACGAAAACTTACAAACTAGCGTGCACAGCATGAATTGCAACGTTTTTATTTTTATTTATATTTACACAACCACTCACCAAACTTCACCGTAATCTGATGAATGGTATAGGAACACGTACGAGAAACAAAGAAATAAGCATGCATTTTTTATATTTTCGATTAACGAGTTTAGAGGTTGCACATCGTCGCTGCGCGTGCATTACCGCGGAAGAGCACTTTGTAAATACCGCGTAACAGCAAAAGGAACAAAATTGTAAAAGTCAGCAGAATGTCGTTAAATGACTGAGATATTAAGTTTTTTCTTGTTCCTGTAAAATCGCCAAAAACGCGGATACGCGGTTTTTACAAAGTGCTCTTCCGCGGCATTGCACGCGCAACGATGACATAAATACTAAGCTATGTATGCATTGCTTAAAAGTTTAACATGAGTGTTCTTAGATCCAACCACCTAAACTAGGGTCAAAACTGGCCCGCGAGCCCTACTGAATGAATAAACTAGAATTGCCTGGCATCGGGCCTTGGCAGACACCATACGAAATTGGGGAGTAATCAGTGTGGCCTTGGGAAAATATTGTAAGTTTGGAGACTTCTGACCTATACTATAGGAATAAATCGATTAGTCGTTTGCGCATATCAATATATTGATACAATTATGAAAATCATCATTTGATCATTGTATTAATGCAAAAAAAAAAATGACAGGCGCGCGTCTTTTTTATTATAATATTCGATCGAAATTGCCTCCGGAACCCAATTATGTTGGCATGACTACAAATATATGATGCCACTTCCTATCTCAGTATAATATATTAGTTATTTATGGACTATTATGTCGTTAGTTAAAAACTTTTCCTAGTCGAATATTCGTACTAAATTGCGCTTAATAATTAACGATAAGCTAATGAAGATGCTATATTCAAGTATAAGGTCTAGCAGAGCAATTTCACCAGTACATCAGCACTTATTGTTGTGTCATCTTGCGTGTCATCTTTCAGGATAAAAAATTCGTCCTACCTAAACTTTCGATTTGTGACACTAAGGGATAAGAGCTACAAAGCAGTTATAGGGATGTTTCCAGGATAAAAAAATAGCAATTCTAATTAGTCCGTCAGGTAGATTATCGAAAAATGAACTATTATTTTTTGCTTTTGATTTGCAAACAAAATTGGCAAAGATAACGCGCATCAAAGTTCGGGAGTGGGGGCTCATGACGTCAATGGTAAAAAGTGTACAAAGTCGTGACGTCACGCGAAACTTCAACGCACCATATCTTCGCAATTTTTTGTTTGATTGACAAAAGAAAAAATACGTGTTCAATATTTTTTTATAATGTAAATGACGGACTAATTCGATTTTTTTTAGGAAACTAGCCTATTGTCATTAGACGTCATTACTACCTGATGATATTGTCCCGCTCGACCTTAAATCATACCTGTATAAACCAGATAATTTCTTTTAATTATAGACAAACTTAAATAATTACAATAAAGACAATTCGCTAATCACACACACGCACACTTTACAGAAATCAGTCAGCTACCTTAATAATAAACTTTCAACAAACACATCACCTTTTAGGAAAATCAACATTGTCAAAACTAATTTGCCTCCTGGCCCTCATTTTGGCAGCCTCTTCAAATGAGGGCATCGAGTTTGACCTGTACAGAGAGGACTTGTCGAGCATGCTGAACCCGCTGCTGCTGTTGGAACTCGAATCAACATTGATCAATTTGTCCTGCAGGACGTTCTTAGAGCCACTCTTCGGTTGATCCTGTTTAACGGATCCGTTGCAGGTATTCTCCTTAATTTTTGATGTGAAAGTACTCGATGCGTTCTGCCTTGCCTTGAACTCTTGATACGCATTAGCCGAAATGTAGCCTGAGAGTTTGCTATTTGCTTCGCTAGATAGCTTCAACTTTTCCTCTTCGAAGCAATCCTCAATACTGCGCCCTTGGATAATTGCAAACACGTACTGCCGAGCAAGTCTGTAAAATTGAGTTCAAGCATTGTAAAATCACATGCAGTTCCAGCCATGTGGTTCTGTAAAGTGCATAAAGTCTGTTTGCCGAGAGTTGATAAATATTATGAATTTATGATATCGTTTCAAAATAGCGACTATCTCTTACCTATCGATAAACTGTATGACGGGATTTGCTTAATGCCGCGCGCACTGAGTTTCGTGGTACGCTCCACGCAGTTGTTGTCATGCCCGGCGTCGCGTCGGGCGGGCGAGCGCCAAAAATTGCCATTATGTTCTGGAATACGCTTTGAGTGTTCGTGTGTTGTTTTAGATGAAGCAATTTAACGTTTCATAATAAACGTCACCGACTCTTATTCTTCCTCCGACTCTGAGACTTCGTCATGGTCGTCGTCCGATGATATGCCAGCAATTCATTATCATCGATAAAAATAATTAGCGGGCCGCTATTTGTAATGAGTTAAGAAGCCCTGATTTTTTTATTCTTTTTATCAACTCTCGGCGGACAGACTTTAGCTGATGATCGGCGATGAGGAACACATTCAATTTTACACCCAATGGCTTTGTCCTCACAGTCTAAATTAAGTTTTGTTTATTCGCTGATCAGCTGCGCACGTAAGAGAATCACACCACACGTATTTTTAGCAAATTGCATGTTAAGAATACTTTAAAAAATTCTACAGCCCTGAACACTTACTTGAGCATGGTCTCGGATGTAGAGAGCTTGGGAGAGGCGAACTTCGCGGCGTGCGGCGGCAGCGTCAGCAGGCGGCGCGTCAGCCGCGCGAGCGCCTCCGCCTTCTCGCGGAACCCGGGCGACGACATTCGCCAACCGTGCACTCGCAAAGCCTCCGATACAGCCCAGAGCAGTTTCTGAATATTGACGAAATTCGTGGAAACTTAGATAATAGTATTTTTAGGGTTCCGTACCTCAAAAGGAAAAACGAAACACTTATAGGATCACTCGTGTGTCTGTCTGTCTGTCCGTCTGTCACAGCCAATTTGCTCCGAAACTACAAGACCGATTGAGTTGAAATTTGGTATACATATGTAAATCGGTGACCGCAACAGGGCCGCGTAACGTAAGTATATGAATTTTAAACATGGGGGCCACTTTTGGGGGGTAAATTAGAAAATTAAAAAGAAAAGTTATGCCACCTACATCGTGTGACATATCAAATGAAAGGGCTTATTGTGATGATCTTAAATATATTTTCTTTTGAATTTTAAGTAAAATATTTTAGAAGTTATTTAGGAAAACAGGCGAAAATTGACCATCGCCCCCTTATCTCCGAAAATACTGGGCCTAAAATTTTGAAAAAAAAAAAAAAAAACTGAAAATATCTCTTTACCTATAGATAACAGGAAAACCTATAAGAAGTCTATGGTATTTAAAATAACATAGTAAATTTCAGATAATCGTGTACGGAACGGAACTCTCTCCACGCGAGTTTAACTCGCACTTGTCCGGTTTTTCTTATTTCAATAATATAATGAATATGAACGTATATTATTTTCGCTTTGCCAAATCAAATAGTTTTTGTTAAAAAAGTGTTTAAGTAAGGCCGATTTAGGTCCTGTCAGCGCCTTGAGTAAATGTGTTTGTTACCTTTTTATGAGTTTCATTCATGTCTGCCGAATTCCTCCGAGTAAACACTTCCGAGGCTCGCCGGTGCATCGTGTGCGGATTGGCATTGCCTATCGTGTCTCCGCCGAACGAGAGGCTCTTCGCAATTTTGCTCCTACTACTTTCTGGTTGTTCATCCAATGCGTCCAGTTTGCGCTTCAGGAAATGGTCGCTCTGTGTTCCATCGGCGCTCTTGGTTACCGCTGTTCTGTCGGGGGAGGAAAATAGGGCTCGTTTCGATTTCATCGCCTGGAGGGGAACTGAGGTGCTAGGAGCGGTAGGTATAGGCTTTCTGTGCTCCGGACTGACGAACAGCGCTCTTTTCAGTGTTTCACGCGATGGCTGCGATCTCGTCATACTGTCAGAGTCCATAAGCAACCTTCTCATTATCTTCTTGCGGCTGGAGCCTCCGCTCTTCGTTTTTGGGGTTTTAGCGGGAGTTTTTTTGCCTGGGGTTTTTCGGATGGGAGTCTTTTTGCCTGGTGTCCGTCTCCTTCTCTCTGCTGAATTGATCAGCTTTCTGTGAGGGAAGTAACTTAAAATTGTTTTGATTAGATAACTGATGCATAAACAAGAAAATATTACGGTCATGTTTCTTAAAATAATAAAAGTATACTTGCGTTTTAATAATATTTGGATAAATAGTGAATTCAATACATTATGCGCCTATTAACGTTAATAAATCGTTAGGTGGCAAATACATATTCAATAACAAAGTAAGACAGACTCGTGACACGACCGTAAACCATGAATGTCAGTATTCTGTTATTATAACCTTTTGGCCGCCAATGTCGACTATGCGTGACAGCGTATACATACAGGGTAAAAAAGTCCTTTATAACCTTGACTTAAAGTTGAAATTCGTGTTACTTCGCAGACATGCTTGGCGCCTAAAAGGTACACTTAGTAAATAACTAGTTATAATGCTTACTTCTTATCAATTAGCACCATCTTGGCTGAACCTGCCTGCGCCTTTTCGTTTATCGTGGCAGCACTACAAAAGGCTTGGCGTCTGCGCGCCAAATGTGACAATCGCCTCCCTGGTGACTTTGCTTGAGCCAACCTAAAAATAAATTATCCTTAACTATAACCTCTTTATGAAGGTTTAAATAAATAAAATTAAAGTGTGTGTTTGTAGTGTCAAAATAACAGATCTTTACTTAATACATATCTTTTTTTTTTACAATATTTACACAAATCGATCTAGTCCCAAAGTAAGCTCTAAAAAGGTTTGTGTTATGAGTACTAGACGACGATATAAATACTTATAAAGAGAAATAAATACTTAAATACATAGTAAACATCCAAGACTCAGGAACAAACATTTGTGCTCATCACACAAATATTTGCCGTTACCGGGGATCGAACCCGGGACGCTTGCGTCGGAGGCAGGGTCACTACCAACTAGGCTATCCGCGTCGTCAAAACAGTATATACGGTACATAACATATGAAAGTATATACGGTACTTAAAACAAAAAGCCGGCCCAGTGCGAGTCGGACTCGCGCACGAAGGGTTCCGTACCATTATCTATAAAAACGGCAAACAAATCATGTCTGTTGTATGAGAGGCCCCTTAAATATTTATTTTATTCGGTTTTTTAGTATTTGTTGTTATAGCGGCAACAGAAATACATCATCTGTGAAAATTTCAGCTGTCTATCACGGTTCATTAGATACAGCCTGGTGACAGACGGACAGACAGACGGACGGCCAGCGGAGTCTTAGTAATAGGGTTCCGTTTTACCTTTTGGGTACGGAACCCTAAAAAGTCAATGTTTAAAATTTTTGTCAGTGTGTCTGTTTGTTCCGGTTAATCTCCGAAACGGCTGGACTGATTTTGACAGGAGTTTAACTTGCAGATAGCTGATGTTATAAGGAGTAACTTAAGCTTTTATTTTAGAAATCGTATAAGAGTCCGGCGCGAAAACAAAAAAATCATGATATTGAGAACAATAATCTGAAACCGCGGGGAAATGTTTTATTTCTTATTTGTCTAAAAACAGTATTTTTGGAAATAATCGTAGATTTCGTTTAAGCGCCATACATTTCGTACAGTGTAACAAATGCTGTGACCTCTAGTTGCTAGTTGTCGTCCATTTTGTATGGAACGCTTTGCGAGTGGAATGAACAATGAATTTTCAAAGCATCATAACTCATAAAATAAACAACATAATAATGTTTTGCGGACACAGATCGGTTTCTATTACCCGGCCCTTTCCAATACAAGATGAAAAATTAATTATGCAACTTCCCTATTATAAATTACCTATGTTTTATTTTTATGATTGTTTCAATGTGTAAGCTGTCGGTGTATCTATTTAAATAAATAAATAAATAAAATAAATAAATAAGTGAAGGTATACTTGAGTCGAAGCGCCTTCCTCTTGTGAGCACTGCTTGGCGACTGCAGTCCCCCGGAGTACACAGTAACGCTGGTGTCGGTCTCTGCGCCGACGTACCGCTCTCCATAACGTTGCGCCAGCAATTCCATTCTTTCGGAGTAGTTTGTCACATTGTAGCTAGAACAAATATAACATGTCATGATGCAATCGCCTTGTATCCCTCCGTCTATCATAGGAGTTTGAGCTACAGCAGTGGTTCTTAACCGATGGTCCACCGACTACTGGTGGTCCCTGGAATCACCTTAGTGGTCCCCGAAGCCATCGGAAAAATATGAAATGTGATGAGTCAGCGAGTGAACAATCGATAGAACAATCCTTTATTAATTTTCATTTACCGTATTTACCTCCAAACAGTAAGTGATCGAAAAAAATTGTCAAATGGTCCTTCATCACTAAAAGTTAAGAACTACTGACCTAGAGACTTGACACTTTAAACATAGCTCAGAACTGAATCACAATGCAATATTAACTCACTTTCTTGGCTGGTTGTTTATTTGTCCCTTTGGTACAAATTTTGCAATCGGTTTCTAAACTAACTTCCTAATGAGCTAGAGTTGAACTTTATATATAGCTTCGAACTCTGCGTTCAACCCATTTGGCAAGTCCCACCTAGTAATTGGGACGACACCTAGCGAAGTTCTGGAGAAATTATGCGACAGCGAATGTAATAAAATATTTTTATTTGGCTTACCATAAAATAGTATTTTTTTTACTGCTTTATGGCCGAATTCAGAAACGCCACTTAAGCATTTGATTAGATATTAAATAGTTAAATGTCCCTCAACTAGTTGTCAACCTAAACAGAAACTTCATTGACACATCACTTTAATTAAAGATTAATTTGATGGGCCTTTATGAATTCGGCCATTAGTGTAGTAAAATAAGTCTACCGTCTTATAATAAAAAAATGTTACATATGAGAGTTACATACGCGTTTTGCTGCTGCAAAATTCAATAATGAAATAAAATTAATTAATTAGACACATAAATGGCAGAGTTCACAAAGGTCACTCAAATTGATCTATGATCAAAGTGACGGTTATGTATACATTGACAGCTGGTTGACGGGAACTTAACTGTTTGTGAATTTGGCCAAAACAGAAATAATTAATAAGCTAGATAGATATTCAATTGTACAGCAATATATTTTTTACACCCCACACTGTTAAGTCTCAGATGCAAGGGGCTATCTCATTTGAAATGAACATTTATATAAATATAGCCTTTTCTATTTATACTATTAAGACAAATCCTAATAAGAATTCCTTATCTGTAATTAAAATTTGAATTACCTGTGTTCATGTATATTGTAATGATATGTGTTATGTGTTTATTTATGGACTTGGTCTCAAATAAAAGATCATTATTATGTGTCTTTTTTCCTTACTTATGGGAGCCCTGGGCCTCTAGGTGTACATGGCGCCAAAGCTAACACACAGAGGCTCTTAGGCCAACTTTAATTTCAATGTGATGTGACACCAATTGGCGATTATCCCAGAGTTAATACTATAGAAATGTGCACACACAGAGAATCCCCAGTTAATAAATTATTAATAGTAAACAATGAATGGAAGGGATGGATTTGAATAGGTTACCCTTACCCATATCTATTTTCCGATAAAATACAGAATAACTTCCACTAACTTTATCATTGGGATTTGTATTATTTTATAGAAAAATCACTCCTCTGCTGCACTGGGAGTGAAGAAATAGCATAGAATGCGTGCAGATGCTTATCACCCTGGCATGTCGTAAAAGTCGACTAAGGGACGGGTCCTCTCCAACATGGTGGACTATCTGTATGGGCGATGGGCTGATCACCTGTCACCATACGGTTCATCATACTATCTTAGGACTAATTAATCGAACGTGGCCACAAGTAGTCTTATGGCTCAGCCCACCCCATTAGGGATTTCGGGCATGATAATATGTATGTATGTATAGAAAAATTCTCATCATTATTATAAGTAATAATTATAGCTCACAAAAAAAAAAACGCGCTAAAAAGTACAAAAGACCCTCATCACCTAGGTAATGTATGGACTTGTCAAAACAAACCAAATGAGCACAAACTCGAAGGGGTTTACTAGTAGTAATTAAAGAGTTTACCTATCTATGTCCAGGCTCGATGGTCATGGTGGAAATTATTGTATTGGTATCCGAAATGCATACACTTGCAGTTTCAAATTATTACGGCAATTAGAAGTAGGTTAAAGTTGACTTCTAAGATTTTATTAAGTACATTGTTTGTTAGTTAGTTACAAGTTTAGTAATCTAATAAAAGTGAGTTTAAAATAGATGCAGTGGATGTCATTAAGTTTAAAGTTTCTTTTTTTTAATTTAAGCTTTTGTTTAACATTTATTATGGTGCAAAAGATATACCTTTTAAACTGGACTGGTAGGAAATAAATAATTTTGCAACTGCAATAAACAGTGTAACCTGATAAAAAGTGTAAATACTTACTAGACATCATAGTGCCTGCATTTTAGTGTGTTGGGCCATGAGGTCTCCTTTACTTCTGCTTCACTGCACATGTCTAAAACTATGCTTTTGTCATTTGCACTTGTATCCAATTCATGATCAGGTCTATCAACATCTATTTGACTCTTTGTTGATAGTACTGCAGTTTCTTCTCTAGGCATTTCAAATGTTGTTGGTATTTCAACAAAAGAAACCCTTTTTGTGGGAGTAACTGCATCAATCTTCAGCGTATCAACTTTGAGGGTTTCAACCTTAACATCATTGTTGAATGCTGGCAAGAAGCAATAGTATTTCTTGAGCATTTCTGTGGCATCACTGCGTAGTGTTGTAACTGAAGGAGGTGGTATTATACCTTGAAGCTTCACCTGTTAATAGTTTTAATTGTTTAGCTTTTTATTGTATTGCAACTATAAAAAAACACATTAACAATATGAACTTTACTGTAGCAAATTGTAATAATTCTAGAATAAAATTTAGAATCGAAAACTATGTTTAATTCCACAGTCCATTCATTTTAAAAGAATTAATTGATATCAACATTATAAACGAATGCTGACGGAATAAGTTTACATAAACTCACCTCCATTCTCTTAACTTTTTTCTTATCATACTGTTCAAAATCCTTAAGAAAACTCCAAAATGGTTCTGGCGCAGGGTTAGCTTCAACATCCTCATTATCTGAACAAAACATGTCTGGGGATCGCACACCACTGTCAAATGATGCTTCTAAAGATGAATAACTCTGATCATTACTCCATTTTGTACTCTTTTCAGTCCTCTGAAACATGCTATCTTTTCTCGAAAAATCTTCATGGTGCGAATCTCCCAAGCTCTCCATACCTTTCTCTCTTTCTGTGCTTCTCTCATCAGATGCATCGCTTGCTGTTGGAGTATGACAGCTCTGTTCTTCAAAAGCAATTCCACTATTCTCATTTACATCAGCAAAGCACTCCTGATCCTGAGATTTCTCATCCATATTAACTAGTCCTGCATTAGCAGTCAGGGCAGTAATAGGGTCCACTATAGAGTTCAGTTTCTGCACGTGTTTTATGGTCCCATTAAAAGACAATTCGCTAATCGGCAATTTAAAGACACTTTCGGAATGTCTTACGTCACGCAGCATGTCGACTGCATTGTTACTGTTCTCCATAGTTGAGGTTATGAAAACGGGCTGCTTGAAACAGCTGGATTTAGATTCGTCTGAGGACAGCGGGATGTCCGCCGGGTCAGACTTGTCGGTAAGGTTGTGGTCGACCGTGAGCGGTGAACTCTCGTATAACGACGGCGCGAGAGAAGTGCTCGGAGACCCAATTTTGTTACAGATATCAGCATTCAAACTTAGTTTATCCGCAGTATTTTCACTAGGGGTTAAAGAAAGACAGTCAATTTGGACGCTTTCGTAATGTTTACTATGCTCTTGAACATCCGTTTGTACAGCAGCTGACAAGTCAATGTTACCTTCGATGTTGTGGGCTTCGTAATCACAATTACTTGATAAAGAAACCGGGTCAGGTTCAATATTTTCGCGGAAACTATTAACTACATTAAAACTTCTCAAGTAACGCTCGTACAAAGAAAAACTATCACTCATGGAACGGCAATTTGAGTCTTCGAAGGATTCCATTACCACCACATTTTATCCGCAATTCCATGAGGTAAAACATATAGTTTCACATGAACATATTAATTGAATGTCTGATGTTACACAAAATATTTATTTTAACTGAATTTACTGGCATTTCAGGAAAATGCAAAATAAAAAGATATACTACAACAAGCCCGCCGTTCCTCCAGCTGCCATAGATAGAGCCACTCTTATTTTTATTATCTCACACAAGCTGTCTACCATAAACATTAAAGAGTGATCAAAACATCCATATTTTAATGCTTTTCAAATGTGTAAAAATGTACTTACAAAAATTAATTATAATACACAAACCAATCGCTCAATCTGACTATTACGACAATACTTATTCACAATAATGTGCGCAACATTTTAAATTAAACAAAGACCATACATCGCTCGTTTATAAATAAAAATAAATAATGTGAAATACAAATCCATTCCAAATTCAATTTTAACGCGTTTGAGTAAAGTTTAAAACAAAAGTGAATTTCATTTTGACTTGTTTCCTTTTATTTTTAAACGTGCGACATACTGTTCTGGTTTCTGTTGTTTCTAACAAGAATTAACATGTGTGTTGATAGCTTTAATTAATTTGACAGATGTCAACCAAATAATTGCAAGGTTTTTATATTTATCGTTCTTAGCTTTTCGTTTCGTTTTCGTTCCGTGCGGTGGGTGGTTAGCGTGCGTGCATCATCGGCATTTATATGAAGTCCTCGTAAATATAGCATTCAACACTATTTATTGCGTATCATATATTCTAATTTCATGATCTTATATCAGGCTTGCGTATACGCATACCAGAAAACTAGAAGCCGATGAAGATAAGCCGAGAAATATCGTATTTGTAATTGTACGTCTATTGAACCGGATTCTGCATTAAAATTCTACCGCCTTTCAATTGCATTGCTGTAAACGAGTATACAACGCTGGGTAAGACATTTATGCATTAATATTCAAATCTAATTCACGGAGTTAACGTTATTTAACATTTGTTTTAACATTAACATTATCACTAGGCCCGCTAATCTACGACTACCTATTAATTATAAATAAAATTCACAATGTAAAAACATCAGCTTTTATCAAGAAATCTTTCTTTAATTGACATTCAATTTGTAAATTGTACTTAAGTAAACTATGTTTAATTAATGCATATGGTCAGGACAGTGAAACTTTCTTATTTCATCTAGTTTTTTAAAATATTTAAAGGAGGTAATTGTGCCACTAACTTATTTTTTTCTTATATTTCATTCCAAGGTAATAGTTATAAAGGTCTCAAAATGGAAGTATTAAACATTTTATAATTGCATTTAATCATTTTATAAGTTTTATCTTGTAGAAAAATGGTAAATGTTTTATACTTTTTAAATTATAAATTTGAATACTTTGAAATAGAAAAATGTTTTTGACAAAATTCACTTATGATTAGAACTTGCGAAATATTTTATTAATACCTAAATAGTTTTCTAATCGTAATGAACACAAGTCACAGAAACAAACCACCTATAATATTGGTGTGGATTGGATATTTGTCAGCGCCGTAGCGAGCCATATCAGTCTATGATTGCAGTGACCTCTGCACCTTTCCGCTGCTTGTTTTATCTATAAGGTATAAAGAAGTCAAAATGATGTATTTGTGTTTGCTGCACTCATTAGTGACTTAAAGTTGGAGATAACGGTGCATTTAAGTTTCTTTTTAACTCAAACAGTGATGGCATGAATGAAAGTGAATTAAAATATTATTTGTGTTGTTTCGTTGTTAGACGGACCAGGTATTTTTTGTGTGTATTTTTAATTCTTCAGAAAACTGATGATTCACAATCTATTTTCAACAACTCCAGATTTAAATTTTCTTGCAAGGACTGTATAGCTGAAGGAAAAAAATTACGGCTTTTGGATTTTTTTACATGTTTATCTGAATATTTCCAGATTTTTGAGCAATATTTTTAGGTAGAGGATTTTTTGTTATTAAAGGGAAGCATAATGCAGCAGTAACTGAAAAAACAGATATGATGATAAAATGATGATATTTTAAAAGTTGCTGAAATGTTGCATTAGCATGAAATATTACTGGTTATTGTAAATAAAACTGAAAAATTCAAAAGTTATTTGTCGTATTCATTAATATCTTGGAATAACAGTCGAGCAGTATTTGAGCTGGTAATAACAAATAGACAATGTCTCCACAAAGATGAATAAGTTAACTTCCGTGGTAAAAAACTAAGATCCATCCCTTCCAAAAATACTAACCTACTGGTCTACCATAGCTGTTTGCTCCACATTGCGCTATGCTGGTTCTATGGGGCAACACTACAAACACAATGGGTGTTTGTATCGCAAAATAAATTTCTTTGGACAATATGGGGTGTCAAACGGACAGAGGGGCATTCTTAATATTTTCGAAATGTGCAAATTTGTTAGTAATAATATAGACCAAATCGTAAAGAAATGTAATGTTGCTATTTAGATGAATTCTTTAGAAAATGTGATTTTAATTGATTATTTTTCTTTTAAGGTAGGCACCGCACCTATTACAATTATGAATTTATGTACCTATTAAAAATAATGAAAATGTATCACTAATAATAATACTTTTTTATGAATTATAACAATATTTATTGTACCTTACATTGCGTGCCTACATGGTGAAATAATGTAGTGTCCATTGTAATATTAACATCTCATACTACATTACTTCAAGCAATGAATGATTATGATTATGATCATGGTTATAAAAGTAGTTTGTCTAAATGTATAACAGAAAAAAAAAACCGCCCAAGTGCGAGTCGGAAACGCGCACGAAGCGTTCCGTACCATTATCTATAATCAAGCAAAATAAAAAAATGTTTGTTGTGTGGGAGCCCCCCTTGAATATTTATTTTATTTTAATTTAATTATTTATTTTTAAAGTGAATATATATATAAATATTTGTGAATATTTCAAGCGCCTACTTGTTGCCGTTATCAATATCGAGCTAAAACAAGCAAAAAAATCACGTTTGTTGTATGGGAGCCCGCTTAAATATTTATTTTATTCTGTTTTTTAGTATTTGTTATTACAGCGGCAACAGAAATACATCATCTGTGAAAATTTCAACTGTCTAAGTATCATGGTTCATGAGATACAGCCTGGTGACAGATGGATGGACGGACAGACGGACAGTGGAGCCTTAGTAATAGGGTCCCGTTTTTACCGTTTTAACTAACCTTAGTTAGTATAGATGATAATTCTCACATTCAAATTCATTTGGTAACTTTACCATGTAGAAGTTGTAATTAACTTACATTGTATTTTAAACTTTACTAATGAATGTCTAGATTTAAATTAGGATGGCTTTTTTATCAACTTACGACTTTGCTTTCATTTTTAACATGCTGAATTGAATTCCGTGAGCGAGTGTCAAACCCTGAACCCTGATCCGTGGCCTTGCTATTATGCATCAAATTATACTCTGTTATAATACTTATGTACCTGATTACCATTTAATTGGACCATAAATATGGAATATTCAAATAAAACAAACAATAAGATGTCTGATGAATAGCTAGGGGCCTTTTCACAGGACATGTTTGTTTCTCTGTAGGTATCTGTTTATTTTATAGTGCAAAAGCGACAGCGATTCAAAACGCGCGGCGACTACTTGCGTTAATTTCATGTGTAAAGACCCTAATGCACACGTCTATTTCTGATAACGTACCACCTACATCATCGGAGAGCAGAATTGACTTGAAATAACTCTCCCAGGCTGGCTTTTAAATAGAGCAATCCTATTGGTGGATTTTTTCGTCCTTCACCGTTCAGCTACCTCGCACAGCTCCAGAGCCAGCCAGGAAAGCCAGCGTTGGACTCGGACGGAACAGACCCGTTTTATAGTATAGGTTTCGAGCCACTTTTGACACTTGACCCAGGGCCTTTCGAGCAACTTTTGACGCCGACTGTCGGATCAATTTTTCACGCCAATATTTCTATAGAAGAAGGAGACCTCCGTTTCTTATATGCGGCCTGGGTTTTTAAAACCTCATACGCTAGCTATTAAACCGGTAGTTGTTTCACTAGCATGTGTCAGACCACACATGCTGGTGTCCGAGTCTGAGATCTAACTATCCTAACCTCAAGGGTGTAGCCAGGATTCTGTTAAGGGGTGGGCACGCGAAGAAAAACCAAGAATATACCTATACTACATACTGTAACGAGTAATGGGACAGGTAACGTTAAAAATTAAAACGAATATACATCAGTCACCAGCTGCATCTTCTAGGGGGGTAGGTGCCCCACCTGCCCTTACCACGTTACGCCCTTTTTAGGGTTCCGTACCTCAAAAGGAAAAAACGAAACCCTTATAGGATCACTCGTGTGTCTGTCTGTCTGTCCGTCTGTCACAGCCAATTTGCTCCGAAACTACTGGACCGATTGAGTTGAAATTTGGTATACATATGTAAGTCGGTGACCGCAATACGGACGCATGACGTAAATATATAAATTTTAAACAAGGGTGGCCCCTTTGGGGGGTAAATTAGAAAATTAAAAAAAAAGTTATGCAACCTATATCGTGTGACATATCACATGAAAGGGCTTATTGTGAGGATCTTAAATATATTTTCTTTTGAATTTCAAGTAAAATTGTTTAGAAGTTATTTAGGAAAATAGGCGAAAATTTACCATTCCCCCCCCCCCCCCCCCCCCCTTATTTCCGAAACTATTGGGGCTAACATTTTGAAAAAAATGCAGAAAATAGTTCTTCACCTATAGATTACAGGAAAACCTATAAGAAGTCTGTGGTATTTAAAGTAACGTAGTAAATTTCAGATAATCATGTCCGGAACGGAACCCTCTCCACGCGAGTTTAACTCGCACTTGTCCGGTTTTCCATCGTCACCCCAGCCCCGGCTCAGGGCTTATATGGGACGGTATGACGGACTCACAACTGGGGGCATACCGTCTAAAACCACTCCGGCGTTTCCCTCATGGCTGTTGAGTGGGGACGCCATCGGATCGCCGAAGCATGCAACTACGACTCCCCCAGCCTGCTTCGAAGAGCCACCGCCAAGGAGGATCGGTAGCGTTCGCCAACACTACCTTTCCCCAGACAGTTAGAACTGTGCAATGGGCCCCTAACCCTAGTTCTACGAGGTGGTTCGGGCGATGGGCAAACAGAAGTTCGCCCGGTTCGCCTTCTCCCCCAGCCGTCTGCGTGCAGCGGGGAAGCTTTCCAGGATCAGCTCGCTCGGCCTACCACAACCGACCTTACCATCCGTTCAAACGACCCCGGGCGCACCCGTCCCATATCAGCAGTGTCCTCTGCTATTCCAGAGGAACACGCTGAGGGACCCTCACAGAGTGGAATGGGAAACCACGCTAAGCCATTGCCTAACCTTACCTAAGGCTGTAATCTCTGGCTGTTGCGGAGACCAAAGTACCTATCACATATCGCCCTTGTTAGGCCCTTAGAGCATTCGTACGATAATTTCAGGAAAAAATACATCTGATTTTTTTCCTATTACTTTGTTTTAGCGGCGACCAGGTGCTGCGAATTTCGTGGTAGACCTTAAAAGCGGCTGACGACAACAGTGGAATGCTTGTTCCCACGCGTTTTGTAGGCGAAGTTGGGCTACTTTAATAGCGGGGATATCTGATTTCCATTACAAATTGGCTTTCCGCGTCGCGGTTGTGATGCAAGTTTTCTGGTTGTAAGAGAGCACCAAGGAAGTCGCCAAAACGCGATTGTGATTCCAAATATGTAGGTAGTTACCTAAAGTAGTAGCCCGTTAAAGTATCGATTTTCGAAAGGAGCCTGCCGTTTCATCGAAAACCTTTTGGACAAATTGTCACTTCCCAAACAAATTTTAGCAACCCTTTTTTTGCCAATGCAATCTTTGGAATAATTTTAGTACGCACATTTTCATTTGGTCAACTTTTCACTCAGCAGAATATTACTACGGAAAACGACATTAAGTCATTTGGTCTTTTATCAAATGGTTTATTAAAGCAAAAAATCATTAGACAATAATCATTTTGTCAAATGAATTGTTATGATAAAAAGTATATAGACAAAAACGAAGTAATAATATGTTGCGGCGAGCGAGCGAAGCGAGCGAGCAATACAGGTCAGAGCAGAACCGAGTCGGATAAATTTAGGTTAGAATGCTACGGCGGGAGCTTTGCTCCCGTCTTAGCCTTCGAGGTTTTTTTTTCATTCCTTAATAAAACATGCTTTTGCCTTATTTTGTTTGCGTAAACTATGTTATGCCAACTGAAACATTTGACTTCATGAAATTTGTTATAAGTACCAGTTGGCAAGTGAGTCATTATTGGAACGTTCACTTGCCAAACATTAGGTTTGCGTTAGAATTATTTGTGAAGAGTTCATTTGCTAAATAATATTTTGGCAAATGAAATTATACGAAAAATTGTTTGGGCAGTGATATTTTGTCAATATTTTTTCGATGAAACAAGGGTAACCCATTTTCGAAACTATCGCAAAGCTAAACGAAATATATATATATATATATATATATATATATATATATATATATATATATGAGTGCGGGGCCCTAAGAATACTTACTCCGCTTTGCCGCAAGCACACAGATATTTCAAATGTTATACTTTTGAAATTTAAGTTTAAGTTAGGTGTATTCTTTTATTTAAATTTATTCTATTTTTATTATTCTACTCGGGCATATGCGTGATTACTTATGATACATAAATATTAGCATATAGTCTTTGGCCTCGCTAGGCTCGTTTGACATAATATTGACGGAAATTATAGGTCGCGTACATTGGCGCGTGTGCAATCGCCAATTGCAAGCTATTATACTTACCTACACGTATTTTGGATAGGATTTTTTCCGAACCGGTGGTAGATTCATTCCTTGACCTCCATAAGAGCTTGTAAAAGCCTAAATTGCATAAAGATAGTTTGACTTTGACTTTGACTTTTGTCGTACAACTTGGCCATCAAACCGGCCGTCCACCTATAGGGGAGACCGGGGACAATTGATCCATTTTTTTTCCAAGCTGGACTCGTCTTTCCCGCACTCTGGTCCACAGGTAGCCTAACAACATTTTTTCTTTTCAGTCATGGATGTGATAGCCCTAGTGAAGGAAGGGTTCCAAAGCGTCGCTGAGCATGCGGCCAGCTACAAGATGGGCCAAACCGTGCTCAGGCACGTTGACAAGGTTCTGTGGGTTGTGGAGAAATGCGCGCGTTGGGCTGTACCTCCACCGCGTAAGTAGTCGAAGAAGAAAATAGTTTATTTAGGGCTAACATTACCTACAGGGAAATTGTTTGAGACAACATAATAAACCTAGCAATAAGAGTAGTAACTTTATTAATTAAACTTAAACCTATTATGAGCCCCGTTATGGTTATTGTGTTTATACAACATGCATGGCACTTAGATAAATTAGAACCGTTTATCTCTAAGTGCCAGAAGCATAGCGTGCCATGGCGGGGCCCCGTATAAAAATTTGTTTGGGGGCCCTTAGGAAGGGTAAAGATTTTTTGCTCACGCACGTTGGGGGCCCCCGTCGCACGGGGGCCCCGTATTATTGATACGGCAGATACGGCGGTAGCTACGCCCCTGCTAAGTGCGTCTCTCTCACACTAGTGCCGACGAAAGAGAAAGTCATAGAGATAAACGGCTCTAATTTATCTTTGTGGCATGCATGTTAGGGCCGCTGTGATATTGTCCGGTTAAAGTAGACGGTAGACGTCTTCTCAAGATTTAACTGTTCGTCTAGTAACGTCCCTACTAATTTTATTCCTACTTCCCTACTAATTTTATAAATGCAAAACTGTGTTTATTTGTTTGTCTTTGTTTCACGAAGCAACGGAGCAAAAAAACACAGTTCCTGAACGAAGTCGCGGGCAGAAGCTAGTTTGGAATATTTGATTGTTTATTGAGACACCGAAACTTGTATCAATAAGATACTGACTTTAAACCCCGATGTACAGTCCGCGCCAGATTTTAATACGCAATATATGTTCGTCTTTATCACATCTTCAATATCGACTGCCATAGGCATAGCGAGGTACGAGCAAAGCACACTTGAAGATGCAGTTGGTCACTGTTTTTCATTTTTAACGTAACCTGCTTTAAAAATGATGAAATGATGCTTTAGAAATAATTGCTCGTGTAGGAATATTAGGTATATTTTTGGGTTTTCTTCGCCCCCCTTCCTCCTGAGAATCCTGGCTAAGCCTTTGTCGACTGCAACGCGTATTTCTCGTGTTCCGTCATAACGAACATGAAATGTGGTGTCGGAAAAAACCGAGGACAGTTTTTCTCATAAATTGCAGTGGACCCTGAAGAGAGGCCGCAGCCGGAGTTAGTCCGTCCGTTGCCGTGGGTGTTCTTCCTCATGATGCTAGTGGCGCTCAGGGTCACGCGGGAGTCCATATCGCTGGTCAACCTGGTGATTGGGAAGCCGCCGTTAAGGTCTGCTGATGTGGTGAGTTCGTTCTACTGTGACGTATCCTATTACTTAGGTATATACATTATTGGTTCCTGGGAAACGGCTCATTTTTTATTTTTATATTTGGGGCCAATTCGAAAGTGTGTTCGCTAAATTTAAAAGTGACTAAATTAAAAAGACATACACCGTTTCGAATTGAACCCAATGTTTTACCATCCAAATTTATCCACCTAATTTAATCATACATATAACCAAAAGATAGGTGTCATCCCTGAAAATTTGTTTTTACAGATTTTCAGGTATAATTAAGATGCCAAGGTGTAGTCAGTGTCGTGCCCGTGATGGCTCGTTGATGTCTTTATATTTTGTCTGCGCGATTATCTCGACAGCTCTTGCATCGATTTAGGGGGGGAGGGAGGCGCAGCAAAGGCAAAGCAACCAAAGTTCTAAATCCGCTATTCATATTTAGACGATTTCATTGAACATTAAATTTTGTTCCTCTGGGTTGCATTTACACAAGTATTTTCAAACGGCTTATCAGGTTTTCTGATATCATTAAATTGAGATGCCGAGCGAAGCCCGTTCACCCAGATATTTATTATGAGATCCTGAAAATAGCTCTTATCATGCTTGTATTTGATTGATCTGACTTGAGTTAGTGTTTCTAATGTTCTCAATGGCTCGCGGGTGCGATTCTGATCAGAACACACGTACGAGGCTCGCCACTGAAGCGGCGTCAGAATTCGTTGTACCCATCCTGCACTTATTTTTGTCATATTAGCCCGGTCATGAATTATCGCGTGTATAGTACCAACAGAAAGGCTAGATTCTGTTGTGTAGTTGTGATTTTCACTTGAGTATCAACCAATATAATTTTCTCCACTTTTTCAACATTTTCGTGCGTACTGGCGTGGATAGGTCGGCCAGGGTGAGGGTCGTCTTCAATGGTCTCCCTTCCTTATTTAAATAAACTTGGCCACTTTTGGACTGTGGACAAGGAAGGAGCAGAGGCATCATAAACAACGTCCATTTCTTGTTTTATACATTTTCGATTGTTTCCTTGCTTTTTTAAGCATTTAATAACCGCTCAGTGTTCTAATTTTACCAACATTGCAAAATTTCTTTGAGTTATCGTGTTTGTTCTGTAATTGCAGAAAAACCAGTGGAAATATTTCTGTCCTATTTATGTCTTTTTATTGCTTATGAATGACATAAAATGAGTAGAATTAAAAAGTTTACATAAAGAGGTTGGCACATCTCGATACCGAGAATTTATTGAACGCCCCTCGTATATAACACACTTAAGAGCCCGCATATGACTAGTTTAAGCTCCTCATTTTGCATCAATCAGAACTGAACTCTATGACGTTGCGTTTCATTTTAAAATAGCGCGCTCTGAGCCGTGGCTGTTACAACCACCTCGCGCGCACGCGTCCACGAAAAACTGAGTTTTTTGCCGTTTATTAGAGAACCACAGTTATTGTTACTCAACTATTTAACCAAAAATCTTCGTTAAAGATCATAGGGTTTCGAAGATTCAACCGAAAATATGTTAAAAAAGCGTTATGTTTGTTACGCCACTGTCTCGGACCCAAGATAAGAATAGGGTATCCTAGAATGGCCGTTGAGTGTGGCATTATTTATTATTGTCGTTCTTGTATCTTCTTTCGTTCTTTATACGTCATCTAGGCCAATTTACGCTGAATAGGTTCAAATTTCAAATTTGTCTTAGCTACCAATTTTGTGACTATACTCGATTCGTTTAGTTAGTTAGCTAAATGTTAGCAAACTTACCAACTTGACTAAGCCAACCAGCCAATCAAGACATACCGTAAAATAATGGACTGGATTGGCTGGCTAGCTGAGTCACGTGGGTTAGTTTGTTTACATAAAGTTAGCTACCTAAACGAATAGAGTATAGTCGATATTAATATCGCAATTTTTTGTCTGAAAGAAAGGGTCAGAAAACAATTAACAAACCGACCGTTTACAATATCGCTAAGGCAATATCGAATGGTCTACAAACTGCCAATCTTGCATAATTAATTATTGTTTTCGGAGTCAATTTACCAGTGATAATATTAAAATGTACTTTGAACCTTAGGTGCTTAGTTTATCAACGGCTTAAGCATCGGTCTCACTACTAAAGAAATATGACCGATATGGAGACGAGCAAACGTCTTCGAAATTCATATATTTTCAACGATATATTATTTTACTCCTCTGCTGCACTGGGAGTGAAGAAATAGCATAGAATGCGTGCAAATGCTTATCATCCGGGCATGTCGTAAAAGTCGACTAAGGGACGGGTCCTCTCCAACATGGTGGACTATCTGTATGGGCGATGGGCTGATCACCTGTCACCATACGGTTCATCATACTATCTTAGGACTAATTAATCGAACGTGGCCACAAGTAGTCTTGTGGCTCTGCCCACCTCATTAGGGATTTCGGGCGTGATGCTATGTATGTGTATGTATATATAATTTTTCGAGTTTGTTACTGCACTGTTTCACTATGAAAATAGAGACAGGGATAAAAAGTACATGTGTACAGGGCCTTATTGTCATAATATTTGAGTCTCAGTAGGTATATCGTTTTATCTAGTATTGGAATTAACTGGTGTTACGCGTTTGTAAACAAATTTATATCCCAGTTTATCAATGAATAAATAAATGAATCAAAGTTAGTGAAACAAGTAATTAAAGGTGGCTTTGAACCGGAATCTTACATACGATGTTGTTATTATAAAATTCTGACAGTTGTATAGGTACTTTTGATAATCTAACAGCCTTCGCGCAAGACGACATCTGTCGTTTTTGTATCTTTGTCGCTTTTACACTATAGAAATATAGATAAAGATAAAATACGCCCTACGACAACGCACGCAATGCCCAAATGTCGTCTGCAAAGGCCCTTAGTTTTTGTGTGCGTATTCGTTAGCGGAAAGCGAGAGCTCCTATAGTGTGTAAAAGAGATGTCAATGTAATGGTCCTCGTTTTAGCGACGAAATTCAATTTATCCGGTTAACTTCCTTAACAGTTACGAAATAAAAAAAACGGTTGCCTATTTAATCGGCTAAAATAACGGTAACCGAAACCTAAAGAAATCATTTCCGGGCAACGATCGAAGCCGGTATGAAATTTAACTAGTTATCGAGCTCTGCCCTAAACAGTTTTATCAGCATTTACTATTATTCACTCTCCTATAGATACTTCAACTCATCTGTGCGCCCGGCGCTGAGTGCGTGAGCTTGTATGTACGTATATGTTGTATGTATTTGATTTGTAGTCGTCCCCGAACAACACAAGCTCACGCACACAGCGCGACACGCAAAGATGAAAATGAAAATGAAAATATTTATTTTGCAAGTAACCCACACAGCTCTTTCACGTGTCTGAATCTACCAGCGCTTCGAAAGGTGACATCTGCTGAGAAGAAACGCCGCAAGAAACTCAGCAAGTCTTTTTTCAACTTTGACATTTGAGTTTCTAAAAACTAACACAAAAAGTGCAACAAATAAACCTAATGGGTATAAATTAATTCTAATAAGTAGCTAATAAGGGAGATGTATATTCTCCGCGTCTGGACAAGTTAAGTGACTTAGAGATGTATAAAGCCTCTAAGGGTCATAATAATTGAAACCAAGAAACATCTAAATCGATTAATCTCGGTTAAATAGAGGTGTAGACAGTCTCCACGGTCAAGTATAAAGATGGAGATGTAAGGTCACCAAATATCGGTTGAGTGAATGAGTTGAGTGAGTTGATATGAGTTGAACTTAGTATAACGTTTCCAGGTGACATACATACAAGGGAAACGCCGGTACCTTCGCACTCTCAAGTACCAGGGTAACAGGATGATGCGCGCGCGCACCGGCGCGGCGCACGAGCCGTGGTACAGCGGTCTGAGGACGCTGTTCGAGTTCACCATGTGCTTCAGACGCCAGTCGGTGCAATACGGGAACAACAATACGACGAGGGTCAGCAACAACGATGAGGTCCTGGTAAGTGTCAAAGGTAACGGGGAAAATCTATGACCACCGCAGCCCAGCTGGGCACAAGTCCGTTAATCAGTTAATTAACGAAGTTAACATTCAGAGTAACGGATTAACTTTTAAGTTAACTTTAAAAATTGTTAACGGACTCATTCACTTCCGTTAAAAAAATTAAAATCCGTTCATCGTTAATTAACTACCTAATTTGCTATTTTTTGCCGAGCGGACCGCACCGCGCTGGGAAAAACACGTTATGACAAAAAAAACTCTAATGTTAGACTCTTTTATTAATTTTTCATGTCCTGCCTAAACTTCCATAGCCCATACCAACATTTTTTATGAGTAAATCACTAACGCAATGCAATTTATACCACGAGTTAGGGATTAACGATTAACGTTAACTTCTGTTAAATCTTCCGAAATATAACGCTTTAACGTTTAACGAAGTTAACTTTTTTAGTAACGGATTAGCGATTAACTATTTCATTAACGGTGCCCAGCTATGGTGGCCCGTACCTATATAAAATAATATTAATAATAATAGCGCCGGGCGGCCTCGTCGACATCACCATCCCCCATGACGAGAACCTCGTCATTTCGACAAACTATAAGTATCTTGACTTGGCTCACAAGGTGACCGCCATGTGCGATGTTGATTGAACGATCATTGTACCGATAATTGTGTCTGCGAACGGTCTCATAGCGAAGACTTTCGACCAACACCTCAAGAGAATCTGCCTAGATGGCTGGATCAAGGGTCAAATACAGAAGGCAGTACCTGGCAGTGGCGCAGCCCGCCTACAAGTCGATTCCTGACGGATTTACCAAGCTAGAAAGCTACGGCTAGTTGTCAGTGAAGTCCATATTACTCTAACTAAATGTCAGACACGCACGTACGGTTCTAATTCTTCCGGCTTCCATTAGGAAATATTTCACGCTTCGCCACTGGATACCTGGCAACACCGGTGTCATTATCCTATACATTTTAGTTGTAGTGCAAGCAGCTTTTAAAGGGAAAATCAAACAAAACACTTGTAATATTACGTATTAGACTAACTAGTATGCCATGATAAACGGGACTGCACTCCTAGCAAGTTAGACACGGGAGAAACTTAACCGCGTCTTCTCTCTTCCTCTTTCGTCAGCACTAGTGTGAGAGAGACGCAGTTAGAGCTAAGATGGAAAATTAATGTGAAATGCCTTTTTTCCAACTTTTACATTAGAGTTTTAACTAACACTAACACATAAAAAGATCAGCATACAAACCTAATGGGTACAAAATAATTACAATGAATAACTAATAAGGGAGATGTAAAGTCTCCGCGTTTGGACCAGTTAAGTGACTTAGAGATGTATAAAGCCTCTAAGGTAAATGGATGGTGCTAACTTATCCTCGTGTTATCTTTACTACCTAGGTGGGAAAAAAGCTCGTCTTAAAGATTTTTTATGATTTTTTCCTGCAGGTAGTAAAACGCAGCAAACGCGTCCGCACAGCAAGCAACGACAGCCCGGTGGCGTCGACCAGCGAAGCCAGTATGGAGAGACTCATCGAGAAGATGATGGTGGATCTGGACGCAGACTCCAATGATGATTCCAGTTACACGGTAAGACCCCGTTCACACAACTGTTTGCAGGACCTTTTTCAGCGGATCCGTATGTATTTCGATGGCTACGTATGTAGTAGGTAGTCAGTTCACATACACGACAATATTACCAAAAATACCGATCCAACAAAATATGTTATTTCGTTCTGCGAATGCGAAAACCGTTAAAAAACGACGGATCCATATCTGCAGGCGCGCTTCCAGAAAATTCGTTAAGTTATTGTTGTGTTTTGAAAACATTATATCTCGCAGAGTTTCTTGCCGGCTCTTCTCAGGTTTTTCCGAAACGTTGGTAGATTTACTCCTTGATTTTCATAAGAGCTTGTAAAAGCCTGAATTGAATAAATAAATAGGTGAATTACAAAAAAAAATTACGTGATTAAGGCGTATTTAAAAAAGTTCCTATGTGTTCCGAAAATTAGTCGTACAATGGGTCAAATTCGAAACGGTGTCCGCTAAATTTAAGATTGCCTAAATTTAAAATAAGAAACTCCAAACTCGATTTTGTATAGCCTCAAGGTTCAAAATCGAGTCGAACGTTTCTTATTTCAAATTTAGCGACTTCTAAATTTAGCGAAAACACTTTCGAATTGGCCCCAATAATTGTATGGTTAATTTTCGTAACACAGAGGAACTATTAAATTTTTCTTAACTTCGCCCTAATTTTTTGACGACTCGATTAGCCTAGTTGCTAGCGCCCGTGCCTCTGAAGCTAGCGCCCCGGGTTCGATCCCCGGTAAGGGAAAATATTTGTGTGATAAGCACGAATGTTTGTTCCTGAGTCTTGGATGTTTCCTATTATTTACGTATTTATTTCTCTATATAAGTATGTATATCGTCGTCTTGTACCTATAACACAAGCCTTTAGAGCTTATTCTGGGACTTGATCGATTTGTGTAAAGATTGTCTACTGACAAAAAAGAGCGTAATTTTTTTTGAAATTCACCTATATCCTTATTGACTTTAAATTTGAAATGAAATTATCTGTTCTGAAATTAAAACATCAATGTTATTTTCAGCTCACAAACGTTACAAGCGTGAAAAGCGACATGTCTGACGCTGCCGAATCCGAAAACGAGTCGACCATCAACGAAGTGACCTCGCCTATCTCCAAACCTGAGAACCAGAACGATATAACGACCCCGTCCAAAACAGAGCCTGAAGCGAACGATGTCGCACCAAAGCCCGAACAAAACGACGCGTCACCAAAGCCTATCATCGATAACCAAACTCCATCCAAAGAGCCCGTCACGTCTACGCCGGAAAAAACCAAAACACCAAAATCGTGCGAAGATAAAGCTTTGCGTAACCCTGATACCAAACGTGCTCCATTACTCGATACGCAGACGTTCCTTCAAAATGAGAAGCAGCGTCAGCGATCGCCAAAGAAAGAACAGAAAATCGGTAAAAGAGTATTAGATTTCTTCCTCCCAAAACCCACGCCTGTAAAGAAACCCAAAGTTATTCAGAAAAAGGAGACTGCGAATTATTGATTGTTGTATTTGTTTGTTTTCCAGCCAACGGCCGGACGGTAAAGAGTACCTCCGAGAGAAACATAGGTATTTGATTGATTATGCATGGAATAGATTTAGAGATGAGTTAAGAATGCATGCTATGTGCTGAATGAGATGGGTTGTCGCGGAGAGCGGGCTATAGCGGTATTTTTGATGGCAGGGGGCGAGAGGCGGGATCCCGACGCGGTGGCCAGGGCGGCTTCGGCTGAATTCTCTCCTCGCGGAAGAAAAGGTAACTTTATAACATACTAGCTGTGCCCGCGACTTCGTCCGCGTGGAATAGTGTCTTCGGTTAGCATTTTTAATTATTTTACAAATAAGACACATACGTATAAATACTTTAACCTTTTGACCGCCACATTCAGCTGCAGCCGTCAGCGGATACAGGGTGAAAAAGTCCTTCATTACATTGACTTAAAATTGAAATTCGTGCTACTTCTCAGACATGCTTGGCGGTCAAAAGGTTAATGAGCTACTGGCAGTGTTTCATTGCAAAAAGCTTGAATAAATAACTTTCATCCCCTATTGTTATTTTACGCCCTTGAGGGTAAAACTTTTACAAACTTTGAATTTAATATTTATTCATATCGAATCAATAGCCTAAAAAATAGGTTTCAAGTTTCTAGCTCTTAAAATGATGATACTTCCATACAACTTTTCATCCCCCCCCTTTCAAGACATACCACCCTTTTTTCTCATTAAAAAGTAGCCTATGTCCTTTCTCAGGCTCTAGACTATCTGTGTACCAAATTTAATTTAAGTCGGTTCAGTAGTTTTGGCGTGAAAGCGCGACAGACAGAGTTACTTTCGCATTTATAATATTAGCAATATTAGTATGGATTTATTTGATAAACACATGCAAGTTTACAGTGCGAAACCAAAACACACACATTCAAAATTCAAAAAAATTATTTTGCAAGTAGGCCAGACGGGCTCTTTCACATGTCCGAATCTGCCAGCGCTTCGAAAGGTGACATCTGCTGAGAAGAACCGCCGCCAAAACATTACTTAGGTATCTTATTTTCTAAAGCTGAGTGCAGCAGTATCCCTTATCCATGGTAATGAAAGAGTTCTTTTTATTTTACATTTTATTAAAATTATTAGTTAATCAGGGGACAATTTTCACACAAATCGATCTAGTCCCAAAGTAAGCTCTAAAGGCTTGTGTTATGGGTACTAGACCACGATATACATACTTATATAGATAAATAAATACTTAAACGCTTAGGAAACATCCAAGACTCAGGAACAAACATTCGTGCTTATCACACAAATATTTACCCTTACCGGGGATCGAACCCGAGACCGCTAGCTTCGGAGACTCACTACCGGCCTAGTTGGCCGTGTCATAAAATTATTATATGTATAAATAAGATTTTCCTACAACCCCTGTCTCGTTTTTCATAATCTGCTTACGTAGTGTATTATAAATGATTAACTGTTACATTTTAGAGGACTTTTTGTATCTCAAAATGATGTATTCTAAGAGCCTGTTTTACAATGTCCAGTGTAAGTTATTTACCTATACACCTGAAGTAACAAAAATATGTACTTATCCATTAAAAGAGTTGCATGGATTGTATCTATACATATATATAATTGGAACGAAAGATGTCCACATAAATCTGCTCCAAACGCGTACAAATGTCATTAAAGTCTCCTGATGATGTATACCTACACTAGTGGACCCGCCACAGCTTCGCCCGCGGTACTTTCCATACAAACTTTATCACCCCGTTTCACCACTTTAGGGTTGGAATTTAAAAAAAATCCCTCCTTAGTGCACCTGTAGGGTACTCGAGGAATGTCACCTCGTTTCAAACCTCTAGGACCACCCGTTTAGGCTGTGCGTTGTCTATAAGTGTGTCACGGTACTGTTTTATATGTATTCATAAATGTGGCACAACTGTCATGTAGGGTAACTTCTTTAAAAGGATACATATTTTTGTAACTTATAGGTGTGTATATATCTTTAACCTCAACTGTCCAAGTTAAATTTATCGGTCGCGTAGCTTGTAAAAAATTCGTTGTTATCTAGCGAGTAACGCCTTTGATTTGACGTGATGAAGATTTTGAAACAGGCCCTAAGTGTGCGTCTTTCCAACGAAAGAAAATTTTACAAAATATAAACTAAATCTTTCTTATTTTTCAGAAAACTTCAGGCAGACACCGTAATTTACTGTTCCGCAAACTACTGTAAAACAGCGCTGAAGACTGTTTGTTGCTCATTTTTAGCTTAGTGCGATGTTAAGCGAATCATTTTTGTCACATACTATTAAGAATTACTTATAAGTTTTTAACTTTAAATCTTCAGGTTTAATTCTTTTAATACATTTGCTAGTAGTACTCCTGGTGAGATGTTCAAAACTTTATATAACTAGAGGAATACTTTTACCATAAATTGCCAGTTTGGTCTAATTTAGTTAGTGTTTCATTAGTGACACATTGGCAGGGTGAAATGTCGAAGTTCTTATTCCAAGAATACGATATTTTTTTCCAATGCAATAAAATCTGTCTGGAGTCCACAGACAAGTTGGTAGACCTCTATTAAGAGGACTGTGAACCGAAGGCAAAAATCACCCTTGTCATACAAGAGGCGATAACGATTTCCACCCCTTACAAGTTAAGCGATTTGGACCAATTTTTGATAGGTTGTCAGTCAGAACAAAATCTAGGTCTATGCGTTTTTTGAATTTGGATTAAAGATCACGAAAATCAAATAATGCCGAAATTCGTTTTGTATTAGAATACTGAAACCACATTAAAACGGAATTTATTGATTACTAGCTGGCGCCCGCGACTTCGTCTGCGAAGAATAATAATTTAAGTAACCTATGTACTTTTAAACCTTCCCTAGATCTCCACGAACATTTCAAGACTAAGATAAGATAAATTCGTTCAGCCGTTCTCGAGTTTTAGTGAGACTAACGAACAGCAATTCATTTTTATATATATAGATTGTGAAAAAATCAAAACGTATAGACATAGATTTTGTTCTGACTGACGACCTATCAAGAATTGGTGAACATCGGTTAACATTTAAGGGGTAGAAATCGTTATCGCCTTTTGTATGAAAATCCGTAGGTTCACACTCCTCTTAAGGTGTAGTGGACCAATAAATTAAAAATAATGTTTTTTTATTAGAATTGGCTTGCGGTTGTACACGCTAATTTATGAGCTCCATTTTGAGCAATATGTATAATGAATGAGTCTACCCAGTACCATATTTATTGTGAACTAACTTTATATTGGTGATGAAGTCTAACTATTTTTGGATTAAGTCAATTTTGAAAATATCTCCTGGCGTTTCGAGGCGTTTCCAAGTCTCATGTTCACAGTAAATCGACGTTTTATTGTTTTGGTCCTATGACATGAATCTCGTTACTTCAGCTGCTAATGTTAAACTTATACTTATAAATGGCCAACTTTGGGCAACAAGGACGCAGCTCTATGTTAAAGTGGGATAGGAACAGTTGTGGTTAATAGGTTGTCTTTATTTTCTCTCTTCTTATCTTTCAGCATACGGGAACCGTCTGGTAAACTTTAACCTCTATCCAATCAATTCTCTGCTAAGCACAATCCGTATCTTTCAGCGTTTTCTTACAACAATACGACTTCATGATTTTTGTTTCTTCTTCACTATATACGTACCCATAAAAGAATTTAATATTACGTGACATTACGTGTTCTTTTTATAATTTGCTGTTTAATGTTCTGTGGAATTCCCATGTATGTTTGTATAGTGAAGCCTCCTCTAGCAAGCACTTCCATTATTTCTGCCTCCCAGTATTGAAATCACGGATTTAACGTCCACACGTATATGGTGAAAGGTTTTCCCTATTGTACCCAACTCGCACTCACTTTTTATGTTTGTCGCGTAGAATAAACAGTAAAGCAGTTCCTACCTACTCTCGTTCGGGCACGCTCGGGTCTAATCAGCCCTGCCTGACTAAGGCCGGCTCGGGCCGACGTTTCCTTATTGTGGCGTACGTACAAGCGCGCAAGCTAAAATCCCCGGCACATAAGTTGACCCAAAATGGCGTGCGCGCAGGTTAACTATAGGTATTGTTACGCGCGGCCTCTCGCGTCGCACCTCATCCCGCACTCCGATTGAGACCCGAAAATGTGTTCGGCGCATTCAACGTCATATTTCAACTTCGTACGAATTAACCATAGTTGTAGTTGCGCGGACGACCGCCATTTGTCTTTATACTATTCTAGGCGTCACTTAACATATTTGGGATCGTGCTTTTATTCAAATAACTATATATTTAGATTTTTAATACTTAGACACAACTTGTCCTGTAGTCTAGTTGCATTTCTGATGATTTTAAGCGAAGTAAATTTTGTTCCTATATTAAAAGTCTAGTTAAGCATTTTAGTTTTACATTCCGTTAGGTTTTAAAATTTACGAGTTTGAATGCGTTTGGCGTGTAATTTTTTATATTTTATTGTCGAAATTATTTTCTTTATGCAATTATTATTTTGTTGTGATGGAATTTGATATGAGTAGAGATTATATTATAATCAGATAATTATAAAATGTTATTTATTGATAAACAAAATTGCAATTCCAAAGATTTGGCTGTGTATCGAATGAAATAAAATAATCTGATACATGATAAGAGAAGACTGACGGTAATTTTGTGTTTTCTTTTTGTTTGTTGTTCCTTAAATTATAAAAACTTATTTAATCTTTATAACTTTTGTAAGCGTAACGAATTTTTGAAATTTTATCAATTGTGAACAATATTGTTATAAATATATTTCATAATGAATTCACTATGATGGCTGTTTTACTGCTTTTTTAAGCGATTCCAAATACCATACCATAGTGTGCTTCAAAACCCACAAACGGGCAACTTACCTACCATAAAAAATATTCCAAACTGAAACAAATGTTAGCAATATTGGGAATATCAGCAGAGGCGTATTGCCTCCGGAATGTAATGACAACCTTCCTAAAATGACCACTTCCCAAAATGTCTATTTCCCAGAATGACTATATCCTATAATGTCCATGTTTTAAAATGACCACATTTCACGTTGACCACTAGTTGATAAGACTGGGTCTTTGCCGTTTGGGCGAAAAATATTTCTGGTAGAATATATATATCATTTCCCAAATTTTCATTTACTAAAATCATATTTCCTGCCACAGCAGTTCGAATCGGGGTGGACGATGCTATGCTAGCATATGCTAGTGTAATATCACTGGTCTGGTTTAATGCAATATATATCATCACTGACTTATTTTAGGATTGTGGTAACTTTGGGAGGTGGTCATTGTGGGAAGTGGTCCTTTTGAGATGTGGTCATTTTAAGAAGTGGTCTTTGAAGAAACTAGTCATTTTAAAAATGGTGTCATTAATTAATATACGATGTGGCCAATATGGGATGTAGTCATTTTTGGTTGTGGTCGTATTGATTGTGGTCGTTTTAGGAAATGGTCATTTTAGGAAGGTGCTCATTACGTGCCGGAAACGGCGTATTTAAAGATTTGGCACCCCGGGCCACGGGCCAGTAAGCTTTGCCGCCCCATTAAGTAACAAAAAATATTGTAGGAAGCTTGACAATAAAAAGGCGCCCAAAGAAGGCCGCACCCCTCGCAGCCTGCCGCCCCGGGACATGGCCCCCTTGGCCTTAAATACGCCCCTGAATATCAGCGAATCATCGTTCCTGAATGATAATTGAACTAGATACTTTCTAAAACTATCATCAAAGAATGTGAATGAAAGTCATTCTCTAAACATGGCAATTCATTTTTTAAGTATTTCGCACTGGTGGTTAGCGCTGTTGAATTATTAATCATAGCAAAAATAGTACATTGTGCATCTAGGGCCGTAAGAAGGGGATAACTAGCGAGAGTCTGTTAGAAGCCCGACGCCGATAGGCGAGGGCTTTTATGACTCGAGTTTGTTATCCCCTTACTGCCCGTGATACACACAATGTTTTTCATCACATTTGCGAGGAAATGAAATAAAAATTAGACAAAAAAAGTATATATATTAATTTTAATCCCATTTTACACCGTGAATTACCATCAGGTGGGTGTTCATAAACTGAGCGTACGTTGCGATCAGCGCGGGGCAGCTCCGCCGGCTTGCGGTCGCGCGCCCCGCCGGCTGCGGCTCCCGAGCAGCTCGGCCGACCTGGCGCACTTAACTGCCCGCGGGAGTTTATAACTCCCGCTGACGGCCGGGCCCATAGAGGAGTTAAATCGGCTATAGTTGCTCTATACGCTTGCGTATAATAACACCCTTTCCGAGCAAGTGTGATGAAAATATCTATAATAGTCTTATTTTTTGTCTATAAAGTGCTGAGATGACGTTCTCCCTTCTGATTGGTTACAAGCCGGCGTTCACATTAAAACATACCTAATAACGTCAAGATTTTAGTTGAAAAATGTATTAATACAATACATTAGTCGCTCCTACTCGCATGGTACATAATATATTATATCATGTTAGGTACTTATTATGCTCATATTTATCCTTTTCTTCCGACGAAATAAAATAGTACAGAAATTTCCATATCTTAGCACTTGGCGTTGTAGAGACTACGTAATAGTTTTCACGAAAATAAATAATTTAAAACATTACAATATTTATAATAATAAACATGCCAATACTCTATTCTTATATACGAGTATGCACCTAGTTTTACACGCCGTGAAACCGGCCTTAACGTACTTAACTAATTTGAATGAACCATTGAGCGTATCGTATCGTATTCAGCCTCAGCAGTTTATAGACATAAAAATAGATTATAAACGAATTGAGCACCTCCTTTTTAAGAAGACTCATAAATAGGCGTATATCTGTAAAAAAAAAAGAAAAAAGTAATGGCTGTTTCCGCCCGGGATCGAACCGGGGGCCTTGTGCGTGTGAAGCACACGTGATAACCGCTACACTACGGAAACGATACAATTGCATGCGAAAATATCGTATTTATTGTGAGGACTACATACTGAATCAAACGTGAATAATTTATGAAAGCTTGGCAAAAAAGCAGAGTTATACAAACTACTCTATTACCAGCTAATCTTATCTGTGAATTCACCGGCGGCGTGGTTAGACCAAAATAATGGAAAGCCGTTCAAAATCAGCTCGCCCCATCTCGTCCAATGTACGTCAGTCACGCGGCTACTTTGCCCGCGGATAGTCGCGGACGTGTGTCGTACCGCTATTGTCGGTGTTTAGTTGTGCCATACATTCATTTTAAATAGTAGTTGCCTAAAATCATCAACCATGGATCCCGAAGCGTTCTTAGACCTGGCGAACCAGGTCATAAAACTGAAAATGTTCCCGTATTTTGACATCGCACATTCTTTATTATGCGCTCTTTCAGTCAGAGAAGACTTGGGCTCCGGTAAGGGTTATGCTATATTTAAACTGTGCCCGCCAATTTCACGATTGGCTTCCGCATCCTTTGTGCTATTTTGCCCGTAAACGTAATCTTTACACTAGAATGTTACCGAAATAAATATGTTACCAATTTATAAATAGCTTAGTTCCCTGCTGATCACAACTGCTGTATCAGAATCTGATGTTAACCAGACAAGGCTAAATATATACCCTTTTGTATTAAAATATTTGAAATTTGCTCGGCTTTTCGTCGGCAAACAAATCAAAACGGAAAATCATCTAATTATTTCTATAAAAGTTTTAAAAATACAGGCGAATAAGAAACGTATAAAAAATACATTCTTATCGCTAGATAAAGATTTTGTGTTTGGTAGGTATATTAAACAAGAAAAAAGTACTGAAATGTTATTATTATATAGTTTATGAGTACATTTAGGTAAATAATATTTATCTTTAATACAAAATAAAAAACTAATCGGACGCCTAAAATAAACTTAAACATAATTATTATTAAAATTCAAATTAAAAACTAAACTTAAAAACAACTATCAATTATAACATTTAGGTTATGTTTTTGATAAGATCCTTTTATATCCCGGCCTGGGCCATTTAAGCCAGTTAATGAAGATAATGACTTAACTGGCGTCACGTAGATGGCGTTAATCAAAAAATATATATTCGTAGAAAATCTGATCTGCTTTAAAATAGCTAATTAAATTAGCACTAAAATACTAAAAAAAAGGATATTTCACCGGGCTCGTCCGGGATTTGAACCCGGGACCTCTCGCACCCGAAGCGAGAATCATACCCCTAGACCAACGAGCCGTGCTTTCAATTAGCGAAATTACTGATTTATTTCTACAACGAATACGTCATCGCTTTAAAGAGTCTGAAATGAATGAAGGGAATAGGAGGCGGATTTACTTTTTCCGCAAAATATTTCTTCGTTAACATTTTATTACGTTTAAAAAAATATTATTATGCAAATATATTACTTATTTAAAATTATTTTTATGATTGTAAAGAAAAACTTACTTTTGCCCAAGTTTGGGAGAACGCTTCATCAGGAAGAATCAGCTTGGGGTTGATTCTTGGAAAATCCATGTACCTACGCTCTCCTAAAATAATAACATATCTGTGGATAGATATGGATTGAATATGGGAACGAGCGTTACTAACGACTCGGCACCGTGAGTAGGTATAGTTGATGTTTTAAACAAGGATTTCAGAGGTTGAGCATTTATCAAGATTTACCTACATTCACTCCGACGGTCTGTCTAAAACAAACCAAAATGGCGAAGCCAGTTTTCCACAATTTGAATATATTTAACATATTTATAAAATACCTCCTAAGTCACCTGCTCTACCTACTGGCTGTATTTTAAAAAATTCCCGAAGGAAAATTATAACCCAGTTTGACATAAATATATTTTTTCCATGCACGAGTCGTTAAAATCAGATTGTCAGCATCCTTACCCTAAAAAGTTAGAAAAAAAACGGCAATTAATTACGGTATATGGTCGTTGGCATGTCCATGTACTCTGAAAAACTAAATTTGAACTTCGTCTATTGCTAAGTATTCCTCGCACCTTCGTTGCGCTCGAGGCGTGAACCAAAGGCCCTGCGGCCCTAACATGCATGCCACAAAGATAAATTAGACCCGTTTGTCTCTATGACTGTCTTTTTCGCCGGCACTAGTGTGAGAGAGACGCACTTAAAGATAAGACGGTCTATCTTATCTTTATGTCATGCATGTTAGGGCCACTATATCCGAAGGTGGGAGAATTTTTAGCTACTTCAATACGAGGTTTGCTGGTCAGGCAGGGTCTGAGGCCGCCTGAGCTTGGGGGCCCCGGTGCACGGCACGGCAACGGCTAGCCCTTTGGTAGCTACGCCACTGCGTGAAGGCGAAACAGAGGGCATCTGAAGTTAGAATTGAATTTGACCTCATTACATAATCCGCTGTTTTCGACACGACAAAAAGGAAAAAACTGGCGAGTAATGCCATGGTTGACCGAGTAACCAACAAGCGCGGAACCACCGTTGTTGGCACGATGGGCATGCCCATAACCCTAATAGACGGTGACGTCCTTTGTAGAAATGCACTATAGCGATCATGAGCGAGTTCATACTCCGACTCGCACTTGGCCAATTTTCGGGTGGCTGTGACCACAGCCTTTTTTGAGGTCTGGGTCCGCGTAGTAACCAACGAGATCTAACAATAAAATTATTGCCTACAACAATGTTATTCTGTCACAAATCTTGTCGCTCACTTTCGTCTCTCATGCCCATCTTACCCCCTCATCTCTCTCATCCCCTCAGTGGGTGTCTCATAATAGTATCGAAGAAATAGATGCAGAGAGATAATATGGGGATAGCGTGTCAACCTTCCTAGGGCCGTTATGTTGTTTTACTATTTCTCAAATAACACGAATTCCCGACCTCAATAGAAAATGCGTCATCTTCTTAAACTGGTACAGATTCGGCTATTTGGTTAAAAACTGAAACGAATATACATTTTGTATGAAAATACGGACCTTACCGGTGACTCGAAATCCAGATGAATCTTAAATATTCTACAGGTCTGCGGCCCTAACATGCAAGACACAAGGATAAGTTACCCCGTCTTATCTCTAAGTGCGTCTCTCTCACACTAGTGCCGACGAAAGAGATAGTCATAGAGATAAACGGGTCTAATTTATCTTTGTGGCATGCATGTTAGGGCCGCAGGGCCTTTGGTTCACGCCTCGAGCGCCACGAAGGTGCGTGGAATAGGGATTGCATGTTAGGGCCGCCCTCTAGACGAAGTTCTAATTCCGTTTTTCTGAGTAAAGAGCTTGATTTAAGTTGATACTGCGGGAATTTACTCTATAACCGCCCAAACGTAAAGTTTTAGTATATAATTCTAAAATTAAGAATTGAAAAATTTACCTAAGTCTTTAAATTTATTTTAGCCCTCATTGACTTATTGTTCCATATCAGGTGCACAAGCGTTCTCGCGCAAGCACCCGCTGGCGTGCTGGCTGTCCACCATGCTGGTCATCTTCGCGGGCGGCATGGTGGTCAACGGGCTGCTGGGCGAGCCTATCCTGGCGCCGCTCAAGAACACGCCGCAGCTGGTCATCGGAACCGTTACCTGGTAAACCTTGACAACCAATAACAGTACTAATGCTCCTTAATATACGACACTTATTCGAATGATCTAGGTAATAGTCAGAGTTAAGTTTGAACAGCTTTGGCTTTGGTTTGGACCGAAACTGCTGGCGTATGTTCTTTCCACCACGCTGGGCATCATGTAAGATTGAGAACGTACATTTGAAACCGATTCGCCACCGCCACCAAAGAGTTCGAGATGGAGTTTGAACCGGGCGTTGGCACAGCGGCTAGCGAATCTCTCAGTCTTCTCTTTTTTCGATAATAGTATGAGAGAGACGCACTGATGGATAAAATTGGGATAGCTTGAATCCTCGTCTCAATCTTGCTGGAGCCGCAGATATTTTAAACGTTATATCGACAGATGGCACCGCACAATGTTTGAGCACATGTAGGTTTGCCACCACTGAACACTTAGCAATCTTAGCTGTTTTAGAATTACAATAGGCCATTTAAAAAAAAACGATTTTGCAGTTTTAGCCAGTGGCCGCGTAGTGTAGATTGGCACCCCGGGTGGTTTTGTATTGAGCACCCCTACTTAAAATAAAACACCAATACTAAACATGGTTCCGGTGTCTGGTGTCATGTCTTGGGGTAGGTTAGGTAGTTATTTATTGATATGTCATAAAAGAGGGAGATTTTGTGCCCCTTCTTTTGATGTACGAGTGAGTTGTCGTTGTCACCCCTTGGTGTTTGGCACCCGGGGCGAACCGCCTCCTCCGCCCCCTCTTTATAGTTCACGCGGGCTGGGTGTCCGCAACTCGACGTCTTAATCGCGCCTATTTTGCGTGCCGCCCTCCCACCCAGTGATATCTACTGAAGACGTTCCGTCCGATCCTGCCGCTGCAGCAACACGAGGATAAGTTATCTCCGTGCCATCTCTCAATGCATCTCTTTCTGCGATACTAGTATGAGAGAAACGCACTAAGGGATAACTTATCCTCGTGTACACCTTGCTAGAGCCGCTGACCGATAATGTTGTGATCTTTATCATCCCCAAATTTTCACACATTTTCAGGTACGTAGTTTTCTACACGCCATTCGACGTTGGCTATAAAGTAGCGAAGTTCCTACCGGTCAAAGTGGTTGCATCTGCCATGAAAGAGATCTACCGCGCCAAGAAAGTCTACGACGGAGTCAGCCACGCCGGGAAATTGTACCCTAACGCGTACCTCATCATGATTATTGTCGGTAAGTCATCACATTATTGTGGTAAAATTACATTATTATAATGGTACATGTGCGGAAAGACTCAGTCCTTTAATATTCCTGATCACAATACCCACCCTGTATTAATTTGCGAAACTACATGAATGTAATAATACTTATCTACTCTAAACATTGAAAAATTACGGAAATGGGTGGTCTGATCAGGTAGTGAATTATTTTCAAAGCCAATTTATAGTAACTATACGTACTTATACTGGCTATGTAAATCGTGTATTATTAACTAAATAAGGTAAAATTTTATTGTTTTAAGTAGGTACCCCAAGTATTTAATTAGTAGTACTATAGAGTGTAATACATTTACCATTAGACACCGTTTTCCCTACCCCTACCCTATCCTACTCGTCTCCTTTAGTACCTAACTTAATAGACAATTTGCTAGTTTCTATTTCTAACAGTACCAATTTTAATTTCGCTTTCAGTACAAAAGGATACGTATTTACGTACAAAATGATTTCTTTTTCAGGTACCCTTAAGGGTAACGGTGCTGGCTTCACAAAATTGGTTGAGCGACTGATCCGTGGCGCCTGGACGCCCACTGCCATGGAAACCATGCAGCCTAGCTTGTAAGTGCCAAATTATACTATTAAACTTTTCTAAATCAAGTAACATAAAAAAGTTCTCATCCACACTCCATGCATTATATAAGAAATGAAGTAAAATGAACACACGTCACCTTGCAGCGACATTGGTACTAAAACCTATAGATATTTTTAACGCTGACTTTGCCTTGCTTGTCGTTTAGCTTATTGTCAATTTTCATGACGGTGCATTCATGATCTGACGCAACATGGTCACAGATTATCTAATAATAGTTACTTTATATTTTACTGCAGTCACTTTTGAGTTGCGCTCTATTCAAAACTATTCTGCTTTGTAATGTAAAAATATTTCCAATTACAGGCTGCCTTATTACTGACCGAACAGTTTTATAATAGACAATTGTTCGCTTCGCACTCGTGTACGTTTAAAAGCCAAAAATGTAGAGGAAACGACCAATAATCAATAGTTTAGCGAACACTTCTGTTCCACTTTCATCAAAGATTACAGCATCATCGCGATCTTGAATCTTAAAGCTTCATGTAAAACGGGTAATAGCTATCTTAGACCCGATTTCACCAGAGGACTACCTAATTCCTCGATCTTGAATGCCGATTAACTTTGGACCGATTTCATTAAGTCTTACGGGCCTTATGAATAGCAGGTTTATGTTAGGGACATATTTAATTGCGAGTAGGTATATCGAATGTTTAGAATCAAATAAAAGTTAATGGGTTAGGTATTCTCGGCTTATTTTTGCTAGGCCCGATTGGTAATAGTTAGCTTTAAATAGTTTTATCATTATTTAAAACCGTATATCTCTGTGCTCCAGTTACACGAAAGCATCTCTGGTGGCGTCCGTGATCTTCGTCCTGGACAAGAAGACCGACTTGATCTCCGCGCCGCACGCCCTCGTGTACTTCGGCATCGTCATCTTCTTCGTTTACTTTAAGGTATTTCACAAATCAATGGTATATAAGGTAAGAAACTGAGGACTAGCGCCAAGCCCATGACCAGATTTTGGTTTCGAGAAGGTTTTCTACCAATCGATTGTTTAGGGAAGGGGGCTTTTGTCAACAAATCTATTTTCGGTGCAAAAATCAAGATCAATAAAAGTATCAAGTGTGCGCGAAGTTAATATAGTATAGTAGTTAATACTTTTTGCTTCTTATAGAAACGGCTAGGCAAAGCAAGGATAGATAGAGCATGAGAAAATAAATGTGGCAGGGCCAGCGGCCCTAGCAAGGTTGACACGAGGCTAAGCTATCCCTATTTAATCCCTCAGTGCTCTATCATACTAGTACCTATCGAAAAAAGAGATGCACTCAGGGATAAGATGGTATCAACCCTGCTAGGGCCGCAGGTCGTATAAAAGAATCCAATTTCTGCCGTCTGCCGGTCTCAAGCTCCATCTATGTTCAATTTCGGGGATTTATGTATCTATCATTAAAGGGTCTGAAATAAATGAAAAGAGACAGATCGTCTCTAAATCCACATCTTAAATACCGGGCAAATAAGTATGACCTGAGCAATGTTGAAGTTTGGTGTCAACTCTGTGAATGTCAAGCTAAAGTCCTTATTATTTGCCGCGAGTATTGTAAGTTTATTACGAAACTCTTTTGAATACCATACATACGGTACCAATTTCAGCTGTCCTCAATCCTGCTGGGCATCCACGATCCCTTCGTGCCTTTCGAGAACCTGTTCTGCGCTCTGTTTTTGGGCGGCATTTGGGATTCTCTGGCTAAGTTGCTGGGAAAGGGTCAACCCAAGGAGGAGACTAAAGACGTGAAGAAGACTAATTGAGGCGAGACGTGAGTAATCTTTCTAAACATTTATTTAGTTCTTGAACAAAGCGCTTCATTCGTATAAGAAATAAAGTTGATTGAACCATAGAAAAACGATTTGTGCGAGTAACTTTGGGACTTAATGACGAACATCTGCTTGTATGTAAGCAAAGCAGAGCACTGTTTGAGGCTGTTGATAGTCAACGTTGACCTCTCAATTCATCTGATCTTACTAATGCTTCGTATCCTTTGACTATGACACCTCACCTTCTCAGCGCTGGCCTGTGATGCGTACAAGTTATGTTTTGGGTTTCTTTGACGGGGTAAGCAGGGCGCAATTTATTTGCAAGTATGATTGGTTCATCAGCAGTACTTATTGTGTCAAGTCATTGATGCGTCATTGGTTGGACTACCACAGGGAAGTATTCTAGGCCCGTTAGTGTTCCTTCTCTACATCAGTGACTTATTGTCTGACCATATATAAATAGCTAAGTAATGTTGGCCGATAACACTACTATATACCACTATTTGCGGCGTCTTCTCGCAGATTTCACCCTTTGAAGCGCTGGTAGATTCAGACATGTGAAAGAGCCCATGTGGCTGACTTGAAAAGTAAATATTTTAGCCGAGCACTCAAAAGAAAAGACGAAATGTAAAAGCAGGTTTTAAAACTGTTTCTTTTTCCAGGTGTAAACAACAATCGACGCTATGAAATCAACTGACACCGACAATTAAATAACGGTCGCAAATAAATACCGAAGAAAAATAAAAAAACGTAAAAAAATTGAAAAATACTTTTAAATCCTAAAAAAATGGCACAACGACCAAAGTTAATTTTAATGTTTTCTATTGTTTGATTAGTGATTAAAGGTTTAGTGTTATTTAAGTATTGTAGCGTTAAAGTTTGAATCCTATAACATGCCAAAAAGTTAAGTAGGTAACTTAATTATTATATTCAGCTGTGACCCATAGATGACCTAATGAAAAAACTTTTTTTTACCTTGTTGACACATTATGTGAAGTGATGCTGCATCCTAAAGTTTTCTATTTGCGTGAAAAAAATGAAAAATCATAATCGAGCATTGAATTGTACAGAATAACTTTAATTATATTAAGTTTTTAAATCGAACGAAACCGACAATTTCGACTTTCTTTGCTAAGGTTATTAATTTTAACATCATAAATGGATTTAATAAGCAGTATTGAGCATTTACATCGGTTATTAAATGAATAATTAGTATACGTATTTAAAAATATACAACTGCCATTAGAGGAAATTCAACATTCTGGTGGAGAGTGCATTTGGTTAAAGTTTAATTTGTGAGTTCAAATCCCACCAGGTTGTTGATCTTTTTTTATATTTGTCATGGTAGGTAATAAAAGTATTATAATTTTATTTGCGGCATGAAACGCTTGATCGAGCCGCAGGGTGCTAGCGGCGAGACTCACGGGTTTCGTGAGAATTGACATAATAATTGTTAGGAATAAACTATCTGTTGTTATTGTACTTAAGCGAAAGGAAGTATTAAATTGATTTTATGAATTTTTGATGATTACTTTTTTTCTATGACTACTTTTTACCTGTAAAATGCTTAACTTGAAAAAATGAATGGAAGGCTTGTTGGACAAGTACCCTTGCTACCCAAAGCCTACGCATATGAAAGAGCTCTAATTATTTACCCCTCGCATAAGGTTTATGAAAATTAATAAAGGATAGTTCTATCGATTGTTCACTCGTAGCGCAACTCGCGCCACGCGTTGTTGTGTCGACTCGAATCGTAACTTATTTAATATTTTTCCGATGGCTTTGACCACTTCCGGTGCGTGTGCGGTGACCACTAGTTAAGAACCACTGATTTAAACAGTTTAACAATATTTTTTATCTACACCCATATCATAAAACCTCCATTGGTTAATCAAAAACCGTATGAAATGACCACCATTTTGACAACCAATTAGGAAAAACCAGTGCTGCGATAAAGAAATAACATGACTTCTTTATCGTTTTTAGTAAAGAAATGAGATTAAATTTGGAACAGCTGGCCAAACTCAAGTGGGTCTCTATTCTAGTATCCATAGATATTAAAAAGTTATTGATACGAAACGTCAATTCAGTATATTTTTTTAATATAAACTGCACAATATTTGATCTCGAGTGACGTGAGAATAGAGACTTCATCCGTTTGTCTATGATTTAAAAAAAATGGTCTTGACGGAAGATCGTATTTGCCGCCATGTTGACGTTTTGCTGAACGAAAGTAGAATTGTTGTTGAATTGAATAGAAAAAGTTGTTTGTAATTTACATTTTAGTTGAAAATATGAATAGTAAGTAGTCTTCTCGGAGTGTGTGATGTGAAAATGCGCCGGATATCGGAAATATGCAGCCACGATTGCAACAAATAACTTGTTGCTAGAAAATATTGTTTCTGAACCCATCATGGAGGATTTATAATATGTGTGTAGATAAAGTTATGTATGCAACTCTGCATAATTTGGCCTTAAAACACACGTGCGATCTTATTATGAAACTCGCCTGTCGGCTCGTTTCATGAAAACCGCACTAGTGTTTTAAGGCCTATCATTATGCAACCGTTGCATAAACTACTATTGGTTGATTGTGCTGAATGGTTGCTGGAGCCATTAAGCGTCCATGGGTAACCCATGACACATGCGAACTGGCTGTAGTGTGGACGAGGAATAGGCTTATACTTACTACACCTACCTATTCAGACGGTAACATGTTTAGACAATAGATAGACAGAAAAATGGAGAACAACGGAAAGAAGTTTGGCGGCTCAAGTCATGCCCGTTTCACGGAGCTACAATTATTGCTTGTAAAATTGTAACTTGAAGCTTCGTGAAACGGGCCGCTGGTAATGACACATGAATGTAATACACTTCTTAAGGGCGTACCCCACGCCGATGACCTTGAGCGTTCCAACTCGGTCCTTCCCCACTTGCCTTAGTTCACGCGCCGGAGTGAATAGTATAATTTACTCAAAAACTACAAAATAAATTGAAAAACCGGCAGATGAAATTATAGTGTACATTATTGTCTTCTGATTAATAAAAGTCTCATGTATAAGCGTCGCATAATAAGGGAGCCTTTACGGATTTTAGTTTCAAAAAAGGGTTAACGGTTTTTTTTTGCTCTTGATTTATCACTTTTTTCAAGATTCCAGTGGACGAAAATAAAGAATAGATTTCCATACTACAATACAAATTTTTTTCAAGATTCTTGCACAAGGTTAAGTATACTTTATAGAATTTGAAAACAGCGAAATCCGCCGGGTAGGACCTTAAAGTAAAAGGGAAAGGTGTGGTAAATAATCACCAAACTCTGCTCTCCTCTGCTGCACTGGGAGTGAAGAAATAGCATAGAATGCGTGCAGATGCTTATCATCCTGGCATGTCGCAAAAGTCGACTAAGGGACGGGTCCTCCCCAACATGGTGGACTATCTGTATGGGCGATGGGCTGATCACCTGTCACCATACGGTTTATCATACCATCTTAGGACTAATTAATCGAACGTGGCCACAAGTAGTCTTGTGGCTCTGCCCACCCCATTAGGGATTTCGGGCGTGATAATATGTATGTATGTATGTAAATAATCACCAAAATTTGTATACCTATCTTCAAGTTGAAGGCTAACCAAGACCTCGATGCAATCACGTGTCAAATTAGTGACTAACACGTAACAATTCAGAAATCAGTGCTTAATCACTGGTTATCTTTCTAAACACATGAATCCAAAAACGCAGATAATGATCATCAATTAGGCGAAACGTGATATTTGATAACTGTAACGATATGCGATGGGGTTTTTCCACACGGCCTTTTTAGGGTTCCGAATGTCCGTCCGTCCGTCCGTCACCATGCTGTATCTCGTGAACCGTGATAGTTAGACAGTTGAAATTTTCACAGATGATCTACTTATTTCTGTTGCCGCTATAACAACAAATACTAAAAAACAGAATAAAATAAATATTTAAGGGGGCTCCCATACAACAAACGTGATTTTTTTGCAGTTTTTATAGATAATGGTACGGAACCCTTCGTGCGCGAGACCGACTCGCACTTGGCCGGTTTTTTAGGGTACCGAATGTCCGTCCGTCCGTCTGTCACCAGGTTGTATCTCCTGAACCGTGATAGTTAGGCAATTGAAATTTTCACAGATGATGTATTTCTTTTGCCGCTATAACAGCAAATACTAAAAAACAGAATAAAACAAATGTTTAAGGGGGCTCCCATACAACAATATTTTTTTTGCCGTTTTTAGATAATAGAACGGAATCCTTCGTGCGCGAGTCCGACTCGCACTTGGCCGGTTTTTATTTAAAGCTTAGAGTGTTTTATATGGAACCCGCTATACAGAATGTAGGTACTCACAGGGTCACGGCCTAGCGCACTACATTTTATCGGGCACTTTAATTGCCAGTATTTGCAGACAGAAAAACGTACATGGCGACGTGTATATCAAAAAGTTCTCAGTTCCTACCGAAAACTATAAAGGCCCGGTCATATTGTGGGCGCGGCAGTCTAACACCAGTCTGGACAAAAGAGAGGACGTAAGTGTTGTCAAATCGATCACCTTCTTTAACATCTCATTTTGCAGCAGAAATCGAGAAGGGCCAAAACCGGTACCAAGTTGTAGCAACAAAGGGTCAAAAGCCGGTTAATAACCGGACACATTATATTTTTTACCATTAGTAAGCCGAAGGAAAGTACTGATTACAATCAATAGCCGAAAGTGAATAGTAAGACAGGCAAGGACGGTAACGGGACAGCCCAAACTAGCCCATCCGACGAGCAGAGTTATGTGGTTACGGTATTCCGATGTCTACGAGGTCACTGTCGGAGACTGGACCCGGCTGCTGTCACACCGTCGCGAATCAACGGGTGTGTTTCTCTAACTTACCGGCGAACGCTCGATGACCTGTTCCATACCTACTGGAACAAACCGGTTTTCTGCGCGGCAGCCGATTCTTAGTCAGCGAGTTAGGCGCTTTGCACGTTACAGAATCACATGACAGTAATCGTTAAATATAATGCTGAATGGTGGCCCTAGCAATGTTAGCACGAGGATAAGTTATGATCATCTTATCCCTGAGTGCGTTTCTCCTATACTAGTATTGAAGATATAGATGGGGATAACTTAACCTCGTGTCAACCTTGGCTAGGGCCGGGTGTTTTACCAGCGTTTTAGATGCCAGCGTCCCTCTTACTTATACACTTACAAATTACAACGAAAAGAACGGGTGCTTTGATTAAATAGTACGCGCTCCCTCCAACTTGGCGCATACTTAACTGCCCGCGGGAGTTCGAAACCAAACAAAATCCAAACAAAATGGATTTTGTATGGTTTATAACTCCCGCTGACGGCGGGGCCCATAGAGGAGTTAAATCGGCTATAGCTGCTCTATACGCCTGCGTATAATAACACCCCTTCCGAGCAAGTGTGATGAAAATGAATTTTAAGTGTTGCCGTGTGATTGAGACCCAAGTTTGCAATGAACAGTGACGTGCGCGCCAGCACGTCAGATGCGCGCGCGCGTGGCTCCGGTCCCTACGCGTTCCAAATAAAAAAAAAAAAACAATTGAATTTTGTTTATAACGTGCCAGTGCATGGTGTGATTAAGTTTTGAAGTTGGAATAAGGAACAAGACGTAAGTGTTTTTATTGTTGAAAGTTTGCAAGTGGCGAGATTATTTCACAGATTTCTCTAATATTTCATGTGTGCGGTGCGATTGTCATTCAGTGTATTCTTTAATCTATTAATTAGAGAAGTTTATGGAGTTAGGTAAAACCAAACAATAAATACGTGTTGTATTATCAGAAATGGTTGTCACAGAATATAGAACACCAGTAAAACGAGCGTCAAAACTTTCTTTCAAAATACCTTTAATTGTCAGGAAAGTATTTTCATATTTAAGGCGTAATCATTTGAATTATTTGAAAGTGTTTTCAACGATTTGCCACTTTAATTTGCTCATGGTGTGTAGGTATAACGATATCTATTCACTAGTTGGAACATCATATTTTACCGGACTAACTTCGAGAAATCCTTTCTTAGCATCTGCAAGTCTAGAACCTGAATGGATTTTAGTACCTATGAGAGATGTCATAAAACGTAATGATTCCATGTACCTAGAAGGCAATAAGGAAATAGTCACCTAGGTATCTTGTAATAATACAGAACGTGGAAATGAGGTAATTAACTATAAAACGAAAGAATCCAGCAGCCTACCAATCAATTATTACCATCGGATAGCCATCTCCGGTATTATGGATATTCTGTGCATGTTAAGTGGTTAAAACCGGTCTTTCCTAAGTGAATCGTTCATTCATTTGTTCATCCTTATAAGGTTCTCGGAAGCACATCTGCTTTTGATCCTTACATATTATAAAACAAAGTTGCCCGCCGCGTCTGTCTGTCTGTCTGTTACCGCTAATCTCAAAAACCACTGCACGGATTTTCATGCGGTTTTCACCAATAGATAGAGTGATTCATCAGGAAGGTTTTGTCAAGGTTTTGTGTAAATTGGTTGAAATAAAACGAGAATTGTTGGAAGCGCCGGAAAAATTCAACCCGCGTGGGAGCTTTCATCGAAAACGCTGCCTAATCCTTTTGAGATATAACAAAAAAATGCATAGTGGGATATTTCTCATTTATCTACAAAAAAGTCCGCGATGACACATATCTATCTTTTAAGGATACCGTACTATACCCATTCCGTCTTCTAAAAAAATGGTCACGTACAATGCGGTAATTGGAAAGCTATTTAGACAGACACAGTATTAATCCTTATCAACCTAAATATGTTAGTTACGTTAAGCATTTCATGCACTTTATTATAATCTTTTACACCATATAATTTAAAGGAATATCTTAGGAGTTATCGCAAAAACTTAACGCGCACGAAAATAAAGTTGTTCGCGTAATAATATTTTTTACTTTTACCGTGCGAAGCCGGGGCGGATCGCTAGTATAAAATAAGTATAAGCATGTGATAGACTAATAAGTACCAGAGATTAATGCTGGCTCTTGTCAACCTCATCCTGTTTAGTTTTTATAATATCGCTATGCAAATTAATCGACTTTATCTAAAACCGTTGATATTTATCAAACCTATAACTTTTCTTATTACTATCCAATTTATGGCACCGTGGTACGAATACCATGCATGAAGCACTTACTTACAGAATCTATTCTGCGTGGTTTTTTCATAAAAAATAACGAATATCATGTTTATTAATTCACCCGGGTGAATTCCTCCTCTGCTGCACTGGGAGTGAAGAAATAGCATAGAATGCGTGCAGATGCTTATCATCCTGGCATGTCGTAAAAGTCGACTAAGGGACGGGTCCTCTCCAATATGGTGGACCATCTGTATGGGCGATGGGCTGATCACCTGTCACCATACGGTTCATCATACCATCTTAGGACAAATTAATCGAACGTGGCCACAAGTACACTTGTGGCTCTGCCCACCTCATTAGGGATTTCGGGCGTGATAATATGTATATGTTAATTCACCCGGGTCTTTCTTTCTTCTCAAAACCCCTTTTGCTGTATAAAATCATCATATTACAGGCGATTACAAAATTTATTCTTACTAAGTGTAAAATTATGATTGTAGGCATAACATCGGCCGAGGTGGATGAACTGAACCCCAAGGCAGAAAACGTAAAAAAGTGAATAATTGACGTTGGCGCTGGCACCATTGCACGCGCAGTGCACAATGTATTACGAACCTATTTTGTTTCAACCTTAAAAGGGCCCAACATATATTTATATGTACTTGTTCTTTTGAGTTGAGTGCCGATGGCCTTTAAGAAAATTAATTTTGGCAGCAAACATTGTATTCTTGTGCTAGAATATCTACTTTATTACCGGCTACTTCAAAATTATTGAAATTATCTACAAGGTAACTGTCGGTGAAGTCTTCTAGCTTGACAGTGAAAGTTTATAAATGGATTCTACCGCTGGTGTTTCAATACAAGAGAATATAAATACTTAAATATACTAGCTACTAAATATATTCGAATTTTGTTTGGGTTTATTCGAAGCTCAAACAAATTAAAAAAAAAACCTTATCCCAGCGGCCCTAACATGCATGCCACAAATATAAATTAGAACCGTTTATCTCTATGACTATCTCATTCGTCGGCACTAGTGTGAGAGAGACGCACTTAGAGATAAACGGTTCTAATTTATCATTGTGCCATGCATGTTAGGGCCGCAGCAGCTCTAGCATGAATGACTCAAGGTATTCCTCAGTGTGTCCCTGTCATAATCATAATACTATCGAAGAAAGGGTGCACTGAGAAATAAGATGTAAATTAACTTATCTTATTGTCATTGCCTAGGGCTAAGGCCACATTTTTTTTAATGCAATGAAGTATTTATTCATCTGAGGGTGTAAAGCAGGACACATTGCTAACTCGATTTTAAAGAAAGTATTTTTGCCTACATTGTGCGTTAAAAAATATAAATTAGGTAGGTACAAACAGCCAAAATAACGTAAATAAAATAGGTACTTGATAATAAAGTACCTATGTATGACAAACTTATCTAGGGCCACTGGTAACAATATACCAGCGGCCCTATATCTGGTTAATCACCGGCAAACACACGATTTAATGATATAGCAGAACCGAGTAGTTATTTGAAGAAATGAATGGCTGACATACCTATTAACATAAAAATTATCCTGCTAATCTAGACATAATTGGAACAAATAATATAGTCCTTGAAGAAGTACAGGTGCACAATGAAAGGGTTTTTCTTAAATCAATCCCTAATGATATCCAAATCAACACAGATAGCTCGCTGACAAACGCCAGTTATTACCAGTCATTTATTATAATTTTTAAGTCTTGCAAAAAATGTGCTAAACCTAATCACCCAGCGATATATTTAAAGATATGGATCTAATCTTAAGTGGGTGCCGCGATTTCAGGACAAATGTGTAAAAAATTTACTCAACATTAAGCATAGAGGATATTAATGGTATACCTACGTAAATCGAGTACGACCCACCTGACTTTAAATAAAAATATGCTAATAGGTATGTAACAGTTGCAGTGATAATAAAACTTCAAGTAGGTACACCTAGTGCATAACTACTTACGAGTGCTAAACCACTAAAGAGTTCACCTTGAGAGTTACAGTTTAACAAAACAAAGTTGGAGGAGTCAAGCGTGCCAAATGTATCAACGTCAACGTCATGTAAACTATTAAATATAATGAGTTGTGACTTGAGACTTTTAATATGCGTCTATTAAATCTAAAAGACACAGAACCTTGCAACATAAAAAGAATGAACATAAAAATTAAAACCCCGTATTTTAAAATAACTTTGAGACTTTAAACAGTTTAACATTGTCTAAAACAAACAAAATTAAACAGAAACCGACTCCCAAGTTGTGCAAGCCTCATTTAGCACGACGTCGCTAAATAACGGGGTGAAGATAATAGACGGGCACTGGCAGCTCCTTTTCTTAAAATAGAATGCAGCCATGCTTTTATGTAAAAACCTTTGTCTTTTTTAAATTGGTCTAGAGCAAGAGGGACGGATGTTGTTAGGGTACAAAATAGGACAGCTAGAGCAAGGTATTCAAAGCATGTGCTTATAGCAAGGCCATAAATGATTGAAGCATTTCAAAACTGTATAGAAACGTTATTTAGAAGTTAACTATTAGGTAATCAAATATTGTTTCTTTCTTCACAATTAAAATGTAATAGTGAAATACTTATAATGAACGTAGTACATATTTTAATTAATGAAAGTTTAACGAACGTTTCCTCAAGGTACACTGTTGGGAATAACGTTGTTCTTGTTAAGTATTAATATCGTTGCGGTGTCTAATACCGATAGTACCTACAGGGAATCCTAGTTTGGGACTAGATCAATGGTTGTTAGTGTCCAAGAAATAAGATACTTTTATTATTACACCTTCGCTATTGGACTTGCTGTGCCTTGATCTTTAAGAAAACGAATGCGATGCAAGCTAAGCTTAGTAACTCTTACAACCTACCTTGATATAAAATTTACAAATGGTTTAAATGTAAATGATACTTATGTATTCATGCAGAAGGATAATTAATTAAAAATAATTTCCAAATAATAATGGATTACTTAATCAAACGAACATCATGATTACGGATCGTGGCTTCCTCGTCAATTAATTGCGACGTGACTGAGGCGCCAGGGTCACCCTTCGGATTTAATGGGATATTGTTCAGAACAAATTTTAACTTTAATGCATTACGCACAGCCTATGCATATACAATCACTACCACAGATACAACCTAAGCACCTCACCTACTGTGTTTGCCACTTTGCCATTAGGTACCTGACAACAAGACGTTTGATTAGGTACTATATCGGTGATCATATTTTCATCAAAGATTTTACGTTTGAGTTAAGAAAGATGAGACGAGCATCAACGCAGTAAGGTGCCCTTGATTTTGCTGTCAACTTTCTATTTACTCTGGCGGTCGTTGGCATGGCATTCAATACTAGAACGGCAATCATCTAAGTAAAAAAAGTCATCGTGTATCACGCACACGCAACGATGATAAAGCCATATTCGTATTTGACATTGAGAAACAATCTTTTGTATATGTAACGGAAAACAACGAGCATTAGCAAAATCACTAATAAGATACGATTGTACTGCCTATTTATATACCTAAGCATGGAATAGTTAGTATATAATATAAATTAAGTTTTCCCGATAAAGGATCATGTTAAATTTTAAAGTGAATAAGAGTTAAGCATATAGGTACTCGACAATGTGAGAAAAAAGTAATTAAATCAAAGAGCCTGCCAAAATGTAAGATCAATTTAAGGTATAAGAAAACAACAGATTAATTGACACTAGTATCAATGTCTTACAACGGATAATGCTAGCTTTATTTCATGAGAACTATATAAAGAGTATATCCTACATAGTAATCAGTTGAATTTTACATAGTTAATGAGGACCCATTCATAAAAATGCGACTGTTTATCATAAATACATGAATGGCTTCTTTCAGAGCAAACAAACGCGATGCCACGATTTAAGACAATACTGGTGACCGGAGGAGCTGGCTACATTGGCAGCCATTGCGTAGTGGACTTGGTCGAAGCGGGCCATGAAGTTGTGGCTATTGATAACTTCGCCAACGCAGTGGGAGACGAAGAGGGGTCACCGGCACTCTGGAGAGTCGAGGAGATTACGGGGAAGAAGGTCACGTTCTACAAAGCCGATTTACTGGATAAGCCACAGATACGGGATATTTTTGACAAGGTAGGTCTTCCTGGAATACTTTGGCTTGAGGTGTTCATTACACTAGGATGAAATGGGTTGGAGGGAACTAAAATTAATATAGAAAGTCGTCGAGGAGTCCATTTTAGTGGGCAAGGATCACCAAGATTACAATTCCACTCCATCTACTGTTTGCAGGTTGATAAGCATCTTATGATTAAAAGGACCCTCGGGCCCTGTTTTGTTAAGACTACAAATTACAATTTTACACCCAAATAATGGCAACACTGCGGGGTAGATCTATCGCTGTTCCCAGTTTTTACGAAATTGTAATGTGTAGCTTCATAAAATAGGGCCTTAGTCGCATAATCCACTATGGCGCCAACCCGAATTAAACCATTGGCTCCTTGAAACTCTTCCTGTTGATTCTGGGCAATTTGAATCTAATTTAATAGATACCGTCCGGATATCATCTTTCATCTTTCCATTGCATCTAAAAAGATCTTCACCATTTGTCTGTTCAACAACATTCTGTTCTTGACGATACAGTATACCTACGTATTATATTATTTAAAAAAAATCTTTGCTTTTTGTCTTTGGAGCTCTTTAGGCACCGCATAAATATAATTTTGTTTTGTTTTACAGCATCCAATAGACTGCGTAATACACTTCGCGGCACTTAAGGCTGTGGGTGAATCTATGCAGCAACCTCTTCTCTACTATCAGAACAACTTGCTCGGTATGCTGAATCTACTCGAGGTACGTTTAATCTAAACCAAAACAGAATTGTCGGAATAGAACGGAGTATATGACCGACCGGTTCGTAGATATATTATATGCTAACCGTATTGTCAGTCATAATAACGTTAACGAAGATTGTAGGTATAGATTATGTAATCAATCGGGGTATGATTGACGTATCGACCATGAAATACGACTATTTGTTGACAACAGAATTTTTTCCACTTTTCAGATAATGCGTTCCCACAACTGCTTCCAAATTGTATTTTCTTCCTCGTGCACCGTGTATGGAGAGCCGAAACATCTGCCGATCACGGAAGATCATCCTACAGGGAACATCACAAACGTATATGGAAGGACCAAGTACTTCATTGAAGAAATGCTGAAGGATCTGAGCACGGCTGATAAGGTTAGTACTCACTAACTTTGTATGAAGACCTTGCCGAGTTATTACCCAGTCACTTAAGAATTTGAGATGGAAATCCAATCGAAAGTAAAGAAATGTGGTATACATACTTATTGAAGGTCCTATTTAATATAATTTTAGCTTGTTATAGTGTTTCTTAGACGAACCAAACAGTACCTCATTGTTCGACATCCAAGTATTTCCTTACAAGCTCCAGATGACATGAGTTCTGGGTTCACATGATAAGGTCTATCATCCGCCATACTGAATTTCCAGTAACGACAAGCTAAATAAGTATACCTGCATCAGTTATCGAAACAGTAGCCATCTTCTCCTATTTGTCGAACAACCCAGAAATTATTAAGTACCTAAATTGTCGCTTGTTGTTGTTGTAGTCTATCGACACTAGTTTTCTTACTAATATATAAATGCTGCTGCTCATTCTCATTAGGTACTATTTCTCAAGTATAGCGAATAATGAGGATTATGGCCAAAATCAGAAAGGCCACTCAATTTGATCTTTAATTAAAGTGACGTATTTCTATAGGATGTTAACTAACTGACACCCATTTAACTATTTAATCTCTAATCAAATGCTTAAGTGGCGTTTCTGTATTCGCCCATGAGAACGTCATTTTGAGGGAACTTGATAAGTAGTATGACATTGTTCTGTAAAGCATTGTTTTGCCATTATTGCATTATAGATAACCAGTGGAACCTGAAATTTCCTTCTTTAAAGTACAGTTATAAGAGTCAGACTCGCGCGCCGTGGGTCTCGTACCTACAAGTTCTTCGCAGTCGAGTTTTTCAACTTTTACTTTCACTCGTCCTCTTTTATCAACAGAGATGGAACATAATCTCCCTCCGCTACTTCAACCCAGTAGGCGCGCACCCATCAGGCCTAATCGGAGAGGACCCTACCAAGGAGTTCACAAACCTGATGCCGTTCATGGCGCAAGTGGCGCTAGGGAAGAAACCCGTCCTCACGGTGTTCGGGGATGACTATCAGACCCCGGATGGCACTGGTAAGCTATTTACACAATTGCAGCCATTGCAGGCCCCATTACGGTAATTAAGATTAAATCCTATGACAAAAAAAAGCTCAAGTTTTGAATAGACTAAAAACAAAAAGTAGAACTTTAAAATGATAGCCAGTGAATTGACGAAGGTATTCCTTAATTGAACGTTTGAAATTGCAGTGGTTTAAAATCATCAAAAGATAAGGCGAATACGGAGACGAGAAATAATTATAAACAATACAATTTAAAGGCGACTTTTAAAGTCTTAATAGCTTCTTTTTTCATTTTCAAAAGCCCTTTTATTGCAGTAGGTATCCTACTCCCAGAGTGTCACCCACCAGACTTTATTTATAGTTGGAATATTATAAATGCGGAAGTGATAAGTCTGTGGGTTACGCATTCACGGTTTAACTAAAGCACCTGTTCTGAATTTTGGCATGGAAGTAGATCAGATCATGGAGACGGGCAAATGATACTTTTTATCCCGTGAAAATGCAATGTTTCCGAGGGAATCGCGATAAACGACGCGACACGCCGCCTACGCGGACCAAACGTAGTCGAATAGACCACGTAATAAATACTATGGACTATGAAATAATAACGTTCTCGTTTCTCAAAAGGTGTTCGGGACTACATACACGTCATGGATCTAGCCAGCGGCCACGTTGCAGCTTTGAATCTGCTCAGTGAAAACCAGGTTGGACTTAAGGTAAATAAATGACATCATATTTTTTGAACTCACGGTATATGACATCATATTTCTACCTGACTGGTAAAGCCAAGAATACAAATCTCACAGGCTGTTTATGTGATGGTTACCTTGCACAGCCGAAAATATTGAACCTCCTCCAACAAATGAAGATCATTGAATTCGTCTTAATTCAGAATGTGTCCTTGGCATTAGTCGGTAAGTAATCAGGTTTTATCTTTTTTAACCGACTTCAAAAAAACCGAAGGAATAGGTTCTCAATTCGACGCGTATATTTGTTTTTTTTTCTGTCAATGTTGCCTAATAGGGCCGCGTACGCACAGTTAAATGGCTAGCTTAGCATCTAGACCTTAGCGAGTCAGGTGACTACTGAAGGCACCAAGCGCGCAGTGTGGCTGATCCCGAGAAATCTAGAGCGTTTGTTTATTGCCTAGGCTGCTAGCAAGTCACCTGCCAGTGCGTACGTGACCTAACAGTGGACTATAGCATTCAAGACATAGTTATAATCATCGTTAATTATAAGTGCTTGTGTTGTTTTCTAACAGTAGGTAAACCGCGCAGTTAAGACAGCATAGATTATTTATAAGATTATTTGCGCCAATTCCGCAATGCGTACCTACCTTTTACGAAAACGAAAAATGTCCTAGAATCCTTATTAGAGAGCTTGCTAGAATGCGAATTCCGGACATAAGTCCCTAAAAACTCAGAAGTCAGAGAGAGACTGGACTATATTTTACTTAACTATAATTGTTCCCAGGTGTATAACCTTGGCACAGGCCGGGGCGTATCGGTCAAAGAACTAGTGGGGGTATTCGAGAAAGTCACCAGCACTAAGATTCCTCTGAAATACGAAGCTCGGAGGCTGGGAGACATCACAGCCATGTGGGCGGACGCGTCGCTCGCGAAAAGCGAGCTCAATTGGGTCACGAAGCACACTATTGAGGAGATGTGTAAGTATTTTAGGAATAAATTATAGTAGATCTAGATTTGTTTCGGGGAACGGTTTTCCTACCTGATATTTAATGGCCGCTACTTTTTTATCCTGGGGCCGGCTTTGCATTGAAGAGTAGTATCATAGTATAAACAGAACAGTAGTCAGGGCCGGATTTAGAGGTCTGGAGGCCCTGGGGCAGCAAAGGAGTGGAGGCCCCCTAGAATATAATATAACGTAGATGATATTGACGGTCCCTATTTTGGGGGGCCCTCTTTTGTGGAGGCCCGGGGCAGTGGCCCCGGATGCCCTCCCCTAAATCTGGCCCTGACAGTAGTTCGCCTTCAAATAAAGGTAGTTCGCGCGCTTGTGTGTGTGCACCTTGTACGTAGGTACGCGTCACCAGGAAACGACGGAGTCGTCGAGCCAAGCCGGCCATAGTCTGGCAAGGCATAATAGTAAATTATAATACCTTTTAATTCAGGTACCAAGGCCCATAACATACCTTATAGACTAACATACATAAGTAAACAAATACAAATACAAATACTGCGATGTGTGACGCAATTTCACGGAGTCATATTCAGCGAGCCAGCCGCGGAATCGCCGAAATATGACACCCTCAGGCCAAAGCTCTTGCATCTTAAAGGTCGGTAGATCTTGCATCGGTACTCACCATGTACTCTTGTGGCGGGATTCCAACCGCTCGACCCTCAGCGGCCCTATAGCAAGGTTGACACGAGGATAACTTAACCCCATCTTATCTCTCTGACTATCTCTTTTGTCGGCACTAGTGCGAAAGACGGTGTTAACTTATCCTCGTGCCAACCTTTTTAGTCCGGTTTTGATCCGCACATATTCAACGATATCTTGCGCCTTTGTATACCTTCGCTCGGCATTGATGAGAGTGAGTGAGTGAGAGAACGTAGGCAACTTAACTCCAGCGGCCCTAGCAAGGTTGACACAAGGATAAGTTAAACAGTCTTATCTTTAAGTGCGTCTCTCTCACACTAGTGCCGACGAAAGAGATAGTCAGAGAGATAAACGGGTTTAACTTATCTCCGTGTCTGGCATGCTAGCGCCGCAGGGGGTTAGCACAACATGCTAGCGAGTCGTTTGTCGGTCAGTGAGTCCCTGCGAAATGCATATATACGACAGTGGCGGCGTAGGGTAGATTGGCACCCCGGGCGGTTTTGTATTGAGGACCCCTAATTAACCTTTTGAACGCCAGAACGCAGATTTCGGTGCCCCTGGCGCCACGGCATGCCTACATACATTTTGTCGGCTACAGCCGTCACTCAGCTTTCGGGGCACGCGTTCTCGCATACAGCCGTGGCGTTCAAAAGGTTAAAATAAAACACCAAATACTAAACATGCTTACAAGACTTCATTTTACTAAAATATTCGAACACGTTATCAAAATTGATTTCTCTGTCTCTTTCAATTGATAAAATCGAAAGATTGGTTAGTTGCGCTTGGCTCATTGTGGACCTTAAGTAAGATTTTATTAATTTTAATTTTGAAAAGCTTTTTCTAAAGAAAGAAAGAAAGAAAGAAAGAAAAGAAAGAAAACATTTATTCATAACAGAGTACAAAAATAATAATAATATACACGAAAAAACTACAAAAGAAGAACAGTGCCAACTGTTACAAAAAGGTCCCAACTCAGCATAATGCTGGCTTGTGTGCCAGCGCTGGTCTTCCGTTGGAACCATCTGGTAAAGTCACGGCAAACACATAGAAGAATAACATAAAAACAGGACAAAAGATAAAAAATAAAGAGAGATTTTGTGCGGCTTCTTTGGATGTACGAGTGAGGTGTCGTTGTCACCCCTTGGTGTTTGGCACCCAGGGCGGACCTCCCCCTCCGCCCCCTCTTTACGCCGCCACTGATATACGAAAGGGGCGCACTGAGTTAGGGCCTGTGCAATTTTTTAAACGCGCCTTCGACGCGCGTTTCAAAAAAACGCGCGTCGACGGCGCGTTTAAAAAACGTGGTGTGCACAGACCCTTACAAACAAGTCGCGGGCAGTTGTACTAGATGTGCAGAAATTGAACTACTCTTCTCTTTATACTATTCTAGTACTGTGTCGTAGCATTGTATATACGATTGAAACTGTGATGTCACATTTTAGGTACTGACTTTTGGCGATGGCAGACCATGAACCCAGACGGCTACCCTAAGAAAAACGTGAAAACCAGTGTCATAGTCAACGGGAAGAGTTCTTCATAGCACTCTGGCGTTCAGTATACGTATTTTTACGAATAAATAAGTATTTTAATAATTCAATTATTGGATTTTCATTTTCGTACCTGGCCGTTTTCAGAAAAAAGTGTACCGTTTACTTTTATGTTCTGAATTTGACTTTTTAACCGACTTTCTCAGATCGACGCGTATTTTGTATTATTTTTTTTATATGTAGGTATTTTGTTCACCGATTAATCGGAGATGGCTGGAACGATTTGGATGATTCATTTTTAGTCGATAAGGTATTTCTCCAAGTTGGTCCCGTTGTGATCAAAGTCGTTGGCATCTCTCCAAAAATCCAAACCGTGGTACGAAATCTTGTATAAACAATAGTGTTAGGATTATGAAATAAACCGCGATAGTTTAAAAAAAGTATCTTAAGTACTTAACCGATTTCTATGCGGTTGTCACCACCATTTAGAGCAATCAGTTCATTTACAGAGAGGACTAACTAACAAAAGTATAATTTTTACCTTTAGCGTTTATTGAATCAATTAATTTTTTCATACAACGATATATGCTGCCACTTCAAAGGTTCAAAACCGACACTTGTTGTGTTCGGAAGGAGATATCTCGCAAACAGTTCCAGGGTTTGTGGATTACCCTTCAGATATGGAGACAGCAGTTCTGGAAAAGAAAACTTTTAATCTTAACTCACTTATATTAGGGTTGTTTTGAGACCTTCCTTCGCTGAACATCATATTCGCAAAATATCATATTCGCCATATATCATATTCGCAAAATACCACATTTTCAAAATATGATATTCTCAAAATATGATATTCTCAAAATACGATATTCTCAAAATATGATATTCTCAAAATATGATATTCTCAAAACATGATATTCTCAAAATACAATCATACATTATACTAGCGGTTTTATTTGTGTTTATCACAGATAATATATTTGTTCCTGAGTTATGGACGTTTTCTATGTATTTACGTATTTATATGTATTATATATATCGTCGCCTAGTACCCACATGTTTTGTGAATATGATGTTTTGCGAATATCATCTTTTGCGAATATCATCTTTTGCTAATATAATCTTTTGCGAATATCATGTTTTGCGAATATGATGTTTTGCGAATATCATCTTTTGCGAATATCATGTTTTGCGAATATCATCTTTTGCGAATATCATGTTTTGCGAAAATGATGTTTTGCGAATATCTTCTTTTGCGAATATCATGTTTTGCGAATATGATGTTCAGCGACGGAACGTTTTGAGAGTGCTGATGTCCTGCGTTCTGCATGTATATTCTGCTTTAAGTTAAGAAGACAATAATAGACGTACACACAAGCATCATAAAAGTGACAAAATGTCAATGGCCCTCTGACCAAGAACTTTTTACCACCCAACGTAATACAATAACATGCTTACCTAATAACGGAGGTTTATGTGAGTGCAATGCACTTGGCACGCTCACAATCAACTGCGACTCAGGTATAGCCACATCACCAACTTTACCGATAATAATCCTCTCGTAAGGCTGTTTTTTACATCCCACACTGAATTCGCAGAGCGGTTTCAAATCTGTGGTAATCTTCAACCAATACCAGGTTGTAACATATTCTGCACCCCATTTAGGGAATATTAAATCTTTTACAGCAGAGATGTTGCTTGGTGCATTTGTGCACCAAACTGCGATGAGGCAGTTTGGAGAAAGAAGATTTTTAACTGGTATTGAAGCAATGTCTTCATTGTACATCATGGAGTAACTAAAAAAAAAAAAACTTACTCAAGTGCCTAAACTAGTGTTGAGTAGTTATATCTAGGGTTTGTAAATGACACATGTTATGATACAAACCTTTATATATATAATTCTACTGTATGTGTGTATGTCACTGAACTCCTCCTAAACGGCTGGACCGATTTGAATGAATTTTTTTGTATGTGTTTGGGTGGCGCCCTGGATGGTTGAGATTCACAAATCAGCCCAGCAGATGGCGCTGCAGTCAGTACAAATACCGCAGGCGAAGCTGTGGCAGGTCCACTAGTATTATATATATAACCGACAACTTCAAGATTCACAGTCCCATATTGAAATCACTTAGCCAATTGGTTAGAAAAAAAACATAGTTTTAGATTAAGCATGATTTTAAGGTAATAAGTGTCAATTAAGTTGATCCTTTAAGTTACCACTTGAGTTGGAAAATTAATGAGGTGTATGCCAATACTCAACTAAAAGTTACTAAAATAGTTTTAAATATATAAAAACATACCTGAGTTTATCATTAGCAGTTTTAAGTCTCCTAATATATTTGTTCCACCATGGTGGATCCGCTATAACCAAGTCATATTTGCTACCATTCAGCTTTTGACAAATTTCTTTAACACAGCCACAGAAGAACCTGTAATCTTCAATAACATATTAATAATCTTAATCATTAAAACATTTATTGTTTCATTTTATGGATTAACTCATATTTACTTTGGTACGTAAGGACATAACAAAACATGCTAATATTATGAACTCCAAAACTCCACCTGAGTGCCTAGCACACTAATCTTTATCGCGCACAAAAGCATCTTTTCTACTAATCTTAGTTACGGCAGAGGGTGCACAGCACAGATGGGAGAAATAAAAGGACATATAGAAAGTTTTTGCCTAGTACAAGGACAGAAAAAAAATACCTGGACTTAGGAGGAATCAGATATTGTTCATCTTTTATTTCACACTTCAACGCATAATCTGAATTGTTCCCGCCATCTATGCCTTTATGAGAAAACACTGTGGACGTAAAGAGCTTCTGTGCTAAGTCACGCACATCACTTGTACTGTGTGATATATTGGTTTCGATTGTTGCATGTGGTATTTTGTTAACAAATTGTTCATACATTTCTTTGACTTTCGAACACTGAAATAGTAATATTCAAGAATTCTATAATACAAAACACAAACAAAAACTGCTGATGCTAATCAGATGATTAAAAGTGCATTCTTAATATCATTACAATCGAGATCTATTAAAAATCCTTACTTCTTCATCTAACGTATCAATTCCAAGTTTTCTTTTTCTGTTGGACGGTTTTAAGTTACTAAATATGTAAAATAATATTTTATTCAATCCATAAGCATCCATCTTTCCGTTATTTACCGACACATTATGATAAATGTTGGTTATATATTTGCAATGATCAATGAGAATACAACTATCATCTCTAAAAGAAACACTCATGTTGTAAAAACTCAATTCGGTGCTTATTGTTTATTGAATTATAAATAATGCAATATTTCTGCGCTGAAAATCGTGACACGAGCGATATTTCAAAAAACTGTCAAGGTGTTGTCTGACGTCTGACTAGCAAGTCAATGTCAAGCCATCATTTCATAATACGACGCACGCTTAAAACAGCTGAAATAATATTATTGTAGTTTAAAAATATGCATTGATGTATAATGAATAAATTGGTCAATGATTTATCTACTTTTATTATATTACAATAATGAAAACATGCTCCCAGATTCATTTTCATTGGTTTAGTTTTAGAATTTTTCCGTACCAGCATCATTCAATGTTACTTAAATAGTCTACTTTACTTCTGTATTATGTTTGGCATTATGTTTTAACTGTTCGAAGTTTATAGTGTACGATGCGATTTTAACTTAGTCTCAAATAGACTAGGAGCGCAATAGTGTTGCACATTTTTTTTAATCAAGTCGATATTATTCATTTTATAATTAGGTAGGTATAACTAACTAAATTATTTGCTCATGATAATAATTCTCAGTTAGACTTAACGTAGTCTTTCCGAAGCACTGTAGTATTAAAAATCTAATTGTTTGTAGTCCCCACTTAACGTCCTAAGTCCGAGGTCGGCTCTATAGGAGCTCCCTTAGAGATGTTAAGTTAAAATCCCCTTGCTGAGCGCCCTTCAGCCTGCTAGCTTCTCTCCGGTGAAGGTGTTAGAGTCGTCAAAGACTAAGAGCGTAAGTCCATATAAAAAAAGAAATCATGATAATAAGACAAAACACTAAAATGTTGGTCCTTAATATTTTATTAATTGGTTCTCTTTTTTTGACTTTTATTCCTTATAATTTCTAAAATAAGATATTGATTCTGTCATACCATGCCCATGGGGTCAAAATGATATAGAAATAGAAGTCTGCGACTTTGAATAGCTATTATAAGATTTTAGTCTTCTAGCATCCTTCATATTGGATTTCAGGTGACGTTTGAAACATCATTTATTTAAATCGATTCATCCGTTTTTGCTCTAGGTGGAACAAATCGAGCGGTTACATACATAAAAAGGTACGTACATACTAGCCATCTCCGACCCAATTGGTCAGCCTACAGCGGCTCCAAAATATATTCTTGCGCAGAGCTACGGGTGCTCCCTGGTTCATGCGTAATAGGGACCTTCATAGTGATACGGCCTTACCGACTGTAGCACAGTATATGAAGGATTTGTCGAGGAGATATTTTGATAATGCACCACATCACCCGAACCCGCTGTTCAGGGATGCGGTGGATTACACTCCTCTCGCCAACGTCCCTCCCAGACGTAGGCGTCCTCGTCACGTGTTGTCGGACCCAGATGACATGATTACGGCCAGTCTTGCGGCCAGTTCGATAGACTCTAGCCCACCTGTAGTGCAGGGCTCCGACGACACTAGCTCAGCTCCTTACACACCACACCGTCCCCTCCGGAGGAGGCATGCACGTCCCCACACCTCCACACGTGGCCGGCCACATTTCTTCAATCGCTACCGGCATGTACCGGGTAGATTCTCACCTATCAGACACACCTGACTGAGTTTCTTGGTGCTTCTTCTCAGTCAGATTTAACGTAGCCTTTCCGAAGCACTGTAGCACAAAAATCCGATTGTTTGTATCCCCGCTTAACGTCCTAAGTCCGAGGTCGGCTCAATAGGAGCGCCCTTAGGCATGTTAAGTAAAATTCCCCTTGTTGAGCGCCATTCAGGCTGCTCGCATCTTTCCGGTGAAGCTGTCGGGGTCGTCAGAGACTAACAGCGTATGTCCATTCTAAAAAAAAAAAAAAAGTACATACTAGCGAAAAACAAAATCCTTCTTTTGGTTTTACTGCAGTAAGGTAAAAATAGTTTATAACAAAAAAACCTGTGAATACAAGGCTAATGCTATGTCTTATTATGTATTATCGATAACGTTTTATCCGTGTTTCGTGCAACACTACTCACGTCAGTCATGTCATTCCAATTTTTTTGGTTGACTTGACTTCGTCATGTTTTCCCTGAGTTTATTAATTTTAAATTAATGCTTTCCAATTTTTATATTAAGTAAATGTGATCATTAAGTGAAAAGAACATCAAAAAGTTTTATCAGTATGCTTAAAGTTGAAGTAATATATAATTTGTGACTAAACTTCTTAGTAACATGTATGTTTTAATTTACGAATGTTTTGCATGAACTTAATTATTATGAACTCAAAAAGGATATGTTTGGGGCTCTATTATTATACATGGAGATTTCTAGAAATTGTTTTATTCTAGATTTAATAAGAGCAACCGTTATTCATCGTTATGGCCCTAAAAGGTGAGCATCTTTATTCAACATAAAATCTTCCTTTAGGAATGAATTAAATGTATTTTGTATAATAATAATAATAAAATATTATTGAAAAGGCGTTAGGTATAAATATCGTTAAACTTGAATAATATAATAAAACAAGACAAGTGTATTTTTTATTGTCTATTTAATATTATTCTCAATATTTATCTTCTTTTTTGTTCAAAACAATGTATAAAACTAAGTTGGTCTTAGAATTCGTCTTCTAACACTTAATAATTTCAAGACAAATCAGAACTTAGCCTGCAATAGATGAACTTCTTGAACTTATTTTCTAGTACATACTATCATAATATTCATAATATTAAATAAAGATGAATTAAAATTTTTGTTATCCCCTGAGGTGGTGATGTAATGAGGCAATGAAGCTCAAACACCATAGTAAAAAGAACCTCTTTTAAATTAAAAAATATTAAAAAAAGAACATAAGCATTAAAATGTTGCCAGTGTTGATTGCATAGGAAAAATTCATGATGGATACAGAGAAAATTTAAATACAAAGGAATATTTACCTGCCTTGCCTTGTACCTACATTTTGAAATAATTGGGAAATTAGGAATATAGTTTTCTGAAGAATTCTAATTAGTCCGTCAGTTAGATTATCAAAAAATATGAGCGCATATTTTTTGCTGTATCAAATCAATCAAAATTGACAAACATAACGCACATCAAAGTTCGGGTGTGGGGACATACGACGCCATAAGTCCCCACTTATAGGTACAAAGTGTGCAAAGTTGTGACGTCACGCGAAACTTCAATGCACTATATGTTCGTAATTTTTTGTTTAATCGATATTAGAAAAAATATGTGTTCAATATTTTTTTATAATGTAAATGACAGACTAATTAGAAATCTTTTTATTATATCTCAATGCATCATAATTTTTTAGAAATGTGTGGACTTCAAGCTCATACGAGCGCTAGGAACCTATATCAATCAAACCAATGCTTTCCATCCACACAAATCAAATCAAATAAATTTATTTTAAAAGAATACAGGTAATGGCAAGAAAAATAAAAATAAATATAGAAAAGAAAATTAAAATATCTACACATAAATAGCAAATATGACACTAATATTTATTATAAATGCGAAAGTTTGTGTATGTGAAAGTTTGTGTCACGAAAGTTTTAATCTGATTATTTGTGTATGTGTTAGTTACTATATTTGTTTCTCCTTCACGCATCTACAGATAGACGGATTTGCATGAAATTTGGAACGGCTTATAGCCTGGATTAAAACATAGGTTACTTTTTATCCTGGAAATTCTGTAAGTTCCCAAGGGAATAACTATAACGCAATTCCATGCGGGCAGATGCTAGTACTTATCCAAACTAAAAAACGTATTAGAAATAAATAATAGAAAAACTTGGTCTGAAAAGTATATAATTTCCATTTCCGCGTTATAGGTACTTTCTGCTCTCCAAATATTTTAAACCTAAATATTGCTTGATTTAAATAAATAATTACCAATAATTAAAAACATTGACGTAATAGATCTCGCAATGTTCATGATCGTAATCTCGTTTAGGTACAATTTATACAGATGATGGGAAAGTATAAAGACCCTAGGCTAATTGGGTAACTTAATCCGAAATAGAAATTCTTAATCTTTATATCATGTCTTTCTTTCTATCTTCAGTTGTGTGAAATTAGACAGACAGAGACAGCATTGACTTTGGAAGTATAGGGTAACGAACGTTCCGTGATGTGTCATAGGCGCTTACCTTTTGGCCGCCGTTGTCGACTATGCGTGACAGCGTATACAGGGTAAAAAATTCCTTCACTACCTTGACTTAAAGTTGAAATTCGTGTTACTTTTCAGACATGCTTGGCGGCCAAAAGGTTTAACCGCGTGACCGTTGACTTAAGGACAATTTCATAAATGTGCATTATTAATCTTCCCTGCTTGTGTGGGCGCGGCTTTACTTTAGACGCAAAATGTTCTCCCTTTAATGTACTTTTTTATAAAATGAGAACATATTAAAATAAGATCGATCTAGATACCTAAAATTCTTAATAAGTATTTAAACGCAAAATAACGAGCATCGCACGCGAACACAACTTCATTGAGGGAACCATAAAAGTTGCATAGTCTAGTTCCGGTACGAATATTGATCAAGGGTTGTTCCGCGCTTGTGTGCGCACCCCTCACACGGACAGGGTGCGCGCTAGTGTGCGTGAGCCTATGTGCCGGTGACCGCGGCCTCCGAGGCATCTCACATCATTTATAAACACTAAATGCTATATGCCCAAGCCCTAAAACCTGCCTCGCGACCCAAAGACATCACGGCATCCATGTCGATCCTCGGACGGAAACGTCGCCACCGAATTCACCACAAAAAACGCGACGGTAAAAATCAATAAATCTCGTTGTGAAACTCCGCCGATACAATATTTGAACGTGCACCCGTGTGGAGTGCATTACAACAGTGTAACTTGCATTTCAGTGATACCCAAGGTCTAAAGTTTTCCGATGTTCAATCACAAGTTACCTACCGACTTTCCAATGCAAACTCTCCGTAAGAAAACCAGCCCTTGCAAATGTGAGTGCACCAACGTGTTCATCCCGATACGCTTTCGCTACGTTTTTTCTAACTATAATTTTATTTAAAACTGTGGTGTTGTTAGATAGCGCCTAGGTGTTAATTCGCCCACGTTATAGCGTCTCAGCTTGATTATATATTTTGCGTTGTCCGTTGTAACGAGCATGGTTCTGGTATGAACTTCACTGAGTTTGGCTGGGCTTAATTTGGAGCCGTTGCGATCATTCACCTGTCAGTCCCATGGCATAATTAGTGAACCCTGGTGTTTTGGACAGAGGGTGTGTTGTGGGCCAGTGGCGGAGCTGCAGTGCGACGGAGGCGTAACTAACATTGTTCCGTTTTGTAAGGGAAATAATGCAGGTGTGTCATTTCCAACATCTCTTGCGGCAGTTCGGTAAGTGCTTGTTCACGAGAGATCATATTCATGCTTCGTTGTGATGTGTTAGCATGGTGTGGATCTACTGTCCGCCTATTCGTGTACTAACAAGCTTCAGTTGCCCTGGCTGCTTGTGCCAGCTGGCAGGGCTGTGTAGTGTCGTTTTACATCATGTTTTATATTAACTCCGGTGCTCTGCAGGTCTGTAGGAAGGTTCTGAAACCCATGGGCACCGTCACGTGCAGCCTCATACACATGCCTCATTTATATTCAGCTGAAGTGGGCACTGGTCACTTCTCCTGCCCTTGCTGCTGCTACTCGAGCTGCCCGGCACTCTCCGAATTAGAGGTTTGTCGTGCGGAAGTCAAAGCGCGAGTAGCAGGGGCAGGGACTGTTTACATGCTACTCTCATCTCTCCAACTATAAACGATTCATTCGTCGATCATAATAAGCTTCCTTCTGCTATGCAACAAGGGGTTCACTGTGGAGAACGCATTCATACCACAATTCACCCACAGTTCACAATCTACGGCATATTATGCAAACGCATTGCGCTATTCCATCTTCTGATGTTACTTATCTTTCTTAGTAGTATCATGTTATCGTTATGTCTCATGTAAAAGATAATTAAAAGATATTTCTGTTTGTTACGCAAACATGCTACTGTCAAGTTAAACAAACTAACGAAATTTCAATAGAACGTAACAAAATCAGACGTTGTCAGAAGGTTGTTGTTAGGCAAGGCAGGAATCTTAACAACGTAGTTAGCAAATCCATAGCTTAACGTAGGAGTATCATAACACTAACCAGCATGCTTTCTCGCAAATAACATTCCTATTTCGAGACGGGTAGGTATTATGACGCCATTTCCTTACGTAGAATCTAGCAACATTCTTAACGTGTTACAAGGTACTTCGTCGAGATTTATCATTCATAATAGGAGTTCTATGAGTATCCCAGATGCGTCCCTCGAGTCCACAGAATCTAAATTTAAATGCAGGAAATTCAATTAAACCGCAAATGATCACGATAAACAGGGACTGAAATAGTGCAACCGAGCTCACTTTTATTTAGCACTCCACACGCGATATCTGCCTTTGTTTTAACAATTTTAATAATTTAAAATATGACGCCGAGAAAGTCAGATTTGAAAAGTCTCATCGGCAAAGGTACCGTGCACTTGCTTCGGAGTTTATTTTGAGTTGTATATTTTGTGTTTACGTGTGGCTGGTTGTTGCCAAATGTTTTGCTTATATAGTTGTGTCGCTTGCTTGCACAATTGTATGAAACTCAGTGTTTTGCATATCCACGATGCCAAGCGTACACGTAAAGTGATTGACCTATAATTACAACTACGAATGTGTCGTGGACCGTTTAAAAAAATGACGATCGCTTTAGACAATTTGAGGAACGGGTACGGATTTCAAAAATGGAAAACGCATTGTGCAGACAAGAACGAGCCGGGCCGCTTCCTTGGGGAGGGGGTGTCGTTCCGCGCGAAACTGATCGGGGTGTTGGAAGTGCCGGAGGCGCGGGGTGACAGGATGTGCCAGGAGGCGCTGGCAGACCTCAAGATGGCGATCCGAGCCGCTGGCGAGCACAAGCAGAGGATACAGGTGCACGTCGCCATCGACGGGCTGCGGCTGCGAGATGACAAGACTGGCGTGAGTACCATAGTCCAAACACATGCTGTACGAGACAAAATTCAAAACTAGGTAAACCATTTCTTCTCAATCTCTACTCGGGATGATGTCGAGTAAATGAAACAGTCCATAATACCTCCAACGACCGATCCTACCGCAAATCATTTAAAATTTTATACTGAGCACTCTTCCGAAGTGTCTCATTGTCTACTTTGATGTTGGCTAAATACATATATGTATCTCGTCGTCAAAATATATGCGAAAACCTTTAAAAAACCTCCACGGACCAAGCCGTGCAGAACGACGCAACAGCGTCTGTACGTCGACGATATGGTTTTCTAAAGTGTAATTCTCTGTTATTGCTATATTTGGAAAGATCTTTATCTAACCCATCAGTGTCATATTCATTTGAAAAAGGATAATTTTACAATCAGTATTCTTTATTGTCGGAAAAATTTATCAGTACACAGAAAAAAAAGCTTACTTGAAGTCGCTTATTCTATGGTATTTTGTTCAATGTAAATAAATATATTATTATTTTGAAGAAAGTGACCCTAACAATTACTTAGGAAGCTGGGTGCCATTTTGGTATATATGATTTGTTCGTCATCCATATTCATAGGGATGCAAGTTTATGTCAAAACAAATCGATTTGGTCCAGTAAATGAAAGTCGTATGTCCCTGCGTTTTCGAATTACAACTTTAAAAAATCGTGCATAAAAAATCAGCGACCTAGACGTCTGCCAACTTTCATTTTTTCATTTACATTTTTGCAACTTCGTCCCGTTATAAAACAGCCCTGCACGTCTGCCTCTTCGATGTTCATCGTTTTGAGGATGACTCTGACCATCAGTCCACGAGGCAGCCACGAACAAATGATTTAGCACATCGTTTTTTTAAGTCTTTGAAACGCTTTCAATTGAAAACGCAGCGCTACTATGGTGGCAGACTATTTTTCTGTGGTTCTTTACATTGCCAATAATCGGACAATTAAGGTCTGCCAAGCGAACAAATCATATAGAAATTTTGGCACCCAGTTCCCTAGCTAAATCTAGATAATCCTCAAAATCTTTAGTCATTACTCCAGAAGTCCACATAAAAACAGTGGGTAGATATCATATTGTTCCTGTTAATCTGGGGTAAGTGTACCCCAGACGTAGGTTTTAGTTCCACCAATGATCTTTGTCTATTTACTCCTCAGGATTCCCTGCATCATCACCCAGTGCACAAGATATCGTTCATCGCGCAAGACATGACGGACTCCAGAGCGTTTGGATACATATTCGGGTCGCCTGACACTGGACACCGGTTCTTCGGCATAAAGACTGATAAAGCTGCTAGTCAAGTAAGTGAAGTCCCTAAGTAAGTGTGTATTCCACGTGTGGAAAGTCGTCTGGAAGAGGGGGTTTCAAGTAATTATCTAATGTTTCTTTGAAATACGTTGACGTTTGCCTCGTGGTGGGAATTCTAGGAATTCTCTTGAAGATTTTCAGAATAATTCCCTTTTATATTTTTTTCGTGTATTGCCTGTTTATTTTTATCATGTTACTGAGTTTTTATATATTCAGATTGAAATTACGCGAAAAGCAATTACTTCACAAAATAAGACAGTTCGCCGCTAGCCCAAAAGTCAACCCAATGTTGTATTTTTTATTTGTCTAACTTCGTTCGCCATGTTTGCTTATCGATGGTAACAATGTTAAGTTTTACCTGAGAAGGAAATTCCTATTAAGCAGTCAGCAATAAATTTTGAAGAAACATCACAAGATGGCCTTCAGGATTTGGTGATTTCGCTTAATATGTGTACAGCTACGATAAAATATCGACTCCTATTTGACCTTAGCAAGGAATTTATATACTTTATGTTTTCAATAGTACATTGTTATTAACGAAAAAAACACATTTGTGTGTTAGAATCTCATTGAAATATTTCTTCTACTTTCTGGAATATAGCCGGTCAAAATGACATTGCAAGCTGGTACAAGATGGTACCAATCAAAACCGAATTAGTATCCAAGTAAAAGTGATCAAATATACGTTCACGTGGACAATTTATTAGTGTGCCAGGAACGAGTCACGTGGCAGTGGGGTCGATATAGGTATCAACAATATAATCCCGTATGTGAGGAAGCTCTCAATTTAGAGCTGACGTGATCCAAGCAATTAAACTAACAATCATAATATCCTTTCTATATATATAAACGTGAAATACTACTCACGTATCAACTACTCTCCAAAACTACTTAGAAACGTGCAATTTTGCACGTAAGTCCCTTTAACGGTGTCTGGCGCACTGAGAAAGCGTTTTTCCAAATTCAACCCCTGAAGAGGTTCAGAGTTTGTATGGAAATTACCTAAGGGGTTCCCTGAAGGGGTTCAAAGTTTGTATGAAAATTACCGCGGGCGATGCTGTAGCGGTGTCGCTAGTACATATATAAGTGCGAAGGCTTCACGAAGACGTCTGACGTGTATCACATATCAATTCGAATTTGTTCATCTTGAACTGAAACTATCTAGCAAGAAGGTAAACAAAAAAATTAATTGCCTCGGGTTTCTTAATTAATTGTCTTGCAACTTTGTTAAGAACAAAGCAATGTGAAACCATGTGCCTGTTCTTACTCAGTTCACTGCAATATTCATTGGAATTCTGCTGAATGTCCTTACGGAATTAATGACTTTGAAACTTGAAGTGTTATAATTATTATATTCCTTACTCGTCTTGTTGAGACATTAAATACTAATTAAATACTTGCTAATGCAAGGCGGGCTCTTTTCATGTGAATATCAATATCTTTTCCGGAAGCCCTTTTTTCGAGCCAAACCTAATTTTTAAGTCATTTTTTGGCTAAAAAATAACTGAAACGTTTTAGGAAGTGCCATTTGTATTTCGCTGATTTTACCGACGTGTTTTAGCTCGGAACCTAAGATTTTCATACATTCGCAATGAGAAAAAGTGTAGATGGTGGTGGTGCATGGCTCTGGCTGAACTCGTGCTAAATGTGCCGTAAGGGCGGTGTAGGCCAAGTCTCATGTACAGTCGATTCATCCATATTTGTCTTATTTGGTAAACAAGTTTTTAACCTCAAATTGTTGTCTAAAACAGCTATTTCCTTGTAAATAAACCAAGCGGAGACAATATTTTTAGACATCACTTTACCAAGTGGTCGCCTAGGATTGCTTTATCTATATATATAAAAATGAATTGCTGTTCGTTAGTCTCACTAAAACTCGAGAACGGCTGAACGGATTTATCTTATCTTAGTCTTGAAATGTTCGTGGAGGTCTAGGGAAGGTTTAAAAGTACATAGGTTACTTAAATTATTATTCTTCGCAGACGAAGTCGCGGGCACCAGCTAGTTTAGGATAAAATTGTTGTTTCACCAAAAAAATATACATTTGGGGGTTAGAAACTTATTTACCAAATAAAACAAGGATGGATGAATCGACTTTATGTACAACAATGTTACGTGCATAGAGGTTAATAGGACAACAATAATCCACTAATTAATTGGACTAGCAGGTACACGCCAATTAAAAAAACAGCCGGAGTTCCGAATAAAACAACGAAATACCTACTTTTATAAGTAATTTAATTACAAGAGAAATTACAAAATTATTGGCTAATATAAATACGTGACGATCATTAAATGTGAGAAACACTGATTCACTTATAAAACTAAGTTAGTCACGTAAACTCATTAGGTACATAGAGCTTACTTTGGGACTAGATCGATTTGTGTAAAGATTGTCCCCTGATTTATTTATTTATTTATTTAAACGCGTCACGTATGCTGTACTAGTACCATGAGTTTATGCAAACCGTTATCATAATAGGAAACTATCGCTCGCTCCCTTTTACTTGTAGGTATCGGCAACAAGCAGTATTGACAACGGCTTGCATAAACTCATGGTAATGGTACTGATGTAGCACCTCGTGATCGATGCAGTTGCGCTCATCCCGCATTCGTGCGGATCCGGCAGCATTACTTATGGTGCGATATCTAACTCGCCTCTGCAGCTTTTTTAAAGACATCGTATTTAAGGCATAATAATTTCAACGCCTGTTACTATTTTATGGTCGTACTGTCAAGCAGGGCCATTCGACATTGCCTAAGCGTTAGATATCGCCATGATTTTCACTGCGACTGTCTTTGCTGTCAAGTTAATAAGAGCTATCATATCGTAGCAAAATAATTTGCCTATTTAGGCAATATCGAATACAGGCCCAGAGCCTTTATTCAATATTGCATTGAGATAGATATCGTTATCGCGTATGGTTTTACAATGCGGCTGCCTTTGCTGTAGTTCGTAATGGCTACCATATCGTTGCAATAGTAGTTTATGCAACGGTTGCATAATGATAGGCCTTAAAACACTAGTGCGGTTTTATGAAACGAGTTTTTAGCGAGTTTCATAATAAGATCGCACGTGTGTTTTAAGGCCAAATTATGCAGAGGTGCATACATAACTTTATCTGCACACATATTATAAACGAAGACACGGCGACGATGGGGCCCCTCCGGCTGCGGCGACGACGGGGACCTTCCGGCTGTGGCGAAGGCGGCGCGCCGGCCTGTAGCTCATATCTGTATCGTTATGACCATTACGATACTAAAATCGATACTGTAATAACATTACAGTACAGGTTGTCATAATGGTGGTCATTTCCTACGGTTTTTGATTACATTATGGAGGTTTTATGATATAGGAGTAGATAAAATAATTTTCGATATCGTTTGACAATATCGAATACATGCTCAGGACTAGAGTAAACGTTATAGCTGAATCGCTTTGGGCAAGCATTAGTGACTGTAACTGTGTTATGTTATGTTCATTTAGTGTTCCACATTTGAACAACATATACAATTACGTACATTTATACTTTTCCATATCCTACTGAGACATATGGGTGAATCAACTTTTTTGTGTTGTTTACTTTGTCCCCGGTTGTCTAAGTGACACTTATATACTGTTTTATAGAAAAATGCTTAGGTTGTCCAAGGGACAAAATTTGTGTAACCATAGCAAGGGGTGGCACTAATAAAAAGTTGATTCGCCCATATGCACCTCCAAAGCTAGTTCGGTCGGGTCCATAATTACTGATGGTGACTACTTTAGAAAAGCTCGTATCTGGATATCAACCTGCAGCAAACTCAGTCTTGCTATGAGCGCGTAACGTTTATTTCAATACCATCTACCTATCTACTATCGTATATCATCAATACATATATAACAGTACCGTGACTCACTTATGTACAACGCACAGCCTAAACGGGTGGTCCTAGAGGCTTGAAATTTGGAGGAGATATTCCTCGAGTACCCTACGAGGTGCACTACGGAGGGATTTTTTGAAATTCCATCCCTAAAGGGGTGAAAAGGGGTGATAAAGTTTTTGTGGAAAATAACGCGGGCGAAGCTGTGGCGGGTCCACTACCTACCTTACACCACTACCTTACAGTGTTTGTTTACTCAACAGGTAGTCATAGCAATGCGGGACCTTTTCCAAGTGGTCTTCGAGCTGAAGAAGAAGGAAATTGAGCTGGCGAAGCAGTCCATCACCAGCGGCCTTATGAGGCACACCTCCACGAATACTGACGTCAAGTCTAAGGTAAATTCGGTTCTAACACGTTTGGTTAAAGTCACAAGTTGAATAATCATTGTTTGGGTTAGTATTTATGTTTTGATAAAATGGTCAGCTTTGTCAATTGTTTCTTTGAAATAAAGCAATTTATTGACCCGGTAGACCATGAGACCTCTGCCTCTGCACAATTTTATAGATGTTTCCTCAAACACGCGCGGCTGTACGGATTTGGATACAATTTGGCAAACAAAATCTTGGATTAAAACATAGGATACTTTGATCCTAATCCCAAGTGGACAAAGTCGCGGGAATAGCTAGTATTTCATAGTGTTTTAATGCTAAAGTATGTTTGTTCGTTTGCCCTTCCTTCATACAGCAACTGAGCAATGAATCTACGCTGTTTTTACCCGACTGTGGTAAACAAAAAGGAAGGATATTGAGTTTATCAGTCTATCTATGTACTTTAGCTCCTGAACTACTAAACCGATTTTAATAAATGGGGTAACATAAGTATGATTCGAGGATTCCCGTTTTTGCTCGATATTGATAACGGCAACAGGTAGATGCTTGAAATATTCACATAATATTGAGTTCTATATTCACTTTAAAAATAAATAATTACATTTAAATAAAACAAATATGTACTACAGAATAGAAACAGGCTTCCATACAACAAACGTGTTTTTTTATGCTTTATTATAGATAATGGTACGGAATTTGTCGTGCGCGAGTCTGACTCGCACTTGGCCGGTTTTTTTTAATACTTTTACGTCGCCAGACAGGATCTAGTTTTATTAATTTCATTTTCTGAATTAGGCTACTTATATCCCGGAAAAAAGACCTATTACTTAAATAAATAGAAATACATCCATACATACATATATGGCATCACGCCCGAAATCCCTAATGGGGTGGGCAGAGCCACAAGACTACTTGTGGCCACGTTCGATTAATTAGTCCTAAGATGGTATGATGAACCGTATGGTGACAGGTGATCAGCCCATCGCCCATACAGATAGTCCACCATGTTGGAGAGGACCCGTCCCTTAGTCGACTTTTACGACATGCCAGGATGATAAGCATCTGCACGCATTCTATGCTATTTCTTCACTCCCAGTGCAGCAGAGGAGTAGAAAGGTGGAAATAGAAATACATATATAGATATCCATAGAAAACAAAATAAAACAGTTGATGTAATCCTGCCATTTCTAATTGCTACAAATTCCCGCTTTGGAATCAGTTTTTTTCTTGTCAGCCGTACGTTCAACTTGCAAACGACGATATGACTTGGTCTTGAATTTTACTGCGATTACACTGTAAATTATGCTCTAATACGATGACGGTAAGGTCGTCTGTGGTTTAATGGGGCATGTAGGATTATCCACGGTCATTATGTATAATGTTGTTATGCGCCGGACGCGTCATTATGCGAAATGAAAGGGCAGCCTGGGTTAACGGATAGCGGACAAAGGCGTCAGACGGTCCGTTTTAAATCGAGAGTCCTGCGATGGCAGTATTACCTATTACATAGTATTTAGTAATAAAAACCGGCCAAGTGCGAGTCGGACTCGCGCACGAAGGGTTCCGTACCAGTATCTATAAAAACGGCAAAAAAAATCTGTGAAAATTTCAACTGTGTAACTATCACGGTTCATGAGATGCAGCCTTGTGACTGACGGATAGTCAAACAGACGGACGGACAGCGGAGTCTTAGTAATATGGTCCCGTTTTAACCTTTGGGTACGGAACCCTAAAAATGCAGTAGACAAAAGAAATTAAGTTCTTGGCATTTAAAAGACGCTCCGCTGTCCGTTTGTCCGTCTGTCCGTCCGTCCGTCCGTCCGTCCGTCCGTCTGTCACCAGGCTGTATCTCATGAACCGTGATAGTTAGACACTTGAAATATTCACAGAATATTGAAATATATATTCACTTTAAAAATAAATAATTAAATTAAAATAAAATTAATATTTTCAGGGGGGCTCCCATACAAAAAGCGTGTTTTTTTTTGCTTTATTATATCTATTAATAGATAATGGTAAGGAACCCTTCGTTCGCGAGTCCGACTCGCAATTGTCCGGTTTTTTTTAAATAGTAAAACTGACCAGCGATTGGCCCCAGTCTCTCTTGATGGTAAGTGATGACGAGGCCGAAGATGTCGCTCGCTGGTTCAGTAACAGCCTATTTACTCTTGCTTTAAAGAGAGCTATGAGTAAATTATATTTGACAAAATACAGACGATGGGAGCGAATTCCGTTCCTTAGCGATTCGTATTAGGTAGGATGAAGCGAATACCTTCGTGCGAAATAATGGAATATCTTATATTAGTTTTCGTTTCAGAGATCCCGATAAAACAGCTTTTATTATTATTTAAATATAATATTACTAGCGGTGTGCCTAATGGGGTTTCCTATCGCCACTTGTAACATGACGAACTTCCATACAAACTTTCATCCCATGTCCTATTTCTGATCCAAAAAAAATCGTGACCAGCTGCTCAATTACGTAACACCAAGTGGTATCGCTTTCGCGAAAAGTAAACCAATTGTGCCCTTATTTACACAGAGTTAAGACTAAATTGGTTTGCATTTTGAGCCAAACCGATACCAATTGTGCTGCGTAATTGAGCTGCAGATACCGGATAGTAACTGGATATCCGTAGCATTTCCAATAATTATTGTAAAAATAAGATATTGCACCTTTTCTTCTCTCACTGGCGAAAGCAGTCGTTTATTAGACATTGAAAAAACAATTGGATCACAACAATGCCCGCAGCCGGAATGAGTCAATACGTTCAATAATGTGGAATACGTACGTATATCCGTTGCTTGTTGTCATAAGAATTATACGACGTTTTGAAAAGTCAATCTAGAGCAAAGTTTTAAGGCGCGGTTTATACAGAAGAGACGTGGCCAGGACGTGTGACGGTGGCGGATAGTTAATATAAACCTTAATAGTACTTACAATAACGTCGTTTTTAGGGTTCCGTAGCCAAATGGCAAAAAACGGAACCCTTATGGATTCGTCATGCCTGTATGTCTGTCTGTCCGTCCGTATGTCACAGCTACTTTTTTCCGAAACTATAAGAACTATGCTGTTCAAACTTGGTAAGTAGATGTATTCTGTGAACCGCATTAAAATTTTCACACAAAAATAAAAAATAAAAACTTTTAATTTTGGGGGTTCCCCATACTTAAAACCGAAACTCAAATTTTCTTTTTTCATCAAACCCATACGTGTGGGGTATCTATTGATAGGTCTTCAAAAATGATATTGAGGTTTCTAATATCATTTTGTTTTAAACTGAATAGTTTGCGCGAGAGACACTTCCAAAGTGGTAAAATGTGTCCTCCCCCCTGTAACTTCTAAAATAAGAGAATAACAACACTAACAAAAATATATGACGTACATTACCATGTAAACTTCCACCAAAAATTGGTTTGAACGAGATCTAGTAAGTAGTATTTTTAATACGTCATAAATCACGGAACCGTTCATGGGCGAGTCCGACTCGCACTTGGCCGCTTTTTTGTCGTAAGGAGAATTTCGCCCGCGCCTCCAGGTGGCGCACGTCCTCGCCACGTCTCTTCTGTATAAACCGCGCCTAATACTAATCTGTTTATCAGTATTTTGTCCCACCCTTCTTGCAGTAAAATTTTGTTTTCCACTCTATTTGACAAGAAGATAAGAATTTCAATACTTCTTAGTAAAATTCTTAAGAGCCCTTGAGAGACCTTGAGTAGCAGCGCTCCATACGAACGTAGTACAGTTGTGGTTTGGACATTTTTAGCTGGATCGCATAGAAACTTTGCAAGAATATAGATAAGATAAAAGACAAATCTAGGTTTGTACATTACGAGGTTTGAGATATACCTAATTTAACAGGTTTAACAGGTTGTTGTATACATCAGTAAAATTGTATCATATATCATTTTTAATTTTTAGACAAACCTGGTTCTATCCTGTTTTTTATATATATTTATATATAAGTTTCGCAAAGTACATACCTCGATTTTCCTTATATCTGTATCCTTGCAATGTTTCAATGCGATGCGATACGGCTAAAAATATCCAAACCACAAGTGGACTACGTTTGTATGAAGTACTACTCAGGGTCGGGGCTCTTAACACTGACCGACAGACAACGCTCAGCCTAAGCCGTAGAGTCTACAATTATGAAATGCGTAGGAGTTCCTTAAATAACTTAGGTGAGCACTAAACAAGGGTTTTTGCAAATTCATCCACTTAAATAGGTAATGAAAGCTTGTATGGAAGTTGGTCATATTTGAAGTCATGTTGCCAATGGGGAATGGCACACGTCTGGTAAATGATACGCCTCGAGTACGACATAGCTGAACATGACCAACATTTGTAACAACAACTGCAGTGTATATCTTCTTTTATATATTATATTATATCTTTATATATATAATTCTTCTGTGAGTGTGTATGTCACTGAACTTCTCTCAAAGGACTGGACCGATTTTGATGAAATTTTTTGTGTGTGTTCAAGGGGATCTGGGAATGGTTTAGATTCACAAATCAGGCCGGCAGATGGCGCTGCAGTCCGTATGCAGGACAACGTCTGACGGGTCCGCTAGTTGTATATATACTGTATGTATCTAACTATGCTCGACGAATACAGAAATTCGAAATTAAATTGAAATTGATATAAATTGCATTAATAAGTTACCGGTGTCGAATAGCTTGTTCAATTTCCTCTTATTTATATAAGTTTTTTTTATTTTTACTGGCTTGTGCTTGCGGCTCTAGCCACGTAGATATCAACTAGTGATTTGGAAAAGTATCTTCTTAATTTTAACCTTCAGTAGTTTGAGCTGTGCGATGATACATTGTGGTCTAGTGTTTCAAGATATTAATTTAACCAGATTACGCGCAGATAATTTTGATATTAACTAATCGTATCCGTATTTATTTCATTCAAATTATTCACAATTGACCATTGAAAATTATAGATCAATTGTACTGTTCATCTTTTCCTTTTCCCCTGTAACACATACAAAATTGTGTAGAATTATAAGCATGATTTTGTACGCCAAACTGGCCAAATATACGGCACTTTAATAAAAAAAAAATGTACGTATATTAAACACTTTGACTTGGACTTTGAAACGTCTCCTTTTCCAGGTGTTAGCCAAAATCGGTGAGACGAGCTCATCGATCTCCATGATCCAAGAGACGGCGGAAGGTGGCGTGGCTGAGTTGGTGGATCTCGAACAGGAACTTAGCTCTTTGAGAAGGGGCCTCACTCAAGTGGAGGGCCTGACGCCCTCCACCGACCCGTTCGGGGACTCGTTTATAGTGCCGTCTCAGGTAAATTATGATCTGACAGAATTATTTGTAAATCTTTGTGTTAAAGAGATTCCCAGAAATACGATATGATATATTAATGTCACACAATATTAATCAATTTTCAAAAAACATATAGACCTAGATTTTGTTCTGACTGACAACCTTTCAAAAATTGGTCAAAATCGGTGAACATTTAAGGGGTGGAAATCGTTATCGCCTTTTGTATGAAAAGGCTGATTTTTGCCGTTAGTTCACAGTCCTCTTAAAAAAGATGTACATGGTAGAGTCAGGCTTGATTATAAAATTCTCCAAATTAGGTGTATTTAGATAATTTGGACGAACTTTAACGCTCAATTACCTCTAAAGCATTATAGCATACATTTTTACATGATCTTTGATATGTATAACCTCTATCTTCGCTTGTAGACTTTAAAAGCTAAAATTTCAAATAAACTCCGAATAGCGTCTCCATAGCGTTCTTAAGACGGCAGCGCGTACCGAAAAACTCTTGCCCACAAATAAATAGGGAAGATGCATAATTTTTTTTCGTCTTGTGTTGGAAAGTGCTGAGTAATAGAAACCGACCTGTATACGCAAAACATTTTTATGTTGATTATTTTATGAGTTACGAAGCTTTGAAAAGTCATTGTTCATACCACTCGTAAAAACACTCCATACAAAATGGACAACAGCCATGACGATAATGTAAAATGTGTAAAACAACTAAGTTTCAAATTGTTGAAAGCATCATTATTAACCTATTTAAAAAACAAAATATTTTATGATGTTAATGAATTTTTAACCTGTAATGATGAATATGTACTATAATGTAATCTAATGTATAATTTAATTTAATTTACTTATAATGTAATCCTGTTTAAGAACGAATTAATAAGAGAATTAATTATTGCACGCCTGACAGGCAATTTATAGTAGCGCTTTTACAAAACACCTACTTACTTTATACCTATAAAAAGCAATAAATGAGTTTGAGTTTGAGTTTGACGTCACAGCTGTCGTTAGACTGTACAAAATGTATGGCGTTTAAACGACATCTGCAAATATTTCCGAAAATATTGTTTTTAGACCAACATCGTAGAAATAAAACATGACATTTTGATGAGGATGTCCAAAAAACTAAAATCCGGACTAAAAAATAATATATATTTTCACTAGTTTTGACCCTTAATCAAATAAAAACGAGTAGTCAAAATGATCTGTTTTTTTTTTCTTTGATACGCTTTTGTTTACATTTACTTTCATAATATATCATTTAAACCTCATTTTGATTTTCATGCAACTTCCCCACATTTCGAAAAACTTCGCCTTTTGTCATCGCGTTAGCTTTCACTCAATATTAAACATGTCGACTTCCAGAAGGGCCTGCTGCCCCCCCCTCCCTCGGGCTCGGCGAGCCGCGGGCGCGGAGCCCCGAGCGCGGCCCCGCGGCCCGTGTTCAGCCCCAACAAGAGCCAGCTGTTCGACCTGGCGGCGCCCGCGGAGTTCGAACCCGCGACCCCGCCCGCACCCTCGCTCGTGGACAACTTGCCTGAAGCGCCGGTGAGTTACAACTGCTGTCGGTAGCGTTTCTTTGACGTTATTGTAACCTTTTTGAGGATGTTTAATATAATTAACTAGCTATTCCAAATTGTAAATTTATATGTAGTTAGAATTACATAAATTCGGGTTTTATTGGAATTAATAGTGTAATTTAAGTGCACGCCATACTCTGTCTAGGTAGTTGACTAATGGCCGAATTCAGAAAGGCCACTCAAATTGATCTTTAATGAAAGTGACGTTTCTGTATTGGTTGACAATAGTTGAGGGACATTTAACTATCTAATATCTAATCAAATGCTTAAGTGGTGTTTCTGAATTCGGCCATTAGTCAACTACCTAGACAGATAGAACCCGAATTTATGTAATTCTAACTACTACTACGGATTTATAAAGATCTGTTCGATGAAACTTTGATCACGCATGCCAAAAATTGTACCGATTTACATTTAGTTAATTTCCTAGAAGAATAGAGTATAAGATATTTTCGTATTTCTGTAAAAAGTGTTAAACATTTTCATACAATATCAACGGAGCCACGTGTTTTTAATATTCAGAAAAATGTGTTAGAGAAAACTTATGCTTTGCTAAACCAATCTGGGTGAGCTTATATAATTATGCTTTATGATCATTCAGAGGCTGTGCCCGCGTAATCATCACGTTTACATTAATACCATTTATATTTTCTATCCCGCCTTAAAAAAAACCAAGAAACAATAAAAAAAAAAGTTTTTTGCTACTATAGCCATCTACATTATACAAAATCACTGGTGGCATAATTATATTACAGTGGATTCATCAATTCTTGTCTTATTTGGTAAACAAGTTTCTAACCTCAAAATGTGAAAATTTTTGGGTGAAACAATTGTTTTATCCTAAATAAAGCAAACCTAGGCTAAACATTGGCGAAGCGACATCTAAAATATTGTCTTTGGTCCCTTAATTTGCAAGGAAACAGCTGTTTTAGCCAAAAAGGTGCATTTGGAGGTTAGAAAATTGTTTACCAAATAAGAAAAGTATAGGTGAATTCACTTTAGACTTGTTTCTTTCGACAGGCTTATGAAGCAATAACCTTGACACTCAACTGTCACTTTTATAGCACTGAGACTTTCAAGGTCAATCGGGTCAATAGCGATTGTCATACGCCATCACTCGCGTATATTGTCATATCAGCAAGTCTAGCACAACCTGCCCGTGAGTCATTGGCCCTAGCATAGTTGACATAAGGATAAGTTGAACCCTCTTATCTCTAAGTGCGTCTCTCTCACACTAGTGCCGACGAAAGAGATAGTCAGAGAGATAAACGGGTTTAATTTATCTTTGTGTCTGGCTTGCTAGGGCCGCTGGGGCGCTAGCACGACATGCCCGCGAGTCGTTTGTCGGTCAGTGCGTGCCTTACACATTCGATCAGTTTGACAGTAGTTGGCATGACATGTTGGCTATAGTAGCGATTAACAAAAAATACATTATTTTTCTTTTTAGTCTTCAAAGGTTACAATAACGTTGAAATTACTTTAAAAACCATCTAGCTTTTATCGCTCATGCGCCGTGCATGACATCCTGCTATATGTGTAGTTAGCTACACATGCTAGCTTCATTCAACAGTAAAGGTTGACAGTGTTTTTAAAAGTGTTGTATATAAAAAAATACTTGTATGTTCACAGTTAATCAAACACCGTCGATTTTTATTTGACATCATATAATTTGTGTTTATCTGGTAAAGTTTTTTGAAGACAGGCATATTATAATTTTTTTTTCATAGTGGACGTCTCAGGGACCAATAAATCTAAAGATAATTATAATAATATCGTTTATTCAGGAGATTTTTTAAAATGTTTGCGATGACATTTCCCCCGTTACAGCCGTTTGCTCGGCTGTTTGATTAAATTTTTGCCTTAAGTTAAATAAAGAAAAAGAAAGTGACAGCTCAGTGACGAAGAACCTGTCACTTTCTATTTCATTATAATATGTGTTATATGCCCGTGTTCATAATACTTTACCTGCCTAATTGAAACCTGCATGGTAATTAGATTTTCACTATTCCTTATACCGAATTGTAAGGTGTTCGATGACGACAAATATAACTAGAAACTTTTTCAGATAAAAGATCGAGCGAGAAAGAAGTGGTTATGGTAGTGTATACATTTTTTATTAAAACAAAAAAAAAAAATTGCAAAATGTGTATAGGAATCCTGTGGACATGAATTATAATATTTATCATCTTCGACACATTTTGTGGCAGTTTGTGTAATACAACAAACCAACACACATAAGTTTCATCATCACGATGCTTTTTTCAGTACAAATAAGTATACCGATTTGCGTATCATTGTAACAGCTATAAAACTCAATGATTTTGCTAGCATACATTATGTGACAGAAAATCGTGGATTTTGTTTAGTGTTATGTGCCTGGAGAAGACCAGCATCAGGATATGATAAATTGTAAAAAAGACCAATTTTATCTTGCAACAGCTACCTACACGGGAGCATAATAATATAGGGATGTGATTGCGCGCAGACGCACTCAACTTTAACATACGGGAATCCTCGTCATTGTAATGGTACAAGTTATGAAGCGTGTTTGGCCTTGCGCGTGTATAGTGACAACCCTACGGACGCCGTACCCCGCAAGGGGCATAAACTTCTCTATTTCGTGACAGATGCGACCCCTTTTTAGCGAACCACCAACCACGCACACTTGCATGCCCCCCGTGTATTAGTGTTATGTCTGTGAATGTTAGCTTCAACAGCCCTGTCGAGAACCCGAATACTCCATAAAGCGAGAACAAAGACAAGTAGTAGCTAACGTCTCTTTCCCTCCGCACACGGGTAAAGGCGTTTCAACCGGTATTAAATTCCATGCAATAATGTCGAAAGGAATGAAGACGAATATATTAAACCAACTTTGTAAGTAAAATGACGCTGAGTTTAATAGCAAATCTGTAAAAGTTGGTTTCTGATGCTTATAAAAAAAATTACGAAAGCGGTAATTTCAATATAACTTTGCCAAGTTTCATGTAATATGCTAGCCATTGTTTACGTCAAATCTTGTTGATGTTTTTTGGTCGGCTGAAACGCCCCGTGCAACCCTTAGGCACTTCCCACACGCCGTGCCGCTTGCGCCGCGCCCGCCGCGTCCGCGCCTGACCTGCTCCTGTGTTGCAGGTGCGGTCGGCGCCCTCGACGGCCGTCAGTTACGACGTATTCACCGAACTAGACCCCCTCGGCACCGGCCGGAGTAAACCTTACGTTGACAAAAAACTCTTCTTTCAGGAGCTCAAAAATCCGCCAAAGAAAGTGCTCAAAGACCTCGTACCATCACAGACGCTCCTGGCCGACATACCGACAGAGAAAGAGTATCAGGCCACGATGACGTCGCTCACGCGGCAATCGGGCGGGACCGTGTCGATCGGGCGTCCGCTTTGCCCGGGGAACTTTTTCGAGGCGATCGACCCTTTCGAGGAGACCGATCCGTTCGACAGTACGGATCCGTTTTCGGAGTCGTTCAAGGATGATCCGTTTACGAGTATGCAGGAGTTTCCGAGGGAAGGGGTGTCGTTGCGGGAGGAGATTAAGCGGAAGCTCACTCGGGAGCCGACGGGGACGGTTAATAAGGAGGCTGAGGGGAAGAGTGTGTTCAACGGACCGCTCCAGGTGACGCTGCCGCCGGAGCCGGTGCCCAAATCCCCCAGGCTGCAGAGACAGGTACACACAGTATATATCCTAATTGGGCCAAACTGCGCCGTATATTCATCACATTCCGTCCTTAGTCACAAATTGTGGAGTATGCCTGAAGGCTCTTGTCTCTTATCCAAAGGTTGAATTGATTTTCTAATTTAAATATCAATAAAAAATAAGTTTTTAGGAATAGTAAAAGATCGCATGCGTCACGTGTATTAATTGCTTTAGATAAAATTATGGTTTTAATTCGTTAAACTTCGGCTGGCTGTCCACCAGAAATGGTTAAAAGTCTATCAATTAGAAGGGTTCATTATTTCTTTTTTTTTTCTTAGTACCACTTATTTTCTCTGTATTGTTAATATCGTAAAAGGGGTACTATTTCGGGTACAATTTTTTGGGATATAGCTGATTGAGAAATTCGGAGGATTTCTAGGTGAAATCTTGTTGTAAAACATGTGTACGCCACCATGACGGTGCACTAATTTTTACACAGTGTAGTAGTCAAATATCTCAGCTTCTACAGCTACGCTGATGAGATTTGAAGGGCCGGGGGGCTATTTTTGGCTCATAAAGAATTTTCCGGGACACTGTCAATCCAGAGATCCACTCGGTGTACGCTACCTTGACGTCATGGTAGCGTACCTACCTACTACCCCTTATATCTACTACTAAACTACAAGGTACGATTTTTTTAAATAGTTCTTCCTAATTCAGTACTATTTTTTGACATCATCATATCCTAGATATCTTGTTGGTGTACGCTACCTTGACGATCACCGGTAAACAGCACACCCGAAGCCCATTGCGTATGCGTCAGCGGATCCTTCGTTCTAGAGTACTTCGGGCAGCACAGTCCGGCAGCGACCGCAGCCGAGCCGGCTGGCGGAGGGCTCGCCGCCGCCGCCGCTGCCGCCCAAGAAGCTGGGCGAGCCCGCGCGCGCGCCGCCGCGCCCGCCGCACGACGACGACGGCCCGCCGCTGCCGCGCCCCGCCCGCAAGCGCGAGCCGCTGGTGAGCCTCGAGATAGCATCACTACACGATCCGCTCAAATTCTATGCATTTAAGGATGTATACCCAAAATATTGATTTGTATATTTTTCGCTGAAATTGAATAGTAGGTATTAGTCGTTACGCATAAGTGTAATAAAAAATAAAACCACTTTACCGTTCTGTTAAAGGAGATAAATGACATTTAAGATTACATGTGTTATGTGCTGTGCCTGTGTTATTTGTACCGGAAGTTGATTAAATTACAAGAAAAAGCGAAAAATGTTTCTGTCCCATAGTACTTTTATAATCAGAAAATGTATTTTCTATAACTTTGTACTCTCCTCGATTTTTTGATCAAAAAAAAAATGTCGTTACCGTTGTTCCCACGAAAATATTCTTGATTGAATTTCCATGTGTCCGGACCGTAACGTCAAACGGTAGATAAGGCCGCTAGCGCTGTTGTCACTCGAGTAGTCAAATCAGGTTCTAATTTATTTCACATACTAAATAATTATTAATAATCACACAATTTGTATATTTTAAATCATTATTCGTACAAAATTACTCATTTCCGTTATTTGGTGCAAATGAAACCAAACTTGAAAAATACATATAATACATCCTTAACCTAACCTTATCTTATTTCCACATACGGTGCTCATGATATTCTGAAACGTTCTATCTATAACCGAATCCTGAAAACCGCATCGAGCGGTGTGAGACCGCAGCACACCGTCCACAATGATATGATAGCGTGTCAATCAAGCAATATTAGACTTTTGTATGTATGTCGTAAGAACTAAGACATCAGCAGTAGGTGCGTTTGACAACCTTCTAAGAGACTTGTTACACGAAATTGTACTGATAGGCATATCCTTGTTTTGAGATCTTTGGACCCTATTTATAAGGTGTTACTGCCCAGGCGGACCGCAGCATCAAGCCTCGGCTGTCGTCCGCGGCGACGACGAGCAGCGAGGACGAGTACCTGTCGCCGGCGCCGCCGCCGCTGCCGGTCGCGCGCCGCTTCGACATCACGCTCAGCCAGCTGCTCACGTGCACCATGGACGAGCTGGCCCACAGGTACGCATAGCGTTGGCCACAGCGCGACACGGAACCGGGTGTGAAATAGCGTTTAACCGCATCATCATTTAATCATTTTGGTTACCGGTTAGTATTGAGAAAGCAACGACGATAACCAATTATTTTGGATGTTATTTATTATTACCTACTTTGTATTACTTTATTATGATGATCCTTTATGGAAACAATTTTAAAATTAATCTTTAACTTCTATGACATAGCTATTAACGCTGTTAAGTTTTTAATTTTATTTATTTTCATGGCATTTTAATATTTTTAACTGACAATCTAAATTTAGATCCGTATATTTTGACATGCGCTATTTATAATGTATTTTATCTTGAGAAATAAATAATGTAATCTAATATTAACCGGATTTTTGGTGCGTCTTCATTGGCTCTGAGCGAGAACTTTAATAATGTGTAAAAGAAATGGCATAAGACCGCACTCTAACTTAACCGATGAAATTCAAATCAACCGATTAATTTCGTTTAACGGAAACAAAATTTGTTAGAAAACCGGTTATTATAGCCTAACCGGTTTCTGAGCCCTGGCGCAAGTTATTTATTTAAGCTGTCTTTAGTCCTATAGGGTCCAATAATCCATAGGTCTCTGGTTCAAATCCGGCTCGAAGGACCATGTAGAAAACTAAACTTGGTTTGCGGACTGTAGATTTTCTTAATTAAAATATTTCTTCAGGTTTCTTATATTTTTTATTATTTCAACACACGCACGTTGTTGCAGTTGACAAAGGATAGAGAGGCTGGGTTGCCAGCATGTAAACAAACACTTAAATCTACTTAGTCTTTACTTTAATGTTGCCAACACAGGAATCGCAATCGGTAAAATTGTGTGACTAGTGCCTATAGTTGTAGGTGTTTTTCATCACATGTCGGAGATATTTTCATCTTAGTAACATCTTCGCAATGTCGCAAAGGCATATACGGGTCGTCACAATAACACATCGTCTCAGCACCGGATCGACTCAAAGTAAAGCATTGAAATGAGAGCTTTATATCGTGCCATGTAGAGTGCAGTTTAAAAAAAAACTACAGTATAGGACGAGTGGGCAACGCGTGGGCAATACTATATTTGAAAATGCGCTCTACGGGAAAATGAAAATGAAAATGAAAATATTTATTTTGCAAGTAGGCCACCTGGGCTCTTTTACATGTCTGAATCTACCAGAATCTACCAGCGCTTCGAAAGGTGACATCTGCTGAGAAGAAACACCGCAAGGAACTCAGCAGTAAGTCTTTTTTCAACTTTGGCAGTACAGTTTTATCTAAAAACTAACACAAAATGTGCAACATAAAAACCTAATGGATACAAATTAATGATATAAAGCTCATTTTTCAATGCATTATGGTGAGCCCATCCGGTGCCGAGGCGATGTGATGTGCGACGACCTTAATATGCGTTATTGATTTGTACGATCTTGTTATATCTAGTGAAATGTGATGTATTATTATTTCGTTCTAGATTACGAGTACCTGCCACAACGCTAGCGTCCATGACGTTGCCTCAACTAACCGATTACCTGCGGTCATACTTAGCAGCTGACAACGATAGAGCGGTGAGTTACTAGCCTTTTGCGTACATTTAATTAATTAAACATTTGTCCGTCCGTTTGTCCTGGTGGATCCAATGTTGAAAATGAAAATGAAAATATTTATTTTGCAAGTAGGCCACATGTACTGTTTTACATGTCTGAAGCTACCAGCGCTTCGAAAGACATCTGCTGAGAAGAAACGCCGCAAGAAACAGGGCAAAAGCTTTTTTTTTTAAATTTACATTAGAGTTTTAACTAAAACTAACACATAAAAAGGGCAGCAAACAATCCTAATGGGTACCTACAAATTAATTATAATAAATAATTAATAAGGGAGATGTATAGTCTCCGCGTCTGGACAAGTTAAGTGACTTAGAAATGTATAAAGCCTCTAAGGTTCATAATAATTATTACTAAAATAAAGAAACATCTAAATTAATTACCTAATCTAGGTTGGACTAAGCTTGCGGTGGCGGGATCGATTCCCGCCATACTCATTTCAGTGTATAATTTGACTTTGGTTGTGGTTGTGTGACTTTGTGTATTATTCACAGAGCAAAGTTACAGATTATCTTAGTATGGGATGTTGAATGTGACATTAATTTACTTGGAATATCCTCTAACATTCAACATTCCTTGCAGCATATCCACATAGAACCTGCACTCAAGAAAGAGAGAGACAGACCTTCCCTAGCTTTAGCTACTTCAACTGTTGTAACGGACAAACCCCCACCGACCGCACCCTCAATACCTTCGAATTTCAAACCACAATTCGAAGACAACTTCACACCGACAAGTGTCAACGACATTTTCGTCGCGAATTTCGATGATTTCGACAAAAAAGCCAACCCCAGCTACGATAGATACGCGGCGTTTAGGGAAATACAAGAGCAGGAACTGAAAGCTATGTCAAGAGAACTCGTAGACGATAGGAGTTTGGAATCAGAACCGAAGCAAGACTCCGATGAAAAGGAAGAACTGGCAGCCATCAATGATATAATGCACGCCAATCTAGAGCGAGAAGACGTCATAGAAAACAATCGAAGCCCTTTGAAAACCTTGGACGAATTAACTTTAGATTCGTTCAACATGTTCAGAAAATCCGTCAGTCCGAAACCAACGCAAATCGATGCTAAGATAGAAGACATAAAGTCCGTTATGAAGAATTTACAATTGGAACAATCTAGAAGATCAGTGTCGCCGAGAGAGAATAATGCTGAGACGAAAATTGAAAATACCAACGACAGATACGCGGCGTTACGAGAAATTACTATAACGGAACCGCCGGACGAGTTTGAATCGCTGCCTCCAGAGCCGCCTAAAGAAAGAAAACGTTCAGACGAAAAGTCAGACGGGTTCGATAACTCTGATTTCTTCGACTGCATCGACAACAGCAGTCTGTCCTTCTCGCACGTGGAGGACGCTTTCAGGAAGAGTCCGGTGGTGAAAGAGAAGGAAGAGTTGAAGGTCGAGGAGGTAAAAGAGATAAAGGAGGCGCCGGTGGAGTTGGCTCCTGTGCGGAATTTGCAGCCGCCTGCTAGATTGTCTGCCGGATCTATTAGTGATGTGGCGAGCGGATCGTCGCCGGATACTAAAGGTAAATATCAATTTTTCTCTTCAATATCATCAGGAATAATGTTAAGAATTTGTACTAGCATAGAGAAATTCGGCGTTTAAGTTAGGGGCGTCGTAGCTCAGTTGGAAGGATTGGAGTCCGGCCTAAGCGCTATTTTTTTCTGTGCTATTTGGTATTTATCATTATAAAAATATACTGGTATGAAATTTATTTAATTGATTACAATTCCATAAAGGAAGTCGTAAGGAATCCGGTTTTGGCACATATTTCTGGGTTAATTGTTAATGATAGGAAATTTATGTAGATACTACTAGTGAGGTGGTTATATGGCGTTGAATTGTTTATTCTATCCCGTTCTGACCGTGATCGTTCCAAGAACCTGACATCGATTCTTATAAAAGTTATGAACCACAAAAATACATATAGATTAAAACATTTTTTGGTAAAATCTGACCACCGATCGTCCTATAGCGATGCTTTTACCAACTTTACTTGATTGGAAATTCTTGTCTCAATCAAGATAAGAACGACGGCTTCCGTTCGGCGCATTTTTAAATCCAGCAATGTTAGGTCCCGCTTTACCAAGGAAACTAGCCACGCCACGCCACTGATTACCGTTTCCCCCATTGAAATATATAGTAAGGAACTGCTCAATACAATTTTCGCAATGCCAACTTTTCAGGTGTCATAACGCGAATCTGACACCATCGCACGTTCAGTCGCATGGCAACCACCATCCATGACACTCATTTAAGTGACACTGTTATAATTGAAAAAATGCTCTCCCGCATCGTGCGGTGTGAGCCCGCTGCTCCATCGACCCCACCGCGCACAATTATATGATAGCGTGTAAATCGAGCAATATTAGACTTTTGTGTGTATGTCGTAAGAACTGGGACATCAGCAATAGGGTGTGGTTAAGAAGCCATGGCGCTGGCGTTTGACAACCTTCTATGAGGCTTGAGATGTTTGGTTTCCCCGTAGAAAAGTGCGTGCCGGCGGGCGGCGCGCGCGCCGGGCGCTGGGCGGCGCTGGGCGCGGGCGCGTCGCCGTCGCCGTGGTCGTCCGACTCGCGCGACAGCGAGCCGCCCGCCTGGCGCGCGCGCCGCGCCGTCGCGCGCCCGCCCGCAGGTGACACCCCCACCACCCCCCACCCTCACTACTACTACTCATTAATTAAAGTTTATAATTTATTTATTTATTTATTTGTTAAGAAAGGTTACATTATATATTACACAAATGTACTATAAACTCTAACTAGTTTACTTACTAAGGTGCATCACGTAAAATGCCTCTGGCAACAAATGGTGAGAGTTAAAATATATTATCTGAATAATTCTTCATATTTCTGGTCTAATCGCTCGTTTAAAAATAAAAAGAAATAATGTGAAATACAAATCCATTCCAAATTCAACTTTAACGCGTTTTAGTAAAGTTTAAACCAAAAGTGAATTTAATTTTGACTTGTTTCCTTTTATTTTTAAACGTGCGAAATATTCAAGAACTTTTTATCTATAATTTCCATTCTCCATTGATATTACAACCATTAATACCAGTGGTCCATTTCACGAAGCTTTAATTTACAATTTTACAAGCAAAAACTGGCAGCACTGATGACAGATCCCATACATTTATCTTGCAGTGTTGCCAGTTGTTGCCGGCAAAATTGTAACTTATAGCTTTGTGAAACGAGCTAAAGATAGTTATTTCGTGGTTGTCGTTGCAGTGCAAACATCGTCGTCGTCGCGCGACGTGTCGCCGTGGGACGAGGAGCCGCCATGTCTGCAGCGCCCGCCCTCGCACCACCGCGACAGAGAATCAAGGTAACTTTACCAAATAGGCACACTATACAGGGTCAGAAAAGTCTGAAACTGTAAGAGGTTGGGAAGTTACTTCTAAAGAACCATATCGTTGATTTTAACCTTTTGGCCGCCAAGCATGTCTGAGAAGTAACACGTATTTCAACTTTAAGTCAAAGTTATGAAGGACTTTTTTACCCTGTATACGTTGTCGTCACGCATAGTCGACAACGGCGTCCAAAAGGTTAAAGGTAAGAAAAACGGCATCCACAGAATTGAATTGTTTATGTATGAAGAATATGAACTGATATGAGCAAATAACATTCGATGTTGTTTTTTGGAAAATAACCGTTTTATCTCGTAATTTTTTTAAATCTAAAATCGAAGACATGGTTTCTTACAGCAAATTTCTCCTTACGTACAGAACGGTCTCGCTCTGCCGCTTCGATAGGTATTGAACTAATAACTGTGGTTTGACTTCGTACTTGGCCGCTTATTACTATTATATTATGTCGCACGCATATTGTATAAATCCGCCGTTTCCATACGGCGTCGTCAGTTTACAAACGGTCGCTGTTATGTAATATGCCGAAGGCAAAATGTATATGGCCGCGTCATTATACATAATGCCTGATTTTTCATTTTTATTATCTACCAGTCATATTACCTACAAATTATAGATGTTATACCTGGAAAACAAATATTCTGAGGTGAAGTCGACGGAGCTCCGATTTGCGGAGCTCCTAATCCGCCTAGTTATGGCGCTTCGCGCCTTGACGCATATTGAGCATCTTCATGACAGCGAGCGTTTGTAAACTGACGACGTCGTATGTAAACAGCGGATTCATACAATATGTCTGCCACATATATATAACGGCCCACTCTAAGTCTTTTGTGTGCCTAGTAATACTATAATCCTTTGTTAACACTTTGTCTTCCAGGCACAATTCATCTGGCTCAAGAGAATGCCTTAACTCCGGCAGCGGGCGAGAAAAGGAGAAAATAAGAGACAGACGGGAAAGCCGCGACAGAGATAGAGATCTGAGCAGGGAAGGGCGAGAGTCCAGGAGGGATTCAGGCAGCGGCCGCGACCGCCGCGAAGTCAGCAAAGAGAGAGACCACAGAGACCATAGAAGAGATCGCAGGAGTAGAGATCGAGATAAGGAGACGTGGGAGAGAGATAGGACGTACAGTAAAGAGAGGGATTACAGAGATGCGAGGAGTAGGGAGCGGCCTGCGAAAGATTATAGGGATAAAGAGGCATACCGGCATAGAAAACCGAGGCATTCCTATGACGAGGAGGAAGAGTGAGTTATCTTCTATTTCATAAATGCTTCCATTAAAAGTTTTAGTGCCTACAAATAAGTCCCCATCATATTTTGAAGTACACTTTTTATTACACGATCTTAAAATATGAAATTATTACGACAAGCTTTATCATCACATTTAATAACTATTGTGGTTCCTAAATTCGATGATAATTTATTTTTTGGGTAACGCAATAGTCTTTTGTAAGGGCGCTCGGAGACTGGTAACGGATGGGTAATTAATTGTGCGAGAAAAACTAGTTTTTTGAACATTTCCGAAATAATTTATTTATGAGATTCCTGTGAATAGCAAAAAGGATATGGCAAAACATTTAACAAAACTAAAATAAGTCACAAAATATCTGCGAAGTCGTTAAAAATTACCCTACGATATCCAAAACAAAATTAGGCACTAAAAAGTAGAATTACCCAAGTTTTGCTCTTGATTAGTGACTTGTAGAACCATTTTCTACCAGCCTTTGCGTGCGACTTCGCTATTCCTTCAGGACCTGTAGTGTACCATTACCATGAGTTTATGCAAACCGCTCTCGTTATCGAAAACTATCGCTCGGTCCCTTTTACTTGTATCGGCAATAAGCAGTATTTCCTATAGATTTCAATAGCGAGAACGCTGTACATAAAGTCATGGTAATGCAAATGGTACTGTACATTTTAACGGGATTAGGAACATTAGAACTATTTCTGTCATCTGTCAGATTTATTTAATAGTAGTTAACCTTTTGACCGCCAAGCATGTCTTAGAAGTAACACGAATTTTAACTTTAAGTCAAGGTAATGAAGGACTTTTTACTCTGTATCGGCTGACGGCTGCGACTGTGGTGGTCAAAAGGTTAAAGACATACTGAGCCCACGTATGCCACGCATTTTGACATCTCGATTCTTGAATTTGCATGAAAACAGATCACTCAAAAACATACTTATACGTTGCGTACATTGACACAGTTTGTCTTTACCTTTAATCATTTTAATCTATGGTATATCTTGATTGGCTGGTTGGCTAAGTCACGTGGGTTAGTTTGTTTATTTTAGTTAGTTAACTACTTAGACGAATAGGGTATAGTATGTTTTGAGAAGCGGGCTGTAATGTCTTATGAACTGATTGTCTAAAAAAAATTGCAATTGCAACAAATAACTTGTTGCCAGAAAATATTGTTTCTGAACCCATCATGGAGGATTTATAATATGTGTGTAGATAAAGTTATGTATGCAACTCTGCATAATTTGGCCTTAAAACACACGTGCGATCTTATTATGAAACTCGCTAAAGCTCGTTTCATAAAAACCGCACTATTGTTTTAAGGCCTATCATTATGCAACCGTTGCATAAACTACTATTTAGTTACAGCGACGGGTGCGGGTCAGGGCGGTCGTCGCCAAGAGACCGCTGGCCCGATCAACGGTGGAGAAGAGATGGTAAACCTATTACACTTTATATCACATGATTTAAGCAACAATAACCCTTTTGTTAACGCCATAAGAACTAACTTACTGTAAACGGTTTATGTTTATTCAGTAAATATGTTTTTTTTTTCAACCATAATTATTGGCATTTTTGAACAATTTTCTATATTTTTCAGATCGGAATTACGGGTCACTGGGGTGGCGGGAAACGCGACGTAGAAACGAAGTTAGACAAATTGATGAGCTCAACGATCGAAGGTGCGTTAAACTCTTTACCACACCAGGTATCAGTGGCGCAGCCTGCCTACAAGCCTATTCCTGACGGCTTTACCAAGCTAGAAAGCTACGGCTAGCTGTCAATGAAGTCCATGTTACTCTAACTAAATGTCAGACTCGCACGTACGGTTCTAATTATTCCGGCTTCCCTTAGGAAATATTTCACGCTTAGCCACTGCCAAGCATACCAAGTTTCACGAAACCCCGTTAAGCCGTTACGGAGCAAAATTTCGCAATATTTGTTTAGTAAAATGTTGGCTTTCTCTACAGGTATGGTTCGACGTTAGGCTGGCCCGCGCGCCGCTCGACCACCGGCGCGTCGCGGCGCGACTGCGAGCCGCGTGACTCCCGCGTCCCCCGCGACCCCCGCGACCCCCGCGACCCCCGCGACCCCCGCGACTCCCGCCGGCGCACGCGCCGCGAGGAGCCCCGGAGGCCGAGGGATTATCGATTCTCCAACGACTTCTCGCCGCGGGAGAGGGAACCTGCTACTCCCTTCGACAACGACTTCCAGGAGCCGGCGCCTAATGTGAAGAGGCGGGCGCCGTATGCTACTCTGGAAGGTGCTAGGTGAGTGAATTTTTTTATAAACTGCTTGTAAATTATAATCTAATCTTAGTAACATTTTAAACATTATATACTTTATCAAAATGTATTTTTACCCGATTTAAATTATATTGAAGTTCTCTGTTAGACCCCGTATATATCTATTTCAAATGTCTCAAAAATATATGATTTAAGAGTCTTCCAAATAGCTATGGAACACGTCTCGTGAGGAGTTATTACAGTCGACGCCAAATGCGATTAGGTATATAAATTCTTGATTATTTTACGAAAATAATCAAGATTTGATATAATAATATACATAATTTGTTTAAAATGCATTTTTGTATTGTTTACTTCTTGGTCATTTCGTAGGTATGTGTGTTTTCGCTTCAATCAGCTAAGGCGTTCCGTTAAATATTTTTATATTGAATTGTGAACTTACATGATCATAATTGACAACATTAAAAAATTCTTGAGATGTGAAATCTTATATATAAAATTCTCGTGTCACAATGTTCGTTCCCGTACTCCTCCGAAATGCTGTGAGCATATTGAGTAGGTCTGAGAATCGGCCAACATCTATTTTTCATACCCCTAAATGATAAGAGTGACTCACCGGGCAGGACGACGTCTGCTGGGTCCGCTAGTTTACTATAGAAATCATAAGATTTTTGCCTCCTGAACACGTTAATGGGACCAATTCGGAAATTTGTTCGCTAAATTTAAAAGGCATTAAACTTGAAATAAGATACGTCGAACTTGATTTTGACAGCTTGGTGCTAGGCAAAATCGACTTTGACGTTTCTAATTTTAAGTTTAAGGAAATTTTAAATGAGGCGACACCGTTTCCAATTTCACCCTAAGTATTAATAATAATTTAATTTGAAAAAATACAAGAAACTAACGATAGGTTAGTTAGTTTCTTGTATTTTGTCAAATTAAATTTTAATTAAATAAATATATTTGTTGTTCCCACATCAAGAACAAGATTTTGACGTCAACTTTGAGTCATCTGACTATTTTAAAATAAAGAGGGAACTTATCAAACTACAGTATTAAAAATATGAAATCTTGTCAATTGTAGCACGCATAGCGCTTTTTACCCGACTGCGCCAGAATTGGTAATGTTTTTACGTTGTCATTGAAAGGTTCGGCACTGAATGTGCCTCATGTTCTAATCCCCAAATTCCAGATTCGCCTTCGAACCCGAGGAAATAACCGCGTCGCCTCTCTCGACGTGCAGCGCGCGCGCGCACGACGTCGACTCGCCGGCGACACGGTTCCGATTCGACTCCGACTCCGTCTCCCCCCGCTCCATGTTCGAAGACGACTTCACGACCATTTCGACGCCGCGATGCCGAACCGCCTCCATAGCCGAGGAGGACGAGGACGTCGCGCCCCTGCGAGCTAAGCCGGTAACCCATAGGGATATAAAGAAATCTGAATCCGTGAACATATTCACTAGGGAGTCGGATCCGTTTGAGAATGACGATTTCTTCGCGTGCACCGGTTCGGACCGCGCGGCGCGTCGCGAGAACTGGCCGGGAGATTTCCAGGGTTTCGACAACGCGTGAGGACGCTCTGTGCACTTCGTCGTGTGACGAAAAGTGTATGAAGGGACCTTTTAATACTCCACAGTGACTTGCCACAGGATCTCGTTAGGGTTTTGTGTCTAAAATATTTGCAGTGTTCACCCCTGAATAGGTAAGCGTCCGCGCAATTTTAATAGCGAACTAACTTACCCCAGTGAACGCGACGCTGATAATTCTACCTTACTTGAGTGTGTCCTTAACTATAATTCCCGTACCGTAAGAAGTAAATCCTGACAGTCAAAAGTGTTGACATATTCCAAATTTGTTGACCGAATAACCTATAGCCGAATGTAACATTTGGCCGAATTTTTATTTCGCTGAATGCCCATTTTTTACTGAAGCATTTGCCTTTCAGGACATTTTAAATATATAATATGCGGTCTATATCACACACGTGACGGGTACAATATTGTTGGAAATTTAACAAATACCTGCATAACAAAACCAGTTTACCAAAAAATACTTGCATTTTATGTATATTTTAACCTAGGCAATATTTTTAAAGCGTTAATCCTCCATGCGAAATATTTTGATACGTATGTCATAATTCCGTTGGCCGCATCGAGTATGTACCCTCATTTTATCCTTCAAATCAATATGGGTTATCGAATCAATATTAAAAACTTTATGGGCAATCATGTGTCAAGATTGACTTCCTACCTTGCGTTTACTATATATTTAAAGTATTTTATTTTATAAAAGTTAACACGCAAACGCAAACATTAGCTAAAAATTAAGTTTACATAATTGATGAGTGTCATCCTGAATTTTAATAAAAATATAAAATAAATGAAATTGATTTAAATGCAACAGTGAGGCACATTACCTGTATAGGTACCTAGCGACGACTCGTCCGTCCCTCTCCATCTAGTTATATATAAATAGAAAGGGACGCACTAAGTGACACACAAATCACAAATTCCGGTCTTCTAATAGCTCTTATAGAAGCCGTTATTTTATACCCTATTGTAATTTATCTATGCACCCATTGATCCTCATATTATAGGTACTTCAACTCATCTTTACGCGCGACGCTGTGTGTGTGAGCGTTTATGTATGTATGTATGCAGCTTTGATTTGTGTGGAAGTGACGCCTCAAGCGTCCGAGCATAGTATAAAGAGGGAAGTAATTTATCTTCATACGAACGCACCGCGCGCGGCTTGTATGTGTGCGCTAAAGTATCTATGCGTCGCCGCACGCACACTTAAACAAAATCTCGACCCGTTTCTCAGTGCGCCAGTCGGGGCTAACACCGCACGAGGTTCACGCGTCACGGCTTTTCGGCACCGCTAAATGAATGAAAAATTTGTGATAATCGCAGGAGAACGTATTGCTGTGTGTTTGGGTTGTCCTAATAATTCATCGATTCCAGAATTGTCTCTGTTCAGATTACCTATTGAACAGGAACAACCCTGAGACAGTAGGCAATTATATCGCGGATTGGGCCGGAGATAGCCTACTTCCCCTCTTTATACTATGGTCCATGCAACGCAAGCGCACGCACACAGCCGCGCGAAGATGAGTAGAACTTGTATATTAGTGTATATTACGTGTACTGGTAGTGGGCACGAGTGCGTACAATGACATGCCTTTATACGCAACCTGTGATATGTATAAACAACGCCCGGCTTTGTTAAATAATTCTTTTGTAGGGCAGTCGCTCAAGCAAGGTTGACATGAGGTTAAGACGCTTACAAGAGCCAATGACCTTGAGTGATCGGTCACTGTCTGTTTGCACCGGAGTGAACGAGAAGCACTGTGCGGTTATTTATAAAAGGAAAATCAAAAACGGATGAATTATAAAAGTAAACACACCACACGTAAAATATAAATTTGTCAAGTTTTACGTATGGGCGTGATTTAATAGTGTTATCAATTACAGACCCACAAGTTAAACAAATTAAGCCATAGAACTGTTTAAAGAGGATTTTAGACGTAACTTCACGATTTTTTTCTATCGTATTGTTTTCATCAAATCGTGTTTTTGAAATAGTAAACTTTTCAATAATATAAAGTATATGAACATTTATATTTTCGCTTTGCCAAGTCAAATAGTTTTTGTTAAAAAACTGTTAAAGTAAAGCCGATTTAGGTCTTGTCAGCGCCTTAAGTTATCCCCGTCTCTTTCTTCGATACTAGTATGAGAAAGATGCACTGAGAGTAAAGAAGGTAACTTATCAGTATCAACCTTGCTAGGGCCACAGTAGGGGAATACGATGCATCTTTTAAAACATCTACATTCAATAAGGCCGCCTGAAATATGTAATCGTGTTCATAAAAAACTAATTTGTATTCAATGTCATTATTCCGTTAAGCTTTTTAGACTGAACCTTATTGCTAAGTGCTCAGACTGAACTTTTTTGTATAATATGCGTTGCAAGTTGCAACGCTTTTCTTGGTAACAAACCTTCCCGGGCGCACGCACAAGTCGCCAAAGTTCCATCGTAATCGGATAATTGATATAGGAACGCACCGGGGATGAACAAACAAACATTCATTTTTATATAGCAGGTATAGGACATGTTTGAGACGTTCATTTTAAATGACTTCAAAAGAAGAGCTTACTCAGTATGTCTGTATTTTGTTGGCCCTGATGAATGTAGGTGTTTTTAAATCATGATGCGACGCACGTTTAATTATTGTGAGATCACTTTGTCAGTTGTGACTTCTGACATACCCTACGTTCCAAGACGCGCTTTCAGTGCAAGACGTGCTTACGGTCCATTCGGAACATATTTCATCGCGTCTTGGAACGTAGGGATAGTTGAAACATTTGTGATTTGTAATAAGATCTATCTAGGTAACGATCGATAAAGTGGAAGGTAAAGGTCTGTATAACAAACTCCAAGTACGGCGTTACTCGCAGGGGGTCGTCCACAAATTACGTAACGCAATTTGGAGGGAGGCTGGCCAACCGTTACGGTCCTGTTACGTTGGGGGAGGGCGGGGGGGGGGGCGGGGGGGGGGGGGGTCAAGGTTGGTGTTACGTCACGATTAATGTAAACTCAAGAAATTATAATTATATTATTAAGAAATGGAACCGAAATACGTTCATAGATGATTATACCTCGCCCAATGTAAAAAGAGCGCCGAATTACCTGAATATTAGGCAAAAACTTTTTACAAAGCACCTGTTACGTAACGGAATGGAGAGGGAGGGGGGGTTTTGCGTTACGTAATTTGTGGACGGCCCCCAGATAGCGAGTGTGTGCGTTACTCGACATTAAAGGCCCAAAGAATGACAAAATATGAATACCACATACAGTTGGGAAAAAGCGAAAGACCCTCGGTGCAAAGCAAAATCGTACCTATTACATAGATGATAGTGTCCAAGACGCGAGCTACCCGCTCATTCCGCAACTGTACATTTATTATTACTTAAAAAGTGGCTCTCGAAAAGTTTATTCGCTTAGTTACCAAAGAGTTTAAATTATAACAACTTAATGATATTATGTAGGACCACTTGTTTATTTCGAATAGTATGGAGGTAACGCATCTTGTTGATTATGTATCATAGTTTAAGACTAGATCTGCACGGCTGGCACTTTTTAGTATCGGTTCAAAATTAATTTTTGAATAGGTTTGTTGTGAACTAGAAAACAACTTTAGAGAGAGAAAAAAAATTGTGAGCAGCTGCACGAAAAATCTCATTACTGACCTTTTTTTTTTGGGCACTAACGTTTCTTTTAATGTATGCACATTTGTACAGAATAGAGTTAAAACTTAAATGAAAACCATTATGAGTAGTTATTCTTGTATATAAGATATGAATTGTTTTGTATTTATTTTTATGTGATAATTAGTAAGATTAATCGAATTTTTACAAGTTTCTTTCGATATCTTGTTAATGAATTACCTGCTTACGCTATTTAAAAAGGCAAATTGCTTGTTGGGAAATGTTATATAAATTTCTTTAAATTTTACGGTGCGGGTTTGGAATTGCTTTAGATTAATCAAATTTTTTTTTTAGTGTTAATTTCCCAATTAAGTGTTTTAGGGGAGCGTTCAAGTATTACGTAACGCAATTTTTGGAGATTTTTGAGCCCCCCCTCCCCCCATGTAACGCGCCGTAACGTTTTTCTGTACCCCCTATCCCCCCCCAGTAAAACGTTTGGTAAAGTCACAACCGATCCCTACGCGACCGTTCTGAAGGGTTAAAAAAAATGTTCAAACCCCTCTTCCCGCCCGTGTAACCCATCGTAAAGTTTTACTAGACCCTCCCCCCCCAAATTCGTTACGTAATATTTGAACGCTCCCTAGGATCAAAGTCAAGAAATGTTAGTATTTTCTTTCCAATAATTAGTAATTCCAGCAGTAGTCGGAATTGGTAGTACCTATTAAAAACATCAGCCTTTAAATCCCGTTTTTGGTTGTATATATCCATCTTTTTCGGAATGGATCGATTGTGTGCACCTAAGGTCATCAAAATAATTGAATTTTCAGCATTGGATTGTAAGGATTGCTTAAATATCCAATATTGTAAGTAAATTCATGTGCATACAGTATTACCCGGGAACCGGAAAGTCAATAAATATAAATTGATAAGTTGCGGTTTTAACTACTCTATCATACTTCCGCGCTCGAAATTTACACAACTGGGCACTACCTTTTTCGACCTCTGTTATTCGTTGTTTTTTTGTAAGACTCTGCCGTCTTAGAACAAAATGATGGATCAGATATGGGTCCAACTTAAAGAGTAATGCCTGTTTTTATTACTTTTTAGGTAAAGAACGTTAATTATGCATTTGTACTAAACAAGAATGATCATACAAGTATAAGTTTAAGTCATACAGTGAACATAATAGTTTATAAGTGTTGTAAAATTATATTGTGAATAATTTTCTGTGATACTTTATTTTATTGTGATGTATTTATTATCTTCATATTTTATGTTGATTTTATATTTAAGACTTGGTTTTTTTGCCATTATTTTATACTGGATTGGGGAATGTTTTAATGCAGCTTCTATTGATCACTAAATTAACAATAAATGTAGGTATATCTCCAATATAAAATACTCATAAAATGTTTTATAGCAACCAATGATATTCATGTGAACTAAAATGTTACCTATACCTAGTATTTGCGAAGTCAGTTTTTATATAAATGTATTTTTTGTACATAATGTAGTTAGATGAAATAATTATGTGCAATTATGACCACCTTTACGGCGCAATACCAAAGGTATCTTATGTTCAGTAACTGTTGTGTAATATGTATATTTGGAGTTATTAAATTATAACATCATGAATGAAATTATTCCTTGTTATTTCCCACACCTTTATGTTCTCTGTTTTTAACAGACTTCGAAAAAGAAGGAGGTTATATCAATGACACAAACGTCTAATTTATAACCTTGATTATGCATGTTGAATTATATCTCATTTAGAATGTAGCAGTTTTTGAGATAATAGTGAAAAACCATATGCCTCGTTTAAATGCAGCCAAAGTGAGGTCACTTCTGCTCCTACCGCTGCTACTCACGTTGCCCATCCAGCCGAAGTGAGCAGGGAAGTGGGCAGTGCGAGTATGTAAATGGATAATTTCTCCTATTCCTGCAGCTGCTACTCGCGTTGCCCATGCAGACGAAGTGAGTAGGGAAGTGGGCAGCGCGAGTATGTAAATGGGTCACTTCTGCTCCTACCGCTGCTACTCACGTTGCCCATCCAGCCGAAGTGAGCAGGGAAGTGGGCAGTGCGAGTATGTAAATGGGTAATTTCTCCTACTCCTGCAGCTACCACTCGCGTTGCCCATGCAGACGAAGTGAGTAGGGAAGTGGGCAGCGCGAGTGTGTAAATGGGTCACTTCTGCTCCTACCGCTGCTACTCACGTTGCCCATCCAGCCGAAGTGAGCAGGGAAGTGGGCAGTGCGAGTATGTAAATGGGTAATTTCTCCTATTCCTGCAGCTGCTACTCGCGGTGCCCATGCAGACGAAGTGAGTAGGGAAGTGGGCAGCGCGAGTGTGTAAATGGGTCACTTCTGCTCCTGCCACTGCTACTCGCGTTGCCCATGCAGCCGAAGTGAGCAGGCAAGTGGGCAGCGCGAGTATGTAAATGGGTAATTTCTCCTGCTCCTGCCGCTCTTACTCGCGTTGCGGCGCGCAGTGAGTCAGGAAGAAGCATGTAAACATCCACTGCCTTCGAAAGTAGTATGCAGGAATTCTTTCTGGCAGCACGAGCAGCAGTGGCAGTGGCTGCATGTAACAGCGTGTAAACACCCACTGCCTTCAAAAGCTGTATGCGGGAATTACTTCTGGCAGCGCGAGCAGCAGTGACAGTGGCTGCATGTAAATGAGGTAATAGAATTTAACGTAGTAGTTTAGAGGACGATCAGCTGTGGTCCGTTTCACAAAGCTACAAGTTACAATTTTACAGGCAAACACTGGCAACACCGATGTCAGATCTCAGACATCTGACTTGCTTACAGTGTTGCCAGTTTTTGTTATAAAATTGTAACTAGTAGCTTCGTGAAAGCTAATCGTACTGTAAACTACCTACTACGTGAATATTCTATATTCTATGGTTTTTCGCTATTATATCAAAAACGGCTACACCGATTTACAACAACACACATTTGAACATTTCATTGGAACATTTCGCACATGTAATCTCCACACACTGGACTTGAAATAGTCTTACCTACTATACAAACAATTGAAAGAATAAATATTTGCACTTCCCCGTTACTTGCGTAAAGCTTGCATACGACTCGAAATACACGAAAGGTTGTATGTAATGCGGACGTAATTTGAAGTTCTTTTTTGTGATTACATTTTTAAATAACTGAGCTTTTAGTTGGCTTCGTTGGGTCGTCCAGGTCGTCCTGATGCACGAGTGGTCCACCACAGTTTCCTATAGTGAAATACAATCTCCTTAAACGCGACGCTTACTGTTTGTTAACTGTCAATGTCAGGCAGGTTGTCATTGTCAGAATTGGTTTGATTGCAGCATTTGCAGCTGGTGCATTCGTTTTCAATTCTATTTCACATCAATTCTGCTTGATTGAAATAGTTTTCTTTTCCATTTAAAAAGTGCAATAATAGTGTAACTGTTTTAAATACTAGCAACAACATGGGTGCCTGTAATGTAGAAGTTGTGAAAATAGTCGGAAAGTATCTTAACGTACCGGTCGGTACTGTTTGTTATAATTCAGAAAAGGTACGGTTCCTTGGATAAGATATTAGTTAATATTGCTTGCTGTCGTAATACGTTTTTCATAAGCGATAGAACAAGGTCTTTGCATTTTTCTACAGTGGTCTCCCGCAAAGTTTTCGTCACGCTTCTTGCCACGTGAAGTCTTTAAAACGCGTGCTTTACAGACGTTAAATTTTAATACAATTTTTGTAAAGAACTAGATATACTTAGTCGTGGAGCGAGCGTTGTATTGTAGACTATTAGGTACTTCTTTCAGTCTAAGGACATTATAGATGTCTGTGAAATCACCGTCTTAACGGATCTTGTAATTACTGCTGACTTTCTACAGGTGTTAACAACAATATTAAACAAGCAAAATGTTGAAGGCTTCGCTACAATAATAATGCGCCTAGTCTCGCAGAGTGGTGTAAAAATGACACAGGAACAGTCACTGCTCTGCTACCAGTGGCTCGAACACATCTCCATGTATGGCAACCAGGCCGCTGCTAACTCAACATTTGCTAAGAGCTTTCTGCAAGTATGAAAAATCATTGTTTTCCTTATTTATTAAAATAATGTACTTAACTTAGAATAATAACCAAGTCCGCACGCACAATTTGAAGCAACAAAATCAAAGCCAGTTATTGCTCCAAATTCATACAAACGCCAGAACGCTCTCATAGTGTCAAATGTCAAAGCACATCGGTTTATTGCTTCACTTTTGTCAGGGCGGTTGTATGTAAATTATCGTTCTGTGGTACTAAAGTTACTTCAGGTCTCGTCTATATACGACAAATGTTTGTGCCGCTTACACCACAATATGCCATTATCCATACATTTGCATTGGCTAATGCCATTGTTGGCGTATGTGGCACGCTTTTTGCACACATTCTGAGTATGTTGTTAGTTAAGCTATTAATGTTCTTTTTTATATTCTAGGATATTAACAATGCACTGAAGGTAAACACATACTTAACCGGACAAGTGTTAACCATAGCTGATGTCGCTGCTTACCATGCTCTGTATCCTATATTGGTAAATATTATCTAGCCACTATATTCGTTTTATAATATCAGCTAAAATAGACACAGGTATTAATATAATGTTTCTGCAACTTGACATCAATTATAAAGTGTTTATTTTTTATTCTAATTTAAAGAGCTTCGTCGCCATTCAGGGCGATGATGTCACTCCATTATGCCAGCCAAACAAATTCCACTGCTCATCTCCTGGCAAGGCCTATTCGCACTAACTTAAATAATGCTCTGGCCTCGTCCGATGTTGGAAAAGCCAGCGCACTACTGCAGCCACCGACGTCACAAAACATACATTGAAAACATATGATTTTCATTATTTTACCATTAAAATATTTGCTATTTACTTTTGTTTCCGTTATGTACATATTAAAATATTACTGAAAAGTTTTTTATTTTTTCAGGAGCGTCTGTCAATATCTGAAAGGGAAACATTACTGCATCTGTGCCGATGGTCAAAACATATTCAGGCTCAACCAAAAGTGTGTGCAAACAGACCACCTCTTCCGTTGAATACACTTACATTGTCATTGCTGGCACCCGCAGTACATTGAGTGTATGAGCGGTAGTGCAAACTTAGTGACAATTTGTGATGTTGTGTATGTTTTTTAATGATAAAATAAGTTGAGATGAAAATTCACAATTGCTTTTATTGTAGCTTGACATGTTATTTTAACTTTGTTTTCTTATCGTGACTAGTTTATACGTTATTACTGGATTATTTTATTTCATTTCACAATCTGATTTGCGATAGTGATGTTTCTTGCAATATTTTCAATTTACGTTCTCACCATATCAAGTAACGAAACCTTTGTAAATATTATTTATTTCATTTGGAAGTACGTAACTGTAAGTTTAATGAAACATTTAATTTTTATTTTATTTTAGTCTGAATCACATCTGTTGTTTGAAGATATGCTGCCAAAACCGATATATCCACATGAACTGAAAAAAGTAGGCGTGAATAAACCAATAATATTCCGACCTCTACCCTTCTCTTTTCCGGGCTATCCGGTCGTATTGTACTTGTGAGCTTTTAACAAATAAATAAAATTGAAGTGTCTGTCTGTGATTTCAAAATTGACACAACTATCTAAGTTGAAAATGCGATTTACCGTGATGCGTAAGGTTACGGGTTTAAGAATTTTTGTTTATCTATGTCTCAATGTTTGTTGCGAATAGGCTCTGAAATGGTTGAATGGATTTAAATGAAAGTTTAAGGGGTATTGTCGTTTGTATAAAAAACATCGCAATCCCACGCGAAAAAAGTCGCGGACAAAGGTAGTAAATAATAAAACAAAAAAGTTCATTCAGATTGTATTCTGATTTGCTTCTCCTAAACTACCAACTATAGTAAATACATAAACCATTAGTTAAAAATGTCGAAAGACTAGTGCAAAAACGGGTAGCAGCTTTACCTGTTGAACGCCACAGTCGGCAATGGCCGACAGCAGATTTCCGGGCCCCTGACGCCACGGCATGTCGTTTCGTATACATTTTGTTGGCTACAGCCGTCACTCGGCTTCTGGGGCACGCTTTCTCGCACTCAGCCGTGGCGTTCAAAAGGTTTTTTGACCGTCAAGCATGTCTGACAAGTAACACGAATTTCATCCTTAACATGTTTCTGTTTGGCCTAGTGGTTGACTGGTAAAGAATGCCTTTTGGCATTAAGTCCGTCATTTGTACACTCGTATATTGTGCAATAAGTTTTAAATAAATAAATAAATTTAAGTTTTAAGTCAAGGTAATGAAAGACCTTTGACCTTTTGACCCTGTATTCGCTGTCGGCTGCAGCCGACTGTGGCGGTCAAAAGGTTAACGGTAGTCTCGTGAAACTGGCTTTATATCGTAATTTAGCTAAAAGGATTGCACAATAACAACTATACGGATCCACAATAATTATGAATGCTATTTACTTTGGTTTGGATCCTTTTCACTAAACTTCGTCTAAATCAACTCTGGGTCTGGGGTCTGGTCTCCGGAATGCCGACAGCATTATTACTGAATACTGGGAATGGGTTTAGTTTTGTCCACTGGGTTTTGACGCTGCACCTATCTTTCGATCCGCGAAGTGCAGCATCAGGCAGCGTTCTAACTTGTTTGAATATGAACAGCCGTTGTCTTCGGCCTCTGCAATAGATAAAAGAATCTGTAAACTCTGCCGAAAAATACAGTTTTTTTAGTAAGGACGTATGTAAAGACTTATGCGGTTTATCAACAGAAGGTACCTTATAATTCTTTCTCAGCCGACTGTGGCGTTCAAAAGGTTAACAAACGTTGAAATTACTCGCAGATGTGTGCAGCTGCTCAATTAGGTACGTAACACCAATTGGTATCGCTTTCGCGAAAAGTAAACCAATTGTACCCTTATTTACATCTACTGAAGACTAAATTGGTTTGCATTTCGAGCCAAACCGATACCAATTGTGCTACGTAATTGAGCTGCCGGTATCCTCACGATGCCTTTTTTAATTCACCAATTTGTTTTAAACATTAAATTCAATTCTGCGGCCCTAGAAAGGTTGACACCAGGTAAAGTAAAGTAATTCCTATCGTAACCTTTTGAACGCCACGGCTAACTGCGAAAAAGCGTGCCACGAGCGCTCGACGGCGGCTGTAGCCGACGCAAATGTATGGAAAACGGCATATCGTGGCGTCAGGGGCACGGAAATCTGCTGTCGGCTACAGCCGCCTGTGGTGTTCAAAAGGTTAAATGTTAGTGCATCTCTTTCTTCGCTACTAGTATGAGAGAGACGTTGAGGGATAAGATGAAGAGAGCTTATCCTCGAGTCAACCTTGATAGGGCCGCTGCACATAAGTTCCGAATAACTTGAGCGGTTCGAGCCGGGATTTGAACCTACGACGACCTGATCGAAATTCATGCACTCTACTTGAGTCCTACCTGACTGTAACTCCTGGAAACAAGCTCTAGTCTGGTCGTGTAAAGCGACACGCGACTGCTGCGACGTTACAGAAGATTGTATTTTGTTCCAAAGCTCGCTCTCACGGGGTATGCCTCTTGAATCCACCTGTTAAACAGTATTGGTAGACAGTGACAAACACATAAACACCGTTAAAATTTTATAAATCAATAATTAAAGTGCTTACCACTTGCAGATTTGCGAAAACACATTGGCTGAGGCACTAGAACAAAAATTGTGAAACATGGTTTAATAACATTTTGCTATTTAAATGTGTCAGGAGTATTATTTTAACTTTGAAGGCCATTTTTCCCGTGGTTTTACGTAGCTTACTTGATCGGAGTCAGCCTTATTCAACAGGGGCTCGCTGCGTCTAGTTCTATTCAGGTTTCCCGTCATGTTCCCGAAGTCTCCTCCGTTAGCTGGCCGCGGCATTGAATTAACCAGCTTTTCGCCTCCATTCCCAGACCCATAGCCCCCGTAATCAGACTCTGTTGCATTGAGCACGTGTATCTGTTCACGCATACCAGTTGTGTTACGTCTCTCATGCCCGTACACATTGAAATCCTGCTTTGCGTTGTCGTCAATGCGTGGTGTACGTTCCGCGTTTTGGTCCTCATAACCATATTCCTCAGAACGACGCTGCCGGTGATTGGTATCCTTACTCACATCGTCAGTAGGATTGGAACAGGAGCGCAACGCCTCTGCCACCTCTTCCTCTAACAAACGAATGTTGCCATCGCCTGAACACGTTGCCAGCACCGGGAGCAACGTTAGAACAACGAATCCACCCAACATGGCAACCTGAATGGTGTCAGAGCGTCCGCTGTTTAGAATTTAAGCGGGTCGGTTCAGGAAGTAGTCATCATGGCTGACAGGTGACTGTCAGGTCCATTGTGCGACGATGTTAGGAATTTCATCTGGTGCACTGCATTAACGTGATGTGACAATAGATATAGTTAGGTAACGACAATGCTAATGATGTGTGGCCTTTAGAAAGTTCAGATAATGAAATATTAAGTACCGGTATGATTAAAACGCGCCTTTATTTATATTTAAATGTAGATTTCACTTCTATACGTTCTAGGCGAGACAAATCCTCAGCCCTATTCAAATCAAATCAAATCATTTATTTCGGACATAATCCATATTCTGTCAGTTACACAAATTACAATTAAAACTTATATGCTAGTGTTAGTACAATTCATTTACATTATAAAAACTATTACTATTAATTACATTGAAATTCTCAAGAGCCAAACAGAACAGCGTATTTATAACTAAAATGACGCAACCTTATGGCTGATCAGACCCGGATCCAGCCCTCAAAAAAGGTTGTAGTCAAAACCACCCGAAAATCGGCCAAGCGCGAGTCGAAGTATGAACTCGGTCACGTGTCACAAGTCTATTAGAGTTGTGGGTATGCCCATTGTACTAACAACGTAGATCCGCGATTGTGCCTGATAGCTTCGCATATCATCTGATGGAATGGAAATGCTGCTTAATCTACTTGGGCTACCTGGCTGAAGGACAAGGTGAGAAAACAACTAGCCTGGTGGTGTTCATGGATACTTATACAGAAGTAGGCCAAATTCGCTTAAAAAATTTGCTCTCGACATAATGACGTACGAAACTAACAACACATTACATTCGAACCAGCAATAAAACACCCACATTTTCTCAATATAATTTATTAACTTCTTAACCTTTGCCATAATGCCCCCATTTCCCGTTACCCCAACCACTCCAGCCAGCCCCACTGCCTCCGTAGATCCTGGTCCCCGGCGATCCTGACCTGTACAAACCGTAGCTGCTGCCAGCCAATCCTGACCCTAATTTCCCATACTGAAATAGACCTGTATCGTCTGAGACACTGGTGTAGCTGCTGCCTATAACGCCTGCGCTGGCGCCAGTGTTTGTGCCATAGGTGCCGGTTAAGCTAAACGTTAAAGGTATGTGGATTCCTCTGATGCCATAGTTGGTTGGTTGAACCGGCCAGAATGTTCTCGCTCTCGGTGGTTCTAGGTCTTCTTGATTTGGATCTGAAATTAAACAGATATTTAACAATGAAACTATTATTGAGGGTTATTAATTCGCTGCAGACTCGTGGTCACACCAGGTTGTCACACCAGTGTGATGAAGAGTAAATTATTGTGGCTACGTGGAAAATAATTTACTCTTCATCACACTGGTGTGACAACCTTGTGTGACCACGAGTCTGCAGGGAATTAATTACGTAATTCATTTAATGTTTACTTATGCGTTATTGCGCATTTGCTCATTAAACTACGTAATTTGGTCGAAATGCAATAAGAACTTTTTAAATCCACATAATACTTATCTAAATATCTAGAAACTTTCACGTCATTATGCCTGCAGCGGCCCTAGCAAGGTTGACACAGGGATAACTTAACCCGTCTTATCTCTCTGACTACCTATCTATTTCGTCGGCATTAGTGTGAGAGACGCGCTTAGAGAAGACGGTGTTGTCTTACCCTCGTGACAACCTTCCAAAGGCCGCTGCAGTGCTTGGTTGCGTCGCGTGTTGTATATCAGGCGTGTCGCTGCGCTGAGTACGTATCTAAAAGCTATTAGGTATAATAGGTACCTAAATAAGGCAATAAACGAGAGGTAAAATGATAATTGACTTGTGTTAACGCGTGGGTGCGGGTAATTCCATGAACCCGGATTTTGTATGAGGCTTGAGTACCTGTGACTTTCGTACCTATAGACGTTGTAACGAAGAAGTTTGAAAAGTAATTTATTTAAGATTTCTGATAATTGTTAAGTGGGTGTTCTTAAACCCGCTTAACCCACGTAACTTCCCCCATAATTGATGATGATGATGATAAACGAAACTAAGTATTCATTGAGATTGTAAGGACGAAGTCATTCAGTCTTAATTTCCAATATCTCCCTCACCGCTGATCAGCCGCTGCGCATGTCAAAGAATCATCACATGGCTGGTTACTCACTCAAATAATGTAATGGACAGGGTATTTACCTATTATAAATCGTCATGATAGATACAATATAATTACCTACTAGATAGAAATGGGGAAGTTGCATGAAAATCAAAATGAGGTTTAAATGATATTTTTATGAAAGTAAATGTAAACAAAAGCATATTACAGAAAAAAAGATCATTTTGGCTATCTATATTTGATTAAGGGTCAAAATTAGTGAAAAATATATATTGTTAGGGTTCCGTACCTCAGAAGGAAAAAAACGGAATCCTTATAGGATCACTCGTGTGTCTGTCTGCCTGTCCGTCTGTCACAGCCAATTTGCTCCGAAACTACTTGACCGATTAAGTTAAAATTTGGTATACTTATGTAAGTCAGTGCCACTAAACATGGGGGCCACTTTTGGGGGGTAAATTAGAAACTTTAAAAAAAGTAATGCAAACTATATTGTGTGACATATCAAATGAAAGGGCTTATTGTGAGGATTTTAAATATATATTTTTTGGAGGTTTAACATAAATATTTTGGAAGTTATTTAGGAAAATAGGCGAAAATTGACCATACCCCCCCTTACTTCCGAAACTACTGGGCCTCAAAATTTGAAAAAAAATACAGAATATAGTTCTGTACCTATAGATTACAGGAAAACCTATAAGAAGTCTATGGTACTTATTCAACATACGAAATTTCAGATAATCATGTACGGAACGGAACCCTCGCCACGCGAATCTAACTCGCGCTTGTCCGTTTTTTTAGTTAAGTACGTTTTTAGTTTTTTGGACATCCTCATAAAATGTATGTCGTGTTTTATTTCTATGATGTTGGTCTAAAAATAGTATTTTCGGAAATAATTGCATATTTCGTTTAAACGCCATACATGTTTTTTTTGCGTAAAACCAGATGCCTAGCAGTAGCTATCATTTGATCCAGTACTTTTTCGTGGTTATACAAGTATGTATATTAGTAACTATCATCGCACCTTGTTCAACCGTCCCGATGATCGAAGACCCTTCTGCATCCAAAGCCCTCGACCACTGCTCCATTGCTGCCGGGTTGCCGGTGAGAGGTGGGCTCGGATACAGGAACAGCGCTGGGTCCAGGACTGCAGCTTGTAACACCCCGAGGTTTACGCAGCATGCTAGGAATAACTGTAACAAGGATCATTATTCTAGCAGTAAGCCGAAGTTATAATTTATCACACGTTGTTGTATTCCTAATGACCCGGCAAGTATAGTAGTAATTCTTTTTCTCGTCCCGATCGCATTAGCTACTTATCTGACAAACAAAGCCATTGTCTTTCATTGTGAAGCTCATCTCTACTTTGAAATAGCATGTAGTACCTGCAAACACTATTTCACACAAATGGCGACTTTATGTCTAAGGTTAAAAGGTTCACATTAAAACACAGAGCATGTCAGGTGTTGAACATTGCATTTAAAACGCTTCCATGTGTACTTTACTGCTGTTTTAAATACAAAATGTTCAACACCTGACAGGCCCTGTGTTTAATGTGAACCTTCGTAACTTAGACATAAAGACACCGTTTATGTGAATTAGTGTTTTCAGTTACGACCTTATATTTCAAAGTAGCAATTTGCGGTTACACTTCACAATGAAGGGCAATGGCTTTGTTTGCCAGATAAGTAGCTAATGCGATCGGGCGAAGAAAAAGAATTACTACTATACACAAAATACTCTCTAAAATAAACTCATAGACTAAAGAGTTCGTAGAGTCAAGTCAAAAATAATATGTACAGATATAGTGAATAATATGTTTCCATCGGTAAAACTCGGATCTCGATCGGAAGACGACGGGACCCGAAGTGTCAATTAATTTTTGTATTAAATGTGTGACATGTTTATATTCATTGATATGAAACTTTATTATTTATTGTCAAATGTCAAAATGAAAAATGACAGTATGGTATGATGGATACTGGCCCCCAATTCTCGATGCATTCGAGATAAAGTCAATTGCGAGATTAAACGTCAGATTCATACAGTTGTGTCAAATGACTGTATGCACTGACGTTTAATCTCGATTGTGAGATTATCTCAAATGCACCGAGAATTGGGGGCCTGCTGAAGCTAATTGAGAGAGCACGTTAATACGAACTTTTCCGACAAAACACGATGGAAACTAATTATGCACTACATCTGTACCCCACCGCATAAATCAACTAGGACCGACATGGACGTGGTAGGTAGGTAGTAATTACATGTTATAAATATGAATGATGAATGAATTCACGAAAAGATCGTCAGTTGAAATAAAATTATATAAAAATAAGGTCTGGATATAATTGGTACGTATATGTGTAAAGTAGATATACCTGCACACACACACATTGACACTGCCCGTACCCCAAATAAGAGCAACGTACCGTCCTTGCTAAGGCCGTATTTTCTGAGAATCAACAACAAAATCAAAAAGTAAGAATTTGCCATTACTTTGATTGTCAGAAACCGATACCCCCATTTTGACTTATTAAGCATAATTATTAGTTTTGTATTCAATCATGATAATGATTGCTTATAATTCACAAGATAACGCGTTGATGGCTACTCCAATATTTGTTTCATTACGGTAAATTACGATTCCTAAGTAACTTATAAGTGTTTTTCCATGACTTCGAGTTTTTAAACGAGTTTCTAAGTAGTCTTTATTTCTCCGCAGTTTCACTCGATTGGTTTTCCGGCTCCAGAAGATGTTTCACAATATTATAACAAACACATTTCTATAGTTAACTCTAATAAATAGCAGTTGCTGATTATTCCAATTGTAAGGGTTATTAGGTTATTTTTTTTCATTTAGGTAATATAATACGAAGAATCACAAGAAGTTTGATAAGTTCGTAACATGGTCTTGTTTCAATCGAATAGACATGTCATTTTTAGGGTTCCGTACCCAAAGGTCAAAACGGGACCATATTACTAAGACTCCACTGTCCGTCCGTCTGTCTGTATGTCCGTCTGTCACCAGGTTGTATCTCATGAACCGTGATAGTAAGACAGTTGAAATTTTCACTGAGATGTATTTCTGTTGCCGCTATTAAAACCAATACAAAAAAATCGAAAAACCGGCCAAGTGCGAGTCGGACTCGCTCACGAAGGGTACCGTACCATTATCTATATAATGGATCACGGTTTATGCATAAGGTTAATGTTTATGAAATTAAATTTGAAATATTCACAGAATATTTAGTTATATATTCACTTTAAAAATACTTAATTAAATTAAAATAAAACAAATATAAAGGGGGGCTCCCATACAAGAAACGTTTTTTTTTTGCTTGTATATAGATGGATCCCTTCGTGCGCGAGTCTGACTGGCACTTGGCCGGTTTTTTAAATTCGCCATTGAAAGAAGATGGAGATGACACAAGATATACTTAAATTACCTTAAATTCGGCGCGTACCATCATTTTATGCACCTAAGCAATTTAACTATCACCAAATTCACCTTCAACTTTGTTTTTTTTTTTTAATTAACAGTTTTCGGTAGTCACATGTCAGCTGGACGGTATTAAAATGAGGTTTGGATGAGAATGTTATAGATAAGCTTTCTCCCACTCTGGAAGTTATATTTAATAGCCAGATTTAAAGGAACAACTTATTTGTGTCATCAAACCACGCTATAAAAGACTTTATGTGGATGTAATAAGGACTGAGTGACTGACTATATTTCAGAAAAGTGGGGCATATATGGGCCAAGGGCGGTCGCTGTACGTGTTACGTAATGTGAAAGTAGTCATTAGTAGGCTCTTCGACTTTTTACAGGTTTGTGTTTAGAGATATGTGGGCATTAAGTTGGAAATGTAAAGTTTTTGAGTAAGTGGTGGTGAGTAAACAAGAAGTTTAAAACGGGATCCCCTTGTTACCCATAAACTTATTGTTTGGAATTTTGAAAATCGGAAATTGATTCCCATATTATTTATGCTTATAATGATCGAAAGTCATAAAAGTTGTAAAGCATAAACTTTATAATTCTAACGTTAATAATCCATATTCCTAAATATTATAATTATCGAAATTCATAAAATTCATATCTTTTACGTCCAAAGGCATATCGATTATTATTCAGAAATATTTTAAGCTATATATTTTAAAGTACTAATTATTTTTACCCATACTGTTTCATTGTCTAAAGTTAATAACCGTATTTTTCAATATTTCCAAAGCATCTTGCTTGTTTGTAATATGTTATACTGAAGAGGTTGACATATTATGACTACAAATGACATAAATGTCAGTGAGCGAGCGAGTAAAATGGGTTGCAGCAGAAGCGATTTGGACTGGTTAGGTTCAGAAGGCTAAGGCGGGAGCGAAGCAAAGCGAAGCTCCTGCCTTAGCCTTCGATGTTAGGTCTTTTTTTAACAGCCCAGAAAATTTATTTTTAAATATGTAGTTAAGTAAAGTAACCAAGTGAAACGTGCTGGCTATCTGAAAAAGTGGGATAGAAATAAACAAATTATTGCCAAGCGTCTTATTTCGGACAGAGCCTGCAAAGCTGTTTGCTAACAACAAAGAAATCAGAGCAATCACATGTTTATAATTTACAAAGCTGTTATTTATTTTCAAATACGAGTAAGTCTCGGTTGTATGTAGCCATAAAATTGTAGACAAGCCAAATTGGTACTTTGCTGGCACTTCGTGTTTTCCGTGTAGTACCTATGACTACGTCAAAGTTGAAGATTGTATCGTAATAAATGTAATCGGACTGAGATTCAGTGATCATGAGGGTTTCATTTTTCGTTAGAGGAACCCTAAGCAGCACTTCGTTCGCGTGTATTCATATTCATATTTATTCATAATAATGATTACAATTCAATTTACATTAAGATACTAAGTAATAATTAATGCTTAGTAATTTATATAATATTGTATATTGCTCTCTCAAGTTACTTTAAGAAAAAATCCTTGTGTAATTTGGTTATAGTTATTCCCTCGGGCACTATGAATTTTCAGACTATAATCTATCTCTGTGCCTAATTTTTTTTAGATCCGTTCAACCGTTCTGGCTTGATTGAGTAACAAACAGACATACATCCATCCAAAGTTTCGCATTCATAATACTTATTAGTTTAGATTATATAATCATTTAATTTATAAAATAAAAAAACCTACTTCAAATAGCCTTTGAAAAGTAAGTTTTTTCCGTTTTATTTATTATTCGGTGATTTAACGAAACACATTTACTACATCAAGTAACAATAGCATAATGCCATTTACATACTGTTGCTATCCACGGTGCAAGCATGTCAATCGTTGAGGAGTTCTCCTGGTTCTTCAATGTTACTGCATGAATTTTCATAGACAAAAGTTGCTTCAGAACTTTATACAGCAATTTAATCGCCAACCGTGAAATACTCATCATTTAGGAGTTCCAGTGGTCATCTATGGTCTTCATCAACAGTTCCACTTCACCAAATAATGCTTTTGGAATGTAACTGATTCAGTTATTACAGAAAATACTGAAATTGCTATATGCGTGCCTATAATTTTTGAAGAGTTCCATCAATTCCGCATAGATCCTCTTATTAGAACTCGACTTTGACCAAACTGGAAGTATACCCTATTGATCAAAAAAAGAATTTTCCAAATCGGTGTATAAATGACGGAGTCCTGAAGTAACAAACATAAAAAGAAAATAAAAAAAATACAACCGAATTTAAAATTTAGTATTAGAGTGTGCATGTGTAGGCCATACGATAAATAAATAAATTAGTAGGAAGTAGGATTCTTTAAATTTTCCGAATTCAAACGAATCAGTCGATAAACATCCGTGTATAGAATAATAATAAACTAAAGCGGTTTTAACAATCGTGTTAGTCTAGTGAATCAGCATACGTTATGAAACTTGATTTTTGTAAATATCATACACGCAACTCCATCAACTTTTCTGCAATAACCTCGTCCGTTTATATATGCCAAAACAAATAAATGTTGACCACAAGATTCCACCGCTGCTAAACATTTAAGACCCGCTCACATTCCGAGCGCGGCAGGATTGCGCCGCTACCACAGACTTTGATCGTGTTGCGCTCTTGTCACGTCAAGCTCGCGTCGCGCACGTAATCTGACATCTGTCAATACCAACCACTCACACCTCCTAGAACGCGCGCGTCGCGTAAGGTTAGCCGCTGACCTACAATATAACTGTGCAATATCACTGGCTGCACAATTATATTGATCGCCAGTAGTCGATGTTGACCGTCGTGATATTGTACAGTTATATTGTAGGTCAGTAGCTAGCCTAACGCATCACGCCAAGGTCCGAGCACAGCCGCGCGCGCCCACGGTTGGTTTGGCTTTTCGCCTCCGCAGGGCGGTGTGATATGTGCATAGATAAGAATGTTATAATATATTATGTGTGATGTCTTTTACGACTTCCAATAGAAGTCAAATGGTATCACGCTGCGGTCGCGCCGCGCTTCTGCCGCGCCTGCAATGTGACCGCGCTTTCAAATGACGAATGACTAATCCAGGTTATTAGGAAAAACCTGTCTAAAGCAAATATTACCATAAATGTTCAATACAATAAGCTATGTAGGTACTCATCCGAACATGTATACATAAAAAACCGGTCAAGTGCGAGTCTGACTCTCGCGCTGTGGGTTCCGTACTTACTTATGAAAAAGAGATTGACCTTGTAGATACGGAACCCTAAAATAGAAAAGAACACGGGGTAACCATTTACAACCTACCTATGAAATAAGACAAAAAATAACTTGGTTTCCAAAGCTCCTTTCTCCGTGTAATCGTCCAGTGTGATACGACTTTGCATAAGTTATTCCGTTTTACTATATTTCTTTTATGATATTATTACAAATTTACAGCTTTCGGATTTTTTCCTTTACATTTGCCATAAGTAAGACCTTGTTTGTTGCCAAATTTCATGATTCTAGGTCAACGGAAAGTAGGTTTTAATTCCCTTGCGAATGGCAAAATATGCGGCATAAACGGCCGTATCTTTTGATTACGTTGTCTTAGAAGTTTGATTTTTTCTCTGTTCCAAGGGACTGCAGGCCCGAGTATTTGATATTAATTTCAACTTGGTACCCGCATGCGTTCCTGAGAAAATGGGCCTTGACGGACAACAAAGTGATCCTATAAGGTTTCCTTTTTTTCTTTTGAGGTACGGAATCCTAAAAAACAACAATAATAAAACACGTTAAATCCCAGTACCTACCACAAATTATGTTGGTAATGAAAAAAAAACTGGTTTAACGGTTTTTTTGTAAAACTGTTAAAGCTAGAGAGTCGTATAGTAAGTTCCGTTAATCTATTATGTCTGTATATGTATTTATTGAGACTTTTTTATTACTAATAGTTTCAGAGATAAAGGAGACAGAGTTGGCGCATTTAGGTCATACACACGTTTAGGTTCAGAACTGTGCCTTCCAGCGGCCCTAACATCATGCCACAAAGATAAATTAGAACCGTTTATCTCTATGACTATCTCATTCGTCGGCACTAGTGTGAGAGAGACGCACTTAGAGATAAACGGTTCTAATTTATCTTTGTGGCATGCATGTTAGGGCCGCTGCAAAGATAAGATAGACCGTCTTATCTCTAAGTGCGTCTGTCTACACACGAAAGTTAAGGACCTTCAGGCCTGATTTTTTTGCTTGAACTATATCCGCATGTAGGACATTAGGCATAGTTTTGGCCTGTATGAAGAAAACGTAAAATTAAGCAGTCGTTTTTAGGAACAATTTTTGTTTCTTGAAGTGTATAGGTATTACCCATTTACTTTTTTGTTACTCTTTCGTTCTAAAAAAAAGTTCCAGCTACACACAATTAAAATGAGGTTTCGAATGACATTACCGTAAGACAGCCAAAAAAGTTACCCTACAAAAACATTTTACTCAATAAGTAATTTCAAAAAGTGTGAAAAAAGTTGGCCTTGGCTAGGTGACGCCTAATAAATAAATAATATAAAATATTATTTTGCCAAACAATAGACGAAATACCTCTGCTACATCAATACATATAAAACAGTACCGTGGCTCACTTATAGACAACGCACAGCCTAAACGGGTCCTAGAGGTTTGAAATTTGAAGGAGACATTCCTCGAGTAACTTAGGGGTGCACTAAGGAGGGATTTTTTGAAATTCCATCCCTAAAGGGGTGAAAAGAGGTGATAAAGGCTGTATGGAAAATACCGCGGGCGAAGCTGTGGCGGGTCCACTAGTGTTTTATAATTGGCATCAACGAGTATCTTCTCACTGCATCAATTTTTTGTTGGGTTCATCTACAGATGAATCATAAATAATCATGACCGTCCATGACTTGCCAGACCGGGCAAGTTCAATCCGATGTTAATGAACCTTGTGTTTTTCGGACATAAAAGCATCACGGTTTAGTTCATTGGGCAAGTTTGAACGGTCTTATGTGTAAGTATCGTGAAACTCTTAGTTCTAAAATAAATGGCTTTGATTGAGCATGTAAGAAGGAAAGAAAAACATATGTTCACTAACACAGAAGACACACAGAGTAATATAAATAAAGAAAAATATACAATACAAAATGGTGGTGTGCTGTGTGTCCACGCAGCAGTGAACGGGGCACTGGCTCAGCATGATGCTGACGTATAAGACACCTGTAACCTATATAATATATATATCATGTAACATAAAGTTAAATGTATACACCGCGTATACATAGTTCTAGTTAGCAATATCGTCTCGTCATGTCAAAGAAAGGAATTCATTATGTACTTAGTCAATGTTATTCAATTCAAGACGGAATTTACGGTGGCTTTTGATGGATCTAAGTTCTCGTAAACGGCACTAATAAAATGGATTAAATCTCGGACGAGTGAACTTCGCAAGGTTGGTACATCCATCTCGGATGCCCTTCGCATGGTCTAAAATTGAACGTGCAAAATTTTATTGGTCGTGAATGTTTGGTACAACATTGAATGGCATACTTCTTTTTTAGTATAAAGATTTTTTGCATACATATTTTTTGTCTTAATTCACTTTTGGTCTAAAATTGTATACTCTAAAATTGTAATAAATCCATAATATTGTTAGGTCTAATTGTTATTTAGTCTAACATACAATGTCCTAATATTAAAGTACTCGGGGTTATAATATCGGGGTTGGACCACCCGATATAGACCCGTAGGAAACATATCTAGTCCTACGAAAGTTTATGAAGATAGATGAATGAATGTTTAATACATGGATAGGTGGAACAGCGTAGGGGGGACGGGGAGCGGAGCTATCCACAAGGGGGCATAAAACTCAGGATGAGCGAGAGAGCGAAGCGAACGAGCAAAATGGGCCGGAGCAAAAGCAACTTGGATAGGTTAGGTTTAGAAGGTGAAGCGAAGCGAAGCTCCCGCCTTAGCCTTCGATGTTAGGTCTTTTTTTGTAACAGCCAAGAATGTGTGTGCTAGTGTAACAATATTCGGAATAACAACGTTATATCAGTAAAACATTCAACAAAAGAACGTTATTCCATACATACGAAACTATTTTTTTACCAAACAATATTATGCAAAACATTTCCACCATACAATTTTCGACATTTAAATCATTCGACGAAACGGTTGTATGCAAAAAAAATTGTTGCGAAAAAAAATTCGGCCCAAAAATTGTAAACCACCCGATTTTGAGTCTATATCCCATACATCTCATCCCTAAGTGCGTCTCTCTCGTTCTAGTATCGAAGGAAGAGTAGCGTGGAGAGATAAAATATGAGGATAACTTACACTGTGTTTAGATTGCTAGGGCCACAAGAATATTTTGAATCAAAAAGATGATGTATGTCTAGTTCCTGGAAATTGCGTATTCAGGGGTTATTTGTTTTAAAAATATATTATTAAGGGTATCTTAATTTGCACATTACTTCATTTAATAATGTTCGGTATGGGTGTTCTGGCATCGTATCCTTTTTTTCCTTGTTACACAAAAATATAAATATAAGTTATCGCTCTGTCAACTAGCTAGTTTAAAAAATAAACTCGCTTGTAAACATTATATCGTAATAATATTTAGTAGAGTCAAGTATTCTACCTACAGGCTATTATGAAGCTCCATTTGTTTGCAAGCGACACTCATTAAATTTGTTATAACATGTGCATGTGCGCATAATTTTATAAAAAGACGGGTTTAAATGTTATTTAAAGTTGCATTTTGCCTTGAAGCCTTTGTATGTTAAGATGTGAGATGTTAACATGACAATAAACAACTGACGGCGTCTAGTTAACCCGTATATCTACTATGTTATTCCCTAACAAAATCTCGTCACTCACATCCTTATTTATTAATTACTAGCTGTGCCCGCGACTTCGTCCGCGTGGAATAGATAAAACATTCACGTAAACCTTACATATTTCCATACAAACTTTCATCCCCTATTCCCTATTGTTATTTTACACCCTTGAGGGTAAATACCATATTTATTTATATCGAATCAACAGCCTACAAAATAAGTTTCAAGCTTGTAGCTCTAAAAATGACGCTACTTCCATAAAATTTTTCATCCCCCCCTTTCAGCCCCTTACAACCCTTTTTTCGCATTAAAAAGTAGCCTATGTCCTTTCTCAGGCTCTAGACTATCTGTGTGCCAAATTTTATTTAAATCGGTTCAGTAGTTTTGACGTGAAAGCGCGACAGACAGACAGACAGACAGACAGACAGAGTTACTTTCACATTTATAATCTTATATATATATATATATAGTAAGGAAGTAAGGATAAATGTGAATGTAAGTTTGTTTATTACGCTTTCACGCGAAAACTACTTAACCGATCCTCATGAAACTTTGTACACATATTCTTGGAGGTATTAGAAGTAACATAGGATACTTTTTATCCTGGAAAATTACAAAGATCCCGAGGGAATGACTTTAAGCGATTTCCACGCGAACCAAGTCGCGGGCTAAAGCTAGTCAATCATAAATTTACCTGCACCCTCGTAGCATCATGTGGAATTACGTGTACTTAAGGTGAATTCATCCATACTTGTCTTATTTAGTATAAACAAGTTTCTAACCTCGAAATGCACCTTTGTTGGCTAAAATAGCAAATTTCCTTGCAAATATAGGAACCGGAGACAATATTTTAGAAGTCACTTTGCCACTTTTTAGCACCGGATTGCTTTATTTGGTAGTGGTAGAGCCAAACAGTAATTCTCACTAGATGATAACTGTTCGAATGGGCCGGCTCAACCGGGGTAGTACTACACTCTCACAGAATATCGGCGTAAAGTACCAACTTGCTAATGCGTTTCGTAGGTACGGTGAGTGACGAGATCCAGAGGCCTATTCCCTCATCCCCATCCCATCCCCATACCCCATCCTTCCTAGACTGGCAACGCATTGGCAGTACCTCTGGTGTTGCAGATGTCCATAGGCGGCGGTGACCACTTTCCATCAGGTGGGCCGTCTGCTTGTCTGTCAGCCTACTCCTTTCTCAAAGGTTCGACAACGCATCCATGATTCCCCTGGTGTTGCGGGTGTCCATGGGCGGCGGTGATTGGTTACCATCAGATAACCCACCTGCTCGTTTGCCACCCTCTTAAAATAACATTAAAAAAAAGGATAAAATTGCTTTTTCACCCAAAAATTGCACATTTTGAGGTAAGAAACTTGTTTACCAAATAAGACGAGTATGGATGATTTATTTTACCTACAATCGTGGACGGCGGCGGCGAAATAAGACCAAAGTCGAAGACACGCACGAACATAATATGTAACTTATACACATTGACGGGTCAAATTAGGCTCGCCGGTGAGTTCATGAACAAAGTGTTAAGAGAAATCATACCACTGCTGTTAAAGCGTTTGAACCGAACAATGTTCAGAAAGGATATAGCCGAATCACTTTGGGGGCGAATTTGTGGCTTTATGTTATTGTGTTCGTTTAAAACACAAACACAAAACACGCACACATTTATACTTTTCCATATCTACTCACATATGCAAATGCACCCTCAAACTGATTTAACTATATTATCTTTAGGTAATATTTATACAATACAGTTAAATACTCTTCATAGAACACTAAAAACAAAATTACTTAATCAAATAAAGTTAGTGAAATAGGCGTTTTAGTTCAATATACAATGGTATATTTTAAAACGTCGTCAGGCCTGCGGCCCTAACATGCATGGCACAAAGATAAATTAGAACCGTTTATCTCTAAGTGCGTCTCTCTCACACTAGTGCCAACGAAAGAGATAGTCATAGAGATAAACGGTTCTAATTTATCTTTGTGCCATGCATGTTAGGGCCGCAGACACTCTATTTGTAACTTGTATTGGAGTGACGAGGAGTTTTTATAACAAATTTAATTATACTCATGTACCTACATACGGCCCTAACATGCACGACACAAAGATAAGATAGACAGACAGTCTTATCTCTAAGTGCGTCTCTCTCACACTAGTGCCGACGAAATAGTGGTCATAGAGATAAACGGGTTTAATTTATCTTTGCGGCATGCATGTTAGGGCCGCTGTAACAAAATAAAATGTACCCATTTTCTGATATATTGACCTCAGTGACGCTGTACGACGTCAGACTAATAAGGTCTACTCTACGTGTTCTCGTGGTAAGCGCAGACATTTTTAGGGAATTCCTTATCATTTTATAAAGTGGTTTATCAGGTTTGAGAAGGAGCTGTCTGCTACGCAGTAAGTAGCATAATTTGCCGGTCACAAGTTTTTAAATCACGTTATAGTGTTTACCATACGTACGTTATAAAACCTGTTTTGCTATTAACAGCCTTTGCCCCCGACTTTGTCCGCTTGGAAGTCGGTTGTTCCTGTTTTCTTGGAAACTGCGTAATTGTAACGGGAGACTCAAAGTGACGTAACTAGCGGCTTGACTGTTAAAATTCACGGTCTTTCGTATGAAGAACCGACGGATGACAGAACAATTCGGACCATAACAACCTTAGTTCCTCTGTTTAACCTTGAAGCCATTGTTTACAAAGTCAAGTTGATTGGTTTCCGCACCATTGGGGTACCGACCGGTTGAATACTTTAATTAAAAACGTAGGAATGTGAAACCCGATGAGCATATACATACTATTCTGTGTCATAGTTATCAACTTTAAACTTCTCGGGTGTTCTTGGTTTTTCTGTCAGTTTAACGCCACATTAAATACTTGATGATCCATTTTATGCTTGTGTTAATGAATGGTGAGTATTTATATAGTAAGTAGGTATTCAAATTTACTGACGTTCTTATTACGAGTGTAATTTATCTTTGTAGAGACAAGTGTAATAAATAGACAGCCAATTTTTTAAATTATGTTTACTCCACTGCCCCACCCATCTATACATACATAATACTGCTTAAAAGACGGTATACAACAGTTCTACGACTTTGAGCTTTAATCTTGTTATTATTATTTTTTATTTTTTTCTTGTTGCCCAATATAAAGGAAATCAGGTTTTGAATCATGTAGACGTTGATCAAAACAAAATTGATTAGGTTTTTTAACATACAAGTTTTATCGAAAGTTCATGAAGACATGTTTTAAAATTCCTAAATGTCTCAGTTCCATTTAATAAAAATAAAAAATTATAAAGTTCTTTTCATTTTAATATGAATTCAAATCAAAAAGTTGAGGCATCTCCTACTTTAATACAGATGGTATTATTAACCTTTTGAACGCCACGGCTAACGGCGAAAAAGCGTGCCACGAGCGCTCGACGACAGCTGTAGCCGACGCAAATGTATGGAAAACGGCATATTGTGGCGTTAGGGGCACGGAAAACTCCTGTCGGCTACAGCCGACTGTGGCGTTCAAAATATTAATTGTATAGGCTGTTAATAATTGAAGGGTACAGGGGCGAAATAAGGAATGCCACTAAAATTCAAATATGATATTATTTAAATTGTTTTGCCCCGATACCCTTCATAAATATTTTCTTGGTTTTTCCACAAGTTCGAAAAGATGAAATACTTTATTCACACAAAATGATACAATTTAGTCCGTCTATCTCTATCTCTTAAAATTTGAATTTATTTTAAAAATGAAACATCTAAGAGTGGAGCCATCTGCACCGGATAAAATTAATTTTTCACTTCTCATGCTCGTAAAGTTGTTCATTATGTCGAGAGAAGGCTGCATAAAATGGGGTTTTATGCTCTTGTGCATAAAGTAATTTCTTCTTTTAAGCCTAAGGCAATTAGGCCTTACAGCCACATACACAATACACCTTCATTTAATCGATATATTTTTATGAGATTTAGGTAATATCTTAATTTAATTACGACATATGTATTACTATCTAAATACAAATTTATGATTAATTCGGGCGTCCATTTACGTATAACGCAAATATTTATAATAACTTGGCATAAAGCTCAGACCATAGTCGAACGTCAAATAGTTGATAATTTAAAAAAAAAAATGTGTGTCGGGAAGCTAATTATTCGTCAATCAAAACTAGAAACTAGCTAAATTAGTTATGTTGCGGTTGAAAATTCAATAAGTTATTCGTAAGTAATTAAACAATGTCTCCAAGTAGTGGTAATGACGTTCAAAATAATGATTTCGCCTGAGACTTTAATGGAACGAAGTGCGAAAAACGTAATTGAGCAGATATTGCCGCCTAAATCGAAGATTTGGTTTTTCTTGGATATGCTTAATCCTTGTTTTATTTCCTTGCAATCGAAGTGAAAAGCAGAGTTTGAAACTCGAGCATATGAAAATGAAAATGAAAATATTTATTTTGCAAGTAGGCCACCTGGGCTCTTTTACATGTCTGAATCTACCAGCGCTTCGAAGGGTGACATCTGCTGAGAAGAAACGCCGCAAGAAACTCAGCAGTGGGTCTTTTTTCAATACAATTTGGCAATACAGTTTTATCTAGAAACTAACACAAAATGTGCAATATAAAAACCTAATGGGTACAAATTAATACTGATAAATAACTAATAAGGGAGATGTATAAAGTCTCCGCGTCCGGACAAGTTAAGTAACTTAGAGATGTATAAAGTCTCTAAGGGTCATAATAATAAAAATAAAAATTGAAACAAAGAGACATCTAAATCGATTAATCTAGGTTAAATGGAGGTGTAGACAGTCTCCACTTTCAAGTATAAAAATGGAAATGGCATAAAACCCCTTTTACCCTCGACGTGACTATCCGCCCTCGTCGTACCGGCTCGGGTAGCTATATGCACGTCTCGGGTAGCTATATACACGTCTCGGGTAGCTATATGCACGTCTCGGGTAGCTATATGCACGTCTCGGGTAAAATAGCTCGTTTTAGCATCTTGATAAACAATCTACCTACTATTGGAGGCTGTTGGTGATTTTTTAGTCTTTCCACGAGGAAAAAAAGATAAATTCATTTTAGGGTTACATTTAAGTCCGACTAACACATAGATAATAATGACGGTGACACACTTTTAGAACATGAGAAGTGGAAATATATGTTTATTCCTATTCCTTTGCTATGTATTTAAGTATTTATTTCTCTATATACGTATGTATATCATCGTCTAGTACCCATAACACAAGCCTTAGAGCTTACTTTGGGACTAGATCGATTTGTGTAATGATTGTCCCCTGATTTATTATGATATTTTTATTATTATTATTCTAATCCCTGTACCTAAACTTGGCTTTCGTGAATTTATACAAGATATTACTGGCTACCGCAAAAATCCATAACACAAAATAACTAAACCTTTTAAGCTAATGTAGTAAAAATAATGGTTAAATGTAGATAATTATTAAGTGTTAGTGCTACTTAATGAAGACCACAAGAACGTAGTGTCTTCCCCTTAACTAGAGACTGTGAGAGAAGTGCTAAAACATGAATAAATAAAACTTAGTAATCATTATTATTCTTTATTATTTTTACATCACAGTCATACCTTAACTAGAATTAGGCGTTAATGTTACATCTAAGTCTTCACAAGTATTTTAAAAATGCGATGCGAATGATGTCTTAGCGGCCCCATCCTCCTCGTCCGTAGCCTCCGCCGTAGCCCCCATGCCCGCCATGACCATAGCCCCCACCGTAGCCCCCGCCATAGCCCCCGCCATGGCCCCATCCGTGGCTCCCATGCCCGCCATGACCATAGTTCCCACTCCACCTGTGTGCCGATTCCGCAGTCTCCAGGCCCTCGTCAGGCGTTAAAGATTCTTGCTGCAAGTCTGATGCATCTTCCACAGTTGGGTACGCCGTCGTGAATGCCAACGTGGCGCAGAGGAGCAGACCAAAGCAGAGTAACTGGAAGAGGAATAAGTTTTTGTTAAACGTTTAATTTATATAAGACAAGCTTTTTGCCATAATGTAGTATATATAATTTAATCATCAGGAAAGCTTTTACACTTGCAAGATTCTCAAATGACAGATTTTAAAATAACTACATAAAGAGACAAGACAGATCAACAAATGAAATTAATCCAACAATAGTCGAATCGAATTCGGATCAAGTGGTTCTCAGAGCAAAATGTCCTCTGAGGCGTTTACTTACGTTCCCAATATTCAATCCGTGCATAGATTTGCTTACTATAATTTGACATATATCAGAGGCGAAACGTGAGGGTAAGCCGGCGTATCATTTCTCATTCTAAACATTATATTATTACTCATTAAATCATCTATTTACTTAAAAAATATATAATATGTAATTTTTATGTTAATAAAAGAAGTAATTATTAATAATAATAATAATGTTTGAGTTAAGAGATTATGCACCGGCTTACCCTCACGCTTCGCCTCTGATATATATTTTATAAGCGCCAAATGTCAAATTTTGAGTTGTAGTAATCAAATATATCCTCGGATTGAGTATTGGGAACGGGCATTAGTGCCCTATGCATAATTTCCGTTGAATGAAACCTTAAATATAAATGTTCAAGTTTCCAAATTCTAAAATGACAGGGCTCTCGTACAAATTTTCAACCCCTATTTCACACTTAAGGGTTGAATTTCCAAAATCGTTATATTACATTTCATTATTTGTAACCAGCTGTCATTATTCACTTCAAAAATGACGTTCCTCCATACACATTTTCATCCCCTGTTTTACTATAATAGGGGATGAAATTCGAAGTAAATAATTCATATATGCGACTCAAGATTATTACACTATTACCACATCAAACATTAAAATATGACAGGTAGTCTTAGCGTGATTGTCGCACAAATTAACCGACGGACAGACAAGAAAAAAAAGGCGTTTTGGCATCTTCTAAGAGGACCGTGAACCAACGGCAAAAATCAGCCTTTTCATACAAAAGGCGAACCCCTTAAATATTAACCGATTTTGAGCAATTTTTGATATTATGTTGTCAGTCAGACCAAAATCAAGGTCTATACGTTTTTTAATATTGAAAAAAGATCAACAGGGTCAAATAATCGCCGAAAATAGTTTTGTATGAGAATACTAAAACAGCAATAAAACTGAATGTATGGATTATGCTGATAAACTCAAAACGTATAGACCTAGATTTTGTTCTGAAAGACAATCTGTCAACAATTGGTCAAGTTCGGTTAACATTTAAGGGGTGGAAATCGTCGTCGCCTTTTGTATGAAAAGCCGTAGGATCACAATCCAAATTGCCAAATTTCTCATTATTTTTTAAATCTATTTGTTGTACAAAATCGACTTCGTTAGCATTTTATTATAAGAATAGATTGTATTTTCATCCTCAGAGTCTATCATAGTAGCTCCATGGTACCATATTGCATTTTCACCGAAGTTACATAGGCATGCCAAATTACAGTTCAATCGGATGCCAATAAGACGTTGAAAAGTGGATTACAAACTTTAAACCGGAAAGATAGACAGCAAATAAAGAGCTTGTAAAAAATAAATAGATTTTGCTTAATATTTAAATCGCTGCTTCTTTTTTACTACTATATTTTGTATTGATCACTTTAAATATTTAGCAACTCTATCAATAATCAGGGTAATGGCAGAATTCAGAAAGGCCATTTATTTAAATAAAAAAAAAAAAACAAAACTAAACTAAAATTACATCTAATAGATTCATTTAGGTTTAAGTAATCGCCGTTCAAAAAGTAACAATTAAAATTAAAAATGACATTTACTTACAGTGTTCATTGTGTCGAAACTGGAGGAGCAGTGCGCTGTGCATCGTCGTGGACATCTTATATATATTCCCGGGACCAGTGAGTCAGGCATCCAACGACGCATCTCCGCCACGCGATGTCACGATAAACATCATTTGCATATTATAAATGACTGTTTTGTCGTCACATTCTAACTCATTTAATTCATACTATCTTTTATCCGTGATTTCTTCTACGTGGAAAAGTATCTTTAAGTTAAAATGTTTTTTTTTTCAGGAAATCGAAATTTTGTATCCCAATTTTGTAATTCAATAAAGAATAAAAAAAAATTTTTTAGTCTTTCCACGAGGAATAAATATAAATTAGTTTTATTGTCAAACATTTAAGTCCGACTAACAAAGATAATAATTAGTTTTAGAATAAGAAAAGTGAAAATATGTTTATTCCTATTATCTTCCCTACACATAAACTTGGCTTTCGTGAGTTTCTTCAAGATATTAATTGCTACCGCAAAAATCCAGGACTCAAAATAACTAAACCTTTTGAAAGAAAGAACATAAGAAAAGAAAGAAAACACATTTATGTAGCAACTTTAACAAATTTTGAATACGCAAATAGGTACAGAACTGGATAATTTTATTGCTAAATGGGTGGTCAGCTCAACGATGTGCTGCGACTTAAATAAAGCCACATCGCTGATTTTCAGCTAGACCCAGTTGCAGGACACAATTGCTCCTTAATATTACATTTTTAAATTAATTACATGATACGGATTAACATTAAATGAGAATTAACAGTTTGTTTGTATATACAATAAACAGTTTCCAAACAAAACAAAACCATATGTGACGTAAGAAATATACAGAACAAAGAATCCTTTTTTTTAAAATATAAATCTAGTTAGGACCAAGTAACCTTCGAGTGAGTCTAAATTGACTTTCAAACCTCGAGGTCTATAAACTAAATAAATCAAGCAAAAAAACCGGACAAGTGCGAGTTAAACTCGCGTGGAGAGGGTTCCGTTCCGTACATGATTATCTGCAATTTACTAGGGTACTTTAAATACCATAGACTTCTTATAGGTTTTCCTGTAATCTATAGGTGAAGAACTACATTCTGTATTTTTTTCAAAATTTTAGCCTAAGTAGTTTCGGAAATAAGGGGGGGGGGGGGGAATGGTCAATTCTCGCCTATTTTCCAAAATAACTTCCAAACTGTTTTATTTAAAAATTTTAAAAATTATATTTATGATCCTCACCATAAGCCCTTTCATTTTATATGTCACACGATATAGGTAGCAAAACTTTTTTTTATAATTTTCTAATTTACCCCCAGAAGTGGCCCTCATGTTTAAAATTCATATATTTACGTCACGCGTCCGTGTTGCGGTCACCGACTTACATATGTATAACAAATTTTAACTCAATCGGTCCAGTAGTTTCGGAGCAAATTGGCTGTGACAGACGGACAGACAGACAGACAGACAGACAGACGCACGAGTGATCCTATAAGGGTTTCGTTTTTTCCTTTTGAGGTACGGAACCCTAAAAATGACGTTTGTTGTATGGGAGCCCCCCTTAAATATTTGTTTTATTTTAAATTGATTATTTATTTTTAAAGTAACTATATAACTAAATACTTTGTGAATATTTCAAGCGTTTACCTGTTGCCGTTATCCGTAATCAACTAGCGCTTTGTTGTTTTTGAGCTGTTTGATAACCATACTAATCTCGTACAAGCTGACGTCCGGGATATACTGTCAGGTCAAACTAGCTCTCTGGTCATTAGCTAGGTAGACAGTTTTCCGCGTTGACGTGTATAGGTATCCATAGAACTTCTCGATCTCGGTATCTCTTAAAAGCTCAGGTTTGGATGTCACGATCCTGCACTATTGCTATTCACTTCACTATTGCTAGCCACCTCTGTCCAATGGACAGATCTTTTGCGAATACTTTGGAGCCCCTGTTTTTCTGTATTGCCTCGTCAATACGTTTTGTATTGATTCGGCGAAAATTGTATTTCAGGGAATTCGAGATTTGTCCATTAAGCTGCTGCCAGGCAAAACATCATCCAAAGACTGTAGAATCATGTCCTTCATGAGCTTACTTGTAAGAGTAGGGTCAGAAAGCTTTCTGGATGTGTTTGTACGCAATCTTGAAGAACTTAAAAGACCCGACCGTATGAAATTTCTACAAACCGATCGTTATAATCGTCCAAACACCTTCCTAGGCAATCAAAACGGGTATGGAGTTCGAGCTGAAAGCTCTCGGGGTTTTGGATGTTGTTTTTTCTTTCTTCTGCCTGAAAAATCTTTAAAGTAGGTACACTTACGTGGTATTTACAGATTGCTCATACGCGGGTAAGCTTTTAGATTTTTGTTGCTTTACCAATAAAACGCGTACACATTTTGTAAACCACATAAATGTTTTCTCACTTCGGCGCGTCCACTAGTATACGATCGTAAACTAGCGTATCCAAGGAAGGGGTAAGGGGTCATTTATTTATTGTAATGATAATTGTATTGGATTTTAAAGTCTTATAATGAAGTTGTAAATCTCAACTACAATTAGTCTAAAGCGAACTGAATTATTGTACATACATACATACATAGCATCACGCCCGAAATCCCTAATGGGGTGGGCAGAGCCACAAGACTACTTGTGGCCACGTTCGATTAATTAGTCCTCAGATGGTATGATGAACCGTATGGTGACAGGTGATCAGCCCATCGCCCATACAGATAGTCCACCATGTTGGAGAGGACCCGTCCCTTAGTCGACTTTTACGACATGCCAGGATGATAAGCATCTGCACGCATTCTATGCTATTTCTTCACTCCCAGTGCAGCAGAGGATACAATAATTCCTCCCAGTGTAGGGAGGAATTATTGTATCTCTAACTAAAAAAATATATCGGGCGGCAAATTTGCTGTATCTCCGTGAAGTATTATTTAGAGATACGATACGAAGCTGTAAGTATCTCGAAGCATTAAAACGATCCAAAAATATCTTGAATAATTTTTATTATAAAAAACCGGTCATGTGCGAATCTGACTCGTGCGCCGAGGGTTCCGTAATTACCTATGAAAAAGAAACAATACCTTGTAGGTACGGGACCCTAAAAAAGAAAAACGAAATAGCTTTTAACATCGGGGTAACCATTTACAACTTACCTATGAAATAAGATAAAATAATACATTGTGCATCTAGGGCCGTAAGAAGGGGATAACTAACGAGAGTCTGTTAGAAGCCCGACGCCGATAGGCGAGGGCTTTTATGACTCGAGTTTGTTATCCCCTTACTGCCCGTGATACACACAATGTTTTTCATCACATTTGCGAGGAAATGAAATAAAACGTAGACAAAAAAAAGTATATATATTAATTTTATTTCCATTTTACATCGTGAATTACCATCAGGTGGGTGTTCATAAACTGTAAGTACGTTGCGATCAGCGCAGGGCAGCTCCGCCGGCTTGCGGTCGCGCGCCCCGCCGGCTGCGGCTCCCGAGCAGCTCCGCTGACCTGACGCACTTAACTGCCCACGGGAGTTATAAACAATACAAAATCCATAACTCCCTAGGGAGTTATGGATTTTGTATGGTTTATAACTTACACTGACGGCGGGGCCCATAGAGGAGTTAAATCGGCTATAGTTGCTCTATACGCTTGCGTATAATAACACCCTTTCCGAGCAAGTGCGATGAAAAATAACTTTCGCAAACTCCTATCTCCGTTCAATCGTAGAGTGTGATACGACTTTGCAAAGGTTATTCCGTTTAACTATTTTTTTTATATGATGTAATTACAAATTCACGAGTTTCGGACTCGACACGAGACATAAACGGCCGTATCTTTTGATTGAGTTGACCTAGAATGTTGTTTTTTTTCACAGCTCCAAGAGATTGCAGCCTTGAGTATTTGATATTAATTATTTCAACTTGATACCTCCACGCGTTCCTGAGAAAAAGGTCTTGACAGATAGACAGACAGACAGACAGACAGACAGACAGACAGACAGACAGACAGACAGACAGACAGACAGACAGACAGACAGACGGACAAACGAGTGATCCTATAAGGGTTCCTTTTTTCCTTTTGAGGTACGGAACCATAAAAACAGCAAATATTCGTGCTAAAAATCAACGTCGTATAACGAAAAAATATCGTCGGAGAATCACGATAAGAATACCAAACAATTTTCTTCTGATTCCAAATATGTAGAAAAGTAATTTTCGCATTTTTCGAGATACGACCAGATTCCTTTCCAGCGTCGAATATCGCCGTTGAATGTTTAGAATATAAAACCTAGAATGAAATTTAAAAGCGTTTACAGATGGTTGGAGGTCACGCAGAGGCGGATAAATAATATTCCATATTTGTGTGGCGGCATGTTTTAAACTTCCCCCGTAGGCCGCGGTCCTATGCCGTGATATACAGAGAATACCCGACGACTAGACAACTTTAATTTGTCAAAAAGATAAGTCGGATGTTTGCTGTTAATAGCACCAAACAGAAGAGTAGCCAAATGGATGTGTCTCCTAGTGACATATTTAAAACCTTGGCGTTATTCAAACAGGGTGAGATGTGGCTTCTTCGGGGAACATTGAAGCAGAATCTGTGACACGCATTTTGAACCCTTTGTACAAGAGTTTTTGTTCTTGATAAAATCCGAGGGCTCTATAAAATCTCCATATCTTAGCTTTGATAGTACCAATGAGTCCACTAACTTTATTCTTATGGGAACGCTAAGATAGTCACGAATTTTATATATTATCTTTAGGTGATAGAAGCAATCACGCACCAGACCTAATATGTGGGACTCAAATTGCAAACCCTCGTCTATTAGCAGACCCAGGTTGCGTTCTTCTGTCACTTGGTTGATTTCTACATCTGCTTCAGAGATTTTAGCATGCTTTGAACAGATTTTAAGTCTTTGATTTCTTTAAGCCCATGACTATACATTTTGTTTTATGAGGGTTCAGTACCAGACAATTTCCATGAGCCCATCGTGCCAAACGTTGCGCGGCATCATTTATCTTACGACCAGTATGTTCAGTATCACTTGGTTTGAAGGACAAATAAACTTGAACATCATCGGCATATATATGATATTTGCAGTACTTAAAACAACTAACAATGCCTGCATTATAAATTACAAAAATTAATGGCCCGAGAATAGAGCCCTGGGGCACGCCTCTACTCACCTTACATGGAGATGATGAGGCTACAGAGCCATTGTCGTTTTGTAGCTGGATATGTTGCGAACGTTGACCCAGATAGCTATAAAAATACTTCAGTGATGTCGAGTCAAAACCGTAAAATGATAATGAAGATAATAATAATGAGACATTGAGAGCATCAAACGCCCGTGAAAAATCTAACAATACAAGTATAGTTTCCCTATATCCCGAGCCTCCAAAATTTCACTCGTAACATCCAGTAGGGCCGAGGCAGTACTACGTCCTTTTCTAAATCCAGATTGCCTATCAGGTAATATACCTTGCTTTTATACAAATTCCGTAACTTGCAAACATACTATTCAACCACCTTAGACAGACGTGGTAAGATGTTAATGGGTTGTAAGTCGCCAAAGGGAACGTAGATGTGCAGATAGATCGATTCACGATAGCCGTTACAAAATCTATCGTATATTTACCCTATGGCAAAGTCATTTTTATCATCTCTAAAGAAATTGTATCATTCCATTCCGTTTTGTAAAAATAATAGGTAAATGTAGATAAGTATGTAGTGTTAGTGCTACTTCATAAAGATCACAAGAACGTATCTTCCCCGTAACTAGAGACTGTAAGAAAAGTCCTAAAAACATGAATAAATAAAACTTAGTAATCATTATTATTCTTTATTATTTTTACATCACAGTCATACCTTAACTAGAATTAGGCGTTAATGTTACATCTAAAGCGACGATTACACTGAGTCGTTTACCTAATGCGGTCGCCTAACTTGTTTCAAACTACTGCGGCCAACGAACGTCATCTTTACACTAGTCTGTCCGCCTAATGCGGTCGCCGAATGCGGCGGCCGAACAACAACGTCACACGTCTGACGTCTCTTATTTACTTGTTATTTATGACAAAGAAAATGCCAATGCCAATTATATCATGTGTACATATTTGTATACATACAGGTTTTACTTGATCGAATGATCTGCGTTCGCCGCATTCGGTGACCTAATGCGGCCGACAGACGCCGTATGTACATTACTGCGTTGACCTAATTAGGCGGTTGCAGCTGTCGGTCACCTAATGCGGCCGACTACCGTGTTCTTACCACTGTTGCGGTCGCCGCATGCAACATGCGGCGAACGACTCGGTGTAATTGCGGCTTAAATCTTCACGGGGATTTAAAAAATTGCGATATTTGTTAGCGGCCCCAGCCCCAACCTCCTCGTCCGTAGCCCCCGTGGTGGCCCCAGCCATGGCCCCCGAAATGGCCCCTACCATAGCCATGGCCCCATCCGCCGTGGCCGTGGCCCCAATGCCCGCCATGACCATAGCCCCCACCCCACCCATGCCAGTGCGCCGACTCCGCAGTCTCCAGGCCCTCGTCAGGCGTTAAAGCTTCTTGCTGCAAGTCCGATGCATCTTCCACAGTTGGGTACGCCGTCGTGAATGCCAACGTGGCGCAAAGGAGCAGACCAAAGCAGAGTAACTGGAAGAGGAATAAGTTTTTGTTAAACGTTTAATTTTTAAGACAAGCTCTAGCCCGCTGTGCCCGCAACTTCGTTCGCGCACAATAAATTTAAGTAGATTTTCAAATGACTGATTTTAAAATAACTATCTATATAAAGAGACAAGACGGATCAACAAATGAAATTAATCCAACAATAGTCGGATCGAATTCGGATCAGCGCCTCTATTTGGGAACCCCAAGTGATTCTATAACGATTCGCTAGCGAGATTTCTCATCTCGCTCTTACGCAGTACGCGTCGTGCGGAAGAGTGGGATGAGAAATCTAGCTTACGAGTCGCTACAACATCAATCACTTAGCGTTCCCGAATAGAGGCGCAGGTGGTTCTCAGAGCAAAATGTCATTTAGGGCATTTGCTTCCGTTCCCAATATTCAATCCGTGCATAGTTTTGCTTACTACCAGTTAAAATTTGACATATATTATATATTTTGACGACGCGGTTAGCCTAGTTGGTAGTGACCCTGCCTCCGAAGTTAGCGTCCCGGGTTCGATCCCCGGTAAGGGTAATTATTTGTGTGATAAGCACGAATGTTTGTTCCTGAGTCTTGGATGTTTCCTATGTATTTAAGTATTTATTTCTCTATATAAGTATGTATATCGTCGTCTAGTACCCATAACACAAGCCTTTAGAGCTTACTTTCGGACGAGATCGATTTGTGTAAAGATTGTCCACAGGATTTATTTATTTATTTATTTATTATTATTATTTATAAGCGCCAAAAATGTCAAATTTGGATTTGTAATAACAAAACCTATCCGGATTGAGTGTTGGGAACGGGCATTAGTGCCTTATGCATAATTTCCGTTGAATGAAACCTTAAATATTCATTTAAATATTATAAAGTTCAAGTTCCTAACTTATAAAATGACAGGGCTCTAGTACAAATTTTCAACCTCTATCTCACCCTTAAGGGTTGATTTTCCAAAATCGTCATATTACATTTTGTTATTCGTAACCAGCAGTCATTACACCAATTTTCATTGTCGAACTTCAAAAATGACGTTTTTCCATGCACATTTTAATCCCTTATTTTACCATGTATGCGACTCAAGTATATACAATACACTATTACCACATCAAATTTTATTAAAATCTGTTGAGTAGTTTTAGCATGATTGTCGTACAAATTAACACTCTCATTTTTTTTTAAATATATTTCATGTACAAAATCGACTTCATTAGCCTTTTATTATTAAAATAGATTGCATTTTCATCCTCAGACTTCATCATCAGATTAGCTCCATGGTACCATATTATTGGCTTATCACCGAAGTTACAGTGCATCTATTTTCTTAATGTCTCTCGGCAATCATCGCATTTCCGCATACAAACGAATGCAACTGATAGAAATCGGACGACTGACGAAACACGAAGTTTGCCGAGTTTGCTGATTACAGTTCAATTGGATGCCAGCAATTCCTTGAAAGATATATTACAAACTTTAAACTGGAAAGACAGTACGCAGATAAATAGCTTGTAAACAAGAAATAGATTTTGGTAAATATTTAAACCGCTGCATTTTTTTGACTACTATAATTTGCATTGTCATCAGAATGACACGTGCATGCCAAAATTCAAGCTACTTGGATACCGAGACGTGGACTAAAATGTACTTATCTGAAGATACGAATTGTCCCGACATACTAACAAACAAGTTATTAATGTAATTATTATAATTATTTATTACTCCGTCAATCAATTTCTCTCTTTGGTCTTGGTCATTTTAAATATTTAGCAACTCTATAAATAATCAGGGTAAATCAGGTAAAGTATATTAGATGGGGCAATTAACCGGTGTAATAAATATTAAATCTAATTGAAATAATAATAGTGACGGTAAGAAAATATATAAAATAAACACTTTGAACTAAAATTACATGGAACAGATTAAATTACATGGAATCAATCGCCGTTCATAAATTCACAATTAAAATACAAATCACTTTTACTTACAGTGTTCATTGTGTCGAAACTGGAGGAGCAGTGTGCTGTGCATCGTCGTGGACATCTTATATATTCCCGGGACCAGTGAGTCAGGCGTCCAACGGCGCATCTCCACCACTCGATGTCACGATAAACATCATTTGCATATATTATATCTGTTTTGTCGTCACAGACGAACTCACTTAATCCATACCATCTTGTATCCGTGATTTCCTCTACGTGGAAAAGTAACTTTAAGATAAAATAAATTTTAAGAGAAATTCTATAATTTTGTATCCATAAGAATGTAATAAAATATAAAATTTATTTTTTGAAAACTTCATCAGATCTGTAACTTCAGGAACTTAGAATTTCCCATACAAAATACATTTCCATTGAGAAGCATTTTTGGTTTCCGACTGCGATTAAAATATATTTTTAATTATCTACATGTACATCTAGAACTATATTATATTATATTAATTATTTACTAGCTTTCGCCCGCGGCTTCGTTCGCGTGGAATTCGGTTACAGTTATTCCCTCGGGAACTTTTGACTTATACGGAATAAAAATTACCCTACTCCTATTTCAGAAACTAAGGTCTAACTGTATTCATGAAAATCCGTTCAGTTATTTCGAAGAGTATTTGTACCAAATTTTAAGTAATGTCAGAGTATATGGAATGTTCTTCTCAAACAAACTTTCAACATATTAAGGCATCCCATTTTAGGGGGAGGTTAATTACATTTAGCCTCCCTCTTTCTGGAAAGGTTACCTAATTGTTTGTTTTGAGGTGCATTTATACCAAGTTTCAAGGTGATAAACAAATGGAACCAGTTTTTCCAATACAAAGTTCAACACCCTAAACCCTTTTTAAGAGTCGTTTCGTTTTTTTCCCAATTGGCCACCATTTTTTTTTTGTACTGCATTTATACCAAGTTTCAAGTTGATAAACAAATGGAATCCATTTTTCCCCATACAAAGTGGAACGCTAGGGCGTTAGGGTTTTATTTAATGTTTTTCTCTAACGTATACCTAATTGTTCGTTTTGAAGAGTATTTATACCAAGTTTCAAGATGATACATCGAATTAGATTTTCCCATAGGTAATAAATTAAATCCCCTCTTTTACCCCTTTCCAATTTTATTTCCAAAAGTTTTTAAAGGCTATGTTGAAGTGAAGTTTTCCTTAATATAATATCGAAAACCGCATTGAAATCCACCCAGTAATTTTAAAGTTTATCGAGCACATACAATTAGACAAAAAGACATGAAATTAAAAAATCATTGGGATGCGTTGTGTTGTGTTGCTCATTCTGTAGACCCCGATAGTATTTTTTAGGGTTCCGTATCCAAATTGCAAAAAACGGAACCCTTATGGATTCGTCATGTCTGTCTGTCTGTCTGTCCGTCCGTATGTCACAGCCACTTTTTCCGAAACTATAAGAACTATGCTGTTGAAACTTGGTAAGTAGATGTACTTATTCTGTGTACCGCATTAAGGTTTTCACACAAAAATAGAAAAAAAATATTAGAAACCTCAATATCATTTTTGAAGACCTATAGATAAACCCACACGTATCGGTTTGATGTAAAAACATTTTTGAGTTTCAGTTCTAAGTACAAATTTCAAATTAATTGTTTTTTTTTTCTATTTTTGTGTGAAAATCTTAATGCGGTTCACAGAATACATCTACTTACCAAGTTTCAACAGCATAGTTCTTATAGTTTTGGAAAAAAGTGTCTGTGACATACGGACGGACAGACAGACAGACAGACATGTTTGCCATTTGGCTACGGAACCCTAAAAAGTAGCCTTTGTTACTCTCCGGTCCATAAAATATCTCTATGCTATTACTTGGATCCGTTGGTCCGTTTCTGCGTGATAGAAGGACAAACCAACAAACACACTTTCACATTTGTAATATTGATGGGGATTTCCATCAATGTTACATTGACATATTACATATACATGGAACCCTGAAAGCTTATTGCTAAGATTTAACAGTAATGTTAAAACTATGTACAACAACATAACTAGTAAGTGGGGTGGTATACTTAGGTATATTCATTTACATCGCAGAATTAAATGACTCTCCTCTGGTGCAATGGGAGTGAAGAAATAGCACAGAATGCGTGCAGATGCTTATCATCCTGGCATGTCGTAAAAGTCGACTAAGGGACGGGTCCTCTCCAACATGGTGGACTATCTGTATGGGCGATGGGCTGATCACATGTCACCATACGGTTCATCATACCATCTTAGGACTAATTAATCGAACGTGGCCACAAGTAGTTTTGTGGCTCTGCCTACCCCATTAGGGATTTCGGGCGTGATGCTATGTATGTATGTGTATGTAAGTTTTAAGTTATTTTGTGTACACACATATTGTGTTAGTCTTTATTTTATGGGCCTTGTTGCCTCAATTAAATAAATCTATTATATTACACTCCTACATACATGAATGAATGCATGTTTCACTATTCTATTCTATTTAATTTTACAAATCAGTGTATTAAAAAGAATATTAATTATAATAATCGGTCCAGCCATCTTCGAGTAATCGGTGAACAAAAAAATATACGCGTCGAATTGAGAACCTCCTTCTTCGGTTTTTTTGAAGTCGGTTAAAAATCAAAAACCCGACTGCATAACCTTTCAAAGAAATAAACAAGAAATTGATTCTGCAGTGCTCGTGGGGTCGATATGGAAATATCAGTCAGCAGCAGAGGTTATACAGACGGGTTTTTTGATTTTTATAATTTATTATTTTTATTATTATTCAAGTCGGGTACGATCATGTTTTGAATTAAACCTGATCCAACAAACTCGTTTGATGTGTGCGGGAGTGCTTAAGTGATGCAAACCGCTTGAAAACAAAATAATCTCTTAAGGTTCAAGAAAATAAAAAGACATCAAAAATAATGAGTTTACTGTTGTACAGAATTCATATTATGAATTAAAGTTTATGAACTTAGTATGCCCATTAATGTACATAAGTAGAGGTACCTAATAACTCTGACATCGCGAGACCCGGTCACACTGCGGGTGCACCAGGAGCGCAGCGTGACGGTAGCGTGACGCAACTCGCGCGCTCGTTTTGTGAGTGTTTTGGGGATTGTAATTACAGACATCACATTTATGTGCGCCACGTGACAACAATAATTACGATAGGAGCGTAGCGCGATCAAAGATGGAAGTGCGAGCGAAACGGAAAGACGCGCCGCCTTCGGGTACAGCAGGAGCGCGGTGCGATATATGTGACATCTATTACGACTTCCAATAGAAGACAACAGATGGCGTCATGCTGCGGTCGCGCCGCGCTCCTGCCGCGCCCGCAATATGGCTAGGCCTTAAAGTTTTAGCAGCTAAAACATAAAACGTTACAAAATACCAGTCAGTCACTTTTGCGCCATAATAGATTATCGAGTAAGTTAAGTTACCGAATACCTAGATAGTGGTAGAGTGCTAGACAGTTGGACTGCAAAGATAAAGGTGGCAGTTTCTATTCCCCCAGAGACGGACTCGTATGTATGTTTCTGTGTATGTGTATGTTCCCAAGATTTTATCGTAGTTTGGGCCGTTAAGTGTGTGATGTTATTTAAGTATGGCACGTTATCCACGTATGGGTTTCGTTTTGACTTGACTTGATTATGATAAGGTAATAAATTAACAGTGCCCTTAAGTTTGAATCTTAAAAAAATGTCTTGTTCCCATTTAATGTTTCGTCCATAAGGAAATAGAGACTTTTACCCAAACACGTTAGAGGCATTTGATATGGCTATGACTCAAACTTACATTAAGAGGAGTTTGAACCTACGGCTTTTCATACAAGTGATAACGATTTCCACCCCTTAAATGTTAACTGATTCTGACCAATTTTTGATTGGTTGTCAGTCAGAACAGAATCTAGGTCTATATGTTTTGATTTTTTCACTATAATCAATAAATTCAGTTTTATTGTGGTTTCAGTATTCTCATACAAAACTAATTTCGGCATTATTTGACTTTCTTGATCTTTAATCCTATCAAAAATTGGTCAGAATCAGTTAACATTTAAGGGGTGGAAATCGTTGTCGCCTTTTGTATGAAAAGGGTGATTTTTGCCTTTGGTTCACAGTCCTATCACAGTTACATGTCGTCGTATTCTTCTATGGATCGAGTTTTTATAGCGTGTTGAGGTTTGTGATACCTAGTTGTTATGTTCTACTAAGTATTTATGCGTAACCTTCTTTTTAATATTAATTTGATAATATGATTTTATTGCCTGTGAGTTTATTCTTTGACATCATAACATACAATTCGGTCATCTTTCTCTACGCAGTACTGCTTTTTTAGTTTATTTATCAATTTTGATTGTGAAGTTATAATACTAGTAGTGGTTGTTCTAGGAGTACTGTTTGTCGTAGAAGTACTTGTAGGCATTACTTGTGATGGGTTTGAAGAGTCCGACCCTCTGAGTGCAATTTTGGGTAGATCCTTCTTATAAAGTTTGATTTCGTCGTTACTATTTTTGAGCTCGGGCTCTTGAGTTTTAGAGCCTGCGTTAGGTCGAGGAGGTGGTCGCCTGAGATTGTTAAAAGGGGGTTTGACATATCCACATTCAACCCGGTCCGCGCGGACTCGACACCCGTTGCTCATTTCCACCATTTTTATTCTTTTAGCTGGCTGCGGATTGGTATTATACCCACATAAGACCCTGTTATCCACTATTCGACAAATTTTATCATCGAATTCATAGCCGTAACTAAGTAAATTTTGCATAGTAGTATTTTCTTCCTCACGCAATCTTAACGCTGCCGGTTCCGTTGCCTTTTGTTGATTTGCATTTAATTTCCTTGTGTTCTGCGTGAAGTTTGAAGTTACGGTCATTTGATTAGTTTTTGGGAGGGTTGCTTCTGAGGCAGTTACTTTAGAGTTAGTTACTTCAGGATTAGTTATTTGAGAATTAGTTATTTGAGAATGAGTTACTTTTGAATTAGTTACTTGCGACTTAGTTAGCTGCGAATTAGTTACTTCAGAATGATTTACTTTAGGATTAGTAATTTTTAGAATGATTGGTGAGCTGACAGTTTTTATGCTTATTAATTTAGAAATGAGCACGCTTCTTTTAGTAGACGGTAATGTTACAAAGAATCCGAGTTCTTCAGAAGAATCTTCTTTTTTAATGCTGGATCTGAGGAAGTCAATAATTTCTTTCATGTGGCTGAAAGCCACTATTTTCTCTTTAAGTGTTGTTTCTCGAGTAGATTTTGCTGGCGAGGTTTCGGTGTTAATATTTTCTTTCATACTTCCAATCATTACATTGTTGATAAGTGTTGTTTCCTTAGTAGACTGTGATAATGAGGTTTGAGTTTTTCCAGTATTTGTAGTTTTCTCATCAGATTGATAAGCTTCAAATAGTATTGGTTCAAACAATAAACCTCCAATTTTAGGAGCACTGTGTATAGTGGGCATGAGTAAAATAATATTTATTAACAACGGGAGCACCTGAAATCAAAATTCGTTTTAAAAATATTTTCCTACAAATAAGGTAACGATTGATCAATGTAGTCATGAAGAAAATAGTGAAATATAAACTAAAAAACTGACGGACACTTAAATAATAGTACCTCACGGGCAGACAAAACATAATGACAAGACCACATGAGAAAATAACCGAGTCCAAACATCCAATCGCTCAACATAAATTTTGATAATGCTAGCAGGTATGTGCTAGGATAAAATGAAACAAAGTGTTCATTTCAGCGTTTCATTAATTTATTGAGCCACCATAATTGGATAAAATTAATTATTTTACGAGGGAAACAAAATTGAAGCGTGACTGTGGCGGCGTGTCCGTAGCACCCATTGATTGGGGTACCTTCTTAGAAAAACTGCGATTGATATCGCTTTGGCTCGTAAAGTAAACCAATTAAGATATCATTTAATGTATACATACACATACATAGCATCACGCCCGAAATTCCTAATGCGGTGGGCAGAGCCACAAGATTACTTGTGGCCACGATCGATTAATTAGTCCTAAGATGGTATGATGAACCGTATGGTGACAGGTGATCAGCCCATCGCCCATACAGATAGTCTACCATGTTGGAGAGGACCCGTCCCTTAGTCGACTTTTACGACATGCCAGGATGATAAGCATCTGCACGCATTCTATGCTATGTCTTTACTCCCAGTGCAACAGAGGATTTAATGTATCTAAGGATCAAATGCCTCACGCATACCATATCGGCGCTATGTAGTAGAGCGCGGCATATTTAATCAATTTGTACCCATTAGGTTTGTTAGTTGCACTTTTATGTGTTAGTTTTAGATGAAACTCAAACTAAATGTAAAAGTTGAAAAAAGACTTACCTACTGAGAAAAGACTAAAGAATTTCTTGCGGCGTTTTTTCTCAGTCGATGTCACCTTTCGAAGCGCTGGTAGCATCAGACATGTGAAAGAGCCCAGGTGGTCTACTTGCAAAATAAATATTTTCATTTTCATTTTTCATTTGTATAAAGCTTGGCTTTTGTGTGTTATTTACTAATGTTACAATTTTATAAAAAAGAATTGACGGAAAACTAAAATAAAATCCAATAAATGAAATAATCTAACACCAAGAAGATATACAAGGTTAAGTTAAGACTGCTGCAGGAATAAACTTACCAATAATGGAAATGACATCGTTTAATCCATCTTATTGGAAAAAAAGAGTTGATAGTTAAATATTTAATATTCTCCTGGAAATTAGTCATACGAAGTACTGACTGCAAGTTATAGTCAAAACGATAATTCAGGCATTGTACCAAAGGAAATAGTTCAAAAAAAAACATTGAATATCCTGCTTAATGAAGTCTATTTTATGCCTCATTTACATGCAGCCGAAGTGAGCAGGGAAGTGGGCATGGAAGTGGGCAGCGCAAGTATGTAAATGGGTCACTTCTACTGCTCCTGCCGCTGCTACTCGCGTTGCGGCGCGCAGTGAGTCAGGAAGCAGTATGTAAGTAAACACCCACTGCCTTCGAAAGCAGTATGCGGGAATTATTTCTGGCAGCGCGAGCAGCAGTGGCAGTGGCTGCATGTAAATGAGGTATTAGTAAAAATATCTATCAAATTATCTGTTAAATGAAGTGCATAGAGCTTCTTTGTAATGCACCAGCGGCCCTAACATGCATGGCACAAAGATAAATTAGAACCGTTTATCTCTATGTGCGTCTCTCTCCCACTAGTGCCAACGAAAGAGATAGTCATAGAGATAAACGGTTCTAATTTATCTTTGTGGCATGCATGTTAGGGCCGCAGATGTTCTTTAGGCGTTCCTCCTATCACCTTGAACGGTATTGATTTAGGCAGAGTCCTACCGGTAAAATATTTAGGACACCTGCTCAATGGGGATCTTAAAGATGACGTCGATATTAACCTTTTGGCCGCCGTTGTCGACTATGCGTGACAGCTATACAGGGTAAAAAAGACCTTCTTTAACTTGACTTAAAGTTGAAATTCGTGTTACTTCTTAGACATGCTTGGCGGCCAAAAGGTTAAAGGAGAGGGCATCCGTTAGAGCGAATATGGTTGCCCGCAGGTTCGCTCGCTGCCCTAGAGACGTAAAATATGCTGTTTAAAGCTTACTGTGCCTGGGTTAACTAAAGTCTGAGGGCGTACAATGCCCTACGCGTACAATACAATAGTTAACGTAATAGGGCGGTATGTATTGCGGCTTTCTCGCTACTGCAGCGGTCGGCGCGCACCGATTGCTTCTACGCTGATCTGTGCTTTTGTTGAGCAGAGTGCAGGCGAGGTGCAATAGTCATCATAGCGGCGAGATTAGACCTGCCCATAAGTGCACATGGGCAGGAACAAAGTTAATATTAAATTCATAAAAAAACTTATAATTTTGGCTTAATTAGAATTTATTGTAAATGATCTCATGGTAAATAATTATTTATTTTAATTAAATTTTCCTAATATAGCTATAGGTAATAATATCTAACAAATTATGGATTCCTGATAGGTATCTGAATAAAGAATAATATTATATCCGTACACTGAGGCAAATTTCTGCATTTTTCTCCCGGTAGGTGGCGTGCCTATTATGATCTTATCTCAACGGCAAATAACATTTTGTCGGAAGTTTCTTGTTTTAAAGTTTTTACCGCAAAACGACAGTGTATAGTGCCCGGGTATAAATAAATTGGAACAGCACAAATTTCCATAAATTAAAAATCATATTTTGTTATAATTCATAATACATTTTTGTTATAAGTATTAAATTGTTATTATAAACCTGTCCTATCCCACTTATTTTACTTATAATCCTACTAATATTATAAATGCGAATGTTTGTGTGTGTGTGTGTGTGTGTGTGTGTGTGTATGTGTGTGTATGTTTGTTAACTCTTCCCGTTAAAACGGCTGGACGGATTTTGATGAAATTTGGAATGGAGATAGCTTATACCCTGGATTAACACATAGGCTACTTTTTATCCCGGGAAATAGAAAAATTCCCGAGGGAATAACGATAATCAAACTCTACGCGGACGAAGTCGCGGGCACAGCTAGTATATCATAAATGAGAAAGTTGTGTGAGTGTATCTGTATGTATGTTTCTTAAGACTGCTCCGTAACGGCTGAACAGATTTTTATGAAACTAGGCAAATATTTATTTTAGTCCTGGAAAAGGACAGTGTGTACTTTTCATCCCGGAAAGTTGAATAGTTATCGAGGGAAAAACGGTAACCAACATCTAAACCAGTATCACGTGTGTCGAAACTAGATAAGTACCTAGTTCTTATTCTTCTCTCAAGAAATATCAATTTCCGAACCCGATTACCTTCATCAATACATATAAAACAGTACCGTGACTCGCTTATAGAGAACGCACAGCCTAAACGGGTGGTCCTAGAGGATTGAAATTTGCTGGAAATATTCCTCGAGTACCCTAAAGGTGCACTACGGAGGAATTTTATGAAATTCTATCCCTAAAGGGGTGAAAAGAGGTGATAAAGATTGTATGGAAAATACCGCGGGCGAAGCTGTAGCGGGTCCACTAGCCTCTTTATATTTGCAATCTGCTGGCTTTGTCTAAAATCATTTGTCGTATAAATACAACGTTTTGTATTTACGGGGGAAAATGCGAGCTTACTAGTTAACGACGATCGAATAAGTATTATAAAATTTGTCAGGAAAAACGTGATAAGATAAGTAAATGAAAACCAGAACAAAACCAATGTCAGTAAATATAGCAGAGTTTCTTCTCCTCGGCTCATCCAAACAGATTTTAGATGAGTTACGAATATTTACTTTAAAATGGACGGGAGAATTTGCGTAAATGTATTTTTGTGCATATTGGCATCATGTATTTTTTCTTCTATCTTTTTTGATTTTTGGGTAACATAATATTCCTGACTTGACCGATATCTACAAACTTGTCTATGGACTGTTAAAATTCTTGTCTAAACAATACACAACTTTATATAAATGAAATAAGAACTTTGACAGCCCACATAGAGTCGTACATATCACGATATGACGGCCATTTCATAATCCAATTACAGATATAGTGAATAATATTTCCATCGTTACAACTCGGATCTCAATCGGAAAACGACGGGACCCGAAGTGTCACTTAATTATTGTATTCAATGAGTGACATGGTTATATTCATTAATATGAAACTTTATTATTGAGTGTCAAATGTCAAAGTGAAAAATGACAGCATAGTATGATGGGTACTGCCCCCAATTCTCGATGCATGCGAGATAATGTCGATTGCGAGATTAAACGTCAGATTCATACAGGTGTGTCAAATGACTGTATGTACTGACGTTTAATCTCGTTTGTGAGATTATCTCGAATGCACCGAGAATGACTGCTGAAGCTAATTGAGAGAGCACGATAAATACGAAGTCTTCCGATAAAACACGATGGAAACTAATTATGCACTACATCTGTAATAGAGATTTATTTTTTGGAGCTTTAGATTATAGAATAGAGTAAAAGATACGCTGTATATTAATTGAACCTACGACTGTAATGCTACGCTGCGCCCGCAAACATCAGCGCCCTAATGAAAAAACAAGATGGCTGTATTTTATTAGTACGTCGATTTCAAAGATGTTTCTTGACAAGTGACAGTATGACCAAATTAAGAAGACTGTAATACTGCTGTCACAAATAAACACTAAATTGCCAATATTATTTAGTATCATAACCTTACAGGCCAAACAAATGCGCATGTGTTTGTATGAATCCGTGTGGCCTGTAGTTGACGTTTTAGGCGGCATGGCTTGACGGTATCAACATTTACTCTATTATTATTGTATACTCTAAGGTCAGAGTCATACTCGAAGAGGCTCGACTCTGACGATAAAATTCTACTCGTTGATTGGCGTTTTTATCAGTGGATTAGCGGAAAAGTTGACGGCCAGTACGATGAGAAAGTCTTATCGGTGAACTTAAGTACAATGAAAACTCTTTGTCTTTAGTTTAAAACCAGATACGCAGAAAATAATGTTACAAAAATGCCACTGCCAGAGCTTGTCAGATTTTTTCAAGTCTGTATTTCGGTCTTTTCCGAATCTTAATTAACAAAAATGTAATCTGTACACATTTTATTTGAAATTTACGTTAACCATGCTTCGATAAACTTTGATCTAATCATTTAACACTTATAATTCAAACATATTCTCAGTACATTTATTACAGCCAAGGTCAATGCAACAGACACTTTTCTTCTGTGGTCGTTAATTTATAAGGATATTTACATTTAATATCAGCTCAATATAATTGGCCAATATGACTGATACAGGGGGTAAGTAAAAATAAGCTTTTTCAGAAAGTCTCTGTGAATGAGAAAAAAAAAGCGGGGATGCTGTTTGAAATGTTGTTGTTGGTGTATGAAAAAGATGTGTCAACAAATTAAGTTGAAATGTAAGCGTTGTTTTCGATGTAAAAAGAAAGCAAAGTCGGGAAAAAAAGCAACACAAAGCGATCCCATTCAAAATTTAATGTTGAATGAAAGTCAATTACAACTAGTACCATTAGATCGCTTAAAATTAAGCGAACGAATGATAGATCAACATTCCCTAACAAAATCTCAAGCAAAAATTTTTAAAGAGATGGTTGGTATAAATAAATTTGCACTACACACTAAAGCGGAACAGGATGCTAGCAAAAATAAAGGAACTGTGATGTTAAGTAAATTAAAAAATGTGTTTCACAAAAAGAAAGGACCTAGTAATATTAAACTCACAAAAGAAGAAGTGGTTCAGTTGATAAAGGACTACGATGTTATGAGAATCAAAGGCATTGAATCTGGACAGCTTTCAAAATATAAAAGTCTATTTAATAAATGGAAAAATAAATTTTAAAAAATCGACCCTCATCACTATATAGAAAATTTACATTTTTTTTTGTCACCAGATAAACAGAATTTTGATTACGAAGTTTATCGGAGACGCAACAAGAAATCAAGAAATGGCGACATGCCACAGGAAAAACCTAAGTCCGCTCCACCAACCCCAGCTAAGAACAATAGAAAAGCAAAATCTGCAGTTGAGATCCTGGACAAAAGGACGAAACGTTTAACTGAAACTCCTCTTCCAATCCCAGTTAAAAAAGAGAAGAATTCTGAAGGCATATCTCATAAAAAAATTAAGCTTCCAAATAATTTGCCTGTTAGTAAACGTTTGAAAAAAAATGTCAGTAAGCCGATAAAACAAACTAAAAAAAAAGAAAACAATAGTGATAAGTCACCTACATTGGAGAGAACGAAGGAAAAACTAAAAACTAAAGACAAAGAAAGACAAAAGATAGGTCATCGCCGAGATGACGTGGTCAATTTAGCCGAGCCCAAAGCTCAAAAAGCGATTCGCGTTAATAAAGTCAAGCATTGGATTTTGCCATCACATGTGGATAGCAAGCAGCCAATTTCTAGTTCCAAAAAAGCACCTACGGGGGATACTGCCGATGTTCAGAAAGAAAAGCTTAAAATGCCGGGAACCTCCTTTAAGCGTCTGATTAGGAGACCACTCTGGCAATTGTCAAAAGGCATGATTAAGTCAAGCGAACACTGGAGCAAAATGATGGAGGAAAATATGATAGATGTTGACCATATTAACATAGACGCATTAGACCTCAGCCTGATAGATATTGACGCACTGGGCATCGAAAATAGATTTCTCAAGCGTACGATCACTTGGTTACTGTCATAAATTACAAAATTCTTTTCTAAAAGTATGAAAGTGATTAATTAAGTCTTCCTTTATTTAAATGTCAATAAAATGGGAACAAATTATGAACTTGGCTTTTTAATATTTTTTATGCTGACTTTACCAGTAGCTAAACAGAATTGATTGAAATGTCAAGCTTGTGCAACTGTGATAAGAGAGACATGAAAGTGAGCGATGTTTGCATTTTCATAGTTATGGTTAGTAACTGTTTGTTTCACGATAATGAATAAAATAATTTGATCAGTGACGTTCTAGATGCACGGGACCCTATTACGAGCCTACGTTCCCATCCGTCCATCCGTCCGTCTGTCAGAGGCTTCTATCTCAGCAACGGTAAGGGTTAATAGAAGTTTCATAGATTGTGTGTTATTACACAAATTCTGGCAATAGTAATAAGCCTAGAAACCTCCCCATACATGGATTATCCTAAAAGAATCGTGATTCTAGACAGTTTTTGTTCAATAGCTGGAACAACTTACTGGAACAGTTTATGGAACAAAAGCAGTTCAAAACGACTAAAATTTTAAATTGGTCATTGTTTGACTATGAGGGTGGTCGTTAGTAAAAATTTTGAATGGAAATTTTGAATAAAGTTAATTGCTCATTATCACTGTATACAGTGCGGCCGATACATATCATCCGATCCGGCCGATCATAAAGAAAAAATAACGTAGGAAGCCTAAATGCGATGGTGATTGGTCAGTGGATACGCATCCCCACATAACATGTTAAGTGAAGTGTGAATAACTTTGGTACCCTTCGAGCGTGAGCTAGACGTTTCTAATTTTTTCAGATGATTGTGTTATACGTTAACGGTGCTTCTGTGGAATGTATAGATGGGAAAAAGGTTAGGAAGACGACTCCGCAGAGTCAATACAACCAGAAAGAACCATTAAACGAAATTGTTCCTCCCAGTTCTAATACTAAACCACACAAGAAGTGTTGCCCTTACGATTTCGACAGCACCTTGTGCAAAATCATCGACGATAGAGTGCTTTGTGGTTACAATCGTAACTCTGGAATTCCTGAGAGTGATAATAATCCCAGGGCTTTGTCCGGGGGCTGCAGAGTTCGGAAAGGGAGAGTGGAGTGTGGTTACTTCGATGGTCCCTATGAGGGCATTCGCCGGCCGCCGGCCGAATGGAACGGTGAGAACGGTGACGAGCACAACAATGACAACAATCCCGAAAAAGCGGACAACATTGTGGAACTGAGCGGGGAAGTTTTGAAACACACACGAGCAAGTTACGCTGTTGCTACCAAATGTGTGGAGATCCACTCGCGTGTTGTTTGTCGCAAGGTTTGAACGAGTGGTTGGATTCATCTTATGAAACGATATTAAGCTTATTTCGGTTCTACCACCATTGCTTTTTTAATAAATTAATATTTGACTTTAATTTTCTTTTGTTCTTTATGCAGCTTGAAATTAAAATCAATGCTTAGTAGCCTGCTAAAGATAGAAAGTGCTTAGGTCCGTTTTTGCTGGTATGAAAACGCAAGGCGTTTAAATTAAAATCATTTCCTTTTTGATTTATCACTAATACTTTTCTCTCTATATTTATTACTTGAAGTGGAGGTGAATAATAATAATTACACTGTCACCAAACTCACCGGCGAGCATACTTATAAGAAAATAATTTTGACCCGTCCCCTATAAACTACATAATAATTATTTTATGAGGAAAATTATTACACTCCAGCGCCTATATTCGGGAACGCTAAATGATTCTGTAGAGACTCGTAAGCCAGATTTCTCATCCCACTCTTCCGCACGACAAGTAATGCGTAAGAGCGAGATGAGAAATCTGGCTTACGAGTAGCTACAGAATCACTTAGCGTTCCCGAATAGAGGTGGGCCTCTGTTCGGTATTGCTAAGTGATTTACTGTATGCATACTGTTGGCATTTTCGTGACGATATAGTAAATCTCACTCATACGGTCTGGTCTGTACTCATATCGAAAACTGGAACTTAATAGCTATACATATTATGGTATATCCGCACATACTGGCAGCCTCGCAAATATCTATCAAATACTTACTATTAAGGGATTTCCCGAATAAGGGCGCTAGCAAAACGTCGACGCTCGAAAGACGTCGCTGGCGTCGCGGCGTCGCGGCGCGAACGTCGCGTCGACGCTTCACGGACGCTGACAAGACGCCGACGACGCTCGAAAGACGCTAGTGTGGGGGGTCTTTACGCGGGTGTATTCACACAAGCTAGCAACGTTGGAAACATCTATCAAATTGCGAGAGTAGTTTCATGTTACATAGCTTTTCTGTACAATAATTTGGAATGTTACTCTAAACATTTATTTTTAATTTTTTATTCATAGAATAAATTAGTGTATAAACCTTTTCCTAAAACTATCAAATTTGGCTGTAAACCGTTTTTGAGAGGTTCAAATACAAATTTACGCCAAATGCGATATTTTATATTAAGGGCAGATTTATAAATTAACTTATAATTATGTTAGTAAAGCATCGCAAAGAATAGACCCACCATTACTTCGTTGTTTCTTTCGATTTCGCTTTTTTACGGTGCTTTGTGTCGGAACAGAATACGACAGTAAAAAGTGATAGCATCACGGAATATAATCCTACTATAGTACATTGTGCATCTAGGGCCGTAAGAAGGGGATAACTAACGAGAGTTTGTTAGAAACCCGATGCCGTAGGCGAGGGCTTTTAATGACTCGAGTTTGTTATCCCCTCACTGCCCGTGATACACACAATGTTTTCATCACGTTTGCGAGGAAATGAAATAAAAATGAGACAAAATAATATATATTTATTTTATTCCCATTGTACACCGTGATTTACCATCAGGTGGGTAGAATAAACTGTATGTCGCGATCACCGCCGGCGCCGCGTGCAACCCGCCGGACCTGGCGCACGCCCCGCCCGTGCAGTTATAAACGATACAAAATCCATAACTGCCCGTGGGCGTTATGGATTTTGTATAGTTTATAACTCTCGCTGACGGCGGCGCGTATAGAAGAGCTAAATCGGCTTTAGCTGCTCTATACGCCTGCGCCCTATCCGAGCAAGTGTGATGAAAATATTATAAATGCGTAAGTTTGTATGGATGTATGTTTGTTACTTAATCACGCCAGAACGGCTCAACGGATCTGCATGAAATTTGGCACAGATAGATTATAGTCTAGAAAAGCAAATAGACTACTTTTTATCCTGAAAAATTCAACGGTTCCCGAGGGAATTACTGTCTAATTCCGCGGCTCCAATTTGAGTGCTTCAAATTGTGCGCACGGACTCTGTTTCTATATTGTTATTATTCTAAGGTTTATCCACGACGCGACATGGATTGCTAGTGTTCACGGAATCGGACGAAATGTCGCTGAGTATATGCATGGTTTAATTACCATTTTAAATAATTGGTGTACTGCCCGTTGGGAATACTTTTCGCCAAATTTCACTTCCCAAAAGAGCTTATCGCAGTAATTTCATTTCCCAAACGAATCTTTAGCGCATTAAAATTTTGCATTTTATTCATTTGGTCAAATTATCATTTGGCATAATTTGACTTTGACAGGTTTTTTTAAGAGAAACGTTTATTAGGCAAACGTTTTCTTTTGGCTAACATTATATTCCAAAAAAAATTAAAAGGGGGGAGGGGGCGTAGCCCCCCACAAGGGAGGTGAGAGGGGCCAAGCCCCCTGCAGTAAAAACAAATAATCGTAACAGTTGTATTATTCGTAGGGTAGGTAAGAGTTAACTTGTGTCCCTTCGAGCGGAAATAGACACCCCGCGAGCGGGGTGACGAGGCACGCTGGCAGTTAGCTTATTAGATTAGGTTTTTGATTAAATAATACTTGGTAAAATTAAACATGACCAAGTATTTATTTGTTAAACAATCATTTGCCAAAATATACTTTGCTAACTGTAAAATTGCGATTAAGCTGTTTTAAGTAATGATTTTTTGCCAAATGATAATTTGAGTATAATAGTTGGAGATGTGATAGGTACTTTTGGAAAAGCTTTTTTGCCCAAACATTAGTAATCCTAAATAATTATTGTAGACCATAAACCCATTTTGAATAAAACCATTTTAGTTTTCAATTTTATAGCGCAGAATAAAGTAGAATGAAATTGTCAATGCCATTAAAAGGTCACTGTCATGTTAGGCATTAAAATGTTTATTAAAATTTTACCCAAATTATCGTTTCTAAATTTAATTTCTCCTTCAATGTTGGTTAAATTCATTGTGTAAATAATGCATACATAAAGTCCGTTACAAAGTTATGATCGACTCCGCAATAACAGTCTCGCAACTATAGACTGAAGTCAATATTAAACATGAGTTCCTCTGAAGATAATCATTTTGACCAATATTATCAGCCAGCATGACGTGGCTGATACCCAGGGTAAGTTCGTAATTTAACCTGCGTCCTTGTATTATAAATGAAATTTTGGAAAACGAAATGGAAATGGAATAGAAAAAGAAATATAGTATCCGAATACTACCCAACGAGAAAGAAAAGGGGATTCTGTGCTAGACTGAGAAGGAGATTTTGTTTCTGGTTATCAGCAAAGATTGGAAAATATGTCAAAGAAGATGTATTCGGTTCATTTACTAATCCCGAACACATTGAATTTAATTTATCTGATTACATAAGTGCAACCTCAATCACAGAGACAAAGACAAAAAATAAAAGCACACAATCCATTAATAAACTAAAGCACAAGGCCACAGTTATAACGCTTTTTAAAAATTTCAAGTTTTCTAAGACGGATTTATCATTAAATCGCTTTAATTTAAGTAATGATATGATTAAAAAATTTGGCCTTACAAAATCTCAAAGCAATGTCTTACAAGACATCATTGGCACTAACAAAACGGCAGGAAAAGTAAACATAGAAAAGATTATTGGTAAATCAAAAAAAAGTAAAGTACAGAAAGAAGAATTGCTAAAGTTACTAAAGGACTACGAGATAGAAAAAAGTAAAAGAAAAGGGTTTTTGAAAAAGTCTGCATATATGAAACTATTACCAGCTTGGAAAAATACTTGATCACTGTTGCGCTTTGAATTATTTTTACGCTTGGAGAAGCATACCAAAATTAAATGTTTGTTTTATTTTCTCGCCAGGTAAACAGCACTCTGATTACGAAGTTTATCGAAGACAATACTTAACCTAAAGAAGTGGCAACATGCCGTTGATAAAAGCTAAACCCGTTCCATCCAGCCCCAAAATGAATAGAAGAGGAAAATCTGTGCTTGAATTACAAAATAAAAAAGTAAAGCGAAGCAATCCAAGCAGAAATGCTGATGCTGCACCTATCAAAAATAATAAAGTCCCAAGTGTTCCTGATAAAAAGCGCATGAGTCATACGGATAAACAAGATAAACAGGATAAACTAAACAAACAAGAAGCAAATAAAGTGAATAAAGATAAAGATAAACAAAGCAAAATAGATAAATCAAAGTTATCATTAAATGACAAGAATAAGCGTATTCATACAAAATTATTGGAAGAAAGAAATTTAAAACGCCGTCACTCTAGTGTTTCCCAAAAGATTATAGAGCAACGCAGGAGCGACAGCAAGCTTGAACCGCCAACCAAGTCAAAATCTCAAAAGAATATTTGTGTTAATACAGTCAAGCATTGGTATTCGCTACTGAACTCACATGAAGCTCTGGCAGCTTCTAATGCCAAAAGTGCTAAGGAGCTGTCTATGGGAGGAACATCAGAAAACGATGAGGCCGACATGGAAAATAAACCTACGAGAAGTAAATTTAAACGTTTATTGAGAAGAAAACTTTGGCAAATGTCAAAGAGTGCGATAAAAGGAAGCCCCTACTGGAGTGAACTGATGCAGGAAAATAGAATAGACGTAGACAAGATCAACATCGACGCAGTCGATCTCAGCCTCATAGATGTTGACGCGCTCGGCATAGACAACAAGTTACTGAAGTATACTATAACTTGGTTTTTGAAATAAAGTAGTCCATATTAAATAGTTTAGAAAGATCTATCAATAAATATAGTCCACAATTTTAAAAATTGAAAAAACAGCCGTTACTAACCGTTTAACCGTTTAAAATAATTAATTTAATCGGTTAACCATATTCAATAAAGCAGAAAATCGGCTTTAACACGCTCTCCTATCTTTTTGCACTTTTCGAGTGTTATACGACCTTGCAAAGTCCGAAAATTCCGAAAATTCCGTTCTTTTTTTTTTCTCGAAAACCAGAAATGTTTGCACTTTGTTTTATTTTTCCTATATTTGCCAAACCAAAATTCTCAAATGATTCGTGCTGAGAGGAACTGAAGAACTTAGGTATATTTTCTAAGTTCCTCAATGCGCAGAAAAAAAGTAAGTTTATGCTTTTGATAAAAAATAGTAGACATAAAAATATTTCTCCAGTGCAAAAGCTCAGAAAATAAACTGGCACTAAGTTTGTATGGAGCGCTTTTGTTTTACCCTTCGTCCTAATGGTCATAGGAAACAGGAAAAAACTGTGGTGTGATTCGCTTACGTACGCAGCGGCTGATCAGCGGATAAACGAAATTTAATTTAGACTGTAAGTGCTGTAAGGACGAAGTCATTCGGTCTTTTGAATATATCCCGAATCGCTGAGCCGCTGCGCACGTTAGACAATCTCGTGGCTGTCTCTCGTTTAGTTTAGATTAAATGGGGAGTCAACTGTTTCGAGCCGTCTTCGAGCCAATCCTCGACGGAACGGTCATGTCCGTTCCGTTCCGATGACTACACCCAGCCAGCAGTTCTGCTGCAAGGACGCGGAGACGTTGTACCACACCAGAGAGGGAGGGACAGATGGGCTCAGTAGCCGTGTTCAGGGGGACACACTGGCACCACACGAGCAGTCGGTCGGAGGAGTATAGGAACCTTAACAGCCTCCGGCCTGAGAGCTGCTCGTGTTGAGACAGCGTGGCCACCCGGACCCGTCTGCGCTCCCCCCCGTCGTCTGCCGCCCGATGTGGTCAACTGCCTCTCCTGCCCGAGACACCGGGGAGCCGGGAGTTACAGGTTGGGAGTGTAGTGGGCCTTTTGCAATCAGGATGGGGAGTGGGAAGGATTGATCGAACCCGAATACTGGCATCGTGGCCCGTGGGGAAGATAGATATTATACTTGATGTGTAATATATATAAAGGGTAGGATTGGTGACTGCTGCTGTTTTCCTTATTGCTGCTTTGGCATCCTTTCTCTATTCTGTTTCATAATTTCCACGCCTCACTTTCGTCGTCTGGCTCAGTATCGATGATGGTGTTTGTTGACCGTTGTCACGATTAGATTATTATTTCAATCGGCACTTATCTGGTCGGTGTCGGTTACCACATCTCCAACAAGCGTCCCGCCGCGGGACTAAACCTTGATCTCATGTAAGGCTTATAGATATTGTCTTTCGCACTACTTTGAAAAAAAAGAAATATCTCGAAATCAGGTGTAATTAATTGAACCTTGGTATAAGAGTGTAAGTTTAGTTTTCTACCAACCGATTTTGAGATACGAGCTTTTTCAAAGTAATGACGATATGAAACCTTAACCGTGTGATGTCCAAGTGTCGTCCGAGGGAACATGATGACACGATCCAAGCCAAAACAATATTATTTTTGATTAGGGTTGTATAAGATAAGACTTTTAGAAAGTGGCTCGGCGATATAGCAATGCAAATAGTACAGTCTACCTTGTACATTAGCCTGTATAAATGGGAAATCCATACTAAGTAATATTATAAATGCAAAAGTAACTCTGTCTGTCTGTTTGTCCGTGAAGATTCGCCGCGTCGTGCATTTTCACGGTGCCACAATGTGCCGTTCCAGGCCCCCAATTCGCGGTGTATTCGTGATAATGTCGATTGCGAGATTAAACTTCAGATTCATATTGTGTCAAACGACTGTATGCACTGAAGTTATATTGTGAGATTATCTCGAATGCACCGAGAATTGGGGGCCAAGACGCCGCGCCGTTTCACTTTCACCACGTCTTGCCGTGGAGATGTGGCCAGGCCCTATACTGCTGCACCAATTTTGATGAAATTTGGTATGGAGATAGTATGAGCACTGGGAAAGGACATAACCAACATTTTTAAAGAAAATTAACCTAAATTAACCTAAATTAATTTACGGCTAAACCGCTGAACCGATTTTGTTGAAATTTGGTACGGAGATAGTTTGAGCCTTGGAGAGGGACATAAGCTATCTTGTCGTGTAGGTATGCCCGATGGGAGCCAATTATGTGAGGGGGAAAAAAAGTCAGTCGCAAGAAAATTATATCATATTTTAATATCTTTAAAATTTCCACGCAGACGTAGTTGCGTGTAAAAGCCAGTTGATATTATACAGATACAAAGTAAATATCTTTAACCTCTAACTATTTAATAATCAATAAATAATTAAACAACTTAAAAGTCTATTCTCTTCAATTGTCTACAATACTTAAATCTTCAGACTCAATCACATATGTTACCAGTTCTCTTGCAATCCTATGAATTCGCTGCTAAAGTCTAATAAACCATCACTAGTGAAGAGCATGAAGAGCCGTTTCAATATTGTTGAAGTCCAGTCATCTTTTGGAAATATTAGGTCCAAGTAGTTCGTGAGAGCTTCCGACATACTACTCCGGCCTGCTTCCGTAGTGGTGTCCGCGTCTTTGAGAACCCAACCGCGGCAACTCAATATCATTGTGGCGGTAATCAATAATTGCCTTACCATGTACATGGTTCGGAATCTGAGAACAAAGGAGAAAGCGAATATTAAATACCCGCTAAAATTACATAATAATAAGGTTTGTTCCCGTATATTCGTGAAAGTTGAGAGTTTTTGTTTGCTCGTACTCGTATTACGACAACGAAGAGATTAGTTTGTACTAGTCGTTTGAAAGTCGGCGGGCGTAACATGACTGATATTTTAAATACTTTTAATTGGTTGGTGGTTATTTATTCACTTTCGAAAGGGATTAGGGACAAAATATAAATAAAAAAATGTTTAATACTCCATTTTATGTAGCTAAGTATATATAATTATATATACTGCCAGCACCGTCTGCAGCAATTGGAGCGCTATACAAACACACTAAACAATAATAACTACACAAAACTACAATACAGATAACATGTCTAATTTTACCCCAAAATATTCAAATTGTTATTCAGATTCTGAGTCGTGATAGGCCAGCCCGCTGATTGCAGCGTTTTGTTTCGCTGTAGGTATATTAAGCCTGAGCCTATGTATCTCTTATGCCATCTTTTCTTTCGAAGGTTGTTTGGAAGAGATCGCTACTCAGCAATAAGACTGGCCATTATCTTTCGTGCTACTTATTTCTTTGTCTTTTTCCAATATGTTTTATGTGATGTTTAATATTTTGGGGTTAATATCAGGTTGTCCAGGTCGCAAAATGACTAGATAGCTTGATTGACTACATCGCATAATGACTAGGTCGCATAATGCCCAAATCTTTATTTGACCACATCGCACAATCACTAGGTCGCAAAATGCCCACATCTTTATTTGACTACATCGCACATTGACTAGGTCGCTAAATGCCCAGATTTTTCAACCTATGTATTATGTATTTTGCATAATTTCTTAAACCTCGCATATAAAAGTCGTCTCAAACTCTCATACTCGTACCACTAAGGGCCGATTTACGCTGAATAAAAAAAAAAACAAACAGCAACACCTGAAATGTTACAGACAGGGTAATTAGTATTTTACACTTGACTGTACTGGTGTTATGCGATGTGGTCAAATAAAGATCTGAGCCTTTTGTGACCTAGTTATTGTGCGATGTGGTCAAATAAAGATCTGGACATTTTGCGACCTAGTCATTATACGATGTGATCAAATAAAGATCTGGGCGTTTTGCGACCTAGTCATTTTGCGATGTAGTCAAATAAAGATCTGGGCATTTTGTGACCTAATCATTGTGCGATGTAGTCAAATAAAGATCTGGGCATTTTGCGACCTAGTCATTATGCGACCTGGACAACCTGAGATCAACCCATATTTTGTGTTTGAGTTTTGGGTATTTATATATTTACAATAGTATTGTAAACGACGCGACAATATGTGAAATATTTGAAATTTCTTCCTTAATACCAACCAAGGAAACACGAGTTTCCTAACTAAATACATCGAAAGAAAAATGTGAATTTTTCTTTTTTATAATACTTATGAAGTTGGGAGTGGTCTTTTGCATTTTTTTACACAGAAAGGTAAAATATTGCAGAGCTAAAGCAATCAACGGCTGGCCTTACCATGAGAACAAGTTTTCCCCATTTTATTTCTAAGTGTATCCCTTTTTAGGGTTCCGTAGCCAAATGGCAAAAAACGGAACCCTTATGGATTGGTCATGTCTGTCTGTCTGTCCGTCCGTATGTCACAGCCACTTTTTTCCGAAACTATAAGAACTATGCTGTTGAAACTTGGTAAGTAGATTTATTTTGTGAACCGCATTAAGATTTTCACACAAAAAAAAAAATTTTGCGGGGTTCCCCATAGTTAGAACTGAAACTCAAACATTTGTTTTTCATCAATGTTTTACATATGGGGATAGGTCTTCAAAAATGATATTGATGTTTCTAATATAATTCTTTTCTAAACTGAATAGTTTGCGCGAGAGACGCTTCCAAAGTGTTAAAATGTGTGCTCCCCCTGTAACTTCTAAAATAAGAGAATAATAAAACTAAAAAAATATATATGATGTACATTACCATGTAAACTTCCACCAAAATTTGGTTTGAACGAGATCTAGTTAATTCGTTTTTTTTAATACGTCATAAATCGGAAACCGCCAATTTACCTTTCATTTTTTATTTTTAGGGTTCCATTCCTACAAGGTACTGATTTCTTCTTTCCATACGTAAGTATAGAACCCTCAGCGCGCGAGTGAGACTCGCACTTGACCGGTTTTATATCCTTGTATTTATTAATGCTAAGGCAGCAGGTGCCGAGTCTTATTGTGAACAGTGTTTTTAAGACTTGAAGTTTCGAAACCGGTCTCTGTATGCAGAAGTGGAACAAGTATTGGTGGCACTGCCCTTTACAATGAATTTTACCTTAAATTTCAATGTTAAATTGTAAAATGAACGTCATGAGCTTGACAGCGGCGGTAGATTTAAAAATCACATTAAGTATTAATGCAAATTATAGTTGTGTACGTTTTCTTAAATAAAGTTTATGTTTGTATACAAAACTCAAAATAACCAATTATTACAATTTGAATTTAGACAACTGGTGTGTGAATTTTTAAAGGTTATATAAGAAAATATGCTATTCATAATATGCGTAACGCATAGTTATATAACATGGAAAATGACATGGAATGAAATCTATGGTAAGTCGTCTCAAAAAAAAAAACACTGTGGCCATTTTGTTTTTTTTTTATGACAGAAATAATACGGCGATGGATTTCATAAACTGAAGTCAAAGTAGAACACCAAGCAGAGTTATCTATTCTTGTGTGTTGTCCTAACACTAGGATATCCTGTTGCAAGAGAAAGTATACGAAATAAGAAATGGAACGACAAATTCACACTTGTGACGTGAAATGTGACCATGTGACCATGACGACTATTGACCGCCGTATAGTTACTTAATTTTTAAATATTAACTATTGCCTATGTCACATAAAGGCATACATGTGCATGTTATAATCCTACGAGTTAAAATAATATGAGGCAGAATTTTCATTTAATTATGCTTTAAATAAATATTTAAGTAAACGCAAGATCAGAAATGTATGTGAAGTTATGTTAGAATAGTATGATTTTACTTGAATAAAAAGAAAGCGATTTTGATACGGTCTGGTGCCTTTGAGACATAACAGTTTCTAATCAATTAATGTAAATTATATCGTTACGTTTATTGAGAAAACATGATGTAGGCACTTCGTGGGCTGCGGCCCTGAATATTAAACATGCTTTTCGTAATCATGAATCATGTACCTTTAAAGGAATAAATATAGGGAATAAACCAGACTTATAGGTTCAAATACTTAAAATAAAATAAGACGTCTCATATCTATAGACATATAGACAAGCAGCTCAGTGACTAACATGAATAACATAAGAATAAACTATCCCTCCGTACCTCTCTCTCGTAAATATCAAAGAAAGGAACGCACTGAGAGATAAGATGGAGATAATTTATCCTTGGGTCAATTATGAAAGGAAAAAAGATAGCAACATTTATTCATAAGAAAAACATATTTAAAAAACCGGCCAAGTGCGAGTCGGACTCGCGCACGAAGGTACCATTATAATCAAGCAAAAAAAAAACACGTTTGTTGTATGGGGGCCCCCTTAAATATTTATTTTATTTTAATTTAATTATTTATTTTTAAAGTTAATATATATCTAAATATTCTGTGAATCTTTAAAGCGTCTACCTGTTGCCGTTATCAATAGCGTGCAAAAACGAGCAAAAAAATCACGAAATACATCATCTGTGAAAATGTCAACTGTCTAACTATCACGGTTCATGAGATACAGCTTGGAGACAGACGGACAGCGGGGCCTTAGTAATTGGGTCCCGTTTTTACTCTTTGGGTACAGAACCCTAAAAACACGCATAAAGAATACATGAAAAAAATACAAGTATCTATTCGATACTGAGCTAGGTGATTTACTATATCGTCACTTAAATGCCAAAACTGTGAATGTGAACGTCAAACACATACAAAACAACACATTCGCGATTTTTAAACCACTTAGCAGTACCGAACAGAGGCGTCTTAGAATACTCATGTACGGTTCATGAGTCTGGTCTTCCGCCGCAGAAAGTCGAGTATTGTGTTGCCGGTGGACTAATTACGCTGCGCATGACAATGACTGTGACCCGTAAATTATACCACGCGTGGTCTGATTGATAATTAGAACGTTAGGGGCTTAGTGGCTAAGGATTTCAACTAGTGATCGTGAGGTCCGCGTTTGGATCCAAGATGTTGCTAAGTACCAAAGAGTCTACTTGAAAAACACACGGCTTTACTCACGATTTATTGTCAGAAATAGTCTGACACGTTTCGAACTCGATTGGAGTCCTTCTTCAGGGTTTGAGTGCGGTCCCGGTCAGATCAACCCTGCGCGGGTTGATCTGACCGGGACTGTTTTTCAAGTAGACTCTTTGGTACTTAGCAACATCTTGGATCCAAACGCGGACCTCACGATCACTAGTTGAAATCCTTAGCCACTAAGCCCCTAACGTTCTAATTTCTCACAATCTTCTTTCTGAAAATAAATCGTGAGTAAAGCCGTGTGTTTTTCAAGTATTCATAATGTCTCACGAAAGTTTTAATTTCACTAACAAAGAGTCTTTCAAACTTATGTACATTAACTACCTGCGAACTCTGCGAGCTCTAAATTCCAAAACGAGGACTTTTAGAAAATCAGTCATTTGGGATAAAGGTTTTTTGAGTTTTGTACATAGTACGACCGGTGCATTTTGACATTCAGACTAATGCGGACCAGTGCATTTTGACATTCAGACTAATGCAGACCAGTGCATTTTGACATTCAGACTAATGCGGACCAGTGCATTTTGACATTCAGACTAATGCGGATCGGTGCATTTTGGCATTCAGACTAATGCGGAACCGAGCATTTTGGCGTTCAGTCCAACCCAGCCGGAAGGCTTTTTATTGAACACCACAAAAAGAACGGTAAAGCATACACTAAAAAAATAAAGTTAGGGAACAATAGGCAGTCTTATCGCTAAATAGCGATCTCTTGTAGACAACCATAATAGAGAAAAATATGCACAAAATAATTTAACTTTGGCAGGTGCTGCAAAATATGCCAGTATGTAAATTTACCTCATTCTTCGCAAATGTGATGAATAAGGATGATATGAAACCTAATGTTATTTGAGCAATCCACATATCGAGGTGGAATGCATGAGCTTACATGAAGATTTTAGAAAAAATATCGATCGTTTATTGAATTAAACATATTTTTTTTAATGCGCATTCAACACAGTTTTACTCAAATTACACATTCCAATACAAAATCGATGCAACAAAGATAAAAAGAAACCTTAACCCACTCCACCAGCTTTTACTAGAAAAGAGCTTGTATACATATTAATGAGCACCTTCGCACATGTACGTCAAACAGATTTACTTCTACAATGAAAGTTGCTCACCTTACGTAATCTAGGCGTACAACCTGTTAAACCACTTCTAAACCACAGAACTATTTAATCATTTCACTTGTTTCACGATTCACTTTTTGAATTATTATTGCGAATTGACAAGGATCACGTGGGGAAAGGTGACAGTTCCGCTCGGCGTGTCGCCGGTTCTGTTGTGGCGGCGGCGATGCACTCGCACCCATTATGTGACCACCACATTCGCCAATTTGGGTGGTTTAGGCCCGCCCTCGACGGTCAGTGAGCACTAGCTCCTGGCCAAGTAGTAGTAATTGCAGCAAAATCTAAGGCTTACTTAGAAAGAGACTATCCGCTCCGTTCGCAATCATAATTATGCAAGATTGGTTTGTTCTGTCTTGACCGACCGATCAACCCATACGTTCGACACTTTGACTAACCTAGTTCGTGAGTTTAAAATAGTTATATACCCTTAATAGTTATATACTCTTAATTTCTCAATAGTCTGATCGCATACTGGACTCGGCATTCACAGACCTCCGATAGGGAGCTAATTTTGTAACGTTGATAATGAAAATTCTACATTACTTATGCGCTATGCATCCTCTTATAGATATCTGGTAAAATGCCTCATAATGCGCAGTGATTTGATTTTCTTTGTAAGACAGCCGATTTGAATCACAGGACATCATGACCAGTTTATAAAATGTATGATGGCAGGATTCTCGTCTTCCCACGGCGTCTAGTTAAATGTTTTGCTGGTTATTTAAGAAGGGAAACTCATTATTCCAATCATGTTTTTGTTCCAAAACAGAATCGCTTTCCAAGAGTCATTCAATGTGCATTTTGACATAGCATCGTTTGTTTTTCCTAACTCGATGTCTTTTGTATACAGATAAGACAAACTAGTTAATTTACCGTATTTTATTTATGGTACTTTTCACTGAATTTGATCAGAAGTGCTAGGTTATGAAACTTTCACTCTATTTGACGATTCTTTGTATTGCTTTACAAACGAAATGTCCTATACAATATCGCAAATTATGTTGCTTCGGTATGGTAGCTCTAATTGACTTGAGCAAAGGCAGCCGCATTGTAAAAACATCGCCATATCTATCGCTTACGCAATGTCGAATAGAGATCCTGTATTGCTTTACTTGTGGTAAATATAAAATGTAAGATGCAACGGAAAAAATGATGATATGCCATGAATTTTTAGAACAATTGAAAAATGTTGTGCAAAAGAGTGCAATAAGATAAATTACCGATCTGAATAATAAAATGATAAGCCTTTCCCCGTAGTCCATTTGAGTTTACTTTTTTTTATGTCAATTGACTGACGAACTAGCTGACGGCCCACCTGATAGAAAGTGGTCACCGCCGCCCATAGACATTTGCAACACCAGAGGTGGTACCAATGCGTTGCCAGTCTAGGGAGGATGGGGAATGGGGATGGGATAGGGATGAGGGAATAGGCCTCCGGATCTCGTCACTCACCGTACGAAACGCAATAGCAAGCTATTACTTTACGCCGATATTCTGTGAGAGTGTGGTACTACCCCAGTCGAGCCGGCCCATTCGAACAGTAATCATCTAGTGAGGATTACTGTTTGGCTCTACCACTACAAATACTTACTACTACTACTATTACTACTTAAATATTACGTGACTATACTAGAAGACAAAAGTCAATGTCAAATTCACTTCTATTGTAAACTTTGCTTACCCACGTCAAGATTCAATTTAGAATGGATTTGTATTTCAAGTTATTGCTTTCTTCTTTTATCGTACGCATAAAGTAAGTATATAGAAGAATAACTGATGCTCAGAACCTGCCCCACTTACTTAGTGTGCTTAGTGCCGAGAGTGTGGAGTACGTATATTATACTTATTAGTGCTGAATCAGCTGTCAGTCGGGGTATCAGGGCTGTAATTTGATTAGCCAATTACTAATAAGATTGCTAATGTTAAGTCATTTCAATTTGATAACAGCCAATCACTGCAAAACAAAGTTTTATTAACTTTTATTATTGGTTATAACGTATAAACCTGCATATAAACGACGACAACTCAACGTTACGTGAATGACAGCGATTGGCAACTTTTGACCTAAAAAACATTTAAGTACGTCGAATGTTTTATTAGGTAAAATAACGTTCAAAATGAGACTATAACCATTGCGCGCATGCGTTTTGGTTTCGAAGTGGAGGAGTGGAGTCCCCTATTATGTTCCTTATTTAACCAACTACGCAAAGCCAAAATGATGGTACAGAGTTTAACTATCTATGGATGTAATGTATGTGACCAAAAATCGGATGTTCCTCTTTATCTCCTGAACTATTGGACCGATTTGAATAAATGGAGTAAGTATAGTGGAGAACGTGCGAATCTCATAGGCTATATAAAAATTCGAAGGGTGCGTCAAGTATGAAGGAGCAAAAATGCTTTTACGTCGCCAGTCGGGTCGCTTTGAATTTTTTGCTTTAATTTGATTCATCTTTGCAGGTTGCATGTTATTAGACAATTAAATATTCTTTAGTATCATCTGCTATTGGCAAGAAACGTCACAATCCAAGAATGAAACAATATCGTCTCCTTGGTATAATAATGATGGTACAATGAAATAGCGTGTTTCTTATTTTAAGGTCACTAATTATACTGATAATTCATTGTTGACCAATCATCCAGCTGGGAGAGTTTATTAATAGTGATCGTTGCCGTTACTGTTCATAGTTATTAAAGATTTGATGCACTATGGCTGTCCTAAAGGTATGTACGTAGAATTAAATTATTAAATTGTTAAAATGTTCGTATAGTTTCGTACTAGTTTGTCGTAAATTTTTGTTAAAGTGCATAATATTTTAAAATTAGTTGTGTAAAAAAAATGTAATTAAATAAGGCAGCAAAATGTAAATAATTCATTCTTTTGCAGATTGTGTTTTTGGTCGTCGCTGTACAGGTCGTAAATTCGAAACCATTACTATTCAATGAAGTAAATATGAAAAGGAATTTCGAATTTTCGATCAAACCAATTTTTTTGAAGCCAATAGCTGTGTTCAAGGAAATGTGGACACCTTTTGGACATTTCGGTATGAAGCATGGCATAGCGAAGAGAAGTCCATTGGAGGTAGCAGCTCCACTTTTCAAAGTACCTTTAGAGCAATCAGTTGCAATACCCGTAATTTCTCCAGTCTTGCCCCCTTCAAAGGAAATTCAAATAGATAATGAACTGCCTCATGTTGGTTTACGACCCATTTCTCCAGTATTTCCTCCAGGATTAGTAAAAGTGGAACCCCAGTTTCCAGAACTAACGAAGCCCCTCCTAGCCGAAGTTGAAGAAAAAATGGTAGCACCTCACCCAGTTGGTATTCCTGGTCCGCCACCATTTTTCGCAGGTCAAGGCAATTTACTGGGATTGGCAAAACCACCCCCAGCAGGAATTCAAGAAGGAAATGTACTTCAGCGAGCTCCTATGTATACTGACATTGCTAGAGTCGATGAAATAAACGCTTACTTAAAATCAGTTGGCGGTTTACCTGTAGTGAAACAACCATTGGAAGAAAATGTTTTGCCAGTAGTACCTGGGAACAGTATAGAGCCTGAGGGACCAAAGGACGCTGCGGTCGACAGCAAGTTGAACTCAAGTTCTTTAGTAAAAGGATCCCGCCTGGCGTTGTATTTTGGAAACGTTTTGCTCCAAGTTATGTCAGAGGTTATACACAGTGCTCGTTCAGCAATCAGCCAGTACAACAAACCAGCAACGATATGATTTGCGTGTGAGTCTTGTTTTTATTGAAACAGCGGTTGGTTATTGTAACAGTATTTATTTAATGTTTAATAGTTTTTACAATAAATCTAAGCAAAAATGTGTACATCATATTTCATAATCGAGTGCGAATAGGGATTACCGTCCAAAGCCACCTTGTCCACTTTGTCCGTAACGGCCTCCACCATATCCACCTTGGCTGCCACCGTAACCGCCTTGTCCACCGTAACTACCTTGGTTGCCACCGTAGCCACCTTGGTTACCACCGAAACCACCGTTTTGGCGGTTGGATCCTTGACTGCCGCCGAAGCCACTCTGACCACCGGAACTGCCTCCTCGGCCATACTGAGCAGACACTGTTGACATCAATACGGCCGTGACGACGACTAACACAAGGGTAATCTGAAACAATCGTGTTTATTAATTATTATAAGTTTAATCGCGTCTTAACGCCGCCATCGAAATTAACTAGGGGTAGGTTGGTTTTTTATGTATTTAAGACCCGATAGAACTATAATTTTACTCTGTGTGCAGATCGTGAAAGTTTAAAAATAATAATCACAATTCATTATTTCAATTCAATAAGTCTTTGGTCCTCAGATGAAACAAGCAAAGAAATGTATTTTCTTGTTTTATTAGAGGGGAATATTGATAGGAAATTCCCTATCAATATTTTAGGAATAGTAAGGATGAGCTCTAGTATTTATTAGATTTTTCGTAATTATGTTTCTTGGGGGAAAAAACAAATACAAACAATATTATAGAAACAGTGTGAAACTAAACAGATAAATCAAAGTTGACATCCTTATACAATTCTCACTAAGAGATATAGTTAGAAGTAGGTGACAAGCAACTCATCATAATCATTACATCGTCATTATCCTCATTAGTCAATATCGTTGGTGAGTTCAAAACCGCATATGAGAACAGTTTGTAAATACCGCGTAAATCTAAAACGTAGTAAAACTATGATTTCGCGCCTATATGCTGATTTGATTGTGCTATCACTGATTTTTGTTAAAAAAATACACGTAAATACATACATTCATACATATATCACACCTGTTTCCCAAAAGGGTAGGCAGAGACCACGGATTTCCACCTGCTACCATCCTGACACACGCCTTTCGATTCGTCTACTCTCATTAAGTTCTTCATGCACGCTCTTGACCTGGCCTTTCTTAAGAACATCCTCGATCTGGTTTTGGTACGTTCACCTAGGTCTTCCCCTTCCAACCCTACCATGCACACTGGCTTTATAAATCTGCTTCGTTAGTCTTCTTTCGTTCATCCTCTCCATATGTCCAAACCATCTAGCATACCTTTCTCAATTCTCACGGCTAGATCTCCTTCCACACCACATTACAAAAAATACACTTACGCGGTATTTACAAACTGCTCATACGCAGTTTGAACTATCATATACGAACCAATGCTGAGCAGTAGTCCCCAAGCGGACCCAGTGCTGATTGCGAACATCACATCACATCTTTAAAATGCTCGTGGCAAATATCAAATTCATCAGCTCAACTAGTCGCACTATACATACATTTGGTCTAGATCGTTAGGATCTCGAATAGCTCTAATGATAGAAAATTAAAGTATATCTTCTTAAATAATGGGATCATCACATGACCATGATTAAACGTCATTAAAGTAACAACTAGTTGGTTCGTAAGTAATTAGAGTCATTAACTTGTGCATGTAGTCGTACCAAATTAAATTGACTAAGCAATCACTAACAGTTATTAAAGACGTCGGAAAAAAAGGATCTGTACCCTTCACCAGGTTGGATTTTATTATAAAAAACGTCTTGGTTTATCTCAAATAGAAATGTGACTTTAACGCAGACGCTTTCGAGAAGTTTATTAAGGTACACTAAAGGTACATATCACGGAGGTAGTTTTATTGGAACCGGAGTCGGAGCCGGAGTCAGAGTTGGAGCCGGAGTCAGAGTCAGAGCCGGAGTCAGAGTCGGAGCCGGACTCAGAGTCGGAGCCGGAGTCGGACATTCAGTACGTAAATTGTTAACTTCTGTTTAATAATTTACGAGTTGCATTGATACGTTTCTGACACAAAACAAAATATTTGAATCGACCGTAAACCGCAAAGCCAATCAAGCCAGTGACTCCAAAAGTAAGCGTGAAGGGACTCGCCGGGCGATAAGGCGAAACTTCTACGCGCTATAACCTCCTATTCGGTATAACCTCCAACTTAAAATGGTTGGAACCGAAGTCGGACTCGGAAGTTAAAAGTCAATTGGAAGTTTCGACTTTCGGAGTCGGAGTCGAAGCTCCGTCACATCCCTAGTAGGGATCTACAGATCAATTACCTAGGTATAACATATTTTCGTGAATTAAATTTATGGCTGAATACATCGAATTATTTGCTGTAAACGACTCCAACTTTAACTTTAAGCATAAAAAGGAAATATTAATTATTAATTTAAATTACATTTAATTATAATTACAATTACATTTAATTACAATTAAGACTAATAGAACACAAAAGTATTAACTTACTTTGAACATTTTGAGATTGTAGTAACGCAGCTTCGTGAGATACACTGATCGCAAAATCGAAGATTCTTCGCTTATATAATATTGTTTGTTGTCATATTGGGGATTCCTGGGAACTATCGTGTTACAAAGATGCGGTGGCAGTTATTTAAAACAACGACGTATACAAATGTTTGGCAAAAATATTTGAGCAACTGAATTAGTAACTTTGCGAATCTATCAGTGATATTCAGTTTCTATGAATTTGACTTTTAGCATGTTGATAAATAGCATGGATACTCAAATTGTAGAACAGATTTTGGCGTGTGGGTAAACTGGATAATATTTTCGTGATTATGTATGTATGTAAACTTTTTATTATACGTTAACAGTACGTAAAAACTTACAAAACAGATAATCATAGTGATACTCATTTATTAATAATATTATTTAATATCACGTGTCATAAATACAATCATTTTTAGGGTTCCGTACACAAAGGGTAAAAACGGGACCCTATTACTAAGGCTCCGCTGTCCGTCTGTCCGTCTGTCCGTCTGTGCGTCTGTCCATCCGTCTAGCATCAGGCCGTATCTCATGAGCCGTGATAGTGAGACATTTGAAATTTTCACAGATGATGTATTTTGACGACGCGGTTAGCCTAGTTGGGAGTGACCCTGCCTCCGCAAGCGTCCCTAGTTCGATCCCCGGTAAGGGCAAATATTTGTGTGATAAGCACGACTGTTTGTTCCTGAATCTTGGATGTGTCCTATGTATTTAAGTATTTATTTCTCTATATAAGTATGTATATCGTCGTCTAGTACCCATAACACAAGCCTTTAGAGCTTACTTTGGGACTAGACCGATTTGTGTAAAGATTGTCCCCTGATTTATTTATTTATTATTTCTGTTGCCGCTATAACAACAAATACTAAAAAATAATTATTTAAGGGGGGGCTCCCATAGAACAAACGTGTTTTTTTTTTGCTTGATTATAGATAATGGTACGGAACCCTTCGTGCGCGAGTCCGACTCGCACTTGTTAATAATATGAAATCATTTCGATAATCCTTACTAATATTATAAATGCGAAAGTAACTCTGTTTGTTAAGTTTTCACGCCTAAACCACTAAACTAAATTTGAATATTTTTTGTATAGCGATAGACCTTAAAGAAGGACATAGGCTACTTAAATAATTGTTCTACGCAGACGAAGTCGCGGGCACCAGCTATTATTATTATAAATTTTATTTACATATCTGCAATAAAGATTCCTGTAATGCACATAATAATATAATGCTTGCATCGTAAATGCAAAATATGTTATATGTTATAATAAATAATACTGGAATTGAAATAGACTAGGTTGATGCTAAGGCCTTAAAATTAAAAACCCTTTTTTAAATTATAGCACTGATAAGAAAATAAATAGGTATGTCTAATATAACCAACTGATAAAAAAAATATTTTACATAAAGTTTGAGATACCTTGGAAACTTAAACACAAACAAAACTCATCAAATTTAGCACTCTGTTACAAATTAATTTGACTGTGTATCTTACTTCGTCATTCGTCATGTAAACAATCTCAATATCAATCCACGATCAAGGGCATAATGATAACAAATAAACTAGATGCTGGCTAGGTAAATAAATATTATATACAGCATCTCAGCCGAAAATAAGACTAATAAATAATATCAGGGCGTCTATTCGGGAATGTCTAAGTGATACTGCAGGGACCCGCGAGCAAGACTCGCATCTCGCTCTTAACGCATTACGCTTCGTTTTTAGGGTTCCGTACCTAAAGGGTAAAAACGGGACCCTATTACTAAGGCTCCGCTGTCCGTCTGTCCGTCTGTCCGTCTGACCGTCTGTCCGTCTGTCTCCAGGCTGTATCTCAAGAACCGTGATAGTTAGACGGTTGAAATTTTCACAGATGATGTATTTCTGTTGCCGCTATAACAACAAATACTAAAAAACAGAATAAAATAAATATTTAAGGGAGCTCCCATACAAAAACGTCATTTTTTTGCCGTTTTTAAAGATAATGGTACGGAACCCTTCGTGCGCGAGTCCGACTCGCACTTGTTTTTTTATGTCAATTGACTGACAAACGAGCTGACGGCCTACCTGATGGAAAGTGGTCACCGCCGCCCATGGACATCTGCAACACCAGAGGTGCTGCCAATGCGTTGCCAGTCTAGGGAGGATGGGGAATGGGGATGGGATGGGGATGAGGGAATAGGCCTCTAGGGTCGTGCGGAAGAGTGGGATAAGAAATCTCAAAACGCCCTGCTTTATTATCAGAAATTGATTTGCGATTCCTTTTCCAATATTTCATTGAAGATTACAAAAACGATGTCACGCTAAATGTGCCAAAATGTGTGTGTGTCTGTGTGTCTGTTAACCTGCTTATTCTTTGAATCCGATTTAAGCCAATTGTTTTTATCTTCCACGATTTTTACTCGTACTGATGAACTGAAAACGACCGTTTCAATATGGTCGAAACGTGGAGGTAAATAAAATATATTTTTATGCAATTTTTAATTATTAAGAAAAATTATTAAAACTGTTTACATCTCCCGTAATTAAAGACATATTTCAAGCGTTGTAAGCGTATTGATCATCTATTGATTAATATTAAACTCATCGAAATTGGTTCACGAAATAGGAATTTACTTTTCTTAAGTCTATTGCAAAATTCACATTTGTTCCCAATGGGGCACGAACAAAATAGAAGAAAACAATTGGACATGTGAAGGCCGAGCCGCAGGCGAGTGCTTTGAATGATCCCTGTTAATATTAAATTAGTTTTGTCTTAGCTTGGTAAATAAAACAGAATTCATAATTCATATATTTATTGATAAAATATTTTTAACTAAATTATTATAAATAACACAACCCTGTTAAACACAATACCTTTATTTCTTATTTATTTTTTCTTATCATTAAATTAACATTTTGCGGATGCATATAACTGGGAGGCGGGTAATAGGCTTCACTGTAAGAAAAGTACGGCGGGACCGTGTATAACCCACCCAAATACGGTGAAGGCACAAACGACTGCCCAGCATAGCCTGGTTGAACAAATGGGATGAACTTGCCATCTTCGTACTTTGGCTGCTTAGCGCGTAAGGGCTTCGATCGATCTCCGTATGGCCCATTCACCGGATACCACGGGTATGAATCGGATTGCAAACGACCATCAAAAATTTCACTGTCAGTTTCATAGCTCCAGATTTCAGTGGCTGACAATAAACAAATGATAATCAGGCAGTGCATTCTTCACTTGTTTTTCAGCAACTGAAAGGGACTGAAATTGTTACGACTATTATGGCAATTTAAAGTATGATTTTACGTAAAAACCAGTACTAATTAGTATTATCTGTGCCACGGGTTACTCATTAAACAAAATACTGTCTTATCTTTGCCTTTAGTATTACGCAAAAACCGGTCAAGTGTGAGTCGGACGCGCGCACCGAGGTTTGCGTACTACGCCAATTTGGCATAGTCTCAACCAATCTATAATAGACTGTAAGTGAATAGTATAAGAACTTTGGCAGTTGCAAATAAGTTGGCAAATTGTTAAGCTGCAGCGATAATTATCTGGTTTGGTTTTGATCTACACACACGGCAGTGTGTCAGCCAAAGTTCGCGACACACCGGCCGTAGGTTACATTACACGAACCGTATCGGGCCATTTTCGACCACCCCATAACTTAAAATCTAATTAACCGACATACTTGCAATTTTGCTTGTTATATATTTCACATTTCTATAAGAGAACACCATTGAATTGATATTTGTTCTTTAACCATGTTCTTTAACTAAAATCAAGTGAAATTTTATAGCTGAACGTTAAGACGTTTTGGAGATCCAGATGGAACAAAATTGGTCTAAAATCAGCCAATTTTTTGGGTAACAATGTATGGGGAGCTTCTTAGGCTTAAAACTGTTTGCCATTTTTATTATTATTTAAGCCATAACAACACATAGTCTGTGAAAATTTCAACCGTCTACCTCTTACCGTTACTGAGCCAGAGACCTCTGACTGACGGACGGACGAATGGACGGTGTAGGCTCTGTTAAAGGGTCTCGTTGTTCCCTTCGGGTACGGAACCCTTAAAAACTAAAGGGTGTCATTTCTTTTCCTGTAACAATCCCGATTTTGTCGGATTTTTATATTCCCAATTACATTATGTATATATACCCTTTATATAATTATTACAATTTCGGGCAATTGTCGGAAACTGTACAACTACAAAAAACTGCGCCTCTATTCGGCAACGCTAAGTGATTCTGTAGCGACTCGTAAGGCAGATTTCTCAACTCGCTCTTACGCATTACGCGATGCGCGGACGAGTGGGATGAGAAATCTGGCTTACGAGTCGCTACAGAATCACTTAGCGTTTCCGAATAGACGCCCTGATCTAAGTAAACCTAAATATTCATGTAGTTTCCTTATAGTATTTAAACATCCGTATCAAATATTTACTAAGACGACAATATCATGTTAATGATACCATCTGTGATTTTCCTATTATTTACTGCCTGTAGGTAATGTATGTACGTGAACTCTGTATTACAAATCTTCCTGCCTGCCGTGGTACTTTACCCACTGTTTTTATTTATGGTAATTACAATTATGCTTTTTTTTTTCGTATCACTAAGTTGTCATTGTTATTGTTTTAGGTTAGTTTAGATTGTCTTAGATTAGAAAGATTTTATTTTTTTGTTGGATCCTATTGCCTGGCTTCGAGACCTTTAAGCCAAGATTAGAAATAAACATGGTAGTTAATGTTGCCACAAAAAAAAATGTGTATACGTAATATTGCTCGTCAGCGTTTGCTGCCATCTGTTTTGTTTACTTTGTTGTTTTGTTTTGCTGAGTTTTTTAGTCCTTAGTGCTTTAGTTTTGTTTATTTGTCGTCATAGTGTAGTGTATAATATGTATGTGTCATCTTCCGTGTATTCACCGAGCGGTCCCGACGGAAGACCAGCGTTGGCCTCACAGCCAGCACATGCTGAGTTGGGACCGTTTCGCAACAATTCTTTTTTTTCTTTATTATTTCTTATATGTGTTCTACTGATATGTTAATTGTTGTGAATAAATTTATTTTCTTCTTTCTTTCTTTCTTTCTTTCAAATAAAAGCAGGTATGTAAATAAATAAATATATCATACATATTATTAAATATACAAACATACTAGCACGTGTAGTATGTACGTGTACAATATAATGTAAACTGCTAATAATTGTATTTTACTGCAAAGACGAGTAATATACTCGTAGTTATAATACGAGGCCAGGATGGTTAATTACGGTCGAAGAATGTATAGTGTTTTTCCTATGAAGTAAAAACAAATCGGAAACTTTTAATTTCAGTATTTTTAAATTATACAATGACCATGGTCAGTATCAAAAAGCCTCGTTAACCAAACGTATAATTTTTTTAAAATCTGTAATGGTCATAATTGGTTTTATTATTTTCAGTTTTCTATCCAATATTTGCTTATTATCAGTTAAAAATTTACATATTTTTTATGCGGTAAATGTCAAATTTTAACCCGTGGTACCTAAATAAATGTATCTAAGGATTGAATATGCGGAATGGCCATAAATGTATTAGCTTTCATACCTCTAAGGGGACAACAGGGGTAAGAGACAGTAAGAGGCATGCACATGGCTAGGTACCATTCTGACAACCAAGGCAACTCAACAAAAAGTTGTAGAATAGAGTAAAAGATACGCTGTATATTAATTGAACCTACGACTGTAATGCTACGCTGCTCCCGCAAACATCAGCGCCCTAATGAAAAAAACAAGATGGCTGTATTTTAATATAACGTCGATTTCAAATATGGTTCTTCGCCTTACATCAGCCAGTGACAGTATGACCAAATTAATAAGGTTGTAATAATGCTGTCACAAATAAACACTAAATTGCCATTATTATTTAGTATCATAACCTTACAGGCCAAACATATGCGCATGTGTTTTGTATGAATCCGTGTGGCCTGTAGTTGACGTTTTAGGCGGCATGGCTTGACGGTATCAACGTTTACTCTATTATTATTGTATACCCTAAGAAAAAGCCTGTATTAACTGGGGCGCAAAGTTACAAAACAGCAGAATTGCAGCGACTCTTTGTAGGCTGCTTCAATACTTTTAGTTTTCATGTTTGATTGAGACATTTAGAATCTGCAGAGATATAAACTTACTTAACTCTTAAATAAATGATTCAATCTAATCATTCTCATTCTCAGGTTTTTATTATACTTGATCGAATTATTCCTGCATTCAGTTAATAACCTATTCAAAAGATCATTGCGATTTTGGTTTTAAAATATTGCTCACAGCATTTTTAATAAGATCGGGAAAGAATCTTATGGGATAATGTAGGCCACTTGTAGGTATGGTTGGAATTTTATTCACAGGAGTCTCTTGAGCAACAGGAGTGAAAGTAGTAGCAGTTAAAATGAAAATGCTAGTCATGGGTGGCACGGAAGAATTTGCACCCGGCGGAGGATGTGTCGGAAGCGTAGCTCTTATTATGTCTTGTCCATGGGTGGAAGTCTCATTATGATGACCGTTGTCTTTGCAGATTTTTAATTTGTTAAAGAAGTCTATAAATGTTTCCTTTGATGTTGTTTCGTGTACACCTTCTTTAATAGAATCTTGTTGAGCACCACATAAAGTTAAAGTAAATAACATGAGTGTGGATGCTACCTGAAAAAAGATTAATTGCCTGCAAAGACTGAATGACTCGTTTGATAAATCTAGTATTTAAACTAATAGGATGTCTAAACTAAAGAGTACAAATTGATGCTGTAAATATTTATTTTAATAACAATTGTGTTCACGTAATTGTATATTAGAGCGTTAAAATCGCGTCAAAGGAATATGTTCCCATTTTCCTAAGTTTAACATCTTTACAGGATTGAACTACTCTTTCTTTTTGTCGTCTTTAGGCGCTTCGTTCTTCAAAGGCACTATTTTTTGAATGGATGTTAGCCAGCCTTGGAATTCTTCGAAGTTCCATTGGGATGGAAATCCTGGCTTTGCATCTTCCCTTTTCGTACGGTTATGGCCGGGGAATGCCAGAGTCCCGCATAAGCACAGGCATAGCACGAGGACGGACAAGGTTACCTGGAATATAAAGTTATTATAATTTTGATGCAGCATATGATAATGCATGATGCACAAAAACTTAAGTGGAAGTGGGCAGGCCATGTAGTGACATTAAAAGACCAGCGATGCACAGAGAAAGTGACACTGTGGAAAGGCCCACAAGGCAAAAGGGGCAGAGGGAGACCTCGAACACGATGGGAAAATGACATCAACAGAACAGCCGGCCCAAGTTGGACCCAAATAGCACAGGATAGAGACAAATGGGCATCTTTGGAGGAGGCCTTTAACCAATAATTCTTACATAATTAAATATTTAAAATAAATAAATAATTATTACTAACCACTATAAATAAGCACCTAACATAGTTCATTAAAAAAATGTAATTAAACACTAACGACAAAAACTAACAACACTTTAAGTTAAATTAACAATATAGTAAATAGTAATAGAAGTAGATATTATGTAAATAGCAGGAAATAAAGGGCTTTTTTTATTTTTATTTTTATTTTATTTTATTTTATAGATGATAAATCATTATATGAGACAATAATAATGATGCATAGATGTACTTGGACTAAGTTAGTAATGAAAGGAATTCTGAGGTCGGCACAAGATTGCTAACTGAAATGGTTATTTATTTCATTTAATATGGCATCACCAGGAAACTTGTCTTGTTGGCAAGGGAACTGCTTTTGTGAACGTGATTATAGATTTTTTATCATTATTGTGTGAGAGGTGACAGGCAATTGGACAATTTCGAGTGGCTAGAATCTGGGCGAATGCTTTTGCTTGCTTTACATCAAAGAAGCTTTTGCTCGTGGCTTCGTGCGCATAGAATTCGTCTATCGCGATTTTTTCGGGAATATTGCATTTTCACGAGATTAATAGTTCTGCAACATTTTTTGTCGGTCCGTCCATGCCAAATTTCAACAGAATTGATGCCATAGTTAGGCCGTGAAGGCGTAACAAACCGACAAACTCATTTCCACATTTATCATATTAATAACTACTGTTGAACCTTCTCATAAAGATATAATTAACAAATTACCTACATCAAAATCATCTCATAATAAACGTTGACTCGCTGAGGCAAGGCTTCCAGTAGCTTTTGTATTAATTCATTGACTGTAATGACATTTACTGACTCGTAATCTCAAGCAACATCTCAACTCCCCACAGTGAGGTTTGATGTGCTGTCGTAAACCAAGAAAATCCCAATGAAAATGTGGCACAAGTAGTTGTACCTTAGCTTCGTTTAGCAAATTTTAGGGGAAAGAGCTTCTTTTAAAGACATAGAAAAAAGGGATTTAAACTACACGGTATCACATCTATGGTCCTAGCAAGGTTGATAAGGGGATAACTTAATCCCGTCTTATCTTTCTGACTATCTCTTACTTCGGCACTAGTGTGAGAGAGGCGCACGCAAATGGACGAGGCAGTGTCAGCAAAAAACAAATATTCCCAAAAGTCTCGGATAAAAGCATGCTTTGTCTCGGGGAAAAAGAAAACAAATCAAAGCCAGACATAAACTGAGGAAAATGAGATCAGGCGCGGTCTAGTACTTAGGTACACGAGAGAATGAAATGTGACAAGTGACTCAGTTATTACAATTTAACTTGGTGACGGTAATCATACAGATTTAATCTTACTTTCCTGTATGACACATTTCTTTGTTCGACGATAAAATGTTACCATTGAATACCTTTAGTAGTGTGTGACAAATTAAAGTTTTAAACGTACCTTAGAAACCATTTTCTTGATGTGTTGACACGAATTCGAAGTCTGATGTTGGTGAAAAGAGTATTGGTATTTATACCCTTATGAAGTAACAATTAGTGAAAATGATAAGAGATAACAATTTGCAGTTGCATGTCTGAAACCATTTAAACTTGTTTGCATTTTAATTGAAGGGTTTCATTTCCTTTGTGTTAAAGATAACGAATAAATTTGTTGACAATTTCGTTTTCGGCTTATTTATAACTACACCAATGAAAGGTTTAATATTTACTCCCCTATGATAATCCATCTTCTGTTCTCAATTTTCTCATATTCATTGTATACACAACTATTACACCCAGCTGAGAAATAAAGTGGCTTAAGTTAAAATAGAGGAGGAACACCGAGTTTTGTAGCAAGTTAGCATAAAGCCTTTTTATTAGTGATCTGATGGTCGAATAATATTAAAATGCTAATAAATAGGCTCCTTTTGTGGGGTTTAATTCTCTAACTTGCCGGTGTAACGTCGACGACGAGTCTCATACTGGCACAATCCGATTTTATGTGTTACTGGCTACTAATTCGTCAGCGCTTTTCAGCTATTCGTTCTGAATGACCTTGACTTTTGATCCAACGGACCCTCACCGCAGTAACATCAGTTGGTTATTAAGAGGCTACCTGCAAAAATTGTAGTTTTAGGGGTTCCGTACCTCAAAAGGAAAAAGGAACCCTTATAGGAGCACTTGTTTGTCCATCTGTCAGTGTGTCTGTCAGTCTGTCAAGACCTTTTTCTCAGGAGCGCGCGGAGGTATCAAGTTGGAATTAATATCAAATAGGTACTCAGGTCTGCAATCTCTTGAAGCTGTGAACAAATTTACCTTCTATTACTGCAATCAAAACATACAGCCGTTTAAGTCACATACCTATTAATGTTTTGAAATAAAACAGAACATAAGTATGTACAATATATAGCTTACGAAAACAACGTTATATTTACAAATGAGCGCTCCTACTAAGCTTTTTTTTCCTATTAAGGTTCGTTGGTTTGTTGGTTTTTAAGATATAATTTACAAAATAATATACCTAACCGATTTTTTGATCTTTCCTTAACATTCGTAAGGTGGTGCGTTACAATTTGCTATTATAGATACGAACTTTATTAATTTTATGCCTTTCATCAGGCAGTAAATTAAAAAAAATAAAAAGTTATATCAAAATTCTGCTTCCTACGAATGACAAGGAAAGATCGAAGAATCCGATATATTTTTGGAAATTACTTGTATATTAACCAACAGAGTAGATAAGATCTGAAATCTATGAAAATTCGTAGATTTTGGCAGGGAGCCCCTATGACCACAGGGTTTTTTATTTAAAGACCGACCAGCGATTGGCCTCGGTCTCACCTGATGGTAAGTGATGACGAGGCCGAAGATGTAGCTCGCTGGTTCAGTAACAGCCTATTCACTCTTTTTTTGAAGATATCTAAATTATACTTGACAGGTTTAGAGGGATAGGTACCCAGTTATGTTTTCACTCTTCCTGTATCGAACGACCTGCGCCTGATTCCAATATTTCGAAATAAATAATCAAGTTTAGATAGACAATTTTGTGTGATAACTATCTCTTGGAACACATGATAGGTCACATAACGTAGATATCTACGTGATGTAAAACAAATCGGTTAGTAAAAAGATCAATTATTAGTCAGTCATAATTAATAGTTAGTGCTGAGAGTACTAAATACGTTGTCAATTGCAGTTTTTTAAGATGAGACGGAAAGTAGCCGTTTTATTAATTGTGGTAGGTATGGTTACATACATTTATTTTATATACTAATTTTTTGTACATTTTTTACTAATATTTTGCCACAATACAAACTGTCCTGCTTTGAGTTAATCATAGCCTTTTCCCCTTAACTTTGGTAAAAATCAGAAACAATTTTTATTAGGTACTTACTGGTGCCTGAAATTTCGTCTACGTATAATAATTATTTAAGCAGCCCATGTCCTTCCCCCAGATCCAATCTATCTCTATACCAAAACTCATCAAAATTGGTTCAGCGGTTTAGGTGTGAAAACGCAACAAACAGAGATAGAGAGTTATTATTATTATTATTATTAAGTTAGTATTGCAAAGCATAAAAGTTACAAAATCCCCATCATATTCATATTCATTTATTCATAATAATATTATTATAGGTATACATAGTAAATAATTTTAAAACATTAAATTGAAATTAAAATTAAAATTAAATCAATTGCACAATAAATAATAATAAAAATGATTTACATAAAATTTATTGTGATATTGTGACTCCGTTCAGCGATTCCAGAGCTTGGCGTAATCACGTGAACAGATTGACATACAGATTTACGCATGTTGTTCCCTTGTCTTCATGAAATTGAAAATTCTTAGTAAACCTTTTTTATTTTTACTTACAGATCGTCTTACTGCAAACACTAGTTTCCTATGTTGAGGCTGGCTGGCTCGGTGAGAGGGCTTCCACCGCGGGCGAATACACAAGTGAACTGTTCACCAAGACCTGGTCGACGATAAAGGATGGCTTCAAGACAGCTCGCCAATGGATCAACAATATTTAATAGACCGAGCGAGCGAAGCGTCTCCGTTTCAGCTTGGACAAAAATGCTTTCGTATCTCCGGCGTCTGTCCATTTGTTCTCGTCTACAGGCCGCAGTTCTCAACCGATTCTCCTGAAATTTTGTGAACAGGTTTGATTATTATATAAACTATTTTTGTCGATTCAGTTTTTCGATTTTATTTTTCAAAATGGCGAAGTTATGGGGGTTTTTGCGATTACAAACTTATTTGTGGTATTAGTAAACTGACTACCACCTATGTCGATGTATCAATTTTCCAATGGCAAAGTTAAGTTTGTCGCAAAGTCTACAGATCACGGAGCCACTAGTTTACCCTGTTGTACAGATGCATCTGTTGTGATGTGTCTCTTGTTACGCACATAATCGATTAGTTATCTATCTGTAAGTCCACTTTAGTGCATTCGATATAATGTATAACATTACCTTATATTACAATAAGAAGTGATTAAATTCAGGCCTTAACCTTTACTTCCTTACGTTTATTACTTACTTAAGTCAGATTTTACCAATAATTTAAGGCGGTAAAATTTACTGGTAATTGCTTCTTTAGTTTTTTTTTTATAGATGTTAGATGTGCTTTTGACATCTATCTCACCAGATGGAAAGCGATGATGAGGTGGACGATGGAGCATGCACACCTAGATAATGCCTATTCACTCTCTCCTTGAAAATACCCAAGTTGTAGCGTTCAGGGAACAAGTTTGCGGCCCTAACATGAATGACACAAAAATAAATTAAACCCGCTTATCTCTATGACTATCTCTTTCGTCGGCACTAATGTGAGAGAGACGCACTTAGACATAAGACGATCTATCTTATCTTTGTGTCATTCATGTTAGGGCCAGTGCAGGCAGAGAATTCTACTCCTTAGCCGTTCGCCAAATAAATGTGGTAGCGAACCGCTTAGTCCAAATTCTTGAAACATCCACAACATAGGGATGGAACCCCAGCTCACGCCTAGTCCCCCGATGAAGGAAGAATTAGTCAGTTGGTGAAATCGAGCCTTACTTTTTTCATTTAAGTAACAAACCACGTGCTCTTTGAGGACTGGAAACGTTGATCCAAACAGAGATAAAGTACGTGGCCAAATCATTGGGAATTCTCAATGTTATTTGCGTTGGGGGACCCGTCACCTCCGGTGCAAGCCAATCACCTATATTGAATAATCTATCTGATTGAGAACTGAGTGTTCAAATTTGGTTGAAAACGATACAGTTAAGCTCAGATTATCGTAGTTTAACATTCATCAGGAAATAAATAAGAAATAATCTTATGGTTTCATTTTATATTCCGAGTACCTACCCTACAAGTATGCTCATGTCCAGCTGATACAAAAAAAAAAGCTCTTTTTCGGTCTATAATTTTCTGCTCCGTCATGTGAACTCATTTAGGCCAGATTTTATTAAGATCCGAAAATGTCGGATAAAATTTGAGTAGCTGACCGAAATTTGTTTGAATAAAGCTTCATGAAACTCGGACTTATTGGTATTTTTAACGATTCGTTTATGTTAAGCCACCCACGACAATTTTATGCCAATTTCTTTCATACTTTGCAAATGGAGGTGTAGCCATGAAACTACTAAACAGAGTTCTTAATAATCTGTCACCAAACTTAGGCATATGCGATGAGAACCCATCTCAGTCAGGTTTAACCCGCGATATTTATTAATTTAATCAAGTAAGTAGCGTGTTTTATAGGACGCAATCGTTAACCTACAATACGAGATATACTCTTGTATATGTATAACTCAGTGATTCTACACAAAGTCGGTTGTCAAAATATTCAAGCATGTAATTTGAAATGATCTTTCAATGTGTTGTTCCAGTAAAATATCAATATTGAAACATTATTGTAATCGAGTATGATATAGTCCTATTGCGTACATTTTCGCTCTTTCTAGCTCAGTGCGTCTGTAATAGAATAGAGAAGGATATACTGAGCAATAATCAGGCATGTTCTTGTTCCTCTGGAATGACGCATATACGCTGAGCACGGATAGTAATCAGAGGATTTTAACCACGCATTCCTGGGTCAATAACTCAGAGATACTTAAGTACGTTAGGTCCAATTCAGCCGTTGATATTATGTTCAACAAGACCAATACTTAATACCTTGATACATGAGAATGAAGAATGAAACAGGCACCGAATTCGACGTAAGAACGGCTTAGAGCTCACAGCTCAGAGTATCGCTACAAAAGCTATATTTGATAATGGCCTAAGTAAGACTAGAAATAAGCACGGCTTTACTCACGATTTATTGTCAGAAATAGTCCGACATGTTTCGAACTCATATGGAGTCCTTCTTCAGGGGTTGAGTACGGTCGCGCTCACTGCAACCCACGCACTGCCGCCCTCCGTACGGCGCGTTGCGCCCGAGCCGAGGGCGCGGGGGCGGCGGGGGGCTGCACCGGTGTTGCTGAAGCACCAGGCTGCGGCTCGTTGTTGGTGGTGAACGGCAGCAAACATGCCGAGCTCACAGTGTCCACAAGAATGTCAACACGTCCAGTATCCCGAATCGCTGGGACGACGGGCTTCCACGCTGGTGGCAATACCCACCCAATATCCCGGTTAAAATTCGGTCGTCGCCCAATTTCAATCGCCTCGCGGATTTTGCGTTGCACGAAGCGCTTTTCCCTTACAAGCAGCCTCGCCTTATCGAAACGAATGAAATGCGACGAACCCATGTCCAGGGCGTGCTCTGCCACCGCGGAGCTATTGGTGTCCATTTTCTTCATACTACGCACGTGCTCTTTTAGTCTTGTGGAGACGTTGCGTCCAGTCTCTCCTATGTAACACTTGCCACAGTCACAAGGAATTTCATATACGCCTGGGCTACCGAGTGGATCCTGATCCTTAGGAGAACGCAGCATATGTCTGACCTTGGTAAGGGGACGGAAAAAAGTCCTGATGCTAAACCTCCGGCGTAACAGGTGTCCAATAGTATCCGTCACCCCCCTGACATACGGCAGGTATGCGGGCGCCCTCTCCGCCATCTGCTAGCGCTGCACAGCGCTGGAACCCGCCACACGCTGGCTCTGTCTCCAACCGTACCCATTCTTCTCCAACACCTGCCTCACATGCATGAGCTCCTCTTGCACGAATTGTGGGTCACAGAGCCGTAAGGCCCTGTTGATCAGTTCGAAACATGTCGGACTATTTCTGACAATAAATCGTGAGTAAAGCCGTGCTTATTTCTAGTCTTAGTAATGTCTCACGAAAGTTTTAATCTGATTAATGGCCTAAGTAATATTAAAACTGTTTAGTTGAGGCAGTTATGTTGAAGATACGGTAAGACATACGGTTTCCATATCATTTTTTAATAATATTGAATAGAGGTCCAACATACCTGCACCGTAACGAAAGGCACTTCCTCTTGTTTTCGCAATGGTCGCGGTAACTCAATTGGTGAGTTTCCACCGTGGAATGATGAAGTGTATAGTTACCACTTTTATTGGTATAAGATTCAAGCGAAAATAGCCTTTCTAACAATGGCATAAAAACTTTGAAGCGTGTCTTATTAGTGTGGTTCTGCTATATCCAGCCCATGCGTAACCAATGCGGCGATAGTGATGGATGTTAGTTCAACTTAAAAATGTAGGGTTTGCCGACGACTTTTTCTGCCTTAAATCTGTGTATCGCTTGTTTTTATTTGGACTTTCCGAGATCAAATATGTCTTGTCTTCCACGGAATTGCAAGTTGTGTCTGCCAAATATTACAAAATCAAACTTTATACATTTTTATTTGCATTATAATATAATTAAGGGGTTTGTCAGAGAAATATACCATCTCTAATACAATCAGCAGTAATGCAAGTATCTGAATATCTTGCATATTCTTTTGGGCCGTTGAATGAAACAAGATCATCTTGACATCATTGTCTGGGTCTGCAGGGATGTCAGTTTTATGCTACGTAGTGTAATCGGTTATACCGTTGTTGGGTAATACACACTTCAAGAAACAAAAAATGTCCCTCCTGTGACCAAAAGTTAACGAAACCGACTGCTTAATTTTACGTTTTGTTCACACAGGCCAAAACTATGCCTATGGCGCCCTCAAGTAGCCGGGAAACGCACTACCTTAGTTAATTTCTTCATCATAGAGGACGAGACAACAACAGGAATAATTTCAATCGAACGGCGCTTACAGGAAACCTAGTTTGATAGTTCAAATATCCTACATGCGGATATAGTCCAAGCAAAAATATTAGGCCTCGGGGTCCTTAACTTTCGGGAAGAGTAGGGGACAGTTCTGAACCTAAACGTGTGTATGACCCTGTTGCTATAGGTTAGTTGACCCAGCACGCAATGTTTCGACGGTTCACGTGTTCGTCTTGAAATTAGGCCATCAGAAGATGATGATGATGAGGCTGGAATTTGACGCAAATTACTTATATAAGTACGTATCTAGCAAAAACTATATACATACCTATTTTATTACAAATATGACAGGAATGCAATTTTTTATATTATGTTTTATTCGTTAACTTCCAACTACAGTGAAGCATTCTTCATACAATTATTATGTCCATATAATTCTAATAATTGTAGCAACAACATTAGTAATTTGTTATTTTATTATCCTTAATAAGCAAAACGTACTTGTGGGGAAGTGAGTGAACTTTGTTAGCCTGTGATAGTATATAGATAGTATATGGGCAAGCCTTACCCTCGGACTTTCAATATTCTCTACCCATAGAAATCTCTGGCCAGTCTATGTGAAATACATTCAACACGCGAGTGATTTTTGGTAACTTTAATCCAGTTTTGTATAGATAGGTTTTGGCAATTTCGTTCAAGATCACACGTCTAAAGAACCAGTCATTTTGCGGGAGCCTCAGCACCACGCGTCATCTATCCCGCTCACGCCAATGCAATACAACATGATGCCGTCACACCGTGCTCACGCGCGAGCGCAGTGCGACGCCATTGTGACCTTTAGATGGTCGAATATTCGAGAGTTTTAACCGCCGTCATTGTCGTCAACACCTTGCCCACAAAATGTTGAAAGAATGGTTGAGAAGTAGCTCCTACATCAGACAAAAAATTAAGCCGTGCCAGGAAAAGTACATTGTATTATGATAAAAAAATTCGAAATGATGCTTTAACGTTCCCTTAACTTAAAATAAGAAACGTCAAACTCTAATTTATATAGCACCAAGTTATCAAAATTGAGTTTGACGTTTCTTATTTCAAATTTAAATATACCGCTAATTGAGTACCCTTTCGTAAATATTTCGTAAATAATTTGTTGCAGACAATGCTGGAACATTAAAACGCAGGAGAATGGCCTATTGGCACATAATGGCATCTCTTGTAATGGATTATTCGACTTTCATGCCAATATCGTTTCTTCCTATTCGCAATTCTGCACAATCTGAATTCTACACAATACTACTTCCACCATATTCGCTACTAGAACTCGCATAGAATTCAGATTGTGCAGAATTGCGAATAGGAAGAAACGATATTGGCATCATAGTCTAATAATCCCAGGTAACAGCTAAGAAAATTATTAAGTTTATCGAAAGGCCAAATCATGAAAACGTACCACGCTTTTCCCTAATAGGTATACGTTTTAACATGGTCATCAAGTATATTTTATTTATAGCGTGTAACTAAACTTAGCGTAGAAATTCACATACTTAATATTGGACTTGTACAGCCCTAACGACATTGGGCCTATTGTCCGTAATTTCATTGTCTGATTACTATGACCCACGTGCGTGTTATGAGGAAAATCGGAGCATCCTGTGTTGAATCCTTTGTATCCAGAATCAGTAGGATCGAACACTTCGGACTGACCGGACTCAAAGTATCGACATATCGGGTGTTATTGATAATTTTCGTATTATAATGGATTACCGATTGACAATCTTGATGTGCATTGTAAGTAAATCTTGAATAGCTAAAACCGGTTTAGGTTAATCATCATCATCATTTCACTCCTGGACATAGGCCTCCCCACCAGGTCTTCTGTCCACCGTTTGAGTGGTCTGCCCACGCTGCGCCTTCCAGTACGTGGTCACCGCTCAAGAACTCTTCAGCCCCATCGGCCATCTGTTCTACGAGCAATGTGTTATGTCGGTTTGTGGTTTGGATTGTAAGTCTCTATATAGTAACGGGTCTCAATCTAAATAATCCGATGTGTGCTCTTAATTCTACCAATTACCAGCGTACATCATTCAGACGATGCTGCAAAAGCCAATTAATGTAAAGAACAAATAACGTTTTCATTTTGCCTTACATTGAGAACAAGCTTAGGAAATATTGAAGAATCTCTGCTTTATTAAAAAGATTTATGAGTGTTAAATAGATGAGAACTATTTTCAAATATCGTATTTTAAAACCAAGTGCTTAGGTTTTTGAATATGGTTTCGAGCAAGTTTTGAGCCAGCAAAACTTAGAAATCTCAACCTTACTAGGCCTTGAGGCCGATTTCCGAAGGGGTTCCTTCCTGTCTCTCTGACTCTCTCTTTCGTCGACACTAGTGTGAGAGAGACGCACTTAGAGATAAGACGGTGTTAACTTATCGTGTCAACCTTGCTAGGGCCGCAGGGCTTATGTTCGATATTGGTCTAAGTTAGACAGAAACCGATCGTTGCTATGGTAATGAAATGTCGCGTTTTGTCACTCTCTTTTCAATGTTTACTTCGAAAAGTAAGACAAAGCAAAGCAATATGTTATACCATATCGATAAGCCGATGCTGAATCGAAACCCAAGAGTTGGAATAGCTGTTGAACTACCTTTGTAATCTTTGTAATCTGTCCATTCTTTTCCACCATTTGTTCGTGCTTTAATCTTACTTTCTCTCTTTTGTGTAGCTGACTTGGTTTCCTTTTTATTATAATTATGTATATTTATATGTAGATAGATAGATAGATAGATCATTTATTTGTACTAAGCATACATTGTCAACAAGGGTATATCCCTTAAAATACATTCATCGGTTCAACAATAAAATTACAAATTAAATCACATTACATTATAACAAATTAATTACACATATAATTGCACTAACCTAAATTGTATTGAATTAAATAATAATAATGTCAAAGATTGCGTATGTCGACATAATCGTATTTACTTATCTAAGAATTCCATAACGGAGTAATAGGCTTGCTTGGTAAGGAATTTTCTTAAGTTATTTAAGAAGCTACGGTATGTTTTTTGGGATCTTATAGATTCCGGGATCTTATTATAGATCCGTGGACCGACAATGTGCAGAGACTTGGCTGTCTTCTGCAGTCTGTACATCGGAACAACCAGCGCCGGTTTTCTCCTCGCAGAGTAGCTTTTAGCCTGTATGTATTTATGTATAGTATATATTTATCTGTGTATAGTATGTGCTTATGTAAGTATTTTGTATGTTAGTGGTTTTGTGTACTTTTAATGTTTACTATAGATAGTATTCACCACCTGCTTTTGCAAGTCTCTGTTATGCGATCTCTTCTTTCAGAAGGTTGTCTGGAAGAGATCGCTACTTAGCGATAAGACCGCCTATTGTATACCATGTTACCTATTTCTTTGTCTTTTTCCAATATCTTTTATGTGGTGTTCAATAAGGAGTATTTGTTGTTGTTGTTGTAGCCTAATTTTTGGCTTATAAGTCCTTATAATTCAATAAATAAACGGTATCATCAACTCTATTTCAGCTGCTGTTTGCCCTGGTGTCGGCGTCGCCACCTGAGCTCCGGGAGAAACGTGACGTGATGGAGTCCATGAAGGGAGCCTGGAACGACATGGTGAAAACGTTGAGCAATGCAGGAGACGCAGTTGTCCACGTATTTAAACCCACAGAGAAGAGCGTCATAGACAAGATAGCCGATGGGGTAAAGGGGCTCACAGACTAACCTCAATTGCACAAGAGCGGTATATGTAACACATACAGCTCCATCGTTACGTTTTACGTAGAGTTCTATAATACCTTTATTTAATCGTGTTGAATATTTAGTATTAAAATTATATTGTATAAATTAGTCTTAAATATATTGCCTCAATTTGTAAGGAGACAATTGAAGTTGGGTCAAATTATTATCATAATATATCCGTTAGTAACTACATTCTTTGTAAAAACTTTTCAATACCGGGTTTACAGGGGTATAATTAGGATGGTAAATAAAGTTAAACCATAATTCACGCTTTTGTTTTATTCCAATTAAGCATTCAATAGTAGATTATTGCACCAAGTAGAAAGTGATGTAGGTATTATTGCGCTCGTGTTTTTAGGGCCCTCACTTGCATTTGGGCTCCAAACTAACGCTCGGTGCAATAATGAATCACTTTCTGCTTGGTGCAACATCTGCTATTAATCACAATACATTGCTTTTAAAAATCATTTAATACTTTACGAAGAACTGTGTCATTAGTTTTTATGCAAAACAAAAACATAAAAGATAGGTAGGTACAAAAATACAAAATAATCAATAATGCCATTATTAGTCATATCTTCGTTACACGTCACTTATGTACGTTGCACAGGAATCAATTTCAAGATTGCCATCCTTATAAAAGTCATCGGTCGCGCTCTCATTGAAGAGTTCCACGAGTTTATCGGTGGTGACTTGCGGAGGGGCAGGCAACGGACTTTCCGGATAGTCCGGCCTCTTCAAGTACTCAGCTTTATGCTTGTGACGTGACGGCAGTATGAATATACCCGCCGAGAGCCCACTCTTCTTCTCGGGGGATTTCTCTTTATCTGCTTCAATCGCAATCTCTTGATTCGTCCTTATTATATCCGATATATCGTACTGAGCGTAGCGTCTATGCTTCTCTCTCACGAACATGCAGAAGATCAACCATAGGATCAGTAAAGCGGCCTGCAATGAACACATAAGTCGTACAACCGGTTTGTGTTTGTACACATTAAATATTAAAAGCAAACTTACCAATACGAGAGCGCAGATAAATCCGGCGATGTATTCGGTCATGGTTTATCAATATCAATATGGTATAGGTACAAGAGTTTTACGTGGCCGCCTCGGCGTCGTCAGACAGACGAGTGACGCAACTGAAGTTAGTTAAGAACCGGTCGCGGCGAGCGCACCCGTACTCAATGCAGTCAATTAATGCCAGACTCCTTAGTAAGTGATGTCACCCAGAGCTATATTAGTGGTGCTTTATTGATCAATCGAACTGATTATTAACTCCAATTTTATAAGAAATCTCTTAAAAACAGATGATCGTCAATAAACCAGAAACTTGCAACACGCGCACACTTCTCACGCGTTCTGTTGAATGCAAGGAAAAGGGACAAAAAACTGTGTGATTGCCACATCATTTAAGTGGACGTCAATTAAAAGAAGTGTAAAGCTACGGCTTTTCATACAAAAGGCGATAACGATTTGCACGCCTTAAATATTAACCGATGCTCATTAATTTTTGATAGATTGTCAGTCAGAACAAAATCTAGGTCTATACGTTTTGTTTTTTTCACTAAAATCAATAAATTCAGTTTCATTGCCGTTTCAGTATTCTCATACAAAACTAATTTTGGCGATTATTTGACTTTGTTGATCTTTAATCAAAATTCAAAAAACGTATAGACCTAGCGCCTCATTCGGGAACGCTAAGTGATTCTGTAGCGACTCACAAGCAAGATTTCTCATTCCACTCTTCCGCACGACGCCAAATGCGTAAGAGCGAGATGAGAGATCTGGCTTACGAGTCGCTACAGAATCACTTAGCGTTCCCGAATGAGGCGCCTAGATTTCGTTCTGCCTATCAGAAATTTGTCAAAATCGGTTGACATTTAAGGGGTGGAAATCGTTATCGCCTTTTGTATGAAAAGGGTGATTTTTGCCGTTGGTTCACAAGCCTCTAAATAAACATGATAAACGATTTATATAATCGAGTGATACCTGCTAAAAAGACAAAATTGTACGGCAAGAACACATACTGCATGTCGATTGGCATCTGTTTGCACGATGATACTAAGAGATTGCCAATCAACTTGTTTAAAACTAAACTTAAAAATTGGTTAGTGCAAGAATGTTTTTACACTGTTGATGAATATTTTGATTATTTTAAATATTGACTGTGACTTGTAATTGTAATGTTTGTAATAACAATTAATTAATTGTATTTCTTTGATATTGCCCTGACATTCGAATTCATTTGATAGTATCTTATTTTGTTTGGCATTGTTATTAAGTAGTTTATTGGATTTTTTTTCCTAGCTTTAAGTACTATTATTGTATGTCAGTTGCTGGTAAAATGTGTGTGATCTCTTTAATATATTTTAACCATCGTCTGTACCACATTTTAGGCAAAATAAAGACATTTGTACACATTGACATTGTATTTGTATTTGAGCTTATTTTGGCACGTATTATTAGGCGACATTCTGAATGTGGTTATTTTTCAATCAGACGGCATTGTGCTGCGGATGCTGTTCGGACTTGACCTCATTGCCGAATATCGCAGGTCACCAGGCCTTGACAATACTGTTGATAGATAACTACATCATTTTTATACATCGTTCAATACACATGGGAATTTTGTTGAGGGTCGTTTTTAAAGCGGGTTTTTTCTTGGTTATTACATTCACTAAAAAATTATCGGTTTCCAAATCAATAGACAATGCTTGCAAACGCGATAATTTTTTAATTGTGGTCTTGCATTCTAGATTTGCTAACCGGTAACTGGTAAAATAAGGAGAGAAAATTATGTTTTTTGATTTTTAGCGGTTTAAATGTGTTTAATTATTGAGGCTCTCATGGCTTAAACCTGGTTAAATAAACTGTTAAACATTTTAAATACCCGTGCGTAGCGGCGGCTGATCAGCAATGAGAAAGTCATTCAAATTTAGGTCGAATGACTTTGTACTTACAGTCTAAATTAAGTTTCGCTTATTCGCTGCATGTTGGAGAATCACATCACTGCAATCTCGTTTACCACGCCAACTTCGATTTGTAGATGTGTCTTATAGGTTCAGGATTTATTTTTATATTGAAAAAAAAAAATACATGTGAATCTTTGTTTTTGTTACATAGATTACATAGGTACTTTATTAAATTCTAAATTAAGTAAGTATTCAAATCTTTCGTTTATTTGTGCTGATGGCCAGCACCTCGAGGTTGCGGACCTGAAAAATTAATACAAGTTATTCGGCGATGTTTTTCATGTTTTTTTCCTAATTAGTGAAATTAGGAAAAAATAAAACGTCTTTTCCGATCGAAATGCAACAAAGAAAAATATCTCGCGTATAGTTAGTCTCACGTATACATAAAGTAGCTATTTGTGTGAAAAGGTGTTTGCATTTAGTGTTTTTTATTTCAAACCAGCCGCTCTATTCGGGAACGTCCAAGCGATATTGCTGCGATTCGCGAGCGCTACACGCATCCCGTTCTTACGCATTACGCATGTGCGGAAGAGTGGGATGAGAATATCGCTCGCGCGTCGCTAGAATATCGCTTGGACGTTCCCGAATAGAACAGCACGGCCCAGCAGTTTGTGGTTGGCCCTAATAATTAAAGGCAATGGTTTGTTTGAATTAAGTGAATTCGGCCAAGCAGGAGCCATGCTTAATGTATTTCGAACATTTACATTTATTTATTTCGCTTCTAATTTATATAAACGCTTAGTTAATTCTTACCTGCATTGTCCACGACGTGAACTAAAAAACAAAACAGAATAAGATTATAAGTACAATTAAATTTTTATTTAATAGGATAAACTACAAACTATGGTGCGCTAGTTTGCTAGTTTAGCCCAGTACCATTACCATGAGTTGCGCAAACCGCTCTCGTTAGCGTTAACTATCGCTCGGTCCCTTTTACTTGTATCGGCAATAAGCAGCATTTCCGATAGATTTCGATAGCGAGAACGGTTTGCGCAAACTCATTGTAAGGGCTAAGTAGGCATTTCTGCTGGCACTTTACTCTTTCTATGCACCAGCGTGGATCAGCCATGTTTCTCTATCATTCGCAGCGGCTGATCAGCGATGAGGGCACATTCAAATTCAGACCGAATGTCTTTGTCCTTACAGCTTAAATTAATAGCTTAATTTATTCGTTAATAAGCCGCCGCGCGCGTAAGAGAATCACGCCACTGGCCGACGCGTCGAGCGCAGCGGTCTCTACTAAAGTTGAAGTCATATTCGACATATCGTCGGTGCCTATTCCAAAATCGCTATGTTTAAAAACACTAAACGCTTTTTAATTTCTTCATCAGCCCACAAAAATATATTTTTGTTAATGTTTTTGATGAATTCGCAAACTGAAATTGGGCTGTTAGCGAATTTAAAATAACCACGCACATTTAAGATACTGCGCCTCTATTCGGGAACGCTAAGTGATTCTGTAGCGACTCGTGAGCGAGATTACTCATCCTACTCTTCCGCACGACGCGTAATGCGTAAGAGCGAGATGAGAAATGTCGCTCACGAATCGCTACAAAATCACTTAGCGTTCCCGAATAGAGGCGCTGGTCTTTTTATTTCGCTGTGTTCGTTCATGCACATAGCGATATTTTATCATCGACATTGTTGTCATATTTAACACATGGCGATTTTTAGTAGTGTTAATATAGCTCCACTCCTCTGCTGCACTGGGAGTGAAGAAATAGCATAGAATGCGTGCAGATGCTTATCATCCGGGCATGTCGTAAAAGTCGACTAAGGGACGGGTCCTCTCCAACATGATGGACTATCTGTATGGGCGATGGGCTGATCACCTGTCACCATACGGTTCATCACACCATCTTAGGATTAATTAATCGAACGTGGCCACAAGAAGTCTCGTGGCTCTGCCCACCTCATTAGGGATTTCAGGCGTGATGTGTATGTATTTTAATATAGCTTGCATCAGGGAAGTTTGATTTAGGTATAATCATTTTTCAAAAGTGTAAATAGCTCAGGTAATCTTCAAGTATAGTGAGTAAAAGTCGGATGTTGTTTTGTGAAATGATGTTCTAGGAATATTTTGCAACATAGCGATTTTTAATGTTACAAATTAAACCCGCTTTGCACGAATATACCTAACTGTTTCAGTCATGTATTACTGATAACTTAAAAACAAATTTAATTTAATTGAGTTTACATTGATGTAATATTTACCTAGTTATCATAAAAAAAATACAACTACGCATGTTAAGTAACTGTAAAAGAAAAAAACGTTTTTAACAGTCTGTTCAAAAGTAGACCATAAACACAGCGATTTTGGGATTCGCACCGACGATATGTGTAGTGTAATATCGAATGTCAGATTTTATCTGACGCTCGATTTGGGAAACGGTGGTACAGATATAGTGAAAAATATGTTTCCATCGGCAAAACTCGGATTTCAATCGGAAGACGCGGGACCCGAAGTGTCAATTAATAATTGTATTCAATGAGTGACATGTTTATATTCATTAATATGAAACTTTATTATTTACTGAAAAATTTTGACATTTGACAGTAAATAATAAAGTTTCATATTAATGAATATTAACATGTCACTCATTGAATACAATAATTAATTGACACTTCGGGTCCAGTCGTGTTTCGATTGAGATCCGAGTTTTACCGATGGATACATATTATGCACTATATCTGTATGCGTATTCGATATTATTGTATGACCAGTTAAAAATAAAAAGTGTAATATTTTGGTTTTTGATTTGATTACCTTGGTTGTCACCGTCCACTACATGCACTGAAACAAAAAAAACACTATGTATTTTTAATTTTATTTGATTCATAATGAATCGGCTTTGCTTGAGGGATAGACATTTTAAAGAAAAGATTTACTGCCGCTTTATAGAATCAATACGAGTAAGGTTACTTAAAATTGATTTGATACATTTATTTACGTTAATTTGATTATTTATTTTTTAATGAAGTTCACTTGCCTTGGTGTTCCCCATCAACAACGTGCACTGTAACAAACAGTGAAAACATTTGAATATAGTTACCAAGCGTGTTAAAATATAACAAAGGTATTTAGAATTATATTATTACCGACCTTGGTTATGATCATCGACGACGTTCACTCCTAAAATAGTAAGTAAACAATTATCTAATTATTATTATAATCATACTTAATACAAAGTTGGAATCATGAAGGACTTAGGTACCTAGTAATATTTTTTTAGGTAGTATGCTAATAGCCGATTTGTGAACAGCGAGTGTATGGTTGAGTGTCTGAAACTCCGTTTTACGTCTATGTTTTTACCCGACTGCGCAACGCAAAAGAGGGTACAGATGTAGTGCATAATTAGTTTCCATCGTGTTTTATCGGAAAAGTTCGTATTTATCGTGCTCTCTCAATTAGATTCAGCAGGCCCCCAATTCTCAGTGCATTCGAGATAATCTCACAATCGAGTTTAAACGTCAGTGCATACAGTCATTTGACACAACTGTATGCATCTGACGTTTAATCTCGCAATTGACATTATCTCGAATGCATCGAGAATTGGGGGCCAGTACCCATCATACCATGCTGTCATTTTTCATTTTGACATTTGACAGTAAATAATAAAGTTTCATATTAATGAATATAAACATGTTACTCATTGAATACAATAATTAATTGACACTTCGGGTCCCGTCGTCTTCCGATTGAGATCCGAGTTTTACCGATGGAAACTTATTATTCACTATATCTGTAATATGTTTTTTAAAGTGCTCTAAATATTGAAAACAATTCTGTTGCCTTGTTATTAATTAAATTAATCGTCTTTAATTTACGTATAAGGCGCGCCACATACATTAGCTTTCCCGATTCGATTTCCGAATTCGTTTTCCGTATTTAAACGTTAACGGAAAAGTTGTGCCATGTAGAACAATTCATATGAAATGCCTGCGTTCGGCGTATTCAAATACGGAAAACGAATTCGAAAATCGAATCAGGAAACCGAATTTATGTGGTCTTACTTACCTTGAGGGTGCGCCTTCGTGATCGTAAACAAAGCCACCAGCAGCAGGACGAACTGAAAGAAAACTCATTAGTTATAACCAAACAAAATTAGGTTATTTACGTATATTATAAATAAGTCTTACATTAGGGCCAATTCGAAAGTGTGTTCCCTAATTTAAAAGTCTCTAAATTTGAAATAAGAAATGGCAACTCGATTATTTTATTTTAAATTTAGGTGACACTTTTTCGAATTGGAACCATTGTATAACTTACACGTGATATGGATTCTAATTATCCGTAATTAATGATTATTATTATTATAACACTAAATTTGGGTATGATTTCGTTAGCTTGTCACTTACCGTAAGCTTGTTCATGATGGGTTATGTAAAAGTGTTTACTGCTCAAAAACAACTATATATCTGTCGCTTGATTCGTGTCTACAAATCATTTATACCCAACGAAGACTAATATTGACTTCACAAACAGACGGATAACCCCTGACCATTATGCAAGATAAAGCAACTTTTCTCTGCTAATCGTATGGACCATTATCGGACGTTCATGCCATAGTTTTAATACAAAAACCCAATTAAATGTTATTACTAAATCTTCCTCATCATTATCTCAAAGTAAGAATAAGAGAGAAGATGCATATCGCGACAAATTTTCGACATGGATACGTTCAATTCAATTCAATTTATTCAGAACAAACCAGATTGTGTTTGAAATATAATTAGGTAACTTTTATTTAATTACTTGGGTATTATTATACATTATTTAGGGTAGAATTTAAAAACATAAATTAAAATTTCATAAAAATGTTGGCTCTTTGGAAATACATTAAGTATAATTTTTATTCATTTGAAAAGATTTCATCGATATTGTAGAAGCACTTTCTCAGTAAAAACCTCTTGAGTTGGAGTTTTTATTTCGACCTTTTATTAAATCGTCAACCAACATATCAATGGCATCATCAGTCCCAACATTTTTTTGGAATCCAAACTGTCTCTGTATATTATGTTATTTTGGTTTAAGTGCCGTGTAAGACGCGATTTAATTAACGTTTCATATATTTTTGAAATAACTGGCAGTAGCGATACAGTCTGTAGTTTTTGGGGTTACTTTTTGAGCAGAGACAGCAGATGGCATCACGCTGAAGTCGCCCCCACAATGCGACCGTACCTTAATAGTAGTATATGCAATGGTTGCATAATGATAGGCCTTAAAACACCAGTGCGGTTTTATGAAACGAGCTTTGCGAGTTATGCAGAGTTGCATACATAACTTGATCTACACACATATTATAAACGGCGACACGGCGACGATGGGGCCCCGCCGGCTGCGACGACGGCGGCGCGCCGACGTGGGGCTCATATCTGTATCGTTATGACCATTACGATACTAAAATCGATACTTTAATAACCTTACAGTACAGGTTGTCATAATGGTGGTCATCTCCTACGGTTTTTGATTACATTATGGAGGTTTTATGATATGGGTGTAGATAAAGAATATTTCGTGTTGGATAACTGTAGTAATATAAAGTGGCGCTTGTTGATACGAATTTTCAATATCAGTTACAAAAAGTTTACATTCTTCCCTCGAAGATTCTTAAGTGCCTTACCAAATCGACATAGTAATATCACAACCTACGACTTGGCTATAACAACTTTAGTAGGAGCTAATAAAAAAGCCAGTGTCGGGGCAAGAACTATGAAAATATAAAACTACTAGTGGACCCGCCACAGCTTCGCCCGCGGTATTTTCCATACAAACCGCACCCACACAAATTGACAGACGCCGGACAGCCGACGGACATCCGCTGGACATACGAAAGCGGGCAAAAATGCTTTCGTATGTCCAGCGGATGTCCGCCGGCTGTCTGTCCACTTGTTCTCGTCTACAGTCGCAGTTTTCAACCGATTTACGTGATATTTTGTGAGCAGGTTCGATAATTATAGGTATACATTCTTTTTGTCGATTCAGTTTTTCAAAATGGCGGAGATATGGGGGTTTTTGCAATTACAAACTTATTTGCGGTGTTGATAAACTGACCCGACCTATATCAATGTATGGGGTTAACAGTTTTCCAACGGAAAAGTTAAATTTGTCGGCAGGTCTACAGTTCCCGGAGCCACTAGTAATAATAATAAATCCTTATGTATTTATTATTATAAATAATAAATTAATAAATTATTATTATAATTTATTACATAAATAATAATAAATACTTATGTATTTATTATTATTTATGAATTATTAAACACACAATTATCAGGGGATAATCTTTACAAAAATCGATTTAGTCCCAAAATAAGCTCTAACGGCTTGTGTTAAAGTGCAGTTACACGGGCAACATTTTTACGGCAATGTGTGGCTAACAACTACAGGCGTCTTCCTCTAACGTACGAAGTAAGAATAAGACAGCTATAGTTGCCGGTTATAAATTGCCGTGAAATGTTACTCGTGCAACCGGGCCTTTATAAGTACTAAAACGGTATACATACTTATATAGATAAATAAATACTGAAATACATAGGAAACATCCAAGACTCAGGAACAAACATTCGTGCTCATCACACAAATATTTGCCTTTACCGGGGATCGAACCCGGGACCGCTAGCTTCGGAAGCAGCGTCATTACCAACTAGACTAACCGCGTCAAACCTGCAAGAACAAAAAGCAGAACGTGATTATCGTAAGTACGTGATTCAGATTACAGATGGAGATTTTATATCTTCCTGACAGAGCTAATGGAGGACAAACCAAGACACGTGCAAAATATTAATAAACTAAAGCACATTATAATTCTCTAATGTGTACAGCTATGTTATTCTCTGACAAATCTCCTAGTGGTCTAACGCATGGCTTCTCGTACAGAGGGTCGCTTAGTGGTCGAACGCATGGCTTCTCGTACAGAGGGTCGCCTAGTGGTCAAACGCATGGCTTCTCGTACAGAGGGTCGCCAAGTGGTCGAACGCATGGCTTCTCGTACAGAGGGTCGCTTAGTGGTCGAACGCATGGCTTCTCGTACACAGGGTCGCCTAGTGGTCGAACGCATGGCTTCTCGTACAGAGGGTCACCAAGTAGTCGAACGCATGGCTTCTCGTACAGTGGGTCGCCTAGTGGTCTAACGCATGGCTTCTCCTGCAGAGGATCGCGGGTTTAAATCCCGGGTCGCACCTCTGCGAGTTTCGGAGCACATTTGCGGAATTGAATTTTGATATTCAGCACAAGTATTTCGGTGAAGGAAAATCACCGTAAGGAAACGATGTAATACAAAGAGGCGTGAAAAGTATCCAATCCACAGGGCCGTCTTTAAACTATTGAAGGCAGGATAATGGGGCCCCTATGAATGACCTATGGCATCCAAAAGCTATTTTAAGCAAGTTGGTATTGTAGTCAGTCATTTAGATTCAATTTATTCGAACTAAATAAGTTTTTTCGGTAATAAAATATCGGTCGTTTGGTGATTTGACAGGAACTAGGGGGCTCCTATCAATCGCAGGGCCATAGGCACTTGCCTAGAGTGCCTGGTGCGAAAGAAAGGCCTGCCAAACCACACTGGGCCCGCGTGGGGACCACTGCCATACTATTCTTATACCGAGAAATACTGAGAAATTTTCATTATACTGTGAATAGTTTAATAGTATAGTTAATACTAATTCAGTGAGAATATACTAAGTCTATCTTACAAAGCAGTCGGGTCCCGTTACTTAGGATTTTGTATGTACAGTGACCCGATTTCTTTGTTCGATAACATATAAATTATAATCCGCATAATAATCTTTTTAATTAAGGAAATTCCGCTTTTTTGCGTTATGATGTTTCTGACAGGTAATGGAAGATTCCTTGAAATTTATCATACGAGAATGTTATGTAATAATTTATTGGAGGAACAATATTCTGAATCGCTCACATTGCGGGTGCGTCACAAGCGCTGCGGGACCGTAGCGTGACGCTACCTGTTGTCTTCTATTGGAAGTCGTAATAGACGTCGAACTACCTCTACCACTACCACTTTCAATAGGAGACAACAGATAGCGTCACGCAGCGGTCGCACCAGGGTCATTTCGTTTGAGGTTACCACTGCTGAACCCACCCACGGAACCGCAGCTGACGTCCACGAGGCTTCATGATACAACTCTCTCTCTCTTTTTTTTTTTTTTTTTTTTTTTTTTTTTTTTTTTTTTTTTTTTTAATGTCAATTGACTGACAAACGAGCTGACGGCCCACCTGATGGAAAGTGGTCACTGCCGCCCATGGACATCTGCAACACCAGAGGTGCTGCCAATGCGTTGCCAGTCTAGGGAGGATGGGGAATGGGGATGGGATGGGGATGAGGGGATAGGCCTCCGGATCTCGTCACTCACCGTACGAAACGCAATAGCAAGCTATTACTTTACGCCGATATTCTGTGAGAGTGTGGTACTACCCCGGTCGAGCCGGCCCATTCGAACAGTATTCATCTAGTGAGGATTACTGTTTGGCTCTACCACTACAAAAAGTACTCTCTGAAGTAGTTACGAGATATCGCCCAAGAGGGAATTGGTCATGAAAATCTGTTGCTGGCTCGTGGACCATAGGTATCTACGTTCGTGGCCAGCTGCATCGAAATACGACCAAAGTTGAAGACACGCACGAAAATGCAGTTTATATGCATTGAAGGGTCAAGTTAGGGTCGTCGATAGTTCATGAACGAAGTCTTATTAAAGAGAATCACACTCCAGCTTATTTCACACTACTACTGGCACGAAATTAAGGCCGCTGCTGTTACTAAGTATAATTAATTATTGTTATGAGCTGTGTGCTATTAATAAATTGGTGCCGCTGTTTTTCTTTACGATTATAACGACCTATTTCCTCTGTGCGTAGGATGTGATATGCGATAAAAATAAATTACGCATAGAAATAAATATACCTATAATTAACAATAATTACTTAAAGAAAAACTTAAAACCTGTACTACCCATGACTGTGGGATCTGGAGAGGCCTCGCAACATGGGGAAACCTTTCTGAATTATTAAACACGCGAATTAATCTGGAAAATAGTTATATTTCAACACAAATTAAATACTAATAACCAATTTAAACTGAACTGAAATATAAATAAGTAGTAGGACCCCACCATCCACGCCACCATGTCGGTTCGAGTATAGGACCAAACTTCGAAGGCAATTCCATTGCGAAGAGGCATGAGACAAGGAGACGTAATCTCTCCGAAACTGTTTAGTGCCGCATTGGAAGACGCCTCCAAGCTCCTGGAACTGGCCTGGGCATCAGCATCAACGGCGAGTACATCACTAACCTTCGATTTGCCGACGATATTGTGGTCATGGCAGAATCGATGGAAGATCTCAGCACGATGCTTGAAGGCCTCAAAGGGGTCTCTCAACAGGTAGGCCTTAAGATGAATATTGAATATGGACAAGACAAAGGTCATGTCAAACATCCATGTTGTGCCCAGATGTTGGTAACTCAGTTTTGAAGTTGTTGACGCGGACGTCTACCTAGGACAAATAGTGCAACTACTTAGGCAGGTCTAACTTTAAGAAAGAGGTCAATCGACGAATCCAACTAGGCTGGGCAGCGCTCGGTAAACTTCGCAACATCTTCTCGTCCAAAATATCTCAGTGCCTTAAGACGAAAGTCTTCAACCAGTGTGTGTTGCCAGTGATGACATACGGCACTGAAACGTGATCTCTCACTATGGGCCTCATAAGCAAGCTCAAAGTCCGCCCACGAGCTATGGAGAGGGCTATGCTCGGGGTTTCTCTACGATATCGAATCAGAAATGAGGAGATCCGTAGACAAACGAAAGTTACCAACATAGCCTACCGGATTAGCAAGTTTACGTGGCAGTGGGCAGGGCTCATAGCACGCAGAACAGATGGCCGATGGGGCTGAAAGGTTCTCGTATGGAGACCACGAACCGGTAAGCGCAGCGTAGGACGTCCACCCACAAGACTGACAGACGACCTAAAAGAGACCACAGGAAAACACTGGATACAGGCCGCTTCCTCCCGCCCTTTTGGAAATGAATGGGGGAGGTTCATGTCCAGCAGTGGACGTCCTATGGTTGAAATGATGATGATGATGATGAAGTAGGAAGCAGATAATCAAAATATCGCGGAAGTATCGTTCGGTATTGCACATCAGTGTGAGAGTGCCATTAAATAAATTAGAAGAAGATTTCACCTTATACAAGTTCACATCCTTACTGAGAATTGTTTTGATCAAGATTGTTTGTTTTGTTTGGCAAAAACAGCTAAAAAAGGTATTTTGTTTTTTAAAAAAACGATGTTCGATTAGGTTCTATTTATAGAAATAGAATTAATTTACTTGCGTAAACATGGTAGGTACATTTAGTTGGCAATTTGAATAATAATAATAATAATAGTATCACATGAATTGCTATTAGTAGGTATTCATGTATTTTTGTAGAAGTGATTTTTAACTTATACATGGGTAATAGGTAGGATAAATATTTGTTTCGTTTCAAAACTGATAACGATTTTTATTTAAAGGCATACAAATGACTGATCAGTCTTGATTCAATCAAATTTTATGGCGCAAATAATATAATGGAAATCACATGGTATGAATATTAATAACGTATAACATAAACGGTTGTTATGGACAAAAATAAAATGAATAAACAAGTTTACGAACATTTATAAGTTTCATAGTAATAAAGCACGTAAAACGGAATATTTAGATGTTCTGACAAGTAACTGCTGATTCAAATTAAATAAAGTGCGACTGCAGCTAAATTTGCTTGTTTGTAAACTGACTGCACTAAAAACGAATCCAACTGCACGTCTAGCACGACCTGCCCGCGAGTCGTTTGTCGCTCAGTGCATCCCTTACATACTTGACTAGTTGGACAGAGACGCACTGAGCGACAAACGACTCGCGGGCATGTCGTGCTAGCCCCCCTGGTAGTAGGCAGGCGGAATACTGACAACCTAAACACGTCAATAAAAAAGCCAATCCAAAGACATGGCTCGTATTCCTTTTTCTTGATTTTTTTATAAGTAATCATCATCAATTTAAAGTGAGACAAAGATAAAGATCAAGGATCTTCACACGCTAAAGTCGATAAAAATGAGGGTTCTTTGTTCTGTGTTTTAAATACCGTGGAGTGGACCCTATAGATACATCTCTACGACTTCTACATTAAGTTTTTGACGCGGACACCCCTATATTTCTCTTTAAATATTTTGAATTTTATTTTGGTAAATACTGGTATTTCGTATTCATAATAAATCTTACAATTGGTAAATCTAATGGATCAAAAAAACAACGTATCAATTCATAATATGTAAATCGGCATAACAAAAAACTTAATTACAGATTGGTTAGTAAACCACATCGCATGTTTTGGAAATCAAGTAGATATTTTTTGATGTGTAGATTCTTATTATGATATGTTAATTTTATTTAGTAGAATACTTTTTATCCCGGAAAAATACGCGGTTGCCTAGGGGACATCGTTATTCGAATTACACACTGACGAAGCATACGGCATCGAGATGTTGTATTCTTTTATCTACACCCATATCATAAAACCATATCATAATGTAATCAGAAACCGTAGGAAATGACCACTATTATGACAACCTGTACTGTAATGTTATTACAGTATCGATTTTAGTATCGTAATGGTCATAACGATACAGATATGAGTTACAGGCCGGCGCGCCACCGTCGCCGCAGCCGGAGGGGCCCCATCGTCGCCGTATCGCCGTTTATAATATGCGTGTAGATAAAGTTATGTATGCAACTCTGCATAATTTCGCCTTAAAACACACGTGCGATCTCATTATGAAACTCGCTAAAAGCTCGTTTCATAAAACCGCACTAGTGTTTTAAGGCCTATCATTATGCAGCCGTTGCATAAACTACTATTACATAATTTATCTGCAATAGGGGAATCTTCTCTTATTAAAAATGTATTGCATCCCTTTTTTGACATATATAAAAATGGATGAGATTATTATTATTCCAGTTATTTCGCTTTTTAATTGTTAGATTGAAGAACATTTTGCAACCTACCGTGCTAAAATTAAGCGAAGTAAATATTTTGTATTCCTCCATTCTGTTAGGGACAACTCGGCATACACGCTGTATTCATTTTCGCTTGGAATCTAGGGTGGCAGGATTTCAAATACTCACAACTTTTTGAATATTGTCAACGGTACAGATGTAGTGCATAATTAGTTTCCATCGTTTATTATCGGAAAAGTTCGTATTTATCGTGCTCCCTCAATTAGTTTCAGCAGGCCCCCAATTCTTAGTGGATTCGGGATAAACTCACAATCGAGATTAAACGTCAGTGCATACAGTCATTTGACACAACTGTATGAATGTGACGTTTAATCTCGCAATCGACATTATCTCGAATGCATCGAGAATTGGGGGCCAGTACCCATCATATCATGCTGTCATTTTTCATTTTGACATTTGACACTAAATAATAAAGTTTCATATTAATGAATATGAACATGTCACTCATTGAATACAATAATTAATTGACACTTCGGGTCCCGTCGTCTTCCGATTGAGATCCGAGTTTTACCGATGGAATCTTCACTATATCTGTATCACACTAACCATGGGTAAATATCGATGCATCAAAGGAGTGCAAGCAAGCGCCCTAGGAAGCAATCTAACGCTTGATTATCACGTCGGTGCAAATTTGGAGGAATGCCATCGTCACCGAGTGGAAGTTTACACGTCTTATTATTATATTTTTTATCGTTCACGCGTCAGCAGACATTGATATATGCCCATTGCCGGCTTTTTGTTCACGTTCTTTGCTGGTGAATTTAATTTATACTTGGTCGTTTTATATATAAAGATCTTAGGTAAGTCGTTAGGCCAGTAGTGCTATAGCGTTGAGAGGAATAACAAGTAACAAATAGTCCGTCCAACACGTTCTGGTAAGCTTGTATTGTGATGCTTTTAGATTTTATGATTGTTTATTAATTTGTCTTGAATTTAAAATCTATTTAAAACTTAAAGATTTGAACCAATCAATATATATAAAACAGTACCGTGACTAACTTATAGACAACGCACAGCCTAAACGGGTGGTCCTAGAGGTTTGAATTTGGAGGAGACATTCCTCGAGTACCCTAGAGGTGCACTAAGAAGGGAATTTTTGAAGGGGGGATAAAATTTGTATGGATAATACCGCGGACGAAGCTGTGGCGGGTCCACTAGTTAATTGATATTTCTTTGAATTCGAACTGTTCTTAGTAGAGCCTATAATTAAATGTTTTATGTGGTGATTCTCTAACCTGCGCAGCAGCTGATCAGCGGACAAACAAAACTATTAACTGAGACTGTAAATACAAAGTCATTCAGGCTAAATTTGAATGTGTCCCTGATCAGCCGCTGCGCGCTAGGCCTTAGAATCACGTGGCTGATCGTTCGCTGATCAGCGGATAAAAGAGAAGCTATTAATTTAGATTGTAAAGACAAAGTCATTCGGTCAATATTTGAATGTGTCCCTCATCGATAATCAGCCGCGCGCACCTTGGAGAATCACGTGGCTGGTCGTTCGCTGATCGGCGGATAAAAGAAAAGCTATTAATTTAGATTGTAAAGACAAAGTCATTCGGTCAAAATTTGAATGTGTCCCTCAGCGATAATCAGCCGCTGCGCGCCTTGGAGAATCACGTAGCTGGTCGTTCGGTGATCAGCGGATAAAAGAGAAGCTAATAATTTAGATTGTAAAGACAAAACCATTCGGTCAAAATTTGAATGGCAATGGCACAAATGTAATCTCTTATACGGACACGGGACGTAGGATACTTTTACCCGATATCCTGAAAGGATTATCAGGAATCGTTGAGGAATATTTATAAATACAGGAACTAAGAGAAATGCCACTCCTCAGTAGATGGCACTGCGCGCGATAAATGAATTCGACGCGGTCGAAGTCGCGGGCAAAAGCTAGTGACACTATATATATATATATATATTTTGTGTCTCAAAAGACTGTTTTCTACAATATTGCTGAAGCTAGCCTGAAACAATTCTTTTAATATTTTTTTAAAATTTTCAATGATTGGTGCAAACTGACAGTCCATTAAAATTATGTATTTCACGTGTCTGAGTTTACCTCTCTACCGTCTAGTGACTGAAAATACCCATAAGTACTTCTATTTATTTATTTTTAGGAATCTACCATGAAGACAATTTTGGTTTTATTTGCGCTGGTCGTGGCAGTGGCGGCGCGCCCTGAAGACACCTACAACCCACGCTACGATAGCTTCGATGCGGTCCAGTTGGTTGAGAGCATGCGCCTGCTTAAAGGCTATGGGAAATGTTTCTTGGGCGAAGGACCTTGTACTGCTGAAGGGAGTGATTTTAAAAGTAAGTTATTTATCTGGAATAGGGAAGATGCATATTTTTTTTTTTCATCTTGTATTAGAAAGTGCTTAGTAATAGAAACCGATCTGAGTACGAAACACATTATTATGTTGTTTATTTTATGAGTTATGAAGCTTTGAAAAGTCATTATTCATACCACTCGCAAAACACTCCATACAAAATGGACGACAACTATGACGTCACGGCATACGTTAGACTGTACAAAATGTATGGCGCTTAAGCGAAAACTACAATTATTTCCGAAAATATTGGTTTTAGACCAACATCGTAGAAATAAAACATGACATAAATTTGACGAGGATGTCCAAAAAACTAAAATCAGAACTATAAACCTATATACATTTTTCACCAATTTTGACCCTTAATAAAATTAAAATGAATAGTCAAAATGATCTGCTTTTTCTGTAATATGCTTTTGTTTACATTTACTTTCATAATATATCATTTAAACCTCATTTTGATTTTCACGCATTTTCCCCATTGTTGTTTGTCATAAACATTTAAGTATTTTCTTCGAAACGTTGACGTAAGGAACCATAAAGGCCCGGCCACATTACTGGCGCGGCAGCAGCGCGCGCGATCTATCCCGCTCACACCAATGCTATACAACATAAGGCCTGGACAAATTAGGGCGCGGCAGCAGCGCGCGCGATTTATTCCGCTCATCATCATCATTGCAGCTGAAATACGTCCACTGCTGCACTGCCTTCCTAATGATCGCCATAAGGACCGATTCGGTGCTGCTCGCAATGCAATAGAGCAAAATAATGACGCGACGCGCCTGCCTGCGTGAATGCGATGCCGTTCCATAATGGAGTATTGCATTAGTGTGAGCGGGATAGATCTGGTGTGTCACGCCGCGCTTTGAATTTGATCGGGCCATAATGTCGTCTCATCGTGCTTTATGCTCGACGCCTTTATGTTGTATTGCATTGGTGTGAGCGGGATAGATCGCGCGCGCTGCTGCTGCGCCCGCAATGTGAACGGGCTTTTATACATGGTTAAGATCCATTTTGCTCTTCGTAATGGGCTACTTATTTGTAATTACGACAATATTTTATCTTCACTCTAAACAATAAAAAAAATGAATTATAAAAAAGGGTCATTTTCATCTTTGTTTACTTTTTCAATTGATATTGTTTGTTATCTGGTTAAATTGACTTCTGATTTTTATAAATTATAACTTTCAAGTACATGTATATTTTTTTCTTCATATTTAATTAATTGTATTAAGATTAAAAAGGTAAACAAAACAATGAAAGATTTAAAAAGGACAAAACTTAATACTAAATACTAACCATTTTTCAAGTGATTTAAAATTAAATTTCAAGTTTGGAATTCTTCTAAAAACACAGGCACATAGGTGCTTGCGATGCGGTGCCGTGGATTCGCTGAAACCTCTATAAAACTTAACTTGTGCTCTTTCTCTTTCTACAGAAACGATCCCTGATGCCCTAAAGACGAACTGTGCCAAGTGCACCCCGAAGCAGCGCGAACTCATCCGAACAGTGGTTAATGGATTCAAGACTAAGCTGCCAGATATGTGGAAGGAATTGGTCCACAAACATGACCCCAACGGCGAGTACAAGGAGTTTTTTGATAAGTTTTTGAGTGAGAAGAACTAAACCAAAGCTTTAGGTTATTTTTAGTTTCTATTAAGTAGAATTTGATAAATACGAACCTCAACTTTTAAAGTTGCGATCTGCTGCAAATTGACACTCATAATCAACTTATGGTTGTTTTTATTTATATTTATCATGTTTTATTACTTGCTACTATCATCACATTTATTTAAGTTTTAATTAAGTTGATATGTTGCTGTGATTTTTAATGTATTTCGATTATAACATTTTGTATCAATAAATGTTTTTAATTAAAGGTCATTTGATTACTTAACCTCTACTGACAGGAGCCGGCAAGAAACTCGGCTTGGTTTTTTTTTTTTCAAAACAGTAAACATTCGCTTCGCAGCACAACAGCTCCTATTAGAAGCAACCATAACTTTTTCCGAGGTGCAAATCGGTTGGCAAATCAAAGTTCAGTAAGTTTTACAAAGGTCCAACGTTCTTAACAGAATAATCAGAACCTAGGAGAAGAGCAATATCCCGAAAAATCTCAAAAAATCTCGCAGCACATTTGCGAGAAAATGGCATGCATAGCGAGAAACCTTATAGTAGGATGGTGAATGAGTGCTCACAAGTAGAGGGTGGATGGAATGGTCGAAAGAAGAAAGTTTGACTTCGGATCTTGCTAGGACTAGTTAGGAGACAAACATACCTACTAAAAGTACCCAGGGGGCTTATATGATGTATAAATATAGTTTCATTGTATCCACTAGTACCAGATGACGATAGTATTAAGTCAACTGCTCATCGACCTTTGTAAAATATTGCGTTCAGAATGCCACGACTGCTGACCGTTAAGGAGTTCCTTTGCGAACCCCACCGTCAGTTCTGATTTACCAGATACCTACGCTTTAACGAAATCAAGTTGCTTAGCGACAGAGACTAGGAAATGATTTCACTATCCATTAACTGTCTATCATTGAAGACTTCCAAGTAGCAATCCGTGGACTCCATCATCACCTAGCTTGACCCAATGGTGCTGTTCTTGTGCAAATACATCAGTTATATTAGAAAATGGCAAAACCGGTATATGCTTGCTTAAACGTTTGAGGAGTTCTGTTGATTCCTTGGGGATTCCATCTTCAGATTCCGCCAATTTTTCTTTGGGATCGTTAGCGGGGTAAAAGGTTATGCGAGAGAAACGTGTACTTTTCAACTTAAAATATGGTATTTTTATTTTTTCTCTAGCACTTCAAATGGCTTCACACGACCCTAGTAGTAAAATGTGACAATAGAATAAGTTTTCAGTTAGAAATTAATAATGCATTATTGGACATAATAAATTGGATGAATATAAATGATTTACATATTAATATTATTAAAACTAAGTTTATGCAATTTAATTCATACAATTCAAGTAAAATTCCTATTCAAGTAAAGCATAACAAAGAAAATGTAGATGAGGTTGATGCATTTAAGTTCCTTGGTCTAACGATCGACAGTCATTTAAACTGGAAGGAGCATATCGAGCAAGTTTGTAAAAACTTGAATCGGTTTGTTTTTGCATTAAGGAGGCTGAAAGAGACTGTTGCATTTGAGGCTGCTTTAACGGCCTATCATGGTTACGTGTCATCTGTTCTTTCTTATGGACTGATTTTGTGGGGAAATGCAGTAAACGTAGACAAAGTTTTTAAAATCCAAAAGAAGTGTGTCAGGGTTATCTGTAGCTCATGGCAAGGCGACAGTTGTGTCCCACTTTTTAAAAAATTAAGTATACTGCCTTTACCGTGCCTATATATTAGAGATATGTGTGTTTTCGTCAGAACCCACCAGGAATATTTTAAAACGCGAGGTGAAGTCTTGCAAAGGTGGACAAGGGTTAAGATTATGAATGTCCTGTACAAGCCCCCCGGCCACAAATATTTATATAGGAGAAATGTTTTCAATATGTGTACCTATAGAGACATTTAACCATCTGCCAGAGGAATTGAGAGCAGTTGATGGAACTAAGTTTAAATTTAAATTGACTGACTGGCTCTTGGACAAATGTTTTTATTGTATGAAGGACTTTTTTGATTTTAAATAATAATATTGTAATTGTGTGGACATAATAATATGTTATAATTAATGAAATAGATTGTGATAGATAATTAATGGTATAATGTATTAGATTCGGATAATTTTAATATTTGTACGCCTGCATGCAGGTTGAATACAATGTACATTATTATTGAAAAACTTGACATCCTTTATAAAACTGTATTCATGCAAATAAATTGATTTGATTTGATTCAAAATAATTGGGTAGTTGACTATAGTAACGAAATATTAAAATATTTTTGTGGAATAATAGATTAACCCCCAACAATACATCTAGAACAGGAGTCATGTAAAAATAAATCAAGATTAATCTTTATTTTAATAATTTAAAACGCGTTCATTTTTACTTCTAAGTCACGTGACTTAAAACACTAATCACGACGCCATAAAATTATAGCAATCGAATACGTTCCGAATCGCGCCCACAGCGCCAGATCGCGCTCGCCGCGTTCGTACCGATTTATCGGGTCGTGCATTCCCTGGTCGTATTTATTGGCTCCGGCTTCTTTACGTTTATGACAACCTGGGTACTTTCATTTTTTTCTGCCAGTGGAATGACGTCACATGCGAGAGCTGACAGTGGATAGTGTTTTGGCGGCCAATTTAAAAACGCAAAATATTTTTATCGTTTCTGCCTTTAAAAATGAGAAAATTTAATGACCAAAATATTTCTTTCGCATTCAAATAGAGTTAACTAGCTGCCTGAAATATTGTTTGAAAAGCAGTCAAGAACCCAATTTTTCAAAGATTCGTAAAAATGAACACGGGTTATTTTGTCCACGGAAGTCGCTTGCGCGCAGCGTGACGTCATCGTGCACAATTCTCTCACCAGTATGTATACATACGTGATTTCATTTTTGCCGATTTTATAGATAATGGTACGGAACCCTTCGTGCGCGAGTCCGACTCGCACTTGGCTGGTTTCTTTTATTATAGTTCTTAAGTTTTTAGAAATAATTATCCATAAAATAAATAATATTTTGAAATAAGGTAGAATAAATTATATTTAGCAAAAAGTACAGGATGGGCCATAAGTTTCTGCACTTTTAGAAACATGATAGAGGCAAAACTACAAATGCTATTTTATTAGGTATTTATTGTTAGTAATAAGCATAAAATATATTTTTTATTTGTATAAATACTGTCGCCTAAATGAGCTCCGTCTTGTTGCTGGCACTCCTGCAACCGACTAAGGAATTGTATGAAAATATCAGTATCTTTTCATCAATCATCACTTCTGCTACGTAAGTTTTGCAAAATATGGCGTGTGACATATCAAATGAAAGGGCTCGTTATGAGGATCTTAAATATTTTTTTTTATAATTTTAAAATAAACGGTTTTGAAGTTATTTAGGAAAATAGGCAAAAAATTACCATGCCCCCCCCTCCCCCTCCTTATCACCGAAACTACTGGACCTAAAATTTTGAAAAATATACAATTAATAGTTCTTTACTTAAAGATTACCTACCGGAAAACCTTCAAAAAGTGTATGGTATTTAAAGTAACATAGTAAATTTCATATAATCACGGAACCCTCTCCACTGGAGTTTTACTCGCACTTTTCCGTTTTTTTTTGGAAAGGGTTTATCACAATAACCACATTGCTTTCCTGTGAAACGGTCCATCGTAGTCAAAATGGCGTTTAATTTCCCACAACCGCACAATTAATAGTTTAGAAAAAAATCTGTGTTGCTATTTGCAAAAACTTCTGGCCCACCCTGTGTATGTGAACAATAGCACCGACCAGTACCTAATTAAATATCATGTTATGCTTGGGTTGCCTCTTGCCTACGCTACTACGTGGTGTAGATGACCTAATACTCAACAACTTTAATAAGTCACATGACTCAAGCATATAAGAATTTTTATTTATTTAGTTAGAGTTATTCATTTTTATGGTTTTACATACTTAGAACGTTTTGTTTTACCAAAAATTTGTTTTAGGGTTCAGTATCTCAGAAGGAAAAAACGGCACCCTTATAGGATCACTCGTGTCTGTCTGTCTGTCACAGCCAATTTGTAAATCACTAACTCAATGACATATAAAATTTAATTTCTATCACGAGTTAACGATTAACGTTAACTTACGTTAAATCCTCCAAAATGTAACGCTTTAGCGTTTAACGAAGTTAACTTTTTAGGGTTCCGTACCTCAAAAGGAAAAAAGGAACTCTTATAGGATCACTCGTGTGTCTGTCTGTCTGTCTGTCTGTCTGTCCGTCTGTCACAGCCAATTTGCTCCGAAACTACTGGACCGATTGAGTTGAAATTTGGTATTCATATGTAAGTTGGTGACCGCAACACGGACGCGTGACGTATATATATGAATTTTAAACAAAGGGGCCACTTTTTGGGGGTAAACAAGATAATTAAAAAAAAAAGTTATGCCACCTATATCGTGTGACATATTAAATGAAGGAAGCTTATTGTGAGGATCTTAAATATATTTATTTTTTAATTTTAAGTAAAATACTTTAGAAGTTATTCAGGAAAATAGACTAAAAATGACCATTCCCCCCCCCCCCCCTTATTTCCGAAACTACTGGGGTTAAAATTTTGAAAAAAATACAGAAAATAAATAATCTTTGCCTATAGATTACAGGAAAACCTATAAGAAGTCTATGGTATTTAAGGTAACCTAGTAAATTTCAGATAATCATGTACGGAACGGAACCCTCTCCACGCGAGTTTAACTCGCACTTGTCCGGTTTTTATAAACGAATTAGCGATAAACGAAGTTAACTATTTGATTAACGGTGCCCAGCTATGCCTATAGTCCTCCACCAATAATCACCATAACGGCCAATTCTGTGCTGCTTTCAACATGTATGTATGCCGAATGTCATCACTGGGTCATTTTTTATTACTGAATCATGTTACGATTAGTCGCATAGTCTTAAAATGCGTTAATGACTGCAAAAGCTAGGTCGGCGTAAGCGCAATTAGAGAGTTTTATTTAAAAAAACCATCGCAAAAACCAATAGCTTCTGGCTATTTTAAGTGATGTCACAATAGTAGTTTATAATATGTGTGTAGATAAAGTTATGTATGCAACTCTGCATAATTCGGCCTTAAAACACTCGTGCGATCTTATTATGAAACTCGCCTAACGGCTCGTTTCATGAAAACCGCACTAGTGTTTTAAGGCCTATCATTATGCAACCGTTGCATACATAACTTTATCTACACACATATTATAAATCCTCCATGATGGGTTCAGAAACAATATTTTCTGGCAACAAGTTATTTGTTGCAATCGTGGCTGCATATTTCCGATATCCGGCGCATTTTCACATCACACACACTCCGAGAAGACTACTATTCATATTTTCAACTAAAATGTAAATTACAAACAACTTTTTCAATTCAAATCAACAACAATTCTACTTTCGTTCAGCAAAACACCAACACAATGGCGGCAATTCGATCCTCCGTCAAGACCATTTTTTTTTTTAAATCATAGACAAACGAATGAAGTCTCTATTCTCATGTCACTCGAGATCAAATGTTGTGCAGTTTATATTAAAAAAACATACTGAATTGACGTTTCGTATCAATAACTGTTTCGTATTAATATCTATGGATACTAGAATAGAGACCCACTTGAGTTTTGACAGCTGTTCCAAATTTAATCTCATTTCTATACTAAAAACGATACGGGAATAACATTGCAGCACTCGTTTTACCTAATTGGTTGTCAAAATGGTGGTCATTTCCTACGATTTTTGATTACACTTTGGAGGTTTTATGATATGGGTGTAGATAAATAATATAAAAAATCTCAGTAGGTACCTACGTTCGTTTTCGGGCTATGTTTGCGATATTAGACATTCAGTTTTTGTAGTAGTAGTCGAGGTTAATATATTCATTATTATGTTTCGGTTACATGCTCAAAGATCAGATAAACCTAATGGAAAATATATATAAGGCTAAATAAATAAACAGGTTGAATTAGTGCAACTGGCAATTGGCAATTTGACGCGGCTTCAGTAAGTGAACATACATTTTTAGAAAATAACTCTTTATTAAGTAAATACAATTAATATAATACCCGGCATTTAAGCAGGACCAATACGCTACTGCGCAGGTATCCTTAACAGGGTTACCCTTGTTTCATCGAAAAAATATTGACAAATTATCACTTCCCAAACAATTTTTCGTATAATTTCATTTGCCAAAATATTATTTAGCAAATTAACACTTAACAAATAATTCTAACGCAAACCTAATGTTTGGCAAGTGAACGTTCCAACAATGACTAATTTGCCAACTGGTACTTATACCAAATTTCATGAAGTCAAATGTTTCAGTTGGCATAACATATTTTACACAAACAAAACTAGTCAAAAGCATGTTTTATTAAGGGATGAAAAAAAACCTCGAAGGCTAAGGCGGGGAGCCTTGCTCCCGCCGTAGCCTTCTAACCTAAATTTATCCACCTCGGTTCTGCTTTGACCTGTATTGCTCGCTCGCTTCGCTCGCTCGCCGCCACATATTATTACTTCGTATTTGCTGTTTTTGTCTTTATACTTTTTATCATAAAAAATCATTTGACTAAATGATTATTGTCTAATGAATTTTTGCTTTAATAAAACATGTGATAAAAGACCAAATGACTTAATGTCGTTTTCCGTAGTCATATTCTGCTGAGTGAAAATTTGACCAAATGAAAATGTGCGGACTAAAATTATTCCAAAGATTGCATTGGCAAAAAAAGGTTGCTAAAATTTGTTTGGGAAGTGATAATTTGTCAAAAGTTTTTCGATGAATTGGCAGCCCCAACCCATCCTTAACAACTGTATCATTACCATGAGTTGCGCAAACCGCTCTCGCTAGCGTAAACCATCGCTCGGTCCCTTTTACTTGTATCGACAACAAGCAGCACTTCCGATAGATTTCGATAGCGAGAACGGTTTGCGCAAACTCATGGTAATATACTGATACCGCAACACGTTCAGCACCAAACGTCAACCATACGCAGGTCACATTTATTTGCCGGGCATGATAACATCTTCCCTTATTTTCTTCCTGGTTTTTTCCCTTTTTTAACTGATTCCATTTTCTTTACGTGTGAGCTACCGTATGAGTCCGCGACCGCGCCGGCCTTAGCCCTTGATCAGGGTTGAGCGAGATTGTCTCACGGCGCCCTTTGGTAGATACTTTCACTTCCCTTATTTTCTTCCTGGTTTTTCCCTTTTTTAAATGATTCCATTTTCCTTATGTGTGAGCTATCGTATGAGTCCGCGACAGCGCCGGCCTTAGCCCTTGATCAGGGTTGAGCGAGATTGTCGCACGGCGCCCTTTTGTCGACACTTTCACTTCACGTAAATTACACTTCGGTTTTGCGCTGGTAATTGTTTTTCGCATTTGGCCGCTCCTCTCGCTCTACCCTAGGGCCGACGCTAGTCAGCGACTGCCAGGAATTATAATCTATTCTACATTCCAGATTTTGCAATACCAAAGTACCTCACACATAATGAAGGCAGTGTCCGTCCTATCTGTGCTGATGGCAGTTGCTCTCGCACGTCCCGAGGGTGACTATTACGACACCAAGTATGATGACTTCGACGTCGACACCTTACTTTACAACAATCGGCTACTAAATGCTTATACCAACTGCTTCGTGGGAACGGGAAGCTGCACTGTTGAGGGAGCTGCTTTTAAAAGTAAGTAAATAATTAGATCCAAGCGCAATAACTACTGTTTATTTGTCACTTCGTAAGAGCCCACTTATGACTAGATTAAGCACCTCATTTTGCATCAATCAGAACTGAACTCTATGACGTTGGGTTTCATTTTAAAATAGTTCGCTCTCAGCCGTGGCTGTTACAACCACCGCGCGCGCACGCGTTCACGAAAATCTGAGTTTTTTGCTGTTTATTAGAGACCCATAACATCTATTAAAAAATCTTTTTTAGCGAATTGAGAAGTTATTCTTACTCAACTATTTAATCAAAAATCATCGTACACTACATCTGTACATGTTTTTAGAGGACTTATTGTACCTTATATACAACCTATTAATCTAAAACTAAAATAAATATGTTAAAAAATATTAATGTTTTAATTTTTTTGCTTATATTTAAATGAAATTATCTTCCATCAGAGTACATATCTGAACGCGTACAAACAGCCTGCGCCAAATGCAATGCCAACCAGCGGGCCAAATTCCGCACCGTCATCAAAGCGATCATGAAACAGCTCCCTGAAAAATGGCAAGAGTTCAAGGCGATATACGACGCAGAAGGAAAGTACAAAGAAAGCTTTGAAAAGTATCTTCAAGAGTCATAGCCCATAAAAGGAAACGTCTAAAAAATGCCTGAGATAATAATAAATCGACCAATCATCTTACTTAAAAAAGTCGTTCTCAATAAATGCGTACCGAAAACTATAATAGATATTAAGATTGTGTAAACGATAATTTACATACAAACACAAAAAAATAAAATTGTTATTTTTCTACCACTCCTAAATACTTGTATGAATAGTAAATTCTTAGAATAAGAATAAGAATAAATTTATTATCAAAAAGTTAAAATTTTCCTTAATGCATAAAAATATCTGGCGGACCCCAAACTAGGCTGAGCCTGTATGCCAGCGTGCGTGCGTGCGTGCGTGCGTGTGTGTGGGTGGGTGGGTGTGTTCGCGCTATCAGAATATTTTCGGTTTCGTCGTATGATAAGAATTTAAAACCATTTACGCACGATGTGTTTTAATTTACACGAGCGATTTTCGATTTCTAGGTACGAGTATATTCTGAAATCGTAGATCGAAATTGCGGGCCAAAGCCAGAAATAACGGGTTTCACCATAATTCAACTAATGCGATGAAGCACCCGCGCCTGCAGTGTTAAGATAGGTAATTATTCCGAAGATGCTATGCGCACATTGCAGTCAATAATATATGCTCACTGATAGCTTGAAGATGTAAACGCACTATCCCACTCATTTACAATGCTCACTGTGTGTAATTATGGCGCAGACAAAGTTTTGTAATGTAATTGCTCTGTGCGCCTGTACCCTTTTAACCGTCTTGTGGCGTCAAGTAAGATTTGCTAATATTACTAGCAACTGTTATTTAACAGTTGCTATAGATTGCCTGTGATTGTTGTAGCCAGAATTCCTTACATTTAGAGAAACAGCAGACCTACGAAGAACCTTAATTAATGTAGTAGTCTTTATTATGGCGAAATATAATACCGAAACATGCTTATTAGTCGCTTAAGGCATTTTTCTCATTTTTTGGAGTTTACGTTCTTAAAAATCGATTTCGTATGCGTATGAATTATGGGGAATAAAATCAAACTCCGAAGTTACACGAAGTTAGCATGTCAGACGGCGGAGTCACACGAAGATGTCACACGGCGGAGTCACACGAAGTTACACGATGTTAGCCGAAGATGCATCGGTCGCTTCGCATTGCATACAGATATAGTGAATAATATGTTTCCATCGGTAAAACTTGGATCTCAGTCGGAAGACGACGGGACCCGAAGTGTCAATTAATTATTGTATTCAATGAGTGACATGTTTATATTATTAATATGAAACTTTTTGGATCCAAGATGGCGGATGACACTGTCATGTCAAAAATCGTCACTGGTATCGTTTTCGATGTATTTAGGCATGACAAAACCAAATCCGATGTCATTTTTTGGATCCAAGATGGCGGATGACACTGTCATGTTAAAAATCGTCATTGGTATCGTTTTCAAGGTATTTAAGCATGACAAAACCAAATCCGATGTCACTTTTGGAGTTTACTCCTTGAGAATCGATTTTCATATATAATGAAAAAAAAAAATGGGTCACACTGTCACACGGTACGGGGTCACACGACGTCGGGGTCACACGACGTTAGCCGAAGATGCGTCGGTCGCTTCGCATTGCATACCGAGTGCTAGTGGAGTGCGAGTAAACTCCTATCGTGCGTCGGAGCTGACACACACACTTTATTTCCTTCTAACTTGTTTCGTATAAAAGAGACGCCCTAAGCTTCTATGGAGATAATGCATTTTATCTAGACCCATATCATAAAACCTCCATTGTTTAATCAAAAACCATAGGAAATGACCACCAATTAGGAAAAACCAGTGCTGCAATGTTATTTCTTTATCGTTTTTAGTAAAGAAATGAGATTAAATTTGGAACAGCTGTCAAAACTCAAGTGGGTCTCTATTCTAGTATCCATAGATATTAAACAGTTATTGATACGAAACGTCAATTCAGTATGTTTTTTTAATATAAACTGCACAACATTTGATCTCGAGACACATGAGAATAGAGACTTCATTCGTTTGTCTATGATTTAAAAAAAATGGTCTTGACAGAGGATCGAATTGCCGCCATTGTGTTGGTGTTTTGCTGAACGAAAGTAGAATTGTTGTTGAATTGAATAGAAAAAGTTGTTTGTATTTTACATTTTAGTTGAAAATATGAATAGTAGTCTTCTCGGAATGTGTGTGATGTGAAAATGCGCCGGATTTCGGAAATATGCAGCCACGATTGCAAAAAATAACTTGTTGCCAGAAAATATTGTTTCTGAACCAATCATGGAGGATTTATAATATGTATGTAGATAAAGTTATGTATGCAACTCTGCATAATTTAGCCTTAAAACACTCGTGCGATCTTATTATGAAACTCGCCTATCGGCTCGTTTCATGAAAACCGCACTAGTGTCTTAAGGCCTATCATTATGCAACCGTTGCATAAACTACTATTAATGCAGTGAGTAAGGAAAAATTACAAAAAATACACAAGGTGCTCGTGTTACATTCTCGCCAGTTTATTTATAGAGTTTCGGAGATGACCTTACATCTGTAGATTCAAGTACAACCACTGTTTGAGCACACTGTCTGCTTTTTATTAGGGTTCCGTACCTCAAAAGGAAAAAAGGAACCCTTATAGGATCACTCGTGTGTTTGTCTGTCTGTCTGTCTGTCTGTCTGTCCGTCTGTCACAGCCAATTTGCTCCGAAACTACTGAACCGATTGATTTGAAATTTGGTATATATATGTAAATTGGTGACCGCAACAGGGATGCGTAACGTAAATAAATAAATTTTCAACATGGGGCCCATTTTTGGGGGGCAAATTAGAAAATTAAAAAAAAAAAGTTACGCAAACTATATCATGTGACATATCAAATGAGAGGGCTTATTGTGAGGATCTTAAATATGTTTTTTTTTTAATTTTAAAATAAATGTTTTGGAAGTTATTTAGGAAAATAGGCGAAAATTGACCATTCCCTCCCCTTATCTCCGAAACTACAGGGCCTAAAATTTTGAAAAAAAATTAAAAAAATAGTTCTTTATCTATAGATTACAGGAAAACCTATAAAAAGTCTATGGTATTTACATTAACATAGGAAATTTCAGTTAATCATGTATGGAACGGAACCCTCTCCACGCGGGTTTCACTCGCACTTGTCCGGTTTTTGTCAAAGGGATCAAACATCTAAATTTGCAGGTGCTACTTGTTTGCAAGGCCAAAGCGGTACCCCTTTTTGGGGTCCGGATAGCTTCGTTAGTTACTTTGCAACATTCAGGCCACCTACACAGGCAAGTGGCTTGCTTGGCGCCTAGAGCCTTGGCTATAAACAAACGTTCTAGATTTCTCGGCACCGGCTGCACTGCGCGCTTGGCGCCTTCAATAGTCACCAGCGGCCCTAAGATGCATGGCACAAATATAAATTAGAACCGTTTATCTCTAAGTGCGTCTCTCTCACACTAGTGCTGACGAAAGAGATAGTCATAGTGATAAACGGTTCTAATTTATCTTTGTGCCATGCATCTTAGGGCCGCTGACTTGCTAGGCTCTAGGCGCTAAGCAAGCGCGGCCTGTGCGGCCTTAGGCTCAGAGAGGAGTATATATGAGCCACGCTTTTCGTATACTCGTCCACGGGTCATAGTTTGAGTTAGGTAAAATATTCGTAAATATTTTAAGTACGATGATTTCTTACGGTCTGACAACACAAGCTGTAGAATGTGTGGCGAAGAGGAAGAAATAATGAAACACATCATGTGCGAATGCGATGCCCTCGCCAGACTAAGAATGAAAATACTTGGCAATGGTTATCTAGAACCAGGGGAATTCAAGGCACTACCACTGCGCTCCACAAGTCACTTCATTGAAGTGGTGGAGAATGCTATGGATAGTGCTTAGGAAAAAGGGGTAATTACACAAAAGATCCCATAGGGTCGAAGTGTATCCGCAAGGACCCCACCCTCTAAGATAAGATAAGATAAGATAGGGTCTGAGAAATATTTCATAATGAATTTTGTTCTACGGAATGTTTCTTATCTCATTTGAATAATACTATAAATTGAAAACAATATATGTGCTTTGCTGATCTATGATAAGACATCGATAAATAACACTTCTACCAATTATAAATAACCGGTCAAGTGCGAGTTAAACTCGCGTGGAGAGGGTTCCGTTTCGTACATGTTTACCTGGAATTTCCTATGTTACTTTAAATACCATAGACTTCTTATAGGTTTTCCTGTAATTTATAGGTAAAGAACAATTTTTTGTATTTTTTTCAAAAGTTTAGGCCCTGTCGTTTCGGAAATAAGGGAGAGGAATAGTCAATTTGCGCCTATTTTCCTATTTTACTTTAAATTCAAAAGAAAAATATCACGTCTAGTACCCATAACACAAACCTTTAGAGCTTACTTTGGGACTAGATCGATTTGTATACATTGTCCCCTGATTTATTTATTATTATTATTATTATTTGATATGTGACACGATATAGGGTGCATAACTTTTTATTTAATTTTCTATTTTATCCCCCAAAAGCGGCCCCCATGTTTGCGTCCGTGTTGCGGTCACCGACTTACATATGTATACTAAATTTCAACTCAATCGGTCCAGTAGTTTCAGAGCAAATTGGCTGTGACAGACAGACAGACAGACAGACAGACAGACAGACAGACAGACAGACAAACAGACAGACAGGCAGACAGCCAGACGGACAGACGGACAGACGGACAGACGGACAGACGGACAGACGGACAGACGGACAGACGGACAGACGGACAGACGGACAGACGGACAGACGGACAGACGGACAGACGGACAGACGGACAGACGGACAGACGGACAGACGGACAGACGGACAGACGGACAGACGGACAGACGGACAGACGGACAGACGGACAGACGGACAGACGGACAGACGGACAGACGGACAGACGGACAGACGGACAGACGGACAGACGGACAGACGGACAGACGGACAGACGGACAGACGGACAGACGGACAGACGGACAGACGGACAGACGGACAGACGGACAGACGGACAGACGGACGGACGGACAGACGGACGGACGGACGGACGGACGGACGGACGGACGGACGGACGGACGGACGGACGGACGGACGGACGGACGGACGGACGGACGGACGGACGGACGGACGGACGGACGGACGGACGGACGGACGGACGGACGGACGGACGGACGGACGGACGGACGGACGGACGGACGGACGGACGGACGGACGGACGGACGGACGGACGGACGGACGGACGGACGGACGGACGGACAGACAGACAGACAGACAGACAGACAGACAGACAGACAGACAGACAGACAGACAGACAGACAGACAGACAGACAGACAGACAGACAGACAGACAGACAGACAGACAGACAGACAGACAGACAGACAGACATACAGACAGACAGACAGACAGACAGACAGACAGACAGACAGACAGACAGACAGACGGACAGACGGACAGCCAGACAGACACACGAGTGATCCTATAAGCGGTCCGTTTTTTTCCTTATGAGGTACGGAACCCTAAAAATTGGGCCTTTTATATCAATAACATTTTAGTTTTTAATTTAAACTAGAATCCATAATTAGTTAAACTAAATTGACAACTCAAGCTGCAAAAATGTTGCTACAGTTAGGGTAGCACTGCTCGTGTCAATATAAGAAAAGTTTACGGTTTCAAAACCGCCGTAATTAAGAATCCAACTCATACTGAACAGACAATGTAGATGGTTTCGATACTGAAACATTGACATTAACCGGACCTATGTATCACTATTAAATTTATCCAATCCTGGCAACGCTTAAATATATCAATTTAGTTCGCCGAATTCTGGATTCTAGTTTAGTTCAAAATATTGTAAGGGTAGTGTTGTCTCCAGCCAGCATGTGATTTTCTTACGCGAAAATATCTATGGATAATCTGTGTGCCCTGTGAAATAACGAACGATACAACACGAGTATAAATGTTGGCAAGTAGTATGCTGTTTCTACTACATAATATTTTTGTATTGAACTACTTAGAACAAAATTAATCTGGTGACGCTTACTAGAGGTTGGCCATTAATAAAAATTGATGCACCCCACTTTCTAATCCACGCTAAAACAAAATTCAATGATATCTAAATCAAATAAGTACTTTCACAAGTTGCCTTTATTCCCTCGTGTGAAAGTTTAAATAGTTGTATTGTTAATAGTTCTATACGGGAATTAATGTGCTGCCATTTTAACAGTTGACTGTCGCTGAGGCACTACCTCTGTTCTCTTTGCATCATCTTTATGTTCGCAAACAAAACACGATACAGACTGAATAGCTAGGACATTATAAACTATTTCAAAATAGTTCTTGATAATACTTTGTTAAATGATCGCGGTTGTTATTCATAACACTTTTGTTTTAACACGAGTTCTTACTGAGTTCGAGTTCGAATATAGTTCTTGATACTTTGGAATTCAGTGTTTAATAAGGGAAAAGAACCTGTAAAATTTAATTAAGTATTAATACCAACAATAAAAACAAAGTACTTACAAGTAATAACTAACATAAGAATTTGACCTATTTTTAGTTGTCTGAGGAATAAATGAATTAGTAGGTATAATTATTTTTAAATGATAAGCAATGGGACGGGCTGATTGCTCTGACGACTGCGGCCCTAACATGCATGCCACACGGATGAATTAAACCCGTTTATCTCTATGACTATCTCTTTCGTCGGCACTAGTGTTCGAGAGGCGCACTTAGAGATAAGACGGTCTATCTTATCTTTGTGTCATGCATGTTAGGGCCGCTGGTGCGGAGTAATCGCCTCGAAACGTCCAGTCCGTCCGAGCGAGCCCGTCTCTTTGAGACTGCGTAGTCGGAGTCAGGTTTGGCTTCAAGTTCTTCTCTGTCGCTCCATAGTAACACAGGAGGTTAGACAATGCCACTTTCCGCCTTGTACCAGCCTCAGGATATGGATTTCAATAAATGGGGGCATCGCTGCCAATGCAGGATTCTGGTGGCTTACTTGTTATAAATATACTTACATCCCAGGTCTAAGGTGAACTTATTTGAAGCAACGTTTAACACAATGTCCTTAAGACATTTAAAAAGATTAATGAACGACATTTCCATTTTCCGCAAACGTGTGCGCGGTGTTTAAGATGCCTTATATCTTCACCCATATCATAAAACCTCCATAGTGTAATCAAAAACCATAGGAAATGACCACCATTTTGACCAAAAACCAAGGAAAAACCAGTGCTGCAATGTTATTCCCGTATCTTTTTTAGTATAGAAATGAGATTAAATTTGGAACAGCTGTCAAAACTCAAGTGGGTCTCTATTCTAGTATCCATAGATATTAAAACAGTTATTGATACGAAACGTCAATTCAGTATGTTTTTTTAATATAAACTGCACAACATTTGATTTCGAGTGACATGAGAATAGAGACTTCATTCGTTTGTCTATGATTTTAAAAAAATGGTCTTGACGGAGGATCGAATTGCCGCCATTATGTTGGTGTTTTGCTGAACGAAAGTAGAATTGTTGTTGAATTGAATAGAAAAAGTTGTTTGTAATTTACATTTTAGTTGAAAATATGAATAGTAGTTTTCTCGGAGTGTGTGTGATGTGAAAATGCGCCGGATATCGGAAATATGCAGCCACGATTGCAACAAATAACTTTTTGCCAGAAAATATTGTTTCTGAACACATCATGGAGGATTTATAATATGTGTGTAGATAAAGTTATGTATGCAACTCTGCATAACTTGGCCTTAAAACACACGTGCGATCTTATTATGAAACTCGCTAAAACCTCGTTTCATAAAACCGCACTAGTGTTTTAAGGCCTATCATTATGCAACCGTTGCATAAACTACTATTAAGATATAGGTCTAAAAACTTTTCCATTGATTCCAGTGACTGTCAAAACTCTCATTGTATATATGTTTAAAAAACCAAATGTAAATGTAGTAATAAAACCAAAAATTAAACGTCAATCGCTATTTATAATAGTCAGAGTCAATGGCGCGGGCCTTTCGCTCATTCACCAACTAGTTATTGTAGGTTACAATTACTTAACTTGTCAGTAAACAAACATGATGTTATTTAAATACAATTTATCTACACCCATATCATAAAACCTCCATTGGTTAATCAAAAACCATAGGAAATGACCACCATTTTGACAACCAATTAGGAAAAACCAATGCTGCGATGAAGAAATAACATGACTTCTTTATCGTTTTTAGTAAAGAAATGAGATTAAATTTGGAACAGCTGTCAAACTCAAGTGGGTCTCTATTCTAGTATCCATAGATATTAAAACAGTTATTGATACGAAACGTCAATTCAGTATGTTTTTTTAATATAAACTGCACAATATTTGATCTCGAGTGACGTGAGAATAGAGACTTCATTCGTTTGTCTATGATTTTAAAAAAATGGTCTTGACGGAGGATCGAATTGCCGCCATTATGTTGGTGTTTTGCTGAACGAAAGTAGAATTGTTGTTGAATTGAATAGAAAAAGTTGTTTGTAATTTACATTTTAGTTGAAAATATGAACAGTAGTTTTCTCGGAGTGTGTGTGATGTGAAAATGCGCCGGATATCGGAAATATGCAGCCACGATTGCAACAAATAACTTTTTGCCAGAAAATATTGTTTCTGAACACATCATGGAGGATTTATAATATGTGTGTAGATAAAGTTATGTATGCAACTCTGCATAACTTGGCCTTAAAACACACGTGCGATCTTATTATGAAACTCGCTAAAAGCTCGTTTCATAAAACCGCACTAGTGTTTTAAGGCCTATCATTATGCAACCGTTGCATAAACTACTATTAAGATATAGGTCTAAAAACTTTTCCATTGATTCCAGTGACTGTCAAAACTCTCATTGTAGTTTTGCTTGAATACCTTTGACGGTTCACAGGGAACTTGATAGTTCTATTGTATAACACTGCTGGTAACATACTGCCATACAAAGTTAGAGTTAATCGCAAACATAAAACGTTTTTTAGGGTTCCGTACCTCAAAAGGAAAATAGGAACCCTTATAGGATCACTCGCTTGTCCGTCCGTCCGTCTGTCTGTCTGTCTGTCTGTCTGTCTGTCTGTCTGACTTTTTTCTCAGGAACGCGTGGAGGTATCAAGTTGAAATTAATATCAAATACTCAGGTCTGCAATCTCTTGAAGCTATGAAAAAATCAATCTTCTAAGTCACCGCAATCAAAAGATATGGCCATTTATGTCTCTTATTTTGATACTTTCAAGGGAATCCAAAGGGAATCAAAACCTATAGGGTACTTCCCGTTGACCTAGAAACATGAAATTTGGCAAGAAGCAGTGTCTTACAGCACAAGTAAAGGAAAACGTCCGAAAACCGTGAATTTGTAATTATATCACATAAAAAAAAAGTTAAACGGAATAACCTTTGCAAAGTCGTATCACACTCTATGATTGAACGGAGATAGGAGCTTGCGAAAGTAAATTTTTTTTCATAGGTAGGTTGTAAATGGTTACCCCGTTGTTGAAAGCTATTTTTTTTTTCTTTATTCGGTTCCGTACTTACAAGGTACTGTTTCTTTTTCATACGTAATTGCGGAACCCTCGGCGCGCGAGTCAGACTCGCACTTGACCGGTTTTTATTAAGCAGACTCGCCCCTACTTTCGTCTCAAGTTCTATGCTTCTCACGATCCATCGATTGAATTATATTCTTATCTACAGATAACACATTGGAAAAAAAAAAACTTTATGATCGCATGCAAATAACCTTGGCGTGGTCAGCCACAAAATCTCGAATATAAAAAGACATTGGACGGTCAGGGCTTCACTCATCTTAAGGCAACCTAGGTAAGTTGAAGTCTTTATAATAGCATTGGGCCTTTTTTGTTTCTGCATGTGATTATCTTAGATTTTATAGGTATAAATCGTTTGCGAATAAGTAGAAGCCGCAATACAAGAATGTTTAAAAAACCAAATGTAAATGTAGTAATAAAACCAAAAATTAAACGTCAATCGCTATTTATAATAGTCAGAGTCAATGGCGCGGGCCTTTCGCTCATTCACCAACTAGTTATTGTAGGTTACAATTACTTAACTTGTCAGTAAACAAACATGATGTTATTTAAATACAATTTATCTACACCCATATCATAAAACCTCCATTGGTTAATCAAAAACCATAGGAAATGACCACCATTTTGACAACCAATTAGGAAAAACCAATGCTGCGATGAAGAAATAACATGACTTCTTTATCGTTTTTAGTAAAGAAATGAGATTAAATTTGGAACAGCTGTCAAACTCAAGTGGGTCTCTATTCTAGTATCCATAGATATTAAAACAGTTATTGATACGAAACGTCAATTCAGTATGTTTTTTTAATATAAACTGCACAATATTTGATCTCGAGTGACGTGAGAATAGAGACTTCATGCGTTTGTCTATGATTTAAAAAAACGACTTGACGGACGGCCGCCATTACGGACGCGCCGCGCCGCGTTGACGTTTTGCTGAACGAAAGTAGAATTTTGTTGAATTGAATAGAAAAAGTTGTTTGTATTTATGAATAGTAGTCTTCTCGGAATGTGTGTGATGTGAAAATGCGCCGGATTTCGGAAATATGCAGCCACGATTGCAACAAATAACTTGTTGCCAGAAAATATTGTTTCTGAACCAATCATGGAGGATTTATAATATGTATGTAGATAAAGTTATGTATGCAACTCTGCATAATTTAGCCTTAAAACACTCGTGCGATCTTATTATCAAACTCGCCTATCGGCTCGTTTCATGAAAACCGCACTAGTGTTTTAAGGCCTATCATTATGCAACCGTTGCATAAACTACTATTAATACAGTGAGTACTCCGAGAAGACTACTTACTATTCATATTTTCAACTAAAATGTAAATTACACATGAATTTACATTTTAGTTGAAAATATGAATAGTAAGTAGTCTTCTCGGAGTGTGTGTGATGTGAAAATGTGCCGGATATCGGAAATATGCAGCCGCGATTGCAACAAATAACTTGTTGCCAGAAAATATTGTTTCTGAACCCATCATGGAGGATTTATAATATGTGTGTAGATAAAGTTATGTATGCAACTCTGCATAATTTGGCCTTAAAACACACGTGCGATCTTATTATGAAACTCGCCTATCGGCTCGTTTCATAAAACCGCACTAGTGTTTTAAGGCCTATCATTATGCAACCGTTGCATAAACTACTATTGTTTATTACTTTTTCTATGAAGATGTAGGAACAAAACATTCTGAATACAAATGTTGTATCAACCATAATGTTTCTAATGTTAATTACTTGCACCGATAACAGTAACTTTATTATTGTTTGTTTATTAATGTGATAGATAACTAAAGTCAAAATTTACTTAGATTTCGCTTTTAAGGTTCGCTTGATACTCTCTCAGTCGCGTTTAAAACTTGAACGCCGTCACTGCATAAGAGTAAAGGTAGGCTGATTTATTTTGATTAACATTGAAAATGAAAATAAAGATGAAAATATTTATTTTTGCGAGTAGGTCTTACGTGTCTGAAGCTACCAGCAGGGCATTAGCCCGGGTGTTCCATTGCTGAACTAGGTCGTGAGCTCAACTTTTGCCAGTCCGGATCCGATGTTTAACGTTAATATTTTGTTCGCGGGTTTGGTATCTTTGTGGTGGCTTATAGGATAGGGAATTCAACTTGGTCCGTTGAGTGAAATCATTGTTTACCCGAAGCAAAAAGGAGAGTTATGTTTTCGCGTTTATCTGTATGTGATAATGTATTTATGAAATTACTCCGTAAGTCACCACCTAGAGCCAAAACTACTGAACCGATTTTAAAAAAGGGGTGTCAAACGGCATATGAGGTCCCTTGAAATATGGCAGCTGCTAGAATTCATTGTGTTTCTTGATATTTTTCCACCCAATCATCCTTGGTATCAAATGAAAGGGCTCGTTTGATATCAACATCTTGTTTCTTTCTTTTTGCGGTTATGCAATCAGCGCCTCTATTCGGGAACGTCGAAGCGATATTGTTGCGGCTCGCCAGCGAAATTCGCATGCCACTCTTGTGCATTACGCATCGTGCGGAAGAGTGGCATGAGAATCTCGCTAGCGCGTCGCTACAATATCGCTTGGACGTTTCCGAATAGAGGCCCGGCTGCTCAATTACGTAACACCAATTGGTATCGCTTTCGCGAAAAGTGAACCAATTGTACCCTTATTTACACAGAGTGAAGACTAAATTGGTTTGCATTTCTAGCCAAACCGATACCAATTGTGCAACGTAATTGAGCTGCTGGTTTTATGTTTATTACAATTAATAATTTGACTGAGTCGTTGTCTCAGTGGTAGTGTACATCGTGTTAATGATACTATCTGTGAATGCCAGTGTTACTCAAAGCGGCAGGGCAGGTGACATAAGATACTTCTTGTTTACTAACTGTGCTCGCGATTTCGTAACAATAAGCGCTGACCGGATCATACCCACGAGGCGTTGGACTTTTTATTTTTCATTCCTATTTCTTTTATGAAGCTGGTCGAATGCAATGAAACGTATTTTTAGACTTTCAGCATTCCATCAAAATCTTTCCTTTGCGTTACTTTAAACAAGCAGATAGACAAAGATTCTAAAAAACGTTTCTAGATTTTATTTTCTTTATTTAGTTTATATACAAGTTGGATTGGGTTAATTTGGCAGTGACGAGGTTATATAAGTATGCTCAACATTGTATTGGCTAACTGTTGATACTTAACCGTATCCCTGTTTCTCTTGGGGGTATAGACATATACCACAGAACGCAGAAATTCATCAGTCATTTATTATAATGAAGATTATCAATTACTCCACAGCTACCAAACATGAAGTTCCTCATCGTTCTGTCGACTCTGGTGGTCCTGGCGTTTGGTCAGGGCACCTACACCTCCGAGAATGATGACCTTGACATTGTTGCGGTGGTGAACAGTCGAGAGATGCTGCAGGCTTGGCTCGGGTGCTTCATTGACAGGAGCCCATGTGACAAGGTCCAGAATAGTTTTAAAGGTAAGTACCTACTGACAAATTGATTTTCTTACAAACACTTCAAATAGGTATTTCATTTAAGCACATTCCTTCCTTTTTTAGGGTTCCGTACCTCAAAAGGAAAAACGAAACCCTTATAGGATAACTCGTGTGTCTGTCTGTCCGTCTGTCATAGTCAATTTGCTCCGAAACTACTGGACCGATTGAGTTGAAATTTGGTATACATATGGAAATCGGTGACCGCAACACGGACACGTGACGTAATAGTACATTGTGCATCTAGGGCCGTAAGAAGGGGATAAGTAACGAGAGTCTGTTAGAAGCCCGACGCCGATACCTTTTTTTGTCTAATTTTTATTTCATTTCCTCGCAAATGAAAAAAATCATTGTGTGTATCACGGGCAGTAAGGGGATAACAAACTCGAGGAAATGAAATAAAAATTAGACAAAAAAAGGTATATGTATTAATTTTATTCCCATTTTACATCGTGAATTACCATCAGGTGGGTGTTCATAAACTGAGCGTACGTTGCGATCAGCGCGGGGCAGCTCCGCCGGTTTGCGGGTCGCGCGCGCCCCGCCGGCTGCGGCTCCCGAGCAGCTCCGCCGACCTGGCGCACTTAACTGCCCGCGGGAGTTCGAAACCATACAAAATCCATAACTCCCTAGGAAGTTATGGATTTTGTATGGTTTATAACGCCCGCTGACGGCGGGGCCCATAGAGGAGTTAAATCGGCTATAGTTTCTCTATACGCTTGCGTATAATAACACCCTTTCCGAGCAAGTGTGATGAAAATATATGAATTTTAAACAAAGGGTCCACTTTTGGGGGGTAATTAAGAAAATTAAAAAAAAGTTATGCAACCTATATCTTGTGGCATATCAAATGAAAGGACTAATTGTGAAGATTTTAAATATATTTTCTTTTGAATTTCAAGTAAGATAGTTTGGAAGTTATTTAGGATAATAGGCAAAAATTTACCATTCCCCCTTATTTCCGAAAGTACTGGGGCTAAAATTTTGAAAAAAATACAGAAAATAGTACTTTAACTATAGATTACAGGAAAACCTATAAGAAGTTTATGGTATTTAAAGTAATCTAGTAAATTTCAGATAATCATGTACGGAACGGAACCCTATCCACGCGAGTTTAACTTGCACTTGACCGGTTTTAAGGGTTAATTACTATAGGAAATACAGTCTGCGCGCGATTTCGAGGAATCGGGGCAGGGGAAGTGGGCGTGGTGCGACGAGCTTTCTTTCACACCCTGCACTCTACCAGAATATTGTCGAAAAGATATTGCGGATCTTTTATTATGACGAAGCTATCTTTGCTGTCATGTTAATAAGAGCTAGCAATATCACAGCAAAATAATTTGCGATATTGCGTTAGGCAATGTCGAATAGAGCATAGTACGACTGCTGTCCTAAAGGCATACTCATCCTTATCGTATTAGTAATTTACTGCACTGCATCTTTGCTTTAAAGTGCATTGAGATTCCTCGGAGCTCGCGCTGAAAGCAAACCACACTTACGGCCGCACTCATAGTCAGATCACGAAAGAATAACTTGTTCCCTTTTCAAAATTTCAACACAAAATCTTCACTAAGGAATATATTAATCGTTCATTATCTGACTCTGAGTAGTGACATTAGATTTGGAGTGATATTCTCTGACATGTGAAGGTTCAACAAAGAAGGTTTAACGAGTCTCATATACACAAATCCATTTTCTATGCCATGCATTGTTTCCCTAATATCAGTAGTAGGTGTCAGCATACTAATTATGCTCATCATCAACGTACGATTTCCGCGTACTTGCCCAACGACGTGACAATCGCATCGAGAGACAATGTTCAAGGCAATCCATAATTGTCTACAACAACAAATTCAGAAACGTATTGGTTAAATAATGACTCACTATAAACCAAGTAAATAAGTTGGGTATTTAACGCGTAATTTAATTTGATAAAATACCGTATCTTATCGCTAATCTCTCGGGAACTATGCGCTTTTCTGGCGTGAAATTTTCTTTGACCCATCAGACTCCAAAGATCCTATAAAACATAAGAGTAGAGACGGATATTATATATACGTTTTTTACAATCAGGCAGAGTTAGGTAGTAGGTACCTATTGCATTGATAGTATGGAATATAGAACGGATGTATATTGAGTACGGTCAGTTACTAGACGGCTGCTGTATTAATAATAATAACATTTATATGCGGCAATAGTGACCATAATATGTAAAAGCCTTATACAGTAACATAACTACATATAACTTAATAAAAAGTTACTAAAATTATGTCGGCAAAAAGGCATGGCCCTTTGCGTTGTCACTTCTGCGGCCCTAACATACAAAACGCAAAGAAAAGTTAAACTGTTATCTCTAAGTGCGTCTCGCTCACACTAGTGCCGACGAAAGATATAGTCATAGAGATAAACGGGTTTAACTTATCTTTGTGTCTTGCATGTTAGGGCCGCTGCAGCCCTAAAAAGGTTGACACCAGGTTAAGTTAACACCCTCTCACACAAGTGCCGACGAAAGAGATAGTCAAAGAGATAAGTTGGGGTTAAGTTATCCCCATAACAACCTTGCTAGGGCCGCTGAAGTTTTATTCAGGACAGGCGATGCGTTAATACAGCTTTTATATTACTGCTTTCTTATCTTGACCTTTATTTTTTTGTCGCAACCCAATCTCTCAGCTCGTGAAAGGGTACTCAAGGGTACAACTGGTGTCACGCTGACGTCTAACATATTAACGTGGCGATTTTTAAATTAATAAGCCTAAGCCCTTCATACTGTTAATTATCTTATCAAAATATAATTGAGACAAATTATACAGCATTTTTTTAATATTGTGTCGTTTCAACACTTTTTGTTTGCCGTCTCGTGATACCTCAAATAAAGTGGTACAGATATAGTGAAAAATATGTATCCATCGGTAAAACTCGGATCTCATTCGGAAGACGACGGGACCCGAAGTGTCAATTAATTATTATATTAAATGAGTGACATGTTTATATTCATTAATATGAAACTTTATTATTTAGTGTCAAAAGTCAAAATGTAAAATGACAGATGGTATGATGGGTACTGAAGCTAATTGAGAGAGCACGATAAATATGAACATTTCCGATAAAACACGATGGAAACTAATTATCCACTACATCTGTAAATTCGCAAGCACTAGAAAATAGGCCATTTTAGCATTAGCCGAGAACACTACACTAGGGTTTAACCTTAACTGCTTAATTTCATATTCCAGCTGACATGCCCGAGGCGATCCAGCAAGCTTGCGCCAAGTGCACTTCAGCGCAGAAGGTGATCCTCAAGAAATTCCTTGTCGGGCTAAAGGAGAAGTCGCCGGCTGATTACGAGTTGTACAAAAAGAAGTTTGACCCAGAAAACAAATATTTCGCATCACTGGAGAAGGCTATTGCATAAGACGTTCTGTTGTTGCTATGACGTAATTTACAATGGATATTTTAATAAAGTTTCTGTATAAAAAATGCTTTATTTATGACATCGTTTTTTTGGATTGGCCTGTCACTATTAAAGAAAAATGGTAGCAGCATTAAGACTCGTTAAAGGGTAAATTGGCTTAGGGCTTAATTTCGATCACCGCTTAACCTTTTGGACGCCTTTGTCGCCTATGCGTGACAGGTGCCTATTTCCGCTCTAAGGGACACAAGTTAACCCTAACCTAACCTACCAATAATACAATTGTTACTTTTGTTTGTTTTATACCGCGGGGGGCGGTCACACAAATATTTGCCCTTACCGGGGATCGCACCCGGGACGCTAGTTTCGGAGGCAGGGTCACTACCAACTAGTTAGGCGATCCGCGTCGTCAAAGTTAGTAATATTTAAGTTGATTATACTTATGTATGATTATTAAAACAATTAAATTATCAGAGTATGTAATTGGTGTGCATTACTTATCGTCCTAGCCTAACCTAACCGGCAGCGTGTCGACGTCACCCCGCTATGCGGGGTGCCTATTTCCGCCGTAAGGGACACAAGTTAACCCTAACCTAACCTACCAATTATATAATTGTTACCTTTGTTTGTTTTATAACGCGGGGGGCTTTGCCCCCCGAATCCCCCCCGTGGGGGACTCTGCCCCCCCCCCCTCGCGGAGGGTCTTCCCTTCCCCCCATGTATGCCCCCCCCGTAGGGGGCTCCGTCCCCCTTCCCCCCTCGTGAGGGGTTCCGCTCCCCCTTCCCCCCTCGTGAGGGGCTCTGCTCCCCCTTCCCCCCTCGTGAGGGGCTCCGCTCCCCCTTCCCCTCTTAAAGACGGGATTGGCCCCCCAACCCCCCTCCCCTATCAGGGGCTTCGACCCCGTTCCCCCTTTTGGAAGCCTTCGCCCCCCGTCCCCCCCTTTTCTAGGTGCCCTAACCATTAGGTTAGGGCACCTAGAAAAGGGGAGGACGGGTAAGGGTGTTATTACTTATTTTATACTAAAGCTTATATAGAATGAAACCTATAACAAACAAAGTAATATTATATACCAAACGTTTGTAGGTCGAACGTTAGTTGACTATTTGATATAAATAATAAATAATCTATTTGACAAATTATACAATACAAAATGAAAATTTGTCAAGTAAGTTGTTCGAAAACATGGATCATTTGCGAAATCTGTAGTTGTAAAATGATAAAATTATAAACGACGTATTTGTCAATCGTTGGTTGCGAAACGTAGCGTTGCTAAATGATTGTCGAGATTTTGATAGGACACCGGCCAAAAGGTTAAGGGTTAATACTTGAAAGAAATCGTATCTTAAATTTCAACTAAATTTAAATTGGAACATACCTTTTATTGTTATTTTAGATTAAGTGAGTAGGTATGCCTAATTTATTTATCTAGAAAAGAAAAAGTCGACTGGTTTAAGCTAGTTGTGGCCATATCCATTAAAAAAGTTTGTGAGCTAAAAAACCTTAAGTGGATATTTTTAGTTTTAACGACGCAATGAAGACAAATATAACAATAGGCGCTTGTCTTTAATATTATTTTTGTGGGAGAATATCCCCCACTCCCCTCTACTCAAACAGAACACGCGACTCCCAGAGAGATAATTGAATACTATTTCGTCAAATAAAAAATAATATTCTGCTTAACATTTAAGTAATAGTTGCTAGGCAAGGCACTAAGTAAACCTACCTACGATTTGCGGCAATTATAACCTTGAGGATATGTTAAATGTTTACGCACATAATGTACCCCGTCGTTAGTGACTGAAACATGTACTTGTTTGTTCGCGAAATTACAACTTTTCGACGATCAGTTGATAACATTTCATGTTTCTTGAGACGTGAAAATTACTATGGAAATCAAAAGATTATTGCCTTCTGAATACAAAAACTAAAAACAAAGAAATAAAATAAGTAAACCTATTTTCTCATTAACCGACTTCAAAAAAACCGCGGTTCTCAATTCGACGCGTATATTTGTTTTTTTTTAATAAGATAAATTTCTTTGCTTATTCCACTTCCACAACAAGATTTTGGCAACGTTATCATTGCCGAATCAATTATTCAACTATTGTAACCTCCGACACGCCCAAAAAGAGGTGTTATAAGATTGAAGCCTCTCTGTGTGTTTGTGTGTGTGGAAAATCGATTGGTGCTACTGCCGTTTGATCAAAATATTTTTCGCCAAATTTCACTTCCCAAAAAACTTATCGCAGCAGTTTCATATCCCAAACGAATCTTTAGCACATTTACATTTCGCGTTTTATTCATTTAGTCAAATTATCATTTGGCAACATTTTACTTTGTCAAGTTTTATTAAGCGAAACGTTTATTAAGCAAACGTTTTCGTTTGGCTAATATTATATTCCAAAAAAACGTTTATTCAAATTGTCACTTCGCATACTCAACTTATAGCATAAGTTTGACAAATGATAATTTATTTTTACTGATATTAAAGAATACAGGAATTCCAAGTATAAAAGGAATAAAAGGCAAAAACATATTAAATTGCATACTTACATAAAAAAACAGTTGAATTCGTAAGGTTTTTTTTTATGGTGATTTACTATGTTTTTTTATAAATCTGAATACCAATGATTTTTTTAAAATTAAAATTTTAAATTAGTTGCAATACACATTAATAATTTAACCTCGGAATATTCAGCTTTGTGTTGCAAAATCGTTTAATTTTTTTTCATGATTAGGTTCGGTAGCTAGAATGGGGGGACGAGGGGCGAAGCCTCCCACGAGGAGGGCTCGGGGGGCGAAGCCCCCCGCATTGTAAAACAAACAATCGTAACAATTGTATTATTGGTAGGTTAGGTTAGGGTTAACTTGTGTCCCTTAGATTGGAAATAGGCACCCCGCGACGTGGGGTGACGGCGACACGTTGGCGGTTTGGTTAGGTTAGGTTAATCCTATGTATTACTCAATTACGATGTAAATCGTATGACATGCAATATTTTGGGAAGAGTATGTTATGCCAAACGCTACATTTAACTAAATAATACTTGGTAAAATGAAACATGACCAAGTATTTATTTGTTAAACAATAATTTGCCAAAAAATACTTTGCTAACTGTAAAATTGCGATAAGCTGTTTTGACTAATGATTTTTTGCCAAATGATAATTTGAGTGAAATAGTTTGGGATGTGATACTTTAGGAAAAGTTTTTTGCCCATACATTAGTAAACCAAATGGATTACTAATGTATGGGCAAAAAACTTTTCCCAAAGTATCACATCCCAAACTATTTTACTTAAGTCATGTTTCATTTTACCAAGGAAGTATTATTTAGTCAAAAACCTAACCTAACCTAACCGCCAGCGTGTCGACGTCACCCCGCTTCGAGGGGTTCCTATTTCCGGTCTAAGGGACACAAGTTACCCTTTTTTTTTGACGAAGTGGAAACGCTTTATGCATCGTCACCCCAGCCCCGGGTCAGGGCTTATATGGGGCGATATGACGGACTCATCCCAGAGGGCATACCGTCTAAAACCACTCCGGCGTTTCCCTCACGGCTGTTAAGTGGGGACGCCATGGGATCGCCGAAGCATGCAACCACGACGCCCCCCAGCCTGCTCCGAAGAGCCACCGCCAAGGAGGAAGGGTAGCGTTCGCTAACACTACCTTTCCCCAGACAGGTAGAACTGTGCAATGGGCCCCTAACCCTAGTTCTACGAGGCGGTTCGGGCGATTGGCAAACACAAATTCGCCCGGTTCGCCTTCTCCACCAGCCGTCTGCGTGCAGCGGGGAAGCTTTCCAGGATCAGCTCGATCGGCCCCCACACCGACCTTGCCGTTCCTTCAAACGACCCCAGCCGCACCCGTCCCAGATCAGCAGTGTCCTATGCTATTGCAGAGGAACACGCTGAGGAACCGAGTGGAAGGGAATAGTTTCCGGGAGCGGGTCACAGGCCATCTGCCTATCCGCATCCCTTCAACCAGACCGATAAGTAAGCAAAGGCTAGCAGAGTCGATTGCTCGACAGCTCTAGCCGGTGCCCATACCCAAGTGCCGTCCGTCGTTCAGATTACTGGATGTTACGCGAGACGGGTACGAACTCACCCTAAAAACCACGAGAGATCTACAGCACCCAGATATGACTTCAACCACTCTCCTTCACCGAGTATTAGCCATAGACCCGGAGAGTCCTTGAGCGGGTCACCGGCCCTCTGCCTACCGCAGCAAGAACAGTCCCAATCTATGCCCAGTGTGCACCAGCCCAGATACTGCCCTTCTTCTCGACTTCGCGGTTATGGCTCAGCGTTCCAAGGTATCCCCCTCCCACGCCAACCTCAAAATTCGGGAAGAACTGCAGTATCCAAGTCAACGTGGAGGAACTCGGATTGCACCCCACAAGTTAACCCTAACCTAAACTACCAATAATACAATTATGTTACGATTATTATTTTTTTACTGCGGGTTTTTATTTAATTTTTCTCACCCTCCTTGTGGGGGGCTTCGCCCCCCTCACCCCCTCTGTACCTCCCTCTGTACGCCATCGCAAATCTTTGAATTTTTGTAACATAATATTTGTCAAAACAAAACGTTTGCCTAATAAACGTTTGTCTTAATACAACTTGACAAAGTTAAATGATACCAAATGATAATTAGACCAAATTAATAAAATGCAAAAAGTAATTATATATGCTAAAGATTCATTTGGGAAATGAAACTGCTGCGATAAGTTTTTTGGGAAGTGAAAATTGGCGATGAATATTTTGCCCAAACGGCAGTACACCGTTAATAATATACTGGTGTCATCCACTTTTTAACCGACTTCAAAAAAAAGCCCCTCCTTTTTTTTTCTCAATTCGGTTGTATGTTTATTTTATTTTTTATTTTTTTATGTTTGTTACTTCAGAACTCCGTCATTCATGGACCGATTTGAAAAAATATTTTTTTTGTCGGTAGGGTATACCTCCAGATTGGTCCCGTTGTAGTTAAAGTCGAGGTGTGATGAGAGGATCTATGAGGAATCGATGGAACTCCTCAAATATTATAGGCACGCATATAACAATTTTAGTATTTTCTGTAATAACTCAAGTAGTTACATTCCGAAAAAATTATTTGGTGAAGCGGAACTGTCGATGAAGACCATAGATGATCACCGGAACTCCTAAATTATAACTGTTTCACGGGTGGCGATTAGATTTTTGTATAAGGTTTAGAGGGTCCTCTCCAACATGGTGGACTATCTGTATGGGCGATGGGCTGATCACCTGTCACCATACGGTTCATCATACCATCTTAGGACTAATTAATCGAACGTGGCCACAAGTAGTCTAGTGGCTCTGCCCACCCCATTAGGGATTTCGGGCGTGATGCTATGTATGTATGTATAAGGTTTAGAGGCAACTTATGTTCATGACAATCCATGTGGTAAAATAGAATCAGTGGTGAAGAACCAGGAGAACTCCTCAACGATTGACATCCTTGCACCGTGGATAGCAACAGTTTGTAAATGCTGATGAGCAATTGGGATTATGCTATTGTTATTTGATGTCGTAAATGTGTTTCATTAAATCACATGATAATAAATTAAATGTGAAAAAATATCTTACTTTGCAAAGGCTAGTTGAAGTCGGTCTTTTACATTTTTTAAATTATATGATTATTATTAATACGCAGAATACAGTGAACTAACCAAATTGTTATGTTAGAAATATGATATCTTATCGCCTTTGTTTATGTACTTATAACCTCAAATGAGCCGGGAAATGATGCATTCATTACACCACAAGGCAACAAGGACTCTCATAAAAATGAACGTTTATTTACACATCTGCTTCCTCATGTTAAGTTTGGACGAAGGCTGCTTTGTAAGCTGTCGAGGATCGTTTTATTTAATCATGCATTAAGTATGAGATAGGATGGTTATAAATAGAAGTAAATCCGAGACTTACGTCATTAAGTTCAGATCCTCACGGTGCGAATTCGATTTTACAACAACTGCATTAGACTCTTGCAAAATCTAAGGGCGATCATCCTTTATACTCACCACAAATTAAATACTAGATGGGTTAAGACAATGAAAGTGTTTCTGTTCTGTTTCTTAATTATATATTCCGTTCTGTGTCAAGAATACTACGACAGAAAATATGATTACTTTGACGTTGATACTCTTGTTCAAAATCCTAGGCTTCTACAGAAATATATGGAATGTTTCCTTGATATAGGCCCTTGTACGCCAGTTGGACGTGTTTTCAAACGTAAGTACTTTTTTATCCCTAAGAATACCAAAAAACTGGTATGGCTCTATTGTAATAGCTTCGAATTTGAGCCTCTTATATATGTTTGTACATGAAACGTGTTTACCAAAGTTATAAAATGTTTGTTTGTATGGCAGCGTTTCTGTTAGCTGGTACTTGTTATAGTGCTCTGCAAATGGCTTGTTTTGATCACAGTGGGCTTACTGCTAACCATTTATCATATACTAGTGGACCCGCTACAGCTTCGCCCGCGGTATTTTCCATACCATTTTTATCACCTCTTTTCACCCCTTTAGGGTTGGAATTTCAAAAAATCCCTCCTTAGTGCACCTCTGGGGTACTCGAGGAATATCTCCTGCAAATTTCAAACCTCTAGGACCACCCGTTTAAGCTGTGCGTTGTCTATAAGTGAGTCACGGCACTGTTTTATATGTATTGATAAGGATATCAAAAATGATGAGCAATTCGATTTATGCGGCATTTTTAAAGCTAAATAATCGACCGAGCGAGTGAAGCATCTCCGTTTAAGCTTGGGCAAAAATACTTTCGTATGTCCAGCGGCTGTCCGGCGGCTGTCCAGCGGCTGTCCATTTGTTCTCCTCTAAAGGTCGCTTTTCGGAACCGTTTCTCGTGAAATTTCGTGAGCAGGTTCAATAATAGGGATGTACCATGGGTAAAAAAAAAACTAATCAGTCCGCCATGCGCCAGTTAGATTATCAAAAATTATTGAACGCATATTTTTGCTTTATCAAATCAATCAAAATTGTCAAAAATAACGCGCATCAAATTTCGGCAGTGGGGGCTAATGACGTCACTTAATGGTAAAAAGTGTGCAAAGTCGTGACGTCACGCGGAACTTCAACGCACTATATCTTCGTCATTTTTTGTTTAAAAGAAAAAGAAAAAATTTAGAATTTTTTAGGAAACTAGCCTATTGTGTAGTTTATTTTGTCAATTAAATTTTTAGAAATTTTTCAAAATACGTTTTTCCGAATACAAACTTATTTGCGGTGTTAGTAAACTGACAGCAACCTATGTCAATGTATGGCGATAACAGTTATCCAACGGCAAAGTTAAGTTCGCGCAAGGTCTAGAGCTCACGGAGCCACTAGTCTAAAACTCCCCCAGAAACAGAACACACTCAGGAAGATATAGGAATTCAGATCTTTTAGGTTTTGCCAGGGAATTTGCCCTTTGATTCTTTCTGACCTCTGCACCAGATCGCCACATTACATTCAAAGACGGTCGCATTTGTAAACAGTTAAATGTGATATTATTATGATGACGTTTGTTTTTCCAGGAGTATTGCCAGAAATAGTAGCAACCGGGTGCGCGAAGTGCACCCCATCACAAAGGCGGTTCGCTCGACGAACCTTCGAGGCTTTCAAGCGATACCTCCCTAAGAGCCACGCACAGCTCAAGGCAAGGCTTGACCCTAGCAACAAGAATTACGACAACTTCGAGAAGAAGATTGCCAACGCTTAAAAAATATAAGGTATAGTGCTAATGAATTTCGACATCAACAAGGAATTTATAAAAAACTAGCAAACCCGACGAACTCCGTTTCGCCACCAGATGGCTTCGTTTTATGTAACATTTCGTTTGGTGTAGCTATGTATCAGAGATGGCGCTGTATGTGAAAAAAGATTTTCCCGGTTTTGTGTTGAAATTTTTCCTGAATTTTCTTTGCTATAAACCTCACGGAGCCCGAGACCTTTCCAACGAATGCAAAACCGTGGAAATCGGTTCGTGCGTTCTGGAGTTATAGCGTCAGGAAGGAAACCCGACTTATTTTTATATAGTAGAAGATATCGACGCATACGCGACACTCATAAGCTTATAAGTATTTTAAAAGAATAATCATACCCTTCATACAAAAATCAAAACGTAAGGCTTCGGTTCGTATGACAAGCAGCCAAAGTTTTAAATCAGTAGATGAAGCATGCTTTACTGTGACCGCGCCGGAATATGTCACTCGTGAAATGAGCGACGGTAACAGTAAGGCTCAATTTTGAATGCATAAATACGAAACGAGTGCATAAATAATTTACAAGATTTTCGCTGTTATGTCATATCTAACTATTTAAATCTTATCAAGCAGTACTTTCCTTACCATGTCTCTCTTAATAAAAGTTTATATATAAATCGTATATTTGTTCAAACAAGTGCCAGTCTGACTCGCGCGCGAAGGGTTCCGTACCATTATGTATAAAAACGGCAAAAAAATCACGTTTGTTGTATGGGAGCCCCCCTTAAATATTTATTTTATTTTAATTTAATTATTTATTTTTTAAGTAAATACTCGTATATATCTAAATATTCTGTGAATATTTCAAGCGTCTACCTGTTGCCGTTATCAATATCGAGCAAAAATGAGCAAAAAAATCACGTATGTTGTATGGGAGCCCCCTTAAATATTTATTCTATTCTGTTTTTTAGTATTTGTTGTTAAAGCGGCAACAGAAATACATCATTTGTGAAAATTTCAACTTTCTAACTATCACGGTTTATGAGATACAGCCTGGAGGCAGACGGACAGACAGACGGACAGACGGACAGACGGACAGCGGAGCCTTAGTAATAGGGTCCCGTTTGTAAAAACGGGACCCTATCACCTTTGGGTATGGAACCCTAATAAACAAGATAGGTCAGACCAAAAGATTAGGCTATTACTTTTAGGAGGCCTATTTTTTCACACCATTAAAAACTAAGTAAATTAGTAGCTGGTTATCTCTCAAACGTAGTAAGTGTTATATAAAGCTCCTTTATTATTCTGTTCGTTTGTCAGTTTGTCTGTCTATCTGTCACTCGCATTTCGAATAGCAATATCCTCGCATCTCAGTAACTTTATTGTACTAAAAGTGGTTTGCTACGTGGTTTGTGTGAGTGTATGTGTATTGGAGTGTGTTAGTATGAATTTGCGGAATTAGTCAAGGTAGGAATTAGACAATATGGGAATTGGACGGTGTGGGAATTGAAAGAAGTGGGAATTTGTCATAACGGGCAATTGGACAATGTGGAAATTGTTCATATAGGAAATTGGCCAATTTTGCGAATTTGTCATAAAGGGCAATTGGACAATGTGGGAATTGGACAATGTTGGAATTGGTCGATTTGGGAATTGGATATTATGGGAGTAACGCGTTGAGACTTTAAACCAAATAGCAAAAATTCGATTTTCTAATTATATGTTATTCTTATTTTATAAAACAATTATAATGTAAAATGGATAAACCATATATGAATTATAAATACTTTGCGAGTTATTTAAACTACGTCAAAATGAAAAAATAACAGTAAACTTAGAAAATATCAATTATCGTATCAAAAGGACAAAAGTACAAATGTGTTTGTTTTGACTTATTCTTTCATAATCTATCACTATAAAATATCGGGTCAGATTTCCGACCTTGCTGGGGAGCACCACATAGACCCATAAGTGACCAAGACCAGACGCAGGCGACGCGCAGACGAGGCTATGTTTAACGATGTTCACATTTTAAATGTGCCTTATATCCTCAAGAAACAGTACTTTATTGTTATATTATCTACTGATTCATTAACAGTTTAGTTAAATATTATCATTCACTTTAGTAACATTGTTCGTGTGTTCTGCCTTCGCTTAGCGATAATATAACTGATGACTCTTATATATCAGTACCCATTGTGGCACTCCTATTGTTTCAACGACAAGTACCGTCCATAAAACTTAAAAGGACTTCTTAATATTTTTATTAACAATTTATATTTAAAAAATATTTTGCTGAACAACGCGAGATCGAGTGCAACATTTAATCTGTGTTTTCCTTACGACGCAAGAACCAAAACCAAGAGTTACTCAAGTTTCTTGGTAATGCAGTAATCCACGTATGTTTGGATTACGGCCCGTGACAGACAAACTTGGTTGTTGTAAAGGTCCCATTACACGGTTACGTTATTCGATTAGCGCCCAAATGACTCGAGCTAAAGGTTCAAATTTGAATGACTATGTGGAAGTAATGTTGACCCGTAGTCAAGTGAAGGTAGTGGGTTTTCGTCGTCGGTATAAAAGCGCTGTCGCTTTCTGCCAGGCTAGTCTTCGAGTCTGCTATAGAGAGTAAAAGGTCGGTGAACGAACTGCAGCTTATCGTTCGGTGTTATCTCATGCACTGTCAAAATATTCGGATCGTTGTGAACTAGAGCGGAATAGATCATAATACTCCACAAGTATACTTGACCAATAAGTTGTAGAGACGTTTTCCTTATTAACTTCCCTTTAATCGTCTTTGCTATCGTATCGAACTCATTTAGATTCAAGACACATGGGAAGTGTATATGTCCATGAGGACCAATCGAATAGATTTCATTGTCATTTGACATTCGAACCGCATCGCACGCGCCCTTTCGATAGATTTTTTAAAGGTGAATTTGATTTGCAGAATCAAAATGAGGGGCTACATTGTGTTCGCTTGCCTGCTTGTCTCGGTGTATGCTGCTGAGAAATACAGCTCCAAATATGACAATTTCGATGTGGAGCAGCTCATCTCAAATGAAAGACTGCTGAAATCATATGTCAACTGCTTTTTGGATAAGGGCCGGTGCACACCAGAAGGGACGGATTTCAAAAGTAAGTACTGTTACCGTATTGTGTTGTAGTTTCGTTGCGGGTCGTTGGTAATGGCGAATTGTTGCATACCATAGAACGGTCGCTAATGGTCGATTGTTACTAAACACGTATCATTTGCATGGTATGTGCGTAATAAACTAAAGTCGTATAAAAATGACTTGTCATATTCCCACGATCTAAGACACATTTTTGGCTTATGAAACCTATATTATTTCTTACAACCTTTTATTGAAACTAGATTGCCAGATAATGAATTATGACGAAGTAGCTTGTTTTTTTATTGAAAATGCCAAATTGAAGTTTATTATTTGATTAATAACATAGTAATTTTATGAGCTACTAGAATCTCGGATAAAACGTAGCGATGTTTTAATGCAGGGTATAAGCTTCATTCCAAATTTCACTCAAATCGGTTGAGCCGTTTCAGCAAGACGAAGTAACAAACACTTACAACCCTTCTTTTAGTGGGATTAGTGTAGTTTTGGGATTTTTTTTCTGTGCGCATCTTTTTCTTCATCTTTTTCCTTGAGATCACTTAATTTAATATATACTTGACATTCTGAATAGGTACGATAATCGTGTTAAATGTTAAATTCAATGACGTAAACCAGTCGTCACAAGTGTAAAAACTTGTTCACAAAATTAACACATTCTCACTGAATGTTGTTTTCAATAAAAAGAGGCCGAAGTCAAGGGTATTGAGGGACGAAAATATTGAAAACTACCTAAATAAGGTATATTTTACCGGAATAACGTTAATTATTTAACATTAAGCATTCCTAGAAGTACTTCATTTTGTATATGAATTAATTTAAAAGTATCAAAAACTTGGTTAGTTTAAATAGACAAATTAGTTATAAGGGACCACTATTCTTTACAGTCAATCAGACTTAATCGTTTTTTTAACGATTTATAATTAACTTTTTTTCCTTAGAGGCTTTGCCTGAGGCCGTGGAGACGACCTGCGCAAAATGCACCGAAAAACAGAAAGGCAATATCAAGAAAGTGATCAAAGCCATACAGCAGAAGCACCCGAAGCAATGGGACGAGCTTGTTAAGAAGAACGACCCTACAAACAAACACATCGCCGACTTCAACAAATTCATTGAAAGCTAATTCTTTAAACGTAGCATAACTTTATTTAGTTTAGTGTTTTAAGTATTTCTTAAGGATAACTAATGTATGGGCAAAGAACTGTTCCCAAAACATCAGATACCAAACTATTTTACTAAAATTATCATTTGGCAAAAACTCATTAGTCAAATCAGCTTATCGCAATTTTACAGTTAGCAAAAGTATTTTTTGACCAATAAATACTTACTTAAGGGACACAAGTTAACCCTAACCTAACCTACCACTGATAAAGCAAAATGATGCCAAATGATAATTTCACCAAATGATAAAATGCGAAATGGAAATATGCTAAAGATTCGTTTGGGAAATGAAACTACTGCGATAAGTTTTTTGGGAAGTGAAAATTGGCGAACAATATTTTGCCCAAAGAGCAGTACCTACACCATTTCTTAATGTACACCTGTGTGTCTTACGTTTTTAGCGCTGTGTCACCGACGATCACATTTAATTAAGACCGTAAATACAAAGCTATTTAGGTCTAAATTTCATGTGTCCTTCATACCTCAGCGCTGTGCATGGTAAAGAATCGCATTACTGATAAGGAGTTTGATGTGGAGTTTGACTAGACGACGGAATTGTTAATAGCTTCTGAGAGTAAGCAAAACATCTTATTTATTGTGCTATCACAACATGGACTGATATTGTAATAAAAGATATCCGTTATAAATATTAGCGTTGGTCATTTCCTGGAACAACCTTGGCTGCTGCGGCCCTAACATGCAAGAGACAAAGATAAGTTAAACCCGTTTATCTCTATGACTATCTCTTTCATCGGCACTAGTGTGAGAGACGCACTTAGAGATAAGACGGTTTAACGTATCCTTGTGTCTTGCATGTTAGGGCCACTGCAGATCTTAAGAAGAATCATAACATTTATAATCTTTGCATGATCGAACCTAACAATAATCTATGCCCACACCATATGCCAACAAACTACCTGGATAATTGGCATTTATAGCATTTAAAGGCAGCTAAACTGCATTTGATAGGAATCAACGAATTATGATCGGTCCATTAAAGCAGTCAAAATTCTTTAGACCAGCTGGTTCTTGATGTGCGGCGTTCGCGGAAATATTGCCCGTAATGATTATATTGCCGGCATAATTATGAGAAGATAATGTTACCGGATATACTCATAGAAAACTTCCGGTAAATTGGGACTATTTCCGGCATATTAACAGACAACCATTACCGAGAATGGGAATTTGACAACGACGCATCTTTAGGATAACTCCTATCCGTTGGTATACGATTATGTATTGATGAGTAAGTATAATTATCTACTTACTCATCAGTGAAGTGCCAATGCGTTGGCGTTGACAGCTATGAATAAAAACATTAAACGCATAACGCATCCTTTGCTTGACGCGTTGGTATAAAAATAAATGACGTACACCAACTTGATGAAAGAATAGTTCCAGTTAAAGCCACTACATAGATAATCAAAATGGTAGGCCTACTATGTTCTTAAATTTTTGCAAGGTAGGTACGTGGTAATTATAATTGGACCGATTGCGTGTAGATTTGTGTCAAGCCTGGGCCGGTTGCGCAGGCGCGGCTGGCTGTGACGTAACAATTTCATTGGCTGATGGTTGTATAATGACACCACATTATCTTTACCAACGCGCGTTTCTGCATCATATGGCACCATAGTATAATTTCGACACGGCATAGTAGGTTTAAATCGTAGTAGGTATAATAGTTATCTGTATTGGTGTAATGCCAGCATTAGATCTCCACAAAGTAGGATTAAGGTTGTCCAAGTTACAATGGCATAGCGCATATAAACGAGTATGTACACTTTTGCAAATTTTACAGGAGAGCAACTTGAAGGTTTAGCCTAATACCTATCGAAGCTACTTAAGAACTTCATTATTTGAAGAAAAAAAATACTAATAAAAGTAATAAACCTAGTAATAATTTTGATTGATGATAAACCAAAAGAATGGATATTTACCAATAACTGAGAAATGTATAATAATATAAAACAAAAAATGATAAGTTATTTAATTGTGCAGTATTTGATACCGTTAATCTAGTTACTCGTGGAAATTATTTTGAATCAGGGTAAAATGCTTACAACCTTGTTCTAACCAAATCAACCCTCGTTCTATATTTGAATTTTGAGTGAACCGGGACTTTAATTTTCTGATAATGTAAAAAATGCTCAACATTTACATCGACCGACCAGATCTATGTACAGTTTGGTCATGACTTGGTTTGGTACTAGTACTAGTAATAGAAAAATAAGGACAATCTTACAAATGAACTTAGCATAAGTGACCAGCCGTAACCTACTTATGAAGCTTCCTAATAAAGAGGTAAAGGTAATCCAATACTAGCGAATACTAATCAAGGTCAAAGTCGAGACGGTTACGTAAACAAACACCAAAGCGGTTTGCTATATAGACGACGTAATGCTCGTTGATTACTTCAAGACGCGAAATGTTATTGTTATATAATCATCGCGTGTTTTGTAGTTACAAAATATTATAATCATTGTAAGCAATTTGGAAGTTAATTACGTTACTGGAGACACTTTGTATTTGCTTTTATTAGTCTAAATCTATCTGACGATAAAAACGCTTACAGGCACTAGTGTAAGTCCAAAACAACTTATTGGAGTCTTTAAGAATCGATTTTCATATATAAGCTCGGGGTATGAAAAATTATGGGGAGTAAAATCAAACTACGATGTCACACAGCGGAGTCACACGAAGTTACACGATGTTAGCATGTCACACGGCGGAGTTACACGATGTTAGTCGAAGATGCGATTAGCATGTCACACGGCGAAGTCACACGAAGTTACACGATGTTAGCCGAAGATGCGATTAGCATGTCACACGGCGGAGTCACACGAAGTTACACGATGTTAGCCGAAGATGCGTCGGTCGCTTAGCATTGCATACAGATATATGGTATCGTTTTCATGTATTTAGGCATGACAAAACCAAACCCGATGTCACTTTTTGGATCCAATATGGCGGATGACACTGTCATGTCAAAAATGGTCATTGGTATCGTTTTCAAGGTATTTAGGCATGACAAAACCAAATCCGATGTCACTTTTTGGATCCAAGATGACGGATGACACTGTCATGTCAAAAATCGTCATTGGTATCGTTTTCAAGGTATTTAGGCATGACAAAACCAAATCCGAGGTCACTTTTTGGATCCAAGATGGCGGATGACACTATCATGTCAAAAATTGTCATTGTTATCGTTTACAAAACCAAATCCGATGTCACTTTTGGAGTTTACTCCTTAAGAATTGATTTTCATATACAAGCCCGTGGTATGAAAAATTATGGGGAGTAAAATCAAACTACGATGTCACACTGTCACACGGTACGGAGTCACACGATGTTAGCCGAAGATGCGTCGGTCGCTTCGCATTGCATACACACACACTTTTTTTTCCCTCTCGGACCAGATTTTTATGATTACCTTATATCCAATCTTTTTTATACAAGGATGCGATTGATTCTGATATAGAAAAAGAAAACATAATTCTTAAAGTTTATTGTCAACGGTAATCAAATACAATATATCAAGTAAGTATATATATATTATTTTAATAATTTCGTAATGCTCCACATAGCTATACGAATAAGTTGACGAAAGTCCATTTGGAATGCAGCTAGTCCTCCATGATAGCCGTTTCATAAGTTGTAGTAAGTTTAGATCAAAATTAGTTAATAAATAGAAACGGTTATTTAACATTTAACCAACATCGTCGGAATTAAGACTCCAGAATAAAAGCAGCGAATTTTTGCTCATATTCGCCCTTAGGATCGAATTTTTCTCTGAATTCCTTGAACTCCGCTGGTTTTCTCTCCTGCAAGGCTTTTACAGACTTTCTTACGTTGGATTTCTGAATGTCGGAGCATTTTTCACAAGCTGTGGCAATAACTTCAGGGAGAAGCTCTAAAAGAAAATTCATTTGATTAGTTTAAATAATACCTAGGACAAGTCAACGTTTTAAGTTTTGTCTAAATTAAAAGAATTATGGCACTCATATCAGCACCTTGAGCATAATAAGCAGTCAATGCATAAAGTAAGTAAAAAATAAGAAATTAGGCTTATTCATAAACAACTAACAATATTGTTAATTTACGTCATTTAATTTTTTTCAGCTCCGTTTAAAACTATTTTTACAATTAACTTGCCTTCATGCCCATTGAAAGGGTGTTTTTAATGATCTCTGCTATACAAAAGCCCGAATATATATAAAAGGTGATATATCTTTCAGGCAGGCAATATGCAATGTCTAATAAGCCGCGAGATTATAGAGAACCACAACCCTTACAAAAATCAAATAGAGAACCCCCGAAGCAACCAGATTTTTTCTGAAGGATGTACTCTCAGATCTCACGTAGTACAGTTGGGAAATGAGCAATAGGCCCGCATTACAAAATGAATTCAGACGTATGCATAGGTAAGCAATTATGACTATAGCACAGGCTTTCTGATCATTAAGATGAAGCAATTGTTTGTTTTAGCTATAAGGTCCAGGTACATGTGCTGAACTCACGTCTAAAATCTGCTGAATGCTCGAGCGAGCAGGGCGCCTTGTCAAGCATGCAGGAGATATACGCGTCGAACATTTTCTCGTCGCCAAGGATCTTGTCGACATCGATAGAGTCGTACTTAGAGTCGTAGCACAGCACGAGCGGCGAAAAGAGAGCGACAAAGAGTAGAGCTTGCATTGTGACGGACTATCTGAAGAAAAAAAAGATGTATCAACTTAAAAACTTAAGTATCACGATTGGTAAACGACGATGGCTGGGCTCTTGTTAGTGCAACAGTACCAGTGCCAATGCATGGAACTCGTTCCCTGCAAATTGAGATATTTAGCCTTTGACTTGGGACGCTACAGTTGTTGATAGTCTTGCTCTGTTCCACCTTCCACTGCCCTCCACCAGGGCTGGTTTTGCTGCAGATGCAGCCAAGCAATTCTAACGGCGCAGACATGCAGCCATCGCTAGTGGTTAGATGTTAGTGCCGTTACGATTTTTATCCCTTGGACTACATAGCACACATAAAAAAATGAATTATAAGGAGCTAGCAAAGCGCCTTGCCGACTCAATGTGTGACCAGAAAGCTGGGTCATTCACTTATTCCACGTGCCAATGCTGCCAGCCTTCAGGTAATCCTGCCATGTCTGGTTTGGATTTAGTACTTAAACTTGTTGGGTTTTTTTACATACTTAGTTGTAATAAATAATGGCGGATGGGACCAAAAGGTTTTTGAGTAGCAAGTGATGACCGTATACAGCCTGTAGAAATAGATGTTGGCAGAGCTGGATTGGTCTTTGTGGTGATTCTTGGAGGCCTATATTTTGGCAATGAAAGCCTTTCGGCGAGAAGATGATTAATACATAATTTGTGAAAACTTCAACATTCGTTTTCTAACCGTGTCCAAGATTTAACCTTTTGACCAACGTACGGATGGACAGAGGATCGGCTATTTCAGAGTCAGTAATAGGTACCCATGGGTAGATTTAACCATTGGACAAACGGACGGATGGACTGAGGGACGACACCTCAGAGTCAGTAATAGGGTCCGATGGGTACGCTTTGGTTACGGAAGTTTAAAAAAATGGTTTATTATGGGATTCCACCACCACACTTAATCAAAAAGTTATAGTATTAAGTTTATTGAATAAAATAAAATATATTTACCTAGTTTAACGTAACAGCCGTGTTGACACAATGATACGTTAGGATGATATTTTGGGACATTTATACTAAAACACAGCGGAAATTCATTATTTGCCTAATTTCAAAAAAGGTTAGATAAAGTTAATTTGAAAAAAGTCATCTGAAATGTTATTTAAATTGCTGAAGCAAATTATAACGCCAATGACCTTCAGCAAATTGTCCGGACAATGGAAGGAATTATTTGAATTGCGTACCTAATATTTATAAGTAGCCAATTTGTTATTAGTAGATGATACAATAATTTGCAATTAACAATAGATCTGGTTTTAACGATTAAAGAAATTGACAATTTCATTTTATTTTTACGCTTATTTAAGGTGATCATTTTGGCGCTCCAAGGGCAAGGGTAGGAAAAAGAAAAACTAACTCGTACGCTAAGTTTGTCACGTATTATTGTCATTTCCCCTCTGCTGCACTGGGAGTGAAAAAATTGCATAGAATGCGTGCAGATGCGTATCATCCTGGCATGTCGTAAAAGTCGACTAAGGGACGGGTCCTCTCCAACATGGTGGACTATCTGTATGGGCGATGGGCTGATCATCTGTCACCATACGGTTCATCATACCATCTTAGGACTAATTCATCGAACGTGGCCACAAGTAGTCTTGTGGCTCTGCCCACCCCATTAAGGATTTCGGGCGTGATAATATGTATGTATGTATGTATTGTCATTCGATACATTTAAAATTTGATTTCCTGGTGGTCAATGGTATAAAGGTTCTCGAATGGATACCACGGACCGGGAAACTCAGCATAGAGTTCACCCGCGAGAACTTGACTAAAAATTACGTTAACCACTCGACACAGAACGTGCCATTTGGAAGTCTTTAAGGAAGACCTATGTGCAACAATAGAATGTCCCCGGTTTAAGATGATTATGAGAATTATGTGATAGGTAGATATTAACTAAGATAGGCTTCATTTGATCGTAAAAGGTCAGCGCGTACAGGGCTTCTAATCGACATTGCCTAAGTTTTACAATTCAGCCGCCTTTGCTGTGAAGTAAAAAAAAAAGTTTATAAAGGCTACCATATTTCAGAAAGATATTTTGTTTCCCAGCATTAGCAGCTTAGCTAATATCGCTTAGACAATGTCGAATATAGACTCAGGTCAGTATAAAACTGGAGTGTTCGCAGTACTCACAAATCTGCATTTCGAGTATACAGACGAAAGGAGACAGACAACACGCCGCTGCGCCTACGCATTACACAAGCGCAATTATGTTTATGTGCGCTATTTTTATAACGATCGAATGGTTCAACTTTTCATTGAACCATTTGAATTGTGAAGATTATCGGGTGACGTAAGTAGGTAATTGTCGTAACGCAATTTCACTGAAATCGTTCATTCCTCAGGATTGTCATAAAACTAACCTAACCTTTACTTAACCTACTGGATATACCTATATCCATGGTAGATCACAATTCCGAATTCGGATTATGCGATCGATTACACAAACGCTATTCTTCCTATTCGTGATTCCCATACAATATGGATTCCACACGACTGCAGATTCTACACAATATGGGTTCCACACAACTGCAGTTTACTACATTCGTGATTCTACATAGCCGTTATTTTAACGCAATCGGGATTCTTCCTATTCGTGATTATACACAATATGGATTCCACACAACTGCAGTTTACTACATTCGTCATTCCTCACAGCCGTTATTTTAACGCAATAATAGCGTTTCATTCAACAATTGGGTATTAATCAGGAACTTACCATTATGAGTATCTAGATATGGAAACTCCTTGGTTGAAATACTCGATAAGATTAATATAAACTATTTCCTTTCTATAGTATTAATACATATTTATCTACTTAGAACATTTTTAAATTATTACTTATACATCCTCGTATATGTTGAGTTGTGTAAAATTCATATACCCAAATGTTACATGTTTATTTGATTTATAGAAAAATTATATTTAAAAAAAATCCTTTCAAATTATAGAATTGTATACAGATGTAGTATAAATTGATTAATTACGATGAAAAAATAACAACTGAGTGAAATTACGAATTTAGTGAACTGCAGTTGTGTGGAATCCATATTGTGTAGAATCACGAATAGGAAGAATCCCGATTGCGTTGAAATAACGGCTGTGTAGAATCACGAATGTAGTAAACTACAGTTTTGGGGAACCCATATTGTGTAGAATCACGAATAGGAAGAATCCCGATTGCGTTGAAATAACAGCTATGTAGAATCATGAATGTAGTAAACTGCAGTCGTGTGGAATCCATATTGTATGGGAATCACGAATAGGAAGAATAGCGTTTGTGTAATCGATCGCATAATCCGAATTCGGAATTGTGATCTACCATGGATGGAACTTTGATGTTCTAAGCGGGAAATTACAAGCTTAAGTATACATATTATAATGAAAATAATCATCACCACTGGTACTTAACATAATGACGGAGATCGCGAGCGTTTAAAACAAATGGCCTTCTATTGGTATATCATATTCATCATTAGTGGATTCGCCTCATTATTTAAATAGTTTGATATTATTAATGATGTATTGTTGGTTTGAAAACAGGTAGCAGTAATGTGTAGTACTCGTATTCGGAATGATGGGGTTTCATAGTTGGTTATATTTAGTCAGTTTGACGACTGGGGTTAAGTGTCGATCGACGTGTACCTAAAGACTTGAATTAATCATTGTGTGTGCCTGAGCCTAAAATATCACAAAAAATAGTAAGTGTTCTCTTGACTTCTGGCTTCAAAAAATCCGAAGAAGGAGGTTCTCAATTCGACGCGTTTATTTGTGTTTTTTTTTTATGTACACCGATTACTCGGAGATGGCTGGACCAATTTCGATGATTATTTTTTTAGTCGATAGGGTATTTTTGCGTTAATGATGTTTACATTGTTTTGCTGACGCGGTTAGCCTAGTTGGTAGTGACTGCTCCCGAAGCTAGCAGGCCTGGGTTCGTGCCCGGGTAAGGGCAAATATTTGTGTAATGAACGCGCAATGTTTGTTCCTGAAAATTGGATGTAACCTATTTATTTAAGTATTTATTTATCTGTATAAGTATGTATATCGTCGTCCCATTTACACAAGCCTTTAGAGGTTACATTGGGACTAAATCGATATAGGAAAAGTTAGTCGTCTCATTTATTTATTTATTTAAAATTGTTGCTATATTATATCCGAAATGACACACAGGAAATGGATAGCGCAGAAATCTTTAGGCCTTCTAATTCCTACTAATATCCCGGAGAAATGCACAGTTCCCGAGGGAACAGCGATAAACTAATTCTACCTCGACAAAGCCGCAGGCAAAACGCATTAAAATATATTTATTGCGAAATAACCAAACTTGCGTGTTGTTTTGCTTTAACAAAAAATATTATCTTAAAATGTCAATTATTTCTGTGACCCCGAAAGATATCCTACTTCCTACTAATATTACTACTGGCTCTGTTAGCTGTAGACCTCGCGAGTACATATGTTTTTTTACGCTTTCAACCCTCATATTGCCGCCATTTTGAAAAATTTCGTAAAACTGAATCGATAATAAAATTCCATATAGGTAATTATTTAACCTGCTCACAAAATTTCACGAGAATCGGTTGAGAAATGCGACCTGTAGAGGAGAACAGCCAGACATCCGGACAAATGAAAGCATTTTTGCCCAAGCTGAAACGGATACGCTTCGCGCTCCCTCGGTCAATAAACGCGAAAGTTTTTGAGGATGGATGGATGTTTGTAACTCCTTCACGCCTCATATGCTGGATGGATTTGGATGAAATTTAGAATGAAGATAGCTTATATCCCGGAGTAAAACATATAATACTTTTAACCCTGGGAAATTGTATAGTTCCCAAGCGAATAACTATAACCGAATTCCATGCGGACGAAGTAGCGGGCAGAAGCCAGTTTTTTTTTTGTCATGACGTATATATTTTATCTTCCGAGGTCACCTACTCGACATTAGGTAGGCTCAGCCCTACACAAACAAACTGATTTATCTAACTATCTGAGCGTCGTCAGTCGGTAGCGATGTACGAGTACAATCACATGCTCTAAATAGTGTCTCGGTTCTAAATTTGCTAAGTATGATTTGTGTTTACGTTTGCGACCCTTTTCATACAAAAGGCGATAACAGTTTCCACCCCTTAAATGTGAAACGATTTTGACCAATTTTTGACAACTTGTCAGTCAGAACAAAATCTAGTTCTATACGTTTTTTGAATATTGATTAATTATCAACAAAATCAAATAATCGCCAAATTCGTTTTTTATAGAGAGTACTAAAACAATAATAAAACTGAATTTATTGATTATAGTGATAAAAACAAAACGTATAGACCTAGATTATATTCTGACTGACAACCTATGAAAAATTGGCCAACATCGGTTAAGATTTAAGGGGTGGAAATCGTTATCGCCTTTTGTATGAAAAGCCGCAGGTTCATACTCCTCTTAACTCTATTGTTTCTTTTATTATAAGTGAGATGGCTCAAATACTATTAGGTTCCGTTTCCTACAGAACTGTGCGAGGAAAAAATCCACCAATCAGTGCACGATGCGTCGTTTATTTGTCTAGAACCAACCATTCCTATTGGTGGATTTTTTTCTCTCGCACTGTTTATTAGCTGCCTTGCACAGCTCTGGTGGAAATGCAGCCTGAAGCATGTACTTTTTTTTTTCACTATCCAAAGGACCATGAAGTTAGCACTGCTCCTAATTATCTGCTCCGGAGCCCATCTCGTTCACACCTATGATGAAAAGTACGATCGGATAGAGATAGAGAGAATAGTGGAGAATGACATCGTGCACCAATCTGTTAATGACTGCATCCTGGGAGATTCGGAAGCGGACTGCGGTCCCTACTGGGAGGAAGTTAGAGGTATGTAACTTTCATACATATCCAGTGTTCGGAATAGGCAGAGCTATTTATCTAAAGTTCACGAAGGGACGTAAAATAGAGCTCTTAAAAATATCGATTTTATTTTTATATATTCCCGGGATCCCGCGATTTGTCGTAACGTTTAATATACTAGTCAGATTATTGTCAGAAATAGTCCGACATGTTTCGGACTCACATGGAGTCCTCCTTCAGGGGTTGAGTGCGGTCGCGCTCACAGCAACCCACGCACATACTTATTACACGTGAATTTATCAACACATGGAGACGGACATTGTAATTTCCCTCATGCACAAAAATGCGTTGTATCAAATCATGTTATATCTATCAAGTCAGCAAGTAAAATCTCGGGCTCCGGGATTAAAAAAAAAAATTCAAAAAATAGGCGGATTTAACTGCTTTATGTTACGTGATCCTCTAATTTTAGGTTAATTAGCTCTACCTATTCCAATCATTGATATAATTTTAGCATTAGTTTAATTATAATAGAAACTTTACGTTGAGTTCATTTGAGTGATGAACCCTTTTTAGAAAGGCTTTTTTAATCACAACCACGAGTTGTAACCTGAGGGCTGTATGCAAGGTTTAGAATTCCAAAAAAAACTGATTATGTCAGATGTTCTTGCCTGTGACTGATAAAATAAGAACATTTTTTTTGTATTATCTTCAATCTTGTAGGTAAGTGACGATTTGGCTTCCAATTTTTTCGATTTGAATAATTTTTTACAAGCTTTTTATTAAGTTGCAATGTTTATATGTAGTTAACTATGTATGTTGAGGTCAAATCTTGTAAGCTCAATTTTTACATTATTGGTCCAGTTCCGATTTTTATCGTAAGCATGACCTGAATGCTGAATCGAGATCCAGGGTTAGGTTAGGTTAGGGTCCAAGGTTAGCTCCAGATAAAGGAACTCTTCAACGGTCAACAGCACAGACACGAAATATTGTGTAAGCATTTTATTGCAATATTAAAGTGCAATGGGAAAAAAACTTGTTATAAAAAAAGCTATTTAAGAAGACCTAGTTTGTTGAAATGAATGACTTTGACAGTTGTAGCGCTAAATTGGAGTATAAACTTAGTGCGAAGTAAATATCTAATTCAATCAGAATCGCTGTCCATTACTCATTATTTGCGGTAAAAAATGTATCAGGTATAAGTATGTATCAGGTATATTATTTTTCTTGTCCCGATCGCATTAGCTACTTATCTGACAAACAAAGCCATGTCTTTCACTGTGAAGTGTAACCACTAATCTCTACTTTGAAATAGCAGCGAGTACCTGCAAACACTATTTCACACAAAGGGCGTCTTTATGTTTAAGGTAAAAAGGTTCACATTAAAACACAGAGCATGTCAGGTGTTGAACATTTTGCATTTAAAACGCTTCCATGTGTAGGTACTTTACTGCGGTTTTAAATACAAAATATTCAACACCTGACAGGCCCTGTGTTTTAATTTGAACCTTCTTAAGTAAGAAATAACGATGCCGTTTGTGTGAAATAGTGTTTGAAGTTACGACCTTCTATTTAAAAGTAGCGATTTGCAGTTACACTTCATAATGAAAGACAATGGCTTTGTTTGCCAGATAAGTAGCTAATGCGATCGGGACAAGAAAAATAATTACTACTATACTTTTAGCGTACAGTTTTCATTCGAATCTCCTTCATAGGCCTTTATTGTGTCTGGTGGCAATTGCAATATTTAAAATATAAAATGATATAAAAAGTTCAGTTATATGTTATTTGTTACAGAGTTAGCCGCTGAGATAGCACAGGATCGATGCGCTCGCTGCTCGCCGCGACAGAAACAAGTCGTGCGCATCTACGTCGATGCCACCAAGAGCAAATATCCTGACACTTGGAAGAAGATACACGACAAGTTTAAGAAAAAAATGATATAATTTAGAAAATTTGTCTTGTTTTTTTTATTCTGTTTATTGTGCCGGACCTAAAAGTTTTGTAGTCGGTAAAATCAGTAAAAGTCAGTAAAATTCGGGTAAACATATAATCTGTAGTAACTGCTTGTTTAAAGCCGCTTAGTTAATTCTGAAAAAAGAAATTAATCTCTAATGAAATGGAATTTAATTTAGTCACAAAATAAAGGCATGTTATGATTTTTAAACTTTCGGAGTTATTACAAATATTTATAAGTTTGGCTAACAAAAGGTTGGTAAAAATACCTTGTTAATATTTTGCCCAACGTTTCGGCAACAACTGAGAAAAAACCGGCCAAGTGCGAGTCGGACTCGCGCACGAAGGGTTCCGTACCACTATGTATAAAAACGGCAAAAAAATCACGTTTGTTGTATGGGAGCCCCCTTAAATATTAATTTTATTCTGTTTTTTAGTATTTGTTGTTATATCGGCATCATCTGTGAAAATTTCAACTTTCTAACTATCACGGTTTATGAGATACAGCCTGGAGACAGACGGACAGACGGACAGACGGACAGACGGACAGACGGACAGCGGAGCCTTAGTAATAGGGTCCCGTTTTTATAGTCGCACAAGTAGCGATTACTTTAAAACAATCCACTCACCTTAACATGTTAATGCAAACAGTAACCCACACTTATACAACGTTCTGTGTAGCTAAATTAGATATTCATAATTTTATCGACATTATAATTAGTCAAATCTACATACACTTCTGCCAGAAACATTTAAACGTACTAAGGGTACGCTCTACAGTTTTTGGGCACTTAGTCCGTCATCCCAGAGGTAAAAAAACTGTGGTAGGTATATGAATTCAGATAGACAACTATCTAAGGGTGATGCAATAGACCCACAACGCTTGAATACCTATTTCTTACGCGACCGCTAGAACGTTCTTAAAAGATTGTTAATATAAAAACCCGACCTGGCGCCTCATTCGGGAACGCTAAGTGATTATGTAGCGACTCGTAAGCCAGATCTCTCATCTCGCTCTTACGCATTTCGCGTCGTGCGGAAAAGTGGAATGAGAAATCTGGCTTACGAATCGCTACAGAATCACTTAGCGTTCCCGAATAGAGGCGCTGTAGATTTAATGGTTGGCCTTTGTCTTCTAGATACCAAGTAATAGATAAAAGTACAATGTTTGAAACTCAATAACTAATAGATTAACTCTTATTGTAGGTATTCTTACGTCGTTTTTATCCGATTCTTTACGAGATATGAAAATTTACATGATCAATTGAAGGTTTTATACTCAATTTACATAATGGCAAGCGATGCGATTAGGTATGTATTGAGTTTTACTCCTGTTTCTTGTTGGGTTTATAACACAGACAGCTACAGCCAACGTACGAACTAAGTAGGCTTTATTCAAAGTCAAGGTCAAAATCAAACTATCTTTATTCAATTTACTCTCTCACAAGCTCTTATGAAGGTCAAGGAATGAATCTACACTGAGAAAAAATTACTGTACCGACATACGTAATTCTGGATGCCATGCGGGCTACATAGATAATGTTGCGGACTAGAAACGCCACGTAACAATCAACATTATTTCGGATGCTTCGACATTATTTGGACTTGGCTGCGAATACATTACGGTAATGCAGGTATAGCATCAAAAATTTTCTCAGTGTACCACCGGTTCGGAAAAAAAAACCTCTACTGAGAAGAGCCGGCAAGAAACCCGGTGAAGTTTTATACAAATCTAAGTATATAGTATATACCACTATTGGACATGATACAAGCGCCAAGTTTATTAATGCTAACTGATCTACAAAAAGGTTAAGCGTCGGAAATAGTAGCACACAATAACATTTGTACAAAAAATTAGGTAGGCAATGAAAACCTAAACTAATGGCACAGATTACATCTAATAGGTACAGAACCATAAGTATCATGATATAAACTGTTTTCGCTGCGAACATAAAGTCCAAGGACGTTTCTCCACTCAACGATTAGAATTTATATATTTTTTTGTTTGGGCCGAGATGTCTAGTTAATAGTTATACAATACATACTGGCGAGCAGTGCGACTCCTGCGAGTGAAAATTCAAATCGAAATTTTCCGTTTTGCCAATATGTGCCACAAATATGTTTTGCCAATTTTTTTAAATTCGGATTGTTGTTGTACCCACACAAAACTTTTAAGTGGCTCGTAAACAGGCTAGTTTTTCGGCAACTTATTGCTGCCATTCGGGTTTTCCCCAAATAAGATTACATATTACTTCAATGATTTTTTAATTGAATACATAAATGAAATGGGGACAAAATCTTTGAATGTACCTTAAAGGTGCTTGTAAATCAGCAATTTGAATGGCAATTCATTGCTGCGATTCGGGCTAAGGATTACATATTACATTCCTAATGGGGACAAAATGTTTGAATGTAAACTTTTGAGGACAGCCCGAGTGAAAAGCGAATTTGGCCTATTCCCAAAAAGATTGCATATTACATAAATATGGAAACAAAAACTTTAAGAGTAAAATTTTGGGGACAGCCCGAATTGCAGCAATGAACTGCCGTTAAAATTGCTGATTTACAAGCACCTTTAAGGTAACTTTGTTATTAATAATCCTATTTATCAGACAGCGACGTCCAAGAACACTTAGCACAGACAGAGTGCCATAATGAGGTATAATTCTAATGAAGCTGAAAAGGATGTCCAATTAACTGATATTTGTAATTACGACTATTATATCGTGGGACTATAGGTGTACGTCTGATGAAATCCTGATATTAATTCCTATGCACTTATAAAGGCTTGTTAATGTAATATCCCATCATTTATCTTGAGTTCCGCGTCGACTACACAATATTATCGAGGTTAGTGTTATTTTTTTATTAGTTGCGCAATTTTAAATCTAAGAAGAAGGATTTATACACGCATGCTATCTAAAGCTTTGCATGTTATCTCTGTATATACTGTCAAAGTCAAACTATCTTTATTCAATTTAGGCTTTTACAAGCTCTTATGAAGGTCACGGAATGAATCTACCACCTTTAAACAAAAGAGATAAGTCTTACCAACTTGTATTAGCTATTCATAATGATGTTGGTGTTCTTAATTTTATAAGGGGAATTCGGTTTCTTGCATTTTACGACACACATGACGTACATGTCTCAATGTTCGTTCGTTTCTGTTAACAGTTGAAGAACCAAATCACTTTAACCCTCTCCCTGGCTCTCTGGCTCTCCTTGCCGAGGATTCCGCCGGTGACCCCCATAAATCTATATGTCAATGAACTATATTTAGATGGCGGGGGCTTCTTAAACTCGGAAAACCCCACATATTGCTGACAGGGAAAGTTTTAAAGTGCTTCACAAGTTAGGTATGAACATTTTTTACTTCGCATGCTCTTAAAGTTCGTCATAATAGGCTTGCAGCGTACAAGACAAGAGTACTTTTTCTTTTTAATTTTCTTTAGAAAAACACTAACTGCCAGCTACACGAAACATAAATCATTTAAAAAAGTGTTTTGTTTTTTATTAATCTATTATCAGAACACATATAAAAACTGTGGTTCAAGATATAATTTCCAAGGATATATCTGATTCTTCGATCTTTCCTTAAAAAGAGGCAAAATTTTTATTTCATTATTATTTTAGCCTTTTTAGGGTTCCGTACCTCAAAAGGAAAAAAGGAATCCTTATAGGATCACTCGGTTGTCCGTCTGTCTGTCTGTCTGTCTCTCTGTCTGTCAAGACCTTTTTCTCAGGAACGCGTGGAGGTATCAAATTGAAATTAATATCAAATACTCAGGTCTGCAATCTCTTGAAGCTATGAAAAAATCAACCTTTTAAATCACCGCAATCAAAAGATATGGCCGTTTATGTGTCATATTTTGATACTTTCAAGGGAATCCAAAGGGAATCAAAACCTATAGGGTACTTCCCGTTGACCTAGAATCTTGAAATTTGGCAAGAAGCAGTGTCTTAAAGCACAAGTAAAGGAAAAAGTCCGAAAACCGTGAATTTGTAATTACATCACATAAGAAAAAAGTTAAACGGAATAATCTTTGCAAAGTCGTACACTCTACGATTGAACGGAGATAGGAGCTTGCGAAAGTTATTTTTTGTCTTATTTCATAGGTAGGTTGTAAATGGTTACCCCGTTGTTAAAGGCTATTTTTTTTTCTTTTTTAGGGTTCCGTACTTACAAGGTACTGTTTCTTTTTCATACGTAATTGCGGAACCCTCGGCGCGCGAGTCAGGCTCGCACTTGATCGGTTTTTTAAAACCGCGTAACAAAAGGTATAAAATTAATAAATTGTTCGTATCTAATTCCTTATTAAGTCATGTACTTAAATGTATAAGTTACAATTCAACGTAGAAGACCAATAAGTTCCGTTTTTTTATATTGATTGGTTGTCATGATATGCCGAAAATATTGAAATTTCCATATAAATGATTGCTATGGAAATATGCTGTTTATTCTTAAGCTTATGGTTTTTCTTAAGTTTGATATTTGTTTTTTTTTGTGTCAAAATGACACTTTAATTACTAACTAATGTCATTGCGGTGGGGATCCGTTGGTTTAAAGTCAAGATCATGCAACAAGTAGCATCAGTACATGAGTGCTAAGAAATTACATTCAAATTGCCATAATACTCTAATAATATGTATCGCTCCTTATGGCCAAATTCAGAAACGCCACTTAAGCATTTGATTAGATATTAAATAGTTACATGTCCCTCAACTAGTTGTTAACCTATACAGGAACGTCACTGAAACGTCACTTTAATTAAAGCTTAATTTGAGTGGCCTTTCTGAATTCGGCCATTAGTCTGTTAATTCCTTTTTTGACTCTATAGTCAAGGGGAACCAGAAAGTTTAAACTTAGAATTTTGCTATTTCAAAATCGTATCCACGTTCTAATTACTTTAACAAAGTTCGAAAGTGCTCTACAATAAAGAACAGGTATGCAAACTCCTTCAACCTATATCGAACAGACGAATAGGTGAACTAGAACAACCACGAAGCGGAAACACATCAACGCTCATCCTTCTTCGATATATACTTGTCTTAACCTAACTTCTAATATTCAGGGGCGTGCATAGGGATTTGAATCAGGGTAGGCAATGAAAATGAAAAGTTAAAAAGATACTCGTCACATTTCTGGGCGTCTTTTCGGGAACGTCTAAGTGATCCTGCAGCGACCCGTGAGCGAGACTCGCATCTCACTCTTACGGATTACGCGTCGTGCGGAAGAATGGGATGAGAAATCTCGCTAACGAGTCGCTACAACATCACTTAGAGTTCCAGAATAGAGGCGCTGATATTAGTTGTATATGTATTGGAGCCGGCGGCGTTTCAGTTCTGTACAATGCAATGGCCTAATCAGACCACCTCGTGCATCTAACTAAGTTAGCCAGTTAAAAGTTTTATAATATCTAGAATGAAATTTACGAGTTACATACCCTTCTCTTGCGATAACTGCAATCAAATTCCGACATACATCTGCCTTTTTGAATAACTTTCAATTTATCATTGAAAGACAATTTTGCGAATTCACCGTTATTTAATATTTGTAACCCACTGTCACTGTTTGTGACACACTGTCAACGCAAACCTCACAACTAAATGACATATTTAGGAAATATTGACACTAATATACAACAAATTATTAACTTTAAACAAGAGAAAAGCATAAAAAATAACAATGATTCTTTACGAAAGCTTTCGCGTCACAACAAAATCAAAACAAAACTAGCGAGCAAAAACACTATCAAAATATAAATGTAATTTTATTACATGACAAAACGTAATCGAAGCGGACTTCATATTCAGCCGCGTTATACCTAAGCGTGCGCGCGCATGCGCGGGTCACGTGGACCAAATTTAACATCAGTTTAGCATACATTGCTGTATTTGCTCTTGAAGTTGCGGGAGGAATTCACACGATTTGTCAACACGTAATGGACGTAAAAGTATATCCAAGTCAGGCTCTGTGATTTTGTATGAAGCGATTTGTTTTTGTGTGCGTATCGTGTCAATGTGTGGAGTTGCTCATGTTCGTACGGAGTTCATAAACAGTCATTTGCACACATGTAACGGTGTTTGTGTTGGTTAAAATGAGGCACTGTCCGGATCTGCCTCTTTCGCAAGGCGCGAACAGAAGGTGACTAGCTAGCTACGTTTCGCTGTACGTAATATGTCAAATTGTACGTTAATTGATGATCTCTTCACTAGCGTTGAATTAATACCTTATTATATGAGATATAAGATTTAATTTAGTTTGTTGGTTGGTGGGATTTTTGTTAACATGGAAAACTAATTATTTTAGGTATTTATGAATCGTAGAAATAATTTAATGCGAATTACGAGTTATAAATCGGACACAGTTAGGGTAATTTTGCGAGGGTAGGCACTGCCTCTATGCCTATATGGACTGCACGCCCCTGCTAATATTGCCGAAAGGTTGCATAGCCGGGTGATTGTGGTCGACCGGTTGCGGCTAATCGGCCGTCCTCTCCCATCCTAGAGCGTGTCACTCCCAAAAAATCTATGCCCCCTGTGTTTATCCGGCTTGTCCGGGTCAGGCTCTGCTCCTGGCTGGGTATGATACCTATGTTCATGTTCATTGTCTTTGGCTGATTATAAAACAAGCATTTTATTTTAGCAGATCCAACATGCAAGCCACCATAGCTTTATGTCTGACCATGTTGTTCGTTGGGGTAGTCTTTGGCGGTGAACCCGCAACCTTCGAAGACCTAGACTTTGATACCATGCTGAAGAGCGAACAGCAGAGGAAGATCTTACTGGACTGTCTCATGGACCGTGGGCCTTGTGGAGAGTTCCAAAGACTTAGAGGTAGGTTAGGAAGACACTTTGTTCCTCTATTTTAATTTTCAACCTCTCGAAATCGGATCTATTGCCGTCTTTTAATAAAAAATTAGGCTTGCAAAATATATTCCGAACTCGAAAAAGGATAGGATCATGGGGTCTAATTAGCAACTCGTATATATCGCAAGTCGTCTATGTCGCATTTGGTCTTAATATCTGCTGGTCTAAAAAGCAACTGGTCTACAATTTTTTTGAGTAGCAACTGGCCGTCCGTTTGTCACCAGGCCGTATCTCATGAACCGTGATAGTTAGACAGTTGAAATTTTCACAGATGATGTATTTCTGTTGCCGCTATAACAACAAATACTAAAAAACAGAATAAAATAAATATTTAAGGGGGCTCCCATACGACAAACGTGACGTACCTAGTCAAGTTGCTACTTAGGGCGGTTGCTACTAAAAAAATATATTGTAGACCAGTTGCTTTTTAGACCAGCAGATATTTAGACCAAATGCGACATAGACGAGTTGCGATATATACGAGTTGCTAATTAGACCCCATGATCCTATCCCTTCGAAAGAAGTTTATGTTTGAAAGAACGCCTTAATAAAAATGTAAGCAATGCCATGTTAATAGAACTATCGCATAAGAGTCACAGTTAAGGCTTTTCGTATGCTTCCTGGTCGTATACTAATTGTTATAATCGTATTATTAACTTACCTTGTCAAAGACTAACCTGCCGCATATAAAACCGGTTAAAAGTATGTGCCAAAAGGACACTCGACTTCGACCACAGCTCAGCATCGTCTTGATTATTTCCGGTTCAGTCATTGTAGCTCAAAATTTGGCAAAATATATTGAGTAATTTTACTCGTATTCATCGGGATATGTTCATTATAGAGCAGAGATAAAAATCCGTGGGAGCGTCAAAGTTTTAAAGAAAGCCGTAAAATTTTACATACATACATACATAGAATCACGCCCGAAATCTCTAATGGGGTGGGCAGAGCCACAAGACTACTTATGGCCACGTTTGATTAATTAGTCCTAAGATGGTATGATGAACCGTATGGTGACAGGTGATCAGCCCATCGCCTATACAGATAGTCCACCATGTTGAGAAGACCCGTCCCTTAGTCGACTTTTACGACATGCCAGGATGATAAGCATTTGCACGCATTCTATGCTATTTCTTCACTCCCAGTGCAGCAGAGGAGTAAAATTTTAACCGGGCTCTATTACGAACATATCCTTCTCTCATATTTTGACAAATTTTCCACACAATGCAATCTGAAATGACTCGACCATTTAAAATTTGCAAAGTTCCCATAGAAGATATGCTACTTTTACATGCCATTGTTTTCATAGATACGATACCTACGATGGTGGAGACTAAGTGCTCGAACTGCAGCCCGAAGCAGAAAGACAAGTACGACCAGGTGACCAAGGTGCTGCTAGAAAAGTACCCGAAGGAGTTTGAAATTCTGTCACAGAAGTACTCGCCAAAGTCCAACTAGAGAACGGAAATATTCGATTCCAATTTAATTATGAAAATAAATAGATAAATTGAAAACTTCATAGTTCTTTTTCTTAGATCTGGATGTTTCCCTAATCGTAGTTTAGTTTTGCGGTCCAAGCGTACCACGCGCTCGGAACCGCTTGTCAGCCAAAAGTAAGGCATGAGGCAGTAAGCCCAGGGGCGTATTTTGGAATTCGGCGCCCCGGGCCAATAAATTTCGCCGCCCCAGAAGGCAAGGAAAAAGGCCCAGTAGAATGGCCAATTTTCGCCTTCAAAACTCGCCTACGCCGCCCCTGGCGGATTGGCGCCCGGTTGCGCCCGGTTGGCGCTAGGGTAAATACGCCCCTGAGTAAGCCGTCTATGCGGCAATGTGTAAGTGACACTGCAGCGACCCGCGAGCGAGACTCGTATCTCGCTCTTACGAATTACGTGTCGTGCGGAAGAGTGGGATGCGAAATCTCGCTCGCGAGTCGCTACAACATAACTTGGTGTTCCCGAATAGAGGCGCAGATTTTCGATTGCGTAATTAAAGTCTTTCACACACCAAAACGCGGGTCGTGCGCGGTGCTGACTCTCGCAGACCCGCGTATCCTAGTAGCATTTTCCGTTGGCATCCATACCATACCCACCAACTATACCAATATAACAAGAAGATTATCATTACGCCCAACCAATTACCAACGTTGGGCCATTGTGAATACCGCTACCGTTGTTTAAAAACGGTTGGAATTTCTGTATTGTATACAACAAATGCCCTATTAGATATTAAGTAACGTTGGCCCAATGCAGGAAAATATTATCATTATCCCTATCCACTTACCAACATTGGGCCAATGCCACTTCTGCTCCCGTTGGTTTAAAACTGTTGGCATTTCTGCATTATATTATTTCAGTTAGAAATTCTACATTGGCCGTTGGTTTTTGGCCTTACCTCAAAACGACGGCCAAATCGAACCGTTGTCCAACTAACGACACCCATGTGGCCCGACCAAATGCCAACACTAAATGCTATTAGGGTAAGCAGTGTCACAGGAACTAAAATGGAAGCCTTCACTTCTTGGACCGCGCTATAGGGCCTGGGAGCCTTGAAATTGAAACACTAGGTACTCAAGTCGGTTTCGGTAATACTATTATATACTATACATTTATGGAGAGAGGGGCCCACAATATTACTATTAACATCAGCTGCAATTGCTTGCAAAATATTGAGGCGTAATTGTTGGAAACGACGGAAACAACTACAAAATAAACAAAAAGTTTAATGAAAAAAAAAAAACGACTCAGTCAAGTTTCATTTTAGAAGCATTGCGCCATCTACCGACGGCGGCTGGAATCACGTACCGTGCCGCCATCTAACGCGCAACGGCTGGACAATAAGATTAATTCCTATACTGAAGAAATAAAGATCTCGCTTAAGAACTACTTGCCGACTTATATCGTAAGAGGTCGTTACAGCGATACTGAGATATATCTCGACTTTGTTGTCAGTAGAAGACTATATTTTAGCTAAAATAGGTCTTTAACGTCCTAATTCTGGGTAAAGGCCACCTCCCATAATGAGAGGGACCACGCATTTTGGCGAAAAATGGGCATGGGCCGAGCGTAGACTTCATCACACTCAGTGTTGAAGATTATGATACTTATAATAATGTAAATTTCGAGATGATAATTTGCATTTCCAAATAGGTATAATGAAATAAAATCAATAAATAAAATGATGATGATGATAATGATGATGGGGATCTGTGGGATGCGATCATGGGGATATGTGGGGATTTATATGATATAACCTTTGCAAGCTACTTTATCAAATTACGAGTTATATTTAAAATTGAAATTAAGCAATTTATGGCAGACCAGAGATCCATCTATGACCTGTGTTTTTGAAGCAAATTACTTAAGAACAAATGTTAGCAATATACTAATACATACATACATACATAGCATCACGCCCAAAATCCCTAATGGGGTGGGCAGAGCCACAAGACTACTTCTGGCCACGTTCGATTAATTAGTCCTAAGATGGTATGATGAACCGTATGGTAACAGGTGATCAGCCCATCGCCCATACAGATAGTCCACCATGTTGGAGAGGACCCGTCCCTTAGTCGACTTTTACGACATGCCAGGATGATAAGCATCTGCACGCATTCCATGCTATTTCTTCACTCCCAGTGCAGCAGAGGAGAGAGGATGAGGAGGAGGAGGATACTAATATACTTAAAACTAAAACAGGGCTTAAAATGCCAGAGCCAGGACCACCCCACCCCTCGCGCGTGTAGTTGCACCCCAGTGCCTCTGGTATGTGCAGTCTAACCTACTAGCGACAACGGAAGAATGCTATTAGAACTGCTGCTATACCTACTAGTTAATAATCTAAACATAAAAGGTTCGCCAATAGCTTTTCTATTCATATCCATCCGAAGGCAAAAATTAACGTATTCTCAATCTAAATAGGTAATCAATTCCAGCGCCTCTATTTCTCATCTCGCTCTTACGCATTAGGCGTCGTGCGGAAGAGTGGGATGAGAAATCTCGCTAACGAATCGCTACAGAATCACTTAGCGTTCCCGAATAGAGGCGCTGAGCTTTGACAGGTTGAGTTTAAATGTTTGCTTGGTTGCTATTGGACATAATACGCCCTAAAATTTCCAGTAAGAACCAAAAGGCGTATTTTGTACGAAATTTTTAGGAAGCATCCAGTATTAGAATTTTGAGAATTCTGATTTCACACATGATTCCTTAAAACTGCGTAATTAAAGGTTTGGTAGTTAGTAATGTTTTAGGGCGCAGCTGTGACGTCCAATAGCAATTTTATGGATTTCAGATATACCTAAGAGTTATTTTGTGCATTGCGCTTTCAGAGCCCACTATCTTCCAAGAGCATCCTAGGTATTCCAGCACTGTTGGTCTAGTGCTTCTTCTAGTAGTGGTCTAGTAGTTCTCTATCCGAAATCATAGACTTAGTTATAGTTATTATAGTTTGTAGGGCTCCTCAAAAGGTCTGTCTGTCTGTCTGTCTGTCTGTCTGTCTGTCTGTCTGTCTGTCTGTCTGTCTGTCTGTCTGTCTGTCTGTCTGTCTGTCTGTCTGTCTGTCTGTCTGTCTGTCTGTCTGTCTGTCTGTCTGTCTGTCTGTCTGTCTGTCTGTCTGTCTGTCTGTCTGTCCGTCTGTCACAGCCAATTTGCTCCGAAACTACAAGACCGATTGATTTGAAATTTGGTATACATATGTAAGTTGGTGACCGCAACACGGATGCGTAACGTAAACAAATTAATTTTAAACATTGGGGCCACTTTAGGGGGGTAAATTAGAAAATTAAAAAAATAAGTTAGGCTGACTATATCATGTGACATATCAAATGAAAGGGCGTATTGTGAGGACCTTAATTTTTTTTTAAAATTTTAAGTTGAATGTTTGGAAGTTATTTAGGAAAATAGGCGAAAATTAACCATTCCGCCCCCCTTATCTCCGAAACTACCAAGCCTAAAATTTTGAAAATAGTTTTCTACCTATAGATTGCAGGAAAACATATGAGAAGTCTATGGTATTTAAAGTAACATAGGAAATTTTAGATAATCATGTATGGAACGGAACCCTCTCCACGCGGGTTAAACTCGCACTTGCCCGGTTTTTTAACTCTGGGATCACGGACTATATACTTACCTTGTGTGAGCAGGATAGATCGCGCCGCTCTTCTGCCGTGTTGGTTGCCATCAATATGACGGCCTTTAGGGATCAATATTTCCTAAACGGTCCCCCAAGTGAAACAAATTGTTATATCACTATATCTTTACTATTATTATATCCTTTACCTTCACAGTAATTAGTATTTTTGTTATATCATGTCAGAAATATTGTATTATTTATTTTATTATTCTCATTGGTATATCATTGCCTGTCGCACATTGTTGCCTCCGCATTATCTCACTTCATTTCACTTTCATTGAAATTCTGCGAATCTCAAGGTCGGGAGCATGGTTGCGCGCCTCCTTTAATTTCTTTTGGCGTTAAAACGGTTGGAGGCCTCTTATCTATGCCCAGTAAAAAAATAATTTAAAATTCGTATTCGCTGTCACGTTGAGGAAATAATAAGTACATTAAATATTCGCACCGCGAGTGAAAGCATTCAAATAATCCTTCGCCACGTCATCTTCAACCACGAGGGGGCCCCCGGATCCTGGCTCAACAGCTTCGCCTCGAAAACAAGGTAAGGGGTTTCCAATCGTACAAATTTAACTATAATTTTATATGATACGGAGCGAGCAACCACTGCTGCCAGCGACCGTCGCCTCATTCCGCCAGACAGAAATTGGCTATTTACACGCCATGGCATAATCATTTTTGGCATTGGCATGGCAAGCATTTAAACATTATTATATAATTTATAATGTTTTTCAGAGAGCTATCCAACGAGACCTCATTCGATGTTGTACAAGAAATTAAAAAGAAAAGAAAGTGCGAGTTAAACTCGCGTGGAGGGGGTTGCGTTCCATACATGATTATCTGAAATTTTCTATGTTATTTTAAATACCATAGACTTCTTATAGGTTTTCCTGTAATCTATAGTTTGTCTTTTTTTTTCAAAATTTTAGGCCCGGTAGTTTCGGAGATAAGCGGGAATGGTCAATTTTCGCCTAGTTTTCTGAATAACTTCCAAACCATTTATCTTAAAATTCTAAAAAAAATATATTCATGATCCACGTAATAAGTCCTTTTATTTGATATGTCACGCGATATAAGCTGCATAACTTTTTTTTTTTTTATTTACCCCCCAAAAGTGGCCCCATGTTTAAAATTCATATATTTACAATACGCGTCCGTGTTGCGGTCACTAATTTACATATGCATACCAAATTTCAAATCAATCGGTCTAGTAGTTTCGGAGCAAATTGGCTGTGACAGACGGACAGACAGACAGACAGACACACGAGTGATCCTATAAGGGTTCCTTTTTTCCTTTTGAGGTACAGAACCCTAAAAACAAATTTGCATTAGGAGTATAGGACTTCCCCGGTTCTTTTTTATTTAGTAATTTATCCGTGGGCGCAGAGTCATCGAGAGTTATCGACGCGTCGTCTGGAAAACCGATGAGAAGAATATTATGGTATTTGCTATGTTTTGGGATAAGTAACATTTTAGCTACCGTGAAAATTTACGTTTTATTTTTAATTTTCATGAAGGACTGGGCATTTGTTTGACCCTAGTCTTATCTGATGGAAAGTGACCACGCAGCGTCTAAGATATAACACGCTTGCCCAGAAAATGGCTATTCATTCACTCTTACTTTGAAGCCACCAAAATTGTATAATTCAGAAAATACAGACGCTGGGAGAGTATTCCACACCCTAGCGGTGCGAACCAAAAAAGGTCGGGGAAGGAGTAAGTTAGATGGAGCTACAATACCAATGCCATTATATTCATTCTGCATTCCATTCCGCAAAATAGTTCATGACATATCAGTCGACTTATTTTAACCTTTCGCTTGTTGCCTAATCACCTCCTTATCACTAATGACTAACCTCGGATAATCGTCTACATACATATTGTTGCACATTACTCACAGGATGCGATTATGCAGTTTTGGCCTAATGACATTGTTTCACACATTGCTCATCGGTAGATAATCGTGGACAATATGGATTTATGGTTTTTTTGTTATTTAGCTATTTATTATGCAACTTTTTTAAAAGATATAGATAGTGTTCTTCACAAGTACCTATTCGTTGTTTTGAATTTTCACACTCACATCAATAAACTTCGTAATTTTCTATAGTCCATTCTCCTCTGAGAGTGAAGGACTATTGCACATGATTTTATTGTTTAAACCTAAACATATATCCGTTTCAGAAGGGCTGGACAGAAATAAAGGTAAAATGGTGGGCTAAAGGCTTCCACATACCGAAACGCGGAACGGAAGCGGAGCGGGTAGGAAGCGAGCCCGCGTTAGTAGTATCACAAGAACTATAATGGAAGCTTTCAGATCAATCCCTGGTGTGAAGCTGGGCGTACATTCGACGATTGCCTTAGTTATACAGAACCCGATCATAAGACTGCATTTTCACCTCCAATAGTATTGCGGTCATTTCAAAATGAAGTAATTTTATTGGTGGTTTTTTCCTCTTGCACCGCTTATCTGCCTCGCACAGCTCTGGTGGAAACGCAGCCTTAGTATGATAACGATAAATTCGCTTTTTTGTATCAATTTATTTTCAAAGCACACTTCGCAAGGTAAGATGATAATAATCATGATAAATCTTTTATTTAGACCACATGAGCCATTGGTTAGTTGTTACAAAATAGCTTTTAAATACTGTTAATACATAACTAAAACAGAAATTAGCATACTTCACCGTGAACTTTGCTTTGCTTTTAGTGGCCGAGAAGCTTGTATCTGAAGAAGAAGTAGAAAGAAAGAAACATTTATTCAGCGCACACATACCGTCAGCACTTATAAATTTTAGATTGAACAGATCAAAAACATCAGAAATAAAAAAAAAGGAGCGGCAGTTATAATGATGCATACCGGTGTGTGCATGAGGGCCCAGCAATGTGTGCGGGTCGTGTCCTTAGGGATTGGGTACTCAAATCTGCCAGATAAAGACAAAAGATAATATATCCCATATCGCTTAGCTATTGCCCAATAGATTTCCGGTACTATAATTCAAATTTCTTTGTCTCTAGTCACGCAAATAAGGGTCAGGTTAATTATGGGTCTTTTTAGGATTCCGTACGTCAAAAGGAAAAAACGAAACCCTTATAGGATCACTCGTATGTCTGTCTGTCTGTCTGTCTGCCTGTCTGTCTGTCTACCTGTCTGTCTGTCTGTCTGTCTGTCTGTCTGTCTGTCTGTCTGTCCGTCTGTCACAGCCAATTTGCTCTGAAAGTACTGGACCGATTGAGTTGATATTTGGTACCTATACATATGTAAGTCGGTGACCGCAACAAGGACGCGTGACGTTAATATGATGAATGAATAAGATAGTATAAGAAAGGACCTTATTACCAATGCATAGTAGTTGCTAATAAAATACCCAAATCGATTAAGGAGGAAGCTGACGACAACTTGTTCAGAAATAAATTAAAAAGATTACTCATTAACAAATGCTATTAATCAATTGAAGATTTCTTAAATGATAAAACGTTGACATCTTAGAATTTAAAAGTAGGTAGTATGGCTTTAGTAAATATCGATTTTTAATAATGAATTTAATGAATTAAATTCAATTATAATAATATGTAGGTACTTATATAGAAATTAACTGTATCGTAACTTGTAACTAAGGATAATTTAGTTTTTAAGTTTAGTTTTTAAGTAGGTATAACATTATGTGCCCTAACAGGGTATCATGTACCAACTGCCATGCACTTTATCAACTATAATTGTAATGAACATGACTTATGAATGAATAAATAAATAAATAAATACATAAATACATGAATTTAAAACATGAGGGCCACTTTTGGGGGTAATTTATAAAATTTTAAAAAAGTGATGCAACCTATATCGTGTGACATATCAAATGAAAGGGCTTATTGTGAGGAGCTTACATATATTGTATATTTTTTTATTTCAAGTAAAATAGTTTAGAAGTTATTTAGGAAAATAGGCGAAAATTGACCATCCCCCCCCCACTTATTTCCGAAACAACTTTGAAAAAAATACAGAATATTGTTCTTTACCAATAGATTACAGAAAAACATATAAGAAGTCTACGGTTTTTAAATTAACGGAGTCAGTTACAGATAATCATGTACGGAACGGAACCCTCTCCACGCGAGTTTAACTTGTACTTGTCTTGTTTTTTCGACGTTAGCTAACTTTGACTTTGTTGAATGCGTGTTGCTGATGACATTGTGTTTTAGAATAATCTTTTCACTTTATAAGTATTTTGCATTGAATAAATACGAATTTAATCACTTTGTCTTTATCTTATTTTGAGAAGTTTACATTAAAAAGAGTGACAAAACAAAACTACATTACGTTACCATATGTAACGATCGGTATCTTTGACCAATGGCGAATATAAGTCTAGGGCGTCTATTCGGGAACGTCTAAGTGATATTTAGCGACTCGCGACGCATTAAGTAAGCATCATGCGCAAGAGCGGGATGAGAATCTCGCTTACGAGTCGCTACAATATCACTTAGACGTTACCGAACGACGTGTGATAGAGGTGCTAATCAACCCGCACGATCGATCGTTTAAACACGCAAAATTCATATTTGTTTCTAAGTACGTTTGTTATAGTTACCAAGATCATTTAAGAGCAAATATAGGCAGGCTTTGGTAATAAGAACTCATCTCTTTCTATCTTTACCGAACGCTCTACCTTTTGTCAAAGTTACCATCCTTGTTGATTTCCTTCGTCCATAGTAAAAAGGGTTACCCACTGTTTGTATCAAAATAGCGGACTTTACCTACTTTGCATAGAAGCGTTATACGTATTTATTGGATTAAAATATCAAAAGGCAATAAGAGGAGTGGTAGCGACTTTCGCAAAAACTTTTATCGATAGATGTTTTTTTAATAAACTCGTGCCCATCAAATAATGCAAGTTAGTAAATCATTTAGGTATCTTCTGAAGATAAACAAACATTTGTATTTTCAACACGTTCTTGCAGCTAATATTGTTTTTAATTTATTTCGGGCATCGACAGCGAAACTTTACAATGTTTAGACAAGTACGTATTCTCAAGATTATATTATAATATAAAAAATATATAGGTGATACGAAAGCCTATCGGCGCCTACGCATCGCAACCTGATGTCAATCACGATCACCTGCCCAACAAAGGCGGGCGGAAAGCTCCGGGAAAGCGCTCCAATGCTGCGAAGGCTCTATCCCTCGGCGCCATTAGTCAGTCGTCAGCCAATCAGAACAATGGGGCGGGTCCATGCGCGCACGCCGCCTGCGTTCACACAACAACTCAGTACAAACGCAGCTGTCGTTTTGTGAAGACGTCTGGCGATTATGAACTTTCTATAAACGCGCGTGAAATTTGTTTGATGCAAGGATTTTTTTGTTAGATTGAATTGAGTTATGATATTGTGAAGTGGGCAGACAGCAGTGTTACAATGATGATGGATCAGGCACACTTCGGAGAGTATTTGCTGAGGCAGCAAATGCTGCACGCTGCGTCGCTCAGTGGGCTGCGTAAGTTGAAATGTTGATCCGTCTGTCTTTATAACCTATAGACGATTAATTCTAAATATTGCACCATATTAGAAAAATACTATCACTCTCATTATCGCACAATGAAAAAAAGCAACACAAGTAGGTATGGTATACTATTATTGATTGTCTATATATATGTATTATAACCCTTATAAAAATATCACATTAACAATGCAACATGATTATCAATAATTTAGAATGGTAAACGAATAAAACTAAAACCAGCTGCTCAATTACGTAACACCAAGTGGTATCGCTTTCGCGAAAAGTAAACCAATTGTGCCCTTATTTACACAGAGTTAAGACTAAATTGGTTTGCACTTCGAGCCAAACCGATACCAATTGTGCTGCGTAATTGAGCTGCCGACTAGCGACGGCGATGACGGCGGCATCATATTTTACATTATTGCTCCTATTATAACGCACCCTGAGAATTCTTATTAATAATTTGACAATTGCACGTTCTCGACAAATCATATGATACCCAATTTATTAAAATCAGTCGAGTAGTTCAGGAGCTAAATTTTAACATGAGATTTCTACTAACATACATATGTGATAAATAAATAGAGTGTTAAACTCAATATAACACAATAAAACACCTCTTCGCTTCGCGTTTTCGGGGACAAATAAACATCAATAAAGACTTAAAATAATTAAAGAAAAGGGCGGTTTGCACCATCATTTAGAGCATTTCTTTATGAAGGTTTAAGTAATATCCAACTTTGCGAATCTTGAGCCGGTCCCAATTAAAGTTATACCTAAATAAGTGTCGAATCCTTGTGTAAACTCGTAGTAGAATTTTAAAGGGAGTACTTACCTAGATTGCAAGCGAATCTACCCAAAAGAACTTAAAATAATATTTTAATACGACCACAGCCCCCTATAATAATAACAGTGGTCCGATGTACAATTATTTTAAAAATATTTTCCCAATATATATTTGTATGTGTAAGTTCATCCTCGAGTGGTGTTTAATATTATTATTAAAGCACGATGGTTCAAATTTACCCTACACAACTTACATAGATTTCACCAATCACCCACTATGATAGAGTCTGTAGTAGGTAACATTTTTTCAATATTCTGCCGTCGCATAGAAATATGCACATATTTGCAAAAAATGTTTTAATTCATTTTTGTAAAGATAAAACAGTAAATTCTGAATATTTGTGGCAAGTCCCAAATAATTTAGTATTATGATTAACCCTGCCCTTACAGGTTGACCATTTTTAAAACTTTGTTTCACAGCCTAGTCAAACATAATAAATTGATATGTAAACTATTTATGATTAACACATTACCGACTCTAAAACGACAAAGTTCTGCAAAGAATAAAGATGTCATACAATAATGGATTTCATCCAAATTGTTAAATACCCTAAGAAAAGACATCAACGCACTACTTTCACGTTCTCAAATAAAGTGCTCAAACAGTTTAATTTTTATCTAGGCAATTTGATTTAATAACTAGCATCTATGACGTTAGCCTAGTTAGTCAGTGAAGTGCCAACTTCAGGCAAGCACATTATAAGGATTGAGCGGGGAATTTTCCAGGGTGACAGTTTGAGTCCTTTGTGGTTCTGCTTAGCTCTGAATCCGCTCAGCACTCTGCTGAAGGATTCAGGGCTAGGCTGCCGTCTTCGAAGAGAGGGTGAGATAATTTCTCACCTGCTGTACATGGATGACCTGAAGTTGTTTGCACCAAAACGTCCAGAATTGATGGAGCTACTGAAAACAACAGAGGTTTTCAGTAGTGCCATCAAAATGGAGTTCGGTTTAGACAAGTGTGCGGTCATGCATGTACAGCGGGGGAAAGTCGTAAATTCGATGAATTTACAGCTTTCTGAGACAATATCCCTCAGATCTCTCTCCGAAGCAGAAACATACAAATACCTTGGTATGTCACAGGCTTTGGGTATTGTGGACGGGGACATAAAGCGGGCGGTGAAGGAGCGCTTCTGCTGTCGCCTGACAAAAGTACTTAATAGTCTTTTGTCGGGTGGCAACAAGGTGCGCGCCTTCAACGCCTGGGTGATGCCCCTACTCACATACTCCTTTGGCATACTAAGGTGGACTCAGACTGAGCTGGACGCCCTGGACAGGAGGGTCCGTCTCCTGCTCACGAAACATCGCATGCTACACCCGCGCTCGTCTGTTATGAGACTGTACATCCCGCGGAAGTGTGGAGGCCGTGGCTTTTTAAATGCCAAAAACCTACACAACCGCGAGGTGTGCAGTCTTAGGGAGTATTTCCTTAACAACGAGTGTGGGATGCATCGTGACGTGGTGGCAGCAGACAGGGGCCTCACCCCACTCTCCTTGGCAAGCGAGAACTGGCGCAGACCAAAGGTGCTGAGCACCGATGACCGCAGGGACGTATGGAAGAGCAAGGAGCTACACGGGCGGTTCTACAAGGCCCTAACAGGGCCCGATGTGGATCTGCTCGCGTCGGTGAACTGGCTACGCTTCGGTGACCTGTTTGGGGAAACCGAAGGTTTTGTCTGTGCAATTGCCGACGAAGTTATCAAGACGAATAACTACCGGAGATATATCCTGAAGGATGGTACGGTCGACATCTGTCGGGCATGCCGCCGTCCCGGAGAGTCACTCAGGCATATTATCTCCGGTTGTTCTCATCTTGCTAACGGCGAGTACTTGCACAGACATAACCTCGTAGCCAGAATTATTCACCAGCAACTTGCTCTTCGATACGGCCTTGTGGCGTCGGAAGTGCCGTACTACAAGTACGCACCGGCGCCGGTTCTCGAAAATGGTCGTGCTACGCTCTACTGGGATCGATCTGTCATCACGGACAGGACTATTATTACCAATAAGCCTGATATCGTGCTGACAGATCGATCGCAGCGCCGGGCAGTGCTCGTCGACATCACCATCCCCCATGACGAGAACCTCGTGAAGGCCGAGAAGGACAAACTCAGCAAGTACCTTGACTTGGCTCACGAGGTGACCGCCATGTGGGATGTTGACTCGACGATCATTGTGCCGATAGTTGTTTCTGCGAACGGGCTCATAGCGAAGAGTCTCGACCAACACCTCAAGAGACTCTCGCTTGATGGCTGGATCAAGGGTCGGATACAGAAGGCGGTACTCCTGGACACGGCGCGCATCGTCAGGAGGTTCCTCTCTCTGCGGCCCTAACCGCCGGTAGCTTGAGCCCCGCCCCGCTACCGGCGGCACCCTAGGCTAGGTTTTTATAGTGTCTGTATTTTTATAGTGATATTGTATTTTACTTTTTATACAAATATTATAAAACCTAGCTTAAGATTCAAGATTAATAAAGAGAATAATAATAACCTAGCTTAAGATTCAAGATACATAAAGAGAATAATAATAATAATAAATCAGGGACAATCTTTACACAAATCAATCTAGCCCCAAAGTAAGCTCTAAAGGCTTGTGTTATGGGTACTGGACGACGATATACATACTTATATAGAGAAATAAATACTTAAATACATAGGAAACATCCAAGACTCAGGAACAAACATTCGTGCTCATCACACAAATAATTGCCCGTACCGGGGATCGAACCCGGGACGCTAGCTTCGGAGGCAGGGTCACTCCCAACTAGGCTATCCGCGTCGTCGCCGATATTACTTATCATCTTGAACTGGTGAGCTAGATATATAAATATATAAATAAGTTCACGTTCATGTGTCTCGGTCTAGGGTCTAGGATAACGTGTATCCTAGACCTCTATTCGACACTAAAGCGATGTCACGATGGTATTACAATGCGGCTGCCATTGCTGTCAAATTAATAAGAACTACCAATTCATAGCAAAATAATTTGCGATATCGTTAAACCGACGACGAATACAGGCCCTGGGATATTAGTAAATTAAAGCGATATGGCACCCATTGGTTTCTATATAACTGAGGTCAATGTCAAATAGACAGGTGTCCTGACATTATGTGTCACAAAATTTGCATCTCATTCCACATCATTGATAACTGGCATGATTATTGGAATTTATTTGGTAATCAAAATATAAATGGTATTTCGGGTCGCGGGCGCCTTTGAAGTTCCAATATCACGTCTCGAGATATCGTAGGAAGTCGTAAATAATCCGAATTATGATAACTCGACCGCGGTTTAAATAAAAGACGTAAACGCGTTTACTAATGAAATGAAAACGTTAATTATAAAACAAAACGTTCATGGTACAAGCGTCACTCCTGGACCCCAATTCTCAGTGCATTCGAGATAATCTCGCAATCGAGATTAAACGTCAGTGCATATAGTCGTTTGACACAACTGTATGAATCTGACGTTTATTCTCGCAATCGACATTATCTCGAATGCACCGAGAATTGGGGTCCTGGGCTGGAGCTAGGAATGTTAGGATACACTGTGGGTCCAGATAAGTTACAGACATTTGAAATATAAATTCATACAGAGAATTACTAGTGTAGGTTACGTTAAAATCATGCCAATATAAAAATATCTTAAAATATTAATCGTTTTTGTGTGTTTGTGTATAGGCGTGTGTGCGTGTGCAAGTGTGTCTATGTCTGAATTTGTCTAGAAGGGTAAGCGTGCCAGGATCATGTATTTTTCTACTTGTACTAATTCATCAAAGCCTTTGATTTTGTTCGGTTGTCCTTTGGTTAAAAGAAGGTTTTGCCTAAAGACACATCATGGAAGTAACTCCTGTGAAGAACTATGTATAAAAATTAGACGCCACGGAAGTTAGATAGAATAATCATCTTAAGCAGAGCTAAAAAGTGCTCCCTTAAATATGGCATGTATTGGTCAATAGATATCGAGAATAAGTGTTTTTCTATTGTTAACTAGAATATGGGCAGATAATAACAGCCATAATCAAATCAAATTATAATAATGATGATTTTGAATTATGTTTGTAAAAAATTACCTTTACTTAAAAATATATTATCGGTTTTACCATTGCTTCAATCTTTTTCTCATATTTTCAACCCTAGGCTGTAAACTTAGGCTTACGTCATGTTTCCTACAAGCTTAGACTGATTCGTTCAGCCAATGGCAATTACACAAACGTACCTGTTTCCTATTTTTGAAATATGACTTCACACCAAATATGACGTCATACGAATTATAGCATCTTTTATGAGGACGTATATGGAATTGACTTTGAAAAGCCGTAGGATTTTGAAAAGGGAAAGTTGCTTCGTGGTTTGACCCTAGCTTTTTTCCACAAAAAGATTATTTTTAAAATAACGCAATTTTTTTGCGAAAATAAAAAATGTTTTGTAAGATAAGAGTAATTGGAAATTTTGGAAATCATAACTTGGATTGTAGCTATTATATAATAAATGTAAAAAAGCGTTGTTTAAAATTGTTTCAGTTTAATTTGCGTAGTATGAGCATTTCTATTAAAATGCTTTATATTCGTGTTTCAGGATATTCAAGAACATTCTTTGAACGTTTTCTAAGTTTTCTAAATGTACTGCAAATCGCTATCCAACACACATCATTGCTACTTTTGAAATAGATATATACTTATATAGGCCGATGATGATGTCAAACTATCTTTATTCTATTCAGGCTTTTACAAACTCTTATGAAGGTCAAGGAATGAATCTAACACCGATTCGGAAAATAATCGTCTACTGAGAAGACCCGGCAAGAAACTCGGTGAGGTGTCATTTTTTTCAAAACAGTAGATACACATATAAGTCAACAATGATTTCTACAGTTTTATACAAATCTAAGTATATATCACAGTAGGTACGCCCATTGAGACCCAGGGATCGCCGGTGCAGGTCAGGATTGAAGCCAAACGTCCCTGGCCATGACGTAGTCTTTTACTGCGTAATATTCCCTAGAAATAAGAATTCGCTTTACAAGAAATGAACATTTTTAGGTATGTTATTGTTAAAACGTGTACAATAAAATACCTTAAGATAATTGATGATGATAATCGCGATGGTATTAAGGTTTACATAGTAATATATTTTTACATGTTTTGTCCGTTTGAACAGAGCACCGACTGGGCGCGGAGGCCGAGCCGCCCGCATGCGAGGCGCGCCTGCTCAACGGTGATCTGTGGCGGCGGTTCCATGACATCGGTACCGAGATGATCATCACCAAGGGCGGGAGGTGAGTACTCATAATATTAAAGTACTAGCAGTTTTTCCGCGTTGAATTCGTTTATTCCCTTGAACTTTTGAATTTTCCGGGATGAGTGTGAAACGGCAATTTTTGTGCGATCCACCTGCCTGTCCAAGAACTAGGACCTATGGTATATACCAAAAGCCGTTCAGCCATTACAGAGCTAAGCTACATTGATACAGATAGATACACAAACACACACATACAGAAACTTTTGCATTTATAATATTAGTTGGATAGGGTTTACTTGGTTTTTATAGGCGTACACAGTCAGTGCAATGCGCAGCGCATATTCGGGCGAGCGGCCTTAACTTTAATGACCGAGGTGACCGAGGTAAAATGACCTTTTTTGAGCTGACTTTGACGTTTAATTTCAGCGCATTCTTGTTACAAGAAACTAAACAAATAAACAAGTAAAGTTAAAGAAAAGCTTAATACTGATTCAAAATTTCCTAGTTTTGTTTCAAAGAATATCACGTAATGCATAAGATTCCGCATTCAACCAATTTACTAGGAAACATAAACCTTCATTAGTAAAGCAACGGCAATTAATGTGGCTATTAATGCCGCCGTGTACCGACCGTGTCCAATATTCCTAACTGGCTGCAATTATGTTCAGATTTCAATCTAAACGCCTAATTAGTTATAACTAAATCTACATGTTTCGAAGGTCAGTAGACGTCATTTGAAGTCAATAGCTTGGTCATCGTCCATGGAACCTACACACACACACACACACACACAAGGTATCAATAGAATAAATATCTGAAAACAGAGGCGTAGCTAGGTATCCTAAGGCTCTGGTGCAAAAAAAAAAACAACCTATGTTATTTACATTCCGAAGGTGGAAGAATTTTTAGCGAGGTTTGCTGGTCAGGGTCCCAGGGCCCCCTGTGCTTGGGGGCCCGAGCGCAAGGCACTGTCTAGCCCTTCGGTATCTACGCCACTGTCTGAAAGAAAATAGTTGAATGATAGGAGAGCAATGGGGAAGTTGCATGAAAATCTAAATGAAGTCTAAATAATATATTATGAAATTAAACAAAAGCATATTACAGAAAAAAGCAGGTCATTTTGACCATACATTTTTATTTGATTAAGTGTCAAATTTAGTGACAAAAATATATTGTTTTTTTAGTTCTGATTTTTTGGACATCCTCATCAAATTTATATCATGTTTTATTTCTACGATGTTGGTCTAAAAACAGTATTTACGGAAATAATTGCAGATTTCGTTTAAACGCCATACATTTTGTACAGTCTTAGGAATGCTGTGACGTCATAGTTGTTGTCTTTCGTGGAGTGATTTTGCGAGTGGTATGAACAATGACTTTTCAAAGCTTCATAATCATAACTCACAAAATAATCAACACTGACTAATGTTTTGCGTACACAGATCGGTTTCTATTACTCAGCACTTTCCAAAACAAGATGCAAAAAAATATTATGCATCTTCCATATTGCTTGAAAATCTGGCTTTATATTTCCATTAAATCAACGTGTTATGTTACGGTTAATCTTAATTACTCACCAGAAGTTTAGAATTAATTGTACGTTAAAATATATTATGCAACTGAAGCTACTACTTTAATAGGAAAGTTTGTTGTCGTAATAAGCATTTCTATGAATTAGTGCACTGCCGTTGTTCAATAACGAACAGGACGCAAATCTATTAAATATCTCTCTCACCGCACCATACAGTCAATTAAGCGATGCAGCTGTCGCAATTCCAGAATCAAATATAAGAAAACATATTACTCGTCATAAATTTAAAAAAGGAACAACAAAAACATAACGAAAACCCATTAGGGCTGCCGAATCTGACGCGGAGCTTGTTGACGGATAATTTGGTCCGGACCTCCGTCATAGACAAAACAGACAGCTGCCCCGGCAATTTGTGCATTTCTCTAAATGGCCGAGCACAAATTACACCTTATTATAACCTTGTTTGCTTTACGACGGTGCCCCCTCAATTATGTTTTGGGATCGATAATGTGGAACGAGTGAAGAAATTACAGTTCCTGCGAGCGAACGCGGGCGGGCGCCGCTTGCGCAACCACCTTCAATCCATCTCCTCATTAGCAGGCGCTGCCCCGCGCGCGCTCCCGTGCAGAAGAAACTCGATCGATAACGAATGTCGCTTTCGTCCGCACCAGAATAAAAATAAGCATTCAGTATAATTAAAGGCGTGTAATTACTGTTCGAAAGCTAAGACATGTCGCGTCGCCGTTATTAAATATCGCCGCAAAAACTAGTGGTATTCTGTTGTTGGATGGCGGACGCGCCCGGGCGCTGTCGGGGCGCGCCTGCGCCGTGTCGCGATCCCGGCGCTTTTTGCGCGGCGGATAATTAGCCCGGCTCATCCGTGCTCTTGTCATCTCCTTAACACGTTTTTTTTCGTGGGCCGCCGGCGGACGACCACCGCGCAGAGCGGTTAGCATTCCAATAATTTACCGCTTTATCCGAACGTTTGGTGAATCTCGTTAGCCCGCGCCCGTCTAGAGGTCACTTTTGTTTGTTTTGTATTAATGATGCGGCGTGAGAGCGCCGGGGGCGCGCCGGCGCCGGCCCTGGCGCCACGCAACCCGAAATGGGTCAAAATTTTTCATTTATTTCTCGTATTGAGTCCTAGTGTAATTGAGTTATGGAAGCCATGGTTTGTTTATCTGTACGCATTATGGAGCGAAGTGCGCGTATCCGAGTGCTCTCAGTGGTTGTTCAAACAGCCCGAGCTTTCCACGTAGGTTGATTAGGCGAGGTGTTCGCGAGCGGGTCGACCGGTGAATGGATAACGCAAACACCGGGATTTGGGCGGTTCGTTTGTGCAGCCTGCTCACATAAGGCAGAGTTAACACCTGCCCGCAAGGCTGCCATCTTGCTTCCTCTATGTGTTTAAATTTTCGGAGCTAACTCTTTCGGAGCTTTCTACCTGTGAAATAATAATAATAATAATAAATCACGGGACAATCTTTTTACACAAATCAATCTAACCCCAAAGTAAGCTCTAAAGGCTTGTGTTATGGGTACTAGACGACGATATACATACTTATATAGATAAATAAATACTTAAATACATAGAAAATATCCAAGACTCAGGAACAAACATTCGTGCTCATCACACAAATATTTGCCCTTACCGGGAATCGAACCCGGGACCGCTGGCGTCGGAAGCAGAGTCACTACCAACTAGGCCAAACGTGACGTGAAAGCGTCGGCTATGAAACAAGGCGTGGGCAATGGCGTCGTAGCCTCGTCGTAGATCTTCTACGAAGAAATAAAAGCAATACTTAAATTGGTCATACTTCTACTTTTAAATTTAATATTATATTTTATTCTGTTATAGCAAGGATGACATGCCATAAGACGCCTATCATTCTAGGGCATAGCAAAAAATATAAAATGTTAGTAAATTGGACAAAGCGCTGACATGCCCCATCTGTCCGACCGCGGAGATAATACGAACCCTCAATAACCGTCGTACAAACAAACACTGGTTAGAATAGACTAAACTTTATTTGTTTTTTCTCCAAACCGAAATATGACAAATGGGCGCGCCGTGCGCCGGCGCAGCTCGCTCGCGTGTCGTCGCGCGGACCTCCCGCCATTTTAAAAACAAACATACAACACAAAAACTCGTTATTTATTCTCGGGTTGTTCGAGGGGAAGGGCGCGCCCGAATTCGCTTGAAAAAATCATTAGTTATAATTAAAAATCGTCTAAGGCCGTATTCTCCTTGCCGGCCTGCGAACGCGCAACCGTCTCACTTTTTAAGCGTTGTCGCGCGACACTAAATCATACGAATTTTAATAGTATTCTATAAAATGTTTATGAGTGAAAGATGTAATCGCACCATCTCGTCTCCACGATTTCATATCATACGAGCAGGCGAAGCTCATTCCGGCGCTTGTTTTAACAGAAATACCGATTAATTGATTCGATCTGTGTCGTAATTAAAATGGGTGATTAGGGCGCGGGGACCGGCGCCGGGCGCCTCAAAGCGTCGCCGCCGACATTCCTTTTGTTTTACCACGGGTCGTTTGTCGCCTGCGCCGCGTGGGCACGCCGCGGTCTCTGTCGCGCGCGAGGAGCCGCACGCGCGTGCGAGCGGGAGGCGCGCGGGCGCCGACCCCCTGCCGCGCCGCCGGCCGCCCGCCGCGCGCCCCGCCCAGCCATCGCAGCACTAATAATCAGATTATGACAGCCCGCCGTCGCTCCGCGTCCACCGGCTCCAATACTCCAGCGCAACGCACAGCACGGACCTGCCAACGGCTCAGATCAAAGATATCGACTATCGGCGGCTCGCTTAGCGCTCTACCCGAATACTAAACTGGCATAATGCTTCATAATTTTTGACTATTGAGAACATTATCTGATTCGAGATGTGATTGAAAACGTCCGGTAAGCGCAATAGGCACTCGAACGACGTCTATTACGTAGTAAGTAGGTGCACCAGCTAAGTGCTAGTCCTCTAAACTGTAAATTACTTTAAACAGCTTAATACCTATCTACAACGTTGTTTGTACACTTTTAAAATTGATTGAAAACGTTTACTATAATGAAAGCTTAGATGAAATCACAAGACATTTTGTCGTTGGAGAAAAGCGTAACGTCATTGAATGTAATGGGTAAATCCGGCCAAAAGAAGCGAACGCGATCTCGGCATCCGAAGCACGCGCCGCGATCGTATCGCGACCTGTCATATCTCCAGGGAACTCAGTCGCGGGCGCGTCGTTTGTCACGGGTGGCAGCAGGACGCTCTACATCGCCGCCCATCAACCGAGCTGACTCGACAACTCTGCGGTGCGTCGCAATGCTCAGCGCGCGCCACGACAAATCCATCACCGCACGCCGATCTCGCCCGAGCGCAGTCATCGCCGGCTCCCGCGCCTTTTTTCCCGCTACGGTCTAAAACAATCAACGAATCATAAAAAAAACATCTTCGAAAACCTTAATTCGAATTTAGAATGTAAAAAATACGCGTTCCAACATCTCCGGCGCATGATTTGTTTTTTGCCGGACGACAGCGGCCTGATGATAATTTCTCATTAGGTTATAACATTTTTGTCGGTTGAAACGTCGTAAATTCCTCGAATAATTTAGGGAAGAAAGTGGTCGTGTTGAAGATGTTTTGTTTTTATGGCGCCACGAGGAGCGCGGGTTAGATCGGTATCGGCTGATACAAGCATTTAACCCATGTTACGTGGAACTCGGGAATTATTCTCACGGGCCCACAAACGTTCGCCAACAAAATGTTTAAATGTCAGTGACGGAGGCATTCGGGGTGCTGAATTCCGGTAATCAATTGAGTGTTACGTACTCGTATAATGAATTCTGCAAACAAGGAGCTATAATATTTTGGTAGGAGCAATTATAGGTCTGGTTTGTTGCTAGGGCACTTGAAGCCTCTAATCGCGGTTAAAACGCCCACTCATTCCAACATCTTGAGATTCTTAAGATACTTGAGGTGACGTGGAGTGCCTCGAGCAGCTACCGCTTGGCTCGCACAGTAGGGTACCAGATAACAGCACCCAACACACATTTTCACGTACAAACGTGCTTATAGGTGGCTTTATACGTGATCATACCGAGAGGTGTGTTCCTCCTGGAGCTAGCTTGTACCTATTTAAAACAATACTGTAAACTATGGCTTCCCGGCCTTCTACTTGCGATTTTATTCGCGTGGAATTTGGTTATAGAGTTATAGTTATGCCAACAGGAAATTTCAAAATTTCCGGGCTAAATAGTAGCTGTGTTAATTCAGGGTATAAGGTATGTCCATTTAAAATTTTAGTCAAATCCATTGAGCTGTTTCAGCGTAAAGTCTTTCGCATTTATAATATTAGTGTATAAGCAAATCAACATTAATATTATGACTATTGATAGCACCAAAACCGTTAACATCCAAAGGACCTTATTGATTTAATTTATATTGGAATATATTTGCCCGCTGCTTCATCTGCTTAGAATATATCGCTCGAAAACTATTCATTTTCCAAGCTAAAAGGTATCCATTGTCCTCCAAGCCACTAGCTAGCTTTATTTCTTTGCTAAATTCATCTAGACAGGTTAAGCGGTTATGTAACAAAAAATAACAGTCAAAATTTGAAAGCCTATTACACTCAATTTCTAATGGCATTACATCAAATGGACCTAAGAGGTTCACAGCTAGTCTCCAAGAAGCAGTTATGAGAGCAGGGCGGGGTGCGTCGTCAATCATAACAGTCGTTAAGCCACGTCACGTACGAACCGGACAACCATCAGACCACCCTTTCCCCCTACCCTATGATCTGTAAATTTGTTGCATTTCACGCAACATAATTAAGAGTACTGGTTTTGGCACCCAATGCAATTCAATATACAGCAACAGGCGCGTTGGTATACTTAGAATATGATGCTTCAGATCGCACGTGACTCCTTCAGTCACAAAACACAGATAAGGCCGTTTTTCGGTGTTCCGTGCACCTAGCGTGAGTTGTGTGAGTGAGCATAGTTGATTGTATTTGACGTTCGTTTTATAAGGAATCGTGCGTTGATATGGACCTGTTACCCGCGGATACTTATACGTTCGTGAGCGATGCGCACGGCTCCCGTCGCTGGCTTGATCATTGCATAGTGACGAGCGCGGCGCGTCACTCAGTATTGAGCGTTGCTGTGTTACAGGATGTTTACTGGTCAGATCATTATCCGTTGATGGTGGAGTTCAATATTAATTGTATTACACCAAAAATTGTAGCCCCCCCTCTTTCAAGCAATAAAGTGCTGTGGGGCGAAAGGGACGGTAGACAGATTTGCTTGTTTTATGAGTATTGTAATTCTGAACTGAGTGATGTACATATGCCTGACGAGCTTGTTTCATGCGCTGATAAGCAGTGTGTAAATATAAATCACAGGTTACTACTGGACGCCTTGTATACCAATATTACGTGTATATTAGCGAGAGCCGCGGAACGTAGTTGTAGCTCCGCTAAGAAAGGCAATAAACGCAAGTATGTACCAGGATGGAACAAGCACGTTAGTCGCGCTCATGGAGAGGCTCGGCTTTGGTATCAAACGTGGTTGTCATACGGCAAACCGGTTTCTGGCGATTTTTACAACAAAATGTGCGAGTCTAGACGTATTTTTAAGTCTAAATTAAAGTACTGTCAAAATAATGAAGACAAAATTAAAATGGATATAATTGCGCAGCTTCACGCTGATAAACAATTTGGTAAATTCTGGAAAACCACTAATAAACTATGTCCTAAGCCGAGCCTTCCCGTGAGCGTAGCTGGTTTTTATGAGCCAACTGACATAGCGAATGCTTTTAGGCAACATTTCAAGGTGCAGTTGAATAACACGCAATTGTGTCAAGTGCCTGATGCTGAGATCTACCCTCCCGACATAAATGTGCGGTTCTCAGTCAAAGAGGTGGATGATGTTATTAAAAAGATGGTAAGAGGAAAGTCCCCTGGGAAGGATGGCCTTAGCATTGAGCACTTAAAATACGCTGGTGGTCATCTGCCCAGAGTCCTCGCACTATTGTATAATTTGTGTATAAGCCATTGTTACCTACCAGATGACCTTATGTACACAGTGGTTGTTCCTATAACCAAGAACAAAACAGGTGATGTTTCTGACATATCTAATTATAGGCCCATTTCCCTTGCTAATGTTATTGCTAAAGTCCTGGACAGTTTGCTTGATACACAGCTGGATAAGCACATCGAACTGCATGATACACAATTTGGATTCAGACCGGGCCTATCTACCGAAAGTGCTATCCTCGGTCTCAAGCAGACTGTTCAGTACTATACAGCCAGAAGAACGCCTGTGTTTGCCTGTTACTTGGACCTGTCAAAAGCATTCGACACGGTATCATATAACACCCTGTGGCAAAAAATACATTGTGAAACGGACGTACCGCATGAGATCATGGCTATACTCAGGTACTGGTATGGAAAACAGAACAATAGTGTGAGGTGGGCGGGTGCGCTCTCGGATGTATACGGGTTGGAATGTGGGGTGAGGCAGGGGGGGTTGAGCTCGCCCCGCCTTTTCAACCTATATATTAACCGACTTCTCGGGGAGCTCAGTACCACCAATGTTGGATGTTCGATAGATGGTGTATTTATTAATAACATCAGCTACGCGGATGACATGGTGTTGCTGAGCCCCTCGTTAGGTGCGCTGCGGAGACTGCTGCAAGTCTGTGAGTCCTACGCGGAGGCGCATGGGCTTAAATATAATGTGAGCAAAAGCGAGTTCATGGTCTTCAAGGCAGGAAATAAAACCTACATAGACTTGCCCCCTGTCACTCTATGTGGGACTCCCCTAAAGCAGGTGAAGCATTTTAAGTACTTGGGCCACTGGGTCTCCGAGGATCTGAGCGATGTCATGGACATTGAGAGGCAGCGCAGGGCGCTGGCTGTCCGTTGCAATATGCTGGCACGTAGGTTTGTACGTTGTAGCGATGAGGTTAAGGTGACGCTCTTCAAGGCGTACTGCCAGTCCTTCTACACGTGCAGCCTATGGGTTAACTATACGCAGCGGGCATACAGCGCACTGCGCGTGCAGTACAACAACGCATTCAGGATGCTGTTTGGGCTACCGCTGCACTGCAGCGCGTCGGGCATGTTCGCTGAGGCTAGGACCGACGGGTTCCATGCCATCATGAGGAAGCGGTGTGCCTCCATGCTAAGTCGCATGCGCGCTAGTACGAACGGCATCCTGAATGTGCTGGCTGACCGGTGGGATTCACCAATACTGAAGAGGTGGATAACTCTTCATTCGTCTGCTCAGCCCTATTTATTTTGAATTAATTTTAATCTAATTTTTAATGTAAATTTTATTTTATTTTATTTTATTTTATTTATTTTCATTGTATTTTATTATCAAATGTGTATGGATTTATTTCTGAATTAAATGATTTTATTATTATTATTATATTATTATAAGGGCCTCTGTGCGTTTTGTCATATTGCTCCATTAAAGAAAACTCATTACAAACTCACTTCAAAACATTGTAATTTTCTTATTTGAGTTAGAACCCTCATCGTCTTCGTCCACTGTCTGGTAGATAAAAGACGTTATTATAGGCATTTTTATCTAAATAGGGTCTCTTTTCGACAATGGTCCCAGCGATTTATAAATACCGATCACCGATCTACGATCTGTGGTAACGATTTGTCGCTATATTTTGTCACGCATTCTTCCAAAGCAAACTTCGTAAAGTTAAATAATGTCAGAACACAGTCAATTGGCTATCCATCAGTTTTTGTATTACTTAACTAATGTTTAATAAAAATTAGGCATTTAGGTACGCTTATAGTAATGGTAATGGGTATATATTGTATGTGTAAAGGTAATATTTAGTATAGCAGCGTTTCAGCTTAACTGTCTTCTTTCATAATGATACTACTAATTGATAGATTTAACGATCGTGGTTGGCTTACTGTAGCACTAAAGACAAACTTAATAATGTCTAACATCGAGTTGTTTAAAAGTTCATGGTGAATTTACCAATGTTCTCGGAAAAGTCTCTTGAATGCTTGCTTCCATCCAGCTTGCCATGTGTTGCATGAAAACTATAAAGGGTTTACCTAACATCACCTGGAGGGAAAGCATCTCAAATACTGAAAACGGCAAAATTAATTCTAAACTTTTAAAACAAATTCTCATAGATATTCGTCTTAGTTATAGGAATTGAATCGTTCATAAATGTAAAATGGTATCCATACATAACGTCAACTATGAGAACCAAATCTTTCATTTTTAAGGTACTACAGATTGCATTCGTTCTTTCCACCCTGTATACTCATACGGCATTGTTGATCTAAACCCGGCTCCCTGAGGACCCGATACGATCTGCGCGGGCGCGCCCGTCTCCGATGCGCGCGCATGTAAATGTGATGCTGGCGCCACGCATGCATATGTGCTTATATCGACCTGCATAAGGTATGTCAAACGTCTACGCATGAAATATGTCATCGACTCTGTTTCGGTTGTAAAAGTAGGTTTTTATTAATAATTTATTACCTTAGCGATTTTAAAGTGGGCCAGTGCTAAAATAAATTAAAAATAAGTAAACCTACCTAGTTTAGTAGGGAAGATCTCAAGTCTAGGAATAGATGGTTTTAACCGACTTTAAAAAAAGGAGGAGTACCTTGGTTAGCAACAGTTTGTATTTAAATGGTGATGAGCAATTGACATTATGCTATTGTTACTTGATGTAGCAAATGCGTGTCGTTATATCACATGATAATAATAAAATGTGAAAAAAAACTTACTTTTCAGAGGCTATTTGAAGTCAGTTTTTTTATTTTAAATGATATGATTATGTACTAGGTATAATAGAATCGTGCAGATATGTAGTAACAAAAAGGACTTTCCTATTCCCAAAATTCATCACCGGGAGAAACAAAAAAACCTTTTACTAACTAAAGCACAAAGTGCTACCAACCTATCTATCTATATATTTAAGAAGGGTAGGCAAGGAGACAGCACCGAAAAATCGAAAAAACAAAACCGTCATCTTATAGACTACCAATTTGGTAGGTACAGCAAACCGAAATACAGGAGTATAATTTAACAATTAAAAAACAGACTTCAATTAGCCTTTGAAAAGTCAGATTTGTTTTTGACTTTTTAGTTACTATCATTTGATTTAACGACACACATTTATTATTAATAATAATAATAATTTAATTTTTATTTCAGATAAAAGCCTCCATAGGGTTAGTTATAATACAGTCGTATTCTATGTTAGTAAGAATTACAAATAAAATAAAATAACTTAAGTCTAAAGGTCGCGGAGAGCCACATTACATCCAGTAACAATAGCATAATGCCAATAGGGAAGATGCATAATATTTTTATGTGGATTATTTTATGAGTCATGAAGCTTTGAAAAGTCATTGTTCATACCACTCGCAAAAACACTTCACACAAAATGGACAACAACTATGACGTCACAGCTGTCGTTAGGATGTACAAAATGTATGGCGTTTAAACGAAATTTGCAATTATTTCCAAAAACACTGTTTTTAGACCAACATCGTAGAAATAAAACATGACATAAATTTGGTGAGGATGTCCAAAAAACATAAATCAGAACTAAAAAACAATATATATATTTCACTAATTTTGACTTTTAGTCAAATAAAAATGAATAGTAAAAATGATCCTCTTTTTTTCTGTAATATGCTTTTGTTTACATTTACCATTTACCATTTTTGTTATCATTTTGATTTTTATGCAACTTCCCCATTCCTCTTGCTATCCAATACTAAAATTCTTATATGCGTGCCTATATTATTTGAGGAGTTCCATCGATTGCTCATAGATCCTCTCATGACACCTTGGCTTTGACTAAATTGGAGGTATACCCTTCGGATTAAAAAAATAATTTACATATCATATTATAAATGACGAAGTTCTGAGGTAACAAACATTAAAAATTATATAAAAAAACTATATAAAATAAATACAACCGAATAGTTAACCTCCTCCTTTTTTGAAGTCGGTTGAAAAGTTAAGTACGTTCTAACGCCGTCAGCAAAAAGGCTGCTTGAATCATGTAACTTATGAAAGTGGTAGAACTATATACTCGTATGTAGGTATATGATAAACGAACGAGTAAAATATGTCCCTATACAGAGATAGTTTCCAATGTAATGGTTTTGTGTAAACAAAACGTGTGTTATCAACGTTCTCCATCATCATTATCATCGTCATCATCACCATCATCATCCTCATCATCATGGGCACAGGCCTGCTTTCATAACACTATGAAAGCAGGCCTGTGCCCATGATGATGTGCCTCTCACGAGGGACTGGGCGGTAGTCCCCACGCGGGGCCAGTGCGGCTTGAGGATATCTTTAAATTTCTTCGCAATGTAGGTTTCCTAACAACGCCATGTTTTTCCCGTTCTCATGGTAAATATCAAATCTAATTTCGCACATTAGATTTACAAATCCGTAAATCTGTGTATGAATGTTCGTGGACACACATAGACCACATCTGCTCTAACCGCGCACTCACACATTCGAAGCGTCCTCTGTATAGCAGACAGAGTGTACTGTGGGTGTGCCACCCGCGCGTCGTGCCGCGGATAGCATCGCGTGCGCATCGCGATGGTATCGCGCGGCTACCGTCGACCGATAACCGAATGGGTGGGACACACGATTCCCGCATCGTGTCGTGAACCGCCGTGACGTGCCGATGGAGCCTTTTGATGAATACGAAGCTTCAGTTCTGAGTAGACGTGGGAGAAAAGTCTTTGTCTTTGAGGAATTTGTCTGTAGTCGAGTTTGAAATGAAGATTATACTATAGTCAACGGTTAGCATTTAAGACTAAGCCCCATAAGTATTTAAGACTAACATTGAACGCATTGAGAAAAAATTACTGTTCCAACATACGTAATTCTGGATGCCACGTACGTAATTCTGGAGAAAAACGTACCTAACGTAAGTAGAGACTCGGCTACATAGATAATGTTGCGGGCTACATAGATAATGTTGCGGACTACAAACGCCACGTAACAATCAACATTATTTCGGATGCTTCGACGTTATTTGGACTTGGCTGCGAATACATTACGGTAATGCAGGTATAGCATCAAAATTTTTCTCAGTGTATGAGTAAATTATAAAAAAGTCGATCATATCAAAGGACTAAAAGAAATGCAATTTGAAATTAAGTAAGTCAGTCTCCAATGTCAATCAATGTAAATTTTAAAACCATTTACGCCAACTGCACTGTTACGCAACGTGACGACGCGATTAGCCTAGCTGGGAGTGACCCTACCTCCGAAGCAAGCGTCCCGGGTTAGATCCTCTGTAAGGGCAAATATTTGTGTGATAAGCACGAATGTTTGTTCCTGAGTCTTGGATGTTTCCTATGTATTTAAGTATTTATTTCTCTATATAAGTATTTATATCGTCGTCTAGTACCCATAACACAAGCCTTTAGAGCTTACTTACGCAAAAAAGATCGTCCCCTGATTTATTCTTTATTATTGTGGACAAAATCAGTCATTACCCTCAATGACAGAGGTAAAAAGATTAAAGTTAGCTTTTCTTCGTTGAATTTTAAAGCCTCAATTTGCAGCGCTTCTGTTCTCATAGTCCTAAATGTTGAAACATGATTTTAAATGACAAACTCAGTGTAGCATGTGTGAAACAACACTACAATCAGCCGACCGACAAATTAGCCCGGGCACAGCGGTTTCCGTGAAATGTGTAACAAGTGTTCAATGTCAATAGCACGGAGTGTCGCAATCCATCCACTAATTGCCTGCGTCGCGGCGCGTTTGAACTCCACACATTAGACTCTAGCCTTCAGGCGCGATTCGCGGTACTGATGATGGCTACGAAGACGGAACAAGTGATGAGCGGGCAAAATATTTAAGGATTATATATAAGTAATAATGTACTACTTATTCCGCTTTCTCGTGAGGTCCTTGCATGTAGGCTGTACGATTAGCGGTAAAGCTCATTTTAAGGCGTAAGTCATAATCATCATTTCAGCCGAATGACATCCACTGTTAGACCATAATGTCATATAAAAATAACACCATCCATCTCATCCCGCGGGTGTCGTATAAGGCGACTAAAGAATTAGCCAGAGGATGGGAATTCGTGTCCCAAGAATACATTTACATTTAACTGCGATCGCCAACCCGCTTGCCAAACACTAGCAAAACCCCCCAAAAATGCAGACACAAACTAAAGTTCGTAGTAAATTGTATATTAACGTTAGTTTGTAGGTAATTGTATATTTATATCTAATATTTAAAATTCATTTTAATTTAATCCTAGGATATTTTAATTTTAAATCATTAAATGTCTGTTCTATTGTGTTTGTGTTATTGGATGAACAAACATCTGAAATAAAGTATTATTATTATATTAATATTAATAACCCATAATTTTTAGGGTTCCGTACATCAAAAGGAAAAACGGAACCCTTATAGGATCACTCGTGTGTCTGTCTGTCAGTTTCTCTTTCTGTCCGTCTGTCACACACAACCAATTTGCTCCGAAAACATATATACTTTGAAAACCGGATAATAGACTACTATAATTATCTGCGCCTCTATTCGGGAACGCTAAGTGATATTGTAGTAGCGACGCTGTAGCGAGATTCTCCGCCTACTCTTCCGCACGACGCGTAATGCGTAAAAGCGGGACGCGAAACTCGCTCGCGAGTCGCTAAAATATCACTTAGGCGTTCCCGAATGGACGCCCTGAAACATGTTATGACTGTACTACCTACATAGGTATTACGATTGACGATGATTAATGACAGTAGGTATCTTGTCACAGGTCTTGAAGTGAGCTGCTACTGCTCTTCATGATTAATGAACTCGTTTCATTTTCTTGAAGCCAACGATTTACGCAATTTTAAGTGGTGCAGAACTGCAGACTTCGTGTGTGTTCTTTACAAGCTTGAATTGCGAGGTTTAAAGATAATTTCTTTTAAAAGAGCTGAGAGTTGTTACATTTTTGGATTATTGCATTGAGGAGTAGACTGACCGGACACAGTTTCAAGTCTGTTACACGCTAGATATCCTTACTTACGCCATACACGCCAAATTAATATCAATTAACACACACTGGCTTAATTGTGAATCGGCGCAGACTCGCGTGCGGCGGCCTCTTTGTCGGCGTCACTGAGCTGCGTGTGCGCAACTTTAATCCACGACGTATCTCTCCCTTTCGCTTCTTCGAAAATCCTAAAATACTAACACCATTCATTCCGCCCTTTAATCAAAATTAAACCATATTTCAAAGTAGATAGCTCTTATATTACAGTTGACGTAGTATTCGAAGACGGTAGCTCGCTTCTTAGGATCGCGGCATCACGGTAGGACGAGCGGAGATCCTGTGGCTGATTGATAGTCGTTTGTTGTACTCAGCGTGATTCGCCGTTCCGTGTGCAACCGACAGGCAGCAATTAATAACTATTATCGCAACTATTATCACATGCGCTCGGGATTTGCAAGGCAATAGCTGATGGGCAATGATACTGAACATCTATCGTGACGGATATCCCTGAATTCCTTTGCGCTTCATAGACATGTTAATGTTGACTGCCTGTCTTGGCTTTGAGGAGTACGCCTCGCAGTTTTGTTAGTATACAGTAATTTATTAATTTGGTCCCTGTTTACCCTCAAGAGTGTCTGGGATAATTTATTCAGGTTATTTGCGAGACATTCAGGTGAGACGTCAAAGTTTGCCTTTGTAGTTTAAAACAATGCTGACCTAACATTTCTTTACCCGCCGTCCAACCGAATGTGCGACAGGTGACGAGCGGCTGTCTAGTTTTTAAGTGTCATTAGATTGACTAAGGATAACCAAAGTGTCGTATTTATTGCTATTTTTTACAGATATTATGTAGGCGGTGTCTTTAAATATTGCCCTAAAACCATTGTAGCATGTATTTGTTTTTAGCCGACGCATAAAAACACGATAAGCTATTACAATTCGACAGCTACTATCTGCCGATCGCTATCGCAGATAAAATCTCTTGTTTGAGGTGATCATCAATTCTTTCTTATGTCGCGCTTTGACAGGATTATAATTAGAATCTGTCCGTCCTTATGGTTTGTCCTTTTTAATGTCACTAGCCGGTCCCATACTGCGCTCGCATTTCATTAAGATGCACGTTAAAAAATGGTGCGTTCTCATAAAACAGTGATTTATTTGGGGTCGGGAGCTAACGAGCGATCGCCACTGGTCCCACTGGTCTCGCTCACAATCATTTCACGCGTAATTATTCTTTGATAGGAATATATTGGTATGAATTTGAATTAAAAAATTTGAATGCCGTTCTAATCCTACTCATTTGAACGAGTGACTCAAAAACGTAACGTCACAAACATTAGTCATTGCGCCTCTTTACTTTACAAGCATTGCAATCAATTACCTCCTTGAAATAGGTATCATCAGTATCTAAACGGTCTGTTGTCTGAGCGTCAAAAGGCGCATAATAGGCCATAGATCGGCCATCGATAAGAGCATGCGCTTTGGCGGCGCTGTCAACTGATTCACCGCGCTCGGCCCTTGCCCTCGCAATTTACGAGTTACGGCCCGGCGCCGGCGCTTGCGATGCGTACAAAATTAATTTCGCACATTTTACTTTTGAATAAAGTAGCAGTTTGACATCAATCAATTTTGCGAAGTGCATTGGAAGGATTAAGATTCAAGAAACATTAACAGCGACCTTTAAATCCAACCAATCTCAATATTTTAAGGTATCACTGATGGCTGATATCAGTCCGACGGAGTCAATACGGATAACATCAAAAGTTAATTAGCAGCGGTAAAAGCTGACGCTTGGTAATTTGCGACTGTAATGCAATCTCGGTGCAATTAAACGCAACCTTGTGGTGCTACCGCACAAGGGGCGCCGACGTGGTGATTAAAAATTTCCAATTTCACCTACGGCGGTGTCCGGTTGTAAATTTGGCGACGAGTACCGCATAAACATGTCACGGGAGCCGCGGGCGTGCTTTGTCCCGTAATGTCCCGTCACACCCGCCTCTCCCGCCGCGCACCAACAACTATTTATCCCTGCCGACTTTTACTAACGGGTAACTTTCAAAATGATGTTCGAAACTAAGACTACTTCACCACTCGGTTGATTAGAATTCACTCTGACGCACGCATTTACCTGTTTTTGTTCTTTACCACCTGCAACCTGTCCGCAAAAACTGGCAGAAACTGCCGATAAAAAATATAATAAAACGTTTTTTTTGTCGCGATCGTTATGATTGAAGGTGGTGTCGCTGATTTTAGACAAAGGACGACAGATAGACGATGCCCATCAATATGCTAATACGCGATGCATCTCGAGACGATTCTGAGGTTTTTTTTGTGGCCGCCCCTAAATTGGTTTATTTGTTTTGTTACGAGCGTATTTCTTCAAAACTATAGTTTGTTTGGTTTGCGGAGGCGTGCTCGAGCTGCATATGGAGCATCGTGTTTTGGTATTACAAATACAAAGCCTTATGGGAGCATTTTGAATACAGTTAACTTTTTTCCGCGAATTTATGACCTGTGGATTTTAACATCCGTAATACAACAGGATATTAAGCTACGTGTATAAATAAACATATAACTTACATCTGCACCGCCCCTGATGTGTAGCGGAGAGCATTGTGATCGGTATTAGTTGCTGATTCATCGACAACATCAGTTCCGTTCTGGCTAACAACCCACTTAACTGAAACAACAGCGTTGGGGTCCGGCTGGCCGCGGGCATTATCAATTTGTGGCTGCGCCCGCGCCGCGGCCTGCAATAGTATTGCCATGGGCGCGTGTGGACTCACTCTGTCCATTACGTGAGCACGCGAAGCTTCGATTAACACATGAGATTACGCCATTTTTATGATAAAGATGATTCAAGACAGAAACTTTTTACGTAACTACCTACTGTACTTTTATTTGTTAACATCATAACTTATGTTTACGAATCAAAATCATGCGATATATTATTGATAAGTACCTGTAAGAAGCTCTTGTTCCGCGGTTCGAGGACAAAAAGCGTGGAAGGGTCGAGTCGTGGGATTAACACGTCGGCCGCTGGTTCACACGGCCGGCTCGCTGGGTTAGTGAACAATTTGACACTTCCAGGTGTCCGATTTTTTGCCAGCAGACTATGTAGGAGTGTTTGCTCAGCCTCACATCTGGGCAGACAAAAAAAACTGGCCGGACCTCTCGTATGTGCGCTAATGAGCGCGGGTTATACTGGATATATACATTCTTATGTTCTGCTCCTCGAAAATTGGAGAGTTTGTTTATCTTTAAAGTTACAACCCGCAGTGTAAATGAAGCAGATGTCGTGGGACAACGACGCGTTTGTCGCGTTAACGACGCCTTGCTCCCCAACATTGAACTTGGATGATAAAAAGACCATGAAATTAGCAGTTAAGATAATTGTAGCGTAGGGTAGGTTAGGACAGCACAAGTGATGAGTAACGCGGGCAATACGGCGCTGCACTAATCTGCCGCACTTGTAAACGTCTCGTAAATTATTCTTAAAAGATTTATTAGTGAAAACATTTCTTGGATGCCAGATAAGCACGCAGTCGATTCATTTACGTCTAACTTGTTACATAGTTTTTGACTTAACATGTTAATTAACGGACACGTGTTGTAACTTCAAAGTTTAATGAACTAAAGACTAAGTTTACCTTAAACCTAACCAGTTTCGTATCAGCAATTATCAGCTTTTGGGCAAACAAATTCTTTCCGCTTCGGCTTCAATAAATTCGAGCGACATCCGCGGCTAGTGCCCGCTTCAATCGGTTTTTGCCGTATATTTCGAGTGCGGATGTTAGAGCGGATGTGTCCGTTTCAGCCAGGGTTGTTCGCGCCTCCGTGCGGCAATTGGCGGGTTGTTACCGATTTACGACCCACTCTAAAGTTTATTCAAACGTACTGGTGGTCCCATTGTTTGTGCTTTAAGCTGAGATCACCTCCCGCGTCGGCGGGTCAACCCATTCAATTTTAATTTCGTCTAAGAATTTCTGATACTGTTACTATCCTTTTACTCTCACATTACTAAAGTTATTAGTGTGAGTGAGAGAGATCCAATCGATGGGTAAGTATTTTATTGTTGAAGCGTTTTAAATCATTATAGTTAAAGTTCCTTCTATTCTGAGACCTTACTTTTACGTTTCTGATTAAACAAGAGATTTAATTGAGACGACACGTTTGGCTTAGTTGGTAGTGACTCTGCTTCCGAAGCCAGCGGTCCCGCGTTCGATTCCCGGTAAGGGCAAATATTTGTGTGATGAGCACGAATGTTTGTTCCTGAGTCTTGGATGTATCCTATGTATTTAAGTATTTATTTATCTATATAAGTATGTATATCGTCGTCTAGTACCCATAACACAAGCCTTTAGAGATTTGTGTAAAGATTGTCCCCTGATTTATTATTATTATTTAATTTGATGGTCTTATTTACTACGTGCAATAAAATAAATCAAGTTTGTTAAGTTAAAATAGACGTACCTTTAGCTGTAACTAAAATTTCATTTGTATTTTATTTTATGATTCATAATTTAAGAATACACAAATTGATTAGTACCACAAATAGCTACTACGCTGAGAATAATATTATTTTCTCTTAGGTAATTTGACTTATTATAATATCGGCTAGTATTTGGTCTGTATTCGTACCATTGATTTAATTTATAGTTACTTATTTATTTATGAATCCTATTGAAAGTTAAGGCATATTTAAGGAAGTAAGTAAGTACTAATTTTACATTACGATACGACTCATCAGAAATAAGTTACCATGTACATTTTTGCACCCAGCCAGATGGCCGAAGTTATCGGCAAAAGTCCAGTAAACCTTTCCCCCTATCTCGACTTGGACCAATAAAATCAATACAGGTAAGTGATACTTACGTATCACATTGGCTATTTTACATGTTCGATCGTCACTTTGGCGGCGACTTCAAAGTCAAAGTGACCGCGTTATCGGTACCGATAGTAAAGTGCGCACGGTAGCGAGTCACGGATTTGTCAGTGTACGGTCAACAAAATAGGCGTCGGCGCACACACTTCAGTATTGAACACATATTTGTATACTGTATGTCTGGGCGAACTGTAAATATTGGGTTTGGGTGCACGTATGATTATTGTTTTGACCAAGGGCATGCATTGGAGTTTTTTTTAAAGATAGATGCCTTAGAAACTTATTTTGTGTGATTTAAGAATAAAATAACTAAAGATACAGATGTAGTGCATAATTAGTTTCCATCGTGTTTTATCGGAAAAGTTCGTATTTATCGTGCTCTCTCAATTAGCTTCAGCAGGCCCCCAATTCTCGGTGCATTCGAGATAATCTCACAATCGAGATTAAACGTCAGTGCATACAGTACAATGTAAGTGCGTTGGTGCATACTGTTAACTCACTTTGTTTTTATATAAATAAATAAACTAGTGGCTCCGTGAGCTGTCGACCTCGCGACAAACTTAAATTTGCCGTTAGAAAACTGATATTCCCTTACATCGACATAGGTCGGTTCAGTTTACCAATACAAATCTCCGCCATTCATAACCCCATGTCTCCGCCATTTTCAAAAGTTTCGAAAAACGGAATCGACAAAAAAAATCTATGTAATTATTGAACCTGCTCACAAAAATTCATGACAATCGGTTGAGAACTGCGACCTGTAGACGAGAACAAATGGGCAGACGGACAGCCGACGGACATCCGCTGGACATACGAAAGCATTTTCGCCCAAGCTGAAACGGAGACGCTTCCCTCGCCCGGTCGATACCTTCAATAATTCCTTGTACGCGCCTAGGAAATCAGATCTCAAAACCTTTCATATCCCGAGTCTTATAAATTGCAACAAAATCTAGAATGTCCGATATCTAGCGTTCGCAATCAGTGTTAAGTGCACCCTCTGTCGCTACCTCGATACGTAAGGCAGTAGCGGGCATCGTAAACTTTTAATGGCGGCTAATTCAGATGCTGTTAATTGAGCTTCTGTCGGTCTGTTATCAGCGGTGCATTAGCGACCTCCCGGAGGCGTCTGCTGATAACTCTGTTATGACTGATGGACCTTTCGGCTCTTTTGGTAATGGAATGCGTGAAGGTTTGAAATGATTACGAGGTATTCAAGGGATTATTGAATTAGGACTGACTTTGAATCAATTTATGTTGTCGTCGGATCAATTGTGCAAATTGGCGTTCGATAAAGGTCTAGGTTTAAAGATTAGTTGGTTATGTTTTCATCATCATCAACTGCCACTGCTGAGCATAGTCCTCTTCTGGTAGTAAGAGGGACTGGGTAATACTCTCCGCGCCTGCCCACTGCGGATTGGGGACTTCACAATCATCTTTGAATTACTTTGCAGTTGTATGCAGGTTCTCTCACGATGTTTTTCCTTCACCGAAATGCTTGGAAGAGATCCAAAAATATCAGAGGTCCGAGCCGAGATTTGAACCAGTGAACCCGGATATGTTTTAATCTTAAACGTGTACGTACGAGTGTACGTAAGTACACTCAGCGGTAGGTAAAGTAATGGCCTATTTTACTTCAGTAACGTACGTCTGGACAGATTTCTTTTTAGGGTTCCGTATCCAAAGGGTAAAACAGGAACCTATTACTAAGACACCGCTGTCTGTCGGTCCGTGTGTCGGTCTGTCCGTCCGTCTGTCACCAGGCTATATCTCATGAACCGTGACAGTTAGACAGTTGAAATTTTCACAGATGATAATAATAAAATAAATAAATAAATAACCCGGGGGGACAATCTTTACACAACAGAATAAAATAAATATTTAAGGGGACTCCCATACAACAAACGTTTTTATTTTGCTCGTTTTCACTCGATATTTATAACGGCAACAGGTAGACGCTTGAAATATTCACAGAATATTTAGTTATATATTCACTTCATATTTTTTTTTAAATGCAACAAATATTGAAGGGGGGCTCGCATACAACAAACGTGATTGACGGAACCCTTCGTGCGCGAGTCCTACTCGCACTTGGCCGATTTTTACTAATTAGGATCAAAAACCCATAAATTTGAAATCCAGAGATTTTTAATTATATGCAAATTAGAAATAATATAAAAAACATCCCATTTTACAACATGCAATAAAAACATATTCATTAACGCTAAAAATACGCAAAGCTACTTGATGGGTATCGCCGTTTTTAGTGTCCCATGATCCCACGAATTGGTAATCAGTCTTGGGCGGTCGGCGGTCACCGCTGATAACGCAGGCGCCAGCTGCATCCAATTTTATGACACCACCGGTTTACAACCGAACAAACGGGTGCCAAAAGCCCCTCGTTGACCGACACTTTTACTCCATCACACACTTTATAACCCGATAACATGTGAAAACTCCCCATTGTCGAATAACAAAAGTTTGATTATCACCTTTGTTTCCATTTTGTGAATTGGAATTTATCGTCTTTTGTAAGTGAATTAAGTTGATAGACTTGTCCACGGCTTTGACGGAAAAGCTTTGTCAATAGCCGTACAGACAGCACACCCACGCTCGCACGCTTCGAAGTCGACTTTGATTGCTTACTGTCATACCACCTTTTTAGGAGTCTATGACAACAAAACGTACACAATCACTGTTGTCTCTTGACACAACAATGACGTTATAAATTCAACACCTGCGGCTGTATTAATAACTTTAGAGGGGTCTAAAGTTTTGATAAATATTTCTACAACTCCCCAAAGCGCCTCATGGTCACTGAGTTTCTTTTTTCCTTTGGGTATTTATATATACGAATTAACTTGTGGCTTTTCTTTGATTTTCAAGGAACTGCTTGCAGTATAGTGCCTGCCTATTTGTCATATTATAAACACTTAATTTTTATTTAAAATACCAAGTTTTCCAATATTATCTTCATTCTTCACCCTATAAAAAAAACATCGTCATAAAATCTACCGTACATGGAATTTCGTCTCTTGTCGACTAGTGAGCAGCGTAGATATTAAACATAAAATTAAATTAATAATGTTATTATTGTATTTGTTAAGTTTAGTTGCTGTAGGTAATGAAGAGTTTATAGCACTCAACACACACTGCAACTCAAAAAACTATCATATCGGATGTTCCTAATACCCCTGTTTCTTTTCAGGCGCATGTTCCCCTCACTTCGCGTGTCCCTGGCCGGGCTGGACCCCCGCGAAGAATACTGTGTGCTGCTGGAGCTGACCCTGGTAGGGCGGCGGCGCTGGCGCTGGGCGGGCGGCGCGTGGGCGGCGGCGGGCGGCGCCGAGCCGCAGTCGCCGCGCCGGCTCATGCTGCACCCTGACTCCCCCGCGCCTGGGCACCACTGGACCGCGAATCCCGTCTCCTTCAGCAAGCTGAAACTGACGAATAATACCATGGATGCACTTGGACATGTAAGTGCTTAGTTTTTTTTGCAGATATTGTTTCTGGGGCGAGACGTGTCACTAGCAGAGGTTCAGTAATGACTAAAATACCACTCAGTAAAAATATCAGTTAGTGAAATTTGGCGTAAAATATTTTGCCCAAAGGGCAGTACCTACACCAAAAAAAATATAAAGAACACAGATAAAAAACAAGTTAAGAGAGACTCAGCATGTTCAGGATGTGTAACCAACGCTAAAGTCTGTTCGCCGAGAGTTGTTAAATATTATGATATCGTCTCGAAATAGCGACTATGTTGCTTACCTAACGAAAACTGCATGACGGACGCGTTTATCGCCGCGCGCACTGAGTTTCGTGGTACGAGGCACGCACTCACGCAGTTGTTGTCAGGCTGCGCACGCAGCGGTCATATTGCCATTCCGTTCTGGACTACACTACGAGTGTGCCGTTAGGGTGTTCGTGTGTTGTTTTAGACGAAGCAATTGAACGTTTCAAAATAAATGTCACCGACTCTGATTCTTCCTACGACTCTGAGACTTATGCTGTGCCAGCAATGGGACATACACAGGCTATTCAATAATAATATCCTATGAAAAAATATAGTAGGTATTTCCCTTCAAATTTTTATTATCATCGGTAATAATTATTAGCAGGCCGCTATTTGTAATGAGTTAAGAAACCCTGATTTTTTACTTTTTTATTAACTCTCGTTGAACAGACTTTAGGCTATTGTTTTCTGGATGCCCGCGAGAAATCTGTTTTGTCATTCAACTTCATTATTGCAAGGAAACAACGACAGAGCCCGTGTGGATTACCTGCAAAATAAAATTTCAAAAACTGAGCATTTTTTTCATGAGTATGGAAACCATCTCGTACTAGACAATATTTTAAGAAAGCTATAAATGACTTCAATTCTTCTTACCCTTTGGCATGGCTATTAAACATGACATGTAATAACACCATTCTGCAGATAATTCTAACGATTTGCGACTGTTTCGTGCGGAATGCTCGTTGTAGTAATTGCGTCTATTGTCCTCCTAATAGTCGTAGTCTAACTCTGATAAAAACTAGGCTTGCGTATCTTTGACATTCTTGTTAGCTTCCGTTTTTTGCACATTGTGCGTTTATGTAGTGAATTTAAAATTCTTGGTCTTTTGAGACATCCACGTTATCGATAAATCGTAATAAATTCAGTTTTAATCTTTAGTATTAAAATATTGAGCATAGGTTAAACTGATAAAGATGAACGCAAGAGATCAATTACGGTTTAAGTCAAAGTCAAAGTCAAAGTCAAACTATCTTTATTCAATTTAGGCTTTTACAAGCTCTTATGAAGGTCAAGGAATGAATCTACCACCGGTTCGGAAAAAATCCTCTACTGAGAAGAGCCGGCAAGAAACTCGGTGAGGTATCATTTTTTCAAATCAGTACACATATAAGTCAACAATGATGTCTACAGTTTTATACAAATCTAAGTATATACCACAGCAGGTACGCTCATCGAGACCCAGGGATCGCCAGTGCAGGTCACGATTTAAGCCAAACGTCCCTGTCCATGACGTAGTCTTTTACTGAGTAATATGCCCTAGAAATAAGAATTCGCTTTACAGTAGATTTGAACATTGTGTCTGTTTGTTCTATTATGTTTTTAGGTATTTTATTGTAAAAACGTGTACAATTTCCTAGAAATGATTTTTTAGTTTTAGCCAGTCTATAAGTTGGTACTTTAAGCTTTCCGGTATTTCTAGTAGCCTTTAAACTATATCTAAAGCTTAGATTCAAAGTAGTATTTTCCAAGGATATCATTGCCATCGCAGCATGCCGAAGGAATCCAAATCGATTTCACGATTGATAACATTATTCAGGCGCTTAATAAAGTCGAACTAAAAACCAAAACCACTACAATCAAAAATGAACACAAAAAATCGATGGACAAGAATCGAATCTTACATCGGAGCCCACTCGTGACTGCGCTCTACCTCTACATAATTTTATAAAGGCAACGCCTACTAAACATTCCATAGAAAAGTGAAGTAAGTACACGTGAGTCACGATCGATTTCCAATCATATTACACGGGCTGAGAGTCCATTTCGCTAACAGCCTAAGCGCGCTTGCTACCGCTTAGAAAGCGAATTGGATAAGGTTACCGTATGCATTTGCATAAGAAATCAAATCTTAGTGCCGTAAGTTACAGTTGATATTTGTTTGACGTTTGAGAGCGCCGCAGGAGTCTTAGGATTACAAAGGAGAGTTAGAGTGTTTCGTCAACGAACAAACGCGCTGAAAGGCATTGTGAGCGGCTTGCAGCACTTGTTTGCGCGGCGCGGGCGCGGTGTTTGGACAAAGCGGTTCACGCCTCGGATGCCTCGATTAATGATATTCTTGTGTATCAACATCAACCAGGGTTGTGAGAAAAGATAGCTATGAGTGTGATACAAAGCTTACCGCCAAAATAGAACTCCATACATACTGTTTAAGTCGGTTAATATCGGTTTGCTCTGTCTTTATCTTACTTTGCGACTTACATTGAAATAAAGTGAGAAAACAAAGGGGCATTTCGTTACCAAAGTAACGATCGGTTTCTGTATCACTTAGTTGGACCGATGTCGCATCTAAGCCCTGATAGATATAATAATTATTATTATTATACCTAGCCATGACGTTTGACAGGTTTGTGACAACAAATTGCTTACTTACTTGCTTTTATATGCTATAGGTATCTTCTCACAAACAGAAGCAGTAATTTATCAATTTTATCATCCCTAGTAGCATTTTCTGTTGACATCCATTGGCAAACAGTAGTGAATCCGTAGAGACATGGCATTTTTCCCGCATAAAACTAACATTGACGACGCGGTCAGCCTAGTTGGGTTGGGAGTGACCCTGCCTCCGAAGCTAGCGTCCCGGGTTCGATCCCCGGTAAGGGCAAATATTTGTGTGATAAGCACGAATGTTTGTTCCTGAGTCTTGGATGTTTCCTATGTATTTAAGTATTTATTTCTCTATATAAGTACGTATATCGTCGTCTAGTACCCATAACACAAGCCTTTAGAGCTTACTTTGGGACTAGATCGATTTGTGTAAAGATTGTCCCCTGATTTATTTATTTATTGAACCAATATAACAAAAAGATTATCATTATGTCCAAATTGTCCAAGCAATTACCAACGTTGGGCCAATGCGACTTCTGCTACCATTGGTATAAAAAACTGTTGCCATTTCTGTATTATAAGTATTGTTTAAGTTAGAAATTCTACAAAGGCCCTTGCAAGTAGGTCTTACCTCAAAACGACCGCCGAATCTGACCGTTGTCCAACTAACCCGGCCCGACCAAATGCCAATACTAAATGTTATTAGGGATTGTGCTTAGATATGGCAAAAAAATATTAGAAGACCAGCTATTTACAGGAGAATAAGATTAAAAGGAAAATATCAATTTAAATTCATAATAACTTTGAAACCTGACCTAAATCATAGTGAACAAACAGACAGATACACCTATCACAACATATCCCGCGTCACAACACGTTCGGTAGATCGCACGGTCGGCTGCGCCCGCGCATGGGCGGCCGTCCGTAAAACACGTGCTTTATAAGCCTTGAAACTGCCATGCCGTTCGTATCTTATCTTTGAACTACTAGGTATTAGTAAGTTGAAAACATTTATTATAGTCAAATTAAAACTTTCGTGAGACATTATGAATACTTGAAAAACACACGGCTTTACTCACGATTTATTGTCAGAAATAGTCCGACATGTTTCGAACTCGATTGGAGTCCTTCTTCAGGGTTTGAGTGCGGTCCCGGTCAGATCAAGTGCGGTGGAGTGCGCGGGTTGAAAAAAAAACGCGGAAAAAAATGCGATTCCGGAACGATGACACATTAAATAAAGCAACGAGTAAAATTCCGATGAAGAAATTGATCGATCGCGGAAAAATGCGACTCGGAGAAAAGTTACATTGAAAAAATGCGTTCGCGGAACCCAACTAACAAATCATTCGGGACTACCTACTAAGTGATTTACGTATATTATTATATCGTTAACTGAAATGCCACAATCGCGAATGTGTCGTTGTTTTGTACGTGTTAGACATAGACATTCGCGGTTTTGTCAATTTAGTAGCGATATAGTAAATCACTTAGCAGTCTTGAATACAGGCCCAGTGCCGAATAAGACCCGGAAGTCAAGATAAGAGAAACACTGTGCCTTTATTTGGGAAAGCTAACTGACGTTGTAGCGACTCGCGAGCATGATTTCTCATCCCACTCTTCCACACGACCAGTAATGCGTAAGAGCGGGATGCGAGTCTCGCTCGCAGGTCGCTACAGTATCACTTAGACGTTCCCGAATAGACGCCCTGATCCGCTTATCCAAATATACTCGCTCAAACCTACTTTTAAACCAAAATGCCTACAATTCGGAATTGTCGTATTACATTTTTTAAACATTCTGGAAATAAATTGTTGTGGGAGACATGGTCGAACTCAAACCTCTTCAAATTGATCTTTGAATAAAGTGACTTCATATAGGTTGACAGCTAGGTGACGGAGATCTCAGATCAATTACTTACGGGGCGTTTGTAACTTTGACCAATAGATATATTAGGGAATCGCATATTATTATATTCGGTTTGAACGAAACACACCCATTTTCTGCACCGCAGCAATTAAAAGTGGCCATAAAAGTATCTCTGCTATAATTTCAGCTTCAACAAACCATAATATTATATAATTACACGTAAACAATGAACTTCAGGCGGCTTTCTTTGCAACAACTCTTACAGTTTTAATTCACCTATTAAAGTTCTTATTTCGTTAACATAAAGTTTCAATTCGATTACTTCGACTGCCATTGAAAAAGAATAAGGTCCTATTGTGTGTAAAGGGAGCCGCATCGTTCGCGCGTAAAGTGCTCGCTCCACTGACTGCGCACTTGAGGATTCGCCACCTGCGATAATGCTCCTGTACTTTGTTTACCCTTTTGTCGGTTTTTTAAGGCTTCAAAGGATAAGCCGCGGTCCTGGGATTTGGGACATAGTCAAGGGTCTGAAGGTGGGAATTAAATTTGCGGTAAGGGTCGTTTTTATCACCACTATCCCTATCCGATGTTTAAAAAAGCTAACGTAGTGACGTTAAGACAGTGTGATATACTCAATCATTAATGCTTGATATAGTTTTTAATTGAAACTAGAGAACCCGCCTCAGCTTTGCCCGCGGTATTTTCCATATAAAATTTACTAAATTTTCACCCCTACAGGGGTTGATTTTTTCAAAATGCTTTTGCAGTGCGCCTTTGTTTTTATTCAGAAGCCTCAATTCTCATTTTCATGTTAATAAGCTAAAAAATGACGGATTTTTATACAAATTGTTAACTCCTTTTTCACACCTTTAGGGATTGATTTTCGTAAAATCCTTACTTAGCGGGCGCTACATTACCTAAAAAATACCTGTACCAAATTTCAGACTTCTAGCTCCAGCAGTTTTGGGGTGCGTTGATATGTCACCCGAACAGTCAGTCAGTCAGCTTCTTCTTTTATATATATATATAATATAGAAGTAAGCAGGTACAGTCGAGATCAAAAAATCAAATATCTACGCGGTCCATTGAAATATATTTATAGTAAGGAACTGCTCAAAACAATTTTCGCGATGCTTACTTTTGAGGTGTCAGAACGCGAATGTGACACCATCGCACGTTCAGTCGCATGTCAACCACCATCCATGACACCCTTTTAAGTGACGCTGTTATATTTAATTGATAAAATGCCCTCCCGCATCGTGCGGTGTGAGACCGCAGCACCACCGACCACACCGTCCACAATGATAATATGATAGCGTGTGAATCGAGCAATATTAGACTTTTGTGTGTATGGCGTAAGAACTTATACATCAGCAATAGGGTGTGGGTAAGCCATGGCGCTGACGTTTGACAACCTTCTATGGAACTTGTTACACAAAATTGTACTTATAGGCATATCCTTCATTTGAGATATTTGACGCGGACAAAGTGTTCAAAAGTATGTGAATATAACTTCATTGTCAAGGGCGTAAGAGCGCTCAGATATTTTTGCCCTTTGGTAATGTATATTTATAATATATTTATGACCTCGACTACGACTATACCTAGTCACTTACATAAAAACCTTATGCATTATAATAAATCTCAAAAGAATAAAAATAAATATTAAAGCATTCCTGAGCGATGTCGCAAATTATTTTGCTTCAATATGGTCGCTCTGTTTAACCTTTTGGCCGCCAAGCATGTCTGAGAAGTAACACGAATTTCAACTTTAAGTCAAAGTAGTGAAGGACTTTTTTACCCTGTATACGCTGTCACGCACAGTCGACAACGGCGGCCAAAAGGTTAACTTGGGAGCAAAGGTGGGTTAGGCAAATGTCGAATAGAGGTACTGGACGTAGTTATAATATCCAAGACCATGTAAAAATCAAACATTATGATAGTTTCTATTCTCCCAAAGAAGTCAGAACCTATCGCTTACAAATTACTTTTACTCCATTCTCTTAACAATAAGTAATTATGGAACAGATTAGTATAATCTCGCTTAGCGAAAGGCAATTACGGTGAAAGGGATTTACTTATACCCCCCTGGATTGGTAAGTGAGCTAATTGTTTCGTTATACTTAAATACTTTACAGTACCTGTGGCTTCTTGAAAAGTCGGTCTGGTTGTAAGAAGGTGTAAAGTAAGTCGGTCTAGAAAAACGTAAAATGTCTGTGATTAGTGGTCCGTCTACATTTCTCTTTTATGTTACAAATTCAAAGATAAAAAGGATTTAACGAAATCCTGCATTGTATAAATACGTGAGAATTACCTGCCTATCTGAGTTCAAACTTTGGCACACTAAAAAAAAATAAGCTATCAGTGGGGCCGATTCGAAAGTGTGTTTAATTTAAAAGTCACTAAACTGAAATTAGAAACGTCAAACTTGATTTTGACAGCTTTGTGATGTACAAAACAGAGTTTCACATTTCTTATTTTAAGTGTAGGTAAAATACAGATGTCACAGTTTCGAATTAGACCCAGTGTTGCCTTTCTAGCTTAATTTTCGGCCATTTTAAAGTGAACAAAAACTTAAAATAGGAATCCGTGTTTCAGCAAGACGGAAAAGGCTTCTCGCCCTTACTCAGTTTCCGGTTCACCCTTATCTTCTTAATCGTGTATAGTCGGCTATAAGGGTTCGTTATCTCGTGTGTTAGTCGGCGTATTAGCCTTTTTTGTGACGAAACACGTGTAAATGTTACGTTTTATCTGAATCTTTAAAAGGCGCCACTGAATGGGCTTCATCCCTTTTTTTTGCAAAACAACGCTTGGATTTTTATTGTGACAGATTTGGCCAATGTAAATCATTTCCATTATTACTTACTTACATACACATACATACATATTATCACGCCCGAAATCCCTAATGGGGTGGGCAGAGCCACAAGACTACTTGTGGCCACGTTCGATTAATTAGTCCTAAGATGGTATGATGAACCGTATGGTGACAGGTGATCAGCCCATCGCCCATACAGATAGTCCACCATGCTGGAGAGGACCCGTCCCTTAGTCGACTTTTACGACATGCCAGGATGATAAGCATCTGCACGCATTCTATGCTATTTCTTCACTCCCAGTGCAGCAGAGGAGGAGTATTACTTACTTTAAGGAACATAATGTTTGAAGAAATCAATCTTACCAAAAGCCACACATTAAATAAAGTCATTCACTTAGGTTTTGTATTAGTAGTTAAATTTATATAAAATATCTTTAAATTCCGATCTTTAGAGTCCAGAGTCTTTTCAAACAGCGACATCAAGTTACTGCAATAAAACAGATACAGTACTATTAAAATAAGTTCACCATTCGGCCATCCTCGGTTATTGTCGGTATCCCTCGTTTTTCACATAGAGTATATATCAAATTACATATATGACCTTTAAATATATTACCCGTTATCTTATTAAACACAATAAAATAGAAGGATATGAGCAACAAAACCTCTTAATAGCTCTTAAGTAACACAACCTTTATATCGTACTGTTACCTTACGTAAAACTGTAACTAAATGATTAATAAAGAATCATTATATATATTTTTATATTATAGGTACATTTAACATTAGTGCATCGACTGATGATAGAGTGCAAGAGAGTGGTAGAAATGGAGATGCCTGAGAGCACGATAGAGTGAAAGTACTTGTTATAATTATAGAATTGTTAAGTAGTTGTAGTTTGTGCCGTTTTGGCCTTAGCTGTTAAGGCACAAATTTGTTTTTTTAAATAAATAAATAAATAAAATAAAATTTATATATGTACATCAATAAATAATGCATGTCCATATCACTTCTGTAAACTTCTTAGGTCTACTGGTAAGTAATGTCATCATGGTAGGTGATATACATTGCGTTTACGATACTTTAAGTTGAATGCTACCTAAAAGAAATCGCAGTAATGTAAGTTGTGTCATTTTCGTCTCCGGCTTTAGCCAATAATAGCCGAGAAAAGTCGGATCGTTAACTGATTTTAATCCTACTGTATAACCTAGTGTCATATCGTTCTCTCAGACAGATTGACAGACGCACAAAAGTTTCGCCGCGTCCGGTAGCTCGTCCATCACGAGAGCGTCTTCAATCAAAAAGATTGAAGCCACCGATAGGGTAGCGTGCCATCATTCCGATTGAACGTTTGATTCGCTAGGATTTGAAATTGGAAAAAAAACATAGAATTTGGAAAAATAACTAATTGGATAAAGCATACATTGCGTTTGTTAGCTTCCGCAAAGCTAAAACAGTTTTCGCTGTTTTTATCATTTCTTATATTGGCTTGTTTTTTAACAAAAACTCTACTGAATTTGACGCTACCCATTTCAGAATCAATTCATAAATTATTTAAGGGTTATATCAAATCTTATTGATATGCAGGCGATGTTAATGCGTAGAGGTATTTACCTAAATATTAAGTTTAGTTTGAATTTTAAGGGTTCCGTACCTAAAAGGTAAAAAGGAACCTTTAATTGTTACATACATGACGAACACCTATTACATTTACTTAACAAGCTATTCTGAGGCAACATTTTGACCATTTTTATGGCATCGTGTTTCATATTTCTTTGCAATTATTAAAAGAAACAAAAAGTGAAGGCATGTGACAATACATGCTCATGAATTTCATAAAATCGCAATTATCGAAGCATTCGCAACAGAAATTCCGAGGTGTTCACTTTTTTTTAATTTTGCTCCTTTTGACTTGCACACGTTGAAATAAAATAAATATTGGCCAAAAACAAATAAGTATTGAAATAAATACAGGGTACTGTGGTATTTCTTACTTATTGGAGCGTTTTTGGTTAAGGAGAAATTCAGGCTCTTTGGAATGAAAGTTAGAGAAAATAGATGTAGATGCTACAAAAAAGTAATTCCGGAGCTGTTTGAAGGAAGAGTTAGTTCAATGCTTTTTTGCTGCGATTTTATTTAGGTTTTGGGTAGGTTTTTTTGCTGAATTTATGTCGCATTGTCACAACTAATAAAATACACTTTAAAAAAAAATACTAAAGGAAATTCGTAATACCTTCATAAATAACGCGCGTGATTTTAAAAAGCTCGACATGTTCGTAACCTACTTGTAAACGATTAAAAAATATACAGTAAATTATTGACGCAATAGACATTTTATATCTTGTAAACCATTGTCCCATAGACAGTGGGCGTCAGTAATAACTTTTTGCGCGTAGGCGTCACGTAAAGCGGTGCGCACACTTGTGCAGCAAAAACCCCGACAGCCACAATTAGCTAGTGTCTAGACGGCTTTATCTGCAGACATAGGCAACGTGCCATGTGTTTGCGTAACCATTTTTTATTTACTTTCTAAGCATGATCTAATGCGACCCAACAAGTGATTTGTGAACTAACAGCCAATTTTTAGTCATCTCTTTAATGCGAAAAATTATAAATACTGATATGAATGTTATAGATAGGTATTTTTGTAAAGGTACTAAGTTCAAAGTAAGTTCAAATAAATGGAGTCAGTAGGCCAATTTTACTCCGTAAGAAGCCTTACCTAATGAATATTATTTTATGTTATTTTCAAAAATACATGCAAAAGAGAACAAAGCTTTAGCTCAATAACAGTTGTAGTAGTAACAATATAAAACAGTAAGTAAACCCCTTTACGTTCTCGAGGGCACTCGACCGGCGTCCGCGCAGGTAGCAAATTGTCAAGTGTCACAAGGGCCTGTATACACAAGCCGAGACGTAAGTCGAAACACTTGCCGTCGCGACAGTCGCGTCGCCAGTATCAAACTATTTTGTAAAGTTTGCCGTTTGCATATTTGAGCCAGTTTGCTAACTTGTTAGTTTGTTTATTTATTTATTTTCTTTGGGTTTCTGGGTTTGTTGTATGAAAGTACCATTAACAGCCACTTTGTGGTTTACTATTACTGGATCTTTTTCTTTTATTTCATGTGTTACATCATCAAAATATTTTTGAAGAAAAATAAGAAAGATATATATATAATGTATAATACTAAAATTTTGCTCAGGGCATAACGGAGACTCGAATCAATCACATATAGTTGCAGTTTCAAGTAACATATTTGGGTCTTGCCTCCCAACAAATAATCTTGAGCAAGGTTGTACGAAGACGTCTGTAATTGTAAAGACTTATTGTTCGTTTCAAAGAGTGGTCATCACGAGGCGTTTTATCTATCACACGTTATCAATCAATCAATCAATCAATCATTGACATTTGCTTCGATTTTCGACGACGAGTATATGGCCGAATTCAGAAACGCATAACCATTTGATTATATATTAAATAGTTAAATGTCCCTCAACTAGTTCTCAACCTATACAGAAACGTCACTGAAACGTCATTTTAAGCAAAGCTCAATTTGAGTGGCCTTTCTGAATTCAGCCATTATACTCGTATCTCTGCTGCGTATTCAGACTTGGGATTTCGGTAGATCTTCGAGCACCGTCGCCGTACTGTGTTGTTCTCATAACCCCTTATCATTATCACCCTATTTCACGTTGTATTGTATAGATATTAATGTCAAATTTGTTCCAGATGGTGCTAACGTCTATGCACAAGTACCGCCCGCGCATCGTGGTGGTGCGCGCGCGCGACGCCGCAGCGCTGGCGTGGGGCGCGCCGCACGCCGCCTTCGCCTTCCCCGAGACCGAGTTCATCGCCGTCACCGCCTACCAGGTCAGTACCTTTATACATGCCTTTATATACAACATTAGGCCCAATTCGGAACGGTGTCGCCTAAATTTAAAACTGCCTAAACTTAAAATAAGAAACATCAAATTGGATTTAGTATTGTTTCTTATTTCAACTTCAGTGACTTTTAAATTTAGCGAACACATTTTCGAATTGGCCCCATTGCGTCTTAAGGTACTCGTACTTACAAGATGGGGTTCTCTGTTCATATTTATGCACTCTAGGGAAAAAAGTTGATAGGGTGTCGCCGTTGACGAAACCGTCATAATATAATATATCATCAACATAGACATCCTAAAGTGCATAGGTACTTAGCCTTAGTCGTCGGACAAGCACTTCTCGAACATAGGGTAAGTTCATATCCCGGCTCACACCTCTGAGGTTATCGGAACATTGTGCAGAATTGAAATCAGAAAAATAAAATGCTGTTAACGGGAGACCTGTACGGCCTGTACCCTACAGTTTGAAAATACAGATAACACGATCAATTTTTATGACCATAAGTCATATCCACGAGTAACATAAATAATAAAAGTTAAAGCGTAAAACCGTGTTAAAAATAATTTATTGGCTAATTCGACGGTTGCCGATAGACCTAAATATTTCTTCATTCATTTTGATATGACAGGCCAGGGTATAATGTACCTATCACTGTATACGATTTAATTACTTACCAGCAAAGATTTGAATTAGTATACAGTAATCGCGCCGAAATACTTCACTCCTGAAATGAGCGAAGTTACTCATTTGAGATTAGTACGAATCCGAACGTAGTGACTAGTAAAAATAGGACTCAGTTTGAAAGTACAAATACGAAACAAATTCTGTCGGCATTCTGTCGACGCATAGGTACATTTATGATCGTAAATATTGCCAAGATTTTCGGTGTCATTTTCATATTAACCGATATAAATCTTGCTTACCGGCACAACCTTATCACAAAATTTGGGAAATCCTAGTCATATCACATACTAACTTCCCCGAAGCCGAACTCAAATTCCACGAACGACCGATGATTCGCACTCATGGCTGTTTTTTTAGACGAAGGCGCCAAAGCTTTTACCGTGGTGCCAGAAAAAATGCCACAGATAAAAACATGGTCCCGATTGCGCCTCAAGTGGTCATTGTATACTTAGGAAAACAAAAGGCAGCTAATTTACTTTTTAACTCTGCCACTTTGTAGGCAGGGGGTCGCATTGTCCCTTTCAGTAATTGTGTTGAGGATTTGACAATGGACAGTTATTTTTAACCTTTCCTGGATATGATATACCGGTTTTGTGAGTTCGCCTGAACTGTTACTGATATCATTTGCATCCCGCAAAAAATGGGGATACAGTTTTAAGTATTTTGCCTATTCTTTTACTATTTCCATTTTTAAGGCTTCTATAGCAGTTTATGCAACGGTTGCACAATGATAGGCCTTAAAACACTAGTGCGGTTTTATGAAACGAGCTTTTAGCGAGTTTCATAATAAGATCGCACGTGTGTTTTAAGGCCAAATTATGCAGAGTTGCATACATAACTTTATCTACACACATATTATAAATCCTCCATGATGGGTTCAGAAACAATATTTTCTGGCAACAAGTTATTTGTTGCAATCGTGGCTGCATATTTCTGATATCCGGCGCATTTTCACATCACACACACTCCGAGAAGACTACTTACTATTCATATTTTCAACTAAAATGTAAATTACACATGAACTTTTTCTATTCAGTTCAACAAAATTCTACTTTCGTTCAGCAAAACGTCAACGCGGCGCGGCGCGTCAATAATGGCGGCCGTCCGTCAAGACCATTTTTTTTTTAAATCATAGACAAACGGATGAAGTCTCTATTCTCACGTCACTCGAGATCAAATATTGTGCAGTTTATATTAAAAAAAAACATACTGAATTGACGTTTCGTATCAATAACTGTTTTAATATCTATGGATACTAGAATAGAGACCCACTTGAGTTTGACAGCTGTTCCAAATTTAATCTCATTTCTTTACTAAAAACGATAAAGAAGTCATGTTATTTCTTCATCGCAGCATTGGTTTTTCCTAATTGGTTGTCAAAATGGTGGTCATTTCCTATGGTTTGTGATTAACCAATGGAGGTTTTATGATATGGGTGTAGATAAAATAACTAGCGATACTGACACACAAATATTTTAGAAGGTGTACTATCCTATCCTATTCTTTCAAAGAATGTAGATCCTTAAGTTCAGTGTATAAATTAAACAAGAAACTGGAATGCGTAATAATTACTTTAAAAAAAGCTTTACAAAATGTCAAACGAGCTGCGACCATGAATTATAATCGGATTTATTTGATATTTCAATTAAAAACGTACCTATTTACGCAGTAGGTACATGCGCCGTTACAGCCCCCCGCTGTTTGTTTTGGACTACAATAGCGGCGGCGCACCGTTGTTGCATAATCCAGCGCAGTAATTAGGCCGCGGCTTCTTTACTCCCGCGGCGTCTTTGTACTCATAGTTGACTGCAGCGAGGCGCGAACGCTTTCCCGCGTCCATTTACATCGGCGGCTCTGTGGGATTATCCCCGGTAACGTAACGGGACCGGACAATGCCGCGGTATCATTGCACATTATCCCCGGACAGACGGACGCCCGCCGGCTGAAGCATTGTTGCGAATTACCGATGAATTACAAACTGGCTTTTGTAGTAGCCGATGCCGAGCGTAACTAGGTGGCACGCTGCTTCAATTACAAGCCAAAAAAAATTGTTTGTCCCGTTTGTCATAAACTGGCTCGAACTTTTAAATTTGCTTATACTTTAAAATTCAGCCAGGCCCTAATTATACATCTAAAAAACTGGCGACAGTCGCAATATGTGAAACGGTCACGCAAAAAGTGAAAACGCTTGGAGAGTTTGTCACGTGACGTCATAGGCGACAGGGCGGGCCGTGGGCGGCGCCGGTGCACCCTCGCCAGCCGACCAACTTGAGGAGTACACTTTAGCGGCACTGCTACAGGCTTTTAGCACTCGTTTTTATCTCGGCGGGTGTTCTGTTATCGACGGTGAACGCGCGCCGGCGCCGCCTTATCATGCCGGTAAACATTTACAGACTTCGCATATCGGCGAGTGTTTGCGGTCAGGATTTTGCTAGATAAGTCGCAGCCTCAAAAATGTCGCACTCGCCGAAGGTTCGATTAGTTTAGAATAGTATTGACAGGCCTTTTTGGGTTAACTATGAAAATAGACTAGTAAATCATTCCTGTTCCGCAATGGCTATCCGTGGAATCATAAATATCGGTAATTAAGGAACAGTGATCGTTACAAAATTAGTGGAATTTCTAATTTCTAACTGTACCCGCATAATTTATCGCAATTAAAGTTCCGAGAAGCCGTTTAAAACAAAGTAAGCGTTTGCTTCTCAAAACTTTACTTGCGCAAAACTATTAACTGTATAAAGTGGCTTCCGAGTATCGAATTTCGCGCTGTTTGGTTGGTTGGCGCCGGCGCATACGCCACGCTAATTGGCCTGTCGCCACGCCACGCCACATGTGACAATTATCCCTTACAAGCTATTAGGGATGTATGCGGAAACGGATGTTTAAATTGCATTCTCAAACGAGATAAGAAAAGCTTCCGTGGAGCTCTTACCGTTACGTTTAAGCGGTTATTAATTTTTGATACATTATAAGATGGAATTTCGACGATAGTTTCCTTTCTCCTCTGTCTCACTTTTAGTTCGTTAACTCGATAATGAAACATTATTTTCGGAAAGGAATAGTTGTAGCAATTAGTGTAATAATAATCGATAAAGAGACGAATTACGACGATTTATAGAATAACGTGTTAAATTAATGAAACAAGGGACTTAATTTCATGTTGCTCACACTAGCGTTATACAGAAATCAAATTAACATAGTTGCAAAACTTTAACGTAGGAGATGTCTGTACAGTGTCAGAATATTCGTGTTTAGAAAACGCTCTCTAACATTTGTTTTAATTTTGTTCACAGAACGACCGCATAACAAAACTAAAGATTGACAACAACCCGTTCGCGAAGGGCTTTCGGGCTTGCGGCCAGTCAAAGTGCAAGAGAAAGACCGCCGACCCGGACACTAGCACAGGGAGCGGCGAGTCTCCTGAGCCAAAGCGAGCCTGCTCTGATGCAGCCTCTTCATGCTCCGAAGAAGGCAGCTTGCGATCTTCTTCCCCCCGATCGCCTCCGCTCGTAGAGTCGCCCGCACCACCCGTCGCTCTGCCAGAGAACATCTCGCCACCTCCCGCGTTCTGCCCCCCTGAACTGCCGTATTTAAGCCATCTGCCAATGCCGATGCCACTAGGACTTTGGCACGGCCCTATGGCAGGGTTCGGCTGGATACCAGCGTTGCCCCCTCCCCCGCCGGCCGTGCCTTCACCCCCCGCACCTGCCCCTTGCCGGCGAGTGAAAAGTTTTACCATAAGCGCACTATTAGGTGAAGGCTGATTTTTATTTTTCATAGTTTAAGTGTGATGTTATGTTACTCTAAGTCTAGGGTACATCGTGTTGGTTCCGCGTCGGTTCACAATAAAGGTGGTTTTCCGAAATCGATACGGAACCGGCGTCGCATTGTCACAGGAGATTACCGTGAAACATGAAATTAAAGGCTCCGTTAGCCTGAACCCATCTCCCTCACTAGCAAAACATGACACAGCTGAGTAAAAGAGATAGACTGACAAACTCTCGAATTTCGTTATTCAAAGTAATATCCAAGCTATCGTTCGACGGGCATTATTCGCAATAGCTGCTTAAAATGTAAATAGTATTAATAGTTTTATATAAAAGTGAGTATGGAATTACCTCGTAGGCTACATAAGATATTATTTTATTGTGATAATAACAGTGCCTTATATAAAATGATGTTAATATCGATTTAGTTATGGTAAGAGAGATTTTGATTTAAGATTGTTAGATAAACAAATCAATGAAAATGTAACCACTGGGGCAACAGCAAAGAGAGAAAAACTAGTTATTGTCAGACCAGTGATTACGTTGGAAATATAAGCGATTATAAAAATAAAAATAAACGAGAATAAATTATGTTATAGCCTTAAGATGTTTGTAAAAAGCCTAGGTGTAATTTGTAAATAATAGGAGAATCTATCATACACGTTTACTTATGCTTCTGTAGACTACCTACCTAACTGAATATACATTTTAAATTAACATTTTGTTTTAATATTATTAACCAAAACTCATCGATCAAAGAATCACTAATCATCTGCCAACATTTTTTTCCTTTCCTTATATTTTTATATATATATTCCAAATAAACAAACAGGATATTATGGTAATTTTCCCTATAAATATGTTTCTTAACCAAAGTAGTAAAGAATACAATTAACTCCAGCTATTAGCGATCGTGAAATTCGACTGAATGCAAGCACTGCAGGACTGTGGTCGTTTGTGACAAGAGTTGCAGTGGGCCTGTGGAACCCGTAGACAAGTAACTTCATATAATGGCCACGGTAAGACCTTACCAAAATGGCAAATCAGGTCATTATGAATACATAAGTAAGTATATATCACGCCTGTTTCCCAAAGGGGTAGGCAGAGACCACGGATTTCCGCCTACGATCCTGACACACACCTTTCGCTTCGTCTACTCTCATTAAGTTCTTCATGCACGCCGGTTTAGTACTCTTGACCTGGCCTTTCTTAAGAACGTCCTTGATCTGGTTTTGGTACGTTTGCCTAGTTCGTTCCCATCCAACCCTACCATGCACACTCGCCTTATAAATCTGCTTCGTTAGTCTTCTTGCGTTCATCCTCTCCACATGTGCAAACCATCTAAGCATACCTTTCTCAATTCTCACGACTACATCTCCTTCCACACCACATCGATCTCTTATCACGCTCCTTATTCAGTCACTTATATAGAAACTCCACACATACTTCGCAAAGCTCGCATCTTGACTGCATTGATTCTACTTTCATGTTTCTTCTGCCATACTCAACATTCACTCCCATATATCAGTGTTGGAACCAGCACACCTCTACGAACAGCCAGACGAGACTTTTTGGACACTTTCTGGCTCCTCATAAACGCTGTTCGCGGTACTAAAGTGATAAAATAAGCAAGCAAAATGCGTCGGAGATTATAAATCCCTCAGTGTTCGCGGAATAGTAAAGTAATGAAAATTTTCTAGCATAAAATTTAGCTACTAAGTTGCTAAATTGGCAACACTGAAAACGGATACGTTCGCAAGCGACGGTAATACGGAGCCGAACGTATCTATGCGTCGACATTCTGCCGGACGAGATCGGCTGTCGTCGCATCCGTTCGTATCCATTCCGATCCGATACGATGCGAGCCGTTTGGTGTAAATTATCCTTTAGAGTACAATTTTCAAGTCTCATAATGGACGCTGTACCACAGCTGTTTGTTCTATCAAACCTTCCAAAAGGTCGAATTTGCCTGTGTTATTCTTTCACTAGCTTATAACGAGTAAATCAGCATAATGTGATACGCACTTGTGACAATAGTTTATTTCTAATTTAAATATTGTGGAAGCCGCTTAGAGTAGATAAGTATGCCGCCACGCATATCTACTGCGTTACTCGTTATAAATAATGCCGGCAGAAACTAGGTATAGCCTTGCGTTCTCAAAGTCCAGTATTATATGGCTATTTACTTTCCTAATTGCAATATAAATTAGGTAACTGTGAAATAGGCCATTGTAATAGATGATAATACTCCCGTACGCAATACGCACGTGATTAACAAAACTAAATTAGCACTAGTGTTTGAACTTTAGTAGATCATATTGGATAATACTAGCGCCATCTAGGATAAAGTTCATAAAATAAAAAGCACACACTTAGGTTCGCTTTTTTTACTGATACTGTGAAGGTAACCGCAGATGTAGCTAGATGGCGCTATTAAGAATATTCTTACTTGGTCGATATTAATAATATCATCATTCATTAGGCGGATGAATCGTGTAACATCGCGTTACCTGAACGGCAAACGCTAACTGGGAACTTTTGCTGCCTAATTAGTTCCTTCAAAATCCAAGAGATGGCGCTATCTATGAAGGCCTTTATAATTATCTAGTCAATAGTTACTACTACGATTCATAATTTTATTACAGTTGGTTTAATATTCACGTGCCGTATCCCCTCTCCTTGTATCAAAAAGGCAAGCAGGTAGAAGAACATTTTTTTTGTCAAAATGCAAGTAACAACGTTATAATTTCCTCCGCTGACAGTAGGTGCAAGGGGGTGGCTTTTGCACCCCCCGTCTGGAAAGAAAATACCCAGAAAAAGATAATGCAATATAATTTTGTTAATATTATGTATGTAAATGCAGATGCACCTTCCTGAAAGTTATCCTAGCGGCGCCCATGATTTTTCTTACTGAGGCTTTAAATGTAATCTAATTATCATTATCATCAGCTTTTGGGCCCACAATACGGGTGGAGACTTCACACACACATACCTATCGTTTAATTAATTCGCTCTTTCCATACGATGTCTTCCTTCACTGAAATGCACTTCTTGCTAAAACTCAAGAAATCGATGTTTTCGGTGACGCATTACGTAATTTTAAAAATAAAGTGTCGAAGTCGGCCCGCGGCACGTAATGCAATCAAGGGCCAAATTTTTATAATTTTTATGATTTGTTATGATTTTTTGTGTGTTTTCTTTTTAATTTAATTTATAATTGTTTCATTATTTCACATTTGGATAAGTATTTATGTGTATTTCATAATTCTATTAATGGCTATAAATCACTTTTAATTTTAAGTTCCAATAGTACGTAGACTTCCTTAAGAATGTTGTATGCACCTGTAATAGGCCTGCACATCATTTCCTAGACCTAAGTTTTAATTATATGATTATTTTAATGTGTACGCTGTTGGTGTGTCTATTTGAATAAATAAATAAATAAATGCTCGTAATAAATATTAAATTTAATTGTGTGTTTTGAAAATCGCAATTTGACCAAAAGACTACCACAGAAACTTACATTGTTAATCGGTCACTATTCAAAAAGTAGGTACATAAAGTAGTCATCGTTGTTCTTCGATAACTATTGCCGTATTGGATAATACCTGTATAACTACGGCGCATAATTCGATACCCAGCCTATTAAATAAGAAATTAACGATCTGCCTTTACTGCTTTTGAGACATTCACCTTTAAAACACATGCTTTTGTTTTTTGTTTTTAATATTACAATGCATAAGGAACGAAAACTTAGGTGCAATTTAACTGGTAATAGGTAGGGTGTGCCGCAATATACCGCAGTGTCTCAAGACGAAAGTCTTTGACCAGTGTGTGTTGCCAGTAATGACTTACGGCACTGAGACGTGGTCGCTCACTATGGGCCTCATAAGAAGGCTCAAGGTCACCCAAAGGACGATGGAGAGGGCTATGCTCGGAGAATCGCTGCGAGATCGAATTAGAAATGAGGAGATCCGCAAAAGATCAAGAGTAACCGACATAGCCCAAAGAATTGCTTAGGTGGCAGTGGGCGGGGCACATTGCTCGTAGAACAGATGGCCGATGGGTTCGCAGAGTTCTTGAGTGGCGACCACGTACCGGAAGGCGCAGCGTCGGCAGACCACCCACACGGTGGACTGACGACCTGGTGAAAATTGCGGGTCTCCTCTGGATGCGAGCAGCACAGAATCGGTCGTTGTGGAGATCATTGGGGGAGGCCTATGTCCAGCAGTGGACGTCTTTCGGCTGAAATGATGATGATGATGATGAGGTAGGGTGTGTAATAGGTAGGTAGGAACTTATTTGAAACTGTCCCATCCATGATCTCTTTTATGCTCGTTGAGAGAGGAGAACTGCTTTAATTCCATCCTTTAGGCATTAACCTTTTCAACGCCAACGACGGATATATCCTATACAGGATAAAAAGCCCTTCATTAGTTTGACGTAAGGTTGAAATTCGTGTTACTTCTCAGACATGCTTGGTCTTGAAGAGGTTAACGCCACTATACAATTCACAATTAAAATACGAATACAAAAACACACACATTGATATACCTTAATTTAATACAAAATAATTCATGTCAATTGCAAAATAAAATAACTATTAAATATAGCCTCTTAAGACCCCGCGTCTTTTATGAAGAACAAAATCTATAATAACTGTTCACTTTGTTTTAATTTAATTAACAGACCTAGTTCTAGCAACGGGAATACTTACCTGAATATACATGTAACACTAAAAAGTGCCAAGAGTGCCACCAAAAACAAGCATGACACAATTCAAATCAGAGTATATTATTTTTAATCGATTTAAAGAAAATTATTTATGATCATTAAAGATCTACAAGATCTAAACAACTATGATATTTAAAGTAACATAGGAAATTTCATATAATCACGGAATCGTCTCCACGCGAGTTTAACCCGCATTTGTCCGGTTTTTTGGCTCGGATCTCTAATTCTGTTTCTAAAATAAAAGTGGCCTAATTTACTCCTTATAACATCAACTATTTGCCAGTGGTGTCAAAATCGGTCCAGCTGTTTCGGAGATAAGCCCAAACAGACCGACAAACATTTTAAAAATAGTTTTTTTTTATAAGTAGCAGTTTTTGTGGTTGTAGTAAAAGGCTGTTATTTTGACATTACAAACATACACTTCAATATTATTATTTGTCGCCAAAATCAAGGGAAAAAATGGTGAGTGTACGCATTGCTTTCTTCGGCCGCGCGTGCTTTGTATATTTCCCGTTACATCGACCTCGGATACGACTGGTTTGAGAGAAATGCCTCACTCACCCACTCCGACTCATCGGCAGGACTCGTTCACTGTGAGTACAACTTTTATTTATTTTAGAAATGGTAGTTGAGGTTCTGTTTAGAAAGTGCTACAAGTAACTGTTGTAGAGATGTAAACGTGTTGGCCCGGATCAAAAGTCAGTGTTAAAAAGATTGATAGTTACCAATTTGTTGCACTTAGACATTATTGATTTGTATTAATTAAATGACTGTGAAGCACTTGATAGTTCTAACCACCGTTTTCAAGTAAAAAGCGCTTATAATAGTTTTACGGTGCACAATATGCATAACTTTTCATAGGTCAGTGTTTATTATGCTATGGAAGCAATTAAATGTGCTTTGATGACTATGGTATTTATAGTGATTATAGATCATGCTATTTTATAAAAATGCAAGCACACTACACAATCCTCATTCATATTCAATCTTTGGTAATACAGTAACTTTTTGTAAAAATCTAAACCTAATAGGTATGAAGGTGAGGATTTAACTAGACAAGTGATTGATGTGAAGGACTTAGTACCTATGAATGTTTTGTTTCCATATTTAAACTTTATAAATGTTAATTCGAGTATATCAAATGTTGTCCTTGCAGAAGCTCTTACACATCAACAATGCAAAGATGTTTCTAATAAATAAATAGGTCTTACTTTATTCAGACGATGCTATTTATAATGCTTCGTAAGATCACATTAAAGGTATTAAATAAGCCTTAATGATTCTAGAATGCTAAATAATACTTAAATTTTTGAGACATACGTTATGCTGAGAAACCCGTAATGATTTAACATTTAATGTAGGCATTGAAATAAATAGTAAGGACTCCAAGCAATTCTCGCGATGGTTACTTTTGACGTATCAGAACGCGAATCTGACACCATCGCAGGTTCAGTCGCATGTCAACCACCATCCATGAAACCCCTTTAAGTGACACTGTTATAATTGAAAAAATGCCCTCCCGCATCGTGCGGGTGAGACCGCAGCACCACCGACCCCACCGTCCACAATGATATGATAGCGTGTGAATCAAGCAATATTAGACTTTTGAATGTATGGCGTAAGAACTAAGACATCAGCAATATGGTGTGGTTAAGCCATGGACTTTTAACACGAAATTGTACTGATAGGCATATCCTTCTTTTGAGATCTTTGGGTCTTAACTATATCAAATTATACCAGGTACCGGGATATTATAACCATGAGGAGTTTATTCTACCTGCTGCTGACGGTGGTGGTGACCTGCTCAGCGCAGCAGCAGTACTACAACCGATACGAAAACGTCAACCCTGACTCCATCGTGCAGAATGATCGGATCCTGCTTTCCTACTACAAGTGCGTCATGGATAAAGGACCTTGCACTAAGGATGGGAAAAACTTCAAGCGTGAGTACATACTTTTTAAAATTCAGAGCTAACTCGTCATATTCAAACTTCTTGTCTATACTAGAAGTTTGAATATAATGAGTATATGTACATCATGTTATACTTCTATATGTATTGGCAAGTCCGCGGAATCGCATAATATAATAAATGGTTGATAAATAAAAAAACTACGACAAACAATTTTTTATTCAGTTGGACATAGTCCAAGGTAAGTACAAGCATGGACCAATAATGGTACCAGGTATTTTTTGTGCCCTAGGTACAACACAACATTTTTTATTTTTGGAAAGGTTTAGTAGATGGTTTACATAGCTTCAAGGCTGAAGCTAAATGTAAGCAAATTATTTCATTTTATCATAAATTTGCAAGGCATTGAATAAATTAGTTAAAAATACTCACTTTATCTACACCCATATCATAAAACCTCCATTGGTTAATCAAAAACCGTATGAAATGACCACCATTTTGACAACCAATTAGGAAAAACCAGTGCTGCGATAAAGAAATAACATGACTTCTTTATCGTTTTTAGTAAAGAAATGAGATTAAATTTGGAACAGCTGTCAAAACTCAAGTGGGTCTCTATTCTAGTATCCATAGATATTAAAACAGTTATTGATACGAAACGTCAATTCAGTATATTTTTTAATATAAACTGCACAATATTTGATCTCGAGTGACGTGAGAATAGAGACTTCATCCGTTTGTCTATGATTTAAAAAAAAAATGGTCTTGACGGAGCATCGAATTGCCGCCATGTTGACGTTTTGCTGAACGAAAGTAGAATTGTTGTTGAATTGAATAGAAAAAGTTGTTTATAATTTACATTTTAGTTGAAAATATGAATAGTAAGTAGTCTTCTCGGAGTGTGTGTGATGTGAAAATGCGCCGGATATCGGAAATATGCAGCCACGATTGCAACAAATAACTTGTTGCCAGAAAATATTGTTTCTGAACCCATCATGGAGGATTTATAATATGTGTGTAGATAAAGTTATGTATGCAACTCTGCATAATTTGGCCTTAAAACACACGTGTGATCTTATTATGAAACTCGCCTATCGGCTCGTTTCATGAAAACCGCACTAGTGTTTTAAGGCCTATCATTATGCAACCGTTGCATAAACTACTATTTTATACCAGATTTTGGTATTTTTCTACACACTGACCCCGCTTCGTAGTCTCGCTACTAACTTCACTTTAGTGTTTATAGATAACGCTGCGCTTCAAATAGCATAGACTAGACAATGTTCCTAAGAAACCCTAGAGTTTTAAGAAAATGATAACTTTGTCTAAGGTAAAACTGTGTTCGGGGTAAAACAGTTTCCCCTACCTAGTGGTATGTGTGTTTTTACAAAAATTCCAGATTATAAATCTAATTTTCCTTACACTATCAGCAAATAAATAAGGTTTATACCGTCTATAATGTTAAGGAAGTTATATGTATAAAAGAAAAATTGTAATTAATATTAAAGTCAAAATTTATATGTATTCGACAAAATTATTAGTTGCTTTTCTTCTCTTTAATTAAATTTTCTTTAATCGTCTCCTCTTTAATTCTTTATTATTTAACTCTCGTGTATGAAGAAGTTTGAAATAAGTGATTGTTTAAAATTACTCTCACCCGAGTAACTGACGTCGTACAATAAATTAACCACGCGGCGGCTAAAATTCTACAAATACACAATTGTAATTTTTATTAAGCATTTGTGCTTTATTTCGTTTCAAACGATGCTGTTCATTGGCAGACTGATTATGCATTTAATACTAGCGTACGCTTACCATGTAATTAGATGTGTCATTTTACTAGTTGGAAGTGCCATAATCTTATATATATAAAAATGAATCCCTATTTCCCTTGGTCACGGCATCACGCCTGAACGGCTGGACCGATTTCGCTAATTCTTTTTTTGTTCTGTTCGTTATTATCAGGAGAAGATTCTTATGAAAGAAAAAATTAAGGAAATTGCGCGGAAAATTAGAAAATTTAAAATTACTTAACCACCATATAAAATTATTAATTCAGACAATTAACTTAATAAAATCAAAAATCTGCTCATTTATGGCGTCTAAGGCGGAACAAAGTTCGCCGGGTCAGCTAGTATAATATACAGATATAGTGACTAATATGTTTCCATCGGTACAACTCGGATCTCAATCGAACGACGACGGGACCCGAAGTGTCAATTAATTATTGTATTAAATGAGTGACATGTTTATATTCATTCATATGAAACTTTATTATTTACTGTCAAATGTCAAAATGAAAAATGACAGCATGGTATGATGGAACTGGCCCCCAATTCTCGATGCATTCGAGATAATGTCGATTGCGAGATTAAACGTCAGATTCATACAGCGGTGTCAAATGACTGACGTTTAATATCTATTGTGAGATTATCTCGAATGCACCGATAATTGGGAGCCTGCTGAAGCTAATTGAGAGAGCACGATAATACGAACTTTTCCGATAAAACACGATGGAAACTAATTATGCACTACATCTGTAACCATAGCTTAAAAAGAAAGCATGTATCGCCGAGTAGCATAGATAACTAAAATACTCGTCATAGGAGTCACGCAAATGAAGTTAAATTGTATATCCCGCCCAACTCTATGGTTGAAAATGACTGTTTGCGTTTCCGTTTACGATCGAAAAACTCTTCGAGAAGTAGAAAAATATAAATAGGTAACTTTTACTTAAAAGTCTTCGATTTCTGTAGCACAAAATAACTCAAAGTATGTACAAGTCACACTTGTTACTATTACGCCAAATGCACTGATTTCTCTACCTTATGATTTGCGACCAGCATTTCATCGCTGGATAGGGCTCACTGGCTACTTAAGAACCCCTTTCCAGCAGTCAAGTACCAAAAACTAAAGATGGATATTTAACTCCTTCAACATAACTTTCTTTCAGGTGTTCTCCCAGAAACACTGTCCACGGCGTGCGCCCGATGCTCTGTCAAGCAGAAGGCTATAGTCCGCACGCTACTCCTGGGCATCAGAGCGAAGAGCGAGCCCCGATTCAACGATCTGCTCGACAAGTACGACCCTGACCGCTCCAACCGCGACGACTTGTACAAGTTCTTAGTCACTGGCAACTGAGTAACTATTAAGAATTATAACATTGCTAAACTGCGCAATATGTGCAGAAAAATCTATCTTAGCTAAATTGTGACATTAATACATATTTATAAATCCACGAACGAATCTCACTGGTTGAATTATATTTCAGATATATTATTCTCTTTTGAAGAAATCGTTCATTTCGTCTCTAATTTCGCCCGACATTCATAAATTAGCCCGCGCGCTCGTTCTAGGCTCGAATTTGATCAAGGTTGCACGAACATTTTATTTATACGCACAGACGGATCAAGTTGGGCTGGCCATTCAGGGCGGTGAAGAAGTGTTATTTAAGAGAAGCACAGCTTCGCCCGCGGTATTTTCCATACAAACTTTATCAGCCCTTATCACCCCTTTGTGAATGGAATTTCAAAAAAATCCCTCCTTAGTGCACCTCCAGGGTACTTGAGGAATGTCTCCTCCAAATTTCAAACCTCTAGGACCACCCGTTTAGGCTGTGCGTTGTCTATAAATGAGTCACGGTACTGTTTTATATGTATTGATTGATTACTCTTTATAGGTTCTCCACAATACTTTGACAATTGTCAGACCTGTGAGCATAAATTGTAATAAAGGCTGAACCTCGTTTAGGACGCACTTCACATAAGCTGACCTTCTTTATCTTAGATTTATACTTCTATATTAGTAGATATAGAAACAAGCTTATGATTAAAATAACTGTACTTTTTATCGCCATGACACAATATATGCAAAATTGAATGAATGTAGAACAGTTGAGCCGAGAAAGTAGAAACAGTAAACAAACCTACTTTCTTCTTTCGTTGGCACTATTAAGGATGTTTTGTTCATTATTTTCCTTATATGTAGTTATTTCTACAACTATAAAGATCTTTGACATAATTGAAATCTCACTTAGTAAATCGGTGGAAAGTCTAGAATTGTTGTACTCACGAAATTTATTAAAGATCGGAAAGATTTTGGGCAATTACACTAGTATATTCACAGTGATTTTCTTCCAATGTTTACGTGTAAAATCTTCTCTCCCGCAGATAATTATTAGTTATGCTGACTAATCATATCTATGTATACTGGAAATACTGTTACAATTAATCACTTTTGCTACTTCTTCACCTACTATTTATTTCATTTCATTTCTAATTTTGAGGAATTTTACTTAACTTGTAAGTCAGAACTTTAAACTCAAAATGGTTAATGCGTTTTGCGTAAAAATCTTGCTCAACGATGCCTAATGAAATTGCATTTACTAGTACGTAAGCCATAATTTATTTTATGTTAAGTTGATAAATGTTGTAAGTACTTCAAGAATTATTTTGTACTTTATAATAAAACAATAATGCTTCATGTTGCGTCTTATTATTCATCAGCACCGAATAAAACCATCAAATTAGAAAATATAACTAACCCTTCAATGTTCAACATTGTTATAAAGAATACTTTTCATCGAAAAAGATAATTTTAGGAAATACACTTGTAGGAATTAATAAAATTACTTACCTCAATTATTTAATCAGCACTTAAGAGCTACGCTACGTCGGTAGAGTAATCACCTCTCTCTATCACTTTTCAGCTTAAGTCTTGACCTCTTGGTATGATATACGGCTTCCACCTTTTTTCAATTTGATCCATATAACTTTTTCTAGGCCTTCCCCTTTCTTTCTTAAGTTACCTGGTTATTAGGCTTCCGTACCTCAAAAGGAAAAAATGGAACCCTTATAGGATCACTCGTGTGTCTGTCTGTCTGTCTGCCTGTGTGTCTGTCTGTCTGTCTGTCCGGTTACGAGATGAGAAAACCGTTCCCATTTAATAACTGGCTGCCAAATTTGGTTACGAGATGGGCCTAAAGGGAAAAATCAGTCTTTCATTCACTTGAATGTGCAAGAAAATCAGGCTCCTTCATAATAAGAGGTCATACATTAAATAGTACCTATACGCCCTCGTCAATACTCTATAGCTTATCTTGACTATTATTTCAAGTCAGAAAATTGACATAAGAGACAATATTGTAAATAGTGCACATGGTAAATTTTGCAAAATTAACTAATCTTAGTAAAAACCTGCAATGGTTCCACATTTGATCAAATTACAAGGTTATTTATGCATTAACTTTAAACGCTACAATTAATAATTATTAAATATCTATCTATTTACCATTTTACTAACTCGAAAAATTCTGGTTTATTCTTGAATTTTTGACCGCTGTGTTTTGTTATTTCTTGCTCGTTGTTAGAACGCTGAATGAAGACATCTTTTACACCGCAGTAAAGAGAAAAAAACGCATCAAACCTCGCGGAGCTGAAACCTTCCTCAAAGCGAATAAACCGGGTTTAACAGGCGTGAGTCCGGGGTTGCGTCGACTGGCGAAAATTCGGTAAGAGTTCCGACCTTAGTTCCATAATTCCTACGACACTGAAGTTGTAATTAAAAGGGATCTAATTGAATGTCACATTAATAGAATATTTTGCTTAAATTGTATTTTCTGCAGAAGCCCTTGAAATTATTCATTAATCAACAAACCTGTTAATACCTACATGATATTACATCTTTTTCTTTTTCTTTCTAAAGGCCTGGATGCAAGAGCAACTCTTCACGGCAATTTATAGACAGCAACTATAACTAACTGTCCTACTCTAACTTTTTATGTTAGACGAAGACGTCTATAGTTGCCGGCCACACATTGCCGTGAAAATGTTGCTCGTGTAACTGCACTTTAAAGTTTCTTAGAACACCTACGACCTACTCGGAAATTTACGAGTATGCAAAAGATCATTTTTGCCTTATGTTAAGTTATGCCAAAAAATGCGTTTCACTCAATAGCCTTTTGAAATTGAGCTCACCCTCAAATTAGACCCGGGTCAGGACTAAAACCCTGATTCTGACTCCATCACATGGTCAATCTAATCATCTTTGTATGTGACGTATAATACTTAAAATTCAAGGCGATACGTGTTGTACGGCTGGTGAAGATAGTCACTTATATAAATGATCTCTATTAAATCTCTAAGCTGCCTAGACGGCTTATACCGTTGTTGCATTAACAGGATTTACGTACCTTACCTACATAGTTAGTTATAGTTGGTACAGATATTTCGGATCCATTTCAGACAGGGCTTTTCAGGGTGAGCCCCTTTATTATACGGCGACCACATCGTAGGAAATACGAGTTATTGAATACAAATAGCTGCATGAGCAAAATGAAGTTAATACACGCGCAATGTGTATGCGTGTGTGTACGCCATACAAATTTCCTTCGATTTCCCATCAACCACGCGTAGCGGGGGTGCGGTGTAGGGCATTTCGCGCGGGGCGGAGTGTAGCTATTCTGTTAGTACATACTTTTTAGGGTTCCGTACCCAAAGGGTAAAAACGGGACCCTATTACTAAGGCTCCACTGTCCGTCTGTCCGCCCGTCCGTCTGTCACCAGGCTGTATCTCATGAACGGTGACAGATAGACAGTTTAAATTTTCACAGATAATGTATTTCTGTTGCTGCTATAACAACAAATAAATAATTTAAGGGGGCTCCCATACAACAAACGTGATTTTTTTACTCGTTTTTGCTCGATATTGATAACGGCAACAGGTAAACGTTTGAAATATTCACAGAATATTTAGTTATATGTTTACTTTAAAAATAAATAATTAAATGAAAATAAAACAAATATTTAAGCGGGACTCCCATACAACAAACGTGTTTTTTTTTGCTTGATTATAGATAATGGTATGGAACCTTTCGTGCGCGAGTCTGACTCACACTAGGCCGGTTCTTATATATTATGTGACGATGAAGTGATAGCATGAAACAGTCCAATTCGTATTTTATCAGCGGTGTGATTCTTAATCTTAAACGAGCAGTTCACCCCTTCTCCCCTCAAAGTTGATAAACAAAGCAACTTAGATTACAGAATAAAGCATAATTATTTCAACGAATTGTAGCGATTGTAAGAAAGTCGTCGGCAGATGGCGTTAAAAAATCTGAGGTTAAAGCGATTGGCAGTCCATGATTATACTCAGGAAATAACGGAGTCACAGGGTACTTACCGCACATTACAATTGTACACACGATCCAAACATAATAATTGTTAGTTGTTTGTTATTGCCCATTTATGTACAATGACAAGAAGCCTTATAAATAGAGGATGTGCAATGCTCTGTACAGTATTCACAGAGGTTTACTTGCTCAGTTTAGGACGGTTCTACAATACCAAAATTTTAAGTGAGTTTTCTAGTTTTCTTTTAGAATAGTGTACTTATGATTGTTAACTAGAGAAAAATTACGATACATTTTGTGAAAGTGCAAATTGACTATTTATGGGGATTTAACCTTAAAGTGTGTAATAACTACTCGCCAATTGAAAGTGAAAATAAGAAAAAAAACAGTAGGCAATAAACTTTCTATATGACATACAGACGACACACACAGGGGCACAATATGTTCTGTATCATTGAATAAATCTTATCTTATCTTATCTTATGACACTAGTAGTCAGATTTTTTTAAAGTCATATGCTCTTTGCAATCAAACATCGTTTATAACTAAATATCGTATAAAGATGGAGTATAGACAAATTAAGTTAATGAAGCTAAGAAATATCAAAAAAAATCGTGCTCATAGTTGTTGATTATTTCTAGCTCAATGGTTGTAGGCCGTATGTGAGATACGGACGAAAGTACTGGAAAATAAGGTTTGATTGTGAGTGTGATTTTCATAGCGTCATTAAGTTCGTCTTGATTCGGAATATTTTTTAGGGTTCCGTACCTCAAAAGGAAAAAAAGGAACCCTTATAGGATCAGTCGTGTGTCTGTCTGTCTGTCTGTCTGTCCGTCTGTCACAGCCAATTTGCTACGAAACTACTGGACCGATTGATTTGAAATTTGGTATACATATGTAAGTCAGTGACCGCAACACGGATGCGTAACGTAAACAAATTAATTTTAAACATGGGGGCCACTTTTGGGGGTAAATTAGAAAATTCAAAAAAAAGTTACGCAAAATACTTATATCATGTGACATATCAAATGAAAGGGCTTATTGTGAAGATCTTAAAAATGTTTTTTTCGGAATTTTAGGATAAATGGTTTGGAAGGATATTTAGGAAAATAGGCGAAAATTTACCATTCCCCCCCTTTATCTCCGAAACTACCGGGCCTAAAATGTTGAAAAAAATACAAAAAATAGTTCTTTCCCTATAGATTACAGGAAAACCTATGAGAAGTCTATGGTATTTAAAGTAACATAGGAAATATCAGATAATCATGTAAGGAAAGGAACCCTCTCCACGCGGGTTTAACTCGCACTTGTCCGGTTTTTTAACCATACGTTCTGTTTTAGCTAGAATTTTTTATTAGTTTTTTAAGTATCATTCGTTTTTTGGCAACTAACGGGTTCTCTCAAACTTTTTGAACACGTTATATATTTCAGTAAGACCATGACAATCAACTTCTGCGTAGTCCTTACCGTCGTGCTCACAGTGGTTCTCGCCGACTTCTACAGCTCCAAGTACGATGACTTCGACATTCAGCCTCTCCTGGAGAATGACAGGATCATGCTCAGTTACACCAAGTGCTTCCTCGACCAGGGACCGTGCACGCCTGACGCTAAGGATTTCAAGAGTAAGTGGGAATGTAGCTCAAGGCACCGTCTGATATAGTCCCATCATCCTTCAACTTTAGGGTATGTAGGACTTTTGGGATAAGTTTCATCCCGGTAAAACACACGGTTCCCGAGTCGCGAGCAAAAGCTTGTGCATGGCTATATCATAGATTAAAAAAGGTATTGACTCATTTTAATAGATCTAGGTTTGTTTGTTGCATTAGCTAAGTTCGGACTAGTTCCTCAATTATACCTAAGAAAGCATTTTTTTTAAATGTTAATTGACTGACAAACGACCTGACGGCCCACCTGATGGAAAGTGGTCTCCGCCGCTCATGGACATATGCAACACCAGAGGTGCTGCCAATGCGTTGCCAGTCTAGGGAGGATGGGGAATGGGGATGGGATAGGGATGAGGGAATAGGCCTCCGGATCTCGTCACTCACCGTACGAAACGCAATAGCAAGCTATTACTTTACGCCGATATTCTGTGAGAGTGTGGTACTGCCCCGGTCGAGCCGGCCCATTCGAACAGTACTCATCTAATGAGGATTACTGTTTGGCTCTACCACTACAAAAGAAACAAGACGCACAGTTATAACAGATTGACAACTGCATGTTACCATAAAAAACCGAAGTGGACACTTACTATATTTGTACTCATAGCAAGTAATCAATAATTAAGGATTTATTTTGTATGGGGACCCTGATACTAATTTCTCCGTCCGTAAAATTTGGCAGTAGGTATGACTAGGGGAGCGTTCAAGTATTACGTAACGCAATATTTGGAGTTTTTTGACCCCCCCCCCCCTCCCCCCCCATGTAACGCGCCGTAAAGTAGTAAAGTGAGTGAGAGAACGCGATCGTTCTGAACGGTTAAAAAAATGTTAGACCAAACCCCCCTCCCGCCTCTGGAATGCATCGTAACGTTTTACAAGACCCCCCCCCCAATTCGTTACGTAATACTTGAACGCTCCCTAGGGTATACACAGTATGTTTATCAAAATATCCAAATTTGCCAATTAGTACATTTTGGATTATTTGAAAACTATCATCTATTCACTCTACTAGAAGTTACGACGCCTGCCGAACCAAATAGCAACATTGGTCATTGCATGTATCATGCTATTCAAGTTTACTTAAACGGACACTTACTTTGTCCATTGAAACGGTAAAGGCGGACACCAACTGTGGCGGACACCTAGATTTGGGTGTTTTATCAGTTAACGCGAAAAACTTAGCTTAGTTTTGTATTAAACTGTGGTGACATCCCCCGAAACTACGTGTTCCTGAACCATGTCGTGGTTGGATTCCGCCATCATGTAAAGCAGATGGTGGATCCTTATTGAGCTTTACATTAATACGAAAACCAATCTCACTCATCTCCGCATCTTTACTTACTGTAAAGCGACCAAAAAAGTAACTCGCAGTCAGAGCCATGTCAATTAATTGTGAGTCGGCAACCAAAAAAATGCTACAGATAAATCGTTGTCCTTATTGATGGGCCGGTTTTCTCATAAATATATACAATACTTATAACTTTCAGAAGTCATTCCCGAAGCCGTCGAGACCACCTGCGGAAAATGTACTCCGAAACAAAAGCAGCTGATCAGGAACGTTATCAATACAATCATGGAGAGGCAACCGGAATCCTGGAAGCTGCTTCTAGAGAAATTCGACAAGGACGGCAAATATAAAGAATCATTTGATAAATTCCTGGCCGAGAATGATAAGTAAAGAAAAAGAAAACTATTCACGTTCTATTTTTGCTAAAGTAATTGAGATCTTAAATTGTTCTTCGGGTTTTACCGAAGACCATCCTAAAATCAAATGAAGAACTGAATTTGAATTTTGTAATATATGAAATGTCGTAGAAAACAGAATATTTCCGAAGCGATATCTTACTTGTTCTAACGCGGCTTTCATTGTGTCAATGTGAATGTGACCGCGTCAGATATTTTTAGATGTCGCGTTTGTTTTATAGTTTGATATTTTATATTATTGCGTTTACTAGAATTATATTATTCAAAATATGCTTTGTCATTTTATTAAGGATATTAGGCAATACGGCTTTTCATACAAAAGGGGATAACGATTTCCACCCCTTAAATGTCAACCGATTTTGACCATTTTTTGATAGGTCGTCAGTCAGAACAAAATCTTGGTCTAAATATCATGTTTTTTTTTTCAGTATTATCAATAAATTCAGTTTTATTGCTTTTTCTGTATTCTCATACAAAATTAATTACGGCGATTATTTGAATTTGTTGATCTTTAACCAATATTTAAAAACGTATGCCGTATCGCCTTTTGTATGAAAAACGTGATTTTTGCCGTTGGGTCACAGTCCTCTTAATCTTTGAGATCTTTAATAACCTTTGTTCTGGGTATATAAGTGGGATTTGAGTTAGCCAATTAGATGGTTTAGTTATGATATTGGGCCCAATTCGAAAAGGTGTCGCCTATATTTAAAACTCGCTAAACATAAAATAAGAAACGTCAAATTAGATTTAGTATGGCACCAAGCTGTCAAAATCGACTTTGACGTCTCTTATTTTAATTTTAGTGATTTTAATTTGGCTCCATTATGTCATAAAATATTTCAAAATTTCTGATTGGTCAAATCGGTACAGTTACGCTTCCGTGGGAACGCTCCCAAAGAGAGAGGAGGTCCAGCAAGCATATGTAGGGTAAAGAACCTGATCAAAGTATAACAGTCTTCATGAAATCAACAGGTTTAAACAACAACCATTCAGGTACAATGACGTTTATTAAAATGTCCAAAACAAATGCCAATCTCAAAACGCCTGGCTATTACGGTACCCCTCACAGATGATCATTCCCATATTCCTTTCACCGCCTTCAATTTATTCCTTGGTCTTTTGGATCTTGTCCTTGTATTTCGCCTCGTAGATGTGTTCAGGGTCATATTTGCCGGACAGCTCCTTCCACATTTCCGGGCGTTTGTTCACTAGATGCTTGATTACCTTGTCGGATCCACTCTTCTGCTTCTCAGTACATTTGGAGCAGTCGTTTTCAAGTGCATCAGGTAAGGTTTCCTTGAGGGCTTTCGCGTCGGCCGTGCACCGGCCTCTGTCCAGAAGGCAGTCGATGTAGCCCTTGAGGAGACGCTGGGATTCTAGGATTTCATCGATGTTGATGTTGTCCCATTTGTCGGTATACTTGCTCTGCGGCCGGCCGAAGGCAACGGCGACTAGGCACAGGGTGCAGATGAGTAGAAGTTTCATGGTTATCTGTAAATAATGAGTATTCTTAATAAGTTGGTTTTGGTTATTGCTTTTCAAAGTATCCAGGAATCAAAACGACGCAAACTTTACTTAACGACGTCCAGTTTTTTATTGGTATAAAAAAGACGAATAGGCTTATAAAATCTAAACGTTTTGCCGTTGCATATTACATGTAAGTACCGATTGGTTCGGATGATATTATCATATCTCACATTAAACAATACACCTAAGATAAAACAGACTTTTATAAATATTTTTACAATACCTGACTATGGTGCTTAAGTATTAATACCTAATGGTAATTAGTATCTATTGTTCATTGTTCTAACAGGCAATAAGTATGCAATACAGTTATTAAAGGTCCTGTTGCAAGCAAAATTAAATATGCCAGTATACATAGATGAAGCAAGGGAAAATATTCCTAATTAGGAAGAGGCACTGCCGATCTATTATTCCTGAGTTGTATCTTAATCCTAGTTGGAGACATCGTAAAACTGGAGTAGACTGAACTTAATTAACACTTTGTGATAGCAAACCAAAAAATATGCTACATGTCGCAATTTTTAGATACCTATCGTATCATGATATTGAGATCGTGCTGTTTGCAAAGAACTAAAGAGAGTAGTTATCACACACTCAGGAGAAATGGTACCTTACTTATGTAGTCGTATGCGCATTTCGTCTGCTCGATTACATTGCGAAATATAATTGCACATGCTCAGTAAGGAGCATATTCTCATTGGTTCGTACGAGATGTGATAGACATAGGTGTATACTTACAGGGGTGGACGATTTTTATAATGCAAATTTACAGTAAAAGACGGCTACAAGTTTTTAGATTATCCTGCAAGTGGTCAAGTGACGATCAGAATGGATACATTTGATATGTTCTTACTGTATTTTTTTTTAATTTCAAGAAGTCAAATGGCACCGTCTATGTATTTACAGGTAGCGTTAATTTAAACTCTATCCTTTTGATTAATCTTACGATGCATATATGCGCGTTCGGCATAGTCTAGCCTAGTGGTTTGACGAGGCACCTGGCGAAGTCTCAGGAAAAATTTGCGCCAGCGAATGCGTAAACCCTTATCCGGGCAGTGGCACTTTATGGACCGCATATATAAATGAATTTATAATTTCAAATTTAGCAACTAAATAGTATGATACAAAGATTGTATTTATGTCTAAAATGATTTACTGTTAAATGACCCCCAGTAAGTATCAACATTTAACTGTATTTGAATTTTATGTAGAATATCTGTATTTATGGGGTCCGCTTAAAGGTATATATTTTTTTTTTATTTATTTATTTATTTATTTATTTATAAAAACCAATTACAAGATAGTTACATCTAAGACAAGATTATAGCTACGACATGGTTCCTTATTTGAGACATTTGTGCATAAGTAAATACAATGAGTAATAGAAATAGGTATATAATATATATGTCGAAAGGATGAAGGAGCTTTATTCTACGGAGTTTCATTTGACCGCTACCTATGAAGAAGCTATATATTTTAAACTATTTATAAGATGGCAAGGTAGCATAAGGAACAAACCTTGTGGAAAATTCTAAGATCAATGCAAACTTGATACATATAATGCAGTGAAGCGATTTTAATATCTCCAAGGTGTTCTAGTTCTTGTAATTAATCTAGGCTGACAATAATAAATATTATGCGTACATTTGTAGTGTGAAACACTACTCTATTCTGATATGAAGCAGAGGCACTTGTTTATTATTAAGTGCGGAACCCGTATGGGTAGGACTGAGTCCCGGCAAATAAGTAGGAGCAATATGACCGGTACTACGCGAATATTCAAAGCAACGCTCACAGGTCGCAAAATTTCGACGTTCAAACGTGTTGCGATGTTTGACGCCAAAATTTCGACCTTGCGAATGTTCTACTTATTTTAAGGGCCATATACAGATACAAGAACACTTGACCATCCTCCTTCAATGGCATATCATTCCCGACCAGGGATGCAGCCAGCAGCTTTAGCGATAACGACATCTTTAGCTCAGTCAATTAACTATCACTCTATTTACACTGATTTGGGGAACTTTTGCAGCTGGTAAAAGCAAAATGCAGACCCGAAAAGTTTCAAAACAGTTCGAAACCTTCACCAGTAAGCCGTGAAATATACTAAAGAAACTTAACGTATCACTGAAAATTCGGAACAGTAATTGTGTTAAAAGGACTTTTTAATGATTATCCTGAGAAACAGACCATAAATGAATGCCAAGAGAATGAATTGCTAAATGCTCACCGTTAGTTCGCTCGAACCTCTAAGTTGTGATGCCTGCATCGGCGCTAGGGCTCATTTATACCTAGAATCTAACGACGTCATCGACGTATTGTAATCGCCAGGAGCAAAGGTATTAAAACAGAAGTTGCTTTATGCGGAAGATTTTACCTAATTATCCACTTTGAGTGTGAAATGAGACCAAGGGTTAATTAAATGGTTTCTGTAATACTGACTCATCCTTCTGAACACGAAAGTCACTTGATCAATAAACAATGAAAGGTTCATGCATTAATTGCGCCTTAGTACCTATTACATGCGAAATCGTTCTCGTAGGATTTCGGGCGATGTAAATAAATATGTCATTATCTTGACTCTAAAAACATAATTTCACTAACTACGTTATATTAGGTTTAGTATGTTTTTATATAATCCGCAAAATTTAAAGGTGTTATCCAAAATTGCGTAAGTTCAAGACATTAGGGCGATCGATCACTGGTCTCAGTCAATACCGTCTTCACCATAAGGGTACACGGGGCCCGTTCCCAGGGCCCCCATTCTCAGGGGGCCCCAAGGACCGACAATTTCTCTGACATAAGTCGCTTTTTAATTCGCTTATTATAATTCGCTTTTTTTACTTTCCAAGAGGGCCCCAAATTCTTGTGTGCCCAATGGCCCCAGCCTAGTTTAAGACGGCCCTGGTCACAGTGGTGTTGATGCCCTGGTTATTAAACTAATTTCGAGTGATTTGATGCCACCAAATAATGAATGTTTTTTTTTTTATTATGGGCTCTGGTTTTTTTAAATGAAAAGTTCTTTCTCTATGTAACAAAAATAGTTACGCCAAAAGCATAAGATACATGAGCCAATTCAGTAATTTCATGAATATATCCGAAAACTGTGTACTTCAAATTAAAGATATCTGTACAGATTTCCAAGGCAACAAAATGTTTTTTTGTTGACCTGTGGTTGCTACATTAAACATCCAATTGGCTACTTGCATGATTATGTTGTTTTTTTTTTCCGAGATACGACGCTTTGAAAAGTTCTAGTTCATACCACTCACAAAAACGCTCCACAGGTACAAAATGTCCCTGAAATATGACGTCACAGTTCAGTTAGAGTGAATTCAGACCAATATAAAAAGAGCCCTGACGGTCATACATTTTATATGCCCGTCAGGGCTCTTTTTACATTGGATTATGTATACAAAATATATGAAATTCGCAATTATTTCCGTAAATACTGTTTTTAGGCCAATATCGTAGAGTTAAAAAGTGACAGAAATTTGATGAGGATGTTAAAAACGAGTAATTCAGAACTAAAAAGCAATAAATATTTTTCACTTATTTTGACAATTTTTGACCCTTAATAGAAAAAAAGTAACAGTCACAATGATCTTTTTGTTTCTTTGACATGCATTTATTTATGTTTAGCTACCGTTCCACAGAAATACATTAATATTTGTTATTATAGTCAAGTAGCCAATTGTTATATTTTTGTGTTCCTTGAAAGAATGAGATGATGATGAGATTGAGTCTTTGTTGGTTGGTTTATTGTTTCTACACGGGGGCCTTTATTCGGGACTAAATCGTCGTCACTAAAATGCCAAAATTGCGGATACATCAAACAAGTACAAAATAACGACACATTCGCGGTTTTGGTATTTTAGTGCCGATATAGTAAATCACTTAGGAATACCGAATAGAGGCCCAGTTTTGGCTTTAAATTATGTATCTACACTCGTAAGATTAAACTCGGACTGCGACCACTGCGAGTCTTGGGGTCAATAGCTCAGTTCTCACAAGAGTCAAATACCCTCTATTTGACTTGTGATCTGGTCGTTTGTCTGTCGTCATGGATCCAAGATACAGATTACCCTAAATTAGGCAGTTGAGTGTTCAGTATTTTATTATATAAAAAAAAAACATAATTATCGCCGAAACTTTAGCGGAAAGTGGTTAAACTTCATAATATGTGGTAATTATTCCTGAAAACTCTCATCAATATTTCACGACGACTCTGGTTTTTCACTCAGGTTTTTAAAAGAGCAATGAAGTCCATACTAAGTACGTCAGAAATGTGGGCCCGTGCCCCTAAGCAGTCAGCTTACATGTAAGCCGGTTTAATTGGGGCACTGATGATATGCAAGTCTAACAGTTGAAAGCCCCTTTCGCCAATCTAACTAGTTCAAGCGAATGATCAAATAGATGCTGCATGAAAATAATCATGTGTAATTAATTGACGTCACTATGGTTTTCATTGCGTGTCGGGTTTTTACCCGACTGCAGCGAAGCAAAATGGAGGGTTATGTTTTTCGCGAGTATGTATGAGTATGTGTGTATGATTATGTATGTATGTAATCACTTCATTAGTTACCACCTAGAGCACAAACTAATGAACCGATTTTAACAAATGGGATGTCTAACGATTCAAGCAGAATGCCCGGGTGACATAGGGCATATATTACGTCACCTGAAATCCAATATAACGGACGGATGCTAGAAGACATTTTATTTCTTAATATTTTTCCACACATGTATATTTAAATAATTATTAATTATAAAAAACAAAAAACAATATAGAATAGAATAGATTATATTCTTCTATTCTATTCTAACAAGCACAGCCGAATCAATTTATATATTTCTTTCTTTTGTTTTGAGGTTATGCCGTTGGGTTTTTTGTTTCTTATAATTAATATTTTTTGTATATTTAAATATCTATACCTACATATAAAAAGACGTGTCCTGACTGACACGTATTCTACCGTTTGTCAAAATTTAACCCCTTAGTAGGCGAAATCGGTATTAAAAGTTTTTATGTGAGAAAAACCGACCAAACTGTGGCGGGACCGCTAGTCGTGTAAAAAATAAATATACATTATGAATTTAAGTAATCAATAATGATGTTTTACTTCTTTGTAAAGATATTTTTATACCGCATATTTACAGTTCTAAGAAAATTTAATAACTAAGTTATTTCCGTAAACGCAAGATCTTGTCTGAACTTAACCTATTACCATACAATAACTAGTTGTTATTCATTGAGTTTTTCGTTACATATGGAGGAGGAGGAAACATGTTTTTATTGAGGGCTATGAAAATAAAGTATAATAAAAACGTATTTTCCTCCTGATTATAATGAAAAACTCGATTCCTTTGCAATCACAGCACTATTACTGTACCATCAGCATTAAGAAAAACAGCGGCAATATGATGTGACTTTGAATCATTAGTTATTCAGCAGAATCAAGGCAAAGTAGTAAAGATTTGATGACTCGATCATTATCCTATATTTCATTATCATCTCACCGTGTTTTTATGGTTCTAAAAAGAAAATTCAGCTTTTACTGGGCTGAACTGCTAAGGTTTTGGTCGATCACAGGAAGTGATTCCAAACCTACTTCCAATATATGAACTGGAAAACAGACATACAAACGTAACAACTAGCTTGGCTTCGTATAGTGTTCCACTGTACAATTGACCATGATTATTTATGATACCTTTATTAAGACAATTGCACCCATCTTGGGCAGTAAATGAAGTGCCATCGGAAAGAGAGCGATCTAAAGAACTGGAAAAACATAGGTTGCCTTTCCTCGATCTGTTGCATTTCTTGGGCCTTAATTGTTGAAAAATTACTACGTTGTGCCTGGCAAACCTAGACAGACTGAGAATTGGCAATTTTGCGAGGCAACCTGGTGGCACTGTATGAGCCCATGTTTAATCTTTCATTAGAATCACACTTCGTTTAAATAACAGATAGGTGCACAATTTTACGGTGGAATCTTAGACTAGTATGTGATTTTCTAAAATTCATTTATTGAAGTACTGTTTCCAGCTTGCTTATCAAGGAAATTGTATTACTTTCAAAGCTGTATCGTTAGTAAAGATCAAATCTCAAATTAAATCGAATATAACCCACTGTAAATCCATAAATTTCAAAGTAAATTGTTGCTATCACCATTATTTATAAAACAATCCGATAAGGTACAGTGGATTCATCCATAATTGTTTTATTTGGTAAACAAGTTTCTAACCTCAAAATGCACCTTTTTTGGGCTAAAACAGCTACAGATGTTGTGCATAATTAGTTTCCATCGTGTTTTATCGGAAAAGTTCGTATTTATCGTGCTCTCTCAATTAGCTTCAGCAGGTCCACAATTCTCAGTGCATTCGAGATAATCTCACAATCGAGATTAAACGTCAGTGCATACAGTCATTTGACACAACTGTATGAAACTAACGTTTAATCTCGCAATTAACATTATCTCGAATACATCGGGAATTGGGGGCCAGTACCTATCATACCATGCTGTCATTTTTCATTTTGACATTTGACACTAAATAATAAAGTTTCATATTAATGAATATAAACGTGTTACTCATTGAATACAATAATTAGTTGACACTTCGGGTCCCGTCGTCTTCCGATTGAGATCCGAGTTTTACCGATGGAAACTTATTATTCACTATATCTGTATTTTGCAAATAAAGAAATCGGCGACAATATTTTAGACGTCACTTTGCCAATTTTTAGCCTAGGTTTGCTTTATTTAGGATATAACAGTTGTTGCATCAAAAAATTGCACATTTTGAGGTTAGAAACATATTGACAAATAAGACAATTATGGATGAATACACTGTAAGAAGTTAAGTCGACGAAAACGCTTGGCATTTTTTTTATATAAACTATTTTGCTGAGATCTCGGATATTCAACAGCCATTCGCACGCAATAGAAAGTGTCAAGAAACAACGAACATGTTTGATCATAGTTGCGAAGCAATTAGGATACACAGCGGCTGCATACAGATGCAGGCTCTCAGACTTGCGCAAGAGTGCAGCGGGCGCGGCATGGGAACGTTTGCTACACCACAGATAATTATAGAAGGTGCACTGTAGAAAAGTTTTAAAAACGTGATTTGATGCTGAAAATGATTGAGCTTTGCTATGGAAGTTGCATCCCATCCCATAGAAGAAGGATAGCTTCAAGATCTTTTAGAATAAAAATGGAATTTACTTACATAATTAATTTACAATGTTTACTAACATACTTATAAATAATACAAAGATACTACTATTATAATTTAAAAAAAACATAATTATGACCAGTAGGTACTATTCGGTTCATTTTAAAAATGTAACTTATAGTTTACGAGTTACATGAGAAAGGTTATTATGAGATAACTGGAAATTGGAGGTTAATTTTAGGAATAGAAAAGTTTCCATTCCATAATTTGTTTAATGATCCTAAAACCGAAACTTGCAAAGGATTTAAAACGGGAAGCTTTATTATTTATCATCAATACATATAAAACAGTATACATTTATAACCAACCAGTATATATTTATATACAACGCACAGCCTAAACGGGTGGTCCTACAGATTTGGAATTTGGAGGAGACATTTCTCGAGTACCGTAAAGGTGCACTAAGGAGGGATTTTTCGAAATTCCATCCCTAAAGGGGTGAAAAGGGGTGGTAAAGTTTGTATGGAAAATACCGTGGCGAAGCTGTGGCGGGTCCACTAGTAGATTATATAATGGATTTCGGATTATAATGATTTCTTTTAAAGTCATTTTATTCCAGCAAAACCAGATAGGAGTAGACGTTCTGTATAATATATCGTATTTTTCATTTTTACTTTTTGCATGCACTGCCCCTCTCTATTGTCTAAGATCAGTAATGAGCCTTGTAAAAAAATTAACTGCGAAAAATTTTCTATATGATTTATTCTCACGATAAAAAAGGGCCTGTAATGTTATTCTATAACGTGCGCAGCGGCTGATCAGCGGATTAACCATTTGGCCGCCAAGCATGTCTGAGAAGTAACACGAATTTCAACTTTAAGTAAACGTAATGAAGGACTTCTTTCTTTACCCTGTATACGCTGACGGCTGCAGCCGACTGTGGCGGTCAAAAGGTTAACGAAACTATTAATTTGGACTGTAAGAGCGCTTACGCACTACATCCGTTCCGTATCCTATCCGTATCCGTGAAAATACGGTAAGGAGTGGTCGTAGAACTATTTCTATGGTCACTCACTCACCACGTCCGGCTTCCGTCATCCGTCATTCTGTCCGAGATGTCAATATTCGTATTTCCACTGATTCCGATAAGATACGGCACGGAAGTTGTGCGTATGCGCTCTAAAGACAAAATCATTCGGTCTAAATTTCAATGTGCCCCTCATTTCTGTTCATCTGCTGCGTACGCTATAGAATCACATGGCTATTGGGCATAATCTTAGTAGGTATCTGCCAGTCGAAAACAGCTCAAAAACCTACCGCGTAAACTAAATTTAGGATGATCGCCAAAGTGAGTTTTTCAAGAAATATTGTTCAAATCGCTTTTGACCTTGCAAAGGTGGTTTGGGCCTACGTTTTTTAAATCATCTATGCTTTTCTGGGCCTCCATTCGGTACTGTAACTTGGGTACTATTACTATGTCGTCACTAAAATGCCAAAGCCGCGAATGTGTCGTAGTTTTGTGTTCACGTTCACATTCGCGGTTTTGGCATTTTAGTGACGATATAGGAAATCATTTAGCAGTACTGAATTTGTGAGCGTCAAGTTGGCGTACCCTTCGAAGATATCCAGGATCTGAAGATTCCAAAAAATAGTGCCTAAATAGTACCCAATTAGTACCGAGTTAGAAAAAATAGTACCTTTGTAATTTCGGAGATATGAGCCTTGTTTAACGGGTACGCTAACTTGACGTCAAGCTGGCGTACCCGTTTTGGATCTCGAGAACGGTGCTGTTCCCAAATATGCCCTATATCCCAAAAAATAGTGCACAAATAGTACCCCTGGCTCCCGAAGTCACAACTTCGTAGCTCTTATAGAAACTGAGATATTTCATACCAAACACGGGTAAAATATTTTGCACCGTCAAGCTGGCGTATCCGACCGAGATCACACAGAAAGCCATTGAATTCCTAAGCCAGCTATATACCAAAAAATAGTGCCTGAAATAGTACCCCTTTTACGACAAAAACATAACAGAAAAGCTAAGTGGAACATTGAAAAAATAATGGATATTCTTCATTGTCATAGTACTGTCACGTACAAAAGTATTATTTTATTTATATTTATTATTTGTTCTTTCAGTCTTTTAAGCAGAATGTAAGTGAAAGTTTTAATTTACTTAATATTCATTGCAATAGCCAGATGCGTTCGCATAACGCAGATTATAGCAAACTAGGTTTTATCCTTTTGCGGTACCTTAGTATTAGGAGTTTTTCGGTCCTATAGCTACATCTTCGTACATTTACTCAGCACGTTAAACATGGTTAAAACATAACAGTAACGGCATCTGTTTACTTAAGTTTTCAGTATAATCGTTTACTAACCGTTATAAAGTTCCTCTCTGCTTGCGTCTGTACCAAAATTAGTTTGTATGTAGAAGTTGGCATTAATTTTTTTCAATGTTCCACTTAGCTTTTCTTTTATGTTTTGGTCGTAAAAGGGGTACTATTTCAGGCACTATTTTTGGTATATAGCTGGCTTAGGAATTCAATGGCTTTCTGTGTGATCTCGGTCGGGTACGCCAGCTTGACGGTGCAAAATATTTTACCCGTGTTTGGTATGAAATATCTCAGTTTCTATAAGAGCTACGAAGTTGAGACTTTGGGAGCCAGGGGTACTATTTCTGCACTATTTTTTGGGATATAGAGCATATTTGGGAACAGCACTGTTCTCGAGATCCAAAACGGGTACGCCAGCTTTACGTCAAGTTAGCGTACCCGTTAAACAAGGCTCATATCTCCGAAATTACAAAGGTACTATTTTTTCTAACTCGGTACTAATTGGGTACTATTTAGGCACTATTTTTTGGAATCATCATATCCTGGATATCTTCGAAGGGTACGTCAACTTGACGCTCACCTGAATTTGGGCTTTGGCATTTTACTGACAACAAAGTACCTGCAATCGCATTATACAATGAAATATTTACGTGCGAACTTCAAATCATAATGCAAAGAGCAAAACGGTAATGTTTAGTTTAGGAAACAGACCCAACAGAGTAAAAAAATTAGACTTAAACTTATTATCTATACTTGCTATTCGTATTCTTATCGTAGTTCAATAATATTTGGTTTTTCTCGCGAATCTTCCAGGGTGTAATAGTTTTGAACACACTCTCATTCCATCATCATCATCAGCATTGCAGCCGATAGAAGTCCACTGCTGGACATAGGCCTCCCTCAATGATCACCAGAACGATCAATTCTGTGCTGCAGGCATCCAGCGGAGTCCTGAAATCTTCACCAGGGTATCAGTCCGCCCTGTGGGTGGCCTGCCCACGCTGTACGTGTTCGCCACTCCATAAAAATTGTAAAACAATCTACTGCAAGTAACTCGCATCTCTCATCTTGAATTTACGTTCTATTAAACAAGTACTGAGCTGCCATCTGTGATCTTATGTTAGAAGTAGCAAAGTCGCAGCTTATCTTATGAATCTGTTCCAAGATTGATTTCCTTGATGCACAACACCTTAATGTGATACACTCAACACAGATGGCGTTTAATTTGATTGTGTTTTAGTGATTACCACGGAAATGAACAAAATTGCATATTTAATTTAATGTTATATTGTAATTATAATTTAAAAAAATGTAATCGTACCTAATCGTATTATTGAATGAAGTTTTGAGATTTTTCAAAGCGCGTTGATGTCTTTTTCAGCTGATTACATAATTAAAGTTTTATTTTATTCTGGGGATGTTACATAATTATATTCAAAAGATGTGCCGGAAGCCCAAAAAGTATTGTTTATTTTATTTATAACTAGCTTTTGCCCGCGACTTCATCCACGATTTTTTAGGAGAAAAAGAAGCTTTTGTCAATCAAATTTAAGATAATCCATTGCTCCATTTTCACTTGAAAGGGTATCAGATAAACAAACGCAATTTCGAATTTATAATATTAGTAAGGATTATGTAGTTGAACGATGAAATGAACGTTTGTATGTATGTATGGCAATGGCAACTGGCAATGTGTGTCAGGGGCATTCAACAGCTTCACAATAATAAAAAAAGATCAAAGGGTCACAAAGGTATGTACTTGGATAATTTGTACCACCCGATATAGCTACAGATGTAGTGCATAATTAGTTTCCATTGTGTTTTATCGGAAAAGTTCGTATTTATCGTGCTCTCTCAATTAGCTTCAGCAGGCCCCCAATTCTCGGTACATTCACGATAATCTCACAATCGAGATTAAACGTCAGTGCATACAGTCATTTGACACAACTGTATGAATCTGACGTTTAATCTAGCAATCGACATTATCTCGAATGCATCGAGAATTGGGGGCCAGTACCCATCATACCATGTTGTCATTTTTCATTTTGACATTTGACAGTAAATAATAAAGTTTCATATTAATGAATATAAACATGTCACTCATTTCATACAATAATTAATTGGCACTTCGGGTCCCGTCGTTTTCCGATTGAGATCCGACTTTTACCGATGGAATAGTAGTTTATGCAACGGTTGCATAATGATAGGCCTTAAAACACTAGTGCGGTTTTCATGAAACGAGCCGATAGGCGAGTTTCATAATAAGATCGCACGTGTGTTTTAAGTCCAAATTATGCAGACTTGCATACATAACTTTATCTACACACATATTATAAATCCTGCATGATGAGTTCAGAAACAATATTTTCTGGCAACAAGTTATTTGTTGCAATCGTGGCTGCATATTTCCGATATCCGGCGCATTTTCACATCACACACACTCCGAGAAGACTACTTACTATTCATATTTTCAACTAAAATGTAAATTACAAACAACTTTTTCTATTCAATGCAACAACAATTCTACTTTCATTCAGCAAAACACCAACATGGTGGCGATTCGATTCTCCGTCAAGACCATTTTTTTTAAATCATAGACAAACGGATGAAGTCTCTATTCTCACGTCACTCGAGATCAAATATTGTGCAGTTTATATTAAAAAAACATACTGAATTGACGTTTCGTATCAATAACTGTTTTAATATCTATGGATACTAGAATAGAGACCCACTTGAGTTTTGACAGCTGTTCCAAATTTAATATCATTTCTTTACTAAAAACGATAAAGAAGTAATGTTATTTCTTTATCGCAGCACTGGATTTTCCTAATTGGTTGTCAAAATGGTGGTCATTTCCTACGGTTTTTGATTAACCAATGGAGGTTTTATGATATGGGTGTAGATAAACATATTATTCACTATATCTGTACGCTTGTTTTAATTTTTTACAGCCAAATTCGCATAACACTATAAAAATACAAATGATTTGTAACTTTGTGTCAAAATCTTACGGTACATTCTTGCTTGATTTCTTTTGACACCATACAGGCGTTTACAGGCAAGGTTAGAGATCCAGTGATTTTCCTATATCGTCATAAATATACAAAACCGCTGATCCGACTGCGTGGCTGAGTAATGATTCCGTGAAGCCGGTAATTATCAACCTACCGACGTAATACGAAATTGTTTATTTTCCTCTCAAAGACCATTAACTTCTGACGTTTGAATAATTTGCGGAGTCAAGACCGAGACTTTATTTAGAAATGGACGTGAACTTGACTTATTAACAGACTTCAAAAAATCACAGCGTTATCTATCGTCCCCTATATACAATACAATACAATACTATTTATTGAATACCACAAATATAACAGAAAATAAAATTAGGGAACAAAAGGCGGTCTTATCGCTTATAGCGATCTCTTCCAGAAAACCATAACAGAGAAAATAATAAGCAAAATACTTTAACTTTGGCAGGTGGTGCAAAATTGAAGTATATATATATTATTACATTATTATATATACATTACTTCAGGAAACGATTTTGATAATTCTTTTTTGATTCCCAACATAAAAGTTCATCGTTCAGAAATGGTCCTATGGAAAAACAAAACCGACTCCAAAAACCCTTTGAAAACTAAGAAACAATGACTAGTTTTAGTATAAATAACGAATATATTTGTTAATTCAGTGAGTAAAATTAAATACATCAATTGGTGTCAAGTAAATATACCGAGGTATGAGAGAACCTTATTTACTTGCCACAATATTTTATATATTTAATTTATTACTGAATAAACAAATATATATATCTCATGTTTCTAGGTAATGCACTAACTGCCAGTGTTTTTTTTTTTTTTGGTTTTCAAAGGGTTTTTAGAATCGGTTTTGTTTATTGTTAAGAAATATTTTTTGTCCATTATGTATGTACAGGTGGTCAGCTTTAAAATAGTACAAAAATCCCCTGCATATCCTAAGTATAATTAACGGTGAAATATCTTATGACTTGACGCATGGTGACGTCATATGTTTGTATGTATCCAACTAGAGTGACATAGTATAAAAAATATAAATAACAAAAAACCCGACTGCATAACCTCAAAAAGAACGAAGCAAGAAATCTGCCGTGCTCGTGGGGTCGATATGGAAATAGCAGTCGATGACTCTCGATGAAATCCTATAAGAGCTATTTGAAGTCACCAACCGTCATTTCCATATCGACCCGACGAGAACGGCAGAATCTATTTCTTGTTTCTTTGGTTCTTTTAAGCTTTATATGAACAGTTTGGTTAGCGACAAATGATTCCAAATTCAGGTATTTCATATATTTGTATATAGAAAGTACTGCCATATGTTATATATTTTAGAGCCCTTTCTCTTGATACCAATAATGCATTGGTGAAAAAATATAAAGAAACCAATTATCTTCTACCATCCGCCATATTGCATTGTAGGTGACGTCATCGCTATGTTAGCCGGGCATTTTGCCTGAATCATTTGACATCCCATATGTTAAAACCGGTTTAAGTAGTCGTTTTGGCTCTAGGTGATAACTAATGGAGAAATTACATACATACATAATCACATAGGTATATACATCCATACATACATAATCGCGAAAAACATAACCCTCCTATTTGCTTCGCTGCAGCCGGGTAATTAAAAATGGGTATCATATTTATAATACTGGGTTATACGATTATTTAATGATTTCGTGTATTTTCGGCTCTTAACACTTGTAAAACAGCTGATTTTACTCTTCACGTTGGTATATTTCAATAACTCGTAGCGGTATTTTTAAAGTTCGATAAAAACTTATGATTCAAAGAAGCTAATAAAATGATGGCTGTATGAATAAGTCATTAAGAAACATTTGTTTACATCTCGCGGATGATTCACAAACGCAACTGGTCCACAATAGTACATTTATAACGTTAGGCCGGGGCAAACCAAACGCAACCGCGTTTGGTTTGCCCGAGCCTTAATTGCGTGAAGCAAAGCCGACTGCATGTTAACTGCTCACTTAACGTGGCTATGTATTGTTTACATATCAAAAATCGGCCGGAAATAATCGTACTATAATACAAAACACAAACGCAACATCGTCTGAATGGAATTTTATATGTACCTATTTAAAATACAACGAATTTTCATGTATATGGCTGTTCAAATTTAAGGCAAACTTACTATGCGTCCAATTCGAAACGACAACGCGTTGTCGCCTAAATTTAAAGCAGCCCTAACTTAAAATAAGAAACGTCAAACTCGAATTTGTTTCGGGTTTAGCCACTTAACCTCTTTAACGCCAAGCCTGTCTGAGAAGCAACACGAAATTCAACCTTACTTCAAACTAATGAAGGGCTTTTTTTACCCTGTATAACCTGACGGATATATCCGTCATTGCCGTTGAAAACACTATTACTATTACGGGGTACCGTTAAGTCTTAAAAAACCGGACAAGTGCGAGTTAAACTCGCGTGGAGAGGGATCCGTTCCGTACATGATTATCTAAAATTTACTAAGTTACTTTAAATACCATAGACTTGTTATAGGTTTTCCTGTAATCTATAGGCAAAGATCTATTTTCTGTATTTTTTCAAAATTTTAGTACCAGTAGTTTCGGAGATAAGGGGGGGGGGGGGAATGGTAATTGTTCGCCTATTTTCCTGAATAACTTCTAAACTATTTTACTTAAAATTCAAAAGAAAATATATTTAAGATCCTCACAATAAGCCCTTTCATTTGATATGTCACACGATATAGGTGGCATAACTTTTTTTCTAAATTTTCCAGTTTACCCCCAAAAAGTGGCCCCTATGTTTAAAATTCATATATTTACGTCACGCGTTCGTGTTGCGGTCACCGACTTACATATGTATACCAAATTTCAACTCAATCGGTCCAGTAGTTTCGGGGCAAATTGGCTGTGACAGACGGACAGACAGACAGACAGACAGACAGACACACGAGTGATCCTATAAGGGTTTCTTTTTTCCTTTTGAGGTACGGAACCCTAAAAAGTAGCGTTATGTCCTTTCCCAGGTCTCAAACTATTTCCATAGCAAACTTCAGCGGTGTATCCGTAAATAGTGTCGATACATAAAGACATCAACAGGTTGTTAACGGGACCGCGCGAACACCCGTACATCAATTTTCCAGTTCCTATTTCAGCCTTTTAGAGGTTGATTTTCAGACAGACAGACAGACAAGCATAGTTACTTCCGCATTTATGAGATTAGTATGGACTATTGCCATACATAGGCACTTTACTTGCATAAACGCTGTTGGAGTACGTGGCCACAGGTTTTGGGATTTCCAGGCTTCCCTCCCGCTACAGTTTACATACCTATACTTTTTAACGGACTTAAAAAAAGGAGGAGGTTATCCTACTTATCGTAACATCTTGGTCTAGTAGCGAGCCTTATCCTGTGTATCCTGAATGTGGTGTTAATTAAAAAAAGCCACTTGCACACACTTACATGCACGTGTAATGTTGTGTAGGTCCGATCGTCACGCAATTGGCGGTATTTTCTAAACAAGAGGTTTTGTCTCTTAAAGTCGGACCATGGCCTGTTTTTCAAGACCAAATTTAAAATCAATGAAATTGTACGCGATTATTTTCATTGTTTATTAGTTTTTTTCTTTATGGTTGGAAATCTTATGCTGTAAAAAAGCGACTGCTCGTAAAACTACTATAACATTGAAATACAACACAATAAAAACTCAAATATATCAACAATATGTACCTATATAAACAATGACGCTATATATAAAGTTTAGTGCGAAAATTGGAATTGGATTGTGCCTCTCAACCTCTCATGGAAAAAATACACTCGGGTTCGTACCAATTAGTGGTAGCCATTTTCTTACTTAAAATCTTACTTGAGTACGATTCGCAAATAAAATTATTTGCAAAGCGGGCAGACAGACTACCTGGTTGGACGAAGGTTGCGAGAATCCGCTGTCTGCGAACAGCGCAAGGCAATACGGCGTTTTTTATGGGAGGACTATATCGAGCTGCCTGCGCTTTTTAACTGACTTTAAAAAAGGAGGAGGTTCTTAATTCGTCGAAGGCTAAGAAAATAAAAATTATGCAAAGAATGAGTTATAGAAATGTTGTCAACGTTTTTTAACTATGGACTGCGGCTAGCAAACTCGACGACCCGGACAAGTTTAACCCTGAGCCCTTACCATGAGTTTGCGCAAACTGTACTCGCTGTCGAAATCTATCGGAAATGCTGCTTGTTGCCGATACAAGTAAAAGGGACAGAGCGATAGTTAACGCTAGCGAGAGAGGTTTGCGCAACTCATGGTAAGGGCTCTGAGTTAAACTTGTCCGGGTCGCGACCGGTCGCCGAGTTTGCTAGTTCGTACAGGTTTCCCTGAGCCCACGTGGTACGGAAATTTTGAGTAAGGATAAATTTTCATCGATAACAGCGTTGCAATTGCAACGAATCTGTTCAGTGGACTTTTATATAAGGCATGACTTTTTTATGTTATGGAATAATTCTTTTTTCCATTAAATAAAGAATAAATAGGTATAATTTTCTGGAAGTTACGAAAATCACATCTAATTATCTCCGACTTCTTCAGCATAATTAATAACTTAAATAATATTTCAATGTCAGTGCTTAATTATCATCTTTTTTACTTAGATATGTGGAAAAAATCGAATCGCTGTATCACCTTGAATATTCTTATACAGGCTGTGTATAAGAATATTCAAAGAGTGTATACTTAGTGGAATATTAACGATGTTTTTTTCCTTGTTGAATGCTTACGGTGCTGCTGATTCGGATGAATTCCAACCTGTTTTATGTGAAAAGAGGCTTTTTCGAATGGCGACATCATTTGTTTGGTATTTCATTTTGATCAGACAGTCACCATTACTCTAAGAATTTGTTATTATTTCAAGGTTTACAAAAGCTATGAGGAAGATTGGAGACAGCTGGTCCAGATGTCTGTTTACCAATCACTTCAGTACGTACATAGATTTCGGTTACTCAGTTCAGTACTCTCGAGGCGACTCTATGTTTAATAGATAGCTTTTATTCAAGTACATCTTATTTGTAACGACTATTCTATTTATTTGCCATCATCATTACAGTACAGTAAATAGGGTTGAAATCAGTCGTTTTCGGACTTTTTCCTTTACTTGTGCTGTAAGACACTGCCTCTTTCCAAATTTCAGGATTCTAGGTCAACGGGAAGTACCCTATAGGTTTTGAATCCCTTTCCCTCGAAAGTATCAAAATATGTGGCATAAACGGCCATATCTTTTGATTGCGTTGACTTAGAAGGTCGATTTTTTTCACAGCTCAGGACATTGCAGACCTGAGTATTTGATATTAATTTCAACTTTGTACTTCCACGCGTTCTTGAGAAAAAGGCAGACAGACAGACCTATAAGGGTTCCTTTTTTCTTTTCAGGTACGGAACCCTAAAAATGCACGTTTCTTCACTTCGCAATTAGAAACATCACTTGCAGCACATCGAGTTTTTCGGTTGATTGGTCAGATATATGTAATTTGCAACTTAGATTACTAAGTTCGAAAATAAGTTTAAAGCAGGCAAACTTGAATTAAAAAAGTACCTTATTAAAATATTATTCTTGGACACACTTGGAGGATTCTAAGACATATTACAATGCTAATCTTCACAGAAATTATGAAATGTAAAACAATCTGTGATATAGTAATTAAAATATAAATTGAAGAAATAAAAACCACAAACGCCCTGTACGTGCCATAACGACGTTTGTCTGCCATTAAACAAGGAACGTACTGTAGGTAACGAGAGACAAATTAGATGTTACAAGCATGAGTGCATCAGGTGTATATATATACCAGTCACTGCAGCTAACGACTATAAGTCTTCAGCTACTGCAGTTAACCGACACAATGGTACGTAGTGTATAGCGTTCTTTCCTAAAATCTTACTAAAATAACGACGAGTAAAAACAGACAAATAAATCGGACAAATAAATCGTTACTCAGCACACTGAAGCTACTATATTTTAAACTCAAAAGCCAATGGGTACTAAACTCATTGACTTTCTTCTATGATAGAAGCAGAAAAAATCTGGTTTCTTTCTTTTTTTCTGAGCCCACCCGATGGAAAGTGGTCACCGCCGCCCATGGACATCTGCAACACCAGAAGTGCTGCCAATGCGTTGCCAGTCTAGGGAGGATGGGGAATGGGGATGGGATAGGGATGAGGGAATAGGTCTCCGGATCTCGTCACTCACCGTACGAAACGCAATAGCAAGCTATTACTTTACGCCGATATTCTGTGAGAGTGTGGTACTACCCTGGTCGAGACGGCCCATTCGAACAGTAATCATCTAGTGGGAATTACTGTTTGGCTCTACCACTACGAAAACAACGTTTCTAAACATTTTAATATTTTTCAGGCGCTTAAATATTTCTTAGTTTTGTGCTGTGTGATGTACGCACTAGCGGACGATAAATACACCGACAAATATGATAACATGGACTTGGATGAGATTCTTGGGAACAAGCGACTTCTGCACGCGTACATCAACTGCATACGTGACAAGGGCAAATGCACTCCTGAAGGGAAGGAGCTGAAGGGTAAGTTTTGTTTTTTACTGCTAAAGTTCCAAGCGAAATTATGATGATTATTTATTAAATTTTATAATATGATTTAATTCTTCGGAACTTAAATGAAATTTCCATCTTTTGCTAGTTATGCTGACAATACTACAGTTTTACTACTCGCTACATTTCTGGAAACTTAGCATTTGCTGTGCGTTAAATGCACAAGTCACCTTTTATTAAATCCTATTCAAGATTTGTATGCTATAATCATATAATAAAAAAATAAAAACCGACTTCAAATAGCCTTTGAAAAGTAAGATTTTTAAAAATTTTAGTTATTATCATGTGATTTAACGACACACATTTACTACATCAAGTAACAATAGCAGAATGAGCCTGGGAACGGTTCTTTTTTATTTTTTCCCTAAAAGTACACGTTTCAACTTAAAATATGCTATTTTTATTTTTTCTCTAGCACTTCAAATGGCTTCAAAATAATTTTTCAAAGATTTGTAAAAATGAACACGGGCTATTTGTCCGTGGAAGTCGCTCGCGCGCGCCGATACGTCATCGGGCACCTTTCTCTCGCCAGTATGTACGTATTTTGTTCGGGTCAAATCTTGCAAGCTCAATTAAAACCACTTCCTCTTATCCTACGGAGCTGAATTTTTATATGTTAGTTCAGTTCCGATGACAATGCATTTTTATGGTAAGCATGACCTGAATTGACTTCCAGGATTAGCTCCAAGCTAACGGACGGTCAACAGCAAAGACACGAAATTTTATGTAGGCATTTTATTATGACAGCCGGTTTTTAGTTTTATCATGACATGGTTTCTGCGCTCAGGGTTAGCTCCTAACTAGGGAACTCCTCAACGGTCAACAGCACAGTCACGAAATTTTGTATACCCATTTTATCATGATAGCCGGTGTTAAGTTTTACCATGACATGGCTACTGCACTCGAAGTTAGCTAACGAGGGCACTTCTCAACGGCTCTTGTCTATTTAGGCTCAAAGCTCTTCGCTGCTGACCAAGCATACGTGGCCTTAAGTAGAATCAAATCGCTAGGTCTCCTTATTGAAGAACTAGACTGTTCTAGATGAACAGGCAAAAGAGCATGCACCAATGGCACATGACATGAACATTCTTAGAAACATGTCCAGCGAAGCGTTCCCTTGACCGTTGAAGAGTTCCCTAGTAAGGAGCCAACCCGGAGTGCAGCAACCACGTCATGGTAAAACCTGACACCGGCTATCATAATAAAATGCGTATACAAAATTTCGTTACAGTGCTGTTGACCGTTGAAGAGTCCCCTAGTAAGGAGCTAGCCCGGAGTGCAGCAACCACGTCATGGTAAAACTTAAAACCGGCTATCATATTAAAATGCGTACATAAAATTTAGTGACCGTGCTGTTGACCGTTGAAGAGTTCCTTTGTCTGGAGCTTATCCTGGATGTCGATTCAGGTCAAACTTACCATAAAAATTCATTGTCACCGGAACTGAACTAACATGTAAAAATTCAGCTTCGTAGGATAAGAGGAAGTGGTTCTAATTCAGCTTGCAAGATTTGACCCGAACAAAATACATACATACTGGCGAGAGAAAGGTGCCCGATGACGTCACCAGCCTATCGCCGGCGAACTTCTCAGATTTAAGCGAGGTGCAGATTTAAGCAAACTTATAAGTCCTATAACTTTGTAACTACATATCGTATCGACGTGAAATAAAAACAAGTGTTTTTATAGTAATTAGGTCTAACATTTTCATAGATAAAAATTAACTTTTTTTTTTTTTCCCAAGCTAATTGCAGTTGCTCATCACCATTTACAAACTTTTGCTATCCAAGGTGCAGGGATGTCAATCGTTGAGGAGTTCTCCTGGTTCTTCACAACCAGTTCCATTTTACCACATGGATTTTCAGGAACATAAGTTCCTTCCGAAAATTATAGAGCAATCTAATCTCCACCTGTGAAATATTTATCATTTAGGAGTTCCAGTGATAATCTATGGTCTTCATCAACAGTTTCAATTCACCAAATAATGCTTTTGCAACGTAACTGCTTGAGTTATTACAGAAAATACTAAAATTGCTATATGCGTGCCTATAATATTTGAAGAGTTCTATCGATTCCTCACAGATTCTCTCACCACACGACTCGACTTTGACTATAACGGGACCAAACTGGAGGTATACCCTACCGATTATTAAAATAATTTTCCAAATCGGTTTATAAAAGACGGAGTTGTGAAGTGACAAACTTAAAAAAAGAAACAACCGAATTGAGAACCTCCTTTTTTTTGATGTCGGTTTAAAATATGAAGCGCCATCACTTAAAATCGTTCAATTCACACATTGATTATACTCGTAAATTGCTCTTAGTACTATTTTCTACTAAGAACTTACTGGTACTTATTAACTTTACACTAGATAGGTACAATAACTTTACATCGAAATCGGGTTCAAGTAAATAATAGTAGTTTATGCAACGGTTGCATAATGATAGGCCTTAAAACAGTAGTGCGGTCTTATGAAACGAGCTTTTAGCGAGTTTCATAATAAGATCGTACTTGTGTTTTAAGGCCAAATTATGTAGAGTTGCATACATAACTTTATCAACACACATATTATAAACGGCGACACGGCGACGGCGGCGCGCCGGCCTGTAGCTCATTTCTGTATCGTTATGACCATTACGATACTAAAATTGATACTGTAATAACATTACAGTACAGGTTGTCATAATGGTGGTCATTTCCTACGGTTTTTGATTACATTATAGAGGTTTTATGATATGGGTGTAGATAAACATATATAGTGGATTCATCCATTACTTGTCTTATTTGGTAAACAAGTTTCTAACCTCAAAATGCACCTTTTTTGGCTAAAGCACCCGTTTTGTTGCAAATAAAAGAACCGGAGACTATATTTTAGATGTTATTTATCAAATTTTAGCCTAGGTTTGCTTTATTTAGGACAAACAGCTGTTTCACCCAAAAATGGCACATTTTGTGGTTAGAAACTTTTTTACCAAATAAGACAAGTAGGTATGGATGAATCCACTGTAGGGATGTATACCTAATTTATTCACCATCGATATAAATACATTTTATATATACTCGTAACTCAGAGTTGGTTTTGTTTTTATTAAAAATAATTGTACTGTTAACTTTTTAGTGAATATCATGTAATAATATAGGCTTGTTATATCCATTAACACCAGATGACGATAGGATTATGTCAACTGCTCATAGACCTTTGCAAAATATTGCTATCAGAATGCAAGTTCAGACATGGATTCCATCATCACTCTACCTTGACTAAATGATGCTGCTCTAGTGAAAATAGATCAATTAACTTAGAAAATGGCAATATGCGTGTTTACAAACTTTGAGGAGTTTCGTTGATCATCAGACTCCAACTTTGACCTTATTGTGACCAATCTGGAGGTTACTCTATCATTAAAGAAAGAATCGTCCAAATTGCTTTACAAATATTCGTTATCCGTTAACTGCCCCTCATTGAAGAGATCCATTAGCAACAAGGAAATTACAAGGTTTCTACATTATGTTTTAACTGTGGTTAATACCTAAGTTAAGATTTTTATTATTTCATATTTATTTTCAGTTATTTTTAATAGTCATGCCGAAAACATTAAGACCTGGGTCCCTGGGAAACGTTTTGATCAACAAACCTGTGAAATTAGTTTCAACATTTATTTATATTTCTTAAATAGTTAATAGATGCAGGCGTTACATTTATATACAAATAACATCACACATATAAATATTCAACACAAGTGCCGCTATTAAATATTTCTAGTGTTATATTTCTTAATTGAAAATGATAAATTTAAAAATAGCAACATTGCTGATTATTTCTTTAAAGTTCAAAAACTAGTTTCGGAGGCCAGTGGAATTTCTCGACGAAAAATTCTCGGTAGTTCGATTTTTGTTAACACTACATTCTTTATATAATTTGATAGTGGTGGTTAAAATATCTTCAAACTCTTGGTTTGATATTTTGTCAATGATAAATAAAATACCATATTTATTGAATACAAACATGTCACTTATTAATACAATAATTCATAGACACGTCTGCATCATTCGAAAGTAGTCGTGTGTTCCGAGTTTTCACGATGGGAAAGGATTATTCACTACATCTGTATGCAGCTCGGATTCGGTTCGGATTCGGTTCGGACGCAGTGCGCAAGCGTTCATACAAATAATACTAACACCGTTATGTAATGATCATGATTGCAATTAAATAAATAAATAAATACTATGGCTACTTCGGTCCGTCAATAATCATCTCCGGAATGGAGATTCACGGATGACGGAAACTGGACCTAATGCGTAAGTTACCATAGAAATAGTTCTACGACTACTCCGGACCGTATTTTCATGGGTTCGGATCGGATACGGATCGGACGTAGTGCGTAAGCGCTCTTATGAAGTAACAAACATTATTAAAAAACAGACGAATTGAGAACCTACTCCATTTTTAAAGTCGATAAGTAAACATTTGTCGAGCGTTAAAGAGAAGAGGTTACTCACCTTGACCGACGCGTCTGCAAATTCTAGGCTGCGTAATGACATCGTGCTACAAGAGCATTCGCTTAAAGTTATCATCATTAATGTTGGGTTTTCAGGCTCAAAGAGTATCAAATCGTCATAATATATATTAAAATGTGCATAATACTTCGCAGTCTACAGATTTGTAACCTTCAAATGTTTCCATTATTCATTTTTATGTTTTCACAACCATCGTTATGAAAATATTTTAAAGAAATCAACAAAGAATTTTAATAATGACCGATCTATAAAACCCCTTTACAGATCACCTCGAAGAGGCTTTGAAGACCAACTGCGAGAAATGCACAGAGGCTCAACAGAAAGGATCTGCGAAGGTCATCAATCATCTTATCAAGAACGAGCTGGCCATATGGCGCGAGCTGACTGCCCGTTTCGATCCGGACGGAAAATACAGGAAGATGTATGAAGAAAGGGCCAAAGCTAATGGCATCGAGATCCCTGAAGACTAAGGGGTATTAGGTATCGGAAAACTAAATAACTCTAAGAAAGAATTCTATATTGGCTATGTTTAGAAACAAATGCTATACTCCCCTAAAAGTTTTTCATTGCCTCTAGATGAGTAGTGTGATTTTCAAAAGCATGACGCTGAACTCGATGACTAGCCCGAAACTGCCACCTCAAAAAATTCTCAGATCAGTATCAAAGAAACTCGGACTTTACGATCAGTAAGATCGCCAGTATTTTATTTGATCAGAATGATACTGCAGAAACGAACTCGCATAAATATGAAAGCCTTAAAACTTTCTAAAACTGAATAGGCCTTTCAGAGCATGTGTAACTAACTAGCTGGCTTTTATTTCTTCGGACATGGCAACCAACTCAGCAATGAATAGATCAAAGCTTGGGAGTATACTATATCCAAATTATGTGCCTACCTACTTAGTTCGCCGTTATCTGCTTTATATGATATTTATGAGCGCTGACCTACCAGGACCATTTCGAATAACTTTGAAAGCTCTTTTTAAAAGAAGCTTTGTTTTGCTCCTTGTTGACAACTCGTCTCCATTTTTAACCTCATCGAGTGCCAGCGGAGTGGCTATTAACAACATCTTATATTAAAAGATATGAAGTGAACCTGGGAAGGTCGTCGTTCCAATATTTGTTTGTGAACACTCGTGATAAATGTTCCTGTTTTTTATGTTTATAAAATATAATTTCTCATACCTACGATGTTTTCATTTAAATGAAGTAATAACAACACCAGTTATCATGCAATAGCCCATTGCAGTTAAATTATACGTTCCCTGCTGAAACAGCGGCAAAACAGTGTCATCAAATCTGTACTTTAGCTACGACTAAGTCGCAATACTCAAGTAGTACCTTTAATAACATCAATGACAAATATTTGTCCATAGCTTGACTGTGTCCAAGGGTAGCGAGGTACGCCCCCCCTCCCCCAGAAGATGCAGTTGGTCACTGTTGTATATTTTGTTTTTCATTTTTAACGTAACCTGTCCCATTACTCGTGCAGCATGTAGGTACCTTAGGTATATTTTCCCCCATAACAAAAGTCTGTTTACGCCCTTGACCGTGTCACTGACCACAGCTTGGTAATGGTTAAACGAAATGCTAAATGCCCAATTACCAATTGCGAAGGGTTGTCGTATTTGGCCAGAAAGTACATAATTATTACATACTTAGCATACTTAGCCTTCAGGTCATCCAGTCCATTAAAAGGACTTACAGTGGTATTTTTAGACAAGTATCTACTCGTATCAAGAGACACCGCTCTTCCTTAAGGGTAAATACAGTACTTATGTAATTTAATTTAGTTTGATTTAATATACTTCGAAATCAACTAGGCGCGTTTCTAAACTAAATCCACAACCACACTTTTGAATTAAACATCATTATAACATTTTTTTAAATCACGACGTGCCAACGCGGAATAGAACGCAGTATGCTAAATATTAAAAAAATACAAAAAATACGACATACAAAAATACAAAATATCACAAAAGCAATAGACGGTCTGACACAAGCTCTTGCACTAAAATGGAAGTGGGCTGGGCACGTAGCTCGCCTCCAAGACCAGCGATGGACAAAAAGTGTGACAGCGTGGAAAGGACCAATAGGAAAAAGAAGGAAAGGAAGACCCCGAAATAGATGGGAGGACGAAATAAAATGTACAGCGGGTCCAAATTGGATGACCTCAGCAAAAGCCAGAGAAGACTGGCTCACTTTGGAGGAGGCCTTTACCGGTAGAGGGGTTCTTGCAGAATAACTAGCAAAAATAATAATCTTTTTTATTATAAAAAAAAAAAATACTAACACTAAATCAAAATAATCACTCTTTTATGTTTTATGTTACTAACACAACTACTTTGTAAACCTGGATTCTGTAAGAAATATAGGCTTTTTTATTTTTATTTATTTTATTTATAACATTTTTTATTCACCCTTCTCTGCTGCACTGGGAGTGAAGAAATACCATAGAATGCGTGCAGATGCTTATCATCCTGGCATGTCGTAAAAGTCGACTAAGGGACGGGTCCTCTCCAACATGGTGGACTATCTGTATGGGCGCTGGGCTGATAACCTGTCACCTTACGGTTCATCATACCACCTTAGGACTAATTAATTGAACGTGGCCACAAGTAGTCTTGTGGCTCTGCCCACCCCATTAGGGATTTCGGGCGTGATAATATGTATGTGTGTATGTATAACATTTTTTTTCCAGTAAATTACTCACTTTATTCTTATGATTCATAGTTTGTCAAGGCGTAAATCTATATCTTTATTGACATCGTTGTATAAACTTGTATCTTTTGCGAGATATTGTGTGATCGTCAAGTTGGCGTACCCGTAGAACATATCCAGGATCTGATAATTCAAAAAAATTTTACCTAAATAGTACCGAATTAGTACAGAGTTCAAAAAAATTGTACCTTTGTAATTTCGGAGATATGAGCCCTGTGTAACGGGTACGCTAACTTGACGTCAAGCTGGCGTACCAAGTTTGGATCTCGAGAATGGTGCCGCTCCTAAAAATGCTGTATATCTCAAAAAATAGTGCCCCTGGCTCCCAAAGTCTCAACTTCGTAGCTCTAATAGAAACTGAGATATTTCATAATAATTTTCCGAAATTACAAAGGTATGTCGGAAACCTATACGGTTTATCATAGATGAGGTTCAGAGTCCGTATAAATCCACATTAAGCACCTCATTTTGTATAAATTAGAACTGAACTCTATGACGTTTCCTTTCATTTTAAAATAGCGCGCTCTCAGCCGTGGCTGTTACAACCACCGCACGCGCACGCGTTCACGAATAACTGAGTTTTTTGTTGTTTACTAGGAAACCACATCATCTATTAAAAAAACCAGTTTTAGCGAATTGAGAAGTTATTTTTAATGAACAATTTAACCAATAATCATGGCTAGAGACCAAAGTTTTCAAAAATTCAACCAAAATCATGTTAAAAAGCATTATCTTTGAAAAATAAAAGTATCGAGGTATTGATTACTAATCGTATTTTGACGGTAAAGTATTTCAAGAAGAAATGTTCAAGTTTAATATATTCAAAGAACAAACACGTAGCCCATGTTGGTATTGAAATCCAGATCGCCAAATGTTCCGAATTTAGCATATTATTATGCGCGCTCTTAAAAAGAGATCTTTGGGCTCTCCTGAGACATTGGGTTTTATTTACTCCTACCCATTACGGTATGCAGTAGGTAAGGACCAACTGAGTCAAGTAAATAAACATATATCTGGTTTAGAAAAAGAGTTGTAGTGATTTGTTTAAGAATTTCAAAGATCCATTCCTACCAGTTTTCTATTCTACTCATTACTAATTTCGTATGCGAGTGCCATGATAATTTCTGGTCTCTCCTCAATAGTATTTAATATATTCCACTTTATTTATAACAGAGCATAAGCACTATGAGTTACAAAAGTCTGATTCTGCTTGAGATGTGTTATATTTTGTAGTACAGCAGATGTTATTTCTTTTAGCTGTTTTCAAGGTCGGTAAAATTATATTTATCCAGGCAGCAATCTTTGAGGGATCAACCTCTGTTCTCAAATATTCTCAATCTTACATCACTTCATCGCCAGTGAAGACGATGACAGTGACTTCTGCATAAGAGAATATATCACCTTTTCTTTTTTCAACTATATCTTCAAATATGTCAGTCACATCGATGTACTTACTGCCCTTTGGGCAAAATATTTTTCGCCAAATTTCTCTTCCCAAAAATCTTGTCGCAAAAGTTTCATTTCCCAAACGAATCTTTAGAATATTGCCATTTCACATTTTATTATTTGGTCAAAATATAATTTGGCATCATTTTGCTTTGTCAGGGATAGGTTAGGTTTGGGTTAACTTGTGTCCCTTATGTTAGTACTTATTTGGCAAAAAATACTTTTGCTAACTGTAAATGCCATAAGCTGATTTGACTAATGATTTTTTTGCCAAATGATAATTTGAGTAAAATAGTTTGGGATCTGATACTTTGGGAAAAGTTTTTTGCTCATACATTAGTAATCACTAGTAAGTCACATCACTAGTGTTTTATCTTAACTTTTTGTTTTCTATTTTGGAGATATCTATTAATATATCTCTCTATATCTCTATATCTCTCTGTTATCTATATTTTGGGCTCATAAGAGAGGGAATACAGACTGTAGAATGCTTTTTTAAGATCGAGGAAGGCAGTAAGACATTTTTCATTTCTATCTTATTTGCTAACGTCAGAGCAGATATCTGCATCTTCCTAATCCTCATCTTTAACAAAATTGTGAGCTTAACAGTAAATATATTCAATTTATTTAGGTAGCCTATCAACCGAGAGTTCAATCGTTTTTCTAGAATATTCGATATAGCAGGAAAGACCAAGATTGGTCTGCAATTACTCGCAGATGGTGGGTACAACGCAGTATTTCCTTCGTGAGGGGTCAAGAGGAAGTGTCGGCTATTATCTTATAACGTGAGCCGTCATTAATTTACAATCACATGTCGACATGTACCGACGAATCATGTATAAAATTTCTTCTGAGTGCTTATTATTTACTTAGTAGCTTGATTAAAATTTGAGTTGAATAGTATGGTATGGTGCTTGGACTTGAGATTGAGACATAGAAGAACAGTTCGAACTCAATAGCCAATACCAATGGAATGTACCCGATAAACGCAGGGCGTTTACAATCTCCGTAATAAAGAAACAATGTGTCTACAAAGTTCGAATCGTAAAAGCATGAAGACTCTGAAATATTCTGGAACATGCTTCACACTGAAAAAACGCTCCACGTTGATTTAACAAAATGGTCTCGGTTGGCTTTTTTTCGGTTGAATTTACTACAAATTGAACCAATTGCGAGCACGCTTTTAGTGTGTCTATGAAACTTAAAAAAAAACGCGGACAAGTACGAGTTAAACTCGCGTGGAGAGGGTTCCGTTCCGTACATGATTATCTGAAATTTACTACGTTACTTTAAATAACTACCATAGACTTCTTATAGGTTTTCCAGTAATCTTTAAGGCTGCGCCGAGCAAAATCAGCGAAAATGGCAGTCACCGTCAAATTGATGGGAATAGTCTCTGTATTTTTTTCAAAATTTTAGCCCCAATAGTTTCGGATATTGGAAATCGGTCGGTCGGTCGGTCGGTCGGTTTCGGGAATGGTCAATTTTCGCCTATTTTCCTAAATAACTTCTTAACTGTTTTACTGGAAATTCAAAAGAAAATATATTTAAGATCCTCACAATAAGCACTTTTATTTGATATTTCACACGATATAGGTTGCATAACTTTCTTTTTTTTAATTTTCTGATTTACCCCCAAAAGTGGCCCCGTGTTTAAAATTCATATATTTACGTCACGCGTCCGTGTTGCGGTCACGGTCTTACATATGTTTACCAAATTTCAACTCAATCGGTCCAGTAGTTTCGGAGCAGTGACAGACGAACAGACAGACAGACAGACAGACATACACACGAGTGATCCTATAAGGGTCTCGTTTTTCCTCAAGTCAACCGAGACGGTTTTGTTATAATAATAAATAATTTACTCAGTAGCTTGATTAAATTTTAAGTTGAATAGTATGGTATGGTACTTGGACTTGAGATTGAGACATAGAAGAACAGTTCGAACTCAATAGCCAATACAAATGGAATGTACCCGAGAAACGCAGGGTGTTTAAAATCTCCATAATAAAGAAACAATGTGTCTACAAAGTTCGGATCGTAAAAGCATGAACACTGAAACATTCTGGAACATCACTTACGGTTTTTTGTAGTTTTTCCCACACCACTACACCATTATGTATATTAGCTTTCATATTAAGTATATATAGCCTTATCTATTCATCAACATTGTACTCGTGCAAAAAACAAAAGCCGACAATTATATCCTTATTAACATAAACAAGCGTTTTGAACTCCTGCGCAGAACAATCGACATCGTTAAAAGGACCGCCTATTTATCTTGCGTGTGATACAATTAACAATAGCCAAGGTGCAATCTACGACCTTAATTGCTTATCAGTCTAGGATAAAAGCCAATTGTTTTTCAAGCATTTCTCAGTTTCACTTGATTCCAGCTACAAATTGAAAGATGAACTGCTGGTTGTTGGTGCTGTTTGGTTTCGGGCTGCTGTGTCTGTCCCGTGGAGAGCAGTATACTGACAGATACGACAATATAAATGTAGAGGAAATACTGGCAAACAAAAGACTGCTGGGGCCGTATGTGAAGTGTATGCTCGGACAAGGCAGGTGCACGCCAGAAGGAAAGGAGCTGAGAAGTAAGTGTTTCAATGTCAAAGTCAAATTATCTTTATTCAATTTAGGCTTTTACAAGCTCTTATGAAGGTCAAGGAATGAATCTACCACCGGTTCGGAAACAATCCTCTACTGAGAAGAGCCGGCAAGAAACTCGGTGAGGTATAATTTTTTCAGATCAGTACACATATAAGTCAACAATGTACTGTACAGTTTTATACAAATCTAAGTATATACCACAGCAGGGGTTTTATCCCAATTCTACAGATTCCCATTACAGATTTGCATTGCTACAAATTCCCATGTTTACAGATTCCCATTACTACAGGTTCCCATTTCTACAGATTCCCATCTAAACAGATTCTCATATCCACAGATTCCCAACTCAACAAATTCTCATTTCTACAGTTTCCCAACTCAAATCAACAGATTTTTAGAAGTGTATGATATGACATTAAATGAAATGGACTACGTCGGGGCAGTAGCGTCGATGCACCTGAACTCGTTGTGATGCAAGAAATGTGTGCGTATTCTAGTGAATATCGGCAACATAGAGAGTTCTAGACCGTATTTCATACAACATAACCTCCTTACTACCCTTACTATATGTATATCTTTGAAGCAGCTGTATTTGTTTGGAAGCACATAAACTTATTTAGGTACACTCAAAAAAGAACTGTGTAACCTGAGGCAGAGGAATCTGTAGACATGGGAATAATCGGACATGTCACTAGAGGAAAAAACTTACAAATGTTGAGAATCTGTAATATTGGAAATCTGTAAAAGTTGATAATCTGTAGACATGGAAATCTGTGGATATGGGAATCTGTTGAGTTTGGAATCTGTAGGCATAAGAATCAGTAGACATGGGAATCTGTAATATTGGAAATCTGTAGTATTGGGAATCTTTAGACATGGAAATAATAGCTTGATTGTATTCAGTATTGATACTGAGCAGATCCTCCTCTTCTTATTTGTAAAGGAACTGACCCGTTTCATTCAAACTCATGTGTCCAAGTGACAGGACGACGACTGTTATCATTGTTTTAATCTTATTTATGTCTCAAACTGTTTTGCAAAATGACCTTCGCAAGTTATTTTTTTCTGCTCGTTCGTCCATATCTCGTAAAAAGGCCGTGCAACTTGTTAATTTTAATTTTGGAACTACTTTTTTAAAAAACGTCTTAAGTGCGATAAATTGTAAAAAATGTAAACAGGTTTATTATAACCTGTTCGACTTGCTCAGGTTCCCTTCCTATTAAACTGGGCATCCCATTTAGTAACCTGATAACCGACCGAATAGTGTAAGGTTCCGTCGTCATAAGAACTCCGAAAACCATAACTATAGTTAGTTTTCTAAGTTTAAATCACTACCTACTGAAAATCATACCAACTCAGGTAAGAACAAGTATTACTTAATCGTGATAGTTTTTTTTTTATTTCGTTATAGTTATAGTCTCTTATTTAAAGATATTTTCAGATTTTTCGCCCTTACACTTTTGGCTGTGGAGGTAGGGGACACAAACTTTAACAAAAATGACACATTTAGAGCTAAAAATTTCCTAAACAGTTCTCTAAATCTAAAAATCGGTCATTACATACTGTTATTACATAGTATTATTTTTCAAAGAGCTATCCAATGAAACCTTACTCACCTTTAAGTACTTCAAATGTATGTATGAGAGCTAGACAAAATAAAAAGAAATATTAATTTTATACTACGTTTGTGTGCGCAGGGGCCAATTTTTATACTATTACAAAGTTTCAGCTTCAGCAACTTTAATAATCTGTGAGTAAAAGTGACTGTGACATACGGACAGATAGACGAACGAAACTATAACCTCGGTCCTCACTTGAGAAAATAAACAATTAAAAAAAAACTATAGCCAAATGTCAAACCGGCTTAACAAGTGGTAATGGCTTAAGAAGAAATCGAGGGGAAAAATCCATGATTTTTTTACTAAATTTCCGACATTAATGGATACTTACTAAATCGATTTTTTGAAGAAATTAAGAAAATATCAGTTATACCTCCAGGATCCAGGAGGATAAAAGTTCCTAGTTTGACAACGGACCTCAAAAAAGGCTTGTGCCCATCAGTGGCATGTTTATAGGCTGTTTATTTATTCTCCCTTTTAATTAAGTTAATCACACTATTTATATTGACAGCATGCTACTTTATTTTGATCTAGAAATAAAGTTATTAGCACGACTATGTTTTATTTCAGATCACGTGAAGGACGCTATGACAACTTCTTGTGAGAAATGTACTGAAGGGCAGAGGAAAGGAGCCAGGAGAGTTGTTAAGCATCTGAAAGAACACGAAAAGGAATCTTGGGAACAGATTAAGGCCAAATACGATCCTGGTGATAAATACAAGGATACGTATGAAGCGTTTCTCGCACGTGATGATTAAGAATCTGAGAGGATAAAGCGGAACCAAACCGACGTCCCAGTTACACATCGTTATGATCTAGCTCGTTAAAACTTCAAAGCCAAAATCATAAATGAACAAGTTTTATGAATCTCAGTCCCATTTACTTCATTCATTCATCAATTGTTAAGCTTTAATAAATAAATCATAAAAGATGGTTTTACTATCTCTATTTTTGGAACATAGTCAGGTGTTATTTTAATTCTCACCTTACAATTTCCGCATGTATTCGGTTGAACGTTTTCATTAAATCTTGCACTGGCGGTCCGACTCTTTTGACTTTTAATCAAAATTACAGTAATTAAATAAACAAATCAGTATTTAATTCCAAATAGTTTTATTTTCCTAAAACATTTTGAACTCTTGACATCAGTCTTATCAAATCTTAGATCCTAAATACCCTAAGCGCTTATAGTCCTCAACTCGCTCTCGTATTTGGCGACGTATTTGCGGCCAGGGTCATACTTGGCAACCAGCTGATTCCAGGAAGCTTGCTCTTTGTTGATGAGGTGGCCGATGACGCGTCGACTCGCGTCGCGCTGCGTGTCTGTGCATTTAGCGCAGTAGTTTTCCAGGGCCTCCTTGATGTGAGCTGTAGAAATAAAATGGTCTAAATTCGCGAACCTCCACTCAAAGAACTAATGATGGTTCAGCTCAAAGATAGTGCATGCTCAATATTGTAGTAAGTATACAACTGTTGGCGTTATTGATACCTAACAGTGGTGCAGCCTGCCTACAAGCCGATTCCTGACGGCTTTACCAAGCTAGAAAGCTATTGCTAGCTGTCAGTGAAGGCCATGTTACTCTAACTTAATGTCAGGCTCGCACGTACGGTTCTAATTCTTCCGGCTACCCTTCGGAAATATTTGACGCTTCGCCACTGATACCTAAGTAATTTATATCTACCAACACATTTTGACACTCATACGAAACAGTAGCCCTAATATAATTAAAGGCTTATCCACCTATTTGCTTTCTAATCCACTATTGGGGGTCAATTTATCCCCTTGTCAGTCATATTAGGCCCGCGGGACTGTACTGTGCCTCTATTCGGGAACGTCCTGCATTCGCATCCCGCTCTTACGCATTACGCATCGTGCGGAAGAGTGGGATGAGAATCTCGCTCACGAATCGCTACAATATCACTAAGACGTTCCCGAATAGACGCCCTGGTAATTTTATCGATAACTGAAGACGCCTCTCTATTTGCATTCTGATATAATACAGACCCAGCCCAACCTAGGTTGACCTGTATGTTGAACAAAACACGAAAGACTACACCCTGAGATGAATATAAGTATGTTATGATACGAGTACCTCTGGCGGTAATCGAATCTACGATCTTAGTAGTTCAACAATCGAAGCACACCAACCGATCCAGCATATAAAATGGCAAGTAAATAGTATTTAACAAACAAATAAAAAGGAATTAAAAAAATACAAGTCGTTTATTTAGGAAGTTGGCCACTAGTAGGCTCTTTTAGACGTCACATGAATAAATTAAAATAACTTGAATTTACCAGCGCTTTGGACCATATCAATTACTAGAAGCACCGCACAAAGCTCAGCAAAAACTCAGCAAAAAGTGCTTACATTTACACAATCAAGGACTAGCCAGCCAGTCGGATTAATGACCGGTAAAACGTGATCCTGCTCTTGAAACCGATGGATAAAGTGAACTTTAAAAGAATTCATTAATTTCAAGCATGCTTCTCAATTGTATAGTGGAATTAAAGTTCAAAACACTGTCAAATACTACAACTACAACAACGTGTATAGAAGAGGGCAGACACAAATTGCTCTTAGTTATTTAAAGTATCATTATAAATTATCGATTAGTATTTAGTAGTACTTAGTTGTCTCTACGTTGGACAAGATGATAATAATGATATCATAGGTTTCCTATTTCTATGTAAATGCCATACAATTTTTTGTTAGTAAACCTCGTAGTTAAGTAAAAAAAGAAGTAAAATAGTAAAAAAAACGAATGCACGTTCGTTGAACTCTCGGACCCAGCACCAGTTTCATCATGACGAATATTGCATTGGCATTGGCACTACATACCTCGAATTTCTGAACAATTAAAATCAGAACCAAACCGACGTAGATACAAATAAAATAAGAGCTTGTAACATAATAAAATTTGACGATACTTACATCTCAGTTCCCTGCCTTCTGGAGAGCATGTACCCTGCCCTAGCAGGCACTTGACATAGGGGACTAGCACCCGACGGTTAGTCAGAATCTCGTCCAAATTAACACTATCGTACCTATCAGTGTATTTTTTATCAGGGCGCGCCGCTACCACCGCGGCTAAAGCCACAAAACTAATCAGTACTATAACCTTCATTTTGTCTCAGTTCTTTCTTTTCTCCAGTCAGTACTTTACTCGGCCAATGGTCAGTGTGAAATGCCCATCGCAGGCTAAATCTTTCTTTTATACTTGCTAGAATATTGGTGCTTCAAACTGGTTTCTTCGCTTAAGAGAATTTGCGGTAAACTGCTAATTTGATAAATACGATGTCGTCAATTTGCTTTAGGCATTTTTCATCGGAAGACTTAATTGCTATGGGTTTATTGAACTGCCTATGACGACTATAATAATTGTCATTAGTTATAACGAGACTCATTTGTGAAGATCGTCATAAGGTAACTTTTGTCATCAATTATCAGTATCGTTCATTATTTCGTAAATATTGTTATACATATTTTATAAACACAGACAGTAACAGTGATAGAAAGTCTGTATGAAGAACGAGACGTCACAAAAGCTATGAACGCATTGAATGAAAATGAAATGAATAATCTATAATTTATAAAATAAAAAAACAACTTCAAATAGCCTTTGAAAAGTACCTAAGTTTTTTGTCCACATTTTATTTATTATCCTGTGATTTAACGACACACATTTACTACATAAGTAACTATAGCATAATGCCAATTGCTCATCACCATTTACAAACTGTTGCTATCCACGGTGCAAGGTTGTCAATCGTTGAGGAGTTCTCCGGGTTCTTCAATTTTACTACATGAATTTTCATGGACATAAGTTGCTTCAGAACTTTATACAGCAATTTAATCGCCAACCGTGAAATACTCAACATTTAGGAGTTCCAGTGATCATCTATGGTCTTCATTAACAGTTCCACTTCACCAAATAATGCTTTTGGAACGTAACTGAAAATACTAAAATTGCTCTACGCTTGCCTATAATATTTGAAGAGTTCCATCGATTCTTCATAGAACCTCAAATCATAACTCGACTTTGATGACAACGGGACCAAACTGGAGTTATATCCTACCGATTAAAAAAAAGAATTTTCCAAATCGGTTTGTAAATGACCGAGTTCTGATGTAACAAACATAAAAAAAAACAGCCGTATTGAGAACCTCCTCCTTTTTTTTTGAAGTCGGTTAGAAAGGTAACAGCTATCAACATTAACCCTCACATATAATATATAATAATAAATACGTGTGTTTTTACAAAATAATGATACCGGGGGACAAAATGAATGTAGTAGAATACAAAAGTGACGTTTTAATTTATTATTTCTGTTTGTCTGTTTATCCGTAGATATATCTGTCTGCCTCGGTTTAACGTGACAAAAATGTCCAATGGACATATTATTTAATGGTCATAAAGTACCAGTGTCAAAACGTACACATGTCAAAACGTATTACACGTAGTGGCCATAACGTTTTGGTGACAAATAATGTCATTGTTAAACTGTATATGAGTAGGAATGTGTAAATGACAAAATGTCCAAAGCATTAATTGTCTAATGATCAAATAGTAAAGATGTTAAAATGTCCAAACGCCATAATTATGTAGTAAAAAATTGAATAAGTACCTACCAAAATGTATAATATTGCTTAATGTGCAAATGATAAAATGCTTAGTGTATTTTCGAAACGTGTTAATGCCACGATTTTCATTTTTAAGAGCATGTCATACTTTAGGGCTGGCGTCGACGACGCCTTTATTGGTAACTAGCTTTCCACCCGCGACTTCGTCTGCGGAGAGCCAGTAATTGCGTGAAAAAGTACAGATATTGTTTTCATCACCTTCAAAAAATAGATATTTCAAAAAAAGGCCGGGAAATATTCGACACACGTCATGTGGAAAGAGGCGTTACCATTACCATGAGTTGCGTAAACCGCTCTCGCTAGCGTAAACCATCGCTCGGTCCCTTTCACTTGTATCGGCACCAAGCGAGATAGCGAGAGCGGTTTGCGCAATACATGGTAAGGGCTCTTAGAGCGCTTACGCACTACATCCGATCCGTATCCGATCCGAACCCGTGATAATACGGATCTAGAAGTCTTGAACCGAATTCGAATATTGCTTACGCACTAGTCCAAACAATACGGATCTAGAAATCTTGGACCGAATTCGGATATTGCTTACGCACTAGTCCGATCCAACTGCCTTGAACTAAACTGGCGTGCCCCCGGGTCACATACCCCGCTGCTCTGCTGCCGCACTGCTCGTACGCAGCTCGCATTCGGTTCGGATACGGTTCGGACGCAGTGCGCAAGCGTTCATACAAATAATACTATGGCTACTTCGGTCCGTCAATAATCTTCTCCGGAATGGAGATTCACGGAAGACGGAGAGAAATCGGATGACGGAAGCCGGATCTATTGCGTGAACTACCATAGAAATAGTTGTACGACTACTCCAGACCGTATTTGCATGGGTTCGGATCGGATACGGATCGGACGTAGTGCGTAAGTGCTCTTTAGTGATGATAGTTTTCCTTTTAAAAGCCCACATATGACTAGATTAAGCACCTCATTTTGCATCAATCAGAATTGAACTCTATGACGTTGGGTTTCATTTTAAAATAGCTCGCTCTCAGCCGTGGCTGTTACAACCACCGCGCGCGCACGCGTTCACGAAAATCTGAGTTTTTTGCTGTTTATTAGAGAACCATAACATCTATTAAAAAATCCTTTTTAGCGAATTGAGAAGTTATTGTTACTCAACTATTTAACCAAAAATCATCGTTGAAGACCATAGAGTTTCGAAGATTCAACCAAAAATATGTTAAAAAAGCATTATGTTTGAAAAATAAAAGTATCGAGGTTTTTATTACTCATCGTGTTTTCACGTTTAAGCATTTCAAGAACAAATGTTCAAGTATAATATGTTCAAAGGACAAACACGTAGTCCCTGTCAGTATTGAAATCTAGATCGCCAAACGGCGCAACCTTAGCACATGTGGCCTCTTAACTTCGTTATATAAGCTTTTTTTAATTTACTGTTTGGTTGTAGAGTGGCGACATGTAACTCCAACAGAAATGGCACTTTCAGAGAGCTCAATATTTCCAATATTAAAAATGGTTATGACAAATCCATAATAGCTTTTATCTACACCCATAGCATAAAACCTCCATTGGTTAATCAAAAACCGTATGAAATGACCACCATTTTGACAACCAATTAGGAAAAACCAGTGCTGCGATAAAGAAATAACATGACTTCTTTATCGTTTTTAGTAAAGAAATGAGATTAAATTTGGAACAGCTGTCAAAACTCAAGTGGGTCTCTATTCTAGTATCCATAGATATTAAAACAGTTATTGATATGAAACGTCAAATCAGTATGTTTTTTTTTTTAAACTGCACAATATTTGATCTCGAGTGACATGAGAATAGAGACTTCATCCGTTTGTCTATGATTTTAAAAAAAATGGTCTTGACGGAAGATCGTATTTGCCGCCATGTTGACGTTTTGCTGAACGAAAGTAGAATTGTTGTTGAATTGAATAGAAAAAGTTGTTTGTAATTTACATTTTAGTTGAAAATATGAATAGTAAGTAGTCTTCTCGGAGTGTGTGTGATGTGAAAATGCGCCGGATATCGGAAATATGCAGCCACGATTGCAACAAATAACTTGTTGCCAGAAAATATTGTTTCTGAACCCATCATGGAGGATTTATAACATGTGTGTAGATAAAGTTATGTATGCAACTCTGCATAATTTGGCCTTAAAACACACGTGCGATCTTATTATGAAACTCGCCTGTCGGCTCGTTTCATGAAAACCGCACTAGTGTTTTAAGGCCTATCATTATGCAACCGTCGCATAAACTACTATTAGGGAACTATCCAACGATACCCCATTCAAGGTAGTAGAATATAAAAACCATTTTATAACGCGTGCTTTAATGAATGGTAGCTAGCGTAAAAAATAATATTTTCCAAAACGTATTCGTCGTGCGCGGTCAACCATTAATAATCGTATGAATTTTCAGGCCCCTAATTCTCGGTGCATTCGAGATAATGTCGACTGCGAGATTAATCGTCAGATTCATTCAATTGTGTCAAACGACTGTATGCACTGACGTTTAATCTCGATTGTGAGATTATCTCGAATGCACCGAGAATTGGGGTCCAGGTTTGTAACTTAAATAGACTTCGAGAAAATTGCCTGGGTGCCTGTGACATACAGACAGATAGACACAGACGGACATAAACTAGGTATGAACCCTAAAAAAGAAGTAATTAATTAGAATTTTGTCTGTCTGTTTGCCTGTCCACTTATAACTTAAGATCTACTGAACCAATTTCTATGGTAGTTTGTAGATAGTTTATGAGCGAATTTTTTATTTAGAGTAATTAATAACGTTTAATGAAGTATTCGTTTTATTGTTAATACCTTTTAAATGAATAATAATCCGTACTTGACTAATTCGTAAAACTTTTCTCAAATACTAAAGGTTTTTTGAGTAGGGATAACGATGGAGTTAAAAATTAATAAAAAAAACTGAAAAGTAAAAAATACAAGTGGCACTTTCCGCACCATTTGGGTGCTTGGAAAACATTCTTTTATAGCGCACATGCATTGTAAACTCTTGTATTTAACAATTCCTATTAAAAATAATCAATATTTTGAAATAGCTATTATTACACCTTTATTTGAAATACTGTGCGGCACAGTATAAGCCTCATTTATACCCAGTTCTACTGCCAGTGCCACTGTATAGAAAGAAGTGCGCCAAGCTATAGTACATCAGGTAAGGAAATAATAAAAGAGTCCACAATAAAAATAAACAGAAATTAAAACAAAAATTTATAATTTATTCCGAGATTGCACTAATTAATACAATTCTATCACAATTCAAACAGCATCGTATCACAATGATGTTTCCGTATTAACAGTTCTCTAGGCAACGATGGTTTTGAGTTCCTTCTCATACTTTGCGGCGAATTTGCGTTCCGGGTCGTATTTGGCGCACAGGTCATCCCAGTACTTGGGCTCGTGGTTGATGAGGTGGCCGATGACTTTACGGGTACCTTTTTGCTGTGGTTCGGTACACTTAGCACATTCGTTCTCCAGAGCCTCCTTGATATGCGCTGGGGATTGGAAATTTAAATTAGAGCACACCTATTACCGCGTCACAATAATAAACATTTTTTCACACTCTAGGCGCCATTACCTATCAGGCGCGCAATGTGAATCAGTATCCGCGCCTCCCCATGATACACTACTATTAAAATAAGTTCACCATTCGGCCATCCTCGGTTTTTGTCGGTATCCCTCGTTTTTCACATTTAAATCAAATTACAGATATGACCTTTAAATATATTACCCGTTATCTTATTAAACACAATAAAACAGAAGGATATGAGCAATAAAATCTCTTAATAGCTCTAAAGTAACAACCTTTATATCGTACTGTTACCTTACGTTAAACAGTAACTTTTGATTAATAAAGAATCATGTTTTTTTTAAATATTATGGGTATATTTATAAACATCAATAAATAATGCATGTCCATATCGCTTCTGTCAACTTCTTAGGTCTACGGGTAAGTAATGTCATCATGGCAGGTGATATACATTGCGTTTACGATACTTTAACTTGATTGCTAACTATAAGAAATCGCAGCAATGAAACTTTTGTTGTCATTTTCGTCTCCGGCTTTAGCCGATAATAGCCGAGAAAAGTCGAATCGTTAACTGATTTTAATCGTACTGTAAAGGCCGGGGCAAATCAAACGCGGTTGCGGCGCGTTTGCGGCGCGAACGCGGGTCCGCGCCGTTGTCGAACGGGGCGGGCGAATATACCATGCCACACCGCGGCGGCGTGGGACCGCCGCGGTCCCGCGTCTACTTTGGTGTGGCATGGTAAATTCGCTCACGCTGTTCGACAACGGCGCGGACCCGCGTTCGCGCCGCAAACGCGCCGCAACCGCGTTTGGTGTGCCCGGGCCTTAAGAGCTTGAAATATTTTTTATATCGTGTGTTGTATTAAGGAAAAGCTTTGTGCAATGAGCACGAATCTTTATACCCGATAAGTATAATATATATATATAAAACTGCACTAGTCTTAAATAAGTAAATGCATTTACTCGTACTAGCTATGCCCGAACTTTGTTTGCGAGGCATTTCGATGATTTTTAATACAAGCACCAATGTGGTATATCTCCGAAACCCTTTGAGATATCTAAGTTCAGACGTCCTTAACTATCCCTGAACGGTTCATGTCAATCCATTTAGCCGTTTTGGAGCTTATTCAAACAAACATCCAGACAGGTATACACAAAAATGTCTACAAACAGTTAATTTAAGCTTAGACATCATGTAAATGGTATTTTCCACATATATATTGGTATTAATATTGAAATCATATCTAAAGGTGTTCTTATATATAGATATAGATTTGGATATAACCTAGTTTTGAGAAAGAATGGCAACTGATTATTGTAATAATTTATATGTATAATAGTTTTCAATTATAATGAATTAATAATTTTTAAAATATTTTATATTGTTTCTATTGTGGGCAGATAAAAAAACAATGTAAGATTAAGGGTTGCGAGTAAATATGTGAAATTTCTCAATTAGGCCTAGGGTTTTACATTTTTGCATGCTGAATTATGGCTTGAGTGCAACCCAACTTTAATTCGAAGAAATTTGTTCCCCGTTCTATAACCACTGTAATGTAGAAGCAAATCCATTCGGAATTCACTAACCTGACATTCAAATGCTTGATAATGGGTTGTAATAAGTTTAATTTATTTATTTAGTTGTACGCATGTGACTGTTATGTCCCGCGGTATTATACTTATACTTACATTTGAGTTCCTTGCCTTCGGGAGTGCACCTTCCTTTGTCGAGCATGCATTCGATGTACCCTTCCAGGAGGCGCTTGTTTGCCAGTATCTCGTCCAGGTCAATGTTGTCATATTTGTTGGTGTACGTGTTTCCGGGACGCGCGTACGTGGCCGCGGCCAGGGCAAACAGGCAGACAATGATGAAGCTCTTCATGCTGGAGAAAATAAATAATTGTATTAATAACTATCAACGATCCAAATCGGTTTTTAGCGGTCCTAGTGAGCTAGGTCATAGTATAAAGAGAAGGAAGTAAGGTAACTTCATACAAGCGCACCGCGCGCGGCGCACGCACACTTAAACACGACCACGACCCGTTTCCCCTTACTACGCTCATTTAAGCGGGTCGAGATTTGTTTAAGTGTGCGTGCGGCCACGTGCGGCGACGCATAGATACTTTGGCACACACATACAAGCCGCGCGCGGTGCGCTTGTATGAAGATACCCTACTTCCTTCTCTTTATACTATGGCTAGATTGTCACGAGGATAAGTTATCCGCATCTATCTCTCAGTACATCTCTTTTTTCGATACTAGTATGAGAGAGGCACACTGAGGGATAAGATGATAGCTTATCCGCATGTCATCCTTGCTAGGGCTGTTGGTATCTCGGGTCTCAATCAGGACATCTTTTACGCAAATCGATCTAGTCCCAAAGTAAGCTCTAAAGGCTTGTGTTATGGGTATATAGATAAATAAATACTTAAATACATAGGACACATCCAAGACTCAGGAACAAACATTCGTGCTTATCACACAAATATTTGCCCTTAGCGGGGGTCGAACCCGGGACCGAGCTTCGGAGGCAGGGTCACTACCAACTAGACTAACCGCGTCGTCAAAAATAAATAATATAGTAAACTAAACCAATACCTACGTATACAATTATTTTTGCAACTTGTGATAATCGATAATCAACATTGGAACCACTTTACTAATGGACCAACTGCCTCGGGCTAGTCACATATTATTATTGTCACGCTTCGGAAAAACTGTACCATTCTCAACCTTGTTCCAAGCTGTACAGTAATGTTTTGTGATCAACTAATTTTGCATTACCAGTTTTTTACCAATGTAGTCAAAATTATGGTTGTTTATTATTTTTCATATGTGTTAAAAAAGTTAATAGAAAACGTAGCCAGGAAAACATTAGACAGAATTTAACATTGAAAAAGATGCGACTCGACCTTTAAAAGAACTTCCACTTATGATCATTACCATGAAAAGCATCTCAGGTTAAAAAAAAGTGACTACGCGACGAGGGTAGGAAAAAAGTAAAAACACATTGAGCCTTTTTAGGGTTACGTACCCAAAGGGTAAAACGGGACCATATTACTAAGACTCCGCTGTCCGTCCGTCTGTCTGTCTGTCTGCCTGTCTCTCTGTCTGCTGTCTTTCTGCTGTATGTCTGTCTGTCCGTCTGTCACCAGGCGGGATCTCGTGAACCGTGATAGTTAGAAAATTGAAATTTTCACCGATGATGTATTTCTATGGCTGCTATAACAACAAATACTAAAAAATAGAATAAAATAAATATTTAAGGGGGCTACCAAACAACAAACGTGATTTTATTTGCTCGTTTTTTCTCGATATTGATAACTGCAACAGGTAGACGCTTGAAATATTCACATAATATTTAGTTATATATTCACTTTAAGGTACGGAACCCTTAGTGCGCGAGTCCGACTCGCACTAGGACGGTTTTTTTTTACATTTCAAAAGCTTTCGGAAAATATTGGCTAATCTTGCCATTCGACTCAATTAAAAAAACCTTTACACAAATCGCGAATTTAATAATTTAAAAATAATATAAATACTCACATTAATTTGTTATTTATGACAGTACTGGTCGGCAACCAACTGTTGTATGATGCATGTATCAGAGCTCACAGACATTTTATACTAAATAGAACATTATTAACACATGAACAACAGAAAACCTGTTTTAGGCCATTTACTATAGCTCTTCATGGAAATATGTCGTCATTACTAATGAACACCGATGTGATGCCAGTGTTACCGCCTGTTTTTTGCCACTAGCACGTGTAAAATATTAGAAGTTGAACTCCCCTTTTTTATACGTCATTACCATTATTTTTGAGTGTTTTTTCATATTGACGTCAGGACGGACGTCAGACCTATCAAGGACTTTTAAAGCCTTTACTTCGGTTGGCACTACATTTATTTAATAAATTGTGTTGGAATGTATTGGAAATTGAGGGCGGTTATCAGAGGATTTTCATCCTAAAGCGGCTCGTAAAAGGGGTAGTTTTTCGGAAATCTATCCTCAAAAGTTTACATTCAAACTTTTTGATCCCATTCGTAATGTGATATGTAATGTTTTGAGGGCTAGCCCGAATTGCAACAATAAATTGCCGAAAAATTAGCCTGTTACCGAGCCCCTTTAGGATGAAAATCCTTTCATAACCACCCTCAATTTCCAGTACATTCCAACACAATTAATTCAATAAATGTAGTGCCAACCGAAGTATAAGCTTTCCTATTATAATTAGTAAGTAGGTCCCATGTGCTCTATTTTCAAGATAATAATTTTTGAAATGAGCGTTGTAGATATGGCATCAATAAATAAAGAGGTATGTAACCCATGAAGATTTGACATAGGAAGTGTTTATAAGTGATTGTTTAATTAACATTCTGACGGTATGGATCCGCTATTTTTATATTGACAAATACAACAAAACTTTAAAGCTTGTTATCTAAGAAAACACGCTTTCATTTTTCTAAAGTTTTCAGTTATTTGTTTAATATATTAAATAGCTTTCAACTTCGAGATAAAATAAGTCCTAAGCCATCTAAAAGTGCATCCTTTGCAATTTTTTGGAATGGCTTTATCATTTAAACTAACATCTTTGGACCAAAGTAGGACCAAATAAACACAGTTTATGGACTTAAAAAATGAGGTGGTTCTCAAGTCGGTTGTATTTTTTTTGTTTGTTACTTGACAACTCCGTCATTTATAAACCGATTTGGATAATTCTTTTTATAATCAGTAGGGTATATAGGTACTTCCAGTTTGGTCCCGTTGCAGTCGAAGTCAAGGGAGGATCTATGAGGAATCCATGGAACTCTTCAAATATTATAGGCACGCATATAGCAATTTTAGTATTTTCTGTAATAACTCAAGGAGTTACGTTATTTGGTGAAGTGGAACTGTTGATGTAGATCATAGATGATCACCGGAACTCCTAAGTGATAAGTATTTCACGGGGGGCGATTAGATTGCTGTGCTGTATAAGGTTCAAAATATGTAAAAATTTACCATTCTCCGTCCTTATCTCCGAAATTTGCCAAACCAAAAATCTCGGCTTATTTATCAGGAAATATATATATATATGTATATAGGTTGACGGAGTTCCAAATACCTTTCTGAGAAAATAAAATAAAACAGAATAACCTTTCCAATGTAGCATCACAACATCGGTTGGGCACAGTGATAGGAGCTCGGAAAAGTTATTTCTTGTTTTTAACCGACTTCAAAAAAAAGGAGGAGGTTCTCAATTCGGTTGTATTTTTTTTTAAATTTTGTGACTTCATTTATTAATCGCGGCATTTATTAATCGATTTGGAAAATTCTTTTTTTAATCGGTAGGGTATACCTCCAGTTTGGCCCCGTTGTAGTCAAAGTTTAGGTGTGATGTGAGGATCTATGAGGAAGCGATGGAACTCTTCAAATATTATAGGCACGCATATAGCAATTTCAGTATTTTCTGTAATAACTCAACCAGTTACGTTCCAAATGCATTATTTGGTGAAGTGGAACTGTTGATGAAGACCATAGATTATCACTGGGACTCCTAAATGATAAGTATTTCACGGGTGGCGAAAAGATTGCTGTATAAGGTTCAGAAGCAACTTATGTTCATGAAAATCCATGTGGTAAAATAGAACCGGTTGTGAAGAACCAGGAGAACTCCTCAACGATTGATATCCTTGCACCGTGGATAGCAACAGTTTGTAAATGGTGATGAGCAATTGGCATTATGCTATTTTTACTTGATGTAGTAAATGTGTATCGTTAAATCACATAATAATAACAAAAATGTGAAAAAAATAATTATTTTTAAATTATATGATTATTTTATTTTATTATTTATAACCAATAGTAACCAAATCTATCCGCGTTTTGAATATTGGGAACGAGCATTAGATGGGCCAGTCGTATTTTCAAAGAGATTTGTCGTCATACGTGTTTTTATTTTTTGTGCCAACATATTTCTGTTATTTTTTTTTTAAGTAAAAATTTACCATTCTCCGTGCTTGTCTCCGAAATTTGCCAAACCAAAAATCTACAATTATTCATGCAGAGAGGAGTTTTGTTATATGTTACATGCTTACAGGGGTTTACTGTCATTAGGTACAAAAAGAAAATCGTCCACGTGAAATAACCATTCTGAAGTTGGGTCAAAAGTAATAGTAATCAAGTGAATTTAGTCAAAATTTAAATCTGAAAAGTATTTATAACCAAATTAATTTTCGTTGTAAATTAAATAATTAGTTAACGAATAATGGACGTGGATGTTCAAGTGGACGATTTTCCATTTGTACTTAATGACAGTAAATCGTTACAGGAAATATATATATATATATATATATATATATATATATATATATATATATATATATATATATATATATCAGTGGCGAAGCGTCAAATATTTCCTAAGGGAAGCGGGAACGATTAGAACCGTACGTACGAGTCTGACATTTAGTTAGAGTAACATGGACTTCACTGACAGCTAGCCGTAGCTTTCTAGCTTGGTAAAGCCGTCAGGAAACGGCTTGTAGGCAGGCTTCGCCACTGATATATATAGGTTGACGGAGTTCCAAATACTTTTCTGAGAAAATAAAATAAAACAGAATAACCTTTCCAATGTCGTATCACAACGACGGGCACAGATTTTATTTCATAGCTATTTTTAAAATTTTTAGGTCTCCGTACCTAAAGTTTTCCATAAGTAAAGTTTTCCTCCGCGCGCGAGTCAGATACGCACTTGACAGATTTTTTTTAATCATTATCCTTGCATATTATAAAAGAAAGTTGTCCGCCGCGTCTGTCTGTCTGTCTGTTACCGCTAATCTCAAAAACCACTGCACGGATTTTCATGCGGTTTTCACCAATAGATAGAGTGATTCATCAGGAAGGTTTATGTATATAATTTGTCAAGGTTTTGTTTAAATTGGTTGAAATAAAACGAGAATCGTTGGAAGAGTCGGAAAAATTCATGCCGCCTGGGAGCTTTCATCGAAAACGCTGCCTAATCCTTTTGAGATATAACAAAACAATACATGGTGGGATATTTATCTTTTACAGATCTACAAAAAAGTCCGCAATAGCATATGTCTCTATCTTTTAAGGATAACTTACTATACCCATTTGTCTTCTAAAAGAAAATGGTCACGTACAATGCGGTAATTGGAAAGCTATTTACACAGACTAAGTATTAATCCTTATCAACTTAAATACGTTAGTTACATTAAGCATTTCATGCACATTATTATAAGACTTTACACCATTATAATTCAAAAGAATATCTTAGGAGTTATCGCAAAAAATTAATGCACGCGGAAACAAATTCAGCCATGTTAAGACTCGCTTGATGTAATGAAGTTCCATTTGTTTTTTTTTTTTAATGACTTGAGAAAACCGAAGGAGGAGGTTCTCAATTCGACGCGTTTAATTGTTTTTTTTTTATGCATGTTCACCGATTACTCGGAGATGGCTGGACCGATTTGCATAATTATTTTTTTAAATGATAGGGTGTTTTGCCAAATTGGTCCCGTTGTGATTGAAGTCGAGGTCTGATGAGAGGATCTATGAGGTATCGAAGGAACTCCTCAAATATTATAGGCACGCACATAGAAATTTTGATATTTTGTTTCATAACTCAGGCTGTTGCATTTCAAAAACATTATTTGGTGAATTGGAACTGATGATGAAGACAACGGGTGACCACCGGAACTCCTCAATTATAAGTATTTCACGGCTGGTGATAAGATTTCTGTATAAGGTTGGGAAGCAACTTATGCTCATAAAAAATCATGTGGTAAAATAGAGCCGGTGATGAAGAACCAGCAGAACTCCTCAACAATCGACGTCCTTGCATCTTGGATCGCAACATTTTGTAAAGGATGATGAGCAATTGGGATTATGCTATTGTTACTTGATGTAGTAAATGTGTGTCGTTAAATCATCACTCGATAATCACTAAAAAAGTGAAAAAATTAAAATTTAACAAACAAAAAAAGTCGAGTTTAAAAACCCTTTGAAAACTAAGAAATAATGGGATACATTAAATATATCGAAGTCGGTGGCAAGTAAATTAGGTAATCCATCCCTCATACCGTGTGCACTTACTTGACGCCGATTTCGATGTTTTAAATTTATCAGTTAATCAACAATATATCTGACGTTTCTAGGTAATTTACTTACGAAGGGCATTATTTCTTACTTTTCAAAAGGTTTTTGAAGTCGGTTTTTTTGTTAGTTATTATCAGTTTGAAACTTGGTATAAAAGCAACTCGAAACAAACAATTAGGTAACCGATCCAGAAATAAATGTAAAAGGGGATGCCTATATCTGTAGTGTATTGATGTATGGGAAGAACATTTATCATAATAATTCATAATTCATAATTCATTTATTCGCTTTAAACATGGTAACATAGGTCTTAATGTTATAAAATATGTCTAGAATCACATGTCTAACCATTATTGGCATGCAAAATTTTCTTAACTAAAACTATACCTACTATTAAAATTTATTAGAATATATAACGCTGATGTCAAATTATACAGTAATAACGTACGAATGTCATGTCGATCAAAGTTAAATCTACAAATATTAATTAAATTTATTGTAAATATTCCTTTACCGAGTAAAATGTCCTTTCTTTGAGCCATTGGAAGAGCTTGATTTTGAACCTATTAACTGGTAACTCCTTTATGTCTTTTGGGAGGTTATTGAATATTTGTATTGCCATTGGATAACAGTTCCTGCGATACATATAAGTGTTACATTTAGGCAATACCAATCTGTATACCAATATGTATCTATAGGTATAATAAAATCATATAGCAGAAAACGTCTCTACGTTGAAAATTACAATAAAAAAATGCTATGGGGGGCTTCAGAATGAGCAACAGAACAAATCCCAATCAATGGTTTTTGAATTTCATGTCTGTTTGTCTGATTGTATTTGCGCGATAAACTTTAAAACTACTGAGTGGAAATAAACTAAGTATAGTATGTATTGTTATCCATTTAAATATAGTTAGCTTGGGCATTTAATGTAAATGAACATTGCCTTTGCCTTTATCATTTACTTAACTAAATACTTACTTTAGAATCTTCTAAAGTCACAGATTTTTAATTATGCGCAACAAGAAAAAGTTGTTCGCGTAATAGGTAATTATGTTTGACTTTTACCGTGCGAAGCCGGGGCGGGTCGCTAGTTTAGACTTAAAATAGGACTGGCACTCGACACGCTTTATTTTTTATCCATCCATTTTCATAATTTGTACTTACTCTACTGATACACGATATAAAGAATATCTTATGCCTAGATCCTATTTTTATAAATAATTTAAATAATAAGAATTATACGTACCTAATCATTTTATATGCAGTGAATGTCACAATACCCATTCGTAACTGGGATGTGATTCTCTTAAGAGGAGTGTGAACCTACGGCTTTTCATACAAAAGGCGATAACGATTCCCACCCCTTAAATGTTAACCAATGTTCACCAATTTTTGATAGGTTGTCAGTCAGAACAAAATGTAGGTCTATACGTTTTGATTTTTTCACTATAATCTTTAAATTCAGTTTTATTGTGGTTTCAGTACTCTCATACAAAACTAATTTCGGCATTATTTGAATTACTTGATCCAATCAAAATTCAAAAAACGTATAGACCTAGATTTTGACCTATCAAAAATTGGTCAAAATCGGTTAACATTTAAGGGGTGAAAATCGTTATCGCCTCTTGTATGAAAAGGGTTATTTTTGCCTTTGGTTCACAATTCTTATAAGTGGAACTTTATTTATGAACTCTTTTTTTTATGTCAATTGACTGACCAACTGGCAGACTGCCCACCTTATGGGAAGTGGTCACCGCCGCCCATGGACATCTGCAACACCAGAGGTGCTGCCAATGCGTTGCCAGTCTAGGGAGGATGGGGAATGGGGATGGGATGGGGATGAGATAATAGGCCTCCGGATCTCGTCACTCACCGTACGAAACGCAATAGCAAGCTATTACTTTAAGCCGATATTCTGTGAGAGTGTGGTACTAGCCCGGTCGAGCCGGCCCATTCGAACAGTAATCATCTAGTGAGGATTACTGTTTGGCTCTACCACTACACTCATCGGCGAGCCTAACTTGACGGTGTTTTCTTCATACTCTTTGCCAGTGTTAAAGAGCCAAGATTATGTCTACATTCGACAAATTATTTAAAACTACACTGAGAAAAAATTACTGTACCGACATACGTAATTCTGGAAAAAAAAACGTACCTAACGTAAGTAGAGACTCGGCTACATGGACAATGTTGCGGACTACAAACGCGTGTATACGTTTTTACATTACCACGTAACAATCAACATTATTCCGGATGCTTCGACATTATTCTGGACTTGGCTGCGAATACATTACGGTAATGCAGGTACAGCATCAAAATTTTTCTCTGTGTATCAAGATTTTCTTTAACATCCGCTGTTTACCTTGTAAAATGACTGCGATAAACAGGAACGGCTTCAGGTTCTGGTTTATAGGACCCCATCTGCAAGCGCAACATGTTTTGTTTCATCAATACCAATATTAATCAGTTACTAGGAATATCGGCATAATTATCCTCCTGCTTTACCTTCCATCGATATTTCTTCGAAGTTTCTTCGTTGTTTTGTGTGGAAAAGTACTTACCTTAATTGTGTTTACGGGTATTTACTACGATTAATTTAACGATTACCTATTACCTATTGTGGTTATGATCTCTCACTAAATTAGATCGTCTGGATGAGCGTCTAATTAAGATTGTGTCATTATCAGTGGCTATTCATCATCAACGCGTTTCTATTCTGTTATTTGAATTTCATCCTTTTTGGAAAAGTCATCCATCCTAAAATAAATAAACTTTATAATACGCTCAAGAATTTTAGTTCATATTCAAAATTATTTTAGGTCCTTAAGAAAAGTACTTCTGCATCGTGAATAAAAAGCAGGAATAACTATTGACAAAACGAGGGAAGTTTATTATTTAGGAGTATTATATATACATATATATTAATTAACCGTTGTTTAACCGGACATGAGCGATATTATTATTATATTTAATGCAATTAATTATATTCTAAAGATTAGTTCAGCGGCCTGTTTTACAAGCAAAGACTGGCAGCACCGATAGCAAATCCCATACATCTGCCTTGCAGTGTTGCCAGGTTTTCCCTGTAACATTGTAACTTGCAGCTACGTGAAACGGAGCACAGGAGTAAAATATGTACATATTTATGTCACCTTTCAAGTTTACCCACTCCTCCATTACCGTGTTTATAAACACGTAGGTGTTTATCATTAGGAATTGACGTCAAGACCGATGGCAAGTCAATACCTATCAGCTAATATTAGCAAGAAAAACATCAAATGGTTGCTAACTGTGAAAATTGCGGATTTGGAATTGGCATCATGTTAGTTTTCAAATCCCAGAATAATTGTCAATTGATGAAAAAACTTTAATGTACCTATGTTAAATTATACTACTGTAAATATGATAAAAATTAAAAAAAGAAAGATAGGTAGATTTTCCTACACTAACACTAGCTGGTTTTAGGGGGGGGCTTCATTTGGCTGTTGTTCCTATACTACATATTTATTATAATTGTGTTGCATGTACTTATATATTGTAAAAATACTGTACCTACTGCATGAGCGTAAGTGACAAATTACCGCTAATAATACCCGAGTCTGAGAATAGTTAGTGACTAAATAAATGGTTATAAAGGTCAAACAGATGCAGTCATTTGTTTTGTAATCGTACAGTTGACATAAGGTATGTGCAATGTTATATCTAGCCAGTAGGTTTGCTTGTAGTACAAATAGCGCCTAAGAGTAAATTGATCCCTAAGATCTCAAAAGCAGGCATATCAGGCGCCTCATTCGGGAATGCTAAGTGATTCTGTAGCGACTCATAAGCCAGATTTCTCATCCCACTCTTCCGCACGACGCGTAATGCGTAAGAGCGAGATGAGAAATCTGGCTTACGAGTCGCTACAGAATCACTTAGCGTTCCCGAATGAGGCGCCAGTACAATTTCGCGTAACAAATCTCATAGAAGGTTGTCAAATGCCAGCGCCATGGCATAACCACGCACCCTATTGCTGATGTCTTAGTACTTACGACATTCAAACTAAAGTCTAATATTGCTTGCTTCACACGCTTTCATATCATTGTCGGCGGTGGCTTCGGATGTGCGGTCTCACAGGTTGTTTGTGGAATCACTTAAACGGGTGTCCATGACCGTGGTTGCCGTGCGACTGAACGTGCGATGGTGTCATATTCGCGATATGAAACCTCAAAAGTAAGCATCGCGGGAATTGCTTTGAACAGTTCCTTACTATTGATTTCAATGGTTGATCCTGATTATAACAAAATCACTGAGCCCTTAAGAGCCCATATATGACTAGATTAGGCACCTATTTTTGCATCAATCGGAACTGCTCTATGATGTTGTGGTTCATTTTAAAATAGCGCGCTCTCAGCACCGCGCGCGCGCACTCGTTTACAAAAAAAAACCGGACGAGTGCGAGTTAAACTCGCGTGGAGAGGGTTCCGTTCCGTACATGATTATCTGAAATTTACTAGGTTACCTTAAATAACATAGACTTCTTCTAGGTTTTCCTGTAATCTATAGGCAAAGATCAATTTTCTGTATTTTTTTCAAAATTTTAGCCCCAATAGTTTCGGAAATAAGGGGGGGGGGAATGGTCAATTTTCACCTATTTTCCTGAATAACTTCTAAACTATTTTACTTAAAATTCAAAAAAATATATATTTAAGATCCTCTCAATAAGCCCTTTCATTAGATATGTCACACGATATAGGTGGCATAACTTTTTTTTTTTTAATTTTCTTGTTTACCCCCAAAAAGTGGCCCCTATGTTTAAAATTCATATATTTACGTCACGCGTCCGTGTTGCGGTCACCAACTTACATATGAATACCAAATTTTAACTCAATCGGTCCAGTAGTTTCGGAGCAAATTGGCTGTGACAGACGGACAGACAGACAGACAGACAGACAGACAGACACACGAGTGATCCTATAAGGGTTCCTTTTTCCTTTTGAGGTACGGAACCCTAAAAACCGAGTTTTTTGCTGTTTACTAGAGAACCACAACATCTATTCAAAAAATCCGTTTTAGTGAATTGAGAAGTTATTGTTAGTCAACTATTTAACCAAAAATCATCGTTAAACACCATAGGGCTTCAAAGATTCAACCAAAATCATGTTAAAAAAGCGTTATGTTTGAAAAGAAAAGTATCGAGGTTTTTATTACTAATCGTGTTTTCACGTTTAAGCGTTTCAAGAAGAAATGTTCTAGTTTAATATATTCAAAGAAAAAACACGTAGCCCCTGTTGGTATTGAAATCTAGATCGCCAAACGTTGCGACATTAGCACACTGAGAAAATTTTTGATGCTATACCTGCATTACCGTAATGTATTCGCAGCCAAGTCCAAATAATACCGAAGCATACGAAATAATGTTGATTGTTACGTGGTAATGTAAAAACATATACAGGCGTTTGTAGTCCGCAACATTATCTATGTAGTCCGCAACATTATCTATGTAGCCGAGTCTCTACTTACGTTAGGTACGTTTTTCTCCAGAATTACGTACGTGGCATCCAGAATTACGTATGTCGGTACAGTAATTTTTTCTCAGTGCATACGTCGGCTCTTAATTGATAAAGAAGTCTCTTAAAAGCCCTTTTAACATACGTTTTTTCCGCAATATGACATTCAAAGCGAAACCATTTTCTTTTTTATTTAAAACATGCGAATATTTAAAAGCGCGCAGGTTGCTTTGACCGCGACCCTACTCAACCCCTGCGGCCCTAACATGCAAGACACAAAGATAAGTTAAACCATCTTATCTATAAGTGCGTCTCTCTCACACTAGTGCCGACGAAAGAGAGAGAGATAAACGGGTTTAAATTATCCTTGTGTCTTGCATGTTAGGGCCGCTGAAGAAAGACTCCATACGAGTTCGAATCATGTTGGAAAACAATAACAATAAATCGTGAGTAAAGCCGTGTTTATTTCAAGTGTTAATATTTAAAAGTGTTTTTATTTGTCCCTCCTCTGCTGCACTGGGAGGGAAAAAATAGCATAGAATGCGTGCAGATGCTTATCATCCTGGCATGTCGTAAAAGTCGACTAAGGGACGGGTCCTCTCCAACATGGTGGACTATCTGTATGGGCGATGGGCTGATCACCTGTCACCATACGGTTCATCATACCATCTTAGGACTAATTAATCGAACGTGTCCACAAGTAGTCTTGTGGCTCTGCCCACCCCATTAGGGATTTCGGGCGTGATACTATGTATGTATGTATGTTAATATTTAAAGGTATTTACTTTTACGGTTCCGTACCAAAAAGGTAAAAAAGGAACCCTTATGATGAGACTTCATTGTATGCGGTTCGCACGACTAGTCTGTCCGTATGTAACAGCCTTTTAACTCAGCAACCACTAATGTTATGAACTTGAAATTTGGAATACATAGTTATATAATTTGCGTGCACTCATAATAATATATAATGTAATGTTTACACTATCTAAAATGTTTGGGTCGAATCTTGAAAGTTTTTCTTAACATCTTGTTTTGTCATATATTTGTTGTTTATTAACAAAAAGTTAGCGTAGGTACCTACCCTTATCTCCATAATTTGCAAAACCAAATTATTCATGCTAAGAGGAACTTAAGTACATTTTATACAAAAAATAAAAGAAAGTTCCAACTATTTATGGTTTTCGCAAAAACCTTATAGAACAGAATGACCTTTGCAAAGTAATATCACGCTGGACAGTTGCACAGAGACAGGAACTTGCGAAAGTTATTTCTTGTTTTATTTATTTCATAGGTAGGTTATAAATGGTTACCCGGTTATTAGAAGCTATCTGTTTTTAATTTTCCGGTTTTTTCGGGTTCCGTACCTAAAAGGTACTGTCTGTTTTTCACAGGTAAGAACGGGAACTCGGCGCGTAGTCAGACCTCACTTGACCAGTTTATAAATAAAAAAAATAGCCGTCTACTTTTGGTAGATCTTCGTATCAGAGATCTTGTTAATTAGGGTTCCGTACCTCAAAAGGAAAAAACGAAACCTTTATAGGATCACTCGTGTGTCTGTCTGTCTGTCCGTCTGTCACAGCCAATTTGCTCCGAAACTACTGGACCGATCGAGTTGAAATTTGGTATACATATGTAAGTTGGTGACCGCAACACGGACGCGTGACGTAAATATAAAAAATTTAAACCGTGACTTACTTATAGACGACGCACAACCTAAACGGGTGTTCCTAGAGGTTTGAAATTTGCAGGAGATATTCCTCGAGTACTTTACAGGTGTACTAAGGCGGGATTTTTTGAAATTCCATCCCTAAAGGGGTGAAAAAAGGTGATAAAGATTGAATGGAAAATACCGCGGGCGAAGCTGTGGAGGGTCCACTCGTATTGTATATAGAGTTGGCTGACAGTTGTTAAAAATAATTGACGGAAGAGTTGGTATTTTGATATTTGGGTCGGATTTTCATTAAATGTACTTATTTATGCTCATGATTGTAATTCCAGACTGGTCAGTCACAAGCATTTTGACACGACTGTATCATTCTTGTAAAGGCACAACCCAACAAGCAAAATCGTCGTACAACTCCCAGTCTAATAGGACTTCAAGTTATGTACTCGTAACAGTCATATACTGGTCTATTGACTGTTACATCAATTGAAGTCGTATAACTGGAATTATATGATGATTTTGCTTGTTGAGAATTGACTAGCCCACGTTTCCCCGAGCGTGTAAGAGGAAATTTTTGTTCCTTTTTCAAATCCATATCATAATTTAATTATATTCATTTTTTTCTCTTCACTGAAAATCATGAATTTCTTGATTATTATGTACAAGTACCTACTTCGTTATGTCGCATACCTACTCGTAAAATTAAATGGTTTTTTTTTTTTGCAACAACCTTATGCCATGACTTCAATGAAATCAATCCTTTGATACTGGTATGGTAATATTTGTACGCGGTCAACCGTAGGACTGAATTTTACCTTGTGGAGTAATGTAATTCCTAGATTCACCTGACGGACCTTCCACTTCATTAATCAGAAGATGGATGAGAATCAAGTTACTTTGACATCGTAACTGAGAAGAGAATAGGCAAAGATAAGTATGCCATTGTCATTGCCTTTGACTCTAAATTCAACCAATTTACTTATAGTTCTCTCACAAATAAAGTAAATGTATTGTGATGATCGTTACTTCACTTAATTCAAAATTTTCATGCATGATGGAAACTTTATTCCTTACAAATACTTATTTGGCAGTAAAGTTTTAATGATCATTCAGATAAGATAACATACATATTCAGAACCTTCTTGTCGCTGTAGACGGAAGGAAAATTTTAGAATTGTCGGAATTTTATGTAATGCTTTGTGATAATGTTAATTGTAAATGAGCTAGCTGCCCTTGCACCTCGCGGCGGAGGCCAGGAAGATAATGAGGGTTATGATGACTCATTTGTTTATTATGCTCATGACATACGGGGCTGAGACAAAGATTTCATTACAGTCGCAAATATTGCAATATCAGTCAAAAGTCAAGGAGCACATACATTTTGAGTATTAAGAAACCTTAAGCCTAACACAGACTAAAACTATGTATCCATTATAGTTCCTACTTCCAACCACATAAGCTATTGAAGCACGCGACGACACACTTATAAGCTGTCGTTTAATGACAAAGCTGTACCTATCTGGGTCACCAAACGGCCTTTTTCATTAAACATCTTTCCATAAAAGACAAGCAAGCAAGTGATACGGCAAAGGCTTAGAAATAAAATTGGTTGATTGCACTACTTGACCACTTTCATACATACAGCGAGCGTTCATATCATTTACTGTTATCAACTTACAATGATAAGCACTTAAAATAATTCTGCTTAATATAAGTAGCTAATGGTTTTGCGTTCTGCTTCGCTCATACAATGTAAACAGACAAAAAATAACAGTAGTAATCATCATAAAGGATTCACGGAAATCAAATAATTAAACGGATAAAAAATCTAAATGAGGCTTAAACAAGTAAGTATGCAAAACAAGCAGACCAAAAACATAATTAAAAGTAAATAGATTACTTTGACTCATACAAGTCCGAATAGATATGGATCTGTTAAAACTGGAGTTCCACAAGGCAGCTTATTTGGGTTTCTTCTGTTTCTGATATTTATCAATGACTTGCTTCATCGAGGTTACATACGAGTCATTATGGTACTTCTCTTCACAGATGACTGCTTAATTGTTATTCGAAAAGATAACACTGAACATTACGAAGATGAAATGAATAGAGTATTTCACGAAGTCATGTTCAAGTAAATTAGAGAAAACCAAAATACATTATGGAGTTTTATACTCTCCAAGGAAAAGCTACATTATCAGAGGTCAGTCAAGCGAAAATTTATTAGAAAGGTTTTTAATTGGAGATGTGAACTCAGTAAAGTTCTTAGGCAGAACCCTTGATACTCAAACTGATTGGCAGTAGGTACCATTCTGACAGTATTTTGATGAAACTTAGTCAGTAAATTTGCATTTGCCTTGAGGAGACTTAGTGAAGTAACGTCAGAAAAAATGGCCCTTCTAGTCTTTCATTTACATATACATATATGTAATGGCGAAACTGCGTAATGGCTAGCAGTAAAGCAAAAATGTTCAGCGTGCCGAAGAGGTACCTCAGCTGAATATACGACTTGGCAAAGGGGGAATCATGTAGACCATTACCTGCGTTTTACAATTAGGAAATTAGTATATTCGTAAAAAACAAGTTTGCACATGTTTACTGTGAGGCATCCAAGGCCAATACTACTATCCAAATACCTACGGTCATGACTTAATCAGTCCCAACTCTAGCTACGCGTTTTTCTCCAAAAGTATTTTATGAAAATCTATTATATTTTAAAACTGCTATTGCGTTTCGTACGGTGAGTGATATAATCCGGAGGCCTATTCCCTCATCCTCATCCCATCCCCATTCCCCATCCTCGCTAGACTGGCAACGCATTGGCAGCGCCTCTGGTGTTGCAGATATCCATGGGCGGCGGTGACCACTTCCCATAAGGTGGGCCGCCTGCCTGTTTGTCAGCCTACTCCTTTCTCTAAGGACGGGCAACGCATCCGTGATTACCCTGGTGTTGCGGGTGTCCATGGGCGGCGGTGATTGCTTACCATCACGTCACCCGCCTGCTCGTTTGCCCCCCTCTTTCTATAAAAAACAAAAAGTTACCTATAGAAATAATCCCGCTTATAAAGCGCTTTAGTGTATCTGACGGAATACTGGGGCCAATGCGAAAGTGTGTTCGCTAAAATTAAAAAAGTCACTAAACTTAAAATAGCAAACGTCAATCTTGATTTTGACAGCTTTGTGCTATACAAAAATGGGTTTGACGTTTCTTATTTTAAGTTTAGGAAATTTTAAATTAAGACGACATCGTTTCGAATTAGACCGCCCATTATATCAAGTGACTAGAATTTAACGCATTCACTGCCAGCGATGCATACCTAACCTATACGCGATTAGCGTGCTTTTACTCAGTGCCATGGACGCGTCTGTGCGTTTAATACATTATAACTTGTCTCGTCTAGAAATTTGACATAGCGCCTGGCGAAGTCTTGGGAAAATGGGTAATGCATTTCATTGTGAATAAAATGTGAAAGTTTACAAATAACTATTGACCTCTACAAGACTTTTTGATTTCAAATATATCTACAGACAAACAAATAACCTTACTATATACACTAGAATAATTTAGCCACTTATGTTCCTAACTATTTGTATATAAGAAGACGTATTCAAATAAACACACAAGTTTTACGAGGTTTACTTTGTTCAAAGTCAGTCCTAAATCACCAGTTCTTATATAGTTATAGAAGGTAAGAATTTCTTCATGATGAAATCAACAATCAGATCATTTTTACTGAAAAACTCTTAAACTAACAGACTACTGAATCGGTTAAAACCCTTTAACTGAAGCCCTTAAATGTTACTTGAATTATATATCCGGCACGATAGTTAAACTTACTTGCAGGGTTTAATGTTGACGACACGGTTAGCCTAGTTGGGAGTGACCCTGCCTCCGAAGCTAGCGTCCCGGGTTCGATCCCCGGTAAGGACAAATATTTGTGTGATAAGCACGAATGTTTGTTTTTGAGTCTTGGATGTTTCCTATGTATTTAAGTATTTATTTATCTATATAAGTATGTATATCGTCGTCTAGTACCCATAACACAAGCCTTTAGAGCTTACTTTGGGACTAGATCGATTTGTGTAAAGATTCTCCCCTGATTTATTATTATTATTATAATGTGGGCTAATGTTAATGTTATTGCAATCCTAATTCAACTTCACGGAAAACACGAAGTGCCAGCAATTTCATTTGGCTGGTCTAAAATTTTACGGCTATATACAACCGAGACTTATTTGAAAATAAATAACCGTTTTGTAAATTTTAGAAATGTGATTGCTTTAATTTGTTTGATTTTAGCAAACAGTTTTGCAAGCTCTGTCCGAAATAAGAATTAAAATAAGAATTTTGTAGTGGTAGAGCCAAACAGTAATCCTCACTAGATGATTACTGTTCGAATGGGCCGGCTCGACCGGGGTAGAACCACACTCCCACAGAATATCGGCGTAAAGTAATAGCTTGCTATTACGTTTCGTACGGTGAGTGACGAAATCCGGAGGACTATTCCCTCATCCCCATCCCATCCCCATTCCCCATCCTCCCTAGACTGGCAACGCATTGGCAGCACCTCTGGTGTTGCAGATGTCCATGAGCGGCGGTGACCACTTTCCATCAGGTGGGCCGTCAGATCGTTTGTCAGTCAATTGACATTTAAAAAAAGTCGCTTGGTTGATATTAGCAATAATTTGTTTATTTCTAGCCCTCCCATTTTTTAAGTGTTTAATAAAAATACAACCAACTTAGCAAACACGCATAACTTCACATCTGTACACTTCTCGCAGGCGCTTTAAACCATGAAAAGATTCGCCATCGTTTTCTTCATGTACCTCACTTGGCAATGCAATGCCGAAGCCCCGACTTATACTACGAAGTACGACGGGATCGACCTCGAGGAGATACTCGCCAGCAGCCGACTCCTCACGGGCTATGTCAACTGCCTCCTGGATTTAAAACCCTGCACGCCTGACGGGAAGGAGCTCAAGCGTGAGTCAGATAGAATTCACGGGCTGAACTATAGAGACCCGGTCTCATTGAGGGCGTGGCGTGAACGTAGCGTGCGCCATCTATTGTGACCTATTGGAACTCGTCGCCGCGGCTTGGCTTGACCGTACCGCAGTGTGGCGTACATATGTGGACGTCGGTTATGACTTCCAATTACAGACAATAAATAGATGGCGTCACGCTCCGGTCGCGCCTCGCTTCTGCAGCGCTCGCAATGTGACCGGACCTTAAAGGGCTTATTTTACTTAATTTGGTTACGACACGCAAATAAAAGGCACATTATTTGATAATGGTCCAATGCCTGTCACTCGCACTAAAAGTCAGTGACAGTAAAGAACTTATAAATGTTGAATTACTTCATCAAGGAAAAAATATCGAACTTATTAGTGGATCATTTTAGTTTAATGCTCAACTTTCTCGCTAACCTAAGCTTCGATTGTAGAGAACCTGCCCGACGCCATTTCGAATGACTGCAGCAAATGCACGGAGCGGCAGCAACAAGGAGCTGACCAAGTGATGTATTACATCATCGACCACCGCCCCGAGGACTGGGAAAAACTTGAGAAGAAGTAATACAAAAATAATTACAGAATGAACGCACCCGTCACCGCATTAACCTATGTGATATCCCTGATTTTAAATATCAAACAAAATTTGAAAAACTTCAGCTCCTAGCCCACCTAAACATTTTGAATCAAGGTGATTTTGTTGACACCATATTTGGTTAAATCGATTCAGTACTTGACTGTACGAGGAATCATACCGTCTCACATATACAACCGCGAAGTCGCGGGCAAAAGCTAGTTTAAAATATATGCGAGTTACAAAAAGGAAATTTAACAACTAAAATATCATCAGGCGTTTACTTTAGGAATAGAAAATTTCGTTAAAACCATTGAAATACGAGGGGCGGCTGAAAAGTTATCTATCTAGCCTATATGTTATGCGAAAATAATGCTGACCACTATGAGGTCGTGTTCACTGGTTATTCTTTTTTCAAAATCACCAACATTCATTTGTTTCTTGCTTCCCGCTTTTTTTGGGACTGGATTGTTTTCAAAATGTCGCAAGAAAAAAATAATCTGATTAAAATTGAACAGCGTGCAGTGATGAAATTTCTCACTAAAGAAGGAAATACACCCTCGCAGATTAGATTGCGTATGTCACCTATTTTTCGTGCCCTTCTGAATTTACAATAAAGTTCTGGTCGAAATAGTTTAAGCTTGGCCGTGAGAGCCTTGAAGATGATCCTCGTAGTGGGCGACCAGTTTCCGCTGTCACCGATGAAAATGTGACCAAAGTGAGAAATTTTATTTTAGAAGACCGGCGAATTAAGCAGTGGGAGTTAGCCAGGGATGTGGGCATTAGTAAAGACCGGTCAATGAAATAATTCATGAACATTTGCACATGTCTAAGGTTAGTGCACGCTGGGTCCCTAGAATGTTGACTCCGTTTGACAAGGACAGACGTGTTCAATGTTGCGAGGAATTTTTAGACATGAGTCGTGGAAAAGAGGAGGAAATTATTTCTAGAATAGTAACCTGTGATGAGACTTGGATTCGGCAGTGGGATCCCGAAACTAAACAGGAGTCATTACAATGGAAATTCAAGGATGAAAAGCCTCCTCGGAAATTTAAGGTTCGCCCGTCAGCAGGCAAAGTAATGGCAACATTTTTTTGGGATGCGGAAGGAATTCTGCTTGTAGATTACTTGCCAAAAAAAACTACAATGAATGCTGAATATTACGCAGATTTACTTGACCAGCTCAGAGAAGCCATAAAATAAAAAAGAAGGGGCAAACTCAGTAAAGGGATTCTGCTTTTGCATGATAACGCACCTGTGCATACTGCTCGCTTAACGAAGCTAGCAATTAATGGAAATGGGTACGAAGTAATCAACCACCCTCCATATAGTCCAGATTTGGCCCCATCCGACTACTTCCTGTTCAGACTTGAAGAAAGAACTGAGGGGACGAAGATTCGTAACCGATAACGACATGAAGGCTGCTGTTAATTACTTTTTCGATGGTAAACCTAAAGTTTTTTTTAACGGGTTAATGTCTTTAATTGATAAATGTAATAAGTGCATTTCCCTGTCAGGAGACTATATTGAAAAATAATAAAAAACTAGCCATGATCGTCTTTTGTTTCATAGTTAGGTAGATAACTTTTCAGCCGCCCCTCGTATATAGTAAGGAACTGTTCAAAGCAATTTCCACGATGATTACTTTTGAGGTGTTAGAACGCGAATGTGACACCATCGCAGGTTCAGTCGCATGTCAACCACCATCCATGACACCCATTTAAGTGACACAGTTATATTTAAAAATAATGCCCGCCCGCATCGTGCGGTGTGAGACAGCACCGCCGACCCCACCGTCCACAATGATATGATAGCGTGTGAATCAAGCAATATTAGAGTTTTGTGTGTATATCGTAAGAACTAAGACATCGGCAATAGGGTGTGGTTAAGCCATAGCCATAAGCCAAGGCCAAGCTAGCGTTTGACAACCTTCTATGAGACTTGTTACAGGAAATTGTACTGATAACATATCCTTCCTTTGAGATCTTTGGTTAAAACTTACAGGGGCGGGCGATAGGAGAGCAATCATAAACGGAGGGCAATCCCTGGAAAAAGAGCTTTATACATACATACAAAGCATCACGCCCGAAATCCCTAATGGGGTGGGCAGAGGCACAAGAATACTTGTGGCCACGTTCGATTAATTAATTAGTCCTAAGATGGCATGATGAACCGTATGGTGACAGGTGATCAGCCCATCGCCCATACAGATAGTCCACCATGTTGGAGAGGACCCGTCCCTTCGTCAACTTTTACGACATGCTAGGATGATAAGCATCTGCACGCATTCTATGCTATTTCTTCACTCCCAGTGCAGCAGAGGAGCTTTATTACCACGATATTGAATTTAAATTGCCGTAACTGGTACTGCTTATATGCGATGATTACTGGCCCTGCCGGCTGCTGGCCTACCCCAGAATTTAAACGGATCACTTGATACATGAACTAGGTACATGCAGATATAGGTACTGCTTAATAGTAGTATTATATCGATTTTTTGTCTGATTTATCTACGCCCTTGTGTATCACGCATCCCTATACAAACCATAGCGACTTATTATAGTAATCCAAGGACATCCAAATATTAGGACATTCAAATATGTTAATTTTAAGACATTCAAATACGATGCGAAACACTTTATTACAGGTACAACTCAGACGGGACTTATAAACGAAAATACCTAGAAAGCAGAGCGCATACAGAAGAAACTTCTACAGCCATGAGTGAAGTTATGGAAAAGGTGCCAAAAGAATCTAATCAGGAATAAAATTCAAATAATGATCATGATTTAATGACCGCAATAATGCAATAATGCAATAATGGATGAATGTATTAGAAAGTCGCTAATAAAGGGGTTTCTCTAAAATTTTCTCAATTTCCCGTCTCAAAAACTGAAAATTATAAAGTGCCGTCACTCCTCAAAAGTGTACAGAATCAAATGAGAATAGCTACAAATAAAACGGCTTTTTCCTAGTCTTACCCTATTTACTACTTGGTCAAAGAATACTAGCTAATACATACTTAGTTAAGTAAATTAAAGTTTAGTTTTAAAGTAATAGTTTTTAGCCATTTCATAAATATAACATTTTACAGACATTTTACCTATAAGCGCGTTCGTCAAAGTCGTGAGCTAAATCTAAGGGATAATTAATAAAACAAGACAAACTTCTTAAACAAAAATCATTATTTTATTGAATTGCACGTAGTCCTTCAGCGTTTTATAATCAAACTACAATAAAATAGTAAACTGTCCTACTTAACAATGCTCAAGTATTGTCCTCTAGTCTCCGCTGGTTACATATAAAAACATACGAAGCCACGTTCAAACACATTTAATCCCTTACAAATCATATTTTAGTAGCGGTTCTATTAGGTTTGACAGTATTTCTTGCTTAGCAAAGTTTTAGTTATGGTGCGTCCACGTCTGACGAACGCGCCGCACGCGCGCTGCATACGTGTATTTATTGTAACTGTTTGCGCGCCTATTTAGCGCAACTAGCGCCGCGCGCGCTGCGCCCGTGCACTTATGACGGGCGGGAGGAAGCCAACGCGCGCGCGTGCTGTATGCGGGCAGCACTAGCGCTGGTCACGCGCGGCACGTAGCTTGCGCGGGAACGGCGCAAGAGCGGCACGCGAACTGCTCGTATTAGTTACGTAATGCACGCGCGGAGTAAGCGAGCCTTCCGCAAACAGGCGCATTCACGGCGCGTTCGTCAGATGTGGACGCATCATTACACCATTGCATTAAACAACGTTGTTCCTCGCATGCCCAAAAGTTAAGTATGAGAGTTTTTGATTCATAAAGACTAACTGTGTGGGTACAAATAAAAATTTGTTGTTTAACTTAGGGAACAGTGGCCCTAACAATCTTGACACGAGGATAAAGTGAACACAATCTTATCTCTACATAAGATAAGACGGCTTTAAGTTATCCCGGTGTCAACCTTGCTAGAGCCGCAGACAAGATTATGCTCAGCCTACATATCACTTAAATTTTTTCCATATCGTACCTCTTAACCCTGACTTTGACTCCTGGCAGGGCGAAGCGGTCGGTACTGATAACGTCTTCAGGCTCACCTAACTGTCTAAACCGCTCCGGTCCGGGTTCTGGAATTTTCCGTTTAGGCTTTATCAGAAGTGCGGTCCTACAAAGATTACGGAAAACAGTTTAAGTTTCGATATCTTTTGTGGTCCATATCGATTGGTGCATTAATAGGATAACTTTTTAACCGACTTCAAAAAAACCGAAGGAGGAAGTTCTCAATTCGACGCGTATAATTTTTACTGATTACTCGAAGATAGCTGGACCGATTTGGATGATTATTTTTTCAGTCGATAGGGTATTTCTTCAAGTCTGTCCCGTTTTGATCAAAGTCAAGGTCTGACGAGAAGATCGATGAGGAATCGAAGGAATTCCTTAAATATTATAGGCACGCATGTAGACATTTTCATATTTTCTGTATCAAACACTAACTAATATCTAATAGTGTTCTTTCCTAAGGCCAGACATGAACAGGCACGTGGCTTGGTTAACGCCTACAGCCTTGGTTAAAATACACGCTCTAGATTTCTCGACACCGGTCGCACTGCGCGCTTGGCGCCTTTAATAAGTAGTCACCTCATCACCTGACTCGCCTGACTCTAGGCGCTAAGCAAGCCATGCTGTGCGGCTTTAGCCTAAAGGATTTAGCATTCCTTTAGCTAAGGGCGATAATATTAGTTTATAACTGGCAGATTTGATTAATGGAGTAACATTATGATTTGTTGTATCGTGCGTGAGAATTTAGAACGTACTTGACCACAGCGCCAGTACAACACGTTTTGATATGAACGAAATTGTTTGTTTAATTTCGAGAAACTATTGCTTTGTCTGTGTTTTCATTTTAAACGACATCTTTACTAACTTCTCATATTGACAATACACTTATTGGATTTTCTATCGGTTTTTTTCTTATCCTAGGATTCTTTCAATTTTCTTGATGCCTTCGTACCTCGTGAGAAAGAGCTTCCACGCCGGCTCATCATGAGCCATCATGGATGCGATCACCTTGCCAGCGTTTTCCTTCTGAGCATCGGAACACTCTTTGCAATCATCCTTGATAGCCTGAATCATGACACCTGAAACAACATAAGTAAATCTTCCTCATTATCTGCTTGTTTCCTGGCACTATTATTATAGGAAAAAAACCTCGTCAGAAAGAAACGCAAGTCTATCATTATTCTAAACAGTTTCCATGTTAATTATGAATACAGATAAATACAGGCTATTATTAGCGTCACCATCTTTATTAAAGAGCAACGTCTCTACAACCTCTGCAGCCCTAGCATGACAGACACAGGGGTAAGTTAAACCCGTTTATCTCTCTGACTATCTCTTTTGTCGGCACTAGTGTGAGAGAGACGCACTTAGAGATAAGACGGTTTAACTTATCCTTGTGTCAGGGCCGCAGAAGCCCCTCTTCTTGAGAGGATAAAACCACCTACAGGAGCGACCGCTTTTTTGCACAAACCGATAGGAGATCGGTTATACAAAAATATAATAGAATTGCAGCTCTAGCAAGATTGACACGATCTCAGTGCATCTTTTTCTTCATAACTAGTATGAGAGAGACGCACTGAAAGATAAGATAGGAATAACTTATGTTCCTGTCAACCTTGCTAGGGCCACAACGGTGCGATTTATCTAACTTTCCCAAATGCTCACAACGAGTTCCATGCTAGCACAAACTGTGTTGTAATTCCTAACATGAACAGCGACTGATCAGCGGATAAATGCTACTATTAATTTAGACTGTAAAATCAAAGCCGTTCGGTCCAAATTTGAATGTGAATTCAACGCTGATCAGCCGCTGCGCACGTTAGAGAATCACGGCTGGTTTTTTTTTTGCGGCTAGAGCTAGCTCGTCGACGAAGGTAGCGCTTGACGAATTCAATTCGAGAATCACTGGCAGTATTTGGCGGAGAATGTTAGACGTCGTCCTATTGTTTCGTCATCTCACTTGCATTTGCAACGAAACCGAAGTATTTACTGACTCCGTGAGCTGTAGTCCTCGCGACAAACTTAACTTTGCCGTTGGAAAACTTATTTCCCATACATCGACATAAGTCGTGGTCGGGTCATACGCACGTTTAGGTTCAGAACTGTCCCCTCCTGTTTCCGAAAGTTAAGGACCCTTGGGCCTGACTTTTTTGTTTGGACTATATCCGCATGTAGGATATCAGGCATAATTTTGGCCTGCATGAAGAAAACGTTACAATTAAGCAGTTGTTTTCGTTAACTTTTGGTCACAGGGGACAATCTTTGTTTCTAGAAGTGTGTATTACCCGGTCAGTTTAGCAACACCGCAAATATTATTGTAATTGAAAAACCCCCATATCGCCGCCACATTGAAGAAAACTCGAGAAACTGAAAGGACAAAAAACCTATGTCATTCACGAACCTGCTCAAAAAATTTCACGAGAATCGGTAGAGAACTGCGACCTGTGGACGAGAACAAATGGACAGACGCTGGACATCCAGAAACGGAGACACTTCGCTTGCTAGATCGACTATCAGCCAAATACTGCACTAAGGAATATGTATACGTATGTTAAAAATCTTACTTTTCGTTTCCTTCATATCTTTGGAGCAATATGAGTCAGCTGACATCAAACATTTGACATCCTGCGCTGGTAACGGCTTGATAGCATCACTCAGCCTGGTCTTACTCTTCAATGCCTGGCTCTCGACGTCATCGACGACTTGATTGATGATCGTCAGGTCCTCGTCTCCGTAGACCACTGAGTAACCCAAGCTTCTTACTCCCTCGCTAAACGTTCTCTCTATTCCAGGAGCTGTTGGTTCTCCCAGGGATAATACTGCTAGAGCCAGACAGACAATAATTTGGGCTAGCATTGTCGGCAGTCGGTGGTGTTCTGAGGCTGAAGGAGCAAACGAGTGACGCTTATGCAACTGTACGTGTTGTAGCTAATTGTCCTGCTATTACTTGCTTACAACAACAAAATGAGATTTGTCAGGAGTAAGCAACTGTTTTAGCTTAGGATAAGTACACAATGCAAAAAACAATTCCATTGAAACGAGATGCTTATTCACTGTCGATAGGTTCATGCAAATCCATTTTTAACGAACAAACATTCGTGCTAACGATGCTCATCACACAAATATTTGCCCTTACCGGGGATCGAACCCGCCGGTACCTTAGCTTCGGCGGCAGGGTCACTCCGAACTATGCTAACCGCGTCGTCATATTAAAACAGATTGGAATTTTTTAAATGATGTGTACCTATATAACAAATATTTTGAAAGTCACTGAAGTTACTCCCACAATTACCTAGTTTTTAGGGTTCCGTACCCAAAGGGTAAAAACGGGACCCTATTACTAAGGCTCCGCTGTCCGTCTGTCCGTCTGTCCGTCTGTCTCCAGGTTGTATATCATGAACCGTGATAGTTAGACAGTTGAAATTTTCACAGATGATGTATTTCTGATGCCGCTATAACAACAAATACTAAAAAACAGAATCAAATAAATATTTAAGGGGTCTTCCATACAACAAACGTGATTTTTTTACCGTTTTTAAAGATAATGGTACGGAACCCTGCGTGCGCGAGTCTGAATCGCACTTGGCCGGTTTTTCTATATTCTTCAGCAATCACAAAGGGAATGGAAAGTACCATTAGCAATAAAAGTTTTTATACATTGTGATTTCACAAAAATGCATGTCAGTATGTTCAGAAAATATTAGATAGGTATGAATATAAAGTATATACCTACTTAGACAATATTGTTCCATTCTTTATACTATTTCCGAACGCCAGTTTTAAAAGAACAATCGAAATATTTCACGACATAAGCGTTTAGTGTTGAGCTTCCCTGTTTCTTGTAGTATTCGGGGCGCGTGGGTTACGTCCACAAACAGCCTTCGTGTACTCGAATACCAAGCGATTGAACACTCAATGTTGACGTTTGTACCAATGCCACTCTATAATAAACGATTACTATTTGCATAATGCTTTCGTAATAGATAAATAACCTAAGCTATGTGAGAGTTTTTGGGGCTGGTAATGTACCTAGTAGATCGGTACAGTCAAGTTAATGCTTGGTCGCTATAACAACCTACCTAAACCTACCTATTATAATTGGTTTTCAAAACTCTTTATGTTTGTGGAGTAAGCAGAATTCATATAAAGATATCCTTAGATTTACTTCAATTTCATCACATCGAATACTAGCTTTTGTGAAATGGAAATCCTTGGGAAATGTCCATTTTTCCAGAGTAAAAATATAACACCGTCCTATAAACTATTTCTTTGCAAAAATCAAGTCGATCCTTTCAAAAAACCAACAAACATACTTAAGAAATACTAGTAAATTACGGCAAATCTGAATACGAATCATACATCTTTTTTTTCTATCCCAGCCGCCAAGACAATATATATTAATAATAGGATTAATGTAAAATATTAATAGGAGGAGGTAAAGGTGTCCCACGATAACCCTGCAATGAAAAAATGGACGACCCATACACCGGATTAAAATTTTGTATGAAATGACGTATGAAGTAGTCATTTTTTCGTTGCAGAGTTATCGTGGGACTAGTCTACGTCATTGATACAAATAAAAATAAACAATTGCTAACGGGTCCATATTGGCTCACATAAAATTTGTATTCATAATAATCACTCTTCATAATTTTTTTCCTCATACTTTTTTGTTCATACATTTTTATTCCTTCCATCGGAACTCGTAACAGACAGGTATCATATTTTTTTTATTAATAATGTCATTACTAAGAACATGTTTGAACTCATATTTTTATTTTTTTCATAACATTTTGCTTCATAACAGACAGTGATCATACTTTATTTATTCATAATTTAATTATTGATAATACATACTTCAACTCATAATTTTGTTTTTCAGAATAGTTTCCTTCATAACAGACAATTATCATAATTTTCTTATTAGGTTAGTTGTAGGTAGGGCAGGGTATCCCTACCTACAACTCCACTTTCAAGATGGCATACCTATGGATTTAAGCATATTAATATAACAGCATGAACCTATTTAGCATAAAATTTTACAAATAAGCAAGATTATCTGAACGAATGCAAAAAAAAGACCTAACATCGAAGGCTAAGGCGGGAGCGAAGCGAAGCGAAACCTTCTGAACCTAACCTATCTGAGTCGCTTCTGCTCCGACCCATTTTGCTCTCTCGTGTCGCTTGCTCGCTCAGAAGTCTTCTTAAGTCCTATCCAGTTTCATTTACAATTATGATTAACAAATATATGGAAATAAATATTTGTATAAAAAAATATATGAATAAGAATGATTAGGAGTTTCGATCGTTAGTATAAGAAAATATATAAATACAAATATTAGTATTAAGAAAGTTGTATGATTAGCGATATTATGAATTCTGATGATTATAAGTTTCGATCGTTAGTATTAAATATTTTTATGAAGAATGATCATTATGATGTATGAGAAATATTTTCGGACTTCCGATAATAGGACTTAAAAAGTTATGTGAAAAAAGGCGCACCCATGGGTAACAGGTGGTTTCCAAGCGCCTGATAATAAAAGTTAGCAACATGTTTACATTTAGCGCTTATACCGGGTAAGGTATGATGAGATTTCTTGTCAGGTTTCGTTCCACCACACACACCCAGCGGCTTTAGTAAGATGACACGAGGATAACACCTTCTTATCTCTAAGTGCGGCTCTCTCACACTAGTGCCGACGAAAGAGATAGTCAGAGAGATAAGACGGGGTAGGTAATTATTCCCCATGTGAATATTGCTAGGGCCTCTCTACTAAACTCAACTAATTCCTTTTTGAAGGCAAATGTGGCGGTAATATTGGAGTTGTATTTGAAAACTGAACTGAGAGATGTCTTTCGATCACCTACTTTACGAATACCTACGTTTAACTTTCTCAACATAAGTAGTTGGTATCTTCCAAATGAGGTTTATTCGTTATTTTGAGATTCCAACCTTGTCCCACTTCTTTGTTGGTTAGGCGTAGGTACCAAAGAGCCAGGCCCGTCAAATTCTAGGCAGACAAAACAGGTCACTTGTGTCTAAAACTTCTCCAAACTGAATCGGTTATTACAATCCCCGAAACCGAATCCTGACTGATCTACAGCATTCAGGAACCACTTAAGTATCTGACTTTTGAAGATACTCCGCCATTAGTTAGACTAACAGGAATTGAAAAGAGCGGTGACGGCCATAACTACAAGAAAATTTATTTATTTATTTTAATCTATACCCATGCCTGAAAGTAAATATTCTAAGAACTTGTCACTCGTAGGACTTAACGCTAGAAATGGCCACTGTCCGTTTGGTGATTTTTGGCTAAAATGTTCGCAGAGATAGATATCCAGGGTTCATCCATGATAAGTTTATTCCTATAAAATAGCACATCTCTCGAGATTATAGTGATACGAAAGTGATAAATATATGCTACAAAGCACAGGCCAAATATCCTAAAGACACTGCTTAGGCTAACTTTTAGTAGCAAATAAAGCTATCAAAATAGCGCGGCGCGAGGGGTTTTTAGAGCGCTGTGATTGGTGCGGTCTGTAGCCCCGGCGCTTATGGCTTTTGCATCTAATGCTTGCAGCGGCGGGGGTCGCCCGGCTATGCGGAGTCTTTTGGTCTATTCTACAAAGTCACGGATAAAGCTAAGTAGTTAGAATGAAGACGAAAGTGGGTAAAGGTGGTACGTACTTAGGTATGTAAGTAATCGTTAACCCTATAATAACGCTACTCAGTGTCAATTAATGAACGATCAACATTATCTTTAGTAATCATTTATTACTTAAAATCATGATTCAATCAAAGTTACCGTGGTTACGACGGTTCAAATTCAATACGACCATTAATATCATAAATTCATAATTATTATGTCATCAAATACGTAGTTTTATACAGACGTCCGTACATTAACAACTTAGTTTGCGGTCATTCTTAATGTAAATATAACTTATTAGGTATATCGTCGAAGAAATGTTATGATCGCTTCGCGAACGCAGCGTTCGTTACACTTTGTTGCTTGCTGTGATTGGTACTTGCACCAAAATCTTAAGAGGAATGTGAACCAACAGCAAAAGCCAGCCTTTTCATACAAAAGGCGATAACGATTTCCACCCCTTAAATTTCTCTCCGATACACGCTGACTGAGTTTCTTGCGGCGCTTCTTCTCAGTCAGTGATAACGTAACTTTCCGTAGCACTAAAAACCGTTTGAATTTGAAATTCTGCCTAAGGCATGCTAAGTGTATAAACCCAACATGCCGAAGGCCCTTCCGGCCTTCGCATGCATCCTGGTGATGCTGGAACGGTTGTCTGAGACTGCCAGCTGAGGTCAAACCGAAAAAAAACAACCCTTAAATGTTACCGATTTTGATCAATTTTTGATTGGTTGTCAGTCAGAACCAAAGCTAGATCTAGGTATACGTCTTTTAAATATTGATTAAAGATCAACAAATTCAAATAATCGACAAAATTAGTTTTATAAGAGAGTACTGAAACAAACAATAAAACTAAAGTTATTGATTATAGTGAAAAAACCAAAACGTATAGACCTAGATTTTGTTCTGACTGACAACCTATCAAAAATTTGTCAAAATCGGTTAACATTTAATGGGTGGAAATCGTTATTGACATTTGTATGAAAAAAGGCCGTAGGTTCATTCCTCTTAATCCTGATGCAAGAGGCTGCCTGTCGAATTTGACGAATTTTCATAGATTTCCAGGTCGTATCTGTTGGTTAAGATATTCAGTTTTTGAAAAAAAAAAATTGTTATTTTTTTAGCTGCGTAACAAAACTTACCTAGAATGAATAAATTTTTCGTATCTACTTCCTTCTTAAGTCATTTATCTACATATAAGTAACAATTTTAAATGGAAAATCAATAAGCCACATAAGGGCAATTTTTTTTAAATTGATTGGTCGCCATTATTGCCAAAAATATTGAAATCTCCGTACAAGCGATTGCTACGGAAATTATTTTTAAGATAATGTGTTTTTTTTAATGTCTAAGTGGCACTTTAATAACTAACTGATGTCATTGCGGTGGGGTTAAATTGGATCTAATGCAAGGTTATTCGGTACTGGTAGCCCCTTAAATTATTATCCTTTTGAACGCCACAGTCGGCTGTAGCCGACAGCAGATTTCCGTGCCCCTGACGCCACGGCATGCAGTTTTCCATACATTTTGTCGGCTACAGCCCTCACTCGGCGTTAGGGCACGCGTTGTTGCACTCAGCCGTGGCGTTCATAGGGTTAAACCGGATTGAAGTCTGACGGTTCCATAATTTTCACCTTAAGTGTCTACTAAACTTTACTTGAAACTAAAACTAGATTTACGAGTATCTTTTTGGTGCATGTGACCTTAAGTATTGAAATAAAATTCAGTTCGGTTTTTAAATATTTAATCACCATTTCTTTAACAATTCCTCCATTATTTTGGATGCTAGAAACATATCTAACTTATTATTAGTACTCTTAACTAATATTCCTAATAAGGCTTGAAATACTTTGATTTTCCCTTGCTTATATTGCTTCACCAATTTTGGATTATTCTCAATAACTTTCGCGCACATTTTAGTTATTTCTTCTTCATCTGTGATCAATGCCCATCCTTTTTCATCCACAATGTCGGCAGGTGACATCGCGGCATCAGGTGACTCGATGAGTTCGTTAAGTAATTGTTTGCACACATCCAAACTGATTCGTCTTTGCAGGAGCATTTCAGTAACATCCTTCAATTGATCGACAGTGATATTACACTCTTCAACGTCTAAATTATTTTTATTCAGCACAGTCAATAGATCGTTGATCAGCAAATTGGCAATTTTGATTGAATTTTGAACATTATCCGAAGTCAAATTTAGGAAGTATCCAAGAAGAATTGGTTCATTCACAAGTTGTATCGCAGTGTCTGGGCGTAGTTGGAAATCTTGAATTAGTTTTCTCCTCGATTCCTCTGGGAGCTCGGGTATGCTCTCTTGTATGAGTGGCACGCTTATCACATCTTGAGTGTCTTCTTTGGTCTTTAAGTTGACACGTAGCGGTGGGAGATTTGGTTCTGGCATATACCTAAAGAAAGTAAAATGATTAATTTAAACATTACAACCACAGTAAAAGTTAGTCGCCTACAGTGAAATGACAATGTTCAACAAACGCTAGCTAATAGGATAGAGCGTAGAGCAGCTCGAATCGTCGATGACACAGTGATCTCCGATCATCTAGATCCCCTGTCCATGCGAAGGGATATTAGTTATCTTTGCGTCCTGTACAAGAAATACCATGGAGAGTACTTGATAAACACACGGCTTTACTCACGATTTATTGTCAGAAATAGTCCGACATGTTTCGAACTCGAATGCAGGCAGTGCGCGGGTTGCTCTGACCGCGACCGCACTCAAACCCTGAAGTAGGACTCTATTCGAGTTTGAAACATGTCGGACTATTTCTGACAATACATCGTGAGTAAAGCCGTGTGTTTTTCAAGTATTCATAATGTCTCACGAAAGTTTTAATTTGAATACCATGGGGAGTGTTCAGAGGAACTGTTTAATGTTATACTAGCCGCTGTATTCCACCATCATACTACTGCCGAAAATTGCAATTCACCATCACCATCTTGACGAATGGCGATCTACCCACTGTGCGTTTTATAAGACACTTCCCGCCACGTATGGTGAAATTGTGGAACCAACTTCCATCAGCGTGTTTCGACATTGGGGCCTTCAAGTGAAGAGTTATTTTTTTCCTAAAAGTTCGGCAACGGCTCAATGACTCCTTCAGGGTTAGTAATGTTCATGGGTGGCGATGATCACTTACCATCAAGTGACACGCATGCACGATTGCCTTCCATTATATATATAAAAAATAAATTTGCATCCATTTGGTATCCATGAACGCCATTTGCTAGTTGTCAAATATCTCAATGACATTGAACAATCTGATTGGTTAGCTTGATTCATCTCACTGCCCTATGTCACTGTCCAGTCCTCTTCACTGCCCTATGTCACTGTCCAGTCCTCCTCACTGCCCTAAGTCACTGTCCAGTCCTCCTCACTGCCCTATGTCACTGTCCAGTCCTCCTCACTGCCCTAAGTCACTGTCCAATCCTCCTCACTGCCCTATGTCACTGTCCAGTCCTTCTCACTGCCCTATGTCACTGTCCAGTCCTCCTCACTGCCCTAAGTCACTGTCCAGTCCTCCTCACTGCCCTAAGTCACTGTCCAGTCCTCCTCACTGCCCTAAGTCACTGTCCAGTCCTCCTCACTGCCCTATGTCACTGTCCAGTCCTCCTCACTGCCCTATGTCACTGTCCGGTCCTTCTCACTGCCCAGTCCTCTTACCTATAATCCTGCACGACCTCTTTGTCGCGCATGGCAACCGTGACCCGCGCGGTGGCGTCCCAGGAGCGCGTCTCGTTCACGATCCGGCCCCCGTCCTCCAGAATGGCGCGTTGCCTCTCGATCTCGTGCCGGATCGCGCCCGCCACGCCTCGCACTGACCCGATGTTTTTAATCTGTAATTACGATTTAATTGAGCTAATAATAATAAAACATGGAAAAGTTTAAAATATAGCATTTTAAACTTTTCCATGTTTGATGAGAATGATTTATTAGATGGGTTCCGCGAACGCATTATTTTCATGTAGCTTGTTTCCTAGTCGCATTTGTCTGCGATCGATTAATTTCTTCATCAAAATTTTACTCATAGCTTTTTCCCATGTCGTATTTTTCCGCAATCGATTTGTTTATTCTACTCTTGGAGACAAAACAATGGTGGTTACTTTATCAAATGTTGCAGACAAAATGCTTGACATGTTGACAAGAATTAAGTGTATGGTATGATACATTCGAAAATAACTTCCATCTTTAACATTATTTGCGTATACAATATTGAAAGTGAAAGTAAATGCGTTATTAAAAAAGCAACGAGTAAGTATAATGCCCCTGAATAAATATTTCGGTCGCAAAAAGATGCGACTTGGAAGACAGCTACGAGTTAAATTCCGATGAAGAAATTAATCGATTGCGGAAAGAATGCGACTCAGAAAAAAGCTACATGATAATATTGCGTTCGTAGAACCTATCTAACAAAAATGGAATATGAGATAGAAATTTAACAATTTGTTACCTTATATGGCTGTTTGGAATATAATTTCCAGTTGTCCACGCCCAAAGCAAGAAGCTCAACTGAAGTCGCTTATTCTAATGTTAGCGTCTTAACCTTTTGGCCGCCAGGCATGTCTGAGAAGTAACACGAATTTCAACTTTAAGTTAAGGTAATGATGGACTTTTTTACCCTGTATATGCTGTCACGCATAGTCGACAACGGCGGCCAAAAGGTTAATAGTAACTTGTAAATTATAAATATTTACCTCAGTCCGTGTGGCTAGTGGTTGCCCGGGGCGCCGCAGTGATACGTTGGCGTCGACGCGGAGTCCTCCTTGCTCCATGCGCCCTGAGCATGCGCCCAGCCGCTGCACTATCAGCACCAACTCCTTAACCAGCGCTGCTGCCTCTTCGCCATCCTGGAATTACACATCAATTTTGATACATACCACTTGATATAGTTGTAAAAACTATGATGAAGTGGTTATATTCTCCTGAAATCAGAATGACATGTTTTGTATATCACCGATTTCAAGTGTATATATATGCCAGGTGTCCCAAGACATAGTGTTAAGTGAAGGTCTAGAGATAGAGCGCCACAAGCGGTATCGGATTGACCTTAAATCAAAGTGATGTAATTTTCTTTCTAATCGCTGTTCAAAGTCTCAACCGCAATTTATCTTCTCACACTATATGGTTTTACAAATTTGAATAAACTTTTGACTTATAAACTACAAAAAAACGTAAAACACACATAGGAGTGAATCCGATACCCCTTGAGGAACTCTAGACCTCTGCTTGACACTATTTTCTGAGACACACTCTATATAGTGTTATGCCTTTGTCACATTATGAGGTGTCCATTGAAGATCTAATGAATTAGATATAATAGTAAGTTATCTTAATTGTAGATCAAATGTAAAACCTTACATATTACATAAATAAAAATATGTACAAAGGAGAACTTAACCCTTTGAGGGATGTCATTTAATAGATGTATATGAAAACAAAGCTGGTATTAACAAATAATTAATATCTACAAGTTATTAGTCACATACCTCTAGGTCAGGCTCAAACACTAGCTCGATCAAAGGGGCACCAGCCCGGTTGAGATCGACCAAGCTCCGTTTGAGTTCTTCATCGTGCAGCGACTTGCCGCTATCCTGCTCCAGTTGGATCTGCTTGATTTTTGAACTCTTCTTGTATGGTTTTTTGTGAATGCCAGGTGTAAATACCTGCAACAAATAAAAATGTGACTAAACATTTGAAATTTAAAGGCCTCATTTGACAACTGGACTACTATATAGGTCTCGGCATAAACAAGCTACGATAGCTACGTTTAATGTGTTTGAAATGAAATATCCGCATCTCAGTACTGCATGTTAATATTATTTTAGTATGACATTTAAAAACTACCTGAAAGTTAATGACCCCATCGCTTGCTAATGGTGCTCTTTGCTGCGTAATTTGATACCCGGCCGGTAGATCAGCGTAAAAGTAATGTTTTCGATCAAAAGTGGACACTTCATTCACTCTACATGAGAGTGCTAACGCAGTCTTTACTCCCAATTCTACACACTTCCTGTTCAACACAGGCAATGTTCCCGGAATAGCGGCATCCACAAAGGCTACGCAGTTGTTCACTGACCCACCAAATGTATTTTGTGCTCCAGAAAACAGCTTAGTTTGGGTATTTAACTGTGCGTGAACTTCCAAACCCACGACACTTTGCCACTTTTTATTGGAGGCCGTTGAATAATTGCATTTACATGGGAACGGATTTTTGTAACGATAGTACATACGTCGGGGAATGTTTCGCAAAACCATTTTAGGGCCTAATAATTTAAAAAATAAATAAATAAGAATTTTAAAATCTTTCGGGCAGGATAAACATTTTGACGTAATTTTACCGACAGTTTGAGTTTTTAAAACAATAAGAGTCACTAGGCAAATTAAATCATTATGCCAATGTATTTCATAACGTTGAAAACTTAATGCATGATATATTATTAATATTCCAAAGGAAACTATCTTTATTATATTTAAAATATCACTGAATGTTTTAATATTAAGCTATGTCACTTCGTTTGGTAGGTACACGATATTGGCCTTATTTATTCGTCGTCTGAACAAACAAAGGTCTACTCGAACCGTCTAATAAACTGATATGTACTCCAATAGATGGCGCTACTGAAACAAAACGCAGGAAACTGAAATATGCCGCACTATTTAAAAATTCAATATGATTGAAGTGTACATGAATAGATTGACTACAATAAAATAGAATACAGGGCACACACACATTTAAGCTCATTAGCAATTCGAAAACAAGTTGACTTGAGAAAATCGGTAAATAATTGGATAGCAGGTAGAATGGTATTACAATTTACAACTGTTCACTTACCCGTCTAGCTGCGCACGGTGAGATGGATGAATTTAATAATTTAATAACTTAGTTGCATTGATATTTTGACTTAGAACGTAACTTACATATTAATTAAACATTAAAAATAAGTATCACATTTTACAGCTATAACATTTTTAAACGCATTATTTTTTACACCACTAATCCCGTAACAACTTCGAAAAGCAACGAAAACAGGTAGAGGACGATAAAAGCTAAGGTGGCTTCGGCGATGGAATACATTACTGTGTGTCTTTTTGTAGAATAAAGTGAAAAATAGTATCCGATTCCGCGGATGATTGACGAGTTATGCGTTATACTCGCGAGAAAGCGTGGCATCGATTGAACCGCCTGGTGAGGTATGTCGCTGCTCACAACAACGCTGTGGTAAAACACGAAGCCTTGCCGAAGCTACGCTGCCGATTTAAAAATTACCCCATCCACGACAATTATAGGCGCAAACTTAATAACTGAGTGTAGTCTACATTCGTTTGTATCATCATAATGACACTAAACGTACACACCCACATAGGTACATTAAAATAATATCTATCGTGACGTCACAGTGGGTATACAATATACACCTCCTGCAGTAATGTGCTTATTCATATTAATTCTTTTATCGCTTTGAACTCAATTTGCACGCGTTGACATCGATTGTTCTAGATATACTCTAATCGCCCAAAACAGGATCCGGATTTAAGTCAGTATGCAGGTGGGTAGGTAGGTATATTATTTACTGGCTTTGTTTTCATATTTGCATAAAATACACAGTAGAAAATTTTATCAAAGGTTGTCTTTTGTTCAACCACGAAAAGGCCTTGATATCTACCTACTGGATTTTATGTTTAATTAGCTGTACAACAATGTACAGAGCACTCTGCCTTTCTTTACAGTCCGCTTAAATTTAAACTTGGCTGTATGTTTTTTTGTAGTGAGCCGATAAAAATGAAACAAAGATTTAATCTCACTTGGGCCCTTCCTTAATCTAATTACTTAAACCGTATCAATATCTCTTTCGGAGTTTTTCTGTAATACTTGTTCAAACAAACAATTAAATAAACAGATACAAATTAGGTAATAAAGCCATTTTTCGATTCTATTACGTTTATTTTGTTCCGGTAGATTATTTTGTTAAACCTCCGGCTCAGTGCCAATTTTAAAATACGATACCCTTATACAATCACTTTGTTATCTATCTGTCCGTCTGTCCAGTCTATCGTACAGTTTTTAGGATTCCGTACCAAATTGAAAAAAACGGAACCCTTACATATCTTTTCGTTGTCCGTCTGTCTGTCTGTTTGTCAACACTCTTTTTCTCAGGGTCGGCTTAACGTATCGAGCTAAAATTTTGCAGTTGTATTATTTAGAACCCCACCCAAGTTGATTAAAGAATAATTAGGAAAAAATTAAATTAAACTTGAAATCTAAATGAAATAAAATTAAAGTCGCTTATCTGTGTATGCGTGTAAATTAATATTTGCTTCAAAATGACTTATCTGATTTGGATGCGGCTTGCGCCATCATTCAAGGAATTCTTCAAGGATTTTGTGTAGTACACTCTCATGCCAAACCGAGGCGCGGGCGCGTCGCTACTTTACGCATTATATTATTTATCAGTGTCTGTAGGTACCTACCTGAGTTAACAATATATCTACAGCACGCTCCAAATAAATAAAGTTTTCATTATTGTGCCGCATTTGTTCTTTTTCGACCTGTCTTCACCTATATACATATCAAGCAGCCATTGTTCATCATCATATATTATTCATAACAGTTCAATTAGACTATTATTACATACAGCAAAACAACTTCAAGTTGCAAGGGAATTTACCAGAGGCGGCGTAATTCGATAACAATCTGACATTTAATAAGTACATTCATACTTATTACATAAAAGTGTTAAGCATTTTTAGGGTTCCGTACCTCAAAAGAAAAAAGGAACCCTTAAAGGATCACTTCGTTGTCCGTCTGTCTGTCTGTCAAGTCAAGACCCTTTTTCCCGGAACCCATGTTGAAATTAATAATCAAATACACAGACCTGCAATCCCTTGGAGCTATAAAAAATCTGACTTAAGTCAAAACAATCAAAAGATACCTACGGCCGTTTATAGCGCATATTTTGACACTCGCAAGGGAACCTAGACCTATAGGGTAAGTACCTACCCGTTGAACAAGCATCATGCACGCTTATACGCAGCATGCTTATATCACGAGTAAAGGGAAAAATCCGAAATAATTATAGTTAAGTAGGTATATCATAAAAAAATCGTTAAATGGAGTAGCTAACCTTTGCAAAGTCGTATCACACTGTTGCGCAGACATAGGAGCTTGCGAAATTTATTTCTTGTCTAATTTCATAAGTATGTTGTAAAGTAAATTGTTACCCGGTTTTTAAAAGTATTTTTCTCATTTGAAAAGGTTCCGTACGGGACCCTCAGCACGCGAGTCAGACTCGCACTTGACCGGTTTTTTTCCCATCAGGCACCCTATGGAAAATCTTAAGTATCTATTGCCTTTGCCTATTGACCAAAGATATGCTATAGCGGGCTACGAAAGGCTGATGAACCAGGAAGCAGTGGTGGACTAACAGGGGGGCGGAAGGGGCGGCCCGCCCCGGTCCTCCGGTCTTGGGGGACCCCAAATGTCTCCGCGTTCCCCTGATCATGGGGTCTCAAACTATAATTTGACTTGAAGAGGGGGGGCCAAATTCAGCTTTGCCGCCCCGGGCCTCTGACGGGCTTAGTCCGCCACTGCCAGGAAGAAAGCCATTGCAGAAAATATTTGTTACCGTTGTACACAAACACACACATACATTTAGCGAGAGAAATTTAGCTTCAAACAAACAAACTTAGATTGTAATGTAGTAATTATTGTTTTTTAGTATCTTTTATATAGCTTAATAATGAGTGTTAACCAGTAAGCTTCATGTTGTAAACCTTCTCACTGGGTCCCAAGATACAGGCTCAGCCTAGTTTGGGGTCCACCGGATACCGATCAATGTAAACATGTCTGTCTCAATAAATATTTTTTCATTTTTTTCATTTTTTTTTATTTTAGAAATGCTTTTGATAACACAGAAAAAGAATTATTCTATATAATGTTTGAGGAAATCAATACAAACGCTACTTTTAAGTCTGTCGTTTTATGAGACTATTAAGGTGTACATATACCTATATTTTACCTGTTTAATCAGCGCAGACGTCACACGGCACCAAGTATGAGACACGTTGGAAATCGCTCCGTTCAAAGTCCAGTCTTTGACTGCAATCTACAGCGCCCGCACACTCGTACAACTATGCCATAGAAACATTCTAGAATTGCCTACTTGTTCATCTGAATAATTACTTAACATCTACAGATTAGTTATCGTACTTAACTAATCTAGGTACTAAATACTAGAGTACCAGTAATTTATCAGTAGCTCCACATATCAAGTTTTTGAATCACGATAAAATTATTAGGTATTTCGTTCGGCGTGGATTAGGATCATTAGGTAATGAAGACATCCGGGTTTGAATCTGAGTAGGACATCGATTTTGTGTCATATCAGTTATTGAGCGATTAAATTCTTACAACTGTTACTTTTGTTGGTACATCATTCTAATACTTACTTGTTATTTTAATCATTCAGTTGCATTCCATTATAATAAGACACGCTTAATATCGTTATGCTATTAGTCCCTTTAAGGTAAATAGGTATTATCTTCTCGTTTGATCAACGTCATCTATGGCCCTTAGATTATAGAATAGAGTAAAAGATACGCTGTATATTAATTGAACCTACGACTGTAATGCCATGCTGCTCCCGCAAACATCAGCGCCCTAATGAAAAAACAAGATGGCTGTATTTTATTAGTACGTCATTTCAAATATGGTTCTTCGCCTTACGTGCTTACGTCAGCCAGTGACAGTTTTTTTTTTTTTTTTTTAGAATGGACATTTGCTGTTAGTCTCTGACGACTTCGACAACTTCACCGGAAAGCCAGTGACAGTATGACCAAATTAATAAGATTGTAATAATGCTGTCACAATTAAACACTAAATTGCCAATATTATTTAGTATCATAACCTTACAGGCCAAACAAATGCGCATGTGTTTTGTATCAATCCGTGTGGCCTCTAGTTGACGTTTTAGGCGGCATGGCTTGACGGTATCAACGTTTACTCTATTATTATTGTATACTCTAAACTATGGCCCGTTTAACGAATTTACAAGCTACAACTTCACAAGCAATAACAGGCAACACCGACGGTAGATCCCATACATTTGCCTTGCAGTGTTGGCAGTTTTTGCCTGTAAAGTAACTTGTAGCTTCGTGAAATGTGGCACAGGCGCCTCATTCGGGAACGCTAAGTGATTCTGTAGCGACTCGTAAGCCAGATCTCTCATCTCGCTCTTACGCATTTCGCGTCGTGCGGAAGAGTGGAATGAGAAATCTGGCTTATGAGTCGCTACAGAACCACATAGCGTTCCCGAATGAGGCGCCAGGTCTGCCGTAAGGCGTCCACCAAAAATCGCCACAACAATCGAATCCTATGACCCCGTCAATAAGACATAAGTATTTCACTAAACTCTTGATGATTGTTAGGGTGACACTTACTTTTATTATATTACTAGCTGGTGCCCGCGACTTCGTCTGCGAAGAATAATAATTTAAGTAACCTATGTACTTTTAAACCTTCCCTAGACCTCCACGAACATTTCAAGACTAAGATAAGATAAATCCGTTCAGCCGTTCTCGAGTTTTAGCGAGACTAACGAACAGCAATTCATTTTTGTATATATAGATGTATGAGGCCTTGCGATGGTTGCAAGGCTGACACAAGGATAATCTAGCTATCTCTATGTTATCCCTTAGTGCGTTTCACTCGTACTAGTATCAAAGAGCTGGACTGAGAGATGAGATGGGTATAACTTATCCACGTGTCAACCTAGTTAGGGGGTGCCTTACCACGATACTAAACGCAACTCTTTTTAAACCCTAAACTGAACTGCGTCGTTATTTCATACCACGATATTGAGGCGAATTCGAAAGTGTGCGCGCTAAATTTTTAACTAGCTAAACTTGAAATAGAAAACGTCAAACTCGTCCTAACTTTGTTGCTATACAAAATCGAGTTTGACGTTCGAGTTTTTAAGGGGCGCGTAAATAGGCTAGTTTTGCTGCAATTTATTGCTGCAATTCGGGCTATCCGTGAGGTATGAATGTTAAAATTTTTCAGGATAGCCCGAATTGCAGCAATAAATTGCCGCAAAACTAGCCCGTCTACGAGCCCCTTTAGTTTATAAAAAAATTTAACGACACCGTTACGAATTGGACCCATTGTATTTACATATTTAAAATACGAGATAGCGGTGTACGAAATAGCGACGCAGTTCAGTTAAGGCACTAAAGAGAATCCTATTTAGAGATAGTGGTGGCCCGCTTGCGTCTTCCCAAATGTGAGTGTTAAGTAGGGATGCCAATATTATAACTCCTCTGCTGCACTGGGAGTGAAGAAATAGCATAGAATGCGTGCAGATGCTTATCATCCTGGCATGTCGTAAAAGTCGACTAAGGGACGGGTCCTCTCCAACATGGTGGACTATCTGTATGGACGATGGGCTGATCACCTTTCACCATACGGTTCATCATAACATCTTACGACTAATTAATCGAACGTGAACAAGTAGTCTTGTGGCTCTGCCCACTCCATTAGGGATTTCGGGCATGATGCTATGCTATGCTATGCCAATATTATGCTGAAAACAAAGATCATTCATTATTCATTACTTATTGCTGATGTTATAATTATCAGGCTTAATATATTCATGAAGGCTAAATATTTAGTTTCCATTCAGTATTTAGCAGCAATCAGTTACGCATTTATTTAACTTCCTTCAATTTTCCCGCATTGGTGCTACTGTTAGACCGGGAGATGGTGACACAAATTATCAGATCATTTGTACCAGTATGGTGGGCCTACAGGCTCTAATCACGTAATGACAAAGGAAAATGATGGTCATAGTGCTGGTACCGGCGGCCCAATCGCGTGCGCTTAATCGTACGTGTCGGATAAATTACGAGTGTCGAACGATTTGTTCCACAAAAATTCTTGTATTCTCCGACAGTCAATAAAAAAAGAAGTAGGCGCAACCAGGTAGGTCCTACAAGTAGGACCGCCATACTGGTACAAATGACCTGATAATTTGTGTCACCATCTCCCGGTCTATTTGAGCTGGAATCGTTTAATTGCCGTGATTTAAAACCAGTTTGCACATTCTGCGTTTGTTATTGAGCGAGAATGAAAATTAATGTTTCAATTATACAATAGCTACTTACTTACTTATTATACGTAGGTATTGTATGTAAACTGTATATTGAAAACTACGGTTATTTGGGTCATTCTACTCTCCAGTGCCTTATTTTGTTTTGGATATACTTATTCGCTGATATCTTAAGTTGTCAAATGTCTTTCCAAGTCCTTTTTACTATCCATATAAATTATACTTAGTCAATAATTATTGCGGAAATGCTAAAATAACTAGATTTTCTTTCTCAATTACCCCTGCGTTACCATCACGACCAGTATAAGACCACTGCGTTACCAATAAAAAATATGTAAACAGGAATTTATGAACCACCATAGGTATTAAATATGATAATAAAAAGATATTGCCTACGTCGTAATAATTACAATCTTGAGACCGTGTTAATTTAAAGATAAATCTCGTGTAGTTACATTTTCTAACTTATATCCTAAGTACACCAGCGACCCTAACATGCATGGCACTAAGATAAATCAGAACCGTTTATCTCTAAGTGCGTCTCTCTCACACTAATGCCGACGAAAGAGATAGTGATAGAGATAAACGGTTCTAATTTATATTTGTGGCATGCATGTTAGGGCCGCTGGACCTCTGTAATCCGAACCCCGTCTAATCCGAACACCTCTGTAATCCGAACGTCTCACCCCCAAAATGCTTTTACGTAAATTGCGCGATAAAGCTTTTTATTTGTCATTAAATAGCTCCCGACAAACTAAAATATAGGATTTCTTTAAAAAAGTTTAATAAATACATATGTATAACGTTTATAGATGAATATACATTTCAATTTTTTTTGTACTATAATCCGAACGCTCCACGGCTCCGAACGGGGGGTAATTTTTTGGGGTTCGGATTAAAGAGGTCCAGAGGGCTTAGCACACTATTTTTTATCGCGCACATAAAGCATTCGTCCCTTTCGCACCCGCATATTAGTTAAAAAGTGACAGATGCTTTATATGCGCGATAAAAATTAGTGTGCTAAGCCCTCTGGTGTCGTCTAAAATTTGATCGTGGTATAGAATAACACAGGAATCTAAAGATAAAGGATTAAGAGGGCTCTGTGTATGTATGACATGCTGTGACCCCACTCAAATTGATCTACAGCAGTTGCATAGGTAAATTGAAGTAGGTAAGGTCTGTTCGGCGAGAGTTGATAAAAAAAGTAAAAAGTCAGGGCTTCTTAACTCATTACAAATAGCGGCCCGCTCATTATTTTTACTGATGATAATAAAACATTAAAGAGAAAAATTACATTTTTTCCATAAAATATTATTATTCAATAGGTAGCCTAACTGTACAACACGCGAACAGACAGACATTATTATATTTAGAAAGACACAAGACACTTCATATCCATACTCAACGCGTTTTAAACATGTAACATAGATATTTCTTTTCTTTTTCGTTTCTTTGGCTTAAGCCAGCCAGTGCAGATTATTGAATTTATATGACACTTGACGCGGATATATCAGACATTAATTTGTAATATGGCGATTGTGTATATGAACAAAACAAATGTATTTCTTTCGCCGCCGTCCGCCCGGCGCGAAACCGCAGTTCACAACATCTGCGTCCCTCGTACCACGAAACTCAATGCGCATGGCGATAAGCGACGCCGTCATACAGTTTGCGATAGTTAAGCGACAGTCGCTATTTCGAAACGATATCATAATATTTATCAACTCTCGGCGAACAGACCTTAGCTATGTCGGTAATTTCTCTTGGAACTTTGTCACTTTACTGATTGCTTTCATGTGTCTCTTTTTCAGTATAATAAAACCATAGTAGGTAAATAACTTTTATCGCCTCTTGGTAAACAAGACACAAAGTAAACATCGAGTTCGAGTAGGTAACATCGGAGTACATCGTATTTATTTACGGTAGGTACTTTGATTAAATTATTCGCTTCGAAGAACTTTGTGATGGTGTAGGTACATAATTTAATTATTCCAAAGTGGTACTGACGCACATTGTGTTGCGTTATTTTACTGTGACTTAAATCCGCAATATCTTTTTAGGGTTCCGTACCTTAAAGGAAAAAATATATATACGGGTCGATTAGATAACCTCCTCCTTTTTTGAAGTCGGTTAAAAAGGAACCCTTATGGTGAGACTTTGTTTGTCTGTCTGTCTTTAAGTATGTCACAGCCGTTTATCTCCACTAATCCTATGAACCTGAAATTTGGAATCGTTAGTATAGAACTTACGTAAATATATTGCATATATTGCATGAATAAAATGTCTGAAAAGGGGGCCAAGGAAGTGGGTCGAAATTTGACAGTCAAGCAATAGGGTCAAAAGGGGTGTCATATATAAGGGCTTGGTTAAAAGCATTACAAAACAACTTTTTAAAATTTTTGTTATTCAATAATGTACTAAAAATGACCCTCTCCGAAATTTGCTAACGCCATAATCGAATTATTCATGCTGAGAGGAACTTACTTAAGTATATTTTACAGGAAAAATAAAACGATATCCCAAATATCTAGACACACGTCACGTGTGTCAGCCAAAGTTCGCAACACACCAGCCGTAGGTTATATTTATGGATTTCTAGAACAAAATAAATCAGAATAATCTTTGCAAAAGTCGTATACTTAACACTCGAAAGTTTCATAAAGATAAGAGCTTGCAAAGGTTATTACTTGTTTTATTTTTATAGTAAATGGCTACCCGGTTATAAAAAGCTATCTTTTTAATCTTTAGGGTTCCGCACCTTAATATCTCGTCAAGCGTAAAAAGAGCGCTGACGGCCATATAAAATGTATGCCCGTCAGCGCTCGTTTTACATGTGGCGAGGTGTACTAGTAATATGTCTTTTTCATCATCATCACGCTTGCTCGGAATGGGTGTTATTATACGCAGGTGTATAGAGCAGCTATAGCCGATTTAGCTGGTCTATACGCCCCACCGTCAGCGGGAGTTATAAACCATACAAAATCCATAACTCCCACATAGCAACTGATGAAAAACAAAAAACCCGAATGCATAACTATTACGAGTATAACTTGATAAGCAAGCGATAAATTAGTAAACTAGGTAATATTTATAACTTGATAAGCAAGCGATCTGTCCAACGGTCAGCGTGAGTAGAAACTGTACTATTATCTAATCTGTGGTAGAGCAGTCTAGACATTATCAATACAAACTTAGGTCATTGCTTCATCGACTAAAGGCCAGGGCAAACCAAACGCGGTTGCGGCGCGTTTGCGGCGCGAACGCGGGTCCGCGCCGTTGTCGAACGGCGCGGGCGGATATACCATGCCACACCGCGGCGGCGCGGGACCGCCGCGGTCCCGCGGCTACTTTGGTGTGGCACGGTAAATCCGCCCGCGCCGTTCGACAACGGCGCGGACCCGCGTTCGCGCCGCAAACGCGTTTGGTGTGCTCGGGCCTTAAGTATGCATCCACCGTACCGATAACGTTTTCGCTGTGTAGCGTCAATGTAAAACGTTGTAAGAGATGTACTATCTAATGGGAGCGAACTGATAAGTAACATAACCGGCCAAGTGCTTGTCGGACCAAACTTAGTGAGGGGTTCCGTAGTCGGGATATAACTTTCTTAGTTAAAATATTTACGCCTGCACCACATTAATATTATCGGGAGAAAAAATAAGTTTGTAAGTATTTCATAGTACCTATTTCTCAGAGACACTGAAAGACAAAGTTATTTTTGCGGTCGCAAAACTCAAAATAGCGTGTATTCTATATTTCAAAAACTATATACAACATGTCTTATTCAAACCAATTGACGTGGAAAATGTTTTTTTAGGCTAAACTACCTTACATTTTTTAAGTTATTCCATCCCATATTTGGTAAGTTAAAGACATCCCTTATTTGAGAAGTTTTTACAACTTTAGAAGCGCATATCTCATCAACTATTTACTAAAATTAATAAAATAACTTTGAAATCTCCATATAGCTTTTTATGGAGTGTCAACCCTATTTTTTCTTTTCGTAATTTCACTACACTATTGTATACCGGACCGGTCCGGTATTACCGGTTCATAGAAAACACCTAGCTTCTAATTTCATCTATACGAGTAACGAGTATAGTGCCAATATAGTCTCCGAGTAAAATGGCTGTGACGAACGGAACGGATACATGGACTATCGGACATACAGGACAGGATGAATTTATTAGGATTCTTTTCTCTTTCATTTGACTACTCCCTAAAAAGTATTTAAACGATGCATTGGGATCATTTGATTGAAGCCATACAATGTAATCTCAAGAAAGGTCTGAAACCACCTATGTAAAATCGTAGGTCATTTCTATAAGTAGTTGTTGTAAATCTGTACCTACTTCCTTGGTTTTCATTTCAACGATGAGGGATGTGGTGTGATTCTCTTAAGTGTGCCGGAGCTGATCAGCGGATAAACGAAGCTAATAATTTAGACTGTAAGGATAAATCCGGTTATGAGCGAGTTGCCTACAAAGCAAGATGCCTAGCAAAGCAAGATGCCTAAGTATAATGCCTACAAAGCAAAATGTCTAAGTGGTTGAATTCCGTCTAGGCAAATGGTCTACTTGCTAAAACGACTACAAAGCAATATGTCTAAGTAGTTGAATGTCTTGAAGACAAATTGCCTGGTAATTAAAAGCCTGCAAAGCAAGACACCTAAAATGGTTTTTAGTGTAGGTAAACGTAACAAATAAAATAAAATAAAGATAGAAATAAATAAACGAGGTCAAGGTTCTGCTTTTTGGCTATCTTGCTTCTCAGACCTCTTGCTTTTGAGACAATCAGCTTGTTAGGCATCTTGCTTTTTAGGCATCTTGCATCTGAGGCATCTTTCTTCTGAGACATCTTGCTTTTGAGGCATCTTGCTTTGTTAGGCATCTTGCTTTGTAGGCAACTCGCTCATAACCGGATAAATCATTCGGTTTAAATTTAAACGTGTCCCTCATCGCTGATTAGCCGCTGCACACGTTAGAGAATCACCTCAATTCGCACCAGTAATACCTACAAACGACAAAAATATTTCCCGTAGAAAACTTTATATTTTTTTATAATCTATTCAAATAAATGTTTACGTCCAAAAATCTAAGAATGAAATAAACTAATAATAACTGACAAAAGGTCAAGGCATGCGCAGCAAAATATTAAAGCCAATTTATTTCCGTGACACATTGGATTAATACATAAAACGACGTATTTACTAAACATATTCACATTGAAAATACACCTATACTTGATCAGAATTGGTAATAATGTTATTTTCAACTTTTACTGGTTACAAAAATAACCTCAACCGGTTTAGCGAGGCGCGGTTTAAAGGTTTCGAGTATAAAAGAGAACAACAAAACCCAATAAGATAATAATAATTATTGATATATATTCTCCTTACTCTTTAATACTCTTTGTGCCGTTGCTATGACATAATTTGTTATTTTATTATTGTCAGAACGTATCGCCAATTCTAGTTAATTAAAACCTATTATGCTAGGTTTTGCCTATTATTTCAATTTAATTAACTAGATTTTAACTAATAATAAGCATGGATCGTTATTTGAGACCAGAAAGATTTGATGTCTGCACTGGAAGAAAACGTTCGAAAATTTTCTCGTCGCGCAGCAATCACCAGACCAACAAGGGACACCGACCATATCAACCGACGAACTCAAGCTACAGCTTCTCGTCAACCATGTTTCGTCGCAAGTATTTACGTACATAAGCGAGAGTACTACCTATTTTAGTGCTATGGCCATATTAAATAAACTTTATGTAAAACCTAAAAATATTATCTACGCCAGGCACTTACTTGCTACGAGAAAGCAGCGCTCCGATGAAACAGTTGACTCATATATGCAAGTGTTAAAACAATTGTCGAAAGATTGTCAATTTACAGCTGTTGATGCAGATACGAACAGAAGTGATAATATACGGGACGCCTTTATCTCTGGAATTATTTCTAATAAAATAAGACAACGGCTTTTAGAAAACTTGTCACTCTCGCTCAACGAAGCCTATAATCAGGCACTTGCATTAGAAATGGCTGAAGTCAATTCACAAAACTTTATTTCTTCTCCTGTCAATGCAATTACGGATGAAAGCAAAGTTCAAACGCCTTCTTCTTACGAGGAAAATACAGTAGCCGCTACATTTCCTAAACGTAAATGCTTCTTCTGTGGAGGACGTGTACATCCTCGTAAAGATTGCCCTGCTTCGGATGCAATATGCCAACTATGCGGCAAGAAAGGTCATTATGCTAACGTATGTCGCAGTAGGAACTCTACTAGTGCCGCCGCCGTATTAGAGAAAAGCGAGTATTCTGCATGTATCATCGCAGCCTCACCATCTTCACTAAGAAAATCTACGGTGCCCGCCTTCATCAAAGGTATTCGTGCGGAGGCGCTATTAGACACTGGTAGCTCCATGAGTTTCATTAACGAGGACTTCAGCAAACTTTGTCAATTAAAAATAAAACCCTGCGAACAAATGATATCTATGGCTTCCTCAAATCATACTTCACAAGTTGCAGGTCAAACTTATCAAACTATTACCATTGGCAATCATACTTACGAAAACATCAATTTGCTTATTGTCAAGAATTTGTGTGCAGATATAATAATTGGTCACGATGTTCTCGAAAAGCATTCCTCATTGGAATTTGATTTTGGGGGACCGAAGGAACCTTTAGTGGTATGCAATGTGGCTGAAGCATCTGTACCAGCAGTACCTTTATTCGCTAATGTAACTCCAAACTGCAAGCCAATAGCCGTGAAGTCTCGCAGATACAGTGAAGACGACAAACAGTTCATTAAACAAGAGGTTAATAAGCTCCTAGCAGAAGGTATTATTGAAGAGAGTCGATCACCTTGGCGTGCACAAGTATTAATATCAAACACCGAGAATCATAAGAAACGCCTAGTGATTGATTATTCTCGAACAATTAACCGATATACAGAACTTGACGCATATCCGCTTCCAAACATAGAGGAACTAGTGTCGAATATCTCAAAATATAAAGTCTTTAGCGCTATAGATTTGCAGAGCGCCTACCACCAAGTACCAATCTTACCTGAAGAAAGGCCTTATACTGCGTTCGAAGCTGCTGGAAATTTGTACGAATTTCGACGAATCCCTTTTGGGGTTACGAATGGTGTCTCCAGTTTTCAAAGAACTATTGACTGGGTTATTCGGAAGGAAAAACTTAGAGACACTTACGCTTATCTCGACGATATTACAATATGCGGAAGAACGCAAGAGGAACATGATCAAAATTTAAATAATTTCTTAAAAGCAGCTACGAAATATGGCCTAACATTAAACAAAAACAAATGCAAATTTTCGCAACTCAAGTTAAATATTCTCGGATACAACATATCTAATCACATCATTAAGCCAGACAACGATCGCCTGGAGCCCTTGTTATCGTTCCCTTCACCAAATGACATCTCCTCTCTTAGAAGGGTTCTGGGTATGTTTGCGCATTATTCTAAGTGGATTCCCAACTTTTCTGAACGAATTCAATTCTTGGCAAAAACTAAATCATTTCCACTGACAAGTGAGCAAGTAAAATGTTTCGAAGACCTTAAATCTGACATAGCTAAGTCTTCAATTCATGCCATTGATACAAATATCCCGTTCACCGTAGAAACCGATGCTTCAGATCATTCAATAGCGGCCGTATTGTCACAAGCCTCTCGGCCAGTAGCATTTTATTCAAGGACCTTGAATACTAGCGAGCAAAATCACTCGGCCATTGAAAAGGAAGCTTACGCAATTGTAGAATCCGTGAAGAAATGGCGCCACTTTCTTATTGGCCGACCTTTTCAATTAATTACCGATCAAAGATCCGTCTCGTTCATGTTCAATACGAAGCATTCTAGTAAGATTAAAAACGAAAAGATTCAGAGATGGCGCCTTGAACTTTCTCAGTATAAATATGATATTATCTATCGACCAGGCAAAGATAATTTTGCGGCCGATGCTTTAACGCGAGTTTGTGCTTCAACCGAATCTCGAATGGCAAAGTTAACATTTCTTCATGAAGCATTATGTCATCCCGGTGTCACAAGAATGTATCATTGGATAAAAACAAAGAATCTTCCTTATTCTCTTGATGAAGTTCGTAACATGACAGATTCCTGTCGTACTTGCTGTGAAATTAAGCCAAGATATTACAGAAGAGAACCCGACTCTCAGACCAAATTAATTAAAGCTACGTCCCCTTTCGAAAGATTGAGCATGGATTTCAAGGGTCCACTTCCATCTAGTACCAATAACAAATATTTGTTAGTGATCATTGACGAATATTCACGCTTTCCGTTTGCTTTTCCATGTGCTGATATGACGGCAAAAACAGTTATTACACACTTAAATAATTTGTTCATGATTTTCGGCTTCCCTACTTACATCCATTCAGACCGAGGGACATCATTCCTTGCCGGAGAAGTAAAGGAGTATCTTAATGCACGTGGTATAGCCACCAGTCATTCTTCACCCTATAATCCACGTGGCAACGGACAAGTGGAAAAATTGAATTTTACTTTATGGAGAACCATACAGCTAGCTACAAAGACAAAAAATATTCGCATAGAGCTTTGGGAGTGCGTTTTGCAACAAGCTCTTCACTCTATACGCTCATTACTGTGTACTGCTACAAACTGTACGCCTCATGAACGCATGTTTGTCCATCCACGAAGATCTACAAATGGAACATCTATACCCTCGTGGCTCACCACTTCGGGACAAGTTCTTTTGAAAAAGTTTAATCGGGCCAGTAAATACCAAGATCAGGTTGAAGAAGTTGATCTCATTCATTCAAATCCAGATTATTCCCTGATCCGATTCCCAGATGGACGCGAGGCTAACATCTCGAACAAATACTTGGCACCTACTCCAGAACGAGACTCAAGTCTTGAAAGTTATTCAGCTCTGGATCTTGAAGCAGACTCAACACACGAGTCCCCAACCAATGAGCCAGATCTAGTGATAGAACCCGAGCCAGTATTGGAGTCTCCTGAGCCACAACCGGTTGTCAAAGAAACTGCTGAGGGACCGAGGAGGACCTCTAGAATCCGGAAACAGCCCAAGTATTTGCAAGACTATTATTGTGAAGATCCTAGGCGGGGAGAATGATATATATTCTCCTTACTCTTTAATACTCTTTGTGCCGTTGCTATGACATAATTTGATATTTTATTATTGTCAGAACGTATCGCCAATTCTAGTTAATTAAAACCTATTATGCTAGGTTTTGCCTATTATTTCAATTATAATTGGCCTGAAGTGCCGTACTACAAGTACGAACCGGAGCCAGTTCTCGAGAATAGCCGTGCTACGCTCTACTGGGACCGGTCTTTCATCATGGACAGGACTATTGCCTTCAATAAGGCTGACATTGTAGTAGTAGACCGGTCGGAGCGCCGAGCGATACTCATTGACATCAACATCCCACATGATGCTAACCTTGTGAAGGCCGAGAAGGACAAGCTAATCAAGTACCTTGACTTGGTCCACGAGGTAACCGCCATGTGGGATGTGGATTCAACGACTATCATTCCGATAGTTGTGTCGGTGAACGGACTGATAGCGAAGAGCCTCGACCAACATCTGAAGAGGCTCTCGCTAGGTGGTTGGATCAGAGGCCGGATACAGAAGGCGGTAGTTCTGGATCCTGCATGCATCGTCAGGAGGTTCCTCTGCAACCCTAGCCACCGATCGCTTGGGCCCTGCTCCGCGGTTGGTGGTTCACCGTTTTTAAATATTATGTATTTTATAAAATAGAACGTATTTATAAAATGAGAAAATAAAAGAAAATAACCAGGAATAATAATTATTACATACATACCATAGATACATATTATCACGCCCGAAGTCCCTAATGGGGTGGGCAGAGCCACAAGACTACTTGTGGCCACGTTCGATTAATTAGTCCTAAGATGGTATGATGAACCGTATGGTGACAGGTGATCAGCCCATCGCCCATACAGATAGTCCACCATGTTGGAGAGGACCCGTCCCTTAGTCGACTTTTACGACATGCCGGGATGATAGTAAGCATCTGCACGCATTCTATGCTATTTCTTCACTCCCAGTGCAGCAGAGGAGTTTAATAGAGAATAATTATTACACTTATAATAAGATATTCATCCAAAATGCTTGGGTGACACTGGCCATGACGACACCTGAAATCTAATATGGCTGATGCTAGAAAACTGTAGACTGCTTTTTCGTGATATTGTTCTACTCATGCGTTATTGGTACCAAATGAGATGGCTTGATGAGAGCATTCCAAAAATATATAAAACATGTTTAATATGTAGTAAGTACCTACATTAAGCATAATTTCTCGTTACCCGCCCTGCCCATATAAAGCATAATGCAACTCAAACTAACAATATAAAAAATAAAATGATTACTAATAAAAAACAAAACACCTACCGGTGATGCTGATGTAGTAAAAAAAGTAATTCAAGAAGTTGATTCTGCCGTTAATGGCGTCGCTATGGAAAAGCAGTCGGTGAATTACCATAAAATCCAATGATAGCTATCGCGGTCACCGACTGATTTCCATATCGACCCCATCAATGGCAGAATACATTTCTTGATTTACTTACTTCTTTTTAGAGGATATGCACTCCCATTTTTTCTTTGCTTAATTATAGATAATGGTGCTATTCCCTTCGTGCGCGAGTCCGACTCGCACTTGGCCAGTTTTATAAATCGAAATAAGATATACACTGAATTTTAGGGTGGGATTAGGTAAGCGCGCGACCAAAGTGCCTCAGAGCAAAACTTCTATTTGGTTTGTTTATAAAATAGAGCATAATTTCATCATTGAGCGAATAAGTAAGACCAACCAGAAATAGAATAAGTACTGCGCAATAAAGCACAAACAGGTCTAAAATTAGCTGCCTTCCAATAATTTCGCAAGCATATAAAGTAGGTACGAAATCGTCGCAAAAATGCCGTTGTAGAACCAACTCGAATCAACTCGCGCGAGCAGCTCAGCAAGGCCGATTAAAGTCCATTTTCAATGTGTTCATCTTGAATCGAGTAGCGTTGTATACATAAGTGATTTCTGACGGAAATAAATGCGCAAAATTAATAGATACCTGGCCTTAAGAGGAGTGTGAACGCACGGTTTTTCATACAAAAGGCGATAACGATTTACACCCCTTAAATGTTAACCGATTTTAACAAATTTTTGATAGGTTGTCAGTCAGAGCAAAATAGAGAAGAAAATAGAGAAGGGCGATTTTTGCCTTTGATTCACAGTTCTCTTAAGTTCTTAATTAGATTTCAACGTCTACAATTACAGTTGTTATTCTACCTTAAAATAATTATGTAATTACGCTGCTCGTTAATAGCAATTTGTAGTCAACAGTTAACAATATATCAGATAAATATATCTTTAAAAATAGGCTCGGCAAGCTATTTTAGTTATATCAGATTTTATGAGGAATTCCTACACGCCACTTAATTTTATAAAGTGCTAAACGTTTCGAGCTACATGCAAGGTTGCCACAAGGATAAGTTAAGCCGTCTTATCTCTAAGTGCGTCCCTCTCACACTAGTACCGACGAAAGAGGTAGAGAGATAAACGGGTTTAACTTATCCCCGTGTCTGACATGCTATGGCCGCAGCACAGCGGCCCTAACATGCATGCCACAAAGATAAATTAGAACCGTTTATCTCTATGACTACCTCTTTCGTCGGCACTAGTGTGAGAGCACAGTGTGGCACAGAGATAAATTAGAACCGTTTTAAACGGTTACGTGAGTGTGAAAATCTGATTTGTAATAGTATCAAAGTTAACGTCGAGCGGTCGCCAGCAACCGGCTGAAGAAATCACTCACTCACCCACTCAAGGCATTGAGAGTCTCAAGTTAAAGTAAACGCAAATGATTTTCTATGGAAATCAACGGAACTTTACTAACAGACATCCTGTTTGACTGCCTTTTTTGCTTCCTCTTCCTCGCAATATTGACGTCGCCACCGAATAGCTAAAACATGTTCATTCACATGAGCGCTCGCAAGATCTTTAGGGAATGTTCACCAGCGCTGCCATCCAATGTGGTAACGCTGCCAGCCTTTCACGCTACCAACTGACAGCAGTTTGGGACAATTTTTTTATTTAAGTGTAGCTTTTTTAAGTTTAGTTTTAATCGATATGTATTTTGATAATAATTTTAAGTTTATTTTAAGCGTTCGTTAAGTTTATTCATTTATTTTTAGGTGTTATTTAGTCTTAGTTTGTACTTATTATTTGGTTTCAATAAATTATATTTTTAATGTTCATTTGCAATGTTCATATTTTAGATATCGGAAATATTCAGAGATCATGATTGTATGTGTTGCACATTTTCATGAAAAGACCATTAAAATTACGATTTGAAGAAGGGTATGCGATATCGTTTCAATCCCAATTACTAAGTAGGTAGTAGTCGGCAAAATTCGTATTTTCCCCGATACGAACAGCGAAAGCCTGTTTTAACTACTTATCATATTTGTGATTAATCCGCCCCGGAACAGGAAGAAATTCGTTCAATGACCCCTCGCTACCTTTCTGTATAACTCGCGGTCAAAAATAATACCGTCGCGCTCACGCAGACAGTCAGGGGCGTATTTACCCTAGGGCGCGTTTTATTTTCAGCTTAGAGCTTCCCTGTCTACAATATTTTTTATTACTTAATTGGGCGCCAAATCTTTAAATACGCCTCTGCAGACAGCAAAGGGTCATTGTACGAAATTCTTCCTGCACCGCGACCTCACTTGAGTGCTTAAGTAGAAGCAATCAATCACGTTATTATTCTGTAACTAAATCAAAACTCAAACACTAAATTTGGTACGAAACTCATTGTTTTACCTTATTCTTGAAATATATTCTTGATAAAAACTTCCGAAATAAGGCTCTGCTCCGTAACTATTATATAATATCCCTTGTTGGTTTTTTTCGTTTCGTAAATCTACGTTAAATTCGAATAGGAACTAGCTCGGAGATGCGTTTGTAATGCATGCGATATTGAATGAACCAGCCAGCCCATTTGGATCCCATACAAAGGACATTGACCGTCCTTTCGCTCGCTTCTAGAAGTTTCGCAGTGGCCGAGATCCCACACACCGATCGACTGTTTATTCAAGCAGCATACATTTATCTTACGAAGATTTAACCAGTTTCTTTCAACTAGATATGTTTGTGAATTAAGGAGATATTTCTTCCTGCGGCCCTAACATGCATGGCACAAAGATAAATTAGAACCGTTTATCTCTATGACTATCTCTTTCGTCGGCACTAGTGTGAGAGAAACGCACTTAGAGATAAACGGTTCTAATTTATCTTTGTGCCATGCATGTTAGGGCTGCAGGATGAAATATCTCCTTATGAGGACTGTGAACCAACGGCAAAAATCACCCTTTTCATACAACAGGCGATAACAATTTCCACCCCTTAAATGTTAACCGATTTTGACCAATTTTTGATAGGTTGTGAGTCAGAACAAAATCTAGGCCTATACGTTTTTGAATATTGATTAAGGATCAAGAAAGTCAAATAATGCCGAAATTTGTTTTGTATGAGAATACTGAAACCACAATAAACCTGAATTTATTGATTATCGTGAAACAATCAAAACATATAGACCTAGATTTTGTTCTGACTGACAACCTATCAAAATTTAATGAACATTCGTTAACATTTAAGGGGTGAAAATCGTTATCGCCTTTTGTATTGAACACCGGAGGTTCACACTCCTCTTAATTCACAAACATATCTAGTTGAAAGAAACTGGTTTAATATTCTTGCATAAAAATGGTGATATGATAAATATTATTTTTAACGAAGTTAACTTTTTTAGTATCGGATTAGCGATAAAAGAAGTTAACTTTTAGATTAACGGTGCGCAGCTATGCTTTTAAGGTACTGATCATAAAGTAATAATAATATGGCGTACTAAACGAAGCGTACAAATTAACAACTGATTATCAGAGAGAAAAATCATTATGACGGTAGGTATGACGTGAATCAGTATGACGACAATCAAATGAAACCACCTGACACAATAAAAAATACCTCTTTTGTATGTAACAAAGGAAACTTAATTCACTTGATTTTAAATTCCAAAGAAGACGAACATTTTGCGTCGTAACCGCAAAAATGTTTCTAGAACGTTGCAAAAGTGATTGACCCATGCAGCAGTTGAAGGACAAGGCAAAATGTTACTTACGCAATGTAAACAAAATGGCTGAGTTGGCTAGATAGCGGTGACAGACAGCCACACCCGCCAGATTGCTTATTTACGAGTCAGGTTATCTCTCGGCAATACATTGTAGCTTGATGTATGACCTAATTTATTTGCTGCAGTGACTGGCCTTCTCGAAGTTCTCGTCATAGAATAGAATATAGATACAGAAAACCCTGTAGGTACTAATTTAATTATTTTAGACGCGGTTTCGGATCCACCTTTGTGTTTTTAATTTCAACCCAGGGTCTATCCACTGTCAAACGTAAGTTAACAGACACTAACAGTGGATTTCTATACACAATCCCCAAAGGACTTACATACGACATACTCGTTGCACGCATTCTGTTTCATACATTGCATATTCATTATCATCATATCAACGGCCTATTTATTTATTTATTTATTTATTTATAATAAACTCCTGCGGACTTACAGCTCAACCAAAATGCCCAGCAAGATAAATTAAATTTACATTATAATATAAAAATTTAGAATCATAATCATAATACATAAAAATTGTGCATACAAAATATACAATATAAAATTAAGAATATAAAATATAAAATTAACCGCTTCTATAGCCCATTAACAAAAGCACTTAAAGAAGCTATAAGTTGTGACCAATTGTCTGCGAACACATCAGCATCCTGGTTGTGTGCTAGAAACTCGTTCAGCGGCCCTAACATGCATGCCACAAAGATAAATTAGAACCGTTTATCTCTATGACTATCTCTTTCGTCGGCACTAGTGTGAGAGAGACGCACTTAGAGATAAACGGTTCTAATTTATCTTTGTGCCATGCATGTTAGGGCCGCAGAGAGACATTCGCTCTTGTGGTAGGTGCATTGCTACCTTGTAGAGTCTATAGACGTCCCATAGCTGGGCCTTAGTCCCACACGTCTTTAAATTGCTTACACAGCGGCCCTAACATGCAAGACACAAGGATAAGTTAAACCGTCTAATCTCTAAGTGTGTCTCTCTCACACTTGTGCCGACGAATGAGATAGTCATAGAGATAAACGGGTTAACCTTATCCTTCTGTCTTGCATGTTAGGGCCGCTGTTTTACTTCATTGAAATGCTCTTGGGTCCTTTATTTTTAACCGACTTCAGAAAAGGAGGACATTATCTATTCGACCCGTATATTTTTTTTTATGTTTGTTACTTCAGAACTCCGTTATTTATAGACCGATTTTGAAAATTCTTTTATCTACACCCATATCATAAAACCTCCATAATGTAATCAGAAACCGTAGGAAATGACCAGCATTATGACAACCAATTAGGTAAAACCAGTTCTGGAATGTTATTACAGTATCGATTTTAGTATCGTAATGAGATTAAATTTGGTACAGCTGTCAAAACTCAAGTGGGTCTCTATTCTAGTATCCATAGATATTAAAACAGTTATTGATACAAAACATCAATTCAGTATGTTTTTTTAATATAAACTGCACTACATTTGATCTCGAGTGACATGAGAATAGAGACTTCGTTCGTTTGTCTATGATTTAAAAAAAATGGTCTTGACGGAGGATCGAATTGCTGCCATTACTGCTTTCATCTCATCATTCATGTTCGTTTTTTGTTGAATGAAAGTAGAATTGTAAAAACTTGTTTGTAATTTAAATGGTGATGAGCAATTGGCATTAATCTATTGTTACTTGATTTAGTAAATGTGTGTCGTTAAATCACAGGATAATAAATAAAATGTGAAAAAAAAACTTACTTTTCAAAGGCTATTTGAAGTCGGTTTTTTTATTCTATAAATTATATGATTATTTATTTAATTTAAAATATTCAGATGCAGAAAAGGATGTGAATTTGAAAACAAAAACAGTCGAGGCGAGTTTTTCTCACGCACCGAGGTTACCTTACATAATCTATGAGTAAAATGTAAGTAAAAAAATCGTCCAAGTCGGACTCGCCCACGAAGGGTTCCGTACCATTATTCATAAAAACGGCAAAAAAATCATGTTTGTTGTATGGGAGCCCTCTTCAATATTAATTTTATTCTGTTTTTTAGTATTTGTTGTTATAGCGGCATTAGAAATACATCATCTGTGAAAATTTCAACTGTCTAACTATCACGGTTCATAAGATACCGCCTGGAGAGAGACGGACAGACGGATAGCGGAGCCTTAGTAATAGGGTCCCGTTATTACCCTATGGGGACCTACCTACGGAACCCTAAAAAAGACAAAAACACGCTTTTGTCAGTAATGCACTAAAAAGTACAAAATGCAAGTTACTACAGTCACCAGCAAGCACACAAGTACAAACTTGATTTTCAACTGTTTTTTATTTTTCATTTTCCTTTGAGCCATTAAAGCTAGAGACTCCACCGTATTTTTCCATAGGCTATGTGGCGTATGGGCAGGGTTTAAAGAGAAAAAGGTGGAAAAGATGTGCAATTTCATTTAATAAATAAATAAATAAATAAATAAATAATATGGCGTGGAATGACACATCACTCCCTTCGAAATTCAAAACAAAGAGTTTTAAAACTACCAAATAGGTTTTAGCGTCAACAGTTTATATGTAGATTTCTAGTATTCGTACTCTTTTGAGATTTTTATCATTCATAATTTCTGAGATAAAAGGGGAGGGGGGGAGCAGAGTTGGCGCATTTTGTGTTTAGCGAATATCTCCTAAATAATTAAATATTAAAAGTGGGAAAAAAATATGCTACACAATATTAGCTTTCGAATGACATACCGCACGATGTGCATAAGCATTAGGCATTATATTTTTGGACTCCCATGCTCTTTTCGTTTGTAATTTTAGCTTTTTCTTTCCTTATTATGCTTTAACTAAATTGGGCGGGCTTCTAAATTAGATAACTATGCCAAATTTCAGCTCAATACGTTAAGCCGTTACTAAGTAAAAGAGTGTTGACAGACAGACAGACAGACGGACAACAAAGTGATAGTAAAGATAGTAAATTTGTTCCGGTGGCGTAAAAACTGCAAAATATATATTTTCAAACCGAACAACCTTCCTTTGTTAATTACTATTTGTATTTTAATGCGACGGTCAGCCACCCCCAGCGGCCCTAACATGCATGCCACAAAGATAAATTAGAACCGTTTATCTCTATGACTATCTCTTTCGTCGGCACTAGTGTGAGAGAGACGCACTTAGAGATAAACGGTTCTAATTTATCTTTGTGCCATGCATGTTAGGGCCGCTGAGTGCCTAGCACACTAGCTTTTATCGCGCAAATAAAGCACATGCCACTTTTTACTAATACGCGGGTGCGAAAGGGACGAATGCTTTATGTGCGCGATAAAAATTAGTGTGCTAAGCCCTCTGTAAGACGTAAAATATGTGCAAGTGTTTTTACAATTTTACGTTGTCCATAAAATATGTTTGCTCTCTGTCTGTCCATTCACCTTTGCTGCTTCATAAAAAGACAATACTGGTGTAAGTAATGCATAGATATGATAATTAATTGATTATTCATACATGAAATATTTTTATTTCAAATTATTATTGTTCCGTACTTTCATACAGATTTTGTTGTAAGAGAACTTTTTTCATCTCATATCGGTTAGCACATGCAATTTCTGATCCTTTTTCCAAATTCTAACTGGAATGATGCATATCTGATTTCTAAACGCAACGCGACCGTGCTGCCACCAAGCGGCAGTATTGAGAACACTTTCTTCTCTATGATTTCGAATGGGCGCACGTACGCTCTTCATACAATTTTCATATTTCACCATCAACTTGGTTACGCGAGTTCTATTAGCACCCAGTGTTGAGAGTCAATGTCCAGCAGCAGCCAAAAACCTATGGATATACAGACGGGGGCCCCCGGAGCACCGAAGCAGGCGAATCCCGGTGAGTCAGATATTGCTTGATTCCAGTCCCCACTATTTCTTCCCTACATAATTTTGGTCCTTCGAGCCGGATTCTGATCAGTCGAACCGAATTGGCTTGATATATTGTGCGTGCTAACAAGTTAACTTCTATTTCATTACGTATTACGATACATTTTTCAAGAAAGTACCGGCATGCATACGTCGTAAATGTATGTTTCCTAAGTGAATTTCGATTTAATCAACGATATTTCACCTAAGACTCTTGTAATAAGTGTTTAGGTAGTTAATTAAATCATTATTTCCGAGTTTTACATCGTATATCTCGATTTGCACTTTTATTTCCGTAAAAGTGCAGGTAAGTCGCGCGGCCCGCCATTGCGGCGCCACGACACCTCGAGTCGGCGTACCTATAAGCGCGCCACCCGGGTTTTGCTTACGTATTTCGGTATTCTTGCATTTTCGTGCTTAATACTATTTCATTTCGGTATTATAATAATTTAGTGTTTCTTTCGAACATTATTTGTATTTACGCACTACGTGGTAAATAAGTTTATTGTAATACAATAATTCCTTTCACTTTCCAATTTCAAATTTCTTTCTTTTCAATTTGTGCAGAAATACGTTACGTCAATAAAATTATTCTATCTACGTACTGCGTACTAGTTAATTCCGATTTTCGACGTAACAGTAATTTCTACAAACAAACATATTTTATACGTTTTCGTATTAGACAATCTCACAAGATGGAGATTGAGCAGTTATGTTTCGAGCGAGACATTCTATTGAATTCTTTGCAAAAAATGGTAGATTGTTCCGAATCTGATGAAATGCAATTTCGTTGCAGAATTAAAGAATTAAATTCTGTCAAAAAGGATTTCCTTAAGGTACAGGTCAAAATTGAAAAAACATTAGCTAAAAATAATACTTTTTCTAAAAGCGAACAGCTGACAATACGAACTCAGTTTGATGAATTATACTATCAGGTACAAGTAGCTGCCGATACCTACAAGGTTTTACAGCGGCGTAACAGTCAAATCAGTAATAATAATGATAATTCCGGTTCGCATTGTCATCGCGGGGCGAATTTACCTCCGCTACCGCTGCCCTCATTTAGTGGACAGTCCACCGAGTGGGCCGCGTACTTCGAGCTGTTCAAGTCACTTGTTCATGAAAATGTCGACCTCATGGATGTGCAAAAGTTTAGGTACTTGTTGTTAACCTTAAAAGGTGAACCATATAATTTGATAAAATCACTTCCAATTACGGACGCGAATTATAACAACGCTGTTATGATTTTAAGCAGTAGATACGAAAATAAGCGTATAATTGCAACAAAACATTTAGATAACATTTTAGACCTGGAACCGCTTACTGACAAAAATACTTACATCGGTTTACGTAACCTTTTAAATATTTTTCAAGAAAACTTAACGGCACTCAACGCCTTAAATCTACCAATTTCGGAATGGAGTTTCATTCTTCTTAATATTTTACTACGTAAAATGTCTTCCAATATTCGTCGACGTTTCGAACTTTCGTTGTCATCTCCTACGGAGATGCCCGACTATCGTGAGCTACTCGAGTTCCTAAACCGAGAGCTTGCGGCTTCGGAGGTGATGTTGTGCACGGCCGGCGGCGTGCGCGCCGAGCCCGCGCGCTCGCCCGGCGCCGCCGCGCCGCCGCCCGCGCGCCGCCCGCCGCCGCGACATCCGTTCATGCGCGCTGCGTCGGACAATCAAAACTGGTCCACGCGCAATCGTACCTTTTCAAATGTTTCCACGGCTCAAAATGCGCCGCGTTCGGTAAGATTTAACGTCGAGTCTACGATTGTTGATCCTATGAAGTCGAACAAAGTATGCATATATTGCAAATCGGTTTCACATGTTTTAAATAGATGTGAAGATTTTCTTAATCAATGCGTTACTGACCGTAGGCGTTTCATTAATGAACACAATGTGTGTTTCAACTGTCTTCATGTCGGGCACGACGTTAAAAACTGTATTTCTAGATTTTCTTGTAAAGTTTGTTCAAAACGTCATCATTCCTCTTTGCACGAAGCGGAGCCGATTCCCGCGCCACATGTGTCTTCATGCCCGGCGCCTCCGGCCCCGCCGTCTGCCTCGTCCGCTCCCGTTGCGCCCACCGTGACGCACTGCGGTACGCGCGCGCAATCTCCGTGCAACGTGTTACTAACCACGGCCGTCGTGGACGTCCGCTCTGCTGCACCTGCACCGGTGCCCCGCACACCTAACTCCGTGCGTGTTCTTGTAGACCAAGGTTCCCAGGCTACTCTGATCACCGAATCGTGTGTCCAGCGCCTTAATTTACGTCGCTTTCATGCAGAATCGGACCTGACGGTGACAGGAATCGGTGACAAGGATGAAAAATCTCGTGGTTACGTTATAGTTGAGATCACGCCTCACGGTAAACTCGAACCTAAATTAGTAATTGAAGCGCATATCCTGCCTAAGATTACTAGTTACGTTCCGAACATTAAGTGTTCATTAGAAAACCTTTTGCATTTGCATAACCTAACCCTTGCAGACCCCGAGCTCCGCTCGTCGCGGCCTGTTGAGCTTTTGTTAGGGTCAGACTACACTGGTAGTATTTTACTTCATGACAACGTGGTAGGACCTCCAGGTACTCCAGTTGCTATGAATAGCATTTTCGGCTATTTACTCAACGGTCGGCTTCCAGCTAGCGACACAAAGTTCGAGTTGCATGCAAGCTTCAATTCAAGTCAAAATGACTGCCAACTTCAGAAGTTCTGGGAATTGGAATCTTTACCGGAAACAAAACCGTTGACCAAAGATGAGGCCTTGTGTGAGAGGATTTTCGTCCAAACTCATACAAGGAATGCCGACGGTAAATACGTCGTTGCCCTTCCTTTCAAACCCGACGCCCCGCCCCTAGGCGAGTCGCGAGACATTGCTTTTTCGCGTTTAATCAAGTTAGAACAGAGGCTTGAGCGCAATCCGCAATTGAAGTCGGAGTATGTTACATGTCTCCAAGAATATATTGACCTTGGTCACATGGAGCAAGTGGACGAATCTGCCACTACGATGTCGAAGCCTTACTATATTCCTCACCACTGCGTGGTGAAATCCTCGAGTACTACAACAAAGGTTCGCGTGGTTTTCGACGCTTCGTGCAAAACCACAAGCGGTCGTTCCTTAAATGACAACCTTTTAATAGGACCTAAGTTGCACCAAGATATAGTGCAGGTTCTTTTGAAATTTCGTCTGCATGAAGTCGTGTTTACAGCAGACATTAAAATGATGTATCGTTTCATTTCTCTTAGGCATGAAGACTGCGATAACCAGCGTATTCTCTGGCGCACCAGCCCTGACTTACCTGTGCAAGAATTTCGGTTGTGCACAGTGACCTTCGGTGTGGCATCTTCGCCTTTTCTGGCCTTACGAACCCTTCGTCAACTTGCGTTTGACGAAAGTGCTTCATTTCCAAAAGCTTCTAATATTTTACTTAATGATGTCTTCGTCGATGACGTCATTTCCGGTGCAAGTTCTGTTGATGAGGCTCTGCTTTTTCAAGAAGAGCTTATTTCTCTGTGCAAGAAAGGGTCTTTTGACCTTCGAAAATGGAACAGCAACCGTCCCGAGTTAACGTCAGCGGTGACTAGTGCGGAACCCAACGAAGCGCTAGCGATTTCTAACCTCGATGGTGACACTTCCGTCAAAGTGTTGGGCCTTAAATGGTATCCAAGGTCAGATACTTTCAGTTATGAGGTTAAACCTTGTCCGTCAACTTGCACAAAAAGAATAATATTAGCGGAAATTTCTAAAATTTTTGATCCCCTTGGATTTCTCGCCCCAATAACATTATTCGCGAAGCACTTAATTCAATTGCTTTGGATTTCGGGAATATCATGGGATGAAGTCCCACCAAGTTCAATTTCTGACGCTTGGTTTAAATTTCTTTCAGAGTTGCCTCTGCTCGAGTCAATTTCAATTCCGCGTCACGCATTTCCAGAGGGCAAAAGCTTACAAATTCATGGATTTTCCGATGCTTCCGAAAAGGCATTTTCAGCGGCAGTGTTTGTACGTGTCACTGATAAACACGATAACATTCACGTTCATCTCGTGTTGGCAAAAACCAAAGTTGCGCCTCTAAAACGAATTTCATTGCCTCGCTTAGAGCTGTGTGGGGCCGTTCTTCTTTCCAAACTGATTGAGACTGTACTCGGTACATATTCCGATGTAATTTCTATAGACGACGTCTACGCATGGAGTGATTCTTCGATCACTTTGGCCTGGTTAAGGTCTTCGTCGCATCAATGGCGTACATTCGTGTCAAATCGTATCACGGAAGTAACGAGTCGCGTCCCAGCGTCACAGTGGCGACACGTGAGCTCAGCTGACAATCCCGCGGACCCGGCATCGCGCGGCGTCTTGCCATCTGAGCTCGACAAAGAGCTGTGGTTCCACGGTCCCTCTTGGCTTAAACGCCCGGAGGCCGACTGGCCCCTGTCTCATATAGATTTCGTTACTGACGAAGAAAAACGGAATAACGTGTTGGTTTCAACCATAGTCGCGACCGATCACACTGACACGGAATTTATTTCCCGCTTTTCATCTCTTTCCAAACTCTTACGCGTAGTAAGCTATATTTTTCGCTTCATTAATAAATGTCGCAAAAATAAAACACCTGAAAAGTATATTACAGTCCACGAAACTAAATTCGCACTCTCGCGTATAATTTTACTAGTTCAAAGTGAACAATTTTCCGATGATCTTTCAAACATAAAAAACAATAAGAATTGTTCCGATCGGTTACAAAAACTTAAACCATTCGTTGACAGTTCGGGTCTTCTGAGGGTAGGCGGCAGGATTGAACGGGCTCATACGTCATATGATGCCAAACATCAAATTCTACTGTCAAAGGGACATCACTTAACGAGTTTAATAATTGATCATTATCATAGGGTCAGTGTACACGTAGGACCACAGACATTACAATTCATTATTTCCCAAGTCTATTGGATAATTTCCGCGCGTGACGCAGTACGCATGCGCACAAGCCGCTGCATTCCGTGTTTCCGCGCTCGGCCCCGTGCCACTCCACAACCACAGATGGCGGCACTGCCTGCAGCACGCGTAAGAGCATTGCGCCCTTTCTTACACGTTGGGGTAGACTTCGCGGGCTTTTTTCTATTAAAATCAAACCATTTTCGTAACGCGAAAACGTTCAAGGCCTACGTATCGGTTATGATCTGCATGTCTACAAAGGCATGTCATTTGGAATTAGTTCCAAATTTGTCCACTGAAGCGTTTCTAAACGCTTTAAGACGTTTCGTGTCGCGACGGGGACTGTGCTCGGATATATATTCAGACTGCGGTCGAAACTTTATAGGATGCGACCGATATCTTAAGGAACTTTTTGAGTTCTTGAAAACAGACTCAATTCAGCAAGACCTTAATAAAGGTCTAATCGATTCCGGTATAACCTGGCATTTCAATCCTCCTTACGCCAGCCATTTCGGGGGTATCTGGAAGGCTTGCGTAAAGAGTTTCAAAACACATCTTTATCGTGTGATAGGTTCACAGATTCTTACCTATGACGAGTTCAATACCATCTTGTGTCAGATTGAGTCGGTACTCAACTCCCGACCACTCTGTGTTTTGAGCAGCGATCCGTGTGATCCGTTGCCACTTACACCCGCGCATTTCCTCGTCGGGGAGCCATTGACCTCGCTTCCTGAGTATGACTACAGTGATGAACGACCCAGCCGTCTTCAACGCTGGCAGATCATACAACAGGCTGTTCGTCATTTCTGGAAACGGTGGAGTTCCGATTATCTTTCGCAATTGCAACAGCGTGGTCGCTGGTTTCGCGACGGAGGCGCGTCTCCGGTGACTGAGGGATCCCTGGTCGTTGTGCGTGACGAGTCGCTGCCGCCCATGCAGTGGCGACTGGCACGTGTGCACCAGTTGCACCCGGGTGCCGATGGCGTTACCCGCGTAGTTACCTTACATATGGGTAACTCTTATGTAAAAAGACCTATTATAAAGGTCTGTCCGTTACCTATCAACTAAGAGTTTAAATTAACAAATAGTTAAGTTTCTTAGGTGTAGTATTAGTTAAAATAATTAGCTTATTTCAAGGCCGGCGGCATGTTCCGTACTTTCATACAGATTTTGTTGTAAGAGAACTTTTTTCATCTCATATCGGTTAGCACATGCAATTTCTGATCCTTTTTCCAAATTCTAACTGGAATGATGCATATCTGATGTCTAAACGCAACGCGACCGTGCTGCCACCAAGCGGCAGTATTGAGAACACTTTCTTCTCTATGATTTCGAATGGGCGCACGTACGCTCTTCATACAATTTTCATATTTCACCATCAACTTGGTTACGCGAGTTCTATTAGCACCCAGTGTTGAGAGTCAATGTCCAGCAGCAGCCAAAAACCTATGGATATACAGACGGGGGCCCCCGGAGCACCGAAGCAGGCGAATCCCGGTGAGTCAGATATTGCTTGATTCCAGTCCCCACTATTTCTTCCCTACAATTATTATTATTTTGATATTTGGAGACCTTACATCTCCTTCTTTATACTTGACCGTGGAGACTGTCTACATCTCCATTTAACCTAGATTAGGTAATCAATTTAGATGTTTCTTTATTTCTTTATTTTAATTATTATTATGATGACCCTTAGAGGCTTTATACATCTCTAAGTAGCTTAACTTGTCCAGACGCGGAGACTATACATCTCCCTTATTAGTTATTTATTATAATTAATTTTTACCTATTAGGATTGTTTGCTGCCCTTTTCATGTGTTAGTTTTAGTTAAAACTCTAATGTCAAAGGTGAAAAAAAAGACTTACTGCTGAGTTTCTTGCGGCATTTCTTCTCAGCAGATGTCACCTTTCGAAGCGCTGGAAGCTTCAGACATGTAAAAGAGCCCATGTGGCCTACTTGCAAAATAAATATTTTCATTTTCATTCAAAATGTGAAAATAAATGTGAACATAATTAATTACGCTTTCTAGCCTTTAATAATGATTTCAAATAAATTTTGTATTCAACGTGTACTGGTATCGAATTTGAATATGACCTATCTCATTGATCTATTGCAAGACGATAGAACCGATCAGCACGTACTAAATGTTGACTGGCACGCTGGACATGTCATGGCTACGTCCTTTTTCAGATTACGTAGATAAGGTAAGAGGAAAATGACTGGGTATTCAACTGCAGTTAAGTAGCTAGTCAGACCGAGATATTAGAAACAAGGTAGGTACTACAGCGGCCCTAACATGAATGACACAAAGATAAGATAGACCGTTTTATCTCTAAGTGCGTCCGTCTCACACTCGTGCCGAGGAAAGAGATAGTCATAGAGATAAACGGGTTTAATTTATCTTTGTTTAATTCATGTAAGGGCCGCAGCGCGTTAAGTCCGCGCGCGGCGTCGAAGCAATACGCACTGATGCCAACCCTACTGTTTTAACAGTAGATTTACTGTTTTCGCCCAGTCATCCCTGTTTTCTGTTTTAGTTCGTATTTCTACTGTTTAAGGTGATGTATCCTAATGTCAATCTGCGTAAAAAATAATTCATTCCAAATAGCAATAGGTCGCACGCAACCAACTTGTCAAACCGAAATAACCTTTTGTAGAAAGCAATAAAGATAGTTTTTGTATGCGTCGGTCACGCCCTTTTTACAATTTGTGAATTGGTATCACTAGCTAGCCTCTTTCCGTTTAATTTTGATGAAATCTTTGCATTTTGACTTTATTTACTTACTTTACAATTTCCAGAAATTCCTTAAATAAAAGCAATTTGCGGTAAATCTGACAGTAGTTGTATAACTATATTATCAATTCTATGAATGTTATATCGCACAATAGATTTGATGTTTTGAAATTACTATTTTACTGTTTTCTGCTGTTTTTTTTAAGTTATATTTGTTGCTTTTTATTTTCCTGGGGTTGGCAACACTGGCAATACGCCAGAGGATGTGCACAGTGTCATTACCATGACGTACTCGCTAGCGTAAGCTATCGGAAATACTGCTTGTTGTCGATACAAGTAAAAGGGACCGAGCGATAGTTTACGCTAGCGAGAGCGGTTTGCGCAACTCGTGGTAATCTGGTACTGTTGTGCACGCTGCACTCGTCAAGGTTCATACACGAAACATCTCAAGATTCGATGCAAGTTACTGTTGCTACTTGTTACTACACCCAACCATCACCCAACTTCACCGCCAACTTCTATATACAAGCAGCCTGAAATTTGGAGGGGGGGGGTCACTAATATTAAAATATGTCGAGTAAATTAGACTTTACTTTTAGACTTGACTTTTTTTACTTTGTAAATTTTTAGATTTTTCAATTTGACGTGTACGGTTTGGGGGGGGGGTCATGTCCCCTGTGACCTCCCCCCGCTCTGGGACCGTACCTGGTTGATTAAAATATACGATGATACACGGTTGCCTAATTGTGAGTATACTTAATTATTTCGACGATGTCGGAACGGTCTCGATAGGGTGTAGGTATATCATAGTTTCGACTATGTACTCTCGGAATATCATGCTATCGAATGTTCGTTGGCTCGACTGTTATTGGATCGAATATTCGCTGGGTCGAAAAGCGTAGAAGCAATAAATCGTCAAATCGAAATTGAGATTTCGTTTGTCATCCCATAGAAAATCTCAGACACGAATGTTCATTGGCTCGACTGTTACCGGATCGAATATTCGCTGGGTCGAAAAGCGTAGAAACAATAAATCGTCAAATCGAAATTGAGGTTTCGATTGATTGTCATCCCACAAAAGATCTTTAACACTAAAAATCATTACAAGTAAAAAAGGGCAATTAAATGAAACTCTTTATTACTCAATAATTTTAGACTTATTATATGTAAATAATTATTATTTTACATAAAACCACTGATCGAAACAATATTAAAATTCTAGATTACGTTTTATCGATTTTAGATACCTATTTCGGCCACAAGTATTTCGATCCAGCGAATATTCATTACAATAACAGTCGAGCTAATGAATTTCCGATACAACACTGATCGAAACTATAACGTTTGTCGATTGTTCATGTTTCGGCCACAAGTATTTCGAACTAGTGAATATTCGATCCAATAACAATCGAGCCAACGAACATTCGATAGCATGATATTCCGAGAGTACGTAGTCGAAACTATGATACACTCGTCTCGATAGCATAATAATTATGATGGTCGTGAAATGCAATAAACGTGTCCGTAAGTAAATATTCGTAAGCAGATAAATTACAAACGCATTATATAAAACACCTCCGAAACGGCTCGACCGATTTCTATGAAATTTTGTATGTATATATTTGTTTGGTATGAGAATAGGTCGTAAAGTATTTTCATACCGCTAGGTGAATAGGGTGTCCACGCGGACGAAGTCGCGGGCGAAAGCTAATTACCGATATTCCTAGCTCCAATGCTGAGTCTTTTTTCATTGAAGGCGTTTAAGCTGCAGCTGCATAACAGTTAATTAAGGCTTAATAAAGGCTTACTCATCAATTAAATAATTTATTTTCGCTCTACTAGCACCATCTAGCGTCAAGTGTTTGGGTCGAGTATCTTACAAAATAGTTATGTGTATTTTGTAAGATACTCGACCCAAACACTCCCTACAGTAATGTGAACTGCATTTATACATTCGACGTTCTGAATGCACGGAGATTGTTTCTCAATACAATATAAGATGGCGTAGGTATCGACTTCACAACTAGGGTTCCGTACTCAAAGGGTAAAAACGGGACCCTATTACAAAGGCTCCGTTGTTCGTCTGTCCGTCCGTCCGTCTGTCACCAGGCTGTATCTCATGAACCGTGAAAGTTAGACAGTTGAAATTTTCACAGATGATGTATTTCTGTTGCCGTTATAACAACAAATACTAAAAAAATACAATAAAATTAATATTTAAGGGGGCTCCCTTACAAAAAAACGTGTTTATTTTGCCGTTTTTAAAAATAATAGTACGGAACCCTTCGTGCGCGAGTCCGACTCGCACTTGGCCGGTATTTTATATAAGGGAATCCAAACGAGCATGCGAGTCACCTACTGCACATCGCCGCCCATGAACATTACTAACCCCGAAGGAGTCATTGAGCCGTTGCCGAACTTTTAGGAAAAACAAAACTCTTCTCTTGAAGGCCCCAATGGCGAAACCGTCCGGGAACACCGCTGATGGAAGTTGGATCCTTTTTCCAATGCAATTATCGCAAAGTAAGACAAAGACGGCAAATCCTTTTGATATACTATTATTGCTTAGCCAATATCGAAGAGGCCTTGGACCAAAAATACCATAATTTGGGTGAGGTCGCTGACTGCTATTTGACCGTGTTTAATTTCGGCCAGTGGGGTTAAAGCTACGTTAATAGCTCTTATTTTAGAACTTTAGTTTTTTATTTTTATTTTATGAAAAATCTACATGATTAAATGGCATGAGTGACTATTGCCCAAATTCAGAAAGGCCAGTCAAATTGATCTTTAATTTAAGTGACGTTTCAGTGACGTTTTTGTATAGGTAGGATGACAACTAGTTGACGGACATTTAACTATTTAATTTCTATTCAAATGCTTAAGTGGTGTTTCTGAATTCGGCTCTATGACTAACAATGGTAGGTAGCTGCATACTATTTGGTACTATTAATACATCTATATTCTTTAGGTGCATGTCACTTGAAATGTCCGGCATTTCAATAATAAATCGCGCAAACTTTCGAACATTCCCTTTTAACCCTAAACATAACCTAACCTTTTTTTTTATGCTTACAAAAAATCATAACCTCTTTTTTATGCTTACACGATTGCTATGATTCAAAATTTACCTTTTCAAACTTATATTCTCAACTCATTTATTAGTACCTACCTAATTCACTTTTTGCACAAAATAAGTGCTAACCCTGCCAAAATAAAGCACATGGAGTGAACAGGTAAAAATCCTTTTTCATAATAATGTACGAGGGACCATTAGGATTAAAAAAAACAGTTTGTAATAAACATGAATATCAAGATATCCTGTCTCTGTCCCACGGCCCAGATAAATACAGTCGCCCCCGGTTGGGACACCAAGATTGACCTGTTTGGAGTCCGGAGCTAACGTGCTTTGTAAGAAATAATCAACGAAATGGTAAGTCTATTGTAATGTTCGTAAGAACCTTGGTTATACTCACAGTTCAGAATTGTTCTACCTACCATGCGATTATCTAAAGGCGCTCATAAGCGGGCTAGTTTTCCGGCAATTTATTGCTGCAATTCGGGCTAGCGGGAAGCATACCTGGCGATCCCGCCACTCCGACCGTTTTGCGCCTTGCCACCGCCGGCGCCGCGCCGTTGTTACACACAAAGATGATCTCATGACAATTTTTCGCACGCGGGAACATACACTCCTTCCTTCTATCTCGATATAGTTCTGTGAGGACTTCACATATAGTACATTGTGCATCTAGGGCCGTAAGAAGGGGATAACTAACGAGAGTCTGTTAGAAGCCCGATGCCGATAGGCGAGGGCTTTTATGACTCGAGTTGCCCGTGCTGCACACAATGTTCTGTTCTTCTACAACTTTTTATTTATATTAATATTTATGTAATTTTAATATATATATATATATATATTGGTATATAGTACTTATTTGTGTTGTTTATTTATTGTATTATTATTATTATTATTTGTTTGTTTTTGTTTTAGCTGTTTGTAATTTTTGTCTATCCACGCATTGTCTTCTCTCTAGTCAACTCCAAGGTTGGCTGGAAGAGATCCCATTAGGGATAAGCTCGCCTTTGTTCACTGTTTATGTCATAATGCAGAATGTTGTTTTATTATATATTATTTTATTCCCATTGTACACCGTGAATTACCATCAGGTGGGTAGAACAAACTGTATGTCGCGATCAGCGCGGAGCGGCTCCGCCGGCTGCGGCACCCGCGCGCCCCCGCCGACCTGGCGCATACATAACTGTCCGTGGGAGTTCTAAACCATACAAAATCCATAACTGCCCTAGGGAGTTACGGATTTTGTATGGTTTCTAACTCCCGCGGGCAGTTAAGTGCGCCAGGTCGGCGGAGCTGTTCGGGAGCCGCAGCCGGCGGGGCGCGCGACCCGCAAGCCGGCGGAGCTGCCCCGCGCTGATCGCAACATTCGCTCAGTTTATGAACACCCACCTGATGGTATTATTCACGATCTAAAATGGAACTAAATTAATATACGAGTATATACTTTTTTTGTCTAATTTTTATTTCATTTCCTCGCAAATGTGATGAAAAACATTGTGTGTATCACGGGCAGTAAGGGGATAACAAACTCGAGTCATAAAAGCCCTCGCCTATCGGCGTCGGGCTTCTAACAGACTCTCGTTAGTTATCCCCTTCTTACGGCCCTAGATGCACAATGTACTATTGAACACCCATTAAAGTGTACGTGCAGATTTCCTCACGATGTATTCCTTCTCCTAAAGGCTCATGGTAAATAAAGGAAAGGTTTCTACATAAAAACCAAAATTTGCCTTTTCAGATCAGACTATTTATTGCGGTTATAATAATAGCAGGTGCTTGTGACGCATATCCTAATGAGAATGAGAGAAAGCTTGGGCCACCTGTAGAGGGTCCTACCGTCCCAGAAGACGTACCCTTGACTATTAACAATGCACCTTCGCCTACTGAATTTCCTGATGAAGACTTGGATACAAAAGCCGGTCCTGACCACGAAGGGGTCGAAGGGACGGACCTAAAGACTGATGCTACGTTTTGGTGGCCCTATTCTTATAGGTCTCACTACCGGTATCCTTACTACAGACATTATCGACCCAGGTATGTCAATAAATATTCAAAAGGCATAGCATTAGTGTTGTGTTTTATCAGAATATTTAATACATTGTTTTGTTTGCAGGTTTTATTATCGCCGTTACTACTGGTAGACCAATTTCTATCGAATTAGTGGAATGCTTCATTTTAATGAAGGTTCTGATTGAACCAGTAAATGAAAACAACTTAGAAATACCTTAGAATACAGAATAACAATTTTACAATATTACATGTAATGTAATTAAAGTAAAGATTATAAAATGTGATTTAGATTAAAGACTTAGAGCAGGTAAAACAAATCGTTTTATTTTCGACGGTTATATTCATCTTTCTATTTTGTTATTCAACCAATTTTAAGGGAATTTTTAGTAATGTCTCTCGAAAGTTTTAATCTGACAATTTTAAGGGGTTTATATTATTGATCAGATGATCACGTACCTACCTTTAATGTGCCTGCTAAAAATGTAAAGGTTGAACGCGTTTATAACATTCCAATTAAGTATATAAATGACGTACTTATTTAATATAGTTTCACCGAGTTTCTTGCCGGCTCTTCTCAGTAGAGGATTTTTTTCGAACCGGTGGTAGATTCATCCCTTGACCTTCATAAGAGCTTGTAAAAGCCTAAATTGAATAAAGATAGTTTGACTTTGACTTTGACTTTGATAGTCGTCGTCGTCAGGTGTGTGCATAATCATTATTTTACTAATTATTAAAACTACTTAGGTAGTTATTTATTATAAAATAGGGTATTTCGTGATTATCACTACTGAGAAGATCCACGTTTTGAACCCTTGTCATTATTGATCGATAACCGGTAATTTAACCATGCACAGAACTTTAATAACATGGACAGACATAAGAGACTAGTTCAAAACCTTGAAACAAGTGCTGTCAAAAAACTCGACTTTTCTATTCTGTAGATGGAGAAGAATTTATTTTTCTAAAAAACAATACCTACAGATTTTAAAACAGAAAAATTAGTTATTTGCGGTCAGTAAACCTTTTAGTATATGATGAAATGAAAAAAATTCATGACGGTGGCTTTACATCCGTAGCTTGATATAACGAGTTAATCGCAATGTCTGAAGACACATACGCCATCGACTTAGCTAACGTAGCTAATGACAAAGTGTCCATTATTACCCTGTTTGCGACATGGTTCAGCTTAGCTCCGTGGGACTGAGCCGTGTACTTCAATGCAAGCTTAATCACCCGCTCACAAGCTAGGGATTTTGACTCTGCACTCTTAGCTTCCTTACCAGCTTGCTGTGCCGCTGTCTTAGCCAGATTCATCATCAAATCTTGATGATTCGACATGCCATTCTTAGCGTATCTTACCGACATCTGTACCTCGATAGAAGCAGTCAATGCGCGGCGCATTGCAACGACACTAGCTGCAGTCAAATAAGCTACATCACCCGCAAAAAGAATAGCCTTCTTTGCTTTAGCTTCAAGTCTCTCTAATCTCTGTTTAGCTCTTTTGTCATTCTTAGAATCATCTTCATAATCGGGCTGATCTATATTTATTTCTGCTACGATATCGGGATTTAGTGCAGCTTTGTAAAAATTATCTTTTGGATCGATCCAGTCATCTGTAAGTGTCTCTTGAGTATCTGAGGTCGGTGTTTCAGCAATTACCTCATGAGTTTCATTTACAGATTTTTCCATGTGAATCGGTTCACTGTCATTGTTCTTCCTGCTATTATTTTCAATATCTAAAGCAGTTTGATTTAAAAATCCTTTTACATTACCAGAAACGACTGGTTTAGTATTCAATACATGTACTGATTTTCTGATACCAAGGGGCATAACAGAAAATGGTGACATAGATACCGGCATTTTAATTTGTTTTTGAAGTGACGCTGGTGTTACACCATTTGTTGATTTATTCAATATAACGCTATAAATAGTCGGAAGGGAATTTGTAATAGGCACAGGAGTCACTTGATTCTTTTCTGGGCTAGATATAATTGATCTCTTCTTACGCAATGTCAAATCTACTGACTGTTTCTTTGATAAAGCGGTCGAGTAAGTTATATCCTTTAAAGCTGATACTATGGATACTTCAGCTGCAATTTGGGCCAAGCCATACACTAAACGATGAAGTTCTGGCTCTGTTGAAGCTCTAGTAATAGTGAGGATGTGCCCCGATAGGGTTCTTGATATATAATCCAAAATCCTTCTTGTTTCAATTGCGGTTATACCATTATTTTTTCCTGGTGCTTCTAGAGCTTCTCTCGTTATTCTGGTTATTTTATCTTGTATTTCCAACTTTGATAGAATGGCGGATACGAGATCTTTTGAGATCTGGTACAGGTTTTCTTCCATTTGTGGATTTTGTGTGACATTCTTTGTTGCTTTTTGTAATGACTTATCCAAATGCTGGAGAACGTGGTGCGGGGAATTAAAAATAACCGATCCGCCGATAGCTGTCGAAGCGAGTTTAGCTTTGAAATCGTGGACAGGCGAAATACCCGCAATAGCTATGATAATCTGGAAGAAAAAAAAAAACAGAATCTTGAATAAATTCGCTTATTGTAAAAAATATTGAAATATAACAATAACTTACAAGCGAAAAGAGCAGTAGAAATGAAATTAAAATTTTACTCATGTTGCGCAGCGATCGAGCTTCACCTTAGTTCACATTCACACAATGTTATTTTTTTTTTACATTCGGCAATTAAATTTGTAGTTTTCTTAGTAACGATTGTTACAGTTGTTGTTGATTGGCAATTTACGTTAATTTAATTGATTGACTTTATCGTGTAGGCACTCACCTATTTCCATTTATTTCTTTACCCAGCGAACGCATTAAACATGTTGATCCTTCGTTTACTATGTTCGATCCGTCTATAAACATAAAGAGGTCGATACACAAAATCATTGCGACTCTCTGCTGTCTCAAAATCATCTACAGCATCGTTAGCTCGGATTGGCTCTAAATTGGTGTTAACCCATTCAATTTTTTTGGCAAGCACTTCTTTAACACCATAAGTAGATATTTGATGGGCATCGTCGATAATGATTTCTTGAGGTTCAGTAATGTCAGTATTTTTAGGTATATTTAAAGAATGACTATAAGAAAACTGAACTATTGCGATAAATATTATAATATTGACCGCCCCCATCAGGAACAGGTCAGAACTTCAGCAGCTCAAGTGTAATATTTGCTTTTATACCGGTAATTAGAACATAAACGTTAATTGTTAGGAACCCACCTAAATCAATTAGTATCAATGTAACTCAGATTATCGTATTACCGACTAATGTGTATTTCTTAGCAAAGTAACATCGGTATGAATTAAATTTATAGTTATTAAACCAACGGATAGGTGTGTAAGTCAACTATTTATTCAATGAAAGAAACAATGAGAGGTTACTTATGAATTATGACAGTGTCTTAGTTTAAGGCTTACATACAATCATCAAGAGATAAACGGTATTTAACATAATAATATGGCTTTGTTTCGCTTAGGTGTCTCAAAATCATTACAGGGCAGATCATCAATTGTTTATCCAAGGTACGCGGGGAGCACTCTGATACCGCCGCGGCCAGCCAGCTGGGAGGTCTGACCGAAAGGCGAAGCGTCGACTTCGTTGGCCGAAGGCAGCAAGTCACTCTCCTGACCAGCAACATCGCGACGAACTCTTATGGCCGGTGTCTTGTGCTCAGATCCACTTTTTGCCACAGCACCAGAGTGAGCAGCACCATTTCCTGTAGCTGATGGTGTTTCGTTTGCTTTTTGGGGGATGTGCTGGATCACATCCTGCTCGACGGGTGCGGACGCGCAGACCGCTAGCAGCGCCAACGACGCGACGACAAAGAACATTGAACGCATTTCCGATAGATCCAATATTGCCCGACTAAATAAATCTTCAAAGTAACATACTGATGGCCGCTCGTTGCAGCTTATAAGCAAATCATCGATTTACACAAGCCATTATTGTGATTGGAACAGTACACTGCATAATAGGTTATTATTGTTTGTGCTAGCTTTGAGGCACGATACTTGCTGGTAAATACTTGCAGCGTTTCGTAAGAAACCTTACGTTACGTACCTTATGATTGGGTGCTAATGGGTTACCAAAATCGTCCGATAAAGTTGTCAAGAATAAAAGGCAACACTATTATTAGCACCTGGCCAGAAAGCCCATTAAAGGATACTATTTAAATTTATTAAACACTCATATTGCATACTAGCTGGTGCTCGACATGCTTGAAATTATACATATTTTTTGTATTGTAATCCTTCCTGAGCGCGCACTATAATATATGGTATAGGAACACATTATGAGACGAACAAACAAGCAAACAAACAAACTAAAACTCATATAGTAGTAAAGTGTATAAATGCATAATTTCAAGGGTTTAGGGTTTTTTAGGGTTCCTCACCTCAAAAGGAAAAAACGAACCCTTATAGGATCACTTGTGTATCTGTCTGTCTGTCCGTCTGTCACAGCTAATTTACTCCGAAACTACTGAACTGATTGAGTTGAAATTTGGTATACATATGTACAAGTAAGCGGTTACCGCAACACGGACGCGTAACGTAAATAAATGAATTTTAAACATGGGGGCCGCTTTTGGGGGTAAATTATAAAATTAAAAAGAAAAGTTTTGCAAACTATATCGTGTGACATATCAAATGAAAGGGCTTATTGTGGGGGTCTTAAATATATTTTCGGAATTTTAAGTTTAATAGTTTGGAAGATATTTAGGAAAATAGGCGAAAATTGACTATCCCCCCCCCCCTTATTTCCGAAACTGCTGGGCCTACAATTTTGAAAAAAAAAAATACAGAAAATAGTTCATTACCGATTACAGGAAAACCTATAAGAAGTCTATGGTATTTAAAGTAACATAGGAAATTTCAGATAATCATGTACGGAACGGAAACCTCCACGCGAGTTTAACTCGCACTCCGGCTTTTTACATTTCCCATACTAATTTTAACCCCTTTCTTTTGACCCCTTTCTGTTTCTATAGCCTATGTCATGCTTGAAGTTGACCTTAATATAATATCAAAAAACGGATTGAAATTAGTCCAGTAGTTTAAACTTTTGAACGCCACGGCTAACGGCGAAAAAGCGTGCCACGAGCGCTTGTCGACGGCTGTAGCCGACGCAAATGTATGGAAACCGGCATATCATGGCGTTAGGGGCACGGAAAACAGCCGACTGTGGTGGTCAAAGGTTTAAAATTCTATCGCACACTTACAATGAAACAAAAAGACCAACCGACAAACAGAAACGCAATCAAAAAAACCATTGCGATGTGTTGTGCTGCTCATTCTAAAGCCCTTTATAGCATTTTCAACTGTTATCGTCAATAAATAAAAAATCAGGGGACAATCTTTACACAAATCGATCTAGTCCCAAAGTAAGCTCTAGAGGCTTGTGTTATAGGTAGACGACGATATACATATTTATATCTAAATAAATATTTAAATACATGGCAAACATTCAAGACTCGGGTAAAAACATTCGTGCTCATCACAAAACTATACACCCTTACCGGGGATCGAACCCGGGACCCCTCCTAGCTTCGGAGGCAGGGTCACTACTAACTAGGATCAATGTCAATGTACAGAGAGACTTTTGCCACTTAAAGATTTTATTATATTCATAGATATGTATAGTAGATAGTTTGTGCCGCAATAATCCTCCTAAAGTCACCCACTCATCACACTAAATAAATTACGACTAGCTTGAGATGTGTTTCATTTGTTGATGGGTTTGGGACAGATTATTTAAGTCCTTTAAATGTTTCGGTTCTTCAAAAAAGTCATTAACGAAATGGACAATTACGACAAACCTATTTTGAAACAAGAAGAAGATTTATGAATGGTTCTATTCCTGAGAAAATTTTACTTTGACTTTGAAGGGTTTTGAATAAAACTTAATACATACCTAAATATAATATTGTTAATGTTTCCATATTCCATGTTTCAATTTAAAATGTGCTTTGACATCCTTTTGGGATCTGATTTTAAAATAGAAATGCACGCATAGAAATTCTGCGTCAAAAAAGCAACATACCTAATAGCAGCATTAGCTGCTCTGAAAACGTACTACAAAACCAATGTTTCGGGCTCAGTCGAAAACGGCAAAATAACGCAATACCTACCTAATTATGCGACATAAAAAAAACTCGTATTTAAATGTAGCTAATTTTCTTCGTAGCCTTAGTATATTGTCACCCTATCACTAGTTGATGTCATCTGTCATAATAATTGTAGACGTCAATGAGCAAATAGAAATAAATTTATTTGTTTAAACATAGGTAGATATAAAGATGGAAATTACAGGATGGATCACTATGTTTTACCCGTAGGTGTACAAATTTGTTGTTTTACTTAACCTAAAGCTAAGCAAGGGGTCCATTTCTAAGGTAATAAATCAGATTAAATGTAAGATCAATAAAAAGTGGTGCTCTTAATTCCAGTACTGCAGGACAGCAGTTGTTAACCTGCGTAACCAGTAACTTGAACAATAGTTTTGAATTTCGTCTTCAAACTACCCTGTATTATTATATCTAGTAGTTTGGGTACCTAAATACATTCAAGTGAGGTATCATTTCGGTATAACCAAACAATACCTCATATTTTTTCATAGTATTCCACAGCAAAACACACTCATGGTCGTTATGCTATTGAACCTATTTACAAATCTTATTATCGGAAATCAGACTCACAATGCGTCAATGCTTCCAATTCTGGACAATACTTTAGTTAGCACAATTATGCATCCGCCGAGTGCCAGTATATAACCTAATCACAGGTCGATAGCTGCTCAAAACATAGCAAAGTCGGAACACAGAATACCAACAGCAAGTTCGTGGGTTTCATTCCCATTACTCAAGAGAAGTCTCTCGAAGCCCATCAAGATCATGGCTTCCTCGTTGTATGTCCTTCTCTCATTGGCGCTGGCGATCGCCGCCGCGCCGGTTACCCAAGAAGACGCTGAGACCTCCACGGTCGCTGATGTCCAGCCCCTGTTCGCAGTGATTGAAGTCATCGAAACAGTTCCAGTTCTGGTGCCGCTGAGCGAAGACGCTCCAGAGGCCACTACAGAGGTTGAAACCAAAGAGCCTGAGCACAAGGTGGCGAGGAGGTCCCTTCGAGGAGATAACCCCAGCAACGACCTTCTAGCAGATTTAGAAGGGCAGCAGTATGAAAATGGACTGTCGAGCCTCGCTGGCCGCAGAATCAAATTCCTTCCCACGTTCCTGGGCTAATTTAAGTGATATAGAAAATCGTGAACTACCTTATGTTCAACATGAAGCTTGTGATTATCTAAGGCTATCTGCGTGCGTATCTGAGTATTTATATTATTATATCAAATAAAATAATTTCTACCATATTTATATTTTTTATTCTTACTAAAAAATCTATGCCGAAACCTAATCATAGTCATAATAGACGGAGTTGGTTAGACCAGTAGTATGGAGTGTTCGCGAATTATCTGGTCGGGGATTATCAGGGCGGGCAATATCGGGACGAACCTACATTAACCGGACCCATAATAGACTGGTTTATTTTAAAGTTATGAGATTTCAACGGTGAAGGCGACGGATTAACTGACAAATAGCGTTGATTGCCTGGGTAAAAAAATAATTTTAATTAGGTAGTCCGTCAGTTAGATTATCAAAACATATTGAAAATATATTTTTTGCTGTATCAAATCAATCAAAATTGACAAACATAACGCACATCAGAGTTCGGGAGTAGGGGCTCATGACGCCACTTCTAGGTAAAAAGTGTACCTAGGCGTGACGTCACACGGAACTTCAACGCAATATATCTTCGTAATTAGAATGCTTCAGGCATCACGCCCATTATTAAGGCCCGTCATACGGCGGGCGTGGCGTTAGCGCGCGCGTTCTATCGCGCTCAAACCAATATAACCAGTCTTTTAAGACTTCAAAATTTTGATCCATAATGAAACGAACGTCGTACTCGAAATCCACCGTATCGTATCGTATTTCGTATCTACCTGCTGTGCCCATCCCTTGGGATCAGCTCTCTCCTCCCTGTCATTTATGAGAATTATTTGACCTACAGGAAATTCCTCATCAGCCCCCCTTAGGCTTAAATAAAAGCTGGGTAAATACGACCATGCATGACAAGTTTCTAAAACTTTTTAATGCAGGAACTTACCTACTTAACCCTTTAACCGCTGTAAAATTTTCATCGGACGTAAAAAGTGACACAAACAAAATGTACTTAGGTAAGTGTAAGTCATTTGTCTTAATTATAAGACAGTGCCGAAATGAGCTGGGTATTTTGTCTTATAATTCAAACAACGGTGCTTAAAAGGTTAATAAAGAAACGATATTATTCGGAGTCAATTTATAAAAATAAATCGTAACTATTTAAAACAATTTATTTGGTACCAAATCAACATACAGTTGTTTAGATAAAGTTAAAACATATTATCATTTTCATCAAAGAAATCCTCCATCGGCGAGAGATTCCGCTAGTTTAACACAGGAAAGTCATTCCGACGTTATAATGATGATTTCATCTTCCCGGGTCCCAACATCAGCTGAATGCAGGCCCTCAATCGCATTATCCTCGTGTTTAATTTCAATAACTGTATCGACATCGTTTGATGCCACTGGCACTTCGACAACAATTATATCTTTGGGGTAATGCACTGGGTTATAATCCAAATAATCGTTGCCACCCCGGATCTCCATTCGATTCTTCATAAACTCTGGGTGAATGAATAATCCATCCAACATTCTTCCATTGGCGATTTTGAAAGCAATTAGAAAAGTTAAGAGTACCCAGATATTTGCCATGCTCAACGTCAGTCAGCAGAGTAACATCAAAAGTTTTTAACAATGACTTTATACTATGACTACTATGAGAGTGATAATTTATATTTAAACTCGTGTACATGTAAATAATGATATTCATATAAGGAATAGGTGGAACTGTAGAAGTCATAACTGGAATTGTCAATACAACGTTTCACGACATAAAATCAACATCCTTGTTTGTTTTCCATTGTAATAAGATATTATTCGTTCTATCTGTGGATCTATGCATGGCCTATCACACAATGTTCGACAATAGACCAAATAAAGTGTTGCTAGTAAAATAATTAAAAAAAAGAAACTTGACTTCAAAAAAGTATAAGAAATAATGACTAGCCTTCTTTATAAATTAATTAGAAACATCAATTATATCGTTATTTTAGTGATAAAATAAATATATCGAAGTCGGTGGCATGTAAATACTTGCAACCAACTTCGAAATATTTATTTTATCAGTAAAAATTACGATATATTTATGTTTCTAGTTAATTTACTAAAGAAGTCCTTGTTACTTACTTTTTTGAAGTGAGTTTTAATTATGTAAAAATTTATTTTATTTTTGACTTTTTAGTGAAAATGATGCAATAATAATACCGCTTCTTTATTTCCACAATGAGCTGATGCCAATAGCATTTATTTTTGTCTATTACTTACCGACATATTCGAAAAATCTGTTTGTTTATTTACTAAAACAATCCCAAAAAAAAAAGAGCCATTGAAAGTGTTTCAGTATGTTATGAAATAATCGCGCACATACAAACATACATAGCGGGCAAACAGAAAACCTCCTCGTTTAAGTCGGTTAAAAAGGCTTCTCAAAGTTTAAGTAATTGAAAAGATAACCTTTTCAAACGTCAACGCAGTAAATACTTAACTTTGAAAAGCTGATAGAGTCGTACACAGGTACATGATAACGTCGAGTGTTCGTAAATATTAGACCTAAATGTTGTCCGCGGTAACATCAATAAAAGACGATCTAATCTTAATATTATTAACACAAACGGTCAGACATGTTTGTTGTATGACATGATGTTTAGATAGAACGGGAAGGCGGCAACAAAAGGACCTGTCTGTCCTTATAATAATCAACCCTAATGGTTTTGATTTATATAATAACTTAAAATATCCGAAACAACCTACGATGCCACCCGAACATTGGTATAATTTCTAGTGTTGGCTTTGGCACTAGCGAACACTTCTGGGCATTAAATTATCGAACAATGCGATTGTACATATATGACTTTAAATTCATCATTATGTGCATGACAATTTCTTGTGATGCGTACACTTTAAATTTAGAATCCAAAACAGTGACCCAGTGGCCAAGTTTGTTCCACGTACCCAATCATCACGAAACTGTTATATTGGATATTGGTTGTGACAATGACGTGACTTTCAAAGAGAGCTTTATAAAAAGTATACATCACGATCAACCTGTTTTAATCATAACTGGAAAAGAAACCCCAACATCTCTCTCGGAAGAAAAAATATTAAGGATCTTTTTTAAAAAATTTAACATCGTTTTAGGCACGACTTCCATTAACGCGAGTTTACTCGATGCTCAAATAATGAAGCTCATGCTTAAATCGCACTGGTCATATTTTTTAATCATAGTAACTACGCAAGATATTCAGTACGAGTGTAAGGATGGAAGATTTAGCAACGAGGCCCGCGATACCATTGAAGTGTTCCTCAATACAATGTGGCATAAGTATCGCATGATGTTCGTAGCTATAGCTTTCCCCTACGTCTGTCCAGAACAACTTGTTATTTACAACGACACGAAACCAACAAACGAAGCATTATACGACAGGACGATAGCATTTATTAATATTACAAAAAAGATAAAGTTCACAGATTCGTTGGGAAGAAAAGCGGCAAGGATTTTATCTCATAACTATCCTCTCAGAGGAAATATCTTCAATCGGTTTCCCACTGCTATCTCTGATTGTTCAGACGCTGAACTCCATATAAAGACAAGCACAATGTTAAGCGGCGGGTTTTGCGGGATGGATGGGCTGATCATGGATGACGTGCTCCGCCACTTCCAGTTCAATTTTTCACTGCCGAAATTGGGGCCGGGCTACAATCAGTACGGTTATCAGCTTGAGAACGGAGATGTAACTGGCACATTGGGCTACGTAACGAGAGGAGATCTGGATATATCCTTTAATTCTAGGTTTATGGTGGACTATATTAAAGGGGCGCGGAGTTACATCTTATTGCATCCCATCGGGCACGACTCCCTCTGCGCTTTGATGAAGCTCCCGGACGAAAAGCCACTGTGGCAGTACCCGTACGCCGCACACAAGTTAGACAAATGGCTAGTTATTTTCACGTTGCTTACTATACTAGGAGTGGTCATGTGGATAACTGCAAAATTCCAAAGCAAAATGTATAATAGAAAAGCAACTTCGCTAATATTTTACATCAGGAACTCTATAAACGCTGGGCTCTTTGGCTTTTTTCTGGTGCGAAGAAATGATTTGCTGATATTAAGAGGCGTCTGCTTGTTCACGTCAATAATTCTTTTAGCGACATATCAAGTAAGTTTAAAAAAATATAATTTTTTAATATATTCTAACGAACCCCGCTAAATTGTGCCGTAAAATGTGCCGTTCGGCACAGCTTTTTATGTTCATTGTTTCTTTGTTATGTGCTTTTCTTGTCATTTGTCTGTGTCTAATGTGTGTTAAATAAATGTCTTTATTATTATTATTATTATTAAATAAACTTCACAAACAAATGAACAAAAAACACTAAGAATATGTTTCTCGGTAGCTTAAAAAACCTCAATACAAAATTTCAGGGTGGCAGGTCGTGTAGTTGAATGAGCCATTGGGTGGTATTACTTGTTAAGATGTAAATTATAGATAAAGATTTGGCATATTTACCGCAGTTCCCTCGTCCTAAACGTGCCAATACATGGTATTGTTTCGACTGCAACTGAAACGAGAGGTATGAAGTAATCAATACTTACAAAAACTGTCTTTTCCAGGGTTTTATCAACTACATTTTTACGACCCGCTGGTACAACTTCATGAACACACTCTCGGAGCTTGTGGAAGCGGGAACTACGATACAGACTTCTCCCGCCGTCAAAAGTTTGTTAGAGATTCCTGCCAATGACGTGCAAGCAATTTTGATGGCACGCGCCGCCAGCTTAAATGACACCAACTTCTATGAAAACGTGCTTAAAACCCCAAACTCTGCGTCACTGGAGCGCCAAAGTGATGCTATACTTGTGGCACTTATGAAATATATGAATAAAGATGGCAGACCAATGATGTACGTTGTCAACGAGTGCTTTCGCAGTTTCTATCTGTCATACACTATAAACCCAAGTAAGTGATACAAACAAAATTTTACACGTACCTACCCATACATCTATTTATATATTAGGATACAATATTTTCGATAGGAACCTATACCGACCTATCTAGAGTGAAATCTATGGGATTCATGCTGGAAGGGAGAGCGCCACCGAGGCGCTAACCTTCGTCTCCAACCTTGGGGAATTGGCTGAATGTGACCGGCCGGGCGCCCCACTTATTATCATCATCGTCATCATCATCTATAGTGAGAAGTGAGGAAGACCATACCCAATACCCATGAATAATAAGAGGTCAATGTCAATATTCAAAATGAATTACTACTTTGTCAATAAATTTACTTCTTCGTCGATACTGCCCAAGCATCCATTTTTAGGGTTCCGAAGTCAAATGAATGTCCGTCTGTCTGTCTGTCTGTCTGTCTGTAAGTCTGTATGTCATAGTCACTTTTCCTGAAGGCTATTTAAGCTACAAAGCTGAGTTTTTATATAATTATTTTTCAAACTCGCACAAAAATCAGAAATTAAAATGGAAAAAAATTTTATTTTGCTCTCATAGATGTGCAAACGTAAAACATTTTTTTCCTCACAAACCTCGAATGGGCTGTTTTTGGATTGATATTTGAAAACTAGTACGAGTCCACCGGTTTCATCACGTCCAACAAACTACACTAAATACACTCAAGAACTTTTAGGCTAATCAAAGTCTAATGCATAATTTAAACATACTTACGGATACATTTAGGTAATACTTTCAATACCTACGTTCCAATACTTACTACGTTTGAAGAAAGTGCCAAATCTATCAATTTGGTTTCCATATAAAATATCATAATCTATGTTATTAGATTATTGGTATTCTAAATTGTATGGAAACCGCACCGTGACCCTCCCTTCCCTTAAGACGAAATCCGAATGTAATCGCAGTTTCCCCAACAGATTTTCCATTTGCGGATATACTAAATTTATTCTACATGCGGTTGATCGAAGCTGGGTTACCACCAATGTACTACAAATGGACGAGCCGCTCTCTCGGACTCGACGTGACTCTACCCAGCATGGGCTCCAAACCACGTGCCACAGAAAAAATAACCTTAGGAGCACAAGTCATAGCGTTCAGTTTCCTGATGACCGGTTACCTCTTGTCAACTCTAGTACTCTTCGTTGAGATATGGGCCGCCAGAAGAACCAGACTTTATCCTTACATACCATAAGGGCCATAATAAAAACGCGTAGTGTTCATTCGACCTGTTTATTTTTTTAAATAAGTATATAACTTTAACAATGATGTAAACAATACCAAAACGTTACATTTATTCATAACAATAAACCTTTCCATTACATTGCAAGAATTGGAAATAAGTGAACTAAATTCAACGGATTAATTCTAAAAGAATCGGTAAAAATTATATAAAAATGTTTATATTTACAATACCTCCCTCCGGGGTATGTTGGGCCAAGTGTCAGAATGTCCAAGGTGGCATAATTTCCGGATGTTATAAAGACCGTTAGTCAATATGTACAAGTATCTGAAAGTCCATGGTGACATAATGTCCGGATGTTATAAAGACCCTTAGTCAATATGTACAAGTCTCTAAATGTCCAAGAAGTCCTAATGTCCAGTTGTTATAAAGACCGTTACTTAATATGTACGTACAAGTCTCTGAATATCCAAAAAGTCATAATGTCCAGACCGGGTAGCATGATTACGTTTATCGCCGACATAAAGCATACGTCCCTCTCATATTCGTACTCACATATTCGCCAGTACGGGAGGAATGCTTTATGTCGGCGAACAAACGTGATCGTGCTAGCCGGGCAGATGTTATAAAGACCATTACAAGTGTCCTTTTTAATTACTCGTGGTATTAGGGTTCCTCAACCAAAATGGCAAAACCTGAACCCTTCTAGTTTTGGTAAGCTGACATTATGGCAATAAGACGTTTTAGCAATTTGTTGTTTTGACAACTGGATATTAATGACACTTTGCATTTTATCAATTGGATGTTTTGATAACTGGACATTATGACAATTTGACTTTTTAACAATTGCTTGTTTTGACACCTGGATATTATGACAACTGGGTATTTTAACAATTGAGCATTATTGTATTTCCTTGTCATTTTGACACACTGGGCATTCTGACACTTGGCCCAACTAACCCCGGAGGCTACTACCTTTTAATAAATACATTGAGCTTTTAGTAATAAAAATAATACTAATATTAACCCCACATATTGTCATCTAGAGCTATCTAGCTTATCCTACTTAATGATATACAACTCTAATGAGTCAGGAAGCAATGAACACTTCGATTTACAACACAAGTGAGCAATACGTACATTGTTTAAAAGATGCGAACTATATCCAGCAAGGGCGGCGAATACCAGCGCAAATGTTGCGTCTCTGTCTCAGCCCTAAAATATGACAGGGTTAAACCATAGTATAAAGAGGGGAAGGAAGTAGGCTATCTCCGGCCCAATCCGCGATATAATTGCCTACTGTCTCAGGGTTGTCTCTGTTCAATAGGTAATCTGACCAGAGACAGTTCTGGAATCGATGAATTATTAAGATACCCAAACACACAGCACTACGTTCTCCTGCGATTATCACAAATATTTCATTCATGCCGTGACGCGCGAACCTCGTGCGGTGTTAGCCCCGACTGGCGCACTGAGAAACGGGTCGAGATTTTGTTGAAGTGTGCGTGCGGCGACGCATAGATACTTTGGCGCACACATACAAGCTGCGCGTGGTGCGTTTGTATGAAGATAACCTACTTCCCTCTTTATACTATGGTTAAACAGTCGAAAACCGTAAGCTGCCAACTGCATAATGTTACCAGAGTACCCAACAAAATAAAACTAGGGTAAGAGATGAATAGTTACAAAATCTTATTCTATTAAATCCCTAGGGGGATAAATGGCAAGACTGTATTTTTTTGGCTAGAAATATGGACTTGAGCAGTGCATAGCAAGGTTGTATTTTGCAACTCAAACGCACCTACATGACTCAATTGTGTAGGTGAATCGCATAAAAGCGTGTGACAATTATTCAGGGTTGCCAACCGTACGAGGTTCTTCGTACAAATACGAGATTTGTGGTCTTCCGTACGAGGTACGAGGACACTATCAACCTCGTACAATTATGTACGAGATTTTGATTTTTTAAAGCCATAAATAACGAAAGAAAACTATGTCCTAAAAGTATTGTTAAAAAAAATTAAGAATTTTCGATTTCTCACTAAAATTATTATTTCACTTCTTTAAATTTGATATGTAATTTTAAATACCTTATTTAAATATTTCCATTCGCGCTACGCTGATAAGTAGCGCCATCTGCCAGTTATGCTCAAACATCACAGCATAATAAATGTACGAGGTTTGAAAGTCAAAATACGATATTTTTAGCTGCATATATACGAGGGTTTTTTTTACGGTTGGCAACTCTGCATTTATTAACCTTTTAAACGCCACTGATAACGGCGAAAAAGTGTGCCACGAGCGCTCAACGACAGCTGTAGCCGACTCAAATATATCGAAAACAGCTTATCGTAGCGTCAGGGGCACGGAAATCTGCTGTCGGCTATAATCGACTGGGGCGTTCAAAAGGTAAAAATATAATATGTACTAATATTTTCAATAATATTGATTTTATTTGATAAAGTTTTAATTACAGAATGAATCGGAAACTGTACTTTATGGATATGAAGTCAGTCTACAAGGGACCTTCATTGCGTCAGCAACCTTAAACGATAAAAAAACTTTAGATTGGAAGATAATTAAATAGTTAATTATATTCATAATCATCTGTAAAAATTAGCACGTAAGGTTAAACTGTTAGTGTTGATTTTTGTAATAAAAATAAATAAATAAAATAATTATGTTGTTCAATGGTAATTCAACAGATAACTACACAAGTTTCGAAATAATAACACATAGGTCATCTAAGATACATGGAACTCTCTGCAATTGCCAACTATGATCGAGAGGAAGTTTTTTCTTACAAACAGTGATCAAATCAAATAATCAGCTGCTATAATACATCTAATTGTTCTAACGCACAGCTCAAAGAATGCGCCATTGGAATGTCAAAGTTTTGTTTTACTAAAAAGACTAATAAATCATTGTATTGTTATCGTGATCACATTTCCAAAACATACAATAGATAATATACATGAAAATCAAAATGAGGTTTAATTTATACATTATGAAAAACAATGCATATAAAAGAAAAAAAAGATCATTTTGACTGTTCCTTTTTTTTATTAAGGGTCTTTAGTTCCCGATTGTCTCCTATATTCACTTAAGTTTGGTCTAAAAAAATGTAAATCCATAATTGGCAATAAGTTTTATAAGCAAGATACCTGTTTAAGATTTTAAAGTGCTGTGGATTTTTTTCCATAAAATAAATAAAATAAGTGTAAAATAAATATTGTTTTTTAGTTCTGAATTACTTGTTTAGAATTAGTACATCAAACTGATAAATGTCATCTTTTATTTCTACGATATTGGTATTTTCGGATATAATTGCAAATTTCGTTTAAACTCCATACATTTTGGCCACTCTTACGTGCATTGTGACTTCAGGTTCAGGTGCATTTTTTATGGAGCGTTTCTGCGAGTGGTATGAACTATGACATTTTAAAGCTTCATATCTTAAAAAATAAACAATGCAATAATGTTTTACGTAAACAGTTTGTTTTCTATTACTCAGTACTTTCCAATAAAAAATGGAAATTAACCTTGCAAGTTCCCTATTATTCATGGATTGTTACTTTTTATTTAATAGTTAGCATTAAATTAATACACCATTTTAATCCAACTAACACCCACCATGAGTTTAAATACAATTTGGCCCATTCAATGTCTTTCTTAACCAAGATCTCACAACCAGAAAACATTTTTTTTTATCTTTCTCGATTATTACACATATGTATAAGTTTGGTTAGGGTCTCTTATGGCCGAATTCAGAAAGGTTAAAACGGCTGGACGGATTTTGATAAAATTTGGAATGAAGATAGCTTATACCCTGGATTAACACATTGAAAAGTTCCCGAGGAAATAACTATAATCAAACTCCACGCACGCACAAAGCACACCTAGTACTTACAAAAATAAGGGGCCGGCGAAATGTTCCTCCGCCACAGAATAGATAATAGTACTAACGCACAGAGGAATCACTCTCTAACAAAAACGGTGTTTAGGTACGAATATATGCCTAATCATGCCTTCTCTCTCCGTCGCATAAAGCGTGCTCTTTCGTGTACGCTAGGGTTGTCAATTTTTATTCGATTATCTACCGACAACGCGCGAATCGATTTACAGCTCCGAGTAACGCGATGGCCAAGCGTACCTAAAGTGCGGAGTGAACCCCACCTGCCCGGGCGACCGACAACCAAGCTACGCCAGTGAGGTTTGTTCAAGTATTTTATGATCATTGGCGTACCTCACGCCGATGACCTTGAGCGTTCCAACTCGGTCCTTCCCCACTTGCCTTAGTTCACGCGCCGCAGTCAATAGTATAATTTGCTCAAAAACTACAAAATAAATTGAAAAACCGGCGGATGAAATTATAGTGTACATTATTGTCTTCTGATTAGTAAAAGTCTCATGTATAAGCGTCGCATAATACGGTTATTTTTTGCTCTTGATTATCGCTTTTTCAAGATTCCAGTGGACGAAAATATATCCATACTACAATACATTTTTTTTTCTAGATTCTTGCCCAACGCTAAGTATACTTTATAGGATTTGAAAACGGCGAAATTCGCCGGGTATGATCTTAATACGTCTACATTGTACGCGTACAAAATATTGTTTTTAATGATATTTAACAATTCTTCTAACTATTCGATAATCTCTTACGTCAATTCGTTTAAAATCACATCTCTCAGTTAATTAGGCCTCCACTCACTACCACCTTAAGTATATAATAATCGAAGCAGGCTGCCTCAAACGGACATCATTTCTATTACAGATATAGTGAATAATGTTTCCATCGGTAAAACTCGGATCTCAATCGGAAGACGACGGGACCCGAAGTGTCAATTATTGTATTAAATGAGTGACATGTGACCAGTGACCATTCATTAATATGAAATTTTATTATTTAGTTTTAAATACCAAAATGAAAAACAACAATGTCATTTTTCATTTTGACACTAATTGATAAACATATTATTCACTATATATGTATATCGAAGAGACACGGAACCTCTTTTCTTAGCAGTCAGGTACGTGGAAAACAATACATATCTCTTAAACATATAACTCGATATAATATAAAAGTAAATGATCTACTGAGACAGCCCGTGTTACCCTTAATCTACGTATAAAAATCTAACTCATTTATTGCACCTTATAGGAAAAAGCGTATTTACTAACTACACTACAAAATATCAATAAAGGGAGCGTTCAAGTATTACGTAACGCAATTTTTGGAGATTTTTGGCCCCCCACCCCCACATGTAACGCGTCGTAAAGTTCTTATGTACCCCCCCTCCCCCCTAGTAAAACGTTACGTAACCACCAAGTGACGATTTTTACCTAAAAAAATGTTCAAGTGGTCATTCCAGTTTAAAAAAATGCGTGAACGAATACGCGACCGTTCTGAAGGGTTAAAAAAATGTATACGTAACGCGTAGTTCAAATCCCCCTCCCGCCCCTGTAACGCATCGTAACGTTTTACAAGACCCCCCCCTCCCCCCCTCCCCCCAAATTCGTTACGTAATACTTGAACGCTCCCAAAGGAACCAACTGAAACGATTTATAAAGTTTAGGGCAAGATGTATATCACCTACTGATTGGCAAGCACGCGACGAGAAATGCTAGCAAGCAGAAAAGCCACCGCTATTTGGAATGTCTATTTTTCTTCTTGCCAACGTTAAAGCTATTCTGGGGGGTGGAGTTACTAGTGGAGTCGGAAAAGGTAGGGAGGGACTGGGAGGACTTATTTACTGAGTACCAACCACACAAGCGTTTGACGGCGTCCTCCCAACGAGACCAAGTAGCCTCGTACGCTTTCTTCACGTGAGGCCGGGGTTTGAATACGCAAGCGACTTTGCGGAGCGCTTTCAGTTCTTCTTTTGATTCCCAAATTCCTGCAATAATAAGTTCCATAATTGAATAATTTTGAAAAAAGTATTTTATTCGTTTTTTTTTTTAGTTAAACGGTTTTATTTGTAAATCAACATAATAGAATGATGATGCAGATAATGTACAGCAAGCGTCAGAGAAAAGTACCCCACTGGATATGGCGTAGGTCAACTGAGGGGGATACCTTTCTCTGACGCTGACTGTACCAAAAGCTAAGAATTTTCATTGGATACCCATACCTATTAAGTAAATAGAAAAGAAAAATTTGTTGCGACGGCCATCTTGGATTTGGTTTTTTTATAGTGTACTGTATTCTACTGTATACCCATATTGAGGGAGTTGTAAAAAAAATGTGTAATCCGCCATTTTGTGGCGGCGGCCATCTTGGATTTACGATGATACTGAATATACATAATTGTATTGCATGTGTACCGAATTCTAGATCAATCGGCCAACAGGAAGCGGGTTATCTTATCTTATCTTAGAGGGTGGGGTCCTTGCGGATACACTTCGACCCTATGGGATCTTTTGTGTAATTACCCCTTTTTCCTAAGCACTATCCATAGCATTCTCCACCACTTCAATGAAGTGATTTGTTGAGCGCAGTGGTATTGCCTTGAATTCCCCTGGTTCTGGATATCCATTGCCAAGGATTTTCATTCTTAGTCTAGCGAGGGCGTCATATTCACACATGATGTGTTTCATTGTTTCTTCCTCTTCGCCACACATTTTACAGCTTGTGTTGTCAGACAGTCGGTGTCCTATCAAAATCTCGCCAATCATTTGGCAACGCTAAGTTTCGCAACCAACGATTGACAAATACGTCGTTTATCATTTTATCATTTTACAACTACAGATTTCGCAAATGAATGGATCATTTGCGAAATCTGTACGAACGAATTGTGTCGAACAACTTACTTGACATATTTTCATTTTTTATTGTATAATTTGTCAAATAGATTATTTATTATTTGTATCAAATAGTCAACTAACGTTCGACCTACAAACGTTTGGTATATTATATTACTTTGTTTGTTATAGGTTTCATTCTATATAAGCTTTAGTATAAAATAAGTAATAACACCCTTATTAGGTTAAGGCACCTAGAAAGGGGGGGACGGGGGGCAAAGGCTTCCAAAAGGAGGAACGGGGTCGAAGCCCCTGATAGGGGAGGGGGGTTGGGGGGCCAAGCCCGTCTTTAAGAGGGGAAGGGGGAGCGGAGCCCCTCACGAGGGGGGTAGGGGGATGAGCCCCCACGAGGGGGGAAGGGGGGCAGAGGCGCCTCGGGGGGGTTCGGGGGGCGAAGCCCCCCGCGTTATAAAACAAACAAAGGTAACTATTATATAATTGGTAGGTTAGGTTAGGGTTAACTTGTGTCCCTTACAGCGGAAATAGGCACCCCGCGTAGCGGGGTGACGTCGACACGCTGCCGGTTAGGTTAGGCTAGGACGATATGCACACCAATTACATACTCTGATAATTTAATTGTTTTAATAATCATACATAAGTGTAATCAACTTAAATATTACTAACTTTGACGACGCGGATCGCCTAACTAGTTGGTAGTGACCCTGCCTCCGAAACTAGCGTCCCGGGTGCGATCCCCGGTAAGGGCAAATATTTGTGTGACCGCCCCCCACGGTATAAAACAAACAAAAGTAACAATTGTATTATTGGTAGGTTAGGTTAGGGTTAACTTGTGTCCCTTAGAGCGGAAATAGGCACCCAGACGTCGACACGCTGCGGGTTAGGTAAGGCTAGGACGATAAATAATGCACACCAATTACAAACTCTGATAATTTCAAATTCATTTTCTAAATGTCGATTTGCTAATCAGTGAGTTTGCCTTACGAATCTTTTTGTGTAATGAAAATTACATAAATGAAAATAAAATATTTGATACATTTATAAATTATACTATTTGGTAAATGACTAGTTGTCAAACGATAAGTTTTGAATCGACACATTCTCGCAACAACATAGTTGTTAAATGAATAGTATACGAAACGTTGGTTGTAAAATGAACTTTTATCAAACAAGTTTCGGTATTTCATTAGTGAACCCAGACAGTCCCATCTTGGCTAAGATGTACTTAACTCCGAAGTGACCCGTGAATACTCCGAAGCGGGTTAACTTTCAGTCACTTAATTTGACCCACCCAAGACACAAACACGGTAAGGTAAATAAAACCAATTAAAAATAATATCACATAAAACGTTGTCTTAAATATCACCAACTGAAACGCGCAAAGCTATGATATTTGGAACAGCTTCCTTGACATCTGACATGACATCAGTATCAATCGCCACCAGCGGACCTAGCAAGTTACTTTATCTCTAAGTGCGTCTCTCTCACACTAGTTCCGACGAAAGAGATAGTCAAAGAGATGAAACGGGGTTGAGTTATACCCGTGTCAGCCATGCTAGATCTGCTGGCGGCCACAACGAACTTGCCATAAAAATATGGCTCATCATCATCATCATTAGCATCAGCTATATACAGGGTGTCCCTAAAACCAACGATAAAACAAAAGGAGCTGATATTGAGCTGATATAAGAGCTTAAGAAATGTCAACCCTATTCAAAATATCATAGTTTTCGAGACATTGGCACGTTTATAAAACTCGTGGTTTTTGCTATCCTGATAAATTATTTTGCACTGCAAATTTTAATATTTTCTGAAACTATTTTTTGCATGATGTTCCTGATAAACTATGCTATCGAATGTAATAATACATATTTTTTTATATGATGACTAGCTGGTGCGCGCGACTTCGACTGCGAAGAATAATAATTTAAGTAACCTATGTACTTTTAAACCTTCCCTAGACCTCCACGAACATTTCAAGACTAAGATAAGATAAATCCGTTCAGCCGTTCTCGAGTTTTAGTGAGACTAACGAACAGCAATTCATTTTTATATATATAGATGCAGTAGTGGTAAAAAAAAGAAGTCAAAATTGTTTTAGATTTTTCAAAATTCGACCCTTTAGTTTGAACGAATTTTATAAAAAAAAATGTACTACACTAACCTAGCACATAACATAAAAAAATAGAAATTTAGTGTAGTTCTTAAAATGTTACAACATGCACTAATTTACGCAGCAGTTTTGGAAGAACTACACTAAATTTAATGTTTTTTTTTGTGTTAAGTGCCAGGTTAGTGTAGTACATTTTTTTTTTATAAAACTCGATCGAACTAACTGGTTGAATTTAGAAAAATCCAAAAAGGTTTGATTTTTTTTTTAATTACCTCTACTGTATCATGATATAAAAAAGTTTTATTACATTCGATAGCATAGTTTTTCAGAAACATTATGCAAAAAACAGATTTAGAAAATATTAAAATTTGCAGTCGTAGCACTCAAAATAATGAATCATGGTAAAAAAAAACACGAGTTTAATAAAAGTGCCATTATCTCGAACAGTATGATATGTCTAATGTTAAAATTACTTAATCTAGTAGCTCTTGAGCCGCCCTATCAGCTCCTTTCGTTTTATCGTTAGTTTTAGAGACATCCTGTATACGTCCAACTATTGGGCACAGGCCCCCTCATAATGAAAGACGGCGTACCGTGTAAAATTCCGTTGCACGTCGCCTTTATTTCTATACCTATAAAGGTGACGAGTTAAGGAATTTTTCACGGCACGGCACCGTACAGTGTTTATGTATGCGATCCCTCCGTTTGTAATAGCTTCTTTGTACTTTTTAGGTCAGCTTATTAATTAATCAGTCTCCTCTGCTGCACTGGGAGTGAAGAAATAGCATAGAATGCGTGCAGATGCTTATCATCCTGGCATGTCGTAAAAGTCGACTAAGGGACGGCTCCTCTCCAACATGGTGGACTATCTGTATGGGCGATGGGCTGATCACCTGTCACCATACGGTCCATCATACCATCTTAGGACTAATTAATCGAACGTGGCCACAAGTAGTCTTGTGGCTCTGCCCACCCCATTAGGGATTTCGGGCGTGATGCTATGTATGTATGTATGTTATTAATTGATACCTAGTTGCAAGCCGACGACATGGGCGCATCCGAGTGAGGACATCTCTGTGTGCACGGGCCGCTCCACCCATAGCTCCGTCATGTCCGCTACCAATTGCGCTATGAAGTCGTTGTTCGATACCCCACCGTCCACTCTGCGAAAGGATATTTTTAAACTCAATAACTGAAAGTCACACGAATTTGATCTTTGTAGAAATGTGCTTTAAGCTACATTTAAAATAACGACAGTAAAAAAAAACCGACCTAGTACGAGTCGGACTCGCGCACGAAGGGTTCCGTACCATTATCTATAAAAACGGCAAAAAAATCATGTCTGTTGTATGGGAGCCCCCCTTAAATATTGGTTTTATTTTAATTTTATTATTTATTTTTAAAGTAAATATATAACCAAATATTCTGTGAATATTTCATGTTGCCGTTATCAATATCGAGCAAAAACGAGCAAAAGAATCGCGTTTGTTGTATGGGAGCCCCCTTAAATATTTATTTTATTCTGTTTTTTAGTAATTGTTGTTATAGCGAGCGGCAACAGAAATACATCATCTGTGAAAATTTCAACTGTCTGACTATCACGGTTCATGAGATACAGCTTGGAGACAGACGGATAGACAAACAGACATATAAAAAAGACGGACGGACAGCGGAGTCTTAGTAATAGGGTCCCGTTTTACCCTTTGGGTACTGAACCCTAAAACAGGTCTATCACTATGAGGAATGACAGCCAATGTGCTTTATATGAACATAATTTTACAGTAAGAATTGGACTACATTTTGAATTCAAAATTCAAATCAATTTTGATTTCGTTTAATTGTTGCTTAAGACCAAAGTACAGCTTACTTAGATTGTACCTTAGACAAGGGTGAAGTGAAAGAGTAGCTGGTCAATGTCTATCACGTTTTTTGGATCAACATGGAGGTAATTTTGTAGAAAAATATAACTTAAGAGGACTGTGAAGCAACGGCAAAATTCACCCTTTTCATACAAAAGGCGATAACGATTTTCACCCCTTAAATGTTAACCGATTTAAACCAATTTTTGATAGGTTGTCAGTCAAAACCAAATCTAGGTCTATACGTTTTTGAATATTGATTAAAAATCAACAAAGTCAAATAATGGCCGAAATAAGTTTTGTATGAAAATACTAAAACGGCAATAAAACTGAATTTATTGATTATAGTGAAAAAATCAAAACGTATAGACCTAGATTTTGTTCTGACTGACAAGCTGTCAAAAACTGGTCAACATCGGTTAGCATTTAACGCGTAAAAATCGTTATCGCCTTTTGTATGAAAAGCTGTAGGTTCGCACTCCTCTTAACCTATTAACGGCCTCAGTCGGCTGCAGCCGTCAGCGTATACAGGGTAATAAAGTCCTTCATTACCTTGACTTAAAGTTGAAATTCGTGTTACTTCTCAGACATACAGATGTAGTGCATAATATGTTTCCATCGGTAAAACTCGGATCTCAATCGGAAGACGACGGGACCCGAAGTGTCAATTAATTATTGTATTCAATGAGTGACATGTTTATATTCATTAATATGAAACTTTATTATTTAGTGTCAAATGTCAAAATGAAAAACAACAGTGCCATATACTGTCATTTTTCATTGGCGGTCAAAAGGTTAACTTTAGATTCAAATCTATTAATATTTCTGATTGCTCTCGAAATAACCTACCTGATAATATTAAATTCATAAGCGTTCTCTTCTCGTATGCAGTTGTAGAGCTGCGTTATTCTAAACGCGAGAGATTCTAGCACCGCTCTCACTAGGTGAGCTTTTGTCGTCGTCGGCTTCATACCGACAAAGCCCGATGCCGCCGAACTATCGTTGTACGGTGCCTGGGAAAATGGACTTAGTGTTCATAACGCGTAAGGTTCTTTTGCTGAATAACACACACACAAACACACAGCCACACACACACACACACTTTAATTTTAATGCGGCACTTCTTTTTATATACTATTTGTTATATTGTATCGTTTTTAGAGTTCCGTACCTCAAAAGCAAAAAAGGAACCCTTTAGGATCACTTCGTTTTCCGTCTGTCTGTCCGTGTGTCAAGACCTTTTTCTCGGGAACGCGTGAAGGTATCAAGTTGAAATTAATATCAAGTCGTTCTCACGTCTGCAATCTCTTGGAGCCGTGAAAAAAATCAACCTCCTAAGTCAACGCAATCAAAAGATACAGCCGTTTGTGCCTCATATTTAGATACTCGCAAGGGTATCGCAAGGGAATCAAAACCTATAGGGCACTTCCCGTTGACCTAGAATCATGAAAAACTTTTGTTTATTTCTTTTCTTCACATATTTGAAAAGGAATAAACTCGCGTGGAGAGGGTTCCGTTCCGTACATGACTATCTGAAATTTACTACGTTACTTTAAATACCATAGACTTCTATAGGTTTTCCTGTAATCTATAGGTAAAGAACTATTTTCTGTATTTTTTTCAAAATTTTAGCCCCAGTAGTTTCGGAAAGAAGGGGGGGGGGGGGAATGGTCAATTTTCGCCTATTTTCCTAAATAACTTCTAAGATCCATACAATAAGCCCTTTCATTTGATATGTCACACAATATAGGATGCAGAACTTTTTTTTTAATTTTCTAATTTACCCCCCAAAAGTGCCCCCCATGTTTAAAATTCATATATTTACGTCACGCGTCCGTGTTGCAGTCACCGACTTACATATGTATACCAAATTTCAACTCAATCCATCCAGTAGTTTCGGAGCAAATTGGCTGTGACAGACGGACAGACAGACAGACAGACAGACAGACAGACAGACAGACACACGAGTGATCCTATAAGGGTTAGTTTTTTCCTTTTGAGGAACGGAACGGCATAAAGTATTGTAAGTCTCACCCCTAGTCCACTAAAGGCTGGGATAAAGTAGACACCATCAGAGTTAGGGACAGATGAAGCTATTTCCGCTGAATCTTGTGGGTTTTCAAATAGACCTGAAACGAAACAACGTTTTTTTATAAACAACATTAATAATAAAACGGTGGTTCAGGTTTTTGTATACTATACACTTATTTTTTTTAATTGTTTACTCAAAACAAGGTACAAGTTTGGTTGTCACAAAGTTTCGCCAAACTAACGGTTTAAATGTCTACTAAGAGCGTCTATTTATGATTTACTTTTTAATCAACAATTTGTCCATGATAGCAGGAACCGTTTTAGCCTTTTTTTATATATGTTTCCTGCTACATTCATTCTTTTTTTATTGAATATAAGTATGTGATAAAATATAATTCCACGTTCTTTTACCTTTTTCTGTATATATATTAATCAGATATTATATTTTATGTCTGTTCTTCTTTCACGTCAAAATGGCTACTTTTATCCCGAAAAAATACACAGTTCCCGACGGAGTAGCGATGAACGAACTTCACGCGAACGAAGCCAAAACCAAACAAAAGCTATTATTTTCATACGTATCCAAAAATCTCAAAAGAAGGATATGCCTATCAGTACAATTTCGTGTAACAAGCCTCATAGGAGGTTGTCAAACGCCAGCACCAGGGCTTAACCACACCCTATTGCTGATGTCTTAGTTCTTACGACATTCATTTAAAAGTCTAATATTACTCGACTTACACGCTATCATATCATTGTGCGCTGTGGGGTCGGTGGTGCTGCTCACACCGCATGATGCAGGAGGGCAATTTTGCAATTATAACAGTGTCACATAACGGGTGTCATAAATGGTTGTTGCCATGCGACTTAACCTGCGATGGTGTCAGATTCGCGTTCTGACACATCAAAAGTAAGCATTGCTATGAGCCGTTCCTTACGACGCGGTTAGCCTAGTTGGTAGTGACCCTGCCTCCGAAGCTAGCGTTCCGGTTCGATCCCCGGTAAGGGCAAATATTAGTGTGATAAGCACGAATGTTTGTCCCTGAGTCTTGGATGTTTCTTATGTATTTAAGTATTTATTTATCTATATAATTATTTATATCGTCGTCTAGTACCCATAACACAAGCCTTTAGAACTTACTTTGGGACTAGACCGATTTGCGTAAAGATTGTCCCCTGATTTAGTATTATTTATTATACGTACCTAAATTCTGCGCCCACTTAATAATAGACGCGGTGTCATTATTGGACCCTTCCGCAGAGTAAACCAGCTCGGAGCCTATCCGCCACCCGACGATGGGGTAGAGGCCGGAGACGTTCGCGTGCGGCACCGACCCGGTGTTTATGTTGAAGAACGTCCCCGTGCCCATGGTCAGCTTCACGTCTCCACGGTCGAAGCAACAGGAGCCCCACATTGAGGCGGTTTGGTCGGCCATCTGTTGATACGTTCGTGTTTTAACCAAAGATTTAAAACTAAATGCTATATAGTGACCGCGTTGGAATGTCACTCGTGAAATGAGCGAAAGTCACTGTTTTGCAACAGGGGTGCTTCCTGGATAAAAAAATAATAATTCTAATTAGTCTGTCAGTTAGATTATCAAAAAATATAGAACACGTATTTTTTGCTTTATCAAATCAATCAAAATTGACAAAGATAACGCGCATTAAAGTTCGAGAGTGGGGGCTCATGGCGTCACTTAAAACATTCAGTGCCGAAAACCCGATAGTCGGGTTTTCTATGACTTTTTCGCCACGCCGAACAACTCGCTGGTCGGGTTCTTGCTATAGCAATTTTGTATGGAGGCAATTTTTCGGCGCTTGATTTTAGGGCTGGCACTGAAAGTGTTAATGGTAAAAAGTGTGCAGTCGTGACGTCACGCTGAACTTCAACGCACTATATCTTCGTAATTTTTTGTTTAATTTACAAAAGAAAAAATATGCGTTCAATATTTTTTTATAATATAAATGACGGACTTATTATAATTTGTCAGGAAACACGCCTATTAGTGCGCATCCGAAATATGTAACATGTGCACGTGAAATGTGCGCTGATTATCACATTCCACTTGCATTCCTTATTATGCCGTGTTTCTCGTTTATAATATGCAGTAAAAACTCAAAGAACACTAATAAAGCGTAAGGCGTATCATTTCATTCGTAAGTACTATTTTGTAACAAAATACATGATTGATTGAAAATTATTGACTGAAAAATGGCGAATGCATTAAAGAGAACGGAAGTGTTGAGGAGCAAAGGAAATGCCACTATTCATTCGGTTGACGCACAAGCTCACGAATATGGCGACAGATTGTGGACATTTAAATCATTGGTTTTAATTACTAAGAATCTCCCTATGGCAGTGTGCGGAAAGTACCTGGGATCGGGCATTTTCTGGTCTGCCCGCCAATGGATAGGCCTTGGTATTCATACCTAATGCACGAGTAACCTGCCGCGCGCTAATTCGCTCGCGTTTAGTAAAAGCAATACCAAAGTTTGCAATTTTATGCGGTTAAAAGGACTTAATAGTAGATTGTTGCACCAAGCAGAAAGTGATTCATTATTGCGCCGAGTGTTGGTTTGGAGCCCGAACGCAAGTGAGGGCTCTAAAAACACGAGCGCAATAACAAATCACTTGATGCGAGGTGCATAATCTGCTTTTCTTTCTACTACTGCCAAAAGTTGGTAAAAAAACGTAAAGGTACAGTTAAACCCAACCAGCGAAGTAAAAAGGATTTTGGCACCTGTTATGACGCACCCTTAGAATTTTTATATAGCCTATGACACTCGCACGTTCTCCCTGAATCTTAAGATACCCTATTTATTAAAATCGGTCTATTGGTTCTGAAGCTAAAATTTTTTACAGAAAACTTGTATCTAGCCTATAATTGTCATATAATGCCATTTTTTTTTTAAATCTTTTTGTAGCCATACTATCTTATCAGCCAGTACTTTGAGCATAACATTTTAGACGAGACAATCACAGTTCGATATGGCCGCCGCTATGTGGCCTGATTTTTTTTTTTTCTAACAGTAACTCCACGGAAGAGTAGTCGGCTGTTCCGTCGGACTGTGAATGGGCGGATTGGGTAGCTGTTGGTGTAAACTTCTTGATCAACCAACCAAATAAAACAAAAAAAACAAAACAGTGCAATAATGAAATTTGTATGCAACTTTATTTGCTCTAGAGCAAATAAGGGCTGCTTTGTGCTGAGTATTTAAGGCCATTATGATGAAATTAAAGCGTAGTAGGAAGAAAAATAATTTCTCTCGAACCATTAATTTACCCACTGTTTTAGGTCATCATTCTATTAAATCTATGCAGAAAGCATAATAGGGAAGTTTCCTGAAAAATTGTAATTAGTCCGTCATTTACATTATAAAAAAATATTGAACACATATATTTTTTCTTTTGCAATTAAACAAAAAATGACGAAGATATAGTGCGTTGAAGTTCCACGTGACGTCACGACTTCTCACACTTTGTACCAATAAGTGACGTCATAAGTCCCCACTCCCGATCTTTGATGCGCGTTATCTTTGTCAATTTTGAATAATTTGATAAAGCAAAAAAATACGTGTTCAATATTTTTTGATAATCTAACTGACGGTCTAATTAGAATTATTTATTTTTTACCCAGGAAACATCTCTATTATGTGCTTTACTGGAGTCCCAGCAAGTCAATATTTGTGATTCGAAACGAACATACTTACACAACTCCTAATAGGTATAGGCTCTCCCCATATATCGGGCGTGGTGGTCCCAAAGTGATCTCCTGCAGTGTCCACGACAGTCGGCAGCACGCTGCTAGGGATCTTGAAGAGAGATAGCGCCCAGCTAGCCCACTCCATAGTAAATGGATCAAAGAAACCCGTAGCAGACGCCGATGATACATCGGTCATATGGATTTTACCCCCTGAAAATTTAAATTAGTGTGTTGACAAAAGGTTTAACCTTTTGACCGCCAAGCATGTCTGAGAAGTAACACGAATTTCAACTTTAAGTCAAGATAATGAAGGACTTTTTTTACCCTGTATAAGCTGACGGCTGCTGCCGACTGGGGCGGTCAAAAGGTTAATCAGTCTATTTTTAGGGTATCAATGTATGGGGAGCTCCTCACGCTTAAAACTTTGTGATATTTTTATTATTTGCAAGTATTCATACTATAACAACACATCGACTGTGGAAATTTCAAAAAAAGAGAGCCCCTGATCTGATTGAGACCTTCAAGATTCTTACTGGACACTATGACCTAGAGAACTTCCATGACATGTTCAAACGCAACAACAACAAACGTCTGCGAGGGCACCATCTAAAACTTATTGCTGATATATCGCACAATAATCCCCGCAAGCACTTCTTAAGCAACAGAGTGGTTAAAGAGTGGAACCAACTACCAGAAGGAGTGGTCTCAGCGCTGAATGTCAATCAGTTCAAGAACAGACTGGACAACTACAACATTCGTAAAAGAAGCACCTGTTTACAGAGTAGCTGGATACAGGCATTTATCAGTTGCTACAACTGCTTGCCTGATAATTAATTCATAATAATAATAATAATATTTGAAATAAGGTACATTTTGCCGAATTGTCAGAATGTCCCTTACGACATTTGAAATTTCCACAGTCGACATATTGAGTGAAAATTGCATCCTTCTAGGTCGTATCGTTGCTGAGCTAGAGGCCTCTGACAGACGGACGGACGGACGGACGTTGTAGGCTCAGTAATAGAGTCCCGTTGATCCCTTTGGGTACGGAACCCTAAAAAGTATACACTTGTTATTTCTGTTAGCTCGTGACACGAAAATACCGAGTGTCAGATCGGGTAAGACTAGGAAAATGCTGTATGGTTGGTCCGAATTATCTATTGACATCTATACATATAAAACAGTACCGTGACTCACTTATAGACAACGCACAGCCTAAACGGGTGGTCCTAGAGGTTTGAAATCTGGAGGAGACATTCCTCGAGTTCCCTAGAGGTGCACTAATGAGGGATTTTTTGAAATTCCGTCCTTAAAGGGGTAACAAAGGGTGTATGGAAAATACCGCGGGCGAAGCAGTGGCGGTTCCACTAGTCATACATAAAGATCTAGAAAAGCGGCGGTACTTTTCCAGATGTTTTATTTTTAATTCTAACGTCTAATGATAAACCTTCAAAATTAAACTTTAACCCTTTACTAAGTCGGTACACGGCTCTTAACAAAGCATTTAAACATTAACCTCTTCATATACCTACAATGTTAGTTTAATAGGTACGTCGGAACAAAATACCTCGTATTATAAACACAGTACAAAATTAATAAACATGATTTAAAACGCGTTTCCTGTAACGCAAGAACGGTTTTATTATACCAATCTAACGACTCAAGGATATCGGATACCTTGGGTATGATGTTGTAAAACCTATCCTAACGTTTTAATAATATTATAAAGCCATTAGACCATTGAAACATGGCTGAGTGTGTATTCCACTCGCACTCAGAGCAAGTCGTATATTTTATGACAGACATATAGTTACGATACAACACCTACGTTATTACATTATTACTCGGGTAAATCTACAAGTGTGGTAAAACTAGGTAAAACCAGTTTGTATCTAATCTGTGGTATTACCTAGCTTGAGCGCAGCGTACGGTGTTATCATCGGTCTTGAAGCCCAAGGGTTAAGACGCATATAAAATGACCAGCCAATTAATTGATGAAATTTTTTTTGTCAATTGACTGACAAACGAGCTGACGGCCCACCTGATGGAAAGTGGTCACCGCCGCCCATGGACATCTGCAACACCAGAGGTGCTGCCAATGCGTTGCCAGTCTAGGGAGGATGGGGAATGGGGATGGGATGGGGATGAGGGAATAGGTCTCCGGATCTCGTCACTCACCGTACGAAACGCAATAGCAAGCATACTTTACGTCGATATTCTGTGAGAGTGTGGTACCACGCCGGTCAAGCCGGTCCATTCGAACAGTAATCATCTAGTTAGGATTACTGTTTGGCTCTACCACTACTAAAAGTTAAGGGGATAAGTTAACACCGTCTTATCTCTAAGCGCGTGGCTCTCACACTAGCACCGACGAAAGACCGCTGTAGAGATTAAACAGTGCAATTTTTTACCTGTGAGTTTATGCAACAACCAAGTATCCAAAGTCCCGAACATGACGTCATCTCGTTTGATGGCCTCCTTCAGTGGCGCAATGTTTTGAAGCGCCCAGCTCAGCCTCAAAGTTGTCTGAAAAATACGAGTTGTGAGCGACCTCTGATCCAATGACGTCTGTTTTTCTTTGTTATTAGCTGTGTCTCTTAATTTCATTTTATTTATTTATTTGGAAGATAACGATAAACATACAAAAAAGTAATATAACGGTGAGCTTATGTGTGAATCACGTTATGTTAATTTTATTAATCGCAGCACAAGAGATAGCGCCTATTTACTAATCCATACAAATATTATAAATACGAAAGTAACTCTGTCTGTGGCGTTTTCGATGAAAATTAGTATGTATGGAGATGTTTGAGCCCTGAGAAAGAACATACCTAGACTACTTTTTATTAAGAAAATCAATCCCAAAAAGGGTGAAATAGACGCACAATATTTCGTGCGTGCCCCATGAGAGCCCGTTGGTATTTTTATGCATCTGCGTGATTTACAGCTAAACCGCTGAGCAGATTTTAATGAAATTCGGTATGGAGATAGTTTGGGCCCTGGGGAAGGAAATAGGCTACTTATTTTTTTTTAGACAGCCAACCCCTAAACGGGTGACATAGGGGCTGGAAAATTAATAAACGCCGCACTCGGCTACATACGACGGCGGATTTTCGTGCCACTGACGCCACGATATGCCGTTTTCCATACATTTGCATCGGCAAATGCCGGTCGTTGGCGTCCATGGCACACTTTTTCACATTTGGCCGCGGCGTTCAAAGACTTAACGGCAGGTTCGTGTGTGCCCGAAGAGAGCCCGTAATTTGAGGGAAAAAATCTAATGATAAAAGTCGGTTAGGTAGATGTAAATTCGTTAAAGTTTAATGATCCATTTGCACGCAGACGAAGTTGCGGGTAAAAGCTAGTATGGCATGCTTGATTTGGGTCATAGATTTAAGTAAGTAATTGGTTTTTCTTCTTTAGTTTTAAATTGCGTTTTTAATTTTACTTATACTTACCTACTGTAAGTATAGTTCTTTGAATTGTCATATTATGGGAATAAAGTTTTTATCTATCTAGAGTGCATTCATCCTTACTTGTCTTATTTGGTAAACAGGTTTTTAACCTCAAAACGCATTTTTTTGGCTAAAACAGCTATTTCACTCCTCTGCTGCACTGGGAGTGAAGAAATAGCATAGAATGCGTGCAGATGCTTATCATCCTGGCATGTCGTAAAAGTCGACTAAGGGACGGGTCCTCTCCAACATGGTGGACTATCTGTATGGGCGATGGGCTGATCACCTGTCACTATACGGTTCATCATTCCATCTTAGGACTAATTAATCGAACGTGGCCACAAGTAGTCTTGTGGCTCTGTCCACCCCATTAGGGATTTCGGGCGTGATGCTTTGTATGTATGTATGTCTTCGTAAATTTATAAAGCAACTGGAGATAATATTTTAGCCATCACTTTGCCAATTCTTCACCTAGGATTGCTTTACACTTTAAGTTTAGAAACTTGTTTCCTAATTAAGACAAGTATGAATGGATGAATTAACTTTATCTATAGCATGATAATTCCTCCTGTTAGATCGTTTAGTCCACGGCAAGAGCCTTCAGTTTCAGACCCTACGGATTATTATACAATTAATTTTCGGTTCGGTTTCACCAAATTGGGTGTACACCTAGCCTTAGTCGATTCTGCAGCGCTAGATAAATATAGTATCATGAGGTTATTGTTGACGAGGCACGTTACATGGGATATCGCAAGGTTACAGCCCATAAAGCATGCGCCACTTTCGCACCAGCCAGTTCGGTAACAAGTGACTTATGCCCTCTGGTAACACATGGCACATCTCACATGACCACAATGAAGTCATTGGTGATTGTGTACTGCTTTGTTGCCTCGTTTCTAAGTCTATGTCGGCATGCATTTCACAACATCATATGCGTTTCGCAGTTGAATTATTAGAACTTAACATGCTGTGAATGTCTGTTTATTCGCTCACTTTCAGCCACAGACCAAATATCGGGTTGGTATCATAACGACTCCATTGTCAAAACGACCAAATCATCATAAGGTCCAGATCTCAGAAGGACCATCTCCGTAGAAAGCCTATATCTCCGAATGACTTGGTAGCAAAACGACTGGTTCTCGAAAAGATCAAATCGTTAATAGACCATATCTCAAAAAGATCACTTAACAAAACGACTAGATCGCAAAATATTGGTATAATTAGAGCTATTTTCTGCGGAACATTTTAACATCAAAATATAATACGTACTAGCATTTACCCACGGCTTCGCATAGATGTGTACAGAACAAAAGATTCCTATGAACTTGCACAGAAACAAATTTAGTAAGTAAATTAGCTATACCTGGTCTTTTTGAGATGTGGTTTATTTAACAATGTGGTCTTTTCGAGAATCAGTCGGTTTGCTACCAAGTCATTCGGAGATATAGGCTTTCTACGGAGATGGTCCTTCTGAGATCTGGACCTTATGATGATTTGGTCGTTTTGACAATGGAGTCGTTATGATACCAACCCCAAATATCCAATAAATTCCGCATAGCCACCGCTGCCAACATTAGAGACAAAAAGCCATAAGCAACGGGGCTACCGGCAGGCGCGGGGTACGTACGGGGCGCTCTAAAAACCGCCCGCGGCAATTTTGGCAGCTTTATTTGTTAATACCTAAAAGTTAGGCTAAGCGGTATCTTTAGGATATTGGGTCTGTGCGTTCAGCTACTAGCTGACAGGCGGGAGGTTACATGGGACATGACCCTCCCAAAATCGTACACGTCAAATTGAAAAATCTTCTTAAAGTTTTCAAAATAAAAAAGTCTAGTCTAAAAGTAGAGTCCAATTTACTCGACATAATATTTCATTATTAGTGAACCTCTCAAAATTTTCTGGCTGCGACCGCGCCTGCGAGCCGATCGGTCTATCTGGGGATTTCGTGGAATAATTTCGGTCTTGTTTGCAGGTTTTATCAAGATGTTTTCATATTACCAAAGAGCTTGAGGCGAATAGAAAAAGTTATGCTGCAAGTTCTTCAAAATGTCACCTTCTTCAACCATCAATTAATTATTACATTCGAATACTTGTAAGAGTTTAACTGAAACGTCTTTTGCTAAAAGTCTTATATTTCCAAACTACGTTTTGCCCGCGACTACGTCCGCGTCGATTTCGGTAATCGCTGTTTCCCCGGTAATAGTGCATTTTTCCAAAAAAGTAGCCTGTCCTTTCCCGGCCTTCCAACTATCGCTATGCAAAGTATCAAGTAAATCCGTCGGTCCGTTTCGACGTGAAAAATAAAAATAAAATAAAATAAATAAATCAGGGGACAATCTTTTACATCTAGTCTCAAAGGAAGCTCTAAAGGCTTGTGTTATGGGTATAGACGACGAAATATATACTTATATAGAGAAATAAATACTTAAATACATAGGAAACATCCAAGACTCAGGAAGATACATTCGTGCTCATCACACAAATATTAGCCCTTACTGGGGATCGAACCCGGGACGCTAGCTTCGGAGGCAGGGTCACTACCAACTAGGCTAACCGCGTCGTCACAGCAAACACAGCGTAAAGGAACACATAAAAAAACAGACACGCATTCAAAATATTAATATCAGTAAAGATGTATCAGTATAATAACAAATTTAAGTTATCGTGGAAAGGTCTCGAAGGATTATATAATTAAACACAAATATATGCAAATTAATGCGCCAACGGAATCTTTTGAATAGACCTCCGTCAACCTCGAAACATCAAAACGAGTTTTTAAGATAAAAACGAGACCTTTGCCTGTTATTGTGACGATAAAATACAGGTATTGAAAAAAATAAAGCCAATATAATTTTGAATCCTCACGCTTCGACCTAAGGTATATTTTAGGATAAGCATGTTTACACTACATTTAAAGCAAGACGTGAAATACTAACCTGTGTGTTCATAAATTTCAATACGCTGCCAGCTCGGAACTTAGGACTCCTCAGAATTAAATACAATAAATAGGCACCAGCTCTGAATAACTGAAAACATAAAATCATTTAATTATCAATACATATAAAACAGTACTGTGACTCACTTATAGACAACGTACAGCCTAAACGGGTGCTCCTAGAGGTTTGAAATTTGGAGGAGACATTCCTCGAGTACCCTAGAGGTGCACAAAGGAGGGATTTTCTGAAATTCCATCCCTGATAAGGGGTGATAAAGTTTGTATGGAAAATGCCGCGGGCGATGCTGTGGTGGGTCCACTTGTATTATATAGGTTCCAAATTCTGAATCGACTTAATGAAACTCCACTGACTGCCTGACAGACAACGCACAGCCTAAACCGGTGGGTCTAGAAGCATGAAATTTTGCAGTTCCTTATATAATTTAACTGAACAATAAGAAAGGATTTTATGCAAATTCATCCCCTAAGTGGTTAAATAGGGGATGAAAGTTCGTGAACTTCCATACAAACTTTCATCCCCTATTTAACCCACGGTGAGGACGATTTTTCAATAAATCCTTTCTTAGTTCTGAGCTGAATCATATAAGGAACTCCTTTTTAACAGGGTCCCATTTCTCAAACGAAAAAAAATACTAGCAACATCAATGATCAACCGCTTTAAATTTGCACACCAATGTTGCCAGTGTGCCACTATTTTATGGAAACATATTGTATTTGTAAACTCCAACTTACAAAAACAGCTTTAACCTTTTGACCACCCCAGTCGGCTGCAGCCGTCAGCGGATACAGGGTAAAAAAGTCCTTCATCACCTTGACTTAAAGTTGAAATTCGTTTTGTAGTGGTAGAGCCAAACATTAATCCTCACTAGATGATTACTGTTCGAATGGGCCGGCCCGACCGGGGTAGTACCACACTCTCACAGAATATCGGCGTAAAGTAATAGCTTGCTATTGCGTTTCGTACGGTGAGTGACGAGATGCGGAGGCCTATTCCCTCGTCCCCATCCCATCCCCATTACCCATCCTCCCTAGACTGGCAACGCATTGGCAGCACCTCCAGTGTTGTAGATGTCCATGGGCGGCGGTAACCACTTTCCATCAGGTGGGCCGTCAGCTCGTTTGTCAGTCAACGACATAAAAAAAGACATGCTTGGCGGTCAAAAGGTTAAACCGTTTACATCCAAATAATAAATGTGCATAAAGTCCAAGTTTAAATATATTGCTTTTAGCTATACTAAGTATATCAAGTAAGTCATTGATATAATTAGTCTACAACCATACCTTCCATGTATAAGATGCGTTCCATTGGTTGACCAGTTTCTCAGCTCTCAAGTCCTTCCAAGTGATAAACCTATGGAACGGTTTCCCTGTCTCACGGGACCAGGTGATGAATGTGCTTCTTAGGGTGGATAATCCCAGTGCCGACACTTGAGCTGCCGTGAGATTTGCATCTAGTAAAAAAGACATTCCAATAAGGCTACCAGATCCCTGTGTGGACAATAAAACTTTTAGGTTTTGTGCACATGGGATACTTTTACTTGCCTAATGCCAGAAATTTGTATGGGCCACTTTGAAAGTAATATTTAAAACTTAAAGCATCCCAAGCACACAAGGGGGCGTCCATTAATTACGTGAGGTGCTCACGGGGGGAGGGGATTGAGACGAATCTTACTAAATCTCACTTGGGGGAGAGGGGGGGTCTTGGCAAATATCACTTAATTTGTTTCTAGCAGAAAACGGTGTGAAACTGCGTGAAAGTTAAGTTAAATTAAAACTAAATGAAAGTAAAAAAGTGCAATATTATCAAATACTAGACTTTGCTAATCTTAAATAAAAATAATTAAGCAAATTGTTTTTTTTTTTTAAATAAATTCAACGCTTTCATACCCAAAATACAAATTTTGAAATATCTCACGTGAGATTGGGGCAGGGGGGAGGGAGTCGAGGAAAATCATACAACATCTCACCAAGGGGGGAGGGAGTCTTTTTATTTTAAAAATGCCTCACGTAATTAATGGATGCCCCCCAAGCCCTTACATAGTGAAGTATTGAGATGTGGTGGTTTCGTGTAAAAAGGTTTGTAATGTTAATAAATCCCAACCTTGGCTGTATAATCTGAAACATTCTGCCTAGAAAAGTTTAGGTCTCTAGTATCACTCGAGGTAACTTTTTGGTCAGGGTGCATAAATCGTAAATGCACCCTGAACAAATAAGACTGGTTGCCCCTTAAACGTGTACATATAGTATTTCTTTCTTTGCCTGTGGACAACCCTGGGGTAGCTATGAGCAACCAAGGGACCTCTATGGACAAGCAAGGAGTGGTCAGCACTAAGCACTGGCTGCCCTGGGCAGTTGCTCGGTATATCCATATGGAAAATATGCTTATATTTTTTATGGCAAATATTTAATAAGTTACAGACATAGATGTGCTGCTAGAAGCATAGTAAAAAAAAATTGTATAACTATGGAAGCTTGTTAACAAACTATTTTTAAAACTGTCAATTAATTGTACCGTAATGTATGTATAAATTAAGTAAGTATGGGTGTTTAGAATGTTTCTCACTCAATCACACCTTCAAGGCTGAAGGGATTCAAATGAAAATTCCTATCTAGGCTATCCCAAACTCCCATTTAGTTTAGTTTAATTCCATTATTTTTTTAAATGACTTATATCCACATAATTTAGTTCAAAGTGTAAATGGGTGAATTTCAAATAAATTGTACGTTATAAAGGTGTAGTTAAGAAAAAGTTAAAAAAGTTCCTCTATGCTAAAATTAACCATACAATTGTGGCAAATTTTCGTAACACCGTGGAACTTTTTTAACTTTTTCTTAACTACACCTTAATAACGTACAATTTTTTTGAAATTCACCCAAGTGTGTCTCTCTCACTCACTGTGTTACGAAAATTAGCCATATAATTGTATGGTTAATTTTCGTAGCGTAGAGGAACTTTATTTAACTTTTTCTTAAGTATGCCTTAATTTGTACAACTTTTTTGAAAACCGCGCAAATGAAATAATAAAGTGTAGTATATAATGCCTGGATAATGAAATGGGATTTGTTTCATCCCAGAAAATTGAAAAACTTCCAGAGAGAATAATGCAGATTAAGGTGTGGGCAAAAAGTTTTCATAAATAGTATTGTGCATGTCCCATTATTGCTATATATACCTCTGAGTGAATTTGTTACAACTTGCTGTATGGACAACCATAGTTCTTCAGGGTCAATTTCCACAAAACCAGGGCTTGGGTAATGCAGATTTACCTAAAAATTCAAATAAAACTTTATAATATCACGCTTCTCAAATTTAATTTTGATTTCTTATTTTTATTGACACTGTCATCTTTGCTATTTTTATGCAAAATCCGTATCAGGCCAAATAAGCCAATAGTAGGAATTTTTTCAAATCAGTCATATTTAAGTAGGCCGTAATCTGATAAAACAACATGTTTAAACAATAATGATAATCTCTGCATAAATGAGTAACAATGTTAAAAATAAAAACACAATTTCTTGTAACTCTGTGCGTTATTCTCACTAAAACTCAAAAATGCTATTCGTTTGAATACAAACGGCAGTTAAAAAACCAAACAAAACAATAAGGAATAACTATAACCGAATTCCACGCTAACGAAGTCACGGGCAGAAGCCAGTTTAACATAAAAAAGGTAAGTTTCAATTTTATTTCACTTTTCTGAAGGTCATGAATTTTACTGAAATGCAGCTACCGTTAGAAAAAAAAATGTTCTCAAAAACCAGGTATGTTAATTTTTTGTGGAGTTTTGTATTTTAATTACATACCTGATCAACAGCGCTTCCAACTGCTTCGGCTTTAGAATTATAAATAAAAGAGCGAATAGTAGTAGTGCCTATGTCTAGAGTCAGTATATACTTATCCGTCATTGTACTGAAATTTTAATATTTTTACTAGCACAATACTATCATATCCTCTATTAACACACAGCGATTGGATTAATTTATTATTTTTGTACCTAACGCGATAACCGCTACACATGTCATCGTATTGTGATACGAATGAACTGACAGAAGTGAGACTGATAACTTACCTGACATTTGAAGTACTGCCAACTCTTAGAAAAGGTTTACCCCTTAAAGCAAGTCGAGAAGTCCCGAAAACCCCCTAAATCACAAATCACCGTTTTCATAGGCTTTCTTTACCACAACTTAATAACCCAAAATCATACAATACTCTTGATAGTGTTGTAAGTACGTGCAATGTCAATTGCGGATTACAACAATTCTAAAAAAGGGTGGTTTTCAAAGTCTGAATGGACGTAAGTTACAACTACTACTGTCGTTTTCCAAGCTAATAATAAATTTGGCATTCATTTTCAAAAAGCTCATAATATCCCTAAAATTAACCTTAAAATGTTCAGCACCTTACAATTTCCAATTGACTCATTTTGCCCCTGAATTCAGGTAAAATTCCTAAGCTGGTAAGCCTGGACATTGACAGACAGCAACTGTCATCTCGATGGAGCCACAGATATCCTAGATGGAACCGAGGGGACTGAGGAAGAGTACAAAAAATAAAGAACTAAAAACTAAAAATCTTTCATAGCGGTCATGAAATAATGAGAACTTACAATTTTTTGAGTAACATCAGTTTTTAAATCATCAGCTATCACTTAGAGAATGAATAGATTTTATTTTATTTGGACATTTTTTTCAGTACTACTTTTGTCTTTGTTTTTGTAAAACTAGAAGTTTTTGTAACATGGCAGCATTAAGTTTGCTACTTGCGTGCGACATGACAGACAAGCGTTTTGGTTCTACGAGTGAATAAAATTGTGATGTAAAGAAGGGAAAAACTGTTGTTTGTCAGTCATCATGGCGAACCCCAGAAAGTTTAGTGAAAAAATCGCCCTTCACAATCAAAAGCAGGCCGAAGAAACGGCCGCTTTTGAAAAGATTATGCGTGAAGTTTCAGACGCAACCAATAAGGTATGTCGCCTATTTACTCAGGCAATCGCTTCCTGGCCGTCAAATGTGCGGCCGAAACGTAAACAATAATCGCAATATTCATATTGCGACTTAATAACTAACCGAATAATTAATCTAATCTAAATACATTAACTTAGGTTTGCATTAACTGCACTATAAAAGCTCTTCTGTGCACGAATAGATATTGTCATTGTCAGACTCCCCTAACATATTTACGAAGACTACAATAAACCATTTAAATGTGTTTATAACGTGTCAGATAAAAAGGTCCTTGCCATAATCTAAACAATAATACTATAGAGTATAAAGTTTAATACAGTTTTATTTGTTTCCATTATCAGTATTGGAACATAAACTCAGCAATTTTTATGCTTTTGTTGAGTTGATAGTACTCATTTGTGAAGAAGTGTTAGTTTGGGTGTTGAAGAGTCATGGTTACAGGTTAACTCAAGTAGCAGACGTGCAAGAGTCAAAGACCCTAAGCCAGTGGAGAACAATGAGTCAATGCTCAGGCCTTCCCAGCCGGGGCTGGGCTCATTCCGCAGTGGCTCCCTGCCAAATGTGGCTGCACCACAGGCCAGTGTGGGGCCCGAGAATGACAAGGTTCCTCCTGTGGACTCTTGCTCGTTTTAGTACAAATTTTGTTGTAGACATTGCTATATTTTCCTTTATGGTAGTGGTGCAGTTGTAGATGGCTATCTTAACCCCCATTTAGTTTTTTTTTATTCTAGTTTGTTTAAAAGGAAATGTGTTTGCATATAATTCATAGTGTAAGTGAACCATGCATTTATCGAGATTATTAATTCTGCTCTTAAATTTAACACAAAAAAGTTTTGAATTAGATAATACATATGCTGTTAATTGATGATGGTTTAAGAAAGTAAATTAAACAGATTTAGATAAAACTTGGCAATAACATAGTTTATATATAATAGTTAACACACTAAATTTCAACTTTAATGTGTTCCTAAGAGAATTATAACATTAAAAGTCTATCCTAAAAGAGCATAGAGGACACATTCAATAATTCCAATTCAAATTCAATTCCGGGTAACCCCTGCTACATGCATTAGAGGCAAAAGGCCAAAAGCAGCGATGCTACAGGATGGCGCAGGGAGTGCATAACCTCGAATGCACTAATCATAGCGCTCGCCGTGCCCAGTCACCCTGCATGTTTGGCACCTTTATTTGCTAGTAAAAGGAAGGCCCATTGGTCACACCCATTGGTACAGTTGCCCACAACTGTAAAGCAAACAGTTGTGGGCAAAACATCTTTTATTTATAAAATGACAAAAGTGAAGGTTATTTTAATGAATAAATCAACTAAAGTTTACTAAATGAAAATTAGGGCCTGTCAAAATAAACTCATTACCAGGCTTATAAATGTGTGAAACGCAGCAGAAAGCTGTGTTCCGATTATATTTACTTAATACCATGTGGTTGAATTTTTTTTTTAACTCATGGCATGAGCATCATCTGCTCACTGCCAAACACATTAATGATATTTGAGGTTATTGTATTTACATTATTGCCATATGTACGACATTGTTTCTGAAGTATATTGTTTTTGCTATGGGATACTTGCTAGAAAATGATAATAGCATGTGCTTGACCCAATTGAATCCTTATGTGCATGATATTATGCCTGAAAATATTACTTTCAGTAGTTGGATGCTAATTTGTTATATCATAAAATATTAATTGAAATATAAACTTGATGAAGTTTAGTGTTTCTGTGCTTGAGATGCATCACATTTCAGTTGCTTTTTAATGTTTCATTCAATCTGAAAGTTACTCATATCTGAGTGTACTGTTGCTGGATATAAATAACTAACATTAAAGTTAAAAGTTAAATCTCCTACTTATGCAAATGGCCTTGAATTTGTACTAAAGTTGTAAAATATATATCACTCAAAGTGACTCACACAATAAAAGAGCTTGACAGAACTGATTAAAAATAGTGATATAATTAACGGCAACGCATTGGCAGCACCTCTGGTGTTGCAGATGTCCATGGGCTCGGTGACCACCTTCCATCGAGTGGGCAGTCAGCTCGTTTGCCAGTCAATTGACATAAAAATAAATAAAATAAAATAATTATAAAAAATAAACAAAATTGAAGTTGTCATAATTATTACTAGCATTCATCAGGTTTTCAGTACACTTGTATGCTGTAGCCAAAATTTTAGTACAGGCAACACCTTTTGTTTCCTCTAGGTGAGAAAAGAAAATAAAAGTATAACCAGTAGTACCAGTATAAATAAAATTGAATCCGTATTAATAATAGTAAACAAACCAACAAGGCATCTAAATGGGCGTTTTCAAAAAAAAGGGTGCCTTTTTTTCATAATTTGGAAATTTTATGTTGTTCCAACTCAGAATAATGAATAATATTGACCTTAATTAATGAAAAGAAAATTGTCACTGATTTTTTCCATTCCGGTAGATATGTGACTTTTTCATAATCACAAAAAAAGGTCACAAAATGGAAGCATAAAAATTCAATTGCTATGTCAAATTAGTGACACATTTTTTTTCCTATTAGAATATTATTAATGATGGTAAGTATTATTAACATAATTTGCCAAATTCTTAAAAACAAAGTAAAAGATACACTTTTTTCTGAAAATGCTTTACTGATAAAATGATCCATTTTCAGACCTGACTATGATAAGCTTCCAAATTGAGATAAAAATTATTTTATTATTGGGGGCGGCATTTCACTTGGCCGTTATATACTACATATTTGTACTGTATCCCTTTCTTTTGACATAAAACGACACTAAGCAATGGGGACATATAGCCCAGGTGACTGGTGCAATCAAATAATCATATATTACATTAAGTTTAAATCATGAAACACATTTAGAAAAAGATTACAGACATTTAGAAGAGAAGATTAATCCTACAACTCAGTTTGTTTTGGTCACGCTTCACTACCAACTCTTCCTCAACAACATTAACCCTCTTTCTTTGTCACCAGCCTGAGGAGGTGACGTTAGAAGCGCAATTGGGCATGACGGGCGGGCGGAGTGGCGGAGCTTCGCCGTCGCGGTCGCCGGTGCAGCGCGGCCGGGCCTCGTCCTCCGTCGGACCGATGCGGCGCCCGGCCGACCGCAGGCACGATACAAGCCCTTACGGCAGCACCGTGTATTTGAGGTAAGGAATCGAAAATATTATGATCTCATTTGACGACGCGATTAGCCTAGTTGGTGGTGACCCTGTCTCCGAAGCTAGCGTCCGGTAAGGGAAAATATTTGTGTGATAAGCACGAATGTGTGTCTTGAGTCTTGGATGTTTCCTATTTATTTAAGTATTTATTTCTCCATATAAGTATGTATTTCGTCATCTAATACCCATAACACAAGCCTTTAGAGCTTACTTTGGGACTAGATCGATTAGTGTAAAGACTGTCCCCTGATTTATTTATTTATTTATCTAACCGGAAATAGGAACGCCTGTTCAGCAACGCTTTTAGGGTTCCGTACCTCAAAAGGAAAAACCCTTATAGGTGTATGTCTGTCCGTCTGTCACAGCCAATTTGCTCTGAAACTACTGGCTGCATTGAAATTTAGTACCTACACATATGTAAGTTGGTGACCGTAACACGGAGGGTAACGTAAATAATTTTTTTTTTTTTTTAGATCGGGTGCCACTTTTGTGTGGTCAATTAGAAAATTTAAGAAAAAGTTTTGCAAACTATGTATATCATGTGATATATCAAATGAAACGGCTCATTGTGAGAATCATAAATATAATTCTATATAATTTTAACTTTGAAGTTATTTACGAAAATAGGTCAAAATTTACCATACCCCCCCTTATCTCTGAAACTACTGGGCCCAAAATGTTGAAAAAAATACAGACAATAGTTAACCTATAGATTACAGGAAAACCTATAAGAAGTCTGGTATAAATTTAAAGTAACATAGGAAATTTCAGATAATCATGCACGGAAACGTCTCCACGCGAGTTTAACTCGAACTTGTCCGCGTTTTTTTATATTCCAAGATGCACTAAAAACGTGCTCGCAGCGCCGAGAGCATCGCGTTCCGAATAGACCGCAGGCACGCTTATAGCGCGCTATCGGTGCTGTGAGCACGCTTTCAGCACGCCTTGGAACGTGGGGTAGTTAAAGAAAATAGACTGTCGATGATTTATATTATAGCACGGAACCCTCTCAACGCGGGTCCGACTCGCACATTATCTGTTTTTTCCCTATATGTAATAAAAGAGCAGCTAACCGCCGCTTGCCTGTATTATACTGGTATATTAGCAAGTTTTCCTAGTTTGATGTTGGGTTGACCAACCACGGTGCTATTAAAATTACTCTTGAGAAACAATGAACATTCCTCGTTACGATTAAATAGTACAGTCCTTATACCTACGAATATTATTGCGCAGCTATAGTCTCGAAGGTATCAGTTTTTTTATTTGTTTGTTTTTTAATAAGATTGTTTTTATTAGTTATGCATACTTAATCATCTCAAATCGTTATTTTGATCACGAATACTCAGAAAATGATTCAAGCTCTGATGACTACCAGGAAACATAGCCTTAGAGTAAAGCATGAACTTTAACTATTTCAATGTTATAATTAAGGAAACAATGAATCGTGACTAAAGCCGTTTTTAGTGTTCTGTAGTCAAACTAGTTATAGCTTCGCCATCCATATGTGACAGGGACTTTTTCTCGAAGATTATTAATGTTAAGAAAATGAAAATCTGGACAACTGTTGAAGATGGGCCCACGCACATAGACAAAGCAAAGTTTAAAAAATGTTTATTGTCCAGTACAACTTAGAATTATAGCTATTTATTCCAACTTTATGACTTGAGGGACCATTTAGGAAACATTGAGGTCTGAAAGTTTCATTTCCGTTGAAGTTGCGTGTCCCCATCCCCGATGCCGATAATATACCTATCTATATCTTATATATAAAATTCTCGTGTCACAATGTTCGTTCCCGTACTCCTCCGAAACGGCTTGACCGATTCTTATGAAATTTTGTGAGCATATTGAGTAGGTCTGAGAATCGGCCAACATCTATTTGTCATACCCCTAAATGATAAGGGTGACTCACCGGGCAGGACGACACCTGCTGGGTCCGCTATCCTACTAATATTATAATATATAATATCTTAAATGAAAGCTACACCTACACCTATAACGAAGTTATAAGGAAAAAGATTAAGTAGGTTTCATTGGTTTATGACTGAATATTAAGTAGTCTTTTGTATACCTACTAAAAATCATCGAAAATAGCACCAAGCAAGTTTGAATGGAAAACAAGCTAAAGTTTTATTTTTCGGAGTTATAATGGCTACGGAACCTTAAACTGATCATGGCCCAACCTGCTCTTGACCGGTTTTTTATTTCAAGTTTTTATAATGACGGAAGAAAGTTTTAATTTGACTAATGCTAATGTCATAATTTTTGACCAAACACCATACAAATATGGTTTACTACCGCGGCGCCCTGACCAGTCGTGGGTGACACATACGCGTATTTGAATGCAAGACACGATGTTCCCATTCTCTAAACCTCATTCATAATTTATAATTGTTACCAATTTGGTGCAGGCAAAGTTATTAACAGGAAGTATTCTTCTTTTATGTACGCTACCCTACAACATACATTGTAGCACCTTAAAGGCCCGGGCACACCAAACTCGGTTGCGGCGCGAACGCGGGTCCGCGCCGTTGTCGAACAGCGCGAGCGAATTTACCATGCCACACCAAAGTAGCCGCGGGACCGCGGCGGTCCCGCGCCGCCGCGGTGTGGCATGGTATATTCGCCCGCGCTGTTTGACAACGGCGTGGACCCGCGTTCGCGCCGCAAACGCGCCACAACAGCGTTTGGTTTGCCCCGGCCTTAAGAAGTTCATAAGGAAATTAACACCATCAAATACTTATTGAAATTCGACTAGAATAATTATTAATACTTATACACCTACGTGTTTAAATTAAATTATAGGGTAATTAGTCAGAGACCATTTTTAGGGTTCCGTAGCCAAATGGCAAAAAACGGAACCCTTATGGATTCGTCATGTGTGTCTGTCTGTCTGTCCGTCCGTCCGTATGTCACAGCCACTTTTTCCCGAAACTAAGAACTATGCTGTTGAAACTTAGTAAGTATATGTATTATGTGAACCGCATTAAGCTTTTCACACAAAAATAGAAAAAAAAAACAATAAATTTTGGGTGGGGAACTTAGAACTGAAACTCAAAAAAAGTATTTTCATCATACCCATACGTGTGGGGTATCTATGGATAGGTCTTCAAAAATGATATTGAATTTATAATATCATTTTTTTCTCAACTGAATAAGTAGTTTGCGCGAGAGACTTCCAAAGTGGTAAAATGTGTAACCCCCCCCCCCCCCCCTGTTACTTCTAAAATAAGAGAATGATAAAACTAAAAAAATATATATGATGTACATTAACATGTTTACTTCCACCGAAAATTGGTTTGAACGAGATCTAGTATAAGTATCTAGCTTTTTTAATACGTCATAAATCACGGAACCCTTCATGGGCGAGTCCGACTCGCACTTGGCCGCTTTTTGAATATCAAAGCAGCCTATACTTAACGTGTATATTGAAATAATGAATTCCCCTGTTCCAATTAGAGTCATTGACCGTGTCGAATGAAATTTGTGAGACACGGCCTCGCGCAGTTCACTATCGCTTTTCTTACGAGGCACGTTTAGTATTGGTGCTGCAACGTGTGCGATATTGTTTTAATGTCATTGTCAATGTTCTCAAGGCTATGGCTATACTATATCACCACTTCCACTGAACTGAGGCGGTCTAAATTATTAACCGGTCAATAGCGTGTGCGCCATACTGTGTAGGGTTCCACAGCCGTTGCTACAAACAAATGATAAAATATTTTTTTCTCATAGATTTGCGGCATAGAGGCAATAGTTTAAACTTCAAGTTCAAAGAGGTTCTTTAATTGTGTTCAGCATTAAAATTGAACCCATCAAATACGGCGATAGCTGAAGAGCAAGATATACGATCTAGCTTCATTAGAGAAATTTGAAGAAAAAAAAACGTGATTGGTGATACTTGGTTGTAATTTGTGATAGTTGGATTCCGTTTCGAAACTCGGTTTATTCCATAGTGACAGCTTCCCTGTTCATCACATTTTTAACCTTTTGACCGCCACAGTCGGCTGCAGCCGTCAGCGTATACAGGGTAAAAAAGTCCTTCACTTGGCGGTCAATAGGTTAAACCATATTGGCTAGTTTTCTATTCAAAGTTATTTGCTGATATTTTCGATGATTATCCGTAGAAATAAAGTTAGTCGCCTATAACTTTTCAACAAATGAAGCCTGCTTAGACGTGAATTATATTTTACAACTTTTTAGAATTTTCAATTTTGGGCTCATTATTTCCTAAACGGTCCCCCAATTTTAAAAGAAAGTTTTTTACCTTTTGGGAGCGTCCCCCAGGGGGTTGGGGAGGGGGCTACCGTAAAAAAAACTATTCGAATTTTATTATTGATCTTTTTACGGGATAAACATTATTACCGTACAAAACTTTAGCTTAGTAACTTAAATAGACTTCGCGAAAAAAATGGCTGTGTCACACAAAGACAGACGGGCGGTCGGACTAGGTGAAACTATAAGGGTTCCTAGTTTGTGTATGGAACCCTAAGGCTGCCTTTCCATTGAAGCGAAGCGGAGCGGAGATAAGTCGAGCTAACCAATCAGATTGCTTTATCGTATGTCAGTTAAATGACATACGATAAAGCAATCTGATTGGTTAGCTCGGCACATCTTCCCTCCGCTCCGCTTCAATGGAAAGGCACCCTAAAAAGGTACTAGAGCTGCTTTACTAGTAGGTATGCCTCTTTCGTTCATATGTCATGCGGGCTAAGAGCATCAGTTTCGTTTACACTCTCTTAAATAGGAAAGGACGACGCGCTACGTTAAAAATCTCGGTAAATAGTACTAGCCCTGTGTAACAATACTAACTGAAGTATTTGCGTCACATTAACAATCTACTTTACGTACGGTACGCAACAAGAATGTCGTTGAGTTTGAAGCCAATGTTTCGGTGTATTTATACCGGCTCTTAATAATGTAAATAAGGTCGAAATAATAAACCTGAGACTCCGTCGGATTAGTGCCATGTTACGTTCAAGATTTCAATCATACATGCAGAACAAAGTGATATTGTATTTATGAAATAATAATGTATGTCAGAAAAAATATATACAATTTTCCTACAAACGTTGATAAGCCAAAGGCTACTAGAAATACCGGAAAGCTTAAAGTACCAACTTATAGACTGGCTAAAACTAAAAAATCATTTCTAGGAAATTGTACACGTTTTTACAATAAAATACCTAAAAACATAATAGAACAAACAGACACAATGTTCAAATCTACTGTAAAGCGAATTCTTATTTCTAGGGCATATTACTCAGTAAAAGACTACGTCATGGACAGGGACGTTTGGCTTAAATCGTGACCTGCACCGGCGATCCCTGGGTCTCGATGAGCGTACCTGCTGTGGTATATACTTAGATTTGTATAAAACTGTAGACATCATTGTTGACTTATATGTGTACTGATTTGAAAAAATGATACCTCACCGAGTTTCTTGCCGGCTCTTCTCAGTAGAGGATTTTTTCCGAACCGGTGGTAGATTCATTCCTTGACCTTCATAAGAGCTTGTAAAAGCCTAAATTGAATAAAGATAGACAAATTTCATAATTCTATGAGTAAAGTCGTTTAAGGTTGAATCCCCTAAGTTCATAATCAACGATTTTTATGTTGGGTTTAGCCAGTTAGTCACGTGGACGGGGAATTCCGTAAACCATAATCTTCATTACGTGGAAATTTGGGTAAATTATACGTGGTTTCCTACTAAATTCAGAGTTATCCAATGATGAAGATGATGATGAAGTAAGGTCTAGCCATAGCTCTGTTTCCTATATAGATTTTTAATTTACCAAAGGGTGATAATTAAAAAAAAAAAACATAGTTTAAAACGTCATAGTTAGGACTTGTTATATTTATTTATATATCAGGGATTTTACTTCTTACCAGTTTTAGGGCCAAAAGTCTTAATGTGATTATATCTTAGTGAGCCAATAATTATTAATTAGCCCGCGGATCTGTCAACTGCAGCAAAGAATGTCGCCGCGTTTTTAATTGAACTTCATAAAAAAACTGTAGAAACCAAAAATGTAGCCTTCGGGTTAGTTTCCGGTTTGACGTCTGTGGCTTCTCCAGTTTGTAAATTATACCTTACATTTTAAGTTGGTACTAAGGCTTAAAAGTACCAACAGTTTTTATGATACATTTTTGTATAACGAATAGGAATTCAGATGAATATATACCGCGGTATAAAAAAATACAGAAAATAGTTCTTTACCTATGGATTACAGGAAAATCTATAAGAAGTCTATGGAATTTAAAGTAACAAGTAATTTCAGATAATCATGAACGGAACGGAACCATATTATGTATGTATCATCATCATCATCATCATCAGCCATAAAACATCCACTGCAGGACATAGGCCTCCCCCAAAAATGGGGGGATTTGCCATAGTCGCCACGCTTGGCAGGCGGGTTGGCGACCGCAGTTGGTCTTGATAGTGCTCGAAGGACGCTGCTGCCCATCCTTCGGTTAGTCCCTCTGTCGCCTTTTACGACACCCACGGGAGGAGATGGGGTGATGCTATTCTTAGCCATCACCACACGGCACGGCACGGTTTATGTATGTATAATATCACCATATATCAGTACATAAATATGTATAACTTTCAGTGATATATGATGGCAATAGTGGGCTCCGATAGATTGAGAACGACAGCATAGAATATCTGTGCTAAGGATACCAATAAGATTCCCACATCTGTTTGTTCCAGCCCCCCTCCGGACAGCAACTGGCGGCGGACCAACTCCGACTCGGCGCTGCACCAATCGTGTGGCGGCGAGCAGCCGGCGGTCTCGCAGCCCCTCTCGCCCCACCACCCCCTGCATTCCCACGCGCACCCCCACGCCCAGCACCAGAATCATCGGAGAGGTGTGTCAATAACTGGTATTTCAAAGATCGTTCAAAAAACGTTACAATTACTTTTAATCGGCCATAGAGTTTAAATTGATTTTCATTGTACGCGTGCTTTTTTGGGATTGCGTGAAACTTAAATTATAGATTTAATGGAATCACCGCGCTACGCATCGCGTGAAATGAGGTGCATTCGGTTGGAAATATTATAAAAAGACACGTGTAAAGACAATGTAAAATCCAGCAGGATGTAATCTGGTAGATTCAGACATGGGAAAGAGCTCGTGTGGCTTCCTTGCAAAATAAATATGTTCATTTCCATTTCCACCAATAGGCTAGTTTCCTAAAAAAATCTAATTAGTCCGTCTTTTACATTATAAAAAAATATTGAATACATATTTTTTCTTTTGTCAATAAAACAAAAAATTACGAAGATTCGGGAGTGGGGGCTAATGACGTTACGACTTCGTACACTTTTTACCAATAAGTGACGTCACTAGCCCCCACTCCCGAACTTTGATGCGCGTTATCTTTGTCAATTTGGTTGATTTGTTACAAGAAAAAATACGTGTCCTCTATTTTTTGGTAATTTAACTGACGGACTAATTAGAATTACTTTTTTTTTACCCAGGTAACATCCCTATTACAATTTTGCGTTTTGCGTAGAAAAACAACTGAACCGATCTTATTGGTGTAATTTTTGTCGTTGCACACAGCACATATCTCTGATTATCTACAACCTTACTCGCTTTATGTATCTCGCTAATTCTTGTACTTTGTTTGCCCAGTTTCACCCAAAACGTTTATTCCGATTAAGAGACATTATAAGTGGATTTCATTATCAGATTCAACAATTAGTTAACGACTAACGACTATCGAATGTACTATCAGTTTTAATCACATGTTAAATTTGTGGGTGAGATCAGACATAATAATTGACCGCATGTTTTTTTTTTTTAAATTATCAATCTCAATTTATTTCAGCTGCGGACATACACCTCGACGTGCTAGGCGCGTTGGGTATGAACCCCGCGAACCGGCCCCGCTCCTCGTGTGAAATCCCCAGAATACCAAACAACAACAAGTGAGTTTCCTCCTTCTCATTAAAAAAAAAAATAACCGCATCGAACTCGGTTGTATACTACTTAGTAGTTTATGCAACAGTTGCATAATGATAGGCCTTAAAACACTAGTGCGGTTTTATGAAACGAGCTTTGCGAGTTTCATAATAACAGACGCACGTGTGTTTTAAGGTGAAATTATGCACAGTTGCATACATAACTTTATCTACACACATTATAAACGGCGACACGGCGACGATGGGGCCCCGCCGGCTGCGGCGACGGCGGCGCGATGCCCTGTAGTCCATATCTGTATCGTTATGACCATTACTGACCACTAAAATCGGTATTGTAATAACATTACAGTACAGGTTGTCATAATGGTGGTCATTTCCTACGGTTTTTGATTACATTATGGCGGTTTTATGATATCGGTGTAGATAAAGATATTTATTATACAACTATGATTAAAACTATTCATTTATTAGGGTCCCGTACCTCAATAGAAAAATCGAACCCCTTATAGGATCACTCGTGTGTCTGTCTGTCTGTCCGTCTGTCACAGCCAATTTGCTCCGAAACTACTGGACCGATTGAGTTGAAATTTGGTATACATATGTGACTCGGTGGCCGCAACACGGACGCGTGACGTAAATATATGAATTTTAAAACATGGCGGCCACTGATGCAACCTATATCGTGTGACATATCAAATGAAAGGGCTTATTGTGAGGATCTTAAATATATTTTCTTTTGAATTTCAAGTAAAATAGTTTAGAAGTTATATTATAAAAATACAGAAAATAGAGATTACTGGAAAACCTATAAGAAGTCTATGGTATTTAAAGTAACGTAGTAAATTAGAGATAATCATGTACGTAACGGAACCCTCTCCACGCGAGTGACTCGCACTTGTTTAGGTTCGTTTGAGTCGTCACAATGACTGATATGAAATCTATTTATATTACGTAAGTGTATCATGTTTAGGAAAACCCTTGTGACTCGATGTCGTATTGCCATAATTACTAATTACTTACATTGGACTGTATGCTATTATAGCGAATCGTAGCGTCACCATAATCAAAGAAATTATAGCGCACGGTAGTGGGTTAAGGCAAAGGTTGACGCGCACGCGCCGATATTATTAACACATATTGTTTCGAGCCGCTTCGGACTCTCCTGTATCTAAGTACCAAATACACTTTAGACTATTAACGATTATTACTTAATCAAAGCTTTATTTCTGGCCCAACAATAGGGAAGTTTCCTAAGTAAAAAAAAATCTAATTAGTCTGTCAGTTAGCTTATCAAAAAAGATTCAACACGTATTTTTTGCTTTATCTAATCAATCAAAAATGACAAAGATAACGCGCATCAAATTTCGGGAGTTGGGACTTATATGACGTCACTTATTGGTACAAAGTGCGAGAAGTCGTGACGTCACGCGGAACTTCGACGCACTATATCTTCGTAATTTTTTGTTTGATTGATAAAAGGAAAAATATGTATTCAATATTTTTAGGGTTCCGTACCTCAAAAGGAAAAAACTAAACCCTTATAGGATCACTCGTGTGTCTGTCTGTCCGTCTGTCACAGCCAATTTGCTCCGGATCTACTGGACCGATTGAGTTGAAATTTGGTACACCTATGTAAGTCGGTGACCACAACACGCACGCGTAATGCAAATAAATGAATTTTAAACATGGGAGCTACTTTTAAGAGGTAAAGAAGAAAATTAAAAAAATATATATTATGCAAACTATATCTTGTGACATATCAAATGAAAGAGCTTATTGTGAGCATTTCAAATATTTTTTTTTAGAATTTTGAAATAAATTGTTTAGAAGTTATTTAGGAAAATAAGCGAAAAATGACCAAACTATGGGCCTACAATTTTGTAAAAAATACAGAGAATAGTTCTTTACCTATAGATTACAGGAAAACCTATAAGAAGTCTATGTTGTTTAAAATAACAGGAAATTTCAGATAATCATGTATGAAACGGAACCCTTTCCACGCGAGTTCAACTCGCACTTGTCCGGTTTTTTTATAATGTCAATGACGGACTAATTAGAATTTTTCAGGAAACTTCTCTGTTACATATAGGGAACTTGGTGGTTTTTTTTTAATTTTTTGGTGATATATGTTTTTTCCTTCTAACGCGTGTTTGAATGAACAGTGCAGTGCAGTACTACTTAATCACATTTTTTATTTGATTACCGCCCATCGCTACGCCATTGCAAACAACAATTTCCTTGAACCCGCCGTATCATACAACAATGTATTTATGATCTAACTAATCCGGTATGTGTTACCGATCAATATTATCTAACGATTTGAATCATAAACATTACTTAAAACGTGCGAATGCGACTCATTCTTGCGATATCTTTGCGCCATGCGGACTATTCGTATCAGCAAACAGTGAGTTATCGTTACGATTGACCCTATCGCCCTTAGGTTACGTGAAGCCGTGATTTGATATCTATCGTGGTCTTACTAAACAACTTGAGCGATTTTTATCATTAACATAACATGTATTTTTGGGAGTTTACTCTTAACCTTTTGGCCGCCAAGCATGTCTGAGAAGTAACACGAATTTCAACTTTAAGTCAAGGTAATGAAGGGCATTTTTAACCTGTATAGCCTGACACGCATAATCGACAACGGCGGCCAAAAGGTTAAGTACAAATTAAGTCGCGAGAATCGGATGGGAATGGTGCTTCGACCACGATTGCATGCACCCCCGCGGTTCATAGTTTACAGGCCTCGTATCAACAAGAGAGGGGAGGAGTCCCCATTCGGCTCAGTGTTGACTGGGGATTTCACAGACATAGTTAAATTATTTTGCCCTTCTGTGCAGATTTCGTCAAGATGTTCTCTTTCTGTAGGTCTAGCACAACCTGCCCGCGAGTCATCATTCGTTCCCTTACATACTCGCCTGAATGCCGTACTGACTTGCGAGCTTGCGCTAGCCCCCGTGAGGTGGTAGCCAGTATTTGAACCAACGACCCTCCGCTCGAGACGCGCACATTGATTGGACCACTAGTCAGTCTTCTTTTGCATATTTTATGTACAGCTTACAACTGCGAAATGGCTTTAACCTGATTAAAATCTGAGATAAGGGACCTCCTCGATATCTATAATTGTACAATGGACTGGGTCATAGTCTAATAAATAATGATTAATCAGCCATGAACGGGTTCTATCATGTCGCTCGGCGGGACTTATGACGGTTGCGGCCGGTTATTACCTCAGTGCGATATTAGGACCGAGCTAGGTACAAATTTCGTCCATCATCTCCTCCCGGGCGATAACTCGTAAAATGGTTCGGAGAGTTGTATCATGAAGCCTCGAGAACGCTGCTGCGGTTCCGTAGGTGGGTTGAGCAGCGGTAACCTCAAATGCACGTAGTTTTCTATTATTATGACGACGCGGTTAGCCTAGTTGGGAGTGACCCTGCCTCCGAAGCTAGCATCCCCGGTTCGATCCCCGGTAAGGGCAAATATTTGGGTGATAAGCATGAATGTTTGTTCCTGAGTCTTGGATGTTTCCTATGTATTTAAGTATTTATTTCTCGATATAATTATGTATATCGTCGTCTAGTACCCATAACACAAGCCTTTAGAGCTTACTTTGGGACTAAGATCGATTTGTGTAAAGATTATCCCCTGATCCCAATCGAGGCATTTTAGCAATAATTCTAATCGGGCAGTGATCTGACACTGATGGCGATCTTCAAAAATGCGTTAACGCCATAGAAATATATAGTAAGGAACTGCCCAACGCGATTTTCGCGATGCTCACTTTTTTGGTGTCAAATGACACCATCGCATACTCGGTAAATATTGCCGATATCGGCGTTCTTATTACATTGAGGAAAGGTCCATTATTAGCTGAATCAGGCAAAATAAGACTGTGTAAATGTCATAAGAACTAAGACGTCGGCAGTAGAGCTTCGTAGTTTCTAAACTTGTAAATAGATGGCGTTACCGTGACGAACTAAGTCATTTGTTCGACGCAGTTGTACTGAACGCCATATTCTTCTTTTGAGATCGTTGAAGGTGGCGATCATCCGGGTTCAAAAATGTGTTAACGCCACACGGTTTACGGGGATTACTAATGTGTGGGCAAAAAACTTTTCCCAAAGTGTCAGATCCCAAATTATTTTACTCAAATTATCATTTGGCAAAAAATCAGTAGTCAAATCAGCTTATCGCAATTTTACAGTAAGCAAAAGTATTTTTTGACAAATAAGTACTTACGTAAGGGACACAAGTTAACCCTAACCTAACCTACCCTAAAGCAAAATGATGCCAAATGATAATTTGACGAAATGATAAAATGCGAAATGGAAATAAGTATGCTAAAGATTCGTTTAGGAAATGAAATTACTGCGATAAGTTTTTTGGGAAGCGATATTTGGCGAAAAATATTTTGCCCAAAGGGCAGTACACCGGTTTACGGTTCCGTTCGCCTGTTGCAGCGTGTACGAGAGCGCCGCGGGCGGCGGCGGGCTGGCGTGCGGCGAGCTGCAGGTGCCGGGCGGCTCGCTGCCCGACCTCTCGTCCGTGCACTTCCCGCCGCCGCACTACCTGCCGCACCCGCCCCATCCGCCTCATCCGCCTCATCCGCCCCATCCGCCCCATCCGCACAGGACCGACGACTACCAAAGCAGATACGTGAGTGCACATTTATTAACCTATGCCCCTATTAACCTTTAAGGTATCTATCTGCCTACACCGTATCATACCATGACCATGCTAGGGACGTGTCAGGCAAAAAAAAAATTATATGTATTGAAAAGTATGAGACTATACCCACTAGACCGTTCCGTCACCGACCAACACCGTCGCGTGCCATGCACGGCACGTCAACAATTGTCTGCGACGATATTTTGCCGGCGCTGATACGCTCCGTGCAGGCACGTGGCACGGGTAGTAGAATGAACTGGCGCTGCGCGTTCAACGGATTCCTAGGCTAGGACAGAACGCCATCGATCCGTTTCAGTGGGCATAGTAGAGCGTATTGTGTTGCCTTCCGTGCCTGACACGTTCCTACCACGGTCATGGTATAATATGGTCTAATGGGCAGAGACCTTTAAGCGTGCAGCTTATTGTAAAACTTAGACGCGCCAATAGTGCAGATAAAAGAGCGTCTTGGCCAAAAAAAAACCCAGCCCTATGCCATATTTTGTTGTTTATGTAAAATTATGCATAATACCAGATAAACATTTGTATGCATCTTTGCATAGTTTGTTATTAAAACACTCGTGGGATCCTATTGTGAAACTCGCCTGCGGTTCGTTTTATAAACACTCGCTCATGTTTTAATAACCCTTATTATGTAACAGTTGCATAAATACGAAACTGAATTTATGACCTTATGTACATTTGTTAGTTACACGGTTTCGTGGTATCACTAACGAATGCCGAGCAGTTAGCGAAACAATCAGTCAGTCCACGAAAGTGTTTAACACATAACTGTCCATTTACAATGTCGTACAAAGTGACATACTCTGACATAATCCTAATTAATAAATTATTGTCTCCTTAATTATCCAAACTATTACTCATCCTAAGCTAAGCCTGATATCTAGAGGAAATAGTAAGCCAGTTCAATTATTAGTGGCTATTATTTCAACATTTGGTTTTTATATTTTGTGCCTTATGTTCACATATTAAGGTAGGTTATGTCAGAACGACAGAAATTAAAAGGGATGTTTCCTGGGTAAAAAATTAGTAATTCTAATTAGTCCATCAGTTAAATTATCAAGTAACATTGAACATGTATTTTTTGCTGTATCAAATCAATCAAAGTTGACAAGGATAACGCGCATCAAAGTTCGGGAGTGGGTTCGGACAGTGTACAAAGTCGTTACGTCACGTGGAACTTCAACGCCCTATATTTTTAATTTTTTTTGTTTAATTGACAAAAGAAAAAATATGTGTTCAATATTTTATTATAATGTAAATGACGGACTAATCATATTTTTGTAGGAAACTAGCCTATTATATATAGATTTAGTAAGAACTGATTCAAAACAAATCCGTGAACAACACAACCAGACCTTCAGGGTGTGTCGTTTTCGGAGCCAAGTGCTAGCCCATTCGGGAGTTATGGATCCGTGTGTACGTGGCAGAGCCCCACGTCGCCCGGCGCGGTGTCGCCCAGCGGCGGCAGCGGCTCGCCGGCCACGGGCGGCCTGTCGCCCGCCTCCGGCTCGCCCGTCGGCGCCACCGTGCCGCACCACCAGCCCCACCCGCACGAACACACGCAACTCTACGACACGCAGGTCTGTATTGATTACCGGTTTAGATACCGGCATTGGGCTGAGTACAGTGCCCGGCGGTAAATATTGCACATCGACCTTTGGAAAGAGAGAAACGGCTAATTTCAGCTGCGTAGAGCGTTATCTCTGTCCCACACTACTTCTATAACGTTTACTAGTCGTGGTTTAGATGCGATAGAGTGCGGTCGCGTCCAGTCCAAAATATATATATATATAGAGTTGTTAAAACCCCAAACTTTAAATCACTTAAAGTTGTACGATAGCATCTATAAGAAAAAAAGGGAAAACTTTACGAGGCCAGTCACGCGAAATTATCGTGTTTCATCAGTCGTCGGATAAATATTCATTTTAGTTGAATACTTAATTGTCAAACATAAAAACCTCCACTTTTTTGGAAGTCGGTTGAAGAAGTATTTTTTTATTTTGTTTAATATTTGTATTCATTTCGTTGGTATACTATACATGTTGAAAATGAGTAAATTATATTTAAAAAGGAAGTAGTGTTACAGCTCTATATAGTTCACGCTGGAATCAAAACAAAACAACAATAAAGTACTTACTTCAGAATTCAAATTCTGATAAACGAATTCGCATTCGTTTGTATTCGGAAATGCGATGATTGCCGATGTGCAATATTGACCGCCGGGCACTGTACCTTTTTTTATCTCCGGTGAGCTGTCAAAGTTTTTATAACATTGCTATAAAATATTAATTTACTTACTAAGGACTTTGACAGTTCAAAGAAAAGTTGGTAGAAAAATGTAGTCTCGTTCTGCGTGTCTGACAAGGGGAAGTAAGGTGCGTCGTGCGATTGGCTTTCCTGGACTATTTTACACATAGGAACCCAGTGGCTTAACTGCGCTGTTTTGGGGTCCTGGAGAAATAATGTAGAAAATGGACCCGTTATCTGTCCATCACGTCTAGCACGACCTGCCCGCGAGTCATTTGTCGCTCTGTGCATCTCTTACAGATATAAAGTCGTATAATATTTCGTCGCTTCTTTCTTCAGATATAATCACCAATATATGTTATATATGTTAACATATATACCAATATATATAACACATATTGGTGATTATATCTTCGAAAGAAGCGACTCATATTATAACGATCGAACTTCACTTTGCAAGTTCGTTTGATCATCTATTTTTAATTAGACGAAGTCAACTGACGTTTACTGTGTTGTTAGCTACTGTCAGTTGGCTTCGTCTAATTAAAAATACGACTGTAGTGCATAATATGTTTCCATCGGTAAATCTCTGATCTCAATCGGAAGACGATGGGACCCGAAGTGTCAATTAATTATTGCATTTAAATGAGTGACATGTCAATATTCATTAAAACTAATTTATTCTATCTTTAAGTGGAAACTGTTTTGGCCTATGTATTAACTATCCTACAATTTTATTTTGTATTATAAACGCTGTTTGTTTCCCATATCAATAAAATAAAAAATAAAAAAATTAATAAATTAATAAATGATACTAAATAAATGATACTATTAATATGAAACTTTATTATTTAGTGTCAAATGTTAAAATGAAAAACAACAGTGCCATATGCTGTCATTTTTCACTTTGACACTAAATAATAAAGTTTCATATTAATTAATATAAACATCTTACTCATTTAATACAATAATTAATTGACACTGCGGGTCCCGTCGTCTTCCGATTGAAATCCGAGTTTTACCGATGGTAACATTATTCACTGTACCTGTACATATTTGAGAAGTTTAACTGAGCGACAGATGACTCGCGGGCACGTCGTGCTAGACATGCTGCGTCGGCGCACGTGATCCCCTCCAGTTTAGCCGACGGCAACTTTTTTTTTTTCTTCTTTTTTTTCCAGTTTATGTTTAAATTATATTTGTACAGATTAAGTCAAATTTGCGGAAGTAAAATAAAGAGATAATCGATATCAGGACCGGAACCTGTACATAATAAACGCCACGTGTTAAAAGATTGTGTTAAAATGTACATCAGGCTTTTACGTGTAATTGCCGCTGATAATTGAAATATAACTAATAAAACGAGCAATTCCTAACACATGGCTTTGGAACATAACCTAGTTGTTTCCGGCGAGCACTAGTTTTCCAATAGGCGTTTACTTAACATTTTTTTGTTGTTTTCGTTTGTGTTTATTTGCCTTCTACACAAACCATTTTTTGTTTATTTCAGAATCACTTATCTGTACCAAACACAAATAATTATCTTCATCATAATAAGGTTCGTTTTCTTATTTAACATCCTTTTTAAAGTTTTTACCAGTTCATCAACTTTTCGAGAGATCGCTTAAGTGCTTTAATATGCTATTTGTTGTCGGCCACCGTTAACCGCCAGCCGAGACCACTGCATTCATACTAAAACAAATCGTTTCATTTATCTTGTCTATTTTAATATTTTATCTACACCCATATCATAAAACCTCCATAGTGTAATCAAAAACCATAGGAAATGACCACCATTTTGACAACCAATTAGGTAAAACGAGTGCTGCAATGTTATTCCCGTATCGTTTTTAGTATAGAAATGAGATTAAATTTGGAACAGCTGTCAAAACTCATGTGGGTCTCTATTTTAGTATCCATAGATATTAAAACAGTTATTGATACGAAACGTCAATTCAGTATGTTTTTTTAATATAAACTGCACAACATTTGATCTCGAGTGACATGAGAATAGAGACCTCATTCGTTTGTCTATGATTTAAAAAAAAATGGTCTTGACGGAGGATCGAATTGCCGCCATTATGTTGGTGTTTTGCTGAACGAAAGTAGAATTGTTGTTGAATTGAATTGAAAGAGTTGTTTGTAATTTACATTTTAGTTGAAAATATGAATAGTAGTCTTCTCGGAGTGTGTGTGATGTGAAAATGCGCCGGATATCGGAAATATGCAGCCACGATTGCAACAAATAACTTGTTGCCAGAAAATATTGTTTCTGAACCCATCATGGAGGATTTATAATATGTGTGTAGATAAAGTTATGTATGCAACTCTGCATAATTTGGCCTTAAAACACACGTGCGATCTTATTATGAAACTCGCTAAAGCTCGTTTCATGAAAACCGCACTAGTGTTTTAAGGCCTATCATTATGCAACCGTTGCATAAACTACTATTGGGCTTCAGTTGGTTATATTTCGATACTGGAAAACTCTGCATGTAGTTTTATCAATTTGAATGGTTCTAAAGCACATTTTCAATTGTTTTAAACTCAGCTTTAAAAGAGCTCCATGCGCAGCACAAAGTATTTAAAGTCTTAACTATTTTCTGTGTTTGGTTATGATTTCACGTTTTAACTCACCTTTTACTAATATTAACAATTAATACATCGTTAACCTTTTCTATTTTAACATATAACTAATATGAGTTTAGGCAGGTCAGCACTAGTTGCTATTTACGTAATGGACACTTGAATAAATAAATAGTCATCATTTTAATATATTATTATATTCGATTTTGTAAACAAGTGAAATATCAGCCCAAGCTTTTGGCAATAATCTCTGCGTTTTTTTTTATCCCGGGTAAAAATCATATATGAGACACCCTTTCTATTCTTTCTAAAGACCTAAAGTTAAAACCAGCTGTTCTTATTGCGTTTTCATCTTACCTCGGCCAATGCGAAGAAATCGCTGTTGAAAAATAGCGATTGTACGAAGAGAAAATATGATTTAATTTGAAGAGTATCATTTTTTCATAACGTGGTGAGACTACTACTCTATCCCTGATTTTGACTATAAAACGATTTATTGTACTATATTCTGTTATGGTTATGAATGAAGAAAAGGAACAATAAATATGTAACGAGAAATACACATGATTAAAAAAATTTAGGCATGATCTTGGAATGTGTGTTCGCCGAGAGTTAATATAAAAAAGGGGCTTCTTAACTCATTACAAATAGCGGCCCATTAATAATTTTTACCGACGATAATAAAAAATTAAAGGAACAACTATATTCTATTCATAGAATATTATTATTCATAATATTCTATGCCTAGCCTGTATATGTCCCATTGCTGATATATCATCGGACGACGACCATGACGAAGTCTCAGAGTCGGAGGAAGAATCAGAGTCGGTGACGTTTATTATGAAACGTTCAGTTGCTTTTTCCAAGACAACACACAAAGAGTAAGCGTAATACCCAAACGACACACTCGAAGCGTATTCCAGAACGGAATGGCAATATGTCCGCCGCGTGCGCTTGCCCGCCCGGCGCGGCGCCGCGCTTGACAGCAACTGCCTTCCTCGTACCACAAAACTCAGTTCGCGCGGCGATAAGCGACGCCCGTCATACATTTTGCGATAGGTAAGCGACAGTCGCTATTTAAAGACGATATCATAATATTTATCAACTCTCGGTGAACAGACTTTAGTTGGCATTAAGATTTGTATCATTTTTGACTGTTATTCGATTACATCGTGGATTCATTTGAAAGCGTGTCTCAAATATCCCCTTATTTATTATGTTTAATTCCATTATGTATTCAGCTAAGAAATACTGACGACGGTTTGCTTCACAATTTTATATTGAGCTTTACTCTGATCATTGGTTCTAACTGCATGTGTTCGCTTTGTATAAAAACCTTGTGACTGTATAACAGTTAATTATCGCTGACCGATGTCTTCAAGTTTGTTTTTTATTGTATTTCACTTACTCAGTTCTTTGTTTGGCAGCAACTGGAGAAATATTTCAACATATTGGTAAAGCGCAACAGATGGATATATAAACAAACCAAAAAATAATACATTTCTTTGCTTATTATTCTGTAAACTTCATTATTGAACTTTGTTTTTATAAAATAAATCAAATATTTCACTATTAGTCCAATGAGGCTTGCCAGGAGTAATTCACTTTTGCAAACACTCATTTCGAACGCCGTATTAGTGTAGATGTTTTAGCGATCCCGTGGAATCGCCAATGTAGTGGTATTTGTGTTTTTAACAAAGCTTTCAAATTTGAAATTTCGTCGTTATGAGAAAGAAAAATTCAAATGGCTGACATACCTAGTCAAATTATGACAAGTATTTAACAAAGTTGTTCGTTGCTTTGTTGTATTATGAATAGGTGTTTTTATATTTTGATCTGATATTTAAACGACTTCCTCATTTGAGAAACATCGGATGGAGAAGTTTTAAATAGTAATTACTACACGTAAAGTAAATATTTATTTATTTAATTTAGGTTTAAATATAAGTTAATTAACTAATTTTGGGTTTCTTTGCCAACGGTACACCACTATATATGCGATTCCGCGGACTCGCTAACACATCTATATCACATGGTCTTTTCTGTTGCTGTTAAAACCTTTTAGAATCCCAGTTATACCGTCACATTGTTTTTGACCTTACTCCAATAGTTTTAAGGCTGCATTTCGTTGACATGCTCCATTCTGTCTGGTTCCAGAATATGTCGCCCCTGGATCATAGTTGGATGTCGTCAAATTGTTACCAAGCTCAGTGCAGTCCGCCCTCACAATATTCATCTACGTCGAATATTAATATTCCTTCGCCTACGGTAAGTTTGTCTGTACCTTCAAGTCTCCGTGTAAAGAGTTTCGACATATGCAACTACAGATGTAGTGCATAATTAGTTTCCATCGTGTTTTATCGGAAAAGTTCGTATTTATCGTGCTCTCTCAATTAGCTTCAGCAGGCCCCCAATTCTCGATACAATCGAGATAATCTCACAATCGAGAATAAACGTCAGTGCATACAGTCATGTGACACAACTGTGTGAATCTGACGTTTAATCTCGCAATCGACGTTATCTTGAATGCATCGAGAATTGGGGGCCAGTACCCATCATACCATGCTGTCATTTTTCATTTCGACATTTGACACTAAATAATAAAGTTTCATATGAATTAATATAAATAAACATGTCACTCATTTAATACAATAAGTAATTGACACTTCGGGTCCCGTCGTCGTATCCGATTGAGATCCGAGCTTTACCGATGGAAACATATTGTTCACTATATCTGTATTGACAAATAATACATTTTGAATTCCCATATGTTCAAATATATTTACACATACATAGCATCACGCCCGAAATCCCTAATGGGGTGGGCAGAGCCACAAGACTATTAAATTTGTGGCCACGTTCGATTTATTAGTCCTAAGATGGTATGATGAACCGTATGGTGACAGGTGATCAGCCCATCGCCCATACAGATAGTCCACCATGTTGGAGAGGACCCGTCCCTTAGTCGACTTTTACGACATGCCAGGATGATAAGCACTAACTATAACTATATTTCAATCTGGTTAAAAAGAGTATTATTTTTAGCAAAACACAAAAGAAGTAAATTCTTCGAGCAAGTGTTTGATAAATCCTATCATACTTCCTACTAGCATTATAAATGCGAAAATACGGTTTTTTTTTTGTTTATGAAGGACTGCGTCTGACCCTAGTCTGACCTGATGGAAAGCGAAGACACGGTCTAGGATAGAGCATGCTTGCCTATAAAATGCCTATTAACTCTTACCTTGAAGACACCAAGATTGTATAATTCAGGAAATAATTATACGAAAATTGGCTTGTAGATAGTTCATATTTCACATTAACATATAGGATACATTTTATCCTGCAAAATTGTATAGCTCGCTAGTCAACTATTCATGAAGTCTCATAAAATTGTGACAGATATAATGAACAATTTAATTTAATATGCCAAGGTTATGTTTTATCTGTTGATAATTCTGGGGTCCTAGTGAAAAAGGGGTTAAGTCGAAAAAGTGTGACATTTAATTATATAGCTTGTTCTGATTTCAACAAGCTATATAACTAAATGACCCTCGCGCAAAGGCTAAGCATAGCCATTCAGCGTGGAAATGCAGCCTGCGTCATGGGCACCCTGCCGCGGGGACCAGATTTTTTAAATTTATTTAAGTTTTTATCTATTTGTCTAGTGTTAGTTGGTACTGTTTTATCTTAATAATTATTCATGAACAAATATATCATCCCTTTTTCACTAGGACCCCAGCATTTGATCTCGCAATGATATATTTCCGTTGGACCGTTCTAGATGGTGCACAGTCCAGGCAGCCCTGCGGAGTCGCCCCAGACGGACTACAACAACTTGCACCAAGCATTACTACAACCATTCGAGCAAATCACCATGGTGAGACCACTACCTACCCCGCTCATTCAACACTAGCCTATGATATACAGATAACAAGAAACGTTACTGTAAACAATAATATTCCTACTACTTTATCACTGCACTAAAATGCTACGGTTGTACTAAAATAAATTAGGCCTTTTGGGGGCCACTTGTCAACTGGTAACTGATCTGCATTTGTATATCATAGCTAAATAATCATCATTCATACTTAACAATTGCTAACAAATTAAATTTTATTTAGGCTACATTAAAATTATGCCGGGTTTCTATATATTTACAGATAGTTTAGCCATAAAAGTAACATTTCTTTGTCAAAGTTATTGAAAACGCAACAAAAAGATGTTATTTTTATTGCTACATAATGTAGTCCAATCAATAAGGTTGTTTTGTATGGAGATCCCGACGATAATTCCCTCGTCTGTGGTATTTTTCAGTATAACTAATACCCGTTCCTAATATTCCATACACAGACATGTGATTACTATGAATTTGTGATTTGTCTTATGCAATTTATGTCAAATGCTAGGCCGTAGTAACTAAATCTATCCGAGGGTTAAGAGGAGTGTGACTTTTCATGCAAAAGGCGATAACGATTTCCACCCCTTAAATTTTAACCGATGTTGACCAATTTATGACTGGCTGTTTGTCAGAACAAAATCTAGGTCTATTAGTTTTGATTTTTTCACTATAATCAATAAAATCAGTTTTATTTGTTGTTTTAGTATTCTCATTTAAAACGAATTTCGGCGATTATTTGACTTTGCTGGTCTTTAATCAATATTCGAAAAACGTATAGACCTAGAATTCATTCTGACAACCTAACAATAATTGGTGAAACTCGGTTAACATTTAAGGGGTGGAAATCGTTATCGCCTTTCTATGAATAGGAGGATTTTTGCCGTTGGTTCACAGTCCTCTTAAATATTGGGAACGGGCGTTAGAAGGTGCCAGATTATGTTTATCAAACAGTGGCAAGTGTTTCAATTTGCATAACTTGGATAATTTTAAATAATTATAATGTATACAATGTGCTTAACCCTTAACACATACAGATAATAATGCTTCGTAAAATTCAAATACAGTTTATTGTTTGACACTTACTGCGGAATCATTTAACAGTAAGTTATTATTCACGTAAATGGGCGAATCAACTTTTTAGTGCCACCCGTTGCTATGGTTACACAAATTTTGTCCCTTGGACAACCTAAGCATTTTTCTATGAAACAGTGTGTAAGTGTCACTTGGACAACCGGGGACAAAATAACAACACAATAGTAGTTTATGCAACGGTTGCATAATGATAGGCCTTAAAACACTAGTGCGGTTTTATGAAACGAGCTTTTAAGCGAGTTTCATAATAAGATCGCACGTGTGTTTTAAGGTGAAATTATGCAAAGTTGCATACATACCTTTATCTACACACATATTATAAACGGCGACGATGGGGCCCCTCCGGCTGCGGCGACGGCGGCGCGCCGGCCTGTAGCTCATATCTGTAGCGTTATGACCATTACGATACTAAAATCGATACTGTAATAACATTACAGTACAGGTTGTCATAATGGTGGTCATTTCCTACGGTTTTTGATTACATTATGGAGGTTTTATGATATGGGTGTAGATAAAAAAGTTGATTGACCCAAATACAATCGAATTTGTATCATACTCGTAGGTGCTAAGGTTAAAATCCTACATACATGTTTATGGTCGGTAGGGGTTAAATTTCATGTGTCACAGACGGAAAAAATATTGTCTAGATCCTCCTCCTTGATTGGACTAACGCATCTGTATCAGTCTATAGAAGCCCGGCCGTAACTTATATTTCTCTGTTACAAATCACTATGCTACAATGGGATTATAGCAAGGAGTTGTAAGTAATCGTAGACTTATTATAAAATGTCCTACAAATATATACCCTAACTTTAACTTAGGTCAAAAGTCAGTTTAATATCCCTGAAAGTTAGAAATACCCACTCACCATTTTACGGAAAATCACTCGAACCAAATGCACAACTTGAGAACCTAGCACAGCCATGAGAAGCACATAAGTAGAGGCAATAATGTTTATAAGCTAATGTATTTGCTGTTTTTGGAAATGGTGGGTGCTTATACATTAAACTTACGTGTTAGTAACGTGAAATCGTAAAGAACTCACAATCTGTCACGAATTGAGCTTTATTTTGGCGACTGTCACTTAAGTCAATAAACATAGCAAATTAATGATTGATACTGGGTAGCGGTAATCTCTAATTTCGAAATAAAAATGGCTTGCAATGCGTTGCCATGGCCATCGCGTGGGGATTGTAACGCAAATTTCTTTTCATCACACTTGCTCGGAAAGGGTGTTATTATACGCAGCAGCTATAGCCGATATAACTCCCACGGGAGTTATGGATTTTGTATGGTTTATAACTCCCGCTGATGGCGGGTCGTGAGCCGGGTCCAGCAGTGATCGTTTTCTTATACAAGTTCACGATGTACAAAGGGAATAAAAAAATATATTTTTGTCTAATTTTTATTTCATTTCCTCGCAAATGTGATGAATAACATTATGTGTATCACGGGCAGTAAGGTGATAACAAACTCGAGTCATTAAAAGCCCTCCAGCCTTCGGCGTCGGGCTTCTAACAGACTCTCGTTAGTTATCCCCTTCTTACGACCCTAGATGCACTATGTACTATTGTTAGACTCTACCAGTATTTTAGTCAAAGTCAAGTGTTGATAATCACTGCTCCTGACGTTATTTGAATGCGGTTATGCGAACATTTGATATTACCGAGAATGGTTTTTCGGTAAATTTCCATTATAGGTCGTGACTTCTTATCCTGCTCATAATAGAGTCGCAATCGGCTTGACAGATTGTGAGTTAGCGAGTAATTCTGAGTATAACGTTGGTGGATGTTGGCCAAGGACTGGGCGCAGCTGGTGCAGAGTTTGGTGGAGTCCGGCTGGACGGCACACGTTCAGGTCGCGGAAAATGTACGACACACTCCCTCCCCCACCCCGTACACACTTAGGGCCTTAGCACACAACGCTATTTTCGCTCGCAGTTAACGCGCATTTATTATCGCCGCCGCTTTTACGCTTTAGCGATAAATAGAGACAAATATACATAACGCGAGCGAATATATCGCCAAATGTAAGGGACCTTAGTTCCGTCGTTCATTTGAGCCACAGAACACGACACGCAAACAACATGAATCTAGGAATCTTATAGGATTATTTTAAACGTCAAGAAAGCGAATGTTGTTGCTGCTGTGTCGCCCAAGTGAACGATCGCCTGACGTTACACCTTGGAACCATCGAGTATTTGCCAATTTATCTATTCAAAATCAGACAGTGAAAACATCATCTTGATGCATTGGTATAGTACTATTAAAATAAGTACACCCTTCGGCCATCCTCGGTTATTGTCGTTATCCCTCGTTTTTCACATAGGGTATATCAAATTACACAGATATCACCTTTAAATATATTACCCGTTATCGTATTAAACACAATAAAACATAAGGATATGAGCAACAAAACCTCCTAATTATATTGAAATAAGAAAAATAATTAGTGACAATTTTTTGACAGTATGACACGCATGACAAATATCGTACTTTTACCTTACGTAATACTAACTATTGATTAATAAAATAAACAATAATGAATAATTTTTTTTATATCAATAAATAATGCATGTCCATTTCGCTTCTGTAAACTTCTTGGTCTACTGGTAAGTAATGTCATCATGACAGGTGATTTACATTGCGTTTACGATATTTTAACTTGAATGCTACCTAAAAGAAATCGCAGCAATGTAACTTGTATAATTTTCGTCTGCGGCTTTAGCCGATGATAGTCGAGAAAAGTCGAATCGTTAACTGATTTTAATCATAGTGTATTGTTAAATACGTCAAATTACCTAAGTTCGAATGTTTTGTTTTTTTTTTATTGCGCTTGTCGTAAAAACTACATGTTACTACTGATGCTGGAAACTAAATAATCAGTCGACAAAGTTGAACTTTATACTAGGATGTTATTTATTATAAGTTACTTCTCCCTAAGTATGAATTACTACGTACTTTCAAGGTGTAACGACATTATCGTCGAGACAGGTTTTTTTATTATAAACAACTCAACAAGCAAACGTATCACATAGTTAGTTACATTTAGTGGTTCCAGCATGATGTGATTTATTTTCTTAACAGACCACGGTCATGTAGAGCACTAAGATCTCAAGTGAAATTTTAAAAACGGTGCTGTATAGTCCGTTCGGTCAAATAATGTAGTTTCGTTACGGCTTCGCTCCGGGGGATTTTGGTCCAGGTGTCAAAACGTCCAAGGGTATAATATCCAGTTGGCAAAATGTCTATTGGTCAAAACATCCAAATGGCCCAAACGGCCGATTGCCAAAATATCTAACTGCCAAAAAGTCCAGTGAACTGAACCTCCAGTTGTCAAAATGTCCAATTGCCGAATCGTCTAAGCTCCAATAAGTCTAATAATCAGAATGTCCGGTTACCAAAACGCCGAATGGCCAAAACCCTCAGTTGTCAAAATGTCCAGATGTCAAAACGTTCGAGTACTAGTTTCAAATATGCACTGACTTACCGGAACGTTACTGAGAAAGAGTAAAACATAATAACCTAAGGGTAATGGTGCCTTATTTACCAGCGGTTTATGGCTTACGGACCTTATGATTTCTGGAAGATTTTAACACGTACTAACTGCCAAGTGGCCGTAATGGTATCTGAACACTACGACTCATTGGACATTTTAATACCCAATTGGCCAGTGGCTCTTATGGCATCTGGACATTATGACCTCCCGCACAATTTAACACTTGGACAAATTTACCAGTGGTTTTATGACATCTGGACATTATGACCTCCCGGACAAGTTAACACTTGGGCCAAATTGACCAGTAGTTTTTATGGCATCTAGACACTTAGACCCCTTGGACATTTTGACACTTGGACCAACATCCCCGGAGCCATGTGAAATTATACAATAACCTACGTTCTCACGAGTATCTTTGATTCCTAGATACCTTTGACCGAAAGGACTTTAATAACTGAACCTACTACACATTTATAGCTTCAGTATATATATTTTCCTATCCCCTATTTCACAGTCGGCATGCTATGCAGTCTAATTATATTTATTTGCGTTTGTATTTTGAAGTTTATCTGTGTATTCAAAATGTATTTGTTTATTTATACAATGTCAGTAATTTCATTAGTTTTAGTTACACTTTATACACTCATGTTTTAGACGCATGAAGAAATAAGTCTTGTAGAACTCGGATTCCAAACAAGCATGTTCTTTGAAGGATAATAGCACCATAAGTTAGGCACTCTTATTAGATGGCCATAGACATTTATTTATGTGACAGTATAATGACTCGCATCTCGTTCTCCAATTTAATGATAGTATTATACTGACATATGACACCATTACAGATATAGTGAATAATACGTTTCCATCGGTAAAACTCGCATCTCAATCGGAATACGACGGGACCCGAAGTGTCAATTAATTATTGTATTAAATGAGTGACATGTTTGTATTGATTAATATGTCATATGTAATATGTTATTTAGTGTCAAATGTCAAAATGAAAAATGATAGCATGATATGATGGGTACTAGCCCCCAATTCTCGATGCATTCGAGATAATGTCGATTGCGAGATTAAAACGTCAGATTAATGCAGTTGTGTCAAATGAATGTATGCACTGACGTTTAATCTCGATTGTAACATTATCTCGAATGCACCGAGAATTGGGGGCCTGCTGAAGCTAATTGAGAGAGCACGATAATACGAACTTTTCCGATAAAACACGATGGAAACTAATTATGCACTACATCTGTACTGTTATTTATCGTCCGCGGATTCGAATAGGAATGGCAAGTATCGATAGCCAGTCTGCCATAGAACAGAAACGTCAGCTTGACTCATGTAATAACAGTTTGCTGTAATTTCATTCATTTATTGCAATCATGGGCTTCCATTCCCATTCTAATTGCGGACCGATAATACTTAAGACAAAATGTTGATACGATTATTTCCTTATTCTGTCGTTGTGGTCTTATTCAGAATGCTTTCTATATCTATGTATGTCGCTCTTTCGTGTCATAGAACATGAAAATATCAAACACCAATTTAAACTAGGATTTACGTTTCCTATCTTGTAGTTTTTGACTTGAGAGGACTGTGAACCAACGGCAAAAATCAGCCTTTTCATACAAAAGGAGATAACGATTGCCACCCCTTAAAAGTTAACCGATTTCGACCAATTTTTGACAGGTTGTCAGTCAGAACAAAATCTAGGTCTATACGTTTTTTTAATATTGAAGAAAGATCAACAAAGTCAAATAATAGGCCAAATTAGTTTTGTTTGAGAATACTAAAACACACAATAAAACTGAATTTATTGATTACAGTCGAAAAATCAAAACGTACAAACCTAGTTTTTGTTCTGAATGACAACCTATCAAAAATTGGTCAACATCGGTTAACATTTAAGGGCTGGAAATCGTTATCGCCTTTTTGTATGAAAAGCCGTAGGTTCACACTCCTCTTAATTTGGTTTTTAATCGGAAAGTGTGCTGACACTTTTGGAACTATACCTTGTTCATAATATCAGTACAATTTATGTAAACAATAAATGCAAGGGTTAGAAACGTTTTTATTCAGTTATTGGTTACTAAATTCAGGATGTAGGTACAGGTACCATAATAGGTTCTTTTAAGATTTGTTAGCTGGCTCTCCCATTTTTAATAGTCCCTACTTACATCAACAAAACCTCCTTCTTATAAACGCAATAAAATCTAAGAAATTACAAATCCGCAATAAAATTGATGACTATTAAATGTCACATGTATGTGTGGGCATGGCTAAATTATAATTCTACTAATATTGCACATTAACGAAACTTCTTAATCTGGTCGTGACAAAAGATTCAATTTAAGAGATTCAATTAAAGATAAAATAACTGTAATTATTATGTTATTTGTTTAAAAAAAGTATTAAACTTGTTATATGGCAAAAAATATTCCTAAAAGGTATGACTGAATTTTGCTTTCTTGAATTTATAATGTAGAACTTTTAATGCATATTATTACTAAATGATTTTGTTTCTAATGGCCACTTAAAGTAACGTAATTAATGGCCGAATTCAGAAACGCCACTTAAGCATTTGATTACAGATTAAATAGTTAAATGCACAACTAGTTGTCAACCTATACAGAAACGTCACTGAAACGTCACTTTAATTCAAGATCAATTTGAGTGCCCTTTCTGAATTCGGCCATAAGATACTGAATAATGACATGTTTACATGAATGTTACTTATATAATGAATATGAATAATATATTCTTAATTTATTTGGTGACGATTTCATTCTAAATTATTGTACTTTGACATGCGCAATATTTATAATGAAATTTTATTTTGAAAAATTAACTGAATTTCTGATTTAGTTTTCAAGTGACAGCATATCTCCTCTGGTCTAAAACTTCTTCATTCTCGTTCTAGATAATTCTATCCTGTAATGGTAGATAGTGGTTACGTCATGTTATTTATTTTTCAGGAGTTTCTGCATTTTTGTATTTTTATTTGTCGCTTGCAACACTTTTGTTTTTGTTCGATGTATTAACGTGGTTGTTTTCTTACCAGCTGGATTCACCGGTGTCAAGTTACAGTACCACGTATATGAACCACAGCTCACCACAGACAACGAATTCACAACACACGTATCCCCAGGTAAGATTTTTTTTTTTTTTTTTCAATTTCCAACTAAAAATAACTTTTGAATTAGCCAACTACGGATTTAATTTATTTCCTGACAATCTGTAATGTTTCATCGCTGACAGCATTAACTAAATCAGCTGAGACCCGTCGATATTAAAATTATACATTTTTTTGATACTGGATGTCTCTGGGACCAAAAAGATAATTATAATTATTTTTTATTTCTATATCATTTATTGAGATGTTTTTAGGGTTCCGTACCTCAAAAGGAAAAAACGGAACCCTTATAGGATCACTCGTGTGTCTGTCTGTCTGTCTGTCTGTCTGTCTGTCTGTCTGTCTGTCTGTCTGTCTGTCTGTCTGTCTGTCTGTCCGTCTGTCACAGCCGATTTGCTCCGAAACTACTGGACCGATTGAGTTGAAATTTGGTATACATATGTAAGTCAGTGACCGCAACATGGACGCGTTACGTAAATATATGAATTTTAAACATGGGGGCCACTTTTGGGGGGTAAATTAGAAATTAAAAAAAATGTTATTCCACCTATATCGTGTGACATATCAAATAAAAGGGCTTATTGTGAGGATCTTAAATATATTTTCTTTTGAATTTCAAGTAAAATAGTTTAGAAGTTATTTAGGAAAATAGGCGAAAATTGACCATCCCCCCCCCCCCCCCCTTATTTCCGAAACTACTTGGGCAACAATTTTGAAAAAAAATCAGAAAATAGATCTTTACCTATAGATTACAGGAAAACCTATAAAAAGTCTATGGTATTTAAAGTAACCTAGTAAATTTCAGATGATCATGTACAGAACGGAACCCTCTCCACGCGAGTTTAACTTGCACTTGTCCGGTTTTTTGATGACTGCGATTACATTTCCCTCATTACAGTCGTTTGCTCGGCTGTTTAATTAGATCTTTGCCTTAAGTTAAATAAAGAAAAAGAAAGTGACAATTCTTCTTCACTGAGCTGATCACATATTTGGATTCTTGTTTCCTGAGACGCCCACTATCAAAAAAAATATTATAATATGCCTGTCTTCAAAAAACTTTACCTACCCAATTGTCGGTGAAATGAAAATATTAGATCGTCGCGGGGGCCTGCCGTTTCATCAAAAAACTTTTGACAAATTATCACTTCCCAAACCGATTTTAGCAACCGTTTTTTTTTGCCAATGCAATCTTTGGAATAATTTTAGTACGCACATTTTCATTCGGTCAAATTTTCACTCAGCAGAATATTACTACGGAAAACGACATTAAGTCATTTGGTCTTTTATCAAATGCTTTATTAAAGCAAAAAATCATTAGACAATAATCATTTAGTCAAATGAATTGTTGTGATAAAAAAGTATAAAGAGAAAAACAGCAAATACGAAATAATAATATGTTGCGGCGAGCGAGCGAAGCGAGCGAGCAATACAGGTCGGAGCAGAACCGAGTCGGATAAAGTTAGGTTAGAAGGCTAAAGAGGGAGCAAAGCTCGAGGTTTTTTTTTCATCCCTTAATAAAACATGCTTTTGCCTTATTTTGTTTGCGTAAAATATGTTATGCCAACTGAAAGATTTGACTTCATGAAATTTGGTATAAGTACCAGTTGTCAAGTCAGTCATTGTTGGAACGTTCACTTGCCAAACATTAGGTTTGCGATACAATTATTTGTGAAGAGTTAATTTGCCAAATAATAATTTGGCTAATGAAATGATACGAAAAACTGCTTGGAAACTGATAATTTGTCAATCCTTTTTGATGATAACCCGATCGTCGCCTTTGAACCGATAATCGATAGAGTTCTCACCTCAACACCTCAAACAAGCAGGTTTTGCTGTTTAAAAACAGTGAGCAAAATTCGATTTTGCTGCGAGCGTGAGACAAACTAACTTTTAATAAAAAATAAATAAATGCCGAGTACAGTGCTTTTTGTTGTTCTGTAACTTTCACTTCGATACAAAAAAGCGAGAGCTAGAAACAGTCGATTCGAAGTCCGATTTTCAAATTCCGTACCTAGTAGGTCCAAAAAAGATACAATACGAAACGTTCGGAAGCACACATAACCGTAAAACTGCAAATCATCTGTTAAGGTTTTAAATTTGAATATTATATTTTTTTTAAATAACGATTTGTATTTTGATAGCAAAATAAAGAGAATGAAGAAGAATACGAAGTTAATCATGTATCTACATAATTATTTAAAGTTTTAAAAATCTTTAATATTGTGACCGGATACCGCGGGTGAAGTTTCAGGACGCATCTTTAAAAAATAGCGGGATTACAAAATTGGTTACATGTGGATCATAAAAATAATAATAAATATGAGTGAGTCCAGTGACGAATCGCTTTGCTCAGGATTCTAAACTAGAATCGCTCGCTAAGCTCGTTATTCAATAAGAGACTCCTTAGCTTACTCGGGATACAAAATCACCACTCGCAGCAAAACCAACTTTGCTCTCTCGTTGCCCAAATAACTATTGTCGATATTACCTGCGATCGCCACGTTGAGCAGCGACATCCGCGTGACCGCTATGTTGTATGTTGTCGTTCAGTCGCCGGGCAGCTGCGGCGCCAGCGGGCCCGGGCCGGCGGCGCCCGGCCGGCGCGCGCGCGACCCCGTGCCCGGCGGGTACGCGCTGCCGCCGCTGGGCTCGCCCGCGCCCGCCACGCCGCCCAGCATCCCCGACATCATACTCACAGGTACCGCTCGCAACATGTGTACCCGACTGCGGGCCCGGGCCCGCGGGGCCCGCGGCGCCCGGCCGGCGCGCGCGCGACCCCGTGCCCGGCGGGTACGCGCTGCCGCCGCTGGGCTCGCCCGCGCCCGCCACGCCGCCCAGCATCCCCGACATCATACTCACAGGTACCGCTCGCAACATGTGTACCCGACTGCGGGCCCGGGCCCGCGGGGCCCGCGGCGCCCGGCCGGCGCGCGCGCGACCCCGTGCCCGGCGGGTACGCGCTGCCGCCGCTGGGCTCGCCCGCGCCCGCCACGCCGCCCAGCATCCCCGACATCATACTCACAGGTACCGCTCGCAACATGTGTACCCGACTGCGGGCCCGGGCCCGCGGGGCCCGCGGCGCCCGGCCGGCGCGCGCGCGACCCCGTGCCCGGCGGGTACGCGCTGCCGCCGCTGGGCTCGCCCGCGCCCGCCACGCCGCCCAGCATCCCCGACATCATACTCACAGGTACCGCTCGCAACATGTGTACCCGACTGCGGGCCCGGGCCCGCGGGGCCCGCGACGCCCGGCCGGCGCGCGCGCGACCCCGTGCCCGGCGGGTACGCGCTGCCGCCGCTGGGCTCGCCCGCGCCCGCCACGCCGCCCAGCATCCCCGACATCATACTCACAGGTACCGCTCGCAACATGTGTACCCGACTGCGGGCCCGGGCCCGCGGGGCCCGCGGCGCCCGGCCGGCGCGCGCGCGACCCCGTGCCCGGCGGGTACGCGCTGCCGCCGCTGGGCTCGCCCGCGCCCGCCACGCCGCCCAGCATCCCCGACATCATACTCACAGGTACCGCTCGCAACATGTGTACCCGACTGCGGGCCCGGGCCCGCGGGGCCCGCGGCGCCCGGCCGGCGCGCGCGCGACCCCGTGCCCGGCGGGTACGCGCTGCCGCCGCTGGGCTCGCCCGCGCCCGCCACGCCGCCCAGCATCCCCGACATCATACTCACAGGTACCGCTCGCAACATGTGTACCCGACTGCGGGCCCGGGCCCGCGGGGCCCGCGACGCCCGGCCGGCGCGCGCGCGACCCCGTGCCCGGCGGGTACGCGCTGCCGCCGCTGGGCTCGCCCGCGCCCGCCACGCCGCCCAGCATCCCCGACATCATACTCACAGGTACCGCTCGCAACATGTGTACCCGACTGCGGGCCCGGGCCCGCGGGGCCCGCGACGCCCGGCCGGCGCGCGCGCGACCCCGTGCCCGGCGGGTACGCGCTGCCGCCGCTGGGCTCGCCCGCGCCCGCCACGCCGCCCAGCATCCCCGACATCATACTCACAGGTACCGCTCGCAACATGTGTACCCGACTGCGGGCCCGGGCCCGCGGGGCCCGCGACGCCCGGCCGGCGCGCGCGCGACCCCGTGCCCGGCGGGTACGCGCTGCCGCCGCTGGGCTCGCCCGCGCCCGCCACGCCGCCCAGCATCCCCGACATCATACTCACAGGTACCGCTCGCAACATGTGTACCCGACTGCGGGCCCGGGCCCGCGGGGCCCGCGACGCCCGGCCGGCGCGCGCGCGACCCCGTGCCCGGCGGGTACGCGCTGCCGCCGCTGGGCTCGCCCGCGCCCGCCACGCCGCCCAGCATCCCCGACATCATACTCACAGGTACCGCTCGCAACATGTGTACCCGACTGCGGGCCCGGGCCCGCGGGGCCCGCGACGCCCGGCCGGCGCGCGCGCGACCCCGTGCCCGGCGGGTACGCGCTGCCGCCGCTGGGCTCGCCCGCGCCCGCCACGCCGCCCAGCATCCCCGACATCATACTCACAGGTACCGCTCGCAACATGTGTACCCGACTGCGGGCCCGGGCCCGCGGGGCCCGCGACGCCCGGCCGGCGCGCGCGCGACCCCGTGCCCGGCGGGTACGCGCTGCCGCCGCTGGGCTCGCCCGCGCCCGCCACGCCGCCCAGCATCCCCGACATCATACTCACAGGTACCGCTCGCAACATGTGTACCCGACTGCGGGCCCGGGCCCGCGGGGCCCGCGACGCCCGGCCGGCGCGCGCGCGACCCCGTGCCCGGCGGGTACGCGCTGCCGCCGCTGGGCTCGCCCGCGCCCGCCACGCCGCCCAGCATCCCCGACATCATACTCACAGGTACCGCTCGCAACATGTGTACCCGACTGCGGGCCCGGGCCCGCGGGGCCCGCGGCGCCCGGCCGGCGCGCGCGCGACCCCGTGCCCGGCGGGTACGCGCTGCCGCCGCTGGGCTCGCCCGCGCCCGCCACGCCGCCCAGCATCCCCGACATCATACTCACAGGTACCGCTCGCAACATGTGTACCCGACTGCGGGCCCGGGCCCGCGGGGCCCGCGACGCCCGGCCGGCGCGCGCGCGACCCCGTGCCCGGCGGGTACGCGCTGCCGCCGCTGGGCTCGCCCGCGCCCGCCACGCCGCCCAGCATCCCCGACATCATACTCACAGGTACCGCTCGCAACATGTGTACCCGACTGCGGGCCCGGGCCCGCGGGGCCCGCGGCGCCCGGCCGGCGCGCGCGCGACCCCGTGCCCGGCGGGTACGCGCTGCCGCCGCTGGGCTCGCCCGCGCCCGCCACGCCGCCCAGCATCCCCGACATCATACTCACAGGTACCGCTCGCAACATGTGTACCCGACTGCGGGCCCGGGCCCGCGGGGCCCGCGGCGCCCGGCCGGCGCGCGCGCGACCCCGTGCCCGGCGGGTACGCGCTGCCGCCGCTGGGCTCGCCCGCGCCCGCCACGCCGCCCAGCATCCCCGACATCATACTCACAGGTACCGCTCGCAACATGTGTACCCGACTGCGGGCCCGGGCCCGCGGGGCCCGCGGCGCCCGGCCGGCGCGCGCGCGACCCCGTGCCCGGCGGGTACGCGCTGCCGCCGCTGGGCTCGCCCGCGCCCGCCACGCCGCCCAGCATCCCCGACATCATACTCACAGGTACCGCTCGCAACATGTGTACCCGACTGCGGGCCCGGGCCCGCGGGGCCCGCGACGCCCGGCCGGCGCGCGCGCGACCCCGTGCCCGGCGGGTACGCGCTGCCGCCGCTGGGCTCGCCCGCGCCCGCCACGCCGCCCAGCATCCCCGACATCATACTCACAGGTACCGCTCGCAACATGTGTACCCGACTGCGGGCCCGGGCCCGCGGGGCCCGCGGCGCCCGGCCGGCGCGCGCGCGACCCCGTGCCCGGCGGGTACGCGCTGCCGCCGCTGGGCTCGCCCGCGCCCGCCACGCCGCCCAGCATCCCCGACATCATACTCACAGGTACCGCTCGCAACATGTGTACCCGACTGCGGGCCCGGGCCCGCGGGGCCCGCGGCGCCCGGCCGGCGCGCGCGCGACCCCGTGCCCGGCGGGTACGCGCTGCCGCCGCTGGGCTCGCCCGCGCCCGCCACGCCGCCCAGCATCCCCGACATCATACTCACAGGTACCGCTCGCAACATGTGTACCCGACTGCGGGCCCGGGCCCGCGGGGCCCGCGGCGCCCGGCCGGCGCGCGCGCGACCCCGTGCCCGGCGGGTACGCGCTGCCGCCGCTGGGCTCGCCCGCGCCCGCCACGCCGCCCAGCATCCCCGACATCATACTCACAGGTACCGCTCGCAACATGTGTACCCGACTGCGGGCCCGGGCCCGCGGGGCCCGCGGCGCCCGGCCGGCGCGCGCGCGACCCCGTGCCCGGCGGGTACGCGCTGCCGCCGCTGGGCTCGCCCGCGCCCGCCACGCCGCCCAGCATCCCCGACATCATACTCACAGGTACCGCTCGCAACATGTGTACCCGACTGCGGGCCCGGGCCCGCGGCGCCCGGCCGGCGCGCGCGCGACCCCGTGCCCGGCGGGTACGCGCTGCCGCCGCTGGGCTCGCCCGCGCCCGCCACGCCGCCCAGCATCCCCGACATCATACTCACAGGTACCGCTCGCAACATGTGTACCCGACTGCGGGCCCGGGCCCGCGGGGCCCGCGGCGCCCGGCCGGCGCGCGCGCGACCCCGTGCCCGGCGGGTACGCGCTGCCGCCGCTGGGCTCGCCCGCGCCCGCCACGCCGCCCAGCATCCCCGACATCATACTCACAGGTACCGCTCGCAACATGTGTACCCGACTGCGGGCCCGGGCCCGCGGGGCCCGCGGCGCCCGGCCGGCGCGCGCGCGACCCCGTGCCCGGCGGGTACGCGCTGCCGCCGCTGGGCTCGCCCGCGCCCGCCACGCCGCCCAGCATCCCCGACATCATACTCACAGGTACCGCTCGCAACATGTGTACCCGACTGCGGGCCCGGGCCCGCGGGGCCCGCGGCGCCCGGCCGGCGCGCGCGCGACCCCGTGCCCGGCGGGTACGCGCTGCCGCCGCTGGGCTCGCCCGCGCCCGCCACGCCGCCCAGCATCCCCGACATCATACTCACAGGTACCGCTCGCAACATGTGTACCCGACTGCGGGCCCGGGCCCGCGGGGCCCGCGGCGCCCGGCCGGCGCGCGCGCGACCCCGTGCCCGGCGGGTACGCGCTGCCGCCGCTGGGCTCGCCCGCGCCCGCCACGCCGCCCAGCATCCCCGACATCATACTCACAGGTACCGCTCGCAACATGTGTACCCGACTGCGGGCCCGGGCCCGCGGGGCCCGCGGCGCCCGGCCGGCGCGCGCGCGACCCCGTGCCCGGCGGGTACGCGCTGCCGCCGCTGGGCTCGCCCGCGCCCGCCACGCCGCCCAGCATCCCCGACATCATGCTCACAGGTACCGCTCGCAACATGTGTACCCGACTGCGGGCCTGTAAAAGGGGCGAGCCTCAGTATAGCATACCGGCGCACCTGCGCAGATAACACATTTTAGAAGCACGAGAAATGTCATCGACCGTTCAGTATTACCACACACCGCGCGCGTCTACATTTTGTGCCGCTTATTCGTCGCACGGTTGCCGGCATCTTAGCGAGCGCCTGCAGTTAGTAAGACAGAAAGTAGTAGTATTTTGCACCTTATAACTGTACCATATAAGTCTGATAGTAAGTTTTAATCATACTTTCGAATATCATCGGAATCGTTCATTCGTGTCTGCGCGAACGAAGATTCACGACGCGCCGTTTAAAATGGGTACTATTGTAAGTACGTTGGTTGTATGAAACCTTTTGCTAAACACCGACCAATCTATACATATAAAACAGTACCGTAACTCACTTATAGACAACGCGCAGCCTAAACGGGTGGTCCTAGAGGTTTGAAATTTGGAGGAAACATTCCTCGAGTACCCTAGAGGTGCACTAAGGAGGGATTTTTTGAAATTGCATTCCAAAAGGTATGAAAAGGGGTGATAAAGTTTGTATGGAAAATACCGCGGGTCCACTAGTATTATATCATTGTGTAGACTTACTAACTTCATTGACTTTCTGATAGAACCTGTTACATATAGCCCTCTAATTGTGTCAAAATTAACATAATTACATAATGTGCAGAGTATTCGTTCGCAGACTACTCCGGCGAGCTGGACCCCGGGATCTTCGGCGGCGAGGAGGCGCAGCTGCGCGCGGGGCTGGACCTGGACGACCTGACGCTGCTCGAGGAGCCGAGCGCGCTGCTGCCCGACTCCGCGGTCGAGCACGAGCTCCTCGACCGCTTGTAGTACAGCTGCACCAACGTAAGTCACACCGCCCTGCACGCCGGTCAGACGGACTGCTTGAGCCAAAGTGATGTGTCTGACGCGAGTGGCGTCGCGTAGTGGGCCCACCACAGCCGGCCGGCACGTTGCGCGGTGCGAGACTCCCTATCCTTCATGACAATTTCTATCGTTTCAAGTCTGAGCTAGTGACGTAGTCGGTGTAGAGTAGTAGTGACGCGAGGGACGCGAGTGTAGGCACATTCCCGGACGCCGTCTGAGCGAGTGCGAGTGTTTGTTTTTAAATGTTTTACTCAAGTTTCTTATTCGAGGGGTTAGGTATAACGTAGCTATAGATTTTTTTATTAAATCGATTACTTTATCGATTATTCTTGTACAGCATGGAGTAATTATTTTTAAATAAGTATTGTGAATATTTACTCGAATATCATTAGGGAATTTGATTCGGATTTATTGGAGATATTTTCGTTTGTATGAGACCACGACGGTCGTCTCCGTATACATAAAATTTGAAAGTGTTCACTTTATTAAAATTGCATTTAAATCGCTAATGTTGCATGCTAGTGTATCAGCAAATGGCCAAGAATAGTTAAAAAAAAAAAACAAAATTTGCGACTGCTATAATTTTTAATACGAAACTTAAATCTCTTTTGATCTTTGTATTGCATATTGTTCACTCAACGATTGCTCAAACGTTGACTGATCTTTTTCGGAATTAACGCGGCGGTGATTCTTAAAGCATTTAACTTTAAACGCTTTGGAATAAAAAATAAATTGATCTGTACCATATTATTTAAATGTACCCCAGTTCCGTTGAAATATTCGATGCTTTTCGAATCTAAGAAGGCTTTGTCATGACAATTTTATTAAATCTTAATAGTATGTAACTTAGGACACCATGTATCGCTGCCTTACTGATACTTTTAATGTGGTTGTGTTTTATTTTAATCCTTTTTGAGATGTGTCAATTTTATGAGCCTTACGATTACATAGAACACGTTGAATAGTGTTCGTTAAACATGAAAATCATCATGATCATGTAGTTGTCATGACAGGGTTTATACCCTAGTTACCCCTAAGATCCGTCTTATCTTAAAATTTACTTGAATGTTTGTCTGTATTATTCTTCATGTTAAAATCTGGAGAAACAACATCAGTAACGCAGCTTTTGGTCGAAGCCTTGTTTTAGGGTATTTTTTTCTTAAAACAACAATTAATCAAATCTAAAAATGATAAAATAATATTAGGGGTCATCCATAAAGTACGTCACACGTGAAGGGGGAGGGAGGGGGGTCGACGAAGTGTGACATTGTGTGACAAGGGGTGGGAGGGGGTCATAAGTTTTGTGACGTCACATTTTACATCTAAGTATTAAAATGCCAAATTTGAACTATTAACGAAACACCTAAAAAATATTTGCAACTCCATCTGTATAGAATTTTTCATATTCATTTTACAATATCTTTATTGCCTTGTTAATTTTTCAAATGTTTGATTTGATGTTGATTATATTCAAAAACGATTTAAATGGAAATAAAACTAATGTCGGAACTGCTGTATTAATTTAATAATCCCTAGATGTGAAATTGCTAAATATGTGACGTCACACTAGGGAGGGGGGGTCTCACAAATGTGTGTCAAATAATCACTAAATTAGTGTGACGTACTTTATGAATGACCCCTTACTACTCTCAGACAGATTTGATCACTTTCGACGCCCACGTCACGAGTTATAATTTAACCACACCATATTCATTATGTCAGTAAAAATCATGTAAGAAATGACGAAATTGAGTATTTTAATGATATTTCCTTAAGTGGCGATTAGAAACAAAAAAAAAATAGTAATAAAATACTTTAAAACTATGAATCCTTCATTATAAAATCAAGAACGTAAAATTCAGCCATTTTTAAATAAACAACGTAATTATCAATGTTATTGTCATTATAAAATTACTAAAAAATCGTAGGGCAGCCAACAAATGCAACCCTTTTTGCCACGACCAAATCGAGAAGTATGTATGTATGTAAAACTCTTTATTGTACATCAAAAACACCTTAAAAATTACAAAAATAAAATAATTAATTATTACAAAGGCGAACTTAAGCGAAGGCTTAGGCGAAAACTCGTGAATGTGCAATTTCTTAGTAGAATTGTAATTTAGCCATGGCCACACACATTGTACATCCGATATTTAGCCGTCACCATTGTTGCGCATTTGTAATTTAGTACAGATTTTATTTCGTTTATCGCTCGTTCCCAATTTTCAATCCGTGGATAGATTTGCTTACTACCAGTTAAAAATTTCAAATTGTTACCTGTAGTAACCAAATCTATACGCGTATTAAAATATTGGGAACGGTCATATAAGAAGGATGGTTTGTTGATATTGTTATAAGTAGCTACTACTGATAATGGCTGAGCCAACTAACACAATCCTGAATTTAAAACCAATGACTGAATGAAAAGGTTTCTAACCCCTACATTTATAGTCTAAATAAATTGTACTGATATAATGAACAAGGTATTATAAAAGTTGGCACCAGTGACACACCACAAGGATTGAAAGCTCCGCAAACTTTGGATTTTACATATACTTACTGACTGCGAGTTGAACCGCCTCGTGTCCAAGCCGTACACGAAACTTGGCGCGACCTGTACCTATACTTACTTTGAAACTTATTCCTTTGCGTTGCTGATGTTTTTACCAGATTTAAGGATGTGTACCACGTCAAATCCGCAGTACATCAATTTAATTTTTCAAGTTCTGTTTCATTTGCACCAAATAAGAGCAATGAGTAATTTTGTACGAATAATGATTTACAATTTACAAATTATGTGATTATTAATAATTATTTAGTATGTGAAATAAAATCAAAACCTGATTTGACTACTCGAGTCATAACCAATCAATATTCAGTATTTGAAACGGTCCAGACACATGGAAATTCAATCAAGAATATTTCCGTGGGAACAACGGTAACGACATTTTTTTTTGTCATCAAAAAATCGAGGAGAGCACAAAGTTATAGAAACTGCATTTTCTGATTATAAAAGTACTATGGGACAGAAACATTTTTCGCTTTTTCTTGTAATTTAATCAACTTCCGGTACAAATAACACAGGCACAGCACATAGCACATGTAATCTTAAATGTCATTTATCTCCTTTAAAAGAACGGTAAAGTGGTTTTATTTTTTATAACACTTATGCGAAACGACTAATACTACCATACTATTCAATTTCAGCGAAAAATATACAAATCGTTATATTGGGTACACATCCTTAAGTGATTGTTTAATAACTTCGTTGTGCCAGTCCAAGTGTTCCGTTTCCGTAAGGCCGGCGACGTTCGTTGTAATTATAGTGTTGTTATTGAAAAAAAAAATTAGGCTTTTGTCGCAAACATATCCATGTACTTATGTGTGGTTGCGAGACTGTTTCCGTGTGGAGGTCAATTGTAGTAAGCACGTTAATTCTAGGGTAAACGTTATAACTGACCACTTGCTGTGCTGTTCCACTACTGTCGTGTTCCATTCCAAATATAGAAGCGTTTAATTGACTCAGGTGCTTCTGTTTTTTTTAATTTATGAATTTGTGTTTTACGAGATGAAAGCTTTTTAATTATATATTAATGACGACCGACGCACTGAGCGTTAGAAAATAAAAAATAGAAGTACAGATGTAGTGCATAATTAGTTTCCATCGTGTTTTATCGGAAAAGTTCGTATCATCGTGCTCTCTCAATTAGCTTCAGCAGGCCCCTCAATTCACGAGATTAAACGTCAGTGCATACAGTCATTTGACACAACTGTATGAATCTGAAGTTTAATCTCGCAATCGAAATTATCTCGAATGCATCGGGAATTGGGGGCCAGTAACCATCATACCATGCTGTCATTTTTCATTTTGACATTTGAAACTAAATAATAAAGTTTCATATTAATGAAAATAAACATGTCACTCATTGAATACAATAATTAATTGACACTTCGGGTCCCGTCGTCTTCCGATTGAGATCCGAGTTTTACCGATGGAACATATTATTCACTATACCTGTAATCGTGAGTCATCAGTTATACGAACATTTACTATCTTCTCTTCGTTATTTGACATGTAATTTTTATGTTAATGTTGGGTATAAATACTCAAGACCGAATTCACATCAGTGCACCATCGAAGTTTAACTTTGTTTAGCTATTAAGTTTTAGATGTTTATTGTAACCAATGTACTCGCAATATAGATTCATCCTTGGTATGTGTATTGTATATCTATTCGTGTACTTGGGACGCAAAGTACAAATTATTTTTAACGTTAAATTTTTTATGAAATATTGCGAATACAGTGACGGTCAGGTAAAGTAGGCACTTATTATTTTCGTTTTGTGAAAATGCTCATTTTATTACGTTTTAAGATTCTAGTCAGCAAGTTATGAGTTTTATGCGGAATACAATGGTTCGAACAGCGGCTTTCAATCCATTCCAAGATATGAATGTTGATTGCATACATTATGGATGAATTCAATGCGGAATGGTTCAGTTCAAACACGGGTTACGGCGACACACGTAGGTTGGCTATCCAAATTTGCAAGGAAGTTGAGTATATAGCTTGGGAAAAATCCCACCAATGGCCTCAGTACAAAGTAAGGTATTAGTCAGTACAATAAAAAACCTTCCGTGTCTGTTCTGTGGCCGTTCATCTTCCTAGCACTCTCTGATGGACAGTCAATTTTATGCGGCTACTCGACACGGCCACGCGAATACTTTATTTTTTAAATGGTATACTTGCTAATGTGGTGTTGAGTTTGATAAAGAAAAATTCTCAGCGCCATTACCTCAAAAGGCTTATACACACCGAAACGCGGAACGGGTCGGAAGCCGGCCCACGTAAGCAGTGTCATAGGCAATAACATATTGATGTGAAAGCTTCCTTAGTTCGTGTGACAATGCTGACGTGGGCCCGCGTGTGAAAGCCCTAACTTGGTTACACCTGAGATTGTAAACGAAAAAGTCGTGTCGACTTTCGCGCTATATGTGTGTTTAAATCGCGTATACTTTTTGTTTATGTTGTGTCGTTTAACCATTTGTAACTTGAAGGGGTTGCATAGGTATTATTCACATTACTATATCGAGATATAAGGAAAGAGTTCGTCGATTTGTATGGAAACTGAGCGTGTAATATTTTTGCGTAGTTCCTATGATATCACGTGTGTAATTTAAAGTGCGCGCGAAAACGATTCAAAAGCATCGATTCGCCCCGACTCCCACCGTTCTGCGCCTTGTCACCGCCATTGTTACACACAAAGAGATTCTCAGCACTTCTTTTTGGCACGCGGGAACATACTCTTTCCTTCTATCTCGATATAGTTCTGTGGTATTGTTTACACTATGTCTCAGTCATAGTTATTATTATTTCACATCATCGTATGAACGATTTGAAATTTGAAACGTGTACAGACTTTAAATATAGCTTGCTTCGAATTTGAACTATAAAGAATCAATGAACCAAATTTATTAAATATTGTTTAAATTTTTATATTATTATATTCACTGATAATATTGTTGATGTGGTCTAAAATTTAATTTCACTGCAGTAGTTACTCGTACTGTATGACAGGTAATTGTATAAATAGTTATTGTATCATAATTGTGATAAAGGAAAGAAAGCACAACATTAATAGTAGAGAAGCCTAATCTGATGATAATGTAAGATTCTCTTCTTAAAAATTCATCGTAGTTTTTTCTAAAGTTGATACGTTGCGTACAGCGTATGTACTGTCCGCGCGCGAGTTGAGTGCCGTCACGGCCTGAAGTAAAAGGCGGGTACCGCTCCCCCGCCGCCTGCACGCCTCCCCTATCATGCCCTCATTGTAGTGTTGTGACAGCACTATAATGTGGGCATGACATGGGAGGCGTGCAGGCGGCGGGGGAGCTGCACCCGCCTTTTACTTCAGGCTACGACGGCACTCAACTCGCGCGCGGACTGTGTACCTAATAAGCTATTGGCCGCGGGAAGCAGTGTGTTGTGTAGGCTAAAAGTCATGGGTTGGTTTGAATTTGGATAAGGTGCAATATGGTTTTTATATGTTGGAAATTTATGGACATGCCATTGGATGTGATTCATTGTATTATAAAAAAATATTGAAAATATTGACATTGTTTTTCGTCGTGCAATTGACATTTTATTGACAAACCGAAGAAACCTGCCTGTAAGAAATAGTACATCTAAGTCGAATGTTAAAAATCTGGTAAGGCAAATGTCAACCTGATGAATACCAAAAAAAATATGTTGGTACCTCAAATAAATGGGGAGGAGTCCATTGTTGGTATATTTCAATCCGTTTTAAAGTTGTTGCGAAAATAACGAAATATTTAAAGTTGCTTGTTTTTGGGGTTATCTTGATGTAGTTATGACTTGGTTGACAAATACCTAAGCGACAAAAACTTATAAACATCTTTTAATGAAAATGCGTAGTGCGCCAAGGTTTTTCTTACTTTTACTTTGTATGAAACATCGTTGTTAAAACAACAAAAACTTGAAAATAGTCTCATCTTTGGCGGTATAATCTGCTTTTCTGAGTCGTAATTTGCACTGTCACTTGCTATTAGGGCTGCCACCCGAACTGAAATATTATGTATAGTACGTTACTGTGGATGGATGTACATACTTTATATTTTTGAAACTATGTGTATTTTATTTTTAGCTCACTCAAACGAATGTATATTTTATTTCATTAAAAAAAGGTGGCAACCCTACGTGCTCACAAAGATACTTGGCGCACTCAATTATGCTGACGTACTTTACCTAAAATCAGGGTGATCACTAAGTATAAACGAGTAAAAGCTAGCTATCTGTCCCTTTCCAAGTATAGGACAAGAGGACATTATTTTGTCGACCTTAAAGCCCAAACAAGGTAAGGCAGCCCAGTAATTTATTAGTTTCTGTGGACTGGCCATCAATTTCAGGCAATCAGTTTGGTGTGTCCAAATAAGACAAACGTGCAATATTTTGAGGTATATTATAATTTCGTAAGTTGCAATCAATTGTCATAAAAATGCCATAAGTGAAGTGGGATTGTTGTTGCCATTGGGACTTGATCCATCGAATCCTAATTTTAATGTGATGTGCCATAGTCTATTGCTCTCCTACGCCTCAGAACCCACGCAAGTCTCATTGGTCGCATCCAAACTTTATTAATTCAGATAAGAGGGTTGTGAAAAATGTGCTTTTCTAGTTTTCGTACCGTCATCCTTCGGAATAACATAGAATTTGCAATAATGATTTATCGAATATCCACTTTCCCGCGAGTCAGCATAGGTAGCGAGTATGTTCACATTCTTTATATTATTGAAAAAGTTATTGTTTCAAAACACGATTTATGAAAATGATTCGATAAAAAAAATCGTGTAGTTACGTCTGAAATCCTCTTTAAACAGTCGTGTCTAAATTGTTTTAAGTTATGGATAGATAATTTATTTGTTTAATCAAATCAGGCAACGGTGGCCCGTATAATTAATAACACTTACATAGCGCCCATATAAAAAGAAATGCTGATTCATATTATACGTGTAGTGTGTTTACTTAACCTAATTCATCAGTTTTTTTTTTTTCTGCATATTTAACAGCACAGTGCTACTCGTTCACTCAAGGTCATTGACAGTTGTCAGCGTCAAATAAGCTTATAATAAAAATATACCTAACACAATATTAAATTTCGCTTTTCGCTCTACGCGTACGACGCAACTGGCACAGCTAGTAAGCAATAAATAAGTTATTGCAAAGATAACAACAAAACGTGCCAATGGATAACAACTCCCGCCGTCTGTGTCATGTTGACTAGGTATGAATGACATTCAAATCGTTACGCAAGAAGCAATGAATGTATTTGTCTTCTTCGGTGTTGGCCTCGTGTGTGTTTGTTACAACAATTCTGCCAGATTTATCTCACGCATAGTGACAACCATGTTTTGTCCTATTTTTTCCTACCATAAGACTGTTTTTTTTTTTTTTTTTTTCAAATCAATATCATTCTGAACTGCATGACCAAGCCAAGTTCTGCCTTCAGCATGCAAAATAAGTAGGTAGTTAGGTAGTAATTTCGAAGATACTTTTGAACAGTTCCATCAAATATTGCCAGAAAGATGGCAGATACGAAAGCTAGAATAGAGCCTTTGTCACATTGCACTTGAAGAGTTGTCATATATCTGGCGTTTGCTTTGCCCGCCTACACATTTTGGATTTAGGTTACTAAATAGCAATAGTGTGTAATATAATGTATGTGCAGTTAGGTGAAAGCTCGCTCCTTATAGGCAACGATACACCAAATCGTGTGATGAGTATTTCTACAAACTCTTAGAACTTTGATGAATTTGTATGACATTAAATCTAGAACATTTATGTATTTTTTTTCTCAGATATGCACAAACTTATTGAGAATTTCGCATTAAGATGTTTCGATGGTTTGTTTTATTAAAACCAAAATACATGTACATAATAAGTGTGATAGAGATGAAACGGTCTCATTTAAAATAAAATTGTTGTAAGTACCTAATTAAGTTATTTCAATACCGAATCCTAAAAAGTCCCACGATCCTGTATCGCAAGTAGTAGGCCATAATTAAGGGCCTACCTGGCGAATTTCGCTGTTTTTAAATCCTATAAAGTATACTTAGCGTTGTGCAAGTATCTTGAAAAAATTTTTTTATTGTAGTATGGAATCTGTTCTTTACTTTCGTCCACTGGAATCTTGAAAAAAGTGATAAATCAAGAGCATAAAAAAAACCGTAAACCCTTTTTCAAACAAAAATCCGTAAAGGCTCCCTTATTATGCGACGCTTATACATGAGACTTTTACTAATCAGAAGACAATAATGTACACTGTAATTTCATCCGCCGGTTTTTCAAATAATTTTGTAGTTTTTGAGTAAATTATACTATTGATTGCGGCGCGTGAACTAAGGCAAGTGGGGAAGGACCGAGTTGGAACGCTCAAGGTCATCGGCGTGGGGTACGCCGTTAATTCTTCCGCCGACTTTGAAAACGTAATGCTAAACCATTGTTTGTTATAGATACATCTCAACTAGATTAATAACGCGTGCATGTTCCTACAGAGCTGTAATTATGAAATCCACTTTTTACTGATTTTACATTATCCTAATTTATATATTTAAAAATGGGCACCCTTGCTCGAATTGAATTGATATCTAATGGCGCTGCTCAGAATCAGTTAATGCATTATGCATGGAGATTTTGAAAAAAAAAAACGATCAAGTGCGTAGGACTTCGCCGAGGGTTCCGCCCAACGCCAATGGGGAACATGCATGAAAATCAAAATGAGGTTTAAATCATATACTATGAAGGTAAATGTAAACAAAAGCAGATCATTTTGACTATTAATTATTATTTGATTAAGGGTCAAAATTAGGGAAATATATGTGATTTAAGTTTTTTGGACATCCTCATCAAATTTATGTCATGTTTTATTTCTTCGATGTTGGTCTAAATACAGTATTTTCGGAAATGATTGCAGATTTCGTTTAAACGCCATACATTTTGTACAGTGTACAGAGTACAGTTTTGTACGAATGCTGTGTCGTCATAGCGTATGAACAATGACTTTTCGAAGCTTCGTAACTCAAAAACCAGACAATATATTACTCAGCAATTTCCAATACAAGATGAAAAAAAACGAAGCATGCTCCTATTTGGCATGGTCTCAACGACAGATTACTAGGTATATGGTCTCAATCAATCACTAATTGACTTCATATTAATGGTAAAAGAACTTTGATAGTTGCAAATAAGTTGGCATTATTAAGCTGCAGCGGTAATTTTCTGGTTTGATTTCAATATTAGTATTTACATTTCTATAATATTCTATTCTCAGGCAACTTTTTGAAATTTTTATTATTTGCATGCCATATAACAGCTCATATTCTGTGACAATTCCAACCTTTTACCTCTTACCGCTCTTATCGACGGACGGAAGGACAGGCCTTGTAGGCTCGGTAATAGCGTCCCGTTGATCCCTGAAGGTACGGAACCCTAAACAGATCAAGTTAATTTTTCATTATCTGACTATGAGTGTGGCCGTATAATTAACTTTGACAGATGATATTTGTTTAAACTTAGCAAGTGAAAATATTGAGCAAGCTCAATTCTTTCAACGCGATTGTTTCTCTTTTATGTTTACATGAATCAATTGTGATCGTCAAGGTAGCGTACACCAACAAGATATCGAGGATTTGATGATGCCAAAAAATAGTACCCAAATAGTACCGAATTACTACCTATTTCGAAAAAATAGTACCCCCGTAGTTTTCGAGATATAATGGGCAGTAGTTAGGTATATACGCTACCTTGACGTCAAGGTGGCGTACACCGAGTGGATTTCTGGATAGTGCCCGAAATAGTACCGCTTTTACGATCAAAACAATACTGATAATATATGAGTACTAATTTTAGGCTTTTTGGGTACTAATTTTTGACTCATACAGAATTTCCGGGAACACTGCCAATCCAGAGATCCACTCGGTGTACGCCACCTTAACGTGAAGGTAGCGTACCTACCTACTTCCCCTTATATCTCGAAAACTACGAGGGTACAATTTTTTTGAAATAGGTACTAATTCGGTACTATTTTTTGGCATCATCAAATCCTCGATATCTTGTTGGTGTACGCTACCTTAACGATCACAATCAATTTGGTTCCTTCGTCCAAATTGAAAGGCTTCTGCCTGACCCGTCTAATATCGCCAATTGCCATACTTAATGAAAACTGGTGACTGTTTTTACTTCACCTTTATTTGAGTTTTACCTTTTCGACTTTTTATATTACTGGCTGGTGGAAGTAGAATATTCAAATTTCGCGGACCTCGTCACTCAGTTGTCAAGTTTTTGTATGTGATTTTGACGCGTTAAATAAAAAATGCAATATTTATTAGTAATGTTATTGTTGGTATGCTGTTTACTTGACCGGGCAGTCGGTCAACCGATAAAAATGGCAAGTCAAGGGAATAACTGGTAAGTTAATTAGTTTTTTTTTATATTTCTTAAGGAAATGCAAAATTGTGGCACACTTGATACGCCACGTTTTGGCCACTTCATTAACCTTTTGAACGACACGGCTGAGGGCGAGCAAGCGTGCCTCGGACGCCGAGGGACGGTTGGAGCCGACAAAAAGCGGCATGCCGTGACCGTGACGTCAGATATACAATCAGTCATAACCTCACTTTTTTTCTAAAACTATTCCTGGATTCCTCAAAGTGACTTTTGCAACTGCTCCGGCGCTGCGGGAAATGCAGCCCCTTCGCCCTTGTATAACAAAGTGCAGGCACCCATGCTCAATTGCTCACCTCCGCAAGCTCGCCAAGGCGACCAGCCTCAGCCGCTATTGGCGAAATTTAAATTTATCCAAACGTTATTCGGTTAACTCATGTCAAAGTGATGTCTATATTGACCTCCTGGGATGCCTCTTTTGTAAATTATGATTATTATGATGATTTACTAAAGGTACCTAACCCTTAAGTAAACCCTTTTAGTAAGAGACAAAACCATCGGACATACTTTTTCGCTTTTCACATTCACACCGATTTCACACCGGTTAGCCTAGTTGGTGCCGGGTTCGATCCCCGGTAAGGCCAAATATTTGTATGATGAGCACGAATACTTGTTCCTGAGTCTTGGATGTTTCCTATGTATTTAAGTATTTGACGTCGCGTTTAGCCTAGTTGGTAATGACAGTGACCCTGCTTCCGAAGCTCGCGTCCTGCGTTCGATCCCCGGTAAGGGCAAATATTTGTGTGATGAGCAAGAATGCTTGTTCCCGAGTCTTGGATGTTTCCTATGTATTTAAGTATTTAGTTATCTATATATGTAGGTATATCGTCGTCTAGTACCCATAATACAAGCCTTTAGAGCTTACTTTGGGATAAGATCGATTTGTGTAAAGGTTGTCCCATGATTCATTTATTTATTTAAACCTCTCTCGAAAATAAACCATGGACTATCCTGAATGAAGTAATGTTGGGAGGAGAATACTTAATGTATTACTATTATGTATATGTACCTATGTAATAGCAATCGGTACATTTTTATCTCCTTCCCGATTGTCTAGCGAACTGGAAGAGGCGGATTACGAAAAAAGTGATGAGGCTGTCTCGGAAGATGCGGGTCAGGACGATGAAGATGCGTCGCTCAACGAACAGGTAAGAATATATGTTTTTAAAAGCTCTTATTTAACTGGAAATATTTGTTTGTAAGTATGTATGTTCGGATCAAATCTTGCGAGCTGAATTAGAACCACTTCCTCTTATCCTACGGAGCTGAATTTACGTACGCGTATAATCAACCATGCCGCTGTGTAGTTAGGCTCAAAGCTCTTCGCTGCTGACCAAGCATACGTGGCCTTAAATAGAGTCAAATCGCTAGAAGGTCTCCTAATTGAAGAACTAGGCTGTACTTAATTAACAGGCAAACAACTATGCAACAATGATGCATGAAATGAACAGTCTTGTGGAACATGTCCGGCAAAAACTAAAAAATAAATAAATAGTAAAAAAAAAAAATTTTACAAACAAGCTTTTATTTAAATGCTCTTAAATGAAGAAATAATAGTTTATGCAACGGTTGCATAATGATAGGCCTTAAAACACTAGTGCGGTTTTATGAAACGAGCTTTTAGCGAGTTTCATAATAAGATCGCACGTGTGTTGTAAGGCCAAATTATGCAGAGTTGCATACATAACTTTATCTACACACATATAATAAATCCTCCATGATGGGTTCAGAAACAATATTTTCTGGCAACAAGTTATTTGTTGCAATCGTGGCTGCATATTTCCGATATCCGGCGCATTTTCACATCACACACACTCCGAGAAGACTACTTACTATTCATATTTTCAACTAAAATGTAAATTACACATGAACTTTTTCTATTCAATTCAACAAAATTCTACTTTCGTTCAGCAAAACGTCGACGCGGCGCGGCGCGTCAATAATGGCGGCCGTCCGTCAAGACCATTTTTTTTTTAAATCATAGACAAACGGATGAAGTCTCTATTCTCACGTCACTCGAGATCAAATATTGTGCAGTTTATATTAAAAAAACATACTGAATTGACGTTTCGTATCAATAACTGTTTTAATATCTATGGATACTAGAATAGAGACCCACTTGAGTTTGACAGCTGTTCCAAATTTAATCTCATTTCTTTACTAAAAACGATAAAGAAGTCATGTTATTTCTTTATCGCAGCACTGGTTTTTCCTAATTGGTTAGAGAAATATTTTTTATCTACACCCATATCATAAAACCTCCATTGGTTAATCAAAAACCGTATGAAATGACCACCATTTTGACAACCAATTAGGAAAAACCAGTGCTGCGATAAAGAAATAACATGACTTCTTTATCGTTTTTAGTAAAGAAATGAGATTAAATTTGGAACAGCTGTCAAAACTCAAGTGGGTCTCTATTCTAGTATCCATAGATATTAAAAAGTTATTGATACGAAACGTCAATTCAATAGTTTTTTTTAATATAAACTGCACAATATTTGATCTCGAGTGACGTGAGAATAGAGACTTCATCCGTTTGTAGATGATTTTTAAAAAAAAATGGTCTTGATGGAAGATCGAATTGCCGCCATGTTGACGTTTTGCTGAACGAAAGTAGAATTGTTGTTGAATTGAATAGAAAAAGTTGTTTGTAATTTACATTTTAGTTGAAAATATGAATAGTAAGTAGTCTTCTCGGAGTGTGTGTGATGTGAAAATGCGCCGGATATCGGAAATATGCAGCCACGATTGCAACAAATAACTTGTTGCCAGAAAATATTGTTTCTGAACCCATCATGGAGGATTTATAATATGTGTGTAGGTAAAGTTATGTATGCAACTCTGCATAATTTGGCCTTAAAACACACGTGCGATCTTATTATGAAACTCGCCTGTCGGCTCGTTTCATGAAAACCGCACTAGTGTTTTAAGGCCTATCATTATGCAACCGTTGCATAAACTACTATTATTAAATCAAACCCGTAAATTTACTACATTGTTCAATTTATATGATATAAAAGCTTGTCGCGAGATTTACCTGTGTAAATAAAAAAAATACAATATGTAACTTGATCTTGACACAAGTACCTATTTCTAAGAAAAAAGTTATGTAAGTATTAGTATATCTCGCGACAAGCTTTTATATCATATAAATAAATTGTATAATGTACAATTGACGGGTTTGATTTAATTAAAAATGTATTTTCTTCATTCTAGAGCATTTAAATAAAACCTTTTTTTTTTTAATGTTTTTTTTTTACTAATAATTTATTTGCCTATTCCTACACCTATGCTATAATCAAATTTTAGAATAGTCGTGATTGTGAATTTATTTGGATACTTTGGTGGACTAATAGGAATCAGTACCTACAGTACACACCAAATCTCTTTTAGTCGGTCTGTCTGCCTGTCTGTGCACAAACCAGGAGGAAACTACAGGACGGACTTGATAAAAATTAGCATAGTACTAGATTATATCACGGGTCATAAAATATGGGATTTCGGGCGTGATAATATGTATGTAAAATATGATACATAATTCTGGAAAACTTATCCTTTACGGCTGGGTTATGCCCCTACTCCTACACCTTTGGCATACTAAGGTTGACTCTGACCGAGTTAAACGCCCTGGCCCCCAATTCTCGATGCATTCGAGATAATGTCGATTGCGAGATTAAGCGTCATTCAGTTGTGTCAAATGACTGTATGCACTGACGTTTAATCTCTATTGTGAGATTATCTCGAATGCAACGAGAATTGGTGGATAATGTCGATTTCGAGATTAAACGTCAGATTCATACAGTTGTGTCAAACGACTGTATGCACTGACGTTTAATCTCGATTGTGAGATTATCTCGAATGCAGCGAGAATTGGGGGCCTGGCTCGTAGGGTTCGTCAACTACTAACGAACCACCGCATGCGGCACCCGCGCTCGTCGGTTGTGAAAATGTACATCCCGCGAACCGCGCTGAGTACTCAGGATCGCAGGGCGTTATGGTAGGGCAAGGAGCTGTACGGGCGGTTCTACAAGGTCCTCATGGGACCTGATGCAGATCCGCTCGTATCGGCGACCTGGCTACGCTTCAGTGACCTCGTTGGGAGAACCGAAGAGTTTGTCTGTGCAATTGTGGATGAGGTAGTCAAGTCTTAACTACCGAAGGGTACATTACGAAGGATGGGGTAGTGGAACTTGCAGAGCATGCCACTGCCTAAGGCATGTGCTTTCGGGTTGTTTGCATCTTGTTAACTTAGAGTGCTTACACCGAAACAACCAAGTAGCATGGATCATCTACCAGCAACTTGCTCTCCGTTACGGCCTTGTTGGCTTGTACGGACTGGAGCCAGTTCTCGAGAATGGACGTGTTACGCTCTATTGGACTCGGTCTATCATCACAGCCATGATTATTGTCGCCAATAAGCCTGATAGGTACACGTTAACATCACAATTTCACGTAATGCTAACCTCGTGAAAGCCGCGAAGGACAAGCTAAGAAAGTTCCTCGACTCGGCACACGAGGTTGCTGCCATATGGGATGTGGATTCACGATTATCTTTTTGAAGAAGTTCTCGCTAGATGGTTGGGTCAAGGGTCGGATACAGAAGGCGGTATTCCTGGACTCTGCATGCATCATCTGAAGGTTCCTCTCTCTGCAGCTCTAGCCACGGATCGCTTAGGCCCTACTCTGCGGTCGATGGAACTCCTTCATTTTTATAATGTTATTTTTCTTTTGTAAAAAATAAAGAGACGTAATAATAATAATAATAATAGGTGGGTAACTGACATTTGCTAGGTATGTAATGTAGATGGATGATAGGATGCCTGGTTGGTCATTATACAAACTTCATAACATGACAATTTAGAAAGAAAAATGTATAATAGAAAGACATTCCTTTTTAAAATATTTAAAGGTTTCAAGAGATAATGATCAAGAGGAAGGTGTTAAGCAGACACAATGCAACAGAAATGAATACTATAATGGACACGGGCGCAACCCATCTGAAGAGAGATTGCCTAGGAAAGACCCTTATGACAGCGTAAATCATAATCTGATATATAAAAATGACTGTTTGTTTTTCAACCGACTTCAAAGAAGGAGGAGGTTCTCTATTCGGTTGTTTTTTTTTATCCTCGTTACCTCAGAACTCCGTCATTTACAATCGCTTTGAAATAGTAGTTTATGCAACGGTTGCATAATGATAGGCCTTAAAACACTAGTGCGGTTTTCATGAAACGAGCTTTAGCGAGTTTCATAATAAGATCGCACGTGTGTTTTAAGGCCAAATTATGCAGAGTTGCATACATAACTTTATCTACACACATATTATAAATACTTACTCCATGATGTGTTCAGAAACAATATTTTCTGGCAACAAGTTATTTGTTGCAATCGTGGCTGCATATTTCCGATATCCGGCGCATTTTCACATCACACAGTCACTCCGAGAAGACTACTGTTCATATTTTCAATTAAAATGTAAATTACAAACAAATTTTTACAATTCGATCCTCCGTCAAGACCATTTTTTTTTTAAATCATAGACAAACGAATGAAGTCTCTATTCTCATGTCACTCGAGATCAAATGTTGTGCAGTTTATATTAAAAAAACATACTGAATTGACGTTTCGTATCAATAACTGTTTTAATATCTATGGATACTAGAATAGAGACCCACTTGAGTTTTGACAGCTGTTCCAAATTTTATCTCATTTCTATACTAAAAACGATACGGGAATAACATTGCAGCACTGGTTTTTCCTAATTGGTTGTCAAAATGGTGGTCATTTCCTACGGTTTTTGATTACACTATGGAGGTTTTATGATATGGGTGTAGATAAACTACAATTTCATCACACTTGCTCGGAAAGGGTGTTATTATACGCAAGCGTATAGAGCAACTATAGCCGATTTAACTCCTCTATGAGTCCCGCCGTCAGCGGGAGTTATAACTCGAACTCTCGCGGGCAGTTAAGTGCGCCAGGTCGGCGGAGCTGCTCGGGAGCCGCAGCCGGCGGCGCGCGCGAGCCGCAAGCCGGCGGAGCTGCCCCGCGCTGATCGCTACATACGCTCAGTTTATGAACACCCAACTGATGGTATTTCACGATGTAAAATGGAAATAAAATTAATATATATACTTTTTTTTGTCTAATTTTTATTTCATTTCCTCGTAAATGTGATGAAAAACATTGTGTGTATCACGGGCAGTAAGGGGATAACAAACTCAAGTCATAAAAGCCCTTGCCTATCGGCGTCGGGCTTCTAACAGACTCGTTAGTTATCCCCTTCTTACGGCCCCTAGATGCACAATGTACTATTTTTAATCGTTAGGGTATACCTCCAATTTGGTTCCGTTGTAGTCAAAGTCTCCTCAAATATAGGCACGCCTATAGCAATTTTAGTATTTTCTGTAATAACTCAAGCAGTTATGTCTCAAAAGCATTATTTGGTGAAGTGGAACTATTGATGAAGACCATAGATGATCACCGAAACTCCTAAGTGATAAGTATTTCACGGGTGGCGATTAGATTTCTGTATAAGTTTCGGAAGCGTAAAATAGAACAGGTGGTGAAGAACCAGGAGAACTCCTGCACCCTCCCCGACCCACTCCCTTGCACCTTGGATAGCAACAGTTTGTAAATGTTGATGAGCAATTAGCATTAAGTATGCTATTGTTACTTGATATAGTAAATGTGTGTCATTAAATCACATGATAGTAACTAAAAAGTTAAAAAATTCTTACATTTCAAAGGCTTTTTATATGAAGTCGGTTTTTTTATATGTTAAATTATGATCTTGGTATGGGTACGCCCCCACAACAAACAAACGTTTCATCGTGATCGTATGAATGGTATAGGAATGCATAGGAAACGAACAAACATACATAAGAAAACAGGACAACAACAAAATCATAATTTATGAAACTTTGGTTTGTTGTGGGTACGCCCGTAAAGGTTTGTGACCAATAAAAATAAAAATAATAAAAAAGCATTGCAATACATGCCGGGTACAGCTAGTTTAATATAAATTCGTTAATCTACAGATACTTACCTACGTTCCAAACAATTTGGACATATCATAAAATGTAATTTTCAGTTTTCAGAGTACAAACTTGATAGTGGAATTGAAACGCGGGACGATGCTGTTACAAACCACCAAGATAAATCATCAAACTCTAAGCGTAGACAATCAGATAGATACGAAGGGAACCATAATGTCGACGACCAACTAGTGCAAAATTCAGACAATCCATCTAGCGAATTTGATGACAGCCAAATGCAGAACAATATTTTACGCAATGATGCGTTAAGTGGACGCAGAAGTGATACTCAGTCGGAGGACGATGCTGACTTGCTTTTTGAAAACACAGGCAATAAACGAGAACAAGTAAATAAGGTTTGGAAAACTGAGCGCAGTGATGACGGCACGGAGCCTAGTGGACAATCACATCTCTATAAAAAATCTTATAACCCGCTACAAACGGAAAATAAACAATTTGAAGATAATCGAAATGATGAAAATAGACCAGAATACTTCAACCGAGACCGACGCGAGGTAGAGCCATCCAATTCAGATGGCGCTATTACACAGGAAAACAAAGAAAAAAAAGATTTTAATAGTGACGCTAATGAAGACGACGAAGCCGCTATTAAAAGGCACATCAAAAAGCTGTCTTATGATGAACTAGAAGAGTTGTTAAATTCCCTATCAGAAGACAAAAGAGCGCTTTTGCAGAAGATTATTGACAACGATGCGAGCAATGAAGCATCTAAATTTAAGAAACGCGAAATAACCAAAAAAGCAGGTGCCGTTGAGGAAAATAATTTGTTGGATGGTGGCCAGGATTCAAATAAAGTTCCCGGTCCACCGTTAAATTTGAATACAGATACTTCTGTATCTCAAAGCACAGAAAATACTGAAACTACTAAAGCAACTGGAAACCAAGGTGATGTAGACATGGGCAGCACCAAAAACTCAGAAACAAATAATATTGATAGTTACAACAATAAAGATTCAGCTAACGTTAACAAAGAAAGTGCTACAGATAAACTAGAAAGTAACATCAACTCGGTTGCCCCACCTGCAGACTCTTTAACAACTAAAAATGAAAATAAACGAGAAATCAATCAGAATGCGTACGGCAATGATGAGCCGTTCGACAGTGATTTAAATGAATCACAAGATCCGTCAAATGATCAGTCATATGTTTCATCCCAGGATGAAGATATGTCTGAACTGATTGACGACGAAGCTGAATTACATTACAATAATCGGGATATGCAAAAACGAGACATCACCCAAGAAAACGACGCTGACTTATCCGACTCCATGATGTCTTTACAGGAATCATTCCCAAAATCGAATCCATATGATGATTCTGGATCCTTTGCCGACTCGAATATGGTACCATTAATTAGAGTTAAGAGGAGAAATACAAAACATGCAGTAAAAAAGCGAGCTGCTGCTGTTTTACCGGAATCCAAAGTAGCTTACGTACCTTACCGTGCCGAAAATGAAGATGAGGATAGTGACGAAGGCAATGAGTTCTATGATGATGGCTTTTTCGATCGCACGGCAAACTTTGCGAAAAGTAATGTTAACAAACTAAGTGAATCACGTCGTAAGATACTGAATATTAAGGATAACTCTAACGAAAACAAGCGATCAAACCTTAACAGCGACACTAGATCTAATGCTCGTAGCATTGGATCTGATACAGATAGTGTATTATCTGGAGTAGAAGGAGTTGATGATAAATTGATGTTTAATGGTGCAGCCCGAAAAAAACGAGCAGTGACAGAAAAAAGTTTAAAGCTAGAATCGGGAGATGATCTAATTAAAGAAGATTTATTAACATGCCCCCAGCGCACGACAGCCTCCGGAGATGTGAACGAGAGCTCTGAGAGTTTCACTAATGGAGTCAATGACGATGGCGAGAGCTTGGCAGACTCCGGAGATGTCAATGAGAATTCTGAGAATTTCAATAATGGAATGAATTTCGATGCCGAGCGCTCGAATACCTCCGGAGATTTCGACAAAAGTTCCGTGAGTTACACTAGTGGAGTTAATTACGAAGGCGACGAGGCATTCGGGGCTTCACCGAGAAGCAACAACGGAGAACTTGGTCGATACAAAAGAATAAGGCGCCTAAAACAATCTGCTAACCCCAAGGAGCTTTCCTCGACAACAACAACCGTCGAGTAAGATTCGCTTCACTTAATACCTAATAAGCGTTTAAGAATGATTGAGGAACAAATAGTTTTAAATAAAACTTTTAATTACTTTACTCAAATTATTTTAGAACTTGTTTTTAAGTTACAATGTACCTAATGTTGAAATATTAATTTAATGTGATTTTGCTTGATCATATGTAATAATAAAGCTAAATGTATTTTATATTGGACCACTTTATTTCGAAAAATTCCGCAATAATTTTATTAGTACAAATCTTTGAAAGGTATGTAAGTCGGGGAATCGTTGGCTTTCTTATTTTGACGGTATTTTTTCATATAGACAGCAGCATAACAGCCTGAGAGGATAGGAATATAGTGGGTTAAAATGAATTCCAATAAATAACCAAATTACCAAACCAAAACCAAATAAAATCAAACACAAACGAAGATCACACTAAAAAAATAAAGAAATAAAATTTAGTTGATATTAAGATTAAAATAAACGAAATCACATTTTTTTTTTTTTTTTTTAATATTTTGTCAGTAAGTTCCATAAAAACATAATAAAACTTCCACAAATCGACAAAGTCGTCGACTGAGTTGAAACACTTTCTAAGCAAAAAGCATTAAATTAATTTTTATAAAAGGTCGTGGTTTTGTAACCGACTAGGTGAATAGGCAGTTTAGTAACACTTTTCTAATTAACAGACCTCCCACACTAGCGTCTTTCGAGCGTCGGCGTCTTGTCAGCGTCGGTGCAGCCCTTCCAGCTCAAACTGGCTATATTTTTCAAATTATGACATTATTTAAATAAATTTCTACTGTAATTAATGAACAATAAAGTTATTGCTATATTTGGTTTTACGGACTTTTATAAAACCCGGCCTAAGTGGCTGAACTTTTTTATTCTCTAGTAGGATTTCTCATTGCGATTCTAGGAATGAGAATAAAAACATCTGTTTTTTATATAAAATTTATTACATGGCAATGTTTGACATTATTTTAATAAACGATAATGAATGTTTTATTTTATATGCTAAGTATATTGTTAGTTATAATAATTGCATTTAAAATGGGCATGTTAATTATATAGGACTAGCCATGTTAGATTGCGTACAAAAAGAATGATTATGCATTAATTTAACTTTATAAAATCAAGCTCTAATAAGGCACAGTCGAAAGTAATTAACAAAAGTACAAAATCAAAAATGTGCTTGGTAGAATCAGGGATTGATTTTCATCGAGTTACTTTTGAGGCGTAGAATTTGTGTTCTCGCGAGTCGCGCGTGTGTTTGAACGGAGTTTTCGGCGCCTCAATGAGCGTGGCGGGGCAGGCGCCGCGCACATGCGTCGTGAACTCCTGCTTGTAGCTGGTGTTGTCGTTGCCCAAAACAAAGTGCGATGTCGTGCCGTGACGCACCACGCGCTCTGCACGTTCCGTGCGTTCGCTTCTTTGAACCTTTTGCGAATTCTCTGAACGCGAGAAACTACCATACGAATTCGCTTCAGAACGGCCGTAGAAATCTCCTCCGACGTGGATATTATCCCGGACAATGCGTGGCTGCCTATCAACGATCAATGTCGACTGCCCATCGCGTTTACTATGCTGCCCACGAGAGTCAACGCTTTCCGTATGCTGAGAAATTATTGCCATGTTGTCGCGTGCTGAACGATGCATGGAACTAATGCTCTTCCTATCAGTACTCTGGGTAGAGTTACTGATATATTCGCCTCGGTCGCAGAGATTGCCGATGCTCTTACGTTGTGCAGATGCTGTCGAACTAATGGAATGCTGAGCTTCAGAAGCTGAGGAGACTCCTTTACGATGAAGTACCGTGTTGGAGGCATCGGATACCAGATCCGATGTCCGCTTGTGGTGTCCGGTGCGACTTGAATTGTCGACTACAGTATTTGAAGAATCACCACCATGCATTGCTTTCTGAAACTCAATGCTGGTTCTTGCAACGCTGTCACTTAATTGATTTCTTCCAACAACATGTGATTGTTGAGTAGATCGTGAGCTGTGCTCTTCTACGTGGCTTTCTTTATTAATAATATTTGAGGAGTTACGTTGAGTGTGACTCATGATATTCGAAGAGTTACGTTGGTTGTTTGAACGTTGGTTTATGTTAGTTCCTTGTTGCGAGGATGAAGAAACAACCGAATCATCTGATGAAACTACTCTTTGACTAGTATCACCGCGAGTTTGTCGGTTTGAACCCCTTTCAATTGAGCCATCTTGAATAGTTTTCAAGTTATTTGTGTCACCACCAGCACTAGAGCTTGAGTGAACTTCAACATTACGAGTAACAGTTACCCACTTGCCGGCTACTAACTTTTTTTCAGAAACTTGCTTCATTGTCTTATTGATTGAAGAAGTTGACACATTTTTCACACTTACTTTGTTTCGATCTGTAATAGCGTGAGATGAAGATCTATCAGTGACATCATGTGAAGATGTTTGATTGATATTACGCTGGGATCCAGCTTTATCGCCCACTTGGGAAGTGGTTATAGACTGTGTCACCTGAGAACCTGATGTTGAATGCTTAGTGGTAGATCGCTGGGTGCCACTGTGAACGCTAGTGTGACCCTCAGAATGTGTAGTCTGTGATCTCCCATCGTGACAAACTGTAGATCCAGTAGATGTTGATTGTATTTGAGAGTCGCCTGACTGAATATTGAAGTTGTTGCGGCCAGTTTGGGATTTGCTTTCAGTTGTTTTCCTAGACACATCTTGTGATTGAACTTTCGTTGATTCATTACGTGTTACACTTCCATTGGTGTACAGATTATCTTTAGGTCTTATAGGTCCAGTTCTATCGGATGGAATACTCACTCGTGGACTGCTGTCAGATTTAAGATCATTAGGGTGTTTCGGTCCAGGACCGTCTACTAAATTCCTATCACCGTTAAGATGTAAATTGTCTTTTGGTCTTATAGGACTTGGTCTATCACTTGTTTGCCATTCAGATCGAACTGGTCGATCAAAATCACCCTCTGATCGTAGGTTATCTTTTGGACGAACTTGAGCGGGAGTTTCACCCAGTTTCCAGTCAGGTTGCGAGCGTCTTTCAAAGTCGCCATCTAAATGTAAGTTGTCTTTTGGCTTTTTGCCAGACGGTCTGTCCCCTGGTCCTCCAGCAACAATACTAGTTTCCACATTTCGAGTAACGGTAACCCATTTCCCACCTATTAACTTCTTTTCAGTAACTTCTTTCGTTGATTTTGATGTGGAAGTTGAAGATTGGACGTTTTTAATATTCTTGGACTTTAGTACTGAATCCTTATCTCCGTGTGGAGTAATGAAACGATCCTTCTCACTCTGAATGTTCGTTCCTTTAACTTTACGTATAGATGTTGTTTTATTATTATCTGTTGATTCCGTATGGTCAATTATATCTTGAGAAGTTACAGTAGAATGTGTCGTGTGACTTCCAGACTGAATATGCCTTGTTATGGAATGTTCACCGTGAGAGCTTGATTTCTTCAAATCTGTTTCTATGATACCTTGTGTTTTATCATCGCGGTGTGTTTCATTCTCATGCTTTACGACATTCATTCGATTTGTGTCAATACTGTGGACCTCTTGGCCAGTAATAGTCACAGATTCTGTTGTTCTTTTAGACACGTCGTCGTTTATTTGTTTAGTGCTGGTTCTGTCTACTGTTGTGTAGTTTGTCTGTCGCCCGGGTTTTGATGAATCCTTATCGGTCAGTTCACGATCCCCTTCAGGGTATAAGTTATCCTTTGGTTTGATAGCATTTGGTTTGTCGCCAGGTTGCCATTTTGGTCGCTCTGGGCGGTCAAAGTCACCCTCTGGTTTTAGGTTGTCTTTTGGGCGAACTTGTGATGGAGTTTCACCAGGCTGCCATTGATCTTTAGGTCTGTCTTGGAATTTTCCTTCTGGGTGCAGATTGTCAACTGGTCGTACTTGCTGTGGACGTTCGCCAGTTTGCCATTTTGGTCGTACCGGGCGGTCAAAATCACCTTCTGGTTTTAAGTTATCCTTCGGGCGAACTTGTGCTGGAGTTTCACCAGGCTGCCAGTGGTCTTTAGGTTTATCTTGGAATTGACCTTCTGGGTATAGATTATCAACTGGTCTCACTTGATCTGGTCGGTCAGCAGATACCCACTGAGGTTTAGAAGGTCGATCGAAGACGCCCTCTGGCTTCAAGTTATCCCTCGGGCGAACTTGCTCAGATATTTCACCAGGTTGCCAACGTTCTTTAGGCCTGTCTTGGAACTCACCGTCAGGATGTAAATTATCTACTGGCCTTACTTGATCTGGTCTATCTCCTGGAACCCATTTTACTTTCGTTGGCCGGTCAAACTCACCAACTGAGTAAAGGTTGTCTCGTGGTTTAATAGCATCAGGTCTATCAGCTGATTCCCACTTTGGTTTGGAAGGTCTATCAAAGTCACCCTCTGGTTTAAGAGTATCAGTGTTCTTAATTGGCGTTCGTTTTTCACCAGTAACTGGTTCTAAGATAGGTCTCGTTTCAAAGGTTCCTTCGAGTTTTAAATTGTCAGGATGGTAAATAATAGCTGATCTTTCACCTTTGGTTACAGTATAATCGTTTCTACGGGAATGATCTTCAAATACGCCTTCAATCTTAAGGTTATCTTCTCTACGTGTCAATTTTACTCTTTGCCCTTTGACTAAACGATAAGTATCAGAGGATCGAGTGTTTTCCATTTTACCCTCCATTTTCAAGTTGTCTTCGTGCCTTACTACGGCAGTGCGTTCGCCTGTTACGACTTTGTAATCATTTCTTTGCTTCATATCTACAAATTCACCTTCAATTTTCAGATTATCTTCTCGTCTAATGATATCAACTCTTTCAATATTTTGAATTCGTCTTGAATCACTTTCTTTGTCAATGGTGATATTGTCAATGTATTTAAAAGGCTTACGCTTCTCAGCTGGTTGAGACGGAACGACTTCAGGTCTATAAAATTTGCCATCCGGTTTCAAATTATCTTGTGGTCTAACAACAGTAGCTCTTTCTCCTTTAGTGGCACTGTAATCATTTCGAACATGAAGATCAATAAATTCACCTTCTGTTCTTAAATTGTCTTCGTGTTTAGTAATAACTACTTTCTCTGTTTTATCGATACGTTTATAATCGTCTCTGGAACGATGAATATCAATCTTTCCTTCCATTTTCAGATGGTCTTCATGCCTTACTACATCAACACGATCTCCTCTAGTGGCGGTATAATCACTTCGCCGCACAACATTCATTTCACCTTCGGGCTTTAAGTTATCTTCTGGTTTTTTCTGAACGGGCCTATCACCTATAGGAATAGCTTTTGGTTTGTCAGGTCGGTCAAATTTACCTTCAGGTTTGAGGTTATCTTGGGGTTTTTTAGGTGTTTGCCGTTCAGCTGGTCGCCACTCATCCTGCTTTGGCTTTTCAAATTCTCCTTCGGGTTTCAGGTTATCCTTTGGCTTGGTTGGCTCTCGGCGTTCGGCCGGGCGCCATTGATCAGGTTTCTGAGTTTCAAAGCTACCTTCAGGTTTGAGATTATCTTTAGGTTTCTTAACTTCAGGCCTTTCTGCAGGACGCCACTTGTCTCGTTTAGGAGTTTCAAAGTCGCCTTCAGGTCTTAAATTGTCTTGAGGTTTTGTGGGCGTTTGCCTTTCAGCTGGTCTCCATTCGTCGTGTTTCGGTTTCTCAAAGTCTCCTTCTGGTTTCAGATTATCCTTAGGTTTTGTTGGCTCTCGGCGTTCAGCTGGACGCCAATGATCAGGCTTCTGAGTTTCAAAATCGCCTTCAGGTTTGAGATTATCCTTAGGTTTCTTGACCTCGGGTCTTTCTGCAGGACGCCACTCTTCGTGTTTGGGAGATTCAAATTCGCCTTCTGGTCTGAGATTGTCTTGTGGCTTTTTCGGAGTTTGTCGCTCAGCTGGACGCCAGTCATCTTGCTTAGGTTTCTCAAATTCTCCTTCTGGTTTAAGATTGTCTTTAGGCCTAGTTGGCTCACGACGTTCAGCTGGTCGCCATTGATCGGGCTTTTGTGTTTCAAAGTCCCCTTCAGGTTTCAAATTGTCTTTGGGTTTGGTTTGTTCCCTACGTTCAGCTGGGCGCCATTGATCAGGCTTCTGAGTTTCGAAATCTCCCTCAGGCTTCAAGTTATCTTGAGGTTTCTTTAGAGCCTGTTTCTCTGCTGGACGCCATTTATCGTGCTTAGGTTTCTCAAAGTCCCCTTCAGGTTTTAAATTGTCCTTGGGCTTAGTGGGCTCCCTGCGTTCTGCCGGGCGCCATTGATCGGGCTTTTGTGTTTCAAAGTCCCCTTCAGGTTTCAAATTGTCTTTGGGTTTGGTTTGTTCCCTACGTTCAGCTGGGCGCCATTGATCAGGCTTCTGAGTTTCAAAATCTCCTTCTGGTTTCAGATTGTCTTTAGGCTTCGTTGGCTCTCTGCGTTCAGCTGGCCGCCATTGATCAGGCTTCTGGGTTTCAAAATCACCTTCTGGTTTTAGATTATCTTTTGGCTTTCTAACTTCAGGCCTTTCTGCAGGACGCCACTCTTCGTGTTTAGGAGACTCAAATTCACCTTCGGGTCTAAGGTTATCTTGCGGCTTTTTGGGAGTCTGTCTCTCAGCCGGGCGCCATTCATCATGCTTCGGCTTCTCAAATTCTCCCTCGGGTTTAAGATTGTCTTTAGGCTTGGTTGGCTCTCTGCGTTCAGCTGGGCGCCATTGATCAGGCTTCGTTGTTTCGAAATCTCCTTCTGGTTTAAGATTGTCCTTAGGCTTAGTTGGTTCACGACGTTCAGCTGGACGCCATTGGTCAGGCTTTTGACTTTCAAAATCTCCTTCTGGTTTCAGATTGTCCTTAGGCTTGGTTGGCTCTCTGCGTTCAGCTGGCCGCCATTGGTCAGGCTTTTGGGTTTCAAAGTCACCTTCAGGTTTAAGGTTATCCTTCGGCTTTCTCACTTCAGGCCTTTCTGCCGGACGCCACTCCTCATGCTTAGGAGATTCGAAATCGCCTTCTGGTCTGAGGTTGTCTTGAGGCTTTTTAGGAGTCTGTCGCTCAGCTGGACGCCATTCATCATGCTTAGGCTTCTCGAACTCTCCTTCCGGTCTCAGATTGTCTTTAGGCTTGGTTGGCTCTCTGCGTTCAGCTGGGCGCCATTGATCAGGCTTCATAGTTTCAAAATCTCCTTCTGGTTTAAGATTGTCCTTAGGCTTAGTTGGTTCACGACGTTCAGCTGGACGCCATTGGTCAGGCTTATGAGTTTCAAAATCGCCTTCTGGTTTCAGATTGTCCTTAGGCTTAGTTGGTTCACGACGTTCAGCTGGCCGCCATTGGTCAGGCTTTTGGGTTTCAAAGTCACCTTCAGGTTTAAGGTTATCCTTCGGCTTTCTTACTTCAGGCCTTTCTGCCGGACGCCACTCTTCATGTTTAGGAGATTCGAATTCGCCTTCTGGTCTGAGATTGTCTTGTGGCTTTTTGGGAGTCTGCCTCTCAGCCGGGCGCCATTCATCATGCTTTGGCTTCTCAAATTCTCCTTCTGGTTTCAGATTGTCTTTAGGCTTGGTTGGCTCTCTGCGCTCAGCTGGACGCCATTGATCAGGCTTCTGAGTTTCAAAATCTCCTTCTGGTTTTAGGTTATCTTTGGGTTTAGTTGGCTCTCTTCGTTCAGCTGGTCGCCATTGGTCAGGTTTTTGTGTTTCAAAATCACCTTCAGGTTTGAGATTATCCTTTGGCTTGCTAACTTCACGTCTCTCTGCTGGACGCCACTCTTCGTGCTTTGGAGATTCAAATTCACCTTCAGGTCTAAGGTTATCTTGCGGCTTTTTGGGAGTCTGCCTCTCAGCCGGGCGCCATTCATCATGCTTCGGTTTCTCAAATTCTCCCTCTGGTTTAAGATTGTCTTTAGGCTTGGTTGGCTCTCTACGTTCAGCTGGGCGCCATTGATCAGGCTTCGTCGTTTCGAAATCTCCTTCTGGTTTAAGATTATCCTTAGGCTTAGTTGGTTCACGACGTTCAGCTGGACGCCATTGGTCAGGCTTTTGACTTTCAAAATCTCCTTCTGGTTTCAGATTGTCCTTAGGCTTGGTTGGCTCTCTGCGTTCAGCTGGCCGCCATTGGTCAGGCTTTTGGGTTTCAAAGTCACCTTCAGGTTTAAGGTTATCCTTCGGCTTTCTCACTTCAGGCCTTTCTGCCGGACGCCACTCCTCATGCTTAGGAGATTCGAATTCGCCTTCTGGTCTGAGGTTGTCTTGAGGCTTTTTAGGAGTCTGTCGCTCAGCTGGACGCCATTCATCATGCTTCGGCTTCTCGAATTCTCCTTCTGGTTTCAGATTGTCCCTGGGCTTGTTTGGCTCTCGACGTTCAGCTGGACGCCATTGATCAGGCTTTTGAGTTTCAAAATCACCTTCAGGTTTGAGGTTATCCTTGGGCTTAGTAGGCTCCCTGCGTTCTGCGGGGCGCCATTGATCGGGTTTTTGGGTTTCAAAGTCCCCTTCAGGTTTCAAATTGTCTTTTGGCTTGGTCTGCTCTCTACGTTCAGCTGGGCGCCATTGATCAGGCTTCTGAATTTCAAAATCACCTTCAGGCTTTAAATTGTCCTTAGGCTTTGTTGGTTCACGACGTTCAGCTGGGCGCCATTGATCTGGCTTCTGAGTTTCAAAATCTCCTTCTGGTTTCAGATTGTCTTTGGGCTTGGTTGGCTCTCTGCGTTCAGCTGGTCGCCATTTATCAGGCTTCTGGGACTCAAAATCACCTTCAGGTTTTAGATTATCCTTCGGCTTTCTAACTTCAGGCCTTTCTGCAGGACGCCACTCTTCGTGTTTAGGAGATTCAAACTCACCTTCTGGTCTAAGGTTGTCTTGAGGCTTTTTGAGAGTTTGTCTTTCAGCTGGACGCCATTCGTCGTGCTTAGGTTTTTCAAATTCTCCCTCTGGTCTTAAATTGTCCTTAGGCTTGTTTGGCTCTCGGCGTTCAGCTGGACGCCATTGATCAGGCTTTTGAGTTTCAAAATCACCTTCAGGTTTGAGATTATCCTTGGGCTTAGTTGGCTCTCTGCGTTCAGCCGGACGCCATTCATCAGGTTTTTGAGATTCGAAATCTCCTTCTGGTTTCAAGTTGTCTTTTGGCTTGGTTGGCTCTCGGCGTTCAGCTGGGCGCCATTGATCAGGCTTTTGTGTTTCAAAGTCCCCTTCAGGTTTCAAATTGTCTTTAGGTTTGGTTTGCTCTCTTCGTTCAGCTGGACGCCATTGATCAGGCTTTTGAGTTTCAAAATCACCTTCAGGTTTGAGATTATCCTTGGGCTTAGTTGGCTCTCTGCGTTCAGCCGGACGCCATTCATCTGGCTTTTGAGACTCGAAATCTCCTTCTGGTTTCAAGTTGTCCTTTGGCTTGGTTGGCTCTCGGCGTTCAGCTGGGCGCCATTGATCAGGCTTTTGTGTTTCAAAGTCCCCTTCAGGTTTCAAATTGTCTTTAGGCTTGGTTTGCTCTCTTCGTTCAGCTGGACGCCATTGATCAGGCTTTTGAGTTTCAAAATCACCTTCTGGTTTGAGATTATCCTTGGGCTTAGTTGGCTCTCTGCGTTCAGCCGGACGCCATTCATCGGGCTTTTGAGATTCGAAATCTCCTTCTGGTTTCAAGTTGTCTTTAGGCTTAGTTGGTTCACGGCGTTCAGCAGGGCGCCATTTATCTTGTTTGGGAGATTCAAATTCACCTTCAGGTCGAAGGTTATCAATAGGTTTCTTTTGCTTTGGCCTTTCAGTTAATTCAGTAGCCTTAAAAGCATCGTGAGACACAGTGTGGGTTTCAAAGGTTCCTTCCATATGCAAATTATCTCTCCTTATGATCTGTTGCTGCCTGACATCAGTTTTTTCGTATGTCTTGTATTCTTCTTGGGATGTCGTAACTTTCTGCAAGTCGTTAATCGAGTAGAACTTTTCAAAATCTTCTTTAGTCCAGGTGCGACGCCTCTGTGGGCGTTCAAACGGGGTGACCTTTTGTGTATAGTCTTCTTGATTCGATGTTACGAAATCCATTTCACCTTTTTGAACTAAGTTGTCAGTTTTCTTTGTAGCAATGACAGTCTTTTCAATGATATCTGTATAATCGATATATTCTGATTTTGAGGTTGTATCTGTTGTCATTTCACCCTCAATCTTAGTCCAAGTGTTACGCCGGACTGGTTTTGGTCTCTCCGTTGGTTTCAGCGTATATTCAGCACGAGATGTGGTAGTATCTAGAAAATAAAATAATTTATTTTCTCATATTGAAGTTTTAACCAAAAAAACCTTTGTTAAATAAGTATGGGTGGATTATGTACCAATGTCAGACACACTATACAGGATATCCCTAAAACCAACGATAAAACGAAAAGAGCTAGTAGGGCGGCTCAAGAACTACTAGATTAAGTAATTTCGATTTTTATAAAAATATTATACTTTTCGAGATAATGGTACTTTTGTATAACTCTTGGTTTTTGATACCCTGATTCATTATTTTGAGTGCTACGACTGCAAATTTTAATATTTTGTAGTCTGTTTTTTGGATCATATTTCTGAAAAACTATGCTTTAGAATGTAATACTCCTCTGCTGCACTGGGAGTGAAGAAATAGCAAAGAATGCGTGCAGATGCTTATCATCCTGGCATGTCGTAAAAGTCGACTAAGGGACGGGTCCTCTCCAACATGGTGGACTATCTGTATGGGCGCTGGGCTGATCACCTGTCACCATACGGTTCATAATACCATCTTAGGACTAATTAATCGAACGTGGCCACAAGTAGTCTTGTGGCTCTGCCCACCCCATTAGGAATTTCGGGCGTGATGCTATGTATGTATGTGTGTAGAATGTAATAAAAAAAAATCATAACAAATTGTATATGATGATGTAGTCGTAAAAAATAGAATTAAATTAATTTTTGGATTTTTCAAAATTCAACCCTTTTGTTTGATCGAGTTTTATAAAAAAAGAGTACTACACTAACCTAGCACATAACGGAAAATATTCTTAATTTAGTTTATTTTTTAAAATGGTTCAACACGTAATAATTTACGTAGCAGATAAGGCTAATTTACTAAAAATAGAACCTCATACTGCGGTTAGTCTGCTGAAATGGTTTCGAAAAATTTGAATTTTGAATAAAAAAGTAAATGTTGGAGAATTATTTGAAATTGAAATACAATACTACAAAACGGCAGTGTAGTATTGTTAAAAAAAAAGAAATTTAGTATAGTTTTCAAAATGGTGAAAAATAAATGATAATTATGGTTTTGGTGATCGAAAAGTAAATCTGTTTTATTAAAACAAATGTAAATGATCGAATTGCTTGCCATTTACTCGAATACAAGCATGACATCTGTTTAAAAATTCTCGGGTAATGTGACGTGCACCCCTGGTTACGTCTTTTTGGGCTACAGCGTAAACACGTTTTTTTTATGTGCCAGGTTGGTGTAATATTGTGTTTTAGTATTGTATTCCAATTTCAAATTACTGGCCAATATTTACTTTTTTATTCAAAACTAAAATTTTGGTTCCTAACCATTCCAATAGAATAACTGCAGTATGAGGTCCTTTTGTAGTAAAGCCTTATCTATCGATATAAGATATAAGTACATGTTGTACTATTTTATAAACTACACTATATTTGTAATTCTTTACGCTGTTATGTGCTAGGTTAATGTAGTACATTTTTTTTTATAAAACTCTTTCAAACAAAAGGGCTGAATTTAGAAAAATCCAAAAATTGCTTGTTTTTTTACCGCTACTGCATCATGATATTAATTTTTTTTATTACATTCAATAGCATAGTTTTTCAGGAACATCATATAAAAAACACATTGACAAAATATTCAAATTTGTAGTCGTAGCACTCAAAATAATGAATCAGGGTATCAAAAACCACGAGTTTTAATAAAAGTGCCATTATCTCGAAAACTATGATATTTCTATTAAGGTCGAAATTTCTTAATCTAGTATCTCTTGTGCCGCCCTGCCAGCTTCTTTTGTTTTATCGTTGGTTTTAGAGTCCCTGTATATTTAATAGATGTTTGGATCGTGGTTATTTATGTATACTAGTGGACCCGCCACTTCGCCCGTGGTATTTTCAATACAAACTTTATCACCCCTTTTCACGCCTTTATCCCTAAAGGAATAATGGAATTTCGAAAAATCCCTCCTTAGTGCACCTCTACGGTACTCTAGGAATATCTCTTCCAAATTTCAAACATCTAGGACCACCCGTTTAGGCTGTGCGTTGTCTATAAGTGAGTCACGGTACTGTTTTATATGTATAGATGTCACAAATTTAATTTTAGTTTATTAATGACGGGTTTGATGAAGATCTAGATGTGTTGCTGTCTAATAGAATTGGTAAAATACTAGAATACGTAAAGGCATTGAAAAAATTTACCTGTGAATTCTCCTTCGGTAATAATATTATCAGTTCGTCGAATTATTTCAGCCCTTTCACCAGTAACAACTTCGTAATCGGTTCTTCTTGTAGTCGTAAACTCTCCTTCTGGACGTAAGTTATCCTCTGGTTTTTTCACTACAGCTTTTTCAGCTGGTTTCCATTCCTCTTTTTTAGGAGACGTAAATTCACCTTCTGGCTTCAAATTGTCTTCCGGCTTTTTAAGCTTCTGCCTTTCCGCTGGTCGCCAAGGTTCTTTTTCAGGTGAGGTGAACTCACCTTCAGGTTTCAGATTGTCTTTAGGCTTGGTTGGCTCCCTGCGTTCGGCCGGACGCCATTCATCAGGCTTTTGTGATTCAAAGTCCCCTTCAGGTTTTAAATTGTCTTTGGGCTTGGTTGGCTCTCTGCGTTCGGCTGGGCGCCATTGATCAGGTTTTTGTGTTTCAAAGTTACCTTCAGGTCTCAAATTGTCTTTAGGCTTGGTTTGCTCTCTTCGTTCAGCTGGACGCCATTGATCAGGTTTCTGAGTTTCGAAATCTCCTTCTGGCTTCAAATTGTCTTTGGGCCTCGTTGGCTCTCTGCGTTCAGCTGGTTGCCATTTATCAGGCTCCTGGGCTTCAAAATCACCCTCAGGTTTCAGATTATCCTTCGGCTTTCTAACTTCAGGCCTTTCCGCAGGACGCCACTCCTCGTGTTTAGGAGATTCAAATTCACCTTCTGGTCTAAGGTTGTCTTGAGGCTTTTTGGGAGTTTGTCTTTCAGCTGGACGCCATTCGTCATGTTTAGGTTTTTCAAATTCACCCTCTGGTCTTAAGTTGTCCTTGGGCTTGGTTGGCTCTCTGCGTTCAGCTGGGCGCCATTGATCAGGCTTTTGTGTTTCAAAGTCCCCCTCAGGTTTTAAATTGTCTTGGGGCTTCTTGGGAGTTTGCCTTTCAGCTGGACGCCATTCGTCATGCTTGGGTTTTTCGAATTCTCCTTCAGGTCTTAAGTTGTCCTTGGGCTTGGTTGGCTCCCGGCGTTCAGCTGGGTGCCATTGATCAGGCTTTTGTGTTTCAAAGTCCCCCTCAGGTTTTAAATTGTCTTGGGGCTTCTTGGGAGTTTGCCTTTCAGCTGGACGCCATTCGTCATGCTTGGGTTTTTCAAATTCTCCCTCCGGTCTTAAGTTGTCCTTGGGCTTGGTTGGCTCTCGGCGTTCGGCCGGGCGCCATTGATCAGGCTTTTGTGATTCAAAGTCCCCTTCAGGTTTTAGATTGTCCTTAGGCTTTGTTTGCTCTCTCCGTTCGGCCGGGCGCCATTGATCAGGTTTTTTTATCTCAAAATCTCCTTCCGGTCTTAGATTATCCTCTGGCTTTTTGGGTTTTTGCCTATCAGCAGGCTGCCACGGCTGTTTTTCAGGTGTTGTGAAATCACCTTCGGGCCTTAAATTGTCTTCGGGACGTCGAATAGGAGCTCTGTCCCCTGGTTGCCACTCTTCAGGTCGCCTTCTTTCAAAATCACCCTCTGGCTTGAGGTTATCTTCTGGCTTCTTTACGGGCGCTCTGTCACCCGGTCGCCATTCCTCCGGACGCCGCCTCTCGAAGTCGCCTTCGGGTTTAAGGTTGTCCTCTGGTTTGGTGGGCTTGGGTCGCTCGGCGGGGTGCCACTCAGGGCGCTCGGGCACTTGGAAGTCGCCCTCAAGGCGGAGGTGGTCCTCGTGGTGGACGGCGGTAGTGCGGCTGACATGCTTCTCGTCGTAATCTTGCTTGTATGCGGAGACCACGCTTGTCGTGTGCGCCACATCGAACAATGGCTCCGGGGCATCGTTGTGTGGGCAACGGTGACGCCTGAAAATCAGTTAAAATAATAAGTTGACTAAATCAAAAATATTTGGTCACTAAACCCTTAATTAAATCCCAATGACAAAGTACTGGTATATCCGCTGTGGGGACGTTTACACATAAGTCAGCAAAAACCACATGTTAAATACAAATATCTACGTAGGATTGACATATGATCAGGCACGTTTAGTATCACACCTTTTGACACGGTACGGATGCAGTGAGATATGGAAACGTCGTGGCGGTGGCAGAGGCGGCAGCGTGAGCGGTTCGGCCATCGCACGCGTCCATCGCGCTCGCTTCGCCTCCGGCCACTCTTACGAGACACGCCGACGACGATCACAATAAGTAACCCTTACTAACATCCAACACGACAACTTCGCTACTGTCATTCTAACACTGAAAATTACTCCCGTAAAATTTATTTCACCGCGACCTTTAATCAGATAAAATCAGTCACAAGTGCTTTATTAAATTTATTGCGATATGGAATAAATTTAAAAGCAAGAGTTCCGATTTTGCGTTACCGTGTCACCGATCACAAGGCAAGCCGCGCACTGCCGTATTGCGCTGGGCCGGCTGAACACTGAAACGAGCACGCTAACCACGTTAGCTACGTATAGCTAACAGACCTAGACAGATTCAGGCTATCCAAGCTTAACGACTCGCTGCGGCACCTTTTCCCCGAGACTTTGCCGTGTCAAATTACTGGGCGAGACTTGCGTTTAAGTAGTTTACTCGAGCAACTTTTTACGGCAATTTATAGGCGGCAACTATAACTGTCTGACTCTAACTTCGTACGTTAGAGAAAAATGCCTATAGTTGCCGGCCAAACATTGCCGTAAAAAAGTTGCTCGTGTAACTGCACTTTTATGTGCTGAAACGCATAGTTGCGTCTACGGCATCAGCTATGATACGTAAAACGCATATTATAGGTATGCGTCGCCGGCAGTGAATGCGGGAGTCGATTCGTCTAATCTACCTACAGCCGTAGGTAGAATTTAGTCCCTAAATAATAATGCTTAAAAGATTCTTAGTTTTAAATCAATATATTGATTGCTGATCAAAACGGACCGAATATGCCTAATGATGGTGATGACGGTCGGTGTTGACTTAACTAGACTTAACCCTTTATTCAGCAATAAAATTATTCTATTACACTAGTTAATTAGTCGGCTGCTATGCTCTCAAGATGGGTTCCTATTTTTATACCTAACAGTTGGGTGTATCAAAATCCAGATCAGATTCGACGCCGTGATTCAGTTCGTGTGGCTAGTTGTCTAGGGCTGATGAATGTCCTAATAACCGGCAGGCAACGACCGCGTGACCTACTGCCGGCCGTTGCCAGGCAACGCCGAACCGTACATCGGTAATGCCATCCCCCTAGGAATTTGAACTTTGAACCCTATTTGGATCCTGAGAGCATTGTGCTTCTGATTTGTACAGGTACTCAAAATACCTACTATCCTACTAATATTATAAATGCGAAAGTTTATGTGTGGGTGTGTATGTTTGTTACCTCTTCCCGTTAAACCGGCTGAACGGATTAACACATAGGCTACTTTTTATCCCGGAAAATTGAAATGTTCCCAAGGGAATAACGATAATCAAACTCTACGCGGACGAAGTCGCGGGCACAGCTAGTGATTTTATATAAATAAAGACGAGGATGCTAAGCATTTATTGATTATGATGACCATTAATAGGGTCCGATAAATATTGAACTTCGACAAAAAATATCCCGACGAATTATAATTAAAAAAATCATTTCATATCATAAACTAAAAAATCATTTCTAGGAAATTGTACACGTTTTTACAATAAAATACCTAAAAACATAATAGAACAAACAGACACAGTGTTCAAATCTACTGTAAAGCGAATTCTTATTTCTAGGGCATATTACTCAGTAAAAGACTACGTCATGGACAGGGACGTTCGGCTTAACTCGTGACCTGCACCGGCGATCCCTGGGTCTCGATGAGCGTACCTGCTGTGGTATATACTTAGATTTGTATAAAACTGTAGACATCATTGTTGACTTATATGTGTACTGATTTGAAAAAATGATACCTCACCGAGTTTCTTGCCGGCTCTTCTCAGTAGAGGATTTTTTCCGAACCGGTGGTAGATTCATTCCTTGACCTTCATAAGAGCTTGTAAAAGCCTAAATTGAATAAAGATAGTTTGACTTTGACTTTGACTTTGAATTTTGTAACAGACAATCTTGTGTCAAAAAGCCGCGAGCGTTTCTTTCAAAGAATCATCATAACATCAAGAAATCATTCCGCTACATAATTTGATTATACTTAATGTAATGAATGCAGCTTCCGCTTTATGCTTCAAATTTATTCCAGACAGACTTACAGAGCTTAATACACTGCGTGGGTGTGCAATTTGCAACAGTCCCGATATAGCCATGAGTCAAGCCGAGAAGCGAGGAGCCACTTCTGCTGCAAGTTGCGGGTATTCCAAAAGTTTTATTTTAGTTGGTGGCTTTAAAATGTCTGGCGAATGATTTACTTACATGACATGATAAATGAAAAGCTAAATATTAAAATTAGTTACAGCAATATTTTTTGAATGTTATACCTACCCCTGACATTAATGATCTTGTTAAAAGTTATTACGGTCAAAGTTCAGTTAAAGCAGTAATTTGGTTTATTTCAGTGTCGCCTAGTGATGGCGACCAAACACGTCGGACATCCATTATGAAGTCTGTGATGTTGCGATCAATATAGGACTTAAAGGCCAAAGCCATTATGCGTGCTTGGACAAATAGAGATTGATTACTGTTACACTATAGTGTCATTTAGTACGGGGAGTTAGATGCTGAAGAATATTCGACGCACGTTACTTTAGCATCTTCACCTATTTTGCGCCGTTTGCATAGATCGCTGAATGAAAATGAAAAACAAAATATTAATTTTGCAAGTAGGCCACATGGGCTCTTTTACATGTCTGAAGCTACCAGATAATAATTCAAATATCGAATATGGAACACTATAGAATATAGTATAGAGAACACTATGAAGTCTCTCTAGTCAGTTTCAGATAACGCACAAACGAATAAATTAAAAGGTAACAATTTTAAAAGGTCCTTGCGAGCATGACCCGTCCGGACCCCACAGACAACACCCGTTCACGAGTATGTCGCGTATCTCAGCCATCGTCTCCCTCAACCATGTTTTAGGGAAGGTGGCATAGATCTTTAAGTTTAAGCACGTGCTTGACCCAACATTTCCTCTGCGTATGAAATACTTTCCTGTTACGATGGAATAAAAAGCATACGATATGAAATGCACACATAAACAGTATTGTTTACCTGGTTACTTTACGCATTGCTTCTTTCAATCAAAAATCTGAGACCACTTAGTTACTTAATATTCCAGGAATGCGCTTTTCGAGCGACATGAAAAACATATTAGGTACCTATCTAAATTAAATACGACGAACGAACACGTATATAATAAATGAATTCTAACAACCCGCATTTAAATTTACCGAGATTTGCTAATTTCACGGGATCAAGAGAACTCTGCAATTTGCAAGCGTGTAACGAAGCGGTGCATACCGAAAACTAAAAAAGTAGCATCGTCGTATCAGTGTTAAGGGTATTGCTCAGATTTAGATAAAAACTTTATTAGTTTTATTACAAAGCTGGCGCGCATGTCGATTGGATAATATTTATCAGATAAATTTGTGGGGCAATCTCGATTAAATTATGTAATTTTATGATATCGATACAATAAAATCGGATATCGATATAATTAATCTTTAACGTAACAGTAGTAAATATTGCTTTCCAACGCCGTTTTTACAGACAGTGAATCATCAATGACTTGGGCAATGAGCAGGCAAATAGCGGCTCATTAATATAAACTTTTGTTTCATAACCAAAAATAAGGTCAGCGTCAGACAAGTCTTGAAAACAATATAGAACATTCAATTAAAGTGTAATTTATGCTCGGAAAAACTGTCGACGAAAATAGCAGTGAATGAGACAATCGTGAATCAGTGGCCATGAGGGTTCCTCGAACGTGGCCGTGACATATCTGCGAGAAAAAGTCTGACTCGGTGCATATGTCATCTCTCCATATTTACTGTTTAATTGAGTTGAACACTCATACAACAGGGTCGTTCGGAGATCTACTCAATGTGTCTAGTATCTATATGAGAGGGGGGGACGAGGTTTTCAGTCTAAGGCGACGCTATCTTCCTTAAAATTCGTTCTAATTCGTTAAAACTGGTCAAAACAAGGTGCTCGGCACAAAATTGCCGCAGTTATAGTCTACTAGTAGGTAGCTAATTTATTTTAATTATCAACGGCCAGTATTTCGCCTTTTAGATGTATTTCGTTGGTAAAACTGATAAATAAAGTTCTTTATTGACCCCAAAACATATTTGTGAAAAAAACATGTGATTCTAAAAACTGCAATCGCGGTATATTATTGACCAAATTCTGCGAAGCCAAGGAGCCCTTTCATATATGTAAGTATAATATATACAGTAATTCTCATACGTGTGGACTTGCATAACATGACACAAATGTGAAAGCGAGGTGCACATCCACGCTTATCTGGGGTAGGATCAACCAACGGTATGGTATGGTTCTCTATTCTATTGTTTTTAATGTGTACCGGAAAGTGAGATGCATTTCATCAGGCTGGCCCCGTCTCACACTAGTGCAGCTTATAGTTGTTTGCTTCCAATTAATGTTATGAAAAGGATGTACTTATTAATACACCGATTAGGTAGGTACTTCCAGCGAGCAACTATTTAAACTTGGCTAGAATTACAACAAATATTGTAATATAGCTGAGCTTGCGTTTGTTTACAAAATTTTATATCGAAATTGCTATTAACATTTAATATTTTTTTTATAAAAACGGCATAGCATCATATCGTACAAAGTGACATCGAAGACGTGATCAGAATAGTAGTTTATGCAACGGTTGCATAATGATAGGCCTTAAAACACTAGTGCGGTTTTCATGAAACGAGCTTTAGCGAGTTTCATAATAAGATCGCACGTGTGTTTTAAGGCCAAATTATGCAGAGTTGCATACATAACTTTATCTACACACATATTATAAATACTTACTCCATGATGTGTTCAGAAACAATATTTTCTGGCAATAAGTTATTTTTTGCAATCGTGGTTGCATATTTCCGATATCCGGCGCATTTTCACATCACACAGTCACTCCGAGAAGACTACTGTTCATATTTTCAACTAAAATGTGAATTACAAACAACTTTTTACAATTCTACTTTCGTTCAGCAAAAAACCATTTTTTTAAAATCATAGACATTTTTTTAGAATCTCTATTCTCATGTCACTCGAGATCAAATGTTGTGCAGTTTATATTAAAAAAACATACTGAATTGACGTTTCGTATCAATAACTGTTTTAATATCTATGGATACTAGAATAGAGACCCACTTGAGTTTTGACAGCTGTTCCAAATTTAATCTCATTTCTATACTAAAATCGATACGGGAATAACATTGCAGCACTGGTTTTTCCTAATTGGTTGTCAAAATGGTGGTCATTTCCTACGGTTTTTGATTACACTATGAAGGTTTTATGATATGGGTGTAGATAAACCAGTTTTTCAGACTCGGTAATTGATGGCCATTTTCAAGCAATATTAGTTACAAAAAACAAAAGCTATTTTGCTAATTTACCACTACTGACTATTCATAGCTCACCCTTAGAAGGGGAAAATTAACAAAAAAAATTAGTTTTGTTTCTTGTAACTAATATTGCTTGAAAATGACCATCAATTACCTAGTCTGAAAAACTGGTTTCTGATCACGTCTTCGATGTCACTCTGTATATCAATACTGGCGTTCACTTTATTATGCAGTACTAAACACTGTAAACCCTTCTATGGTAGACATCTCTACCACTCCAAAATCTATAAACAAATCACAGTCACGTCGTTGTTGGTGTCATGTCTTGCCATGTGATATAAAACCATCTGTTACGGGCCTGACTCAGAGTGCTATATCTAGCCAAGTTGAGTTACTGCTGAGTGAGAAAGCCGTGACTAAGGAGTTTTAATATGGGCATGGTTCGATAAGAAGTTAAGTAAATGTTTTAGAGAATTGTAAGAGTATTAACATCCGATTTTGAAAATCAGTTGAAAGGTATATTCATGTAAAGAATAAAAAAACCGGCCATGTGCGAGTCGGACTCGCGTACGAAGGGTTCCGTACCATCTATATATATAAAAGAAGAAGCTGACTGACTGATCGGCTGACATATCAACGCACAGCCAAAACTACTGGAGCTAGAAGTCTGATATTTGGTACAGGTAAGTATTCTTTAGCTAATGAAGGCGCCCGCTAAGAAAGGATTTTACGAAAATCAATCCCTAAAGGGGTGAAAAAGGAGTTAACAATTTGTATGGAAATCCGTCATTTTTTACTAACATGAAAATGAGAATTTAGGCTTCTGAATAAAAACAAAGGCGCACTGCAAAAGCATTTTGAAAAAATCAACCCCTGTAGGGGTGAAAATTTTGTAAATTGATTTTGGATTGGTTTTGAAATTCCATCCAAAAGGCAAAGTTTATATGGAAAATACCGCGGGCGAAGTTGTGGCGGGTTCTCTAGTTATCTATAAAAACGGCAAAAAAATCACGTTGTTTTATGGGAGCCCCCTCAAATATTGATTTTATTATATTTTTTAGTATTTGTTGTTATAGCGGCAACAGAAATACATCATCTGTGAAAATTTCAACTGTCTAACTATCACGGTTCATGAGATACAGCCTGATGACAGACGGACAGCGGAGCCTTAGTAATAGGGTCCCGTTTTTACCATTTGGCTACGGAACCCTAAAAACTGACGATTCAGTAAGAACTGTGGAAATAATAAAAATATGCTGAACATTATCCATAAGTTATGTTACCTTTTTGACATAATCGAAATATGCATGACAATAATCTCACAATTCCTTTCAATTCCAATTCCAAAAGTCTCCATTATCATATAAAAGCAACCAGTTACAGAAGATTTTGCCAAAAGCTTGCTCAGTAGAATCAATAAGATTGTATCTTGGAATCAGAAGCATATATGGTGATGCTGAGCAAAAAACATCGACCCCGTTGCAGGACTTGGAAAGTTGCGTATCCAAAAACGGAATGACTCCAAACCAGTATGTAAGTTCGAAGGCCTGGCTTACACAATGCCAGTAATGAGATAGTCACTTGAATTTCATTATCCATAGACAGTAGACCGTAATGCAGTTCTGCAGACCAAAACGTCTAAACAAAGAATTAAGTATAAAGACGAAAAGTCAAAAACGAATAGGGTTATACAGATATAGTGAATAATATGTTTCCATCGGTAAAATTCGGATCTCAATCGGAAGACGACGGGACCCGAAGTGTCAATTAATTATTGTATTCAATTAGTGACATGTTTATATTCATTAATATGAAACTTTATTGTTTACTGTCAAATGTCAAAATGAAAAATGACAGCATAGTATGATGGCTACTGGCCCCCAATTCTCGATGCATTCGAGATAATGTCGATTGCAAGATTAAACGTCAGATTCATACAGTTGTGTCAAATGACTGTATGCACTGACGTTTAATCTCGATTGTAAGATTATCTCGAATGCACCACGATGGAAACTAATTATGCACTACATCTGTACACATATTTATATAATATATATCAGCAGCCCCAACATGCATGGCACAAAGATAAATTAGAACCGTTTATCTCTAAGTGCGTCTCTCTCACACTAGTGCCTACGAAAGAGATAGTCATAGAGATAAACGGTTCTAATTTATCTTTGTGGCATGCATGTTAGGGACGCAGATAGATGATAGTGGATCCGGATAAGAAAGGACCTAAAGACGTTTAAACGACTTCATTAAGGATGAGCCCGCGGAATTGCATATGTAGCGGTATTTCAAAAACTACTATAAGCTAATACAATCTATACATAAACTAAAATAGAAATTAAAATTTATAAATTAGTTCAATGGTATACCTAGTGGATCAGAGCCCTTACTATGAGTTTGCGTAAACCGCTCTCGCTAGCATAAACTATCGGAAATGCTGTACCATTACCATGAGTTGCGCAAAACGTACTCGCCAGAGTAAACTATCGGAAATACTGCTTGTTGCCGATACAAGTAAAAGGGACCGAGCGATAGTTTACGCTAGCGAGAACGGGTTGCGCAACTCATGGTAATGGTACTGCTTGTTGCCGATACAAGTAGGTAAAAGGGCCCGAGCGATGGTTTACGCTAGCGAGAGCGGTTTGCGCAAACTCATGGTAATGGTACTGCTTGTTGCCGATACAAGTAAAAGGGACCGAGCGATGGTTGACGCTAGCGAGAGCGGTTTGCGCAAACTCATGGTAATGGTACTGCTTGTTGCCGATACAAGTAAAAGGGACCGAGTGATAGTTTACGCTACCGAGAACGGTTTGCGCAACTCATGGTAATGGTACTGCTTGTTGCCGATACAAGTAAAAGGGACCGAGCGATGGTTGACGCTAGCGAGAGCGGTTTGCGCAAACTCATGGTAATGGTACTGCTTGTTGCCGATACAAGTAAAAGGGACCGAGCGATAGTTTACGCTACCGAGAACGGTTTGCGCAACTCATGGTAATGGTACTGCTTGTTGCCGATACAAGTAAAAGGGACCGAGCGATGGTTGACGCTAGCGAGAGCGGTTTGCGCAAACTCATGGTAATGGTACTGCTTGTTGCCGATACAAGTAAAAGGGACCGAGCGATGGTTTACGCTAGCGAGCGCGGTTTGCGCAAACTCATGATACTAATACAGAAATTAATTCTCAAGTAAATAAGTACAAAAACAAATAAATTAGCTCTGAATATTTCTTATGCATCTTTATGAGCTGTCTTGTTCTACTTGATCAATATCAAGATCTTTTGATAGATATATTAATTAAAGACAATAGGTAGCTATAGTGAGTGGAAGGAATTCCATCATTTTGTGTTTTCTTATACCTATTGGCCTTAAAGTATAAACAAATAAATGGAAAGACTGCTTTCAGTAATATTTTTTTACTAAGTAATCCAGCCACTGTTTTTACTTAATCACTTTTATCAAACTCAAATGCACTTCCTGCGATTGTGGCTCACCTTAACCTTCCATTATCAGCTTATAATATAGTACGGTGTATAAAGAAAGATAAAAATCCAAAATTGTTGATATATAATGTATATTATCTGTATAAACAATCGGTAAATTTTTTATTCGGGTTTAATAAGTGTGGGTGTAATTTGCCCGTCGCCGCGTCGGCACAGCAAGGTCGTCGACCATA